>CM068832.1:108410398-110840398 GCA_028554795.2 Sinohyriopsis cumingii
GGCTGACCAAGGTTTGCTTGGGTCAAACATACAGGAGCAATACCATTTAACTTTGTCGGAGAAAGCGTCAGTGTTTCTTATGGCGCGCTTTATTTTTTAAACTGCTTTGGGCTTACTACAATCCTAAATAAGTGATAGGACATATATTTTTGGAAAACGCAACAGCTTTAATTCCCATTTTACGACTCTACGTGCTTTGTTTCTTAATAGGCTCGTCAAGGACCTTCGTTTGACCACCCGAGCCCTCCAAGAACAATGTCTTGTCGGAGAGGATTTCAGCAAAGGATTTGTAATCCCTGGCGAGAACCGCACCCACTCGTGCATGAAAGTACATGTCGACAACGGATTGCCGAAGTAACTCCAGGTGTTCCAGTGGAAAGTAATAAATCGGGTACATTGCATAGAAGTCACACTGGGAAATTTGCAGATTCTTGTCGATATTTTGATGCAAGGGTATGTATGATTTAATCTTCACAGGGTTCCTAAGGCTGTTTAACCGCAAGGAAACATCCGACACTGTTAAATCGTCAAACATCATTTAACTACGAGTTTGGTCATTATCTTAATTCGTATTTCAAACGCGACGAACACGTGTTTTGGTGAAATATGACATTTATTTACCATGCAAGACTATCACTGAATATTGGTTATCGGGTGAGACCCTATTGTATACGCGAGAAACGACAGAGTTTACGCGGTTCCAGACTTCACTACCGCCAACAAGCTGTCTTTCGTGGAAAGCGAAGAGGTTGGCACGGGCATCCACGGTTTTTATGCCGACAATAACAATTTTCAGCAGAACCTCCTGCACGCCAAATCGCGTTGTTATCGTTGCCCATATGGAATAACGTCAATGTGTGTTTGGTTCCGAAAATAATTTGCGAATATCTTTGCAAAACCCGAACATGACGGAGAGGAATCCGACACCAAAACTGTAATGAGTTTTCATGTGGTTGTAAACGACGCTGCGCATATGCAAGGTTATATTTTGGGCTGGTGCTAGACGTTATAGTGACGCCGTAGTCAACATGTGTGGCACATATGCCAGGAGGATGTGGGTCCACAAAAACCACGTGCCAGTTCATGACATTTAAACGGTCTATGACTTGCACTATTGGATGAGTCCTTGCAAATACGTCTAAGACAGGCCGGCAGACCTCTCATAATCATCGCTGTACCTGGCGAGTTCGAAATTGTCGTGGTAATATCAACGTTGTAGAGAATTGCTTTGATTCCCTCTCCGTCCATGGAATGACGTGCGTTGTCAAGCAAAGCGATGATGCCATTGTTGACCAACCCAGCTAAGGCATTAGTGAGGTAATCGTCTGTATACATTTTTCATCGATTTCCAAGAAGTGTCTCACACGGGGAAAAAATCTAAACGTGTCATGCATTTGGAAATTTATATTTGGTTGCTCAGGGACCCTATCCGGGTACGAATAATACTGAAAATGTAATTTCTTCAGATCTGTCAACACAAGCACGTCATTGTTAAAAGCGGGATCGAATGTGTCTTTGAATCTTGCAGTCGTTTTTACTTATACGTTGTGGTTTGGTCTGTTACTTTTTTTGGCCTCTCCACAACCGTAATCCACTTCCTACTGCAAGATTTTTAATCGCTGATTTCGGTGTTATGTTGTTGCACAACTTCTATGATGATTTTACTGACCACGGCTGGCATCACGGCTGGCATTGTAACTGTTGATGCAAGTGTGATTCTTTCTGAAAGCGTACTAGATTTTGGTGGTGCTCGAATCACTATTCTTCGTAGTCGATCTCGAATCGATTGAACGACATGCAATCCAAGAGTTTTCAATAGATATCCAACAAAGTTTTTGATGCTATCAACAGCTCGCATTGCAATGGTTAACAATCGGTGCAACGCAGGAAGACAATGACGCTAAAACCTTTGGTGCGTCTGTGAACAATCCCTTAGCAACATCGCCACGGCCAGTGTCATAATATAGCGTGTAAACGGGTTTTCCTCCGTTGACAACAGGCATATGTATTACACATCCACGAATGACCCACATTGTTTTTATATATCTAATCCATATCTAATGAACAGTTGTAATGTCAAGGTCTCCCAAGGAAGATCCATTGTGTTCCTTTACTGGTCTACAAAAGTAAAGCGATGTTGCACCAACCGGGGATTGTGACATGTACGAGACAAAGTCATCGCGGAAGTAACTGAGATTAGATCATTTATTTCCACAGTTTGCGAAACCCAAGCAGTATATTAACTTGAGCAGCTACGAATACAGAAGCTCCGCTTTCGTAAGGTCATCTGACGGACAAGCATATTAAATTGATCTGAATCGTTGAGGTAATCCTGACACAGTCATGTGCAATATGCTATCTACACCCTTTAGGTCCTTGGCCCAAGATTCGTTTGTCCTCGGGAACTTCATGAATGTCTTCAATGTTTTTAATGACGACCTTGTGGTGTCAACCTCTTATAATACAGACTTCATCGAGATAGCAGAGATGTGTGGGGGGTTCAAGTTCGCGTATCAACGTTGTAAAATCTTTATTGGTCTTTAACAGTATATATTCGTCGAATCTCTTCATTGATCGATTCAATGTCGTACGCGTTCAGGGAAGTTTAATTTTTTGTCAGGTTACGTCATCATTCATCGAACGAGTTGTCATGGGAAAACCACAGAACTTCCGCAAACGGATATGATGCCAACTGTAATAAATGCACAACGACGTTAGTGCGATTTCGAGTGTGCGAGATCGTGCTGACATGATTGGTGTAGAGAAAGTCACGTTAAATTTTGGTTTTGTTGATGAGATCGTAACAATTGAGGAAACGCTCTGGTTGTATTTACAACAACACCGGATTGCTCAGAATTCATTATCGGCGTTGTACCATGTTGGTTATATACATCATGAGTATCTTCAGTAAATTCATGCATCAACGCGCCAAGCATCCACGGGTCCACGATGTCGTTAATGAGCAACCGCTGACGAATCATAGCGGCCTCAGTGACTTGTTGCGTTGTTGCGCGCCTGAATCTAACCCACAAGTGTTTCCAAGAGATCAGCAAGGTCGTAAGGGTCACAGAGTCCACCAAGGCCTTCTCCTTTTTTCTCTTTAGCTTTTTGTGCTTGTTTATATGCACAGTCTTGCTACATTTCTTTGTTGGTGTATACTTGCAAGTTGTTCCAATGAGGGTGCAGACGGACTGTTTCTTTTTCTCATATACACATCTTTTTTCTACTAGCAACCTCTTCGTTTCTTATTGTTCTCTTAGCCATTCTTGTTGTTGTTGCTTTATGGGTGATTCATTGTATTGGTTCTCATGGGGTGCTACACGTCTTTTCTCTTGTTCTTTCCGGGTGGGTGCAAGTGGTTTGGCAAGGCTAAGGGAAGTTTTGTCCGTTGAAGTACTGATAAATCGTCGCCTGCGATTGCAGATGTTTTCTTCTCACCAGGTGTCACTGGATGTTGCAGCTGCTGTCTTTGATCTTAGTCAATTTCAACTATATTTATTATAACTGCTTGACATATTCTAATTCCATTATAACTATCAAACATCGGACAATACTTTCCCTGCATAGCCACTTGGTCCATACATCTTTTACATTCGGTGATTTTGTTGTTGTTGCTATTTTAAGAGCGGCATTTACAGGTTTTTCGAAGATCCGCTAACATTTAGATACCGTCAAATAGCTTTTGTGTTTGAACAAAATGTTAAATTCAGTATTTGTCCACACCCCTGCACGCTGGTCAGTATAAAATATACCAAACATTTGTTGACGTAAAATGTCTTGCACTATTTGTGTTTTGACTCCATTGTTTTTGTGTCTTTGCGTGTGAATCTCTTTTCCAAAAATGTATGACATTGCATCTGCTGCTTCTTAATATTTCATATTCTTACAAAAAAAGTGACTGTTGTTTCCATTTATTATAATGCTGCTACAGTAAAAACGAAATCAAGCTAATCGAAGAAAATACTACATATCATGTTGTGGCGATCAGTAATCCTTTTTCTTCAGTGGTATTTTAGTCGCACAGAAAAGGAATCTTCACAGATGTCGTATAGTCACAATCAGTCAATAATAACTGAGCCAGATTTTGTTTTACACCAAGGGTGCATTAATTATATTTAACGAGTTTATAATCATATTTTTTTAATTAACAGCAACTGCAGAGTTTTGTCCTAGCTGATTTTAGTACCCAAAATCATTACGTACGAGTTAGAATTAGTTCTGCAGTCTAAATAGAACTATACTGATTCCACTCGCGTGTGACCATCGATGTAAAAGTGATGAAGTCATGCGGTATCGACGGGCGTTGACCTATATAAATAATCCCGTTCAAAACGCCCATTGTGATATTACTCTGTCTAACCCTACCTACCTCTGCGGACGCCCACGGTGCGTAGATTGATAAATGTGAGTAATATGAACTATGTGAAATATCATAATTAAAGTTAATTAGAAAAATACGTGCATTGATTGACAAACGAATGTATCAGCAGAAAGTCCATGTATGTTGGTTGGCAAGCAAATGGTCATATAAGCTGCGATATAGGAAGGTACATGGTTAAATGTATGGTGGTTAGTTGATTGCTTTATCAGTTAGTCAGTCCTTTCTTTGGCGAATTGATGCCTACACAGAACCTCTGTCTGTCTGCCTCTGTCCATCTGTCTCTCTTTTCGACTTTGCTTATCAACTATATTATGCTATTACCAAAATAGTAGCTAGCGCAAGCGTTACGCTTTCAGTTGCTAGCGACGTAAGGAAAGATCGATATTTATCGATAATTGAACTTAACCGCCATTTTGCTTTCTTGATCTCGGCTTTCAAAGAAATGCTAGATGTCGTCTGCTAGGTAAATGGTGGATATATGTCGTGTCATTATCTTGGGGAAAAGTACGTGTCAATGTAACAACTTCATGGCCGTTTGATGAAGGGGTGAGTCTAGAACACATGACGCTTTTAATGGATTCTTATGCATGAAACCCCATTTTGCTAGCATTACCAAAATTTAATCATTACTTTCGTTTTTCTCATGAAATAAAGAAAAGATGTAATGCTGTCTTAAATTACTAGACCAGGGTTCACTACCGAGATGCAAATAAAGACAGATTGTCTTGGACAGAAAGGCGCCGTATCTTCTATCTCCTTTTGGATACTTACCTTTGATAAATTGGTCTATTTATTTAATGTGTCTTAAATTGTCGCATATAAATTGTCTAATTTGACCTTTATTTCATGAGGTCAGTTTTACAGCTACTGCTTTCTGAAAGTGTGAGACGGATAAACCATTCATACGGATGATTCAACTTGCTGGACTACGTTTATTTTAATATCTGTATATATGCAATTCTTTTGCCATTGTCTCAAATAAACACATCACTGCAAGAGTAGAGCAGTGAAGTTTTTGTTGTTGTTGTTGTTGTAGGGTTTAACGCCATTTTTCAGCACATGATAGGCTATACATGGAGGCCAGTATTAATGGTGGAGGAAGAACCCGGGAAAACCCCCGGAAAGAACCACCGACCCACGAGAAGCTACTGGCAGGCTTTTTCACATACCCACATTGGCTGAATCCGAGACTCGAACCCACGTAGACAGAGGTGAGATGGCATTGATCCGAAACGGAGAGCGCTTTAGACCACTCGGCCACTCGGGGTCCCAGAGCAGTGAAGTGATTTGTTTTTCTTTATGAGGCAGAAGAGACTCACGTGCTGAATCTGAACCAGGCCGTTTATCATGTCCAGAAGTAGATATTTTAGTAGAAAACTTATTTTTCGGTTTTACCTGTTTTTAGTTAGTGAGAATGGAGAGAATGGGCCGTTTAAACTAATTAAAACGAACCTCCCCCCAAAAAACCAACAACAGCCTAACAATCACATGCTGGGTCTAGCAGTGGTTGAATACATATTTGAGACACACACACACACACACACACACACACACACACACACACACACACACACACACATATATATATATATATATATATATATATATATATATATATATATATATATATATATATATATATATATATATATATATATATATATATATATATATATATATATATATATATATATAATAAAATAAACAACACCAACACGTAGAATTTGTGACCGGTTTCGCTTTAATGCTTCATCAATAAATTTGTTAATTGGTAATAGTATAATCTAATATCATAAAAATAAGTTTACTAATTCTTTAAAAATTAAAGTGAATTTATAAATTAATTCTCAATATAATATGCTTAATTATTTATAAAATACTTGATAGTAAGCGTTATGCACACCATAGTTTTTATTATATAAATTGAGTTCTGATAACCTTTTTAACATTTGTCAAGATTATATCAATACATATTTTTATATATATTTATTTTTATTTTTTATTTTTATTTTCTTAAAATTATTTTTTATTATTATTTTTTTCTATTTATTTATTGTCTATATCTCTAACAAGTGTGCATTATACATAATACAAATATTGATAAAACTGTTTATCTCTTTTTAGTAGTATATATATATATATATATATATATATATATATATATATATATATATATATATATATATATATATAGAGAGAGAGAGAGAGAGAGAGAGAGAGAGAGAGAGAGAGAGAGATGGTTGCTATTGTTCTAATCTGATTCTCTGGAAATACATCATTTTGGTACCACTAGACGGAGAATGAACATTGTTGTTCGGTTGTGTCTAACTTTCAGAATTAGCACTTGATTCGTTGAATCCATATTTGACATAACGGCATGACGCGTATAGTACTGCACGTTATGGACGCTGCGTGGTGTTTTTTTATTTATCACTGAGTGTAAATAAAGTTAAAATACATCAAAGTGGCAGGGGATGGGAATAACTGAGGAATCGTGCACTGTACTCTTCAGCAAATTAAACCTGAGTTCGAGGTAGCGTTGAGTGATTGTCGCAGACCTTATGTTGTGCAAGTGACACCTAACTTTGTATGACATCTAGAGGCAGACGACGTCATGCGAGAGTTCACGGGCCGTAGAGAGCGATCACGGGCCATGGGGGGGGGGGGGGATAAGAAACATCGGTGCCTCTTCTAGTTCTTGTTCAAACAAAACAATTCTTTTATAAATATAAAAACTAGATTATTGTTAAAGATATCGTTATGCTATTATAAAAAAGTTAAATTTTTCTTATTGACATTTCGTGGGTACATGTCCGGTAAAAGTTATTGTGTTTGCACAATCGTATCATTATTGATTGTTTTTAAATGTACTATAATGGAGAAGAGTTCGCGTGTTCACGGATCTTTTCAATAATATATTTAAACAGACTTACGATGAAAGTAATAGATTCAAGCACCACGGAATCATGTGATAATAAAATCATTGTTGCATGGCTAGATTTGTAAAAATAAACACTTCATGACTCAGTTTAGTTTGTCTTAAGCTTGTATTTTCCACTAAATATGCATACATGAAATTAAATCTAGCGCTTTACACAGTGATAGCTGTTTTGCCAAGTTAATCGTACATTATAAGTAATTTTTATTTTGATGTATCCCATTGTAGAAGTTGGATTTAGATCGGAAGATTTATTTAACTGCCGTCGACAATTGTGATTTATTATGACATCTGAGAGATCGCTCTGTCGCTGAAAAGAACAAATAAATCTTGAAGGTTGAAATCATCAATCTACAGATGTTTTCAAAATTTATACGAGTTGTGTAGGCCTGGATTACTTATTTGCGTGTATGTAAATAATATAGGCCTGTAATACCTATGTGCTGATGAACATCAAACATATAAATTACTTAAACCAGTGTAGTAACCAATGACTGTATGTTTTGTAGATGAAGCTATTTTCAAGAGTTATACTATAGAGATGCCTTTATTTATACTGTAAATCTATGGATATATTTTTTATACAGATGACTTTTCTATTGGAAATCGATGGATATATTTAAGAATCTAAATTTGTAAATTTTGGGGAGTTTAACCTGCATACTTACAGTTTCAGGGAGATGTTAAAAATTACTGTATCGTAATTTTTGTGAAACAGGATTTCCGATTTGCTTATAATCCAACGAGGCAATAAAAAACTTTACATATTACAGTTTGCAACAACAACAACAATAACAAAAGACGTAGGCAGCGTCATTACACAATTTGTTACCCGTGTATATTACGTATCCAAGTTCGTGTAACGTTGACCCGGACTTCGCACATTATCTCAATAGACCGGGTTTCGATGCAAATATTAGTTCAATAACTAGCATGAACTCTGATTTCCCGGCGCATTACGCCCCAATTCTCACCGCCCATTAACCATCACCATACACGTATTGATTCTTACCTCTCATTGGCTAAATATAAAAAATGACAAATCAGACATAAGAATATTCGGATGAGTCCGAATCTGAATGTGATAAATTAGAAAAGAATATTTGGATGAGCCCGAATCTGGATGTGGTAAATTAGACATAAGAATATTCGGATGAGCCCGAATCCGGATGTGACAAATTAGACATAAGAATATCCGGATGAGCCCGAATCTGAATGTGACAAATTAGACATAAAAATATTCGGATGAGCCCGAATCTGAATGTGACAAATTAGACATAAGAATATTCTGATGAGCCCGAATCTGGATGTGACAAATTAGACATAAGAATATTCGGATGAGCCCGAATCTGAATGTGACAAATTAGACATAAGAATATTCTGATGAGCCCGAATCTGGATGTGACAAATTAGACATAAGAATATTCGGATGAGCCCGAATCTGGATGTGACAAATTTGACATAAGAATATTCGGATAAGCCCGAATCTGTTTGTGACAAATTAGACATAAAAATATTCGGATGAGCCCGAATCTGGATGTGACAAATTAGACATAAGAATATTCAGACGAGCCCGAATCTGAATGTGATAAATTAGACATAAGAATATTCGGATGAGCCCGAATCTGAATGTGATATTTTAAAAAATATTTGAAGCCTGAAAAGCTCGTTCAGCCAGACTTTTGCATAACCACGCGAGATCTCTGGCATACGGGGGTATATGACAGGTATGGGCAGCTTCCTCCAGTCTCTAGTATTTGGGGGTATATGACAGGTATGGGCAGTTTCCTCCAGGCATACGAGAGTATATGACAGGTACGGGCGAGATAAGTGCACTTTAAAGTCACACCCATGGACGCAAATTAAAGTACGTACTATTCCACATGCCGGGCATATCTTGCCCACACCTGGTTTAGAAGATGCTACGGTAAAACCATGCACAAGCTACATACAAAGATATACCTTGCTTTCTGAAAAGGTTCTTTAGACAGTTTCTGCGATCATTCAAGGTAATATTTTATTGTGTGCTTAAAAGAGTATCTCTAAATATAGTTTAATAAACAGACGCCGCCTGTGCACGAAGCACTTCACAATTAGTAAATGAAACTGTTAATGTTTGCGCAAAATATGACTTCATCTCTTCCTCACAATGACCTATTATCTCATCACATCTCATCAACCAGTCAGATATATTTTCCGATCTTTGGGAGAGCCTAGTTTTCACGCTACGAGAACAACTGGGGTGGGGGTGGGTTGTTAATAAGATCATATAAGGGGGTTTAATGTCTTGAAAACTGTCTTCAGCTGATAATAATATGCAAAAGAAGATAACCCCTTGTAACCGAACCTTTAACATTTTAATAGTGTTTTCAAACTTAAGTAATTGATGAATGACTGAATGTTTGTGCCATTTTTTTAACCGTACTTTCGGTAAATACAATTTCTATTTTTGTAGCGTCCTTTTAGAAAGATTTTGCAAAGTATTGAAGGGCCACATCGTACTAAAAAGGCAACTGTCAGAGATTTAATATTATTATTTATATTGAATATGAAACTAAATTCTATTTCGTACTTCGCAATTGGTATGGTTTTACTTTGCTTAAATGGGAGAGCAAAATACCTTGAGTTTCAACAGCATGACTAGCTAAAGTTATATCTACATAGCCAGACGTTTTATAATATGGAAATATATCCTTTTTGATGTTTGTTATGGGGAAAATGTTTTTTATTTTATTATACTGTGATCAAAAAAAAACAAAAATAAAAATCAAACAAAAAAACAAACAAGCGAAACGAAAATAGCAACGAAAAAGAACGCCCACTAAACAAAACACCCCCCCAAAAAAAACTAGAAAACATAAATACAATTGTGTTAGACCATAAGGTTACAGTAAAAATAGAAAACATATAAAAACAGTTGTGTTAGAACATACAGTTTCAGTAAAAACAGAAAACGTAAAAACAGTGATGTGAGACCATAAAAGTGACAGTAAAACAGAAAACAAAGACAGTGGTTTTAGACCATAAAGTTACAGTAAAAATAGAAAACATATAAAAACAGTTGTGTTAGAACATAAAAGTTACAGTAATGATGATATGATATTAAAGTGTCATCTTCAAACAAAACTGACGAGAATGTCGACGTTAGCACAATGCCACTGACTTAAAATATGTGTAAATTTTAAGATAATGACGGGTCAAGAAGATTATTCGGGGCATTTGTCCTATAATACAGAAAATACAGAAATTCCTGTAGCATATACAAGTACCGTTCATCACTGATAGCATATAAAATAACATTTAATAAAAAGAAACGTCCAATGCAGTGAATGGAAACAATGGATGACTTAATAATCGACTAAAATTTCGATTATCCCAGTAATCCAAAACAGGATACTTATACTCCAGATTTGGAAGCAGATAACGATGGGTTTTGTGTAGAGCTTTTTTAAATAGTACTGAAGAAAATTAGCCTTCTATTTTTCAGTTTAGGGGAAGACAATGCATTACCAGGACGTAGACTATTTTTTTTTTTTTTTTACAGATTCGGGAGAAAACATTGCATTATCAAGAGGTAGACTGAGAATCAATACAAATTTAAGGGTAAACATTGCATCATTATGAGGTGGACTGAGAATCAATACAAATTATGGGGAAAACATTGTATCATTATGGCGTAGACTGAGAATCAATACAGGTAAAACCCGTTATCACTCGATTCGTTATAACGCGATTCCTCTTATAACGCTATGGTAGCATGGCTCCCATTTTTTAAACTTTAAGGTGACATCTCTTTTCAACATTTTAAATACATGCCCTCAGAAAAGCCGGTTTTTCGTATCCCTGGCAGAATATATGATCATGAGGTTAGTTAAAACTGATGACATTGAAATTTCAATGCACATTTTCTATGGGGGAGTTTTTTCGAAAAATCTCAAAGCGATCACGCTTATATCGCGATGTTATTCTTCGGGCAACGAGCATCGCGTTATAATGCGTTTTACGTGCATACATTTGGGGGGAAACATTGCATTATTATGAGGTGCACTGAGAATCAATACAAATTTGGGGGTAAGCATTGCATTATCAGGAGGTCGACTGAGAATCAATACACGGTTGGGGGAAAACATTGCAATATAACGAGGTAGCCTGAGAATCAATACACAATTGGGGAAAACATTGCAATATCACGAGGTAGGCTGAGAATCAAAATAAATGTAGGGAAAAACACTGCAGTATTAGGATGCAGACTGAGAAAAACAAATTTAGGAGAAAACAATGCATTATCGTGAGGTAGACTGAGAATCAATATAAATATGGGGGAAAACATTGCCATTATCAGCAGGTAGATTGAGAATCAATACAAATTATGGGGAAATATTGCATCATTATGAGGTAACCTGAGAATCAATATAAATTTGGTGGAAAACGTTGATTTATCATGAGGCAGAGTGAAAGTCAATATAAAATCTTCTAGGGAAAATATTACATTATGAGGTAGACTGAGAATCAATACAAATTTATAGATTAGGTAGTTCAAATGAAATTATAGAACCACAAGCCCATAGTGACGAAAGGTGTAAGTAAATTTCTGACTAGACTGGAAAAGAATAACAAACTAAATGGATCCGACCAAATGGTTAAAATTTACAATTTTTGCAACCAACAATGCTTCCAGTTTTCATCACTATATCACATGGCGATAAATATCACCATCAACAGCATGGTGAAGTCTAACTTTTGAATATGAAATATCTTGATGAAATCCTATAGTGATGTTTTTCATCCGAATAATAAACTTGCTTGACATTTTATCCATTAATGTATGTCATATCGTGATTTATTGCAATGGTAAAGATATTACAGACAATGTTAACTTTATTCAGGTCTATTAGTGTTGGTTGCTTAGGAGAGTGTTCATCTGATCAAGGTAAAACATTCAGGCAAGTTATCGTATTTGTAAGTTAACGTGACACCAATACACAAATGTTACTAATCCAGATATACTTCACTAAATGATAAGTTAAACTGATGTTGCCATCTACACTTCCAAAACAGTTTGTATGCGAACTAATTAATTCCAGCGTAATAATATTTTCATCTCCTTATTTAATTTGGTAACGTGTTGGCTACCTGCAACATCGAACTGATTTGTAGGCAAATGAAAAGGAGCATTACTTGTTTTTGTTTTGTTTTATTTTTTTTTTATTTTTAAAAAAAAAATATGAAAGCAAAGCAACGACAGTTTAATTGGTCAGACGAAATCTAAGCAAAGCTAGGACAGTTTCATTGATCAGACGAAATCTAAGAAAAGCTAGGACATTTTTATTGGTCAGACGAAATCTAAGCAAAGCTATGACATTTTTATTGGTCAGACAAAATTTAAGCATGACTAAGATATTTCATTGGTCAGACGAAGTCTAAGCAAAGCTAGGACAGTGTGCTTGGTCAGACGAAATCTAAGCAAAGCTAGGACATTTTTATTGGTCAGACGAAATCTAAGCATGACTAAGATATTTCATTGGTCAGACGAAATCTAAGCAAAGCTGGGACAGTGTGATTGGTCAGACGAAATCTAAGCAAAGCTAGGACATTCGTACTGGTCAGACGAAATCTAAGCACAGCTACGATATTTCATTGGTCAGACGAAGTCTATGCAAAGCTAGGACAGTGTGATTGGTCCGACGGAATTTGAGCGTAATTGTGACAGTGTGATTGGTCAGACGATATCTAAGGATAGCTAGGGCTGTATGATTGGTCCGACGGAATTTGAGCGCAGCTAGGATATTTTATTGGTAAGACGAAATCTATGCAAAGCTAGGACAGTGTGATTGGTCCGACGGAATTTGAGGGTAGCTAGGACAGTGTGATTGGTCCGACGGAATTTGAGCGTAGCTATGGCAGTGTGATTGGTCAGACGAAATCTAAGGATAGCTAGGACTGTGTGATTGTTCAGACGAAATCTAAAGATAGCTATGGCTGTGTGATTGGTCCGACGGAATTTGAGCATAGCTAGGAGGAGTGTGATTGGTTTGGCGGAATCTGAGCATAACCAGGAATAAAAAGTACTCAGATGAGACATATGAATGAACCACACAAGACGTTATTAATGGAAAATATTTATTTACACACTTGTAAATAATAAGTAAAAAAATAAATTAATTAAATAAAAAGCTATTTACATATTATAGCATTTTTGCTTAGTTCTTCATTTGTGGATGAAACTAGTAAATTATACATTCAAATGTACACAATTATACACAAAATAGGATGAACAAGGTATGTACTCGTGGTGAAACATAACCATCCATGCCTGTGATTCAGATCCTAATTATTAACCAAACGAAATTTCTTTAAACTCAAAGAAAGGAAAGTTCATACTGCTTGCATACATTGTACAACATTTTAACTGATAAATTCGAAAACATTTATCAAGGGCGGTTTTTCACCAACCTCAGTCTAATGTCACCTCGTTTTCACATAACTCGAAATGAAAAATGTAATGAAAAAGAAGAAGGAGAAGAAGAAGAAGATCATGATGATGAAGAATAATAAGAAGAATACATAATTTCCACTCAATGTTGCGATGCTCTTTCGATCATAAACAATATTCTAAACGAGACACTTAAATAATATTTACAAATCACAGATTACTGCATCAACTTTTTCGGGCCATCTTCACTTGATGACGTGACAGTGTGTAATTAGAAACGCTTCAAAATATGAAAGATAAACACAAAGTCAACATCATGTCGAATGTCCTCTGGATTTCATGCACTAGAAAAACGATCTTTTTGCTTCTGTTGAGCATCGCTTTGATTGATTTTGTTTGTCTCCGGGATCAAGCCTCGACTTCCCAATCTCCATATCACAGTAATGCCGAGACAGTTTTATACCGCAAGGGTGTCTCTTTAGATGGTGCTCACGTCTCATATACCACTTTGAAGTTGTCCATCTTGTCGATGCTTCCCATTGGGTGAATTAGGGTACTTGATGCAGCTGGAAATGAATAGAAACTAAATGAATACCAAATGATCCCATTTTCTGAGAACAAATTCGACATTATACTATTATGTCTTACACAAAAAGGGAAAAACATATATTTTAAATTCTGTTCCTCTCTTCAGAAAAGCATTGTCATTTTATTTTAATTTGCTCTTCATTTGTTTTTAATTTAAAAAATCTCAATTTTATATCCTCGCACTTATTTCTGAACAAACCATTCATTCCTTAAATGGTTACAATTCCCAAAAATGGGCTGTGGTGGAAGAGATTTCGTGCATGAACACCCCACCACCACCACCTTCCTACTAATACTGATTTTGGATTTGGTGCATCTTGATTTTGCTTGCTAAGTGTTAAAGCCGCAACTCAGCAATCCTCCTTCAACCAACATTTTCCCCTTTGCTTTACTTTTGAAGCAGTTTTGTTCGGCATATGGCATCCACAATTTAAACTGAAATCGTCAATTACTTTGAATTGTTATCACTTATTTTCCCATCCCGGATTTAATAGATTAGAGATACTGAAAAAACCTCAAGCTGATAAATTGTGCGGAAACAGTATGCCATTGAAGTTTCTCACAAGCTTGAAGCTTCAATGGTGCCGCGAACTTTACGTTCAATTATTCTAGACAACAGTTTAAAGGGTGCTTATGATAAGTATAGATTTTAGAGATAGTCAGCTAGGACTCCGATAGAATATCAGTTAATTCAATGATCCCCAGTTGTTGGTTACCAACCCGAGACGAGGGTCGGCATAAGAACCCAGTACCCTCCAATTAGCTGCACTCCCCGTTGCCGAGTACGTTTTATACCCAATTTAATTCTCAGAGAACCCGCTATTCTTAATTTTAACTCAACAAACCTTGTTGGTTTGACACTAGATATATATACTCCTCCTAATTAGCTTACTTTAGATGGGTAAATTGCAGCCATACATGCTATAGAAATGTCAACCCTTGACGACAGCCACCCTGGGATTAGAGAGAGGGTTTTGTAATTAACAGTCTCTACCGATCAGAAACCAGAGATCTTGGCCTGGGCTCAAGAAGGTCAGACCAAAATGAATATTAAGTGTGTTGAATGTCTCTAATTTAGATGAACACTGGAAGCTTTGCCAGATGGCCCCTGTCAGAAACCAAAGAATTTTATTAAAATTCAAGCACCATTTTAATAATGGATAGTCTAGATGAAGCAGTTTTTGAAAACAAACAATTTGATACAGTGACCCAATAAATAAAAATGCAACACCCCCATATCTGGACAACTATGTTCGAGGAAATACTTGTACAGAAGAAACGTCGACTACACGATTTCCAAAGTTACCAGCAGGTAAAATAATAATAATAATAGTTCCAGTATTGTTGGTATACATTTGGTATTTTCAGTTTGTAATACCAAAGCTCTTTATTTTTCCTCTTATTATTATTATTATTATTATTATTATTATTATTATTGATATTATTATTATTGGAATCGTTTGTGTGCAAAATAATCAGAGTAAATAAAATAAATCAACGAGATGAATGTCATTGTGGAATTATTAATAATATCACAATTTACGAGTTAAAAGATAAATATCACCCTAAATTGTCTTTAAAAGCTCCAATCAGTGTCTTTAATCACCGAGTAATTATTTTCTTGTATTTCACTAAAATGTTACTCAATGTCATTTTAAAGGTATTAATGAACTATTATCCACCCTTTTAATGGGATCCAGTGACCGAGATCACCGTAAAGAAGAGCTCGCGTCAACCAATTTACTCTGCGCCTTTAATAAAATCCACCGATGCAAATGTTTCAAATACTTCATTACAATGCCAAATATTGTTGCAAGAAAATGTCAATGGGTGGTTTGTCGAGTTTTTGCTGGAAACGTGCGCGATGTCTGAGTTTCAGTTCGGTGTTACAAACAGGCTTTGTCAATTTCAATTGATGACAAATAATGCGTGCCTCTCTATTGTCCCTACATCCTCTGTCCTTAAAATGTCAGAACAGTTATTAAAACAATAAATTTGTGTAACTTAAGATAACGATAAAATTTTACAGGAATTTTTTTTAAAAACAAAAATAAAGCTTCATGCAATTTTTGTTCCATACACGATAAATGAAATTGCGTGCTAAGTTGAAGAAAGAAAAAATAAAAGCTGAACAATGTTAGATATGTGACTAAATGACTCTAAGAGTGAAGAGGATGAAACTAATAAACGAGAAACGTGCTTACATTTTTACCGGGTAGAATACAAAATGTTTTGAAGTGAAACTATCAGAAAATTAGCTTTTTTCAAAAGAATGGTGCATCGAAGTATACTGCTTCCAGACTACTCAAATGTTGTCCTTCCACTGGCAATTTAATTTCCTTTGGTGCCACATTTCATCCGGATTTTTTTTTTTGAAGGTCGATGAAATAGCATGCAAGACACTGAAGGAATATTCCCAAAAATATCTGAATTACAGAAGAGATTATCTCTACTAACCTGGGTCATAATCCCGTTTCTTCCTGTACATCACACAAGCTATAGTCGCCAACACAGCAACTGTAATGATTCCAGCAACTAAAACTCCAACCAGAATGATGGTAATCGAGTACCAGGGGTCATCATCAGCAGCCTGGGCTGGTTGAACTGTTTTCTCAAAGTTGTCGCTTGTACCAGTTTCCATGGCCCGATTTTGAGGCTGATCTCTCGCATCGTCCATAACTTTAGAATTTACAGCCTGCTGGAAGTCGAAGTCAGAAAATTTTCCGCATTTTGTGTCAACGTGCCCATGACAAACACGCAATATCAGCTGATTCTCTTGGCAATCAGAACAAGGAACACAGCCTCGCAGATCGCGGTCGAAAAATTGTCCCTCCTTACAAATATTGCGCCTTGCTGATACCGGGAACATCATGGCCATGGCAAACGAAATACAGAGTACGTAGTTCATCTTGAATCCTACAAGCAATCAAATGAATACAGATGAGCTGCTTTGTTTGAAGTAATATAGACTTTAGCAAAGACATAAAAGAGCGACTAAATCATCCCTCAAACATACCCTAGGCCTATTACCGTGTGCGAGTATATCTGTCTGAAGAGAATTTTGTGAAGCCCATCCTTACGAATTCCTGACCTAATAAATTGAAAAGTTGCAACATCAGTAAAAATAGACTAGTTGGGATTTCACAAAAGTGTTGTATCGACCTGGTACTGACACGAAAACAAATATGATCTCATTAATCCACACCGAGAGTAAATCCAACTGTCGTTTTGAACTAATTGAGAAGTGATGTAACTGAATTAAAACAGTCGACACCTTTATTTGAAGAGCATAACTAATTAAACTGACCATTCAATCTACAATACATACAAGCAAGTATATGCAGTAAAGATAACCCGTCAGGCACACAACCAAGTCTTGTGACAATAATGTGGAATTAAAAGATGTATTAATTAACAACCAAGTCTTGTGACAATAATTTGGAATAAAAAGATGCATTAATTAACAACCAAGTCTTGTGACAATAATGTGGAATTAAAAGATGTATTAATTAATAACCAAGTCTTGTGACAATAGTGTGGAATCAAAAGATGTATTAATTAATTAACAACCAAGTCTTGTTTCAATAATGTGGAAATAAAAGATGTATCAAATAACAACCAAGTCTTGTGACAATAATGTGGAATTAAAATATGTATTAATTAATAACCAAGTCTTGTGACAATAATTTGGAAAAAAAAGATGTATTAATTAACAACCAAGTCTTGTGACAATAATGTGGAATTAAAAGATGTATTAACAACCAAGTCTTGTGACAATAATATGGAATAAAAAGATGTATTAATTAATTAACAACCAAGTCTTGTGACAATAATGTGGAAATAAAAGATGTATTAATTAACAACCAAGTCTTGTGACAATAATGTCGAATAAAAAGATGTATTAATTAATTAACAACCAAGTCTTGTTTCAATAACGTGGAAATAAAAGATGTATTAATTAACAACCAAGTCTTGTGACAATAATTTGGAATAAAAAGATGTATTAATTAACAACCAAGTCTTGTGACAATAATGTGGAATTAAAAGATGTATTAATTAACAACCAAGTCTTGTGACAATAATATGGAATAAAAAGATGTATTAATTATTTAATAACCAAGTCTTGTGACAATAATGTGGAATTAAAAGATGTATTAATTAACAACCAAGTCTTGTGACAATAATGTCGAATAAAAAGATGTATTAATTAATTAATAACCAAGTCTTGTGACAATACTGTGGAAATAAAAGATGTATTAATTAACAGCCAAGTCTTGTGACAATAATTTTGAATAAAAAGATGTATTAATTAACAACCAAGTCTTGTGACAATAATGTGGAATTAAAAGATGTATTAATTAATTAATAACCTTCTTCTGACTTTGTCCCATTAATGACTACATGCATTTTCGTATTCTGTTTAATCGTCTTGTTTTTGGGGGTTTTGTTTTTGCACAGAAAAAACCTTGTCTTGAAGAAAGTGTTAATAATTCCATCTGCAGATGAATAAAGTTCTACATTAGACACTTGACATGCCTTTATAATACCAATTGTCGGACATAATAAAACTATAACTGATTTGTTTTTATTGATAATCAACAACCACACTTCAATGTTTCTAAACCGTAATACATAGCGGTAGAGGCTTTCTAATTTGAATAATTTACACCGTGACTAACATGTGCCCTTCGAAGTTCCTTTCAGTGTTTTGCAATGTAGGTAAGGGCAAATAGAAAAATGGTTCTAATTACAGTGAAAATATTAGGGTAGGTAGGTCGGTATATTTTTATGCGTTAGACCAATAAGTAGGTCTCCGCTTTTTTTTTCTTCTTCTTTCTGACAGCTGTCGGGGGGGGGGGGGGAAAGAGCGGAGACCTACTTGTTGGTCTATATGTTTGTGATCCGGATTAAATTAAATTAAGGATAAATTGTATCATCAGTTCCATCCGAATGTAACTTCCATTGTAGCTACAACCCATTGTTAATTTCTTTCTCAAAAATTTTTTGGTCTTTATTCCAATTTTTTGTTGGGAGGGGAGGGGAAACAGTTTGTTCGGCAATCAAAAATAGGGTCGATCGAGTGACCAGAACCAGAGCTACTGTTTTATTTGGCCTAATGACTCTAAAAATGGAGTGGGGGTGTGTGTCTTAAAATCTCCATGTCAGATTTATATATAGTAGTTTTTCCACAAAATTAATACCGAGCTTTTATTCCGACATTACTAAAAGACTCGTACATAACACATACTGGTAATTAAAATGCAAGCCATTGCATGCAAACATTAAAACACGTATTTGGGAAAAAATATTTAATTTTCAGAGGGGATGTGGTCCCAGGGTTTTGGTTTGAAGCCGGTATTTTTTTAAACTACAATATTATAACGTATACAATGGAAATCCTTTTTCTACAAATCTTAGCTACATTAGAGTCGTATAATTTTTTTCAAATCTCACGCTCCGCTATATGTTAGTCTTGTTCAAATTAACGTTGACAAAACCACAGTACCCCCACCCCACCCCATGTAATAATAAGCATACGTGTCGCTATAAACTGTGCATAGAAGTACAGGGATTACTAGATAAATTACGTACTGCCTTTCACTCATGCCCTTCTTTACCAATCCTATTTTACCTTATACTACTACATGTTTTTATCTGGAATTGTGTATCTTCCATAATTTTTGGGGCAATTTATTTGTACATTTTCTAATTGGCACAATACAGACGTTATTGTACTGAGTTGCGTTAAACGCTTATACATGCATGCGTAATTTACGCCACAAATTGTTGAAAACGTTTCATTGGCATAGCAAGGAATTCTGCACCCACCACACACCCACACACCTCCGCCCCCGCAAAACAATTTGAGGGTTGGTGGGCTTTCAATAAAGAAAAAGTTGTTTAATGGGAAATAACCCTCCCCCCCCCCCACATTGCGGGGATTGATGGGGCGGTTGCTACGCAACTATAATATTTTAATTTAGTTATTATTTCTAATTCAACCCTTTGGGCAGTAAGTACAAATTCGCTTTAGATCTGAACCTGTCCACTACAGTATATATATATACATATATATATATATATATATATATATATATATATATATATATATATATATATATATATATATATATATAGAGAGAGAGAGAGAGAGAGAGAGAGAGAGAGAGAGATTAAATGAAGAAGTATAAATCATCACTTACGTGGCGATGGGTCCTTATCAAAATCGAATCTTGACAAACACAAGTTAATAATCTAACTTCAAGATAACAACTGGTAACACTGACGGGAATATGAATTATAATATATATATATATATATCCCCAGTCAAAATATGCCGTCTGCTTCGACGCGCCTTGAATAAATACCTAGAGGTTTAGACTCGCACGTGACGTCACGAGAGTATTTGTCAGCTGAACCAATGAGCAAGCAAAGAATGTCTTTATCTCTTTGACCTTTGTAAGAAAAGGTTCGCCACTTTTCTCTTGTGTTCATTCATGAATGGCATTTCTCGAGGAGAACAATAAAATGCGTCTCAACGAGGCCTGAAATTTTGACTGACCGCCGACAACATGTTTAAACACGCCTTTCATGAAACTTTACTATAACCTTGGGCTGTATTCACTGTCTGTTTCACTTAGGTTACCAACTCATCTCGTGATTCGCACAGTTGAACAAAATCAATACGAAATGTTATCGTTTTTGTTTATGTAAAACGGTCTTTTGTTAGTTTTTAAAATGATTTTTGTCTACTTGGTCAAGTGTTTCGGACAATAACACCCTCATGTTCCTGTTTTTGTTTCTACGCTTTGAAAAAACAAAAGACGTAATGTTAACAAAGTTCGCTGTTATCAATAAAATAAAAGAAAAAACATTTAAAACAAAGCCCCCTCCCCCCAAATTTTTTTTCATTTTAAAGCCACATTGTTTGGTTGTCTAATATTACCATAGTGTAGACAAGAGCGAACTTTCATGAAATTTAATATATGGACTATAAATACACAAAGACCTGTGCTAAAGCGCGTAAATTGTGGCGCAAACTGGTATTTAGAATGCGACTCGTGTATTTACAAAAAATCAGACTGCAGATAATGAATAAATAAAGGTGTATACCTATCATAACATTATTAAATCACACAACTAATAACGAATAAAGATAGATAACGATCATAATAAAATTAAGAAATCAGACAATAGATAATGAATAAATAAAAGTATATAACGATTATGAGAAATATAATATGTTTTAAAATAAGACATCAATGTTAACACAATAGAAGTTTGTGAGAAGAGAAAGCAATTAAGAAACATAAATAAAGCAAAATAAATAATTTTTACTTATTGTTAATGAAGGGCACGCCACTAACTTTTGTACTATTTAATACACTCGGAATTAATATCCCGAGATATGGTATGGTATGGTATTTACATAAAATAATGTTGTATCATAACATACGGATATGTGGTATGGTATGGTATGGTATGGTATGGTATGTTATGGTATGGTATGGCATGGTATGGTATGGTATTTACATAGTGTAATGTATGTTGTATCACTGGGTTAGTTTTTGGTCATTCCGAAAGGCACGCAAGGTCGAATTCAAGGGCTGAAAAGGTCTGTTGAATGTGATAATGTTTTGTGGATTCAGTAAAATCTTCTGAGACCAAAACCTTAGGAAACTGAATACCCTTAAAGCGAAATATTGCCTGGTGTCAAATTATCTTTCATTTATTTCAATAATAAATTGTCAGTAAACAGGAACCCATCTGCCTTGAAAACTGAATAAAGCAAATTCAGACCCGAATGTCACACCCCAACCCCCAAACTACCACTTGTTTTATATCAAAGAAACCTGTAACATAACACAACTCTAGTAAAAAAAAAATGATCGGAGAAAACAATCAGTAGTATCTGGCGTGGATGGAAAATTAAGCGCCTGACGGCAACATTTTTTAAAGCCATATTTTATACCAAATCGGTTGATAGACTAACTTGGTGGTTACAAACGTGCATTATTTTACAGTGACTCTACAAATTATTGTCCAAAATCCATGTTTGCAACGAAAACAGTATTTATTGGGAAACCATTCATTTTCATATTTCATAAATCTCTAACAGTTCTAATTTGATATAAAAATTTCTCAATTGCATGCGAATATTTCCGTCTGTCTGTCTCTCTGTTGCACAAGAGACCGATCATCAAGTGAAAATTAAAGTAATTATCGCATTTCTAATTGTCTGCCTAAGAGCCTTTGCTGAAGTGGCATTAATGGTCTCAAGGAGATTAGGATTACTTACCCTCAATTTTGAAATATAAACAATCCTTGACACGAGTCCATTTGCCTATAATCCCACTGAGTTTGCTTAACTAATCACACCTGGGGAGAAGTGCTCCGAATACAATACCACTATGGCTGCCTATTCGCCATCTTAATTCCCTTGCCTTCTCCTCTGGAATGATTATCCAAATTTACGTCATTTGTTAAGATTTTTACTTATCTGTCATTACTTATTAAGCACCGTACTAAAGGTGACAGATTTACTAGAAAACCAACTATTATTTCGGGAATGTCTTGATTTCTTCAAGCACGACACTTATACTAGTTCTAAGCAAACTGTAGTTTCATTGTGAAACCTACGATGATATATCATCCTTATTCCCTATCATGTAAGAAGACAAAGCTGAGTGAAATTAATGATTTATCTCATTAAAAAAGGAAAAATAACCAGAAACTTTAACTTAAATTGCATGTTTTTTTCTCCCTTCTCTTTCATTCATTTTGGGACTAATGGTACACGCAAAAAATAGAATCGTCTATACACAAAAATTGGTATTGGCTTTCAATAGCCCGAACGTACCTAACCAGAATGCAATTAAAATATAATTGTTATTTTAGTTATTTGACTTCGTTTTGTAAATTTGATTAAACAGAAGGTTGTTATTTTAATCATTTGACTTCCTTGTGTAAATTTGGTTTTACAGATGGCCCAGCAACTTACTTTACAAGTACTCTTCACGCCAAACCAGTTTCATGTGAAAGGGTGTTACAAATAGTTTTTGCACCGTTATGCACAAGAAAATGGCTTACTGTATATAATGGTTTTATTGTTTTGCAAACATTTAGTTCCAGTTTAAAAGTTAGTTCATTATCGTTCATAAGAACATACAACTTTCGTAGTCATCCACAAGAGTATTTAAGGAGAATGTTTCTTTTATCTTCCGCTTTTAACAAAAGCCAATAATTGTTTAATTGTCACGTTATAAAGCATTGAATCATCGTTATTTTCTTGAAGTGAGTGTTATATACAAACAACATCCGCATAATTGTATTTTCTTAAAACTTCGCAAGTGAAAGGTTGGTATTGCTTGTGTGTCCTTCAGTCCTGTTTGAGGAATTTGATAATTAGCTCGTAAACGTCCCAAGGATGACAGGACTGACGGTTGTAGACACGTTTAAGACAAATTAACTAACCGAAGCACAAATTGGGGTACTTGTCTACACTTAAAGTAACCAATTTCTGTAAAGTGTACCTCAGTTTGAATGGTCTTATGTCTAGAGTGAAACGTTAAACTACAGCTTTATGCAATTTTCTGACGTATATTTTTTAAACCAGGTTCGCATTCTTGTAACTTATCTTCTTTATGTACACAATTGAACCGCATTTGCCAAATTTTGAATTGCCCACTTGCGATCGGTAGAAGTGCATACCGAAATGGTGAAATATGTTTCACAGGTAATTAGCGGTCATTTTCACCTCTTGCTACTCCCACTTCTATTAACAAAATTACTGGGAACGGAATAAAAATGAAGTTTACATTCTGGGGACCTTTATTACACAAATATAGATGTAAGCGATACTCCAATCTCAAACAATTAAGGTTTTAGAAATTCTAACCGTGTATTTAAGATGACAATTCATGTTCTTAGGATTCTGGAAGGAAAATATAATGAAAGTTGGCAGAAACCCTGAACCCCAGATGTCTGTGTTCTGAAACTACATCGAAAACTATATCTGGTTGGAATCATTATATTCCATTTAGGAGAGAGAGAGAGAGAGAGAGAGAGAGAGAGGTGCAGGGGATGGTTCCCACACACAGCATGCTTGAAGACGGTCATCCACAAATAGGATTTTTAAATGAATAACAGTGTACCAGAAAACCTGGTATCACACACACACACACACACACACACACACACACACAAAGAGCGAATCAAGCCCTGCGTACAGGAGATAAACAACTCGCGTGCACAAACACTAAACTCTAACCCCAGGAGACAATCTCAACCATCACATACTCTAATGACGTGGCAAACTAGAGTTAAAGAAAGGAAAAAGGAAAGGCAAACCAGTTATAAATGGTCTTGAAATGAGCAAACTACACGCTATTTTGTTGGCAAACTGTTATGGGATAATTCGTGTAATTAGATGTTGATCGTATGATTAATTTATAATCAAGGTCATAAAGCGACGAAATGGATTCATTTCTAATGCCATCTGATGTTCTTTATCCCGATTCAGTATGATATTGATCGACTTTTTCGATAAATTGTTCAATAGAACAGAAAAGAACAGAACTGTTCTGATAACGTTTTTAAAAGATTGTTTTGTACAGCTTTCTACCTCATGCACGGCTAAGTTGATACGTTCACTTTTTCCGATAAATTCTTTTCCCATATTTTTTTTTGATGTTGTCAGTCTTGGCAAACATGGCTTTTGGCTGGTATAGATTATGCCAGGTATTCTTTTCACAACAGTATGGCGTGGACGATAACATCTGTACACCTTCGGCATAATAAGACCATTTGCAAAATAGGACATCTGCCGATTATCGGTATCTTCTCCATTCGATCAAACAAAGAGTCAGTCATATTGTGCGTAACCTTTTTGGTTCTAAAGACCCGAAATCTGCGGCTTTCCTATCATCATCATCATCTCTCTCTCTCTCTCACACACACACACACACGCACACATACAGATTACGAGACTTTTATTATAGTTTTGTATTGCATGGGGGACCACCCACAGATTCATGGGTGGAACACGGAAGAAATGATTGACAAACATTAAATAACACAGGCATCAAAAGGGATCTGGTTAATGGGACATAAAGCCGTGGCAAGTTGCATTTGACTCTTTCAAATGATGTTATAAGTAATTAGTCATTTAAATCTTGTTATTAGTACAGAACATTAGGAGTACCCAACCATATACTACTGACTTATTTTCCCACAGATTTTGCAATACGGGGTGTGATTTCGTTACAACATTAACGACTTGGTAGAATCCGTAGATGAATAAGAAACGAAACAAAGACTTTTTGATTCACTGCACCCGTATTATGTTATTTTTTTTTTTGATTTTTTTTTTGGGGCACCAGACAGATGCCCCCCCCCACATCTAGCCAAAGAATAAAAGTGTTTTTATGTTTCATTGAGTCCCCCAGATATGTTGCTTTGTTTTTTAATTTAAACAGAATTTCGATCAAAAATTTTAAATGAACTTTTGACGGGGTATATATTTCCTAGTGTATTCTATAGGATTGTTCTTCCGAGTCGGTTTCGATCACCTGACTCGGAGTCCCTCTCCTAGTATCTTTGTTACCTTGGCTAAAGGTCGCCTACGTCCCGTGTTTGCCATGTGTGAATGTGCTATATATTTGTTCGTGCTATAGTTGTGTTCATGTTGGGACAGCCGTCTATATCGAATTCTTCCCCAGTTGTCCTGCGATCCTTATAACATGGATCTTCTAGATTTTGTACATATTTATATTTCCAAGTTTTTAGAATAAGAATTTTGAATTTTGGGCGAAGTAACGGTGTAATAATATTTTTAGGGGAAAAAAAACAACTATTGTTTTAGTGTGTGCTGTGTGTGTGTCGTTCTTCGTAAATCTATATTCTGCTGAGGTCAGCTGTGTTCGAGAGAGCTCCATATTTACTTTATTTTTTTTACTTCACTCTCTCGAACTTGGCTATCTTTATTTATTTATTATGTTTCCGAAAAGGGTAGCCAAAAATTGTATTTCCTATACAGTTGAGTGACTGTATAGGTGTTAGCATAGATTGGTTTCTGTTGTGTTGTATGTCTACTTTTCCATGTCGCATGTCTGTTCCTTCCTTCATAGCTCCATGTGAGTGTAGGTCTCTGTCCTATAATTCTCAAAGATAAAAGAAAGGTATTAGTATTCAATATACATTTGCTTAAGTAGAAATGGAGAGGTATACGTTCTACTATTATTTATGAAGAGTAGGCAGGAGTAATGTCCCACTGGGGTAAATACCGTTGGTAGTTATTACATATGCCTCTCACTCTAGTTTACTTTCCTATGACTATTATTTGGCCACAGGCCGTCATTGCTGTAACGATATAGTCAGTAATTTTATATAGCGTATTTTTAGTCAAATTCCCATCAAGATATAAAATGCTTTGTTGTTTATATTTATCTGTTTTGTTTATTTCACCTATTACCTTGTCCCTATTTAGTTTTGTTTTTTCACATTGTATTATCACAAGGAATTTAGAAAACGGCTTCTTTTACACAGTGGACATTTTGGTGGTACTCTGACCATGCGCCGTCTCACTGCAGCCTCTCCTGTCAACCATGCATTGTGCATGTATTTAAAGCAGAGGCTTTGCATTTTAAGCGAGCCTAGTTTCATCCAGTGCCCCCATGCTCTGTCCCAGTTAACGCACAAATTTTCTTTTTCTGCCGTGCTTTTAATATTTTTTGTTACGTCCTCCCTTATCCAGTTATATGTTAAAGTTTCTTCTTTATTCCATAGTTCTTTTTTATCTCTATATTTTATTAGTAAATCTTTAATGTTTTTGAATTTTCTTGAAATTTCTAATTGTTTTATTAACTTATTATTTTTGTTAATATCGTCCCTATTTCTTATGGAGAATCCATAACGGTATATGTAAATACCTTCCCATGGACTCTTTGGTTCTAGTCTTAGCCTCTTAAATCTATTTAAAATATTGCCGGCTTTAAGTAGTATAGGGCTGGGGAGTCCTACCCCGTATTGTGTTAGTGCCTGACGATCTGCGTTACTTTTTGCCGATGTTATTGAAATATATAGGAAAAGAAATGAAAATAAGTCACACAAAAAGTAACGGAAATAAGACATATCAGCCACACAGTGTACCAAAAAATATAAGAAAAAAATCAGACCCATAGTGTACCAATATAGAACAAAATCATGTTCATAGCGTACCAATATAGAACAATCATGTTCATAGCATACCAATATAGAACAATCATGTTCATAGCGTACCAATATAGAACAAATCATGTTCATAGCGTACCAATATAGAACAAATCATGTTCATGGCGTACCAATATAGAACAAAATCATGTTCACAGTGTACCAATACAGAACAAAATCATGTTCATAGCGTACTAATATAGAACAAAATCATGTTCATAACGTACCAATATAGAACAAAATCATGTTCATAACGTACCAATATAGAACAAAATCATGTCCATTGCGTAACAATATAGAACAAAATCATGTTCATAGCGTTCCAATATGGAACAAATCATGTTCATGGTGTACCAAAATAGGAAGAAAACACCCAGACCCATCGTGTACCAAAACAGGACAAAATCAGGCCCGTAGTGTACCAAAATAGGAGAAAATCATGCCCGTAGTGTACCAAAATAGGATCCAATCTGGCGCGCAGATTACCAACAGAATGACAAAGGCACGCATAGTCCGATTCTCTGACAGAGTAATCTGAAAAATTGAATCAAAGTTGAATAATTCGTGTAAGTCTGATTAGTAGGCAGGGCCGGATGAAGGATGTGGTGAGTCCAGGACATTTATGGCCCTTATAGATCTACAAATACAAATGGAAAACAGTCCTTAACCGTCCTTCACATGTGTATAATTATTATTAGAAATATTATTTGGCTAAGTATTAGTTGATTTAGACCTGACTATATAAAATATATTTAAACACGTGCAATTTTATTTACGGTAACCGGCCGGTGGGGTTGCGTATGATATGGAGCGGGCATAGGGCACGTGTCACCTACCCTCGCGTTAATCCTGCCCAGTATGTACTTTTGACACAGTCTGATAAATAGCGATATCAGTAAGCTTGGAGGACTGATGTATCAGACTAGATTTCACCTTATCAGTACAGGCTTGGGGACTGACGTATCAGACTAGATTTCACCTTATCAGTACAGGCTTGGGGACTGACGTATCAGACTAGATTTCACCTTATCAGTACAGGCTTGGGGACTGACGTATCAGACTAGATTTCACCTTATCAGTACAGGCTTGGGGACTGACGTATCAGACTAGATTTCACCCTATCAGTACAGGCTTGGGGACTGACGTATCAGACTAGATTTCACCTTATCAGTACAGGCTTGGGGACTGACGTATCAGACTAGATTTCACCTTATCAGTACAGGCTTGGGGACTGATGTATCAGACTAGATTTCACCTTATCAGTACAGGCTTGGGGACTGATGTATCAGACTAGATTTCACCTTATCAGTACAGGCTTGGGGACTGATGTATCAGACTAGATTTCACCTTATCAGTACAGGCTTGGGGACTGATGTATCAGACTAGATTTCACCTTATCAGTACAGGCTTGGGGACTGATGTATCAGACTAGATTTCACCTTATCAGTACAGGCTTGGGGACTGACGTATCAGACTAGATTTCACCTTATCAGTACAGGCTTGGGGACTGACGTATCAGACTAGATTTCACAGTGTCAGTACAGGCTTGGGGACTGATGTATCAGACTAGATTTCACCTTATCAGTACAGGCTTGGGGACTGATGTATCAGACTAGATTTCACCTTATCAGTACAGGCTTGGGGACTGACGTATCAGACTAGATTTCACCTTATCAGTACAGGCTTGGGGACTGACGTATCAGACTAGATTTCACCTTATCAGTACAGGCTTGGGGACTGACGTATCAGACTAGATTTCACCCTATCAGTACAGGCTTGGGGACTGACGTATCAGACTAGATTTCACCTTATCAGTACAGGCTTGGGGACTGACGTATCAGACTAGATTTCACCTTATCAGTACAGGCTTGGGGACTGACGTATCAGACTAGATTTCACCTTATCAGTACAGGCTTGGGGACTGATGTATCAGACTAGATTTCACCTTATCAGTACAGGCTTGGGGACTGATGTATCAGACTAGATTTCACCTTATCAGTACAGGCTTGGGGACTGACGTATCAGACTAGATTTCACCTTATCAGTACAGGCTTGGGGACTGATGTATCAGACTAGATTTCACCTTATCAGTACAGGCTTGGGGACTGACGTATCAGACTAGATTTCACCTTATCAGTACAGGCTTGGGGACTGACGTATCAGACTAGATTTCACAGTGTCAGTACAGGCTTGGGGACTGATGTATCAGACTAGATTTCACCTTATCAGTACAGGCTTGGGGACTGATGTATCAGACTAGATTTCACCCTATCAGTACAGGCTTGGGGACTGACGTATCAGACTAGATTTCACCTTATCAGTACAGGCTTGGGGACTGACGTATCAGACTAGATTTCACCTTATCAGTACAGGCTTGGGGACTGATGTATCAGACTAGATTTCACCTTATCAGTACAGGCTTGGGGACTGATGTATCAGACTAGATTTCACCTTATCAGTACAGGCTTGGGGACTGATGTATCAGACTAGATTTCACCTTATCAGTACAGGCTTGGGGACTGATGTATCAGACTAGATTTCACCTTATCAGTACAGGCTTGGGGACTGATGTATCAGACTAGATTTCACCTTATCAGTACAGGCTTGGGGACTGACGTATCAGACTAGATTTCACCTTATCAGTACAGGCTTGGGGGACGGAGTTATTATGCTAGATCTCACAGTATCAGTACAGGCATGGAGGTTGGGCCGACAAAAGGGGGGGGGGGCAACCAGGAATATATCCCCAGAGCTCAGGCCCGTACAACATTTTAATTTTATAAAAGAAAAATTTTGTTTGAACAAGAACTAGCAGAGGCCCGGGCGTTTCTTACGCCAGGACCCGTGATCGCTCTCTTCTTTGGAGACTGATGTATCACACAAGATTTCACAGTATCAGTACAGGCTTGGGAGACTGAGGTATTAAACTAGATTTCACAGTATCAGTATAGGCTTGGGGTACTGACGTATCAGGAATGCGGGAGGTCGTGGGTTCGATTCCTGGCCGAGTCATACCAGAGACTTACAAAAATGGTACTAACAGCTGCCTAGCTTGGCGTTCAGCATTAAGAAGTTAGTGTTAGGACTGGTCGGCCTGGTGTCAGGATAATGTGACTGGGTGGGACATCATGCTACATGTCTGCGGCATGATGCCCCAGTGCTAGACATCACTATAGACTGACACATTGCAGACATCGTAGCGAAATGACTGAAAAATTGTTAAATCTAGGTTAAAAAATCAAAATCACATCACATCACATAACACACTGACGTATCAGACTAGCTTTCATAGTGTCAGTACAGGCTTGGGGGACTGATGAATCAGACAAGATTTCACAGTGTCAGTACAGGCTTGGGGACTGACGTATCAGACTAGATTTCACAGTGTCAGTACAGGCTTGGGGGACTGATGTATCAGGCTAGATTTCACTGTGTCAGTACAGGCTTGTGGGACTGATGTATCAGACTAGATTTTACAGTGTCAGTACAGGCTTGGGGGACTGATGTATCAGACTAGATTTCACTGTGTCAGTACAGGCTTGTGGGACTGATGTATCAAACTAGATTTTACAGTGTCAGTACAGGCTTGGGGGACTGATGTATCAGACTAGATTTCACAGTGTCAGTACAGGCTTGGGGGACTGATGTATCAGACTAGATTTCACATTCTCAGTACAGGCTTGGGGACTGACGTGAAAGACTACATTTCACATTCTCAGTACAGGCTTGGGGGACTGATGTATCAGACTAGATTTCACAGTGTCAGTACAGGCTTGGGGGATAGATGTATCAGACTAGATTTTACAGTATCAGTATAGACTTGGGGGACTGATGTATCAAACTAGATTTCACAGTGTCAGTACAGGCTTGGGGGACTGATGTATCAGACTAGCTTTCACAGTGTCAGTACAGGCTTGGGGGACTGACGTATCAGACTAGATCTCACATTCTCAGTACAGGCTTGGGGACTGATGTATCAGACTAGATTTCACAGTGTCAGTACAGGCTTGGGGGACTGATGTATCAGACTAGATTTCACAGTGTCAGTACAGGCTTGGGGGACTGATGTATCAGACTAGATTTCATAGTGTCAGTACAGGCTTGGGAGACTGATGTATCAGACTAGATTTCACAGTGTCAGTACAGGCTTGGGGGACTGACGTATCAGACTAGATTTCACAGTGTCAGTACAGGCTTGGGGGACTGATCTATCAGTCTAGATTTCACAGTATCAGTACAGGCTTGGGGGACTGACGTGTCCGACAAGATTTCACAGTGTCAGTACAGGCTTGGGAGACTGATGTATCAGACTAGATTTCACAGTGTCAGTACAGGCTTGAGGGACTCATGTATCAGACTAGATTTCACAGTGTCAGTAGAGGCTTGGGGGACTGGTGTATAAGACTAGATTCCATAGTATCATTACAGGCGTGGGGGACTGATGTATCAGACTAGATTTCACAGTGTCAGTACAGGCTTGAGGGACTGATCTATCAGACTAGATTTTACAGTATCAGTACAGGCTTGGGGGACTGATGTATCAAACTAGATTTCACAGTGTCAGTACAGGCTTGGGGACTGACGTATCAGACTAGCTTTCACAGTGTCAGTACAGGCCTGGGGGACTGATGTATCAGACTAGATTTCACATTCTCAGTACAGGCTTGGGGACTGACGTATCAGACTAGATTTTACAGTGTCAGTACAGGCTTGGGGGACTGATGTATCAGACAAGATTTCACAGTATCAGTACAGGCTTGGGAGACTGAGGTATCAAACTAGATTTCACAGTGTCAATATAGGCTTGGGGTACTGACGTATCAGGAATGCGGGAGGTCGTGGGTTCGATTCCCGGCCGAGTCATACCAGAGACTTACAAAAATGGTACTAACAGCTGCCTAGCTTGGCGTTCAGCATTAAGAAGTTAGTGTTAGGACTGGTCGGCCTGGTGTCAGGATAATGTGACTGGGTGGGACATCATGCTACATGTCTGCGGCATGATGCCCCAGTGCTAGACATCACTATAGACTGACACATTGCAGACATCGTAGCGAAATGACTGAAAAATTGTTAAATCTAGGTTAAAAAATCAAAATCACATCACATCACATAACACACTGACGTATCAGACTAGCTTTCATAGTGTCAGTACAGGCTTGGGGGACTGATGTATCAGACAAGATTTCACAGTGTCAGTACAGGCTTGGGGGACTGATGTATCAGACTAGATTTCACAGTGTCAGTACATGCTTGGGGGACTGATGTATCAGACAAGATTTCACAGTGTCAGTACAGGCTTGGGGACTGACGTATCAGACTAGATTTCACAGTGTCAGTACAGGCTTGGGGGACTGATGTATCAGACTAGATTTCACAGTGTCAGTATAGGCTTGGGGGACAGATGTATCAGACTAGATTTCACAGTGTCAGTATAGGCTTGGGGGACAGATGTATCAGACTAGATTTCACAGTGTCAGTACAGGCTTGGGGGACAGATGTATTAGACTAGATTTTACAGTATCAGTATAGGCTTGGGGGACTGATGTATCAAACTAGATTTCACAATGTCAGTACAGGCTTGGAGGACTGACGTATCAGACTAGCTTTCACAGTGTCAGTAGAGGCTTGGGGGACTGATGTGTCAGACTAGATTTCACATTCTCAGTACAGGCTTGGGGGACTGATGTGTCAGACTAGATTTCAGTGTCAGTACAGGCTTGGGGGACTGATGTATCAGACTAGATTTCACAGTGTCAGTACAGGCTTGGGGGACTGATGTATCAAACAAGATTTCACAGTGTCAGTACAGGCTTGGGGGACTGATGTATCAGACTAGATTTCACAAAGAATAAACTTGCCATCATTATATTTGTTTTGACGAAATAAAAGAGCTTATTATTTTAATTTTATTTGAGTAATCATTATCGTGGTTATCGATATTTTCATTACAGAAAAACCTGTTTATACAGTAGTTATACTCTTTAATATAGACTGACTTTCTTATTATTATTGTGTGATGCCTGTATTCACTGGGTTACTGAATTTCCATCTTACTTGCTGTCACAATAGTAGAAACTTTATTTCAAGACATGTCAATAATAATAAATAATAATAATAATAATAATAATAATAATAATATATCTTTTTTACTGAAAATGCTGTTTATCTAGTTTGCTTAAGTCATGTAATAGCTGCAAAGAGAAAAATATGTAGCAAGCTGGGCCGAAAAAGGAACTAACCAAATAGAAGATAATGATTACATTATCTGATCTTGCCTCTTTTTAACGACAAGCCGGTGAATGGCTTTAGGCATGCCCTTACGAAAAAGTCGTGAAGTTTGTTGTTTATTCGTACAAGTTAAATGTCTTGATTATTTTACACAGACATACAGTTTAATTAAAGATTCTGATATGAATTTTACGACCATCAAACAATACTCCGGCTTCAAAGTACCGAATAGCGTCACGCGCCAGGTGCGAGTCGCATGGCGCGTGCGCCTTGTGATCTCGACCCCGCAACCTAATCGCTCCATTGTAATCAACAAATGGTGGCCCAATTAGAAAACCCAGATCGTATTGAAATATATCCCTTTCATTACCCATTTACAATATTTGATCAAAGATAAAACTATTTTACCCGCCTTCCGATGCTTTCTCATGTGGAAAACACCTGGCGTTTTTCACTCTCGCCGCACTCGTTCTTTAACCGTTATTCTTTTATTCGCTGTTCACAAGTTTATACTAGGGTATATTTTGAGAGAGAGAGAGAGAGAGAGAGAGAGAGAGAGAGAGCAAAATTAGATCACAATAAAGTTAAGAATGCATAGCATGTTGTATTTTCCGTTCGGTGATATTAATACATCAAGCTTAAAATTGGGGAAACGATAGGGAAAAACATTGCTTCATGTCTGACTATCTCATTTTCCAAGTTGGGTTGGGTTGGGGACTAGAATTGTTTTGAACAAATACAATTTACGGCCTCAAGCAGCGTTTAAATAATACATGACATCAATTATAAAAGTTTCCCAAAATATCCTGATGTTAAAAATATTTTGGCTGTAAACAGTATCCCAGTCACGAACCCACCCAACACATACGCCATCGCCCCAGTCTATCCCCCCTTATTTTTCCACACACAACAACCACCATCCAGCACTTCGACCGCACCCCCCCCCATTGCACTACCACCACACCTCTCAGAAAATTATTAATGATTGGTCACTGTGTAAAAGTGGTAAAGGGCCAGCTATTTTAGTACGGATGCAAAAATCTGGCAAAGCTTGACCCCTCCCCCCTCTGTACACATGCGTACTTTTTACACACACCCCACCTGCGTATGTACGCTTGACGCACCCCCCCCCCCCCACCAATCTATAGAACTGCTTATATTTAATCCACGCAGAAACGATCAAGGATTAATAATATTAACATGTTTAATAAGACAGATAGTCCACCAACGTTGAATGTCTGGCTGCATCAAAGAAATAAGCTGCGTGACTTTTAACAAGTAACGCAGACTGAACCCGGTCGAACAGGTTACGCATTATACAAATTATTATTGAGGTTTCACCCCCACCCCCCACCCCCGTTTCCTATGCGTACGAACATTATCAGTAGACCCTGCCCATACGCAAGCGTATGCATTAGGGTTAAACCCCCTCCCCACTCCATGCGTACGTACTAAATGGACGACCAATAAGCTGTTGACCGTCATATTTTACCTGTACAAGGGAATAGCTGATTCTACCCATCAAAAGTAACACCGACTCGAGTATACGAAGAATGGTTTTCTAATTTATTTTTAAATGGCTTCAGAAGAGTCCGATAAATGGGACCCCGGAGTCTTTGTTGATAGTGATTGATGATTTGCTGGCGGGTCCGGTTTATCGGACTCGCTTCAGAATATGTAAGAGGATAAAATTAGAGACGAATATAAAACAAGTATTTGAGTCACCTGCACACACGACATTATGTAACACAGGAATTCCAACATACTACGAGATATCATTCGTTCCCTTTTGACATGCAAATGAGGTTCACCGTGGTGGATCGAGCATTAAGAACACAGCAATTCAATCCATAGCCCTCAGGCAAGAAACCTATCTCTTGTTACCTAGGTCACAGGTTCAAGTTAACCGCTACCGTGTTGTTTTTATTTGGGGGTGGGGGGTGGAATGCAATTTATATTTTCAAGTAGTTGTGAGTAACAGACGTCATTTGGTCTCCTTATGACAATGTTGAGTTTCAGTTGTTCGTTATATGGGCCCAGGTCACGGGTTCAAGTTTAACCGTAGGCCATTATTTTTTTGTGGGTGTGTGGGGTCGGAATAGGGAGAATACAATTAATATTTGTGTGGGAAAGCAATTTTTTATTTTCTACCCTTCAGATATTAAATTAAGATTTAATCTTTTTCTAACATTAGTATTAAAAAACTAGCATTTTCTTCCCATTCTAGGACATTTTGTCAGAAGCATTTTTTTATGATAGAGTAACAGAAGTCATTTGCTATTCTTAAATTACCGTTAATTTTCACTTGTTCAATATAAAAACTAGTAAATGAATCAAATTATTGAGTTATCATTAGTAGCTATGCGTTTTTAACGGGGAGAGAGAGAGAGAGTATATAAAAGTAATAAATGTATCTTGCAAACAAATTTTGCGAAGTGGATTGCAAAAAGCAATGGTGCAACCTTTCTGTATAAATTCAAAATTTATGTTTTACGTCTCATTTTTCGAAATATTCTGCTTAAATATACAAATAAATAACAACAATTCACTCTCACGTCTTTTGTCAATAAAATAATAAATGTATTTCTTACGTAAATAATGAAAGATATGATCACTGCGGGTAACAAAATGTTTGTACTAAGAATGATATTTATGGCCCCACTAACAAAGGCAGCTTATTATTATGAGCCACACTTGCCTAACAATACAGAACAGGTATTTATTTCATTAGGGTGATTTACCAATATCCCTTTATGTTAATTGCATGTATGGAAGTGTCCAGCAGCAGGGAGGGCTAATCCTACAACTTTTAGAAGGTTCCAAATGTCGAAATAAACCCTTTATAAAACCGCGATGACGCTTTATGTAAACGCAATTGTCGCCGTCGTTGCTGCCCTTTGTTGTCGTTGCCCTCCCTGCTGCTTCCTGCGTCCCTTTTCGAAAACTAAGGTCTTTATCGATGTACGAAAAATTATCCAAAAATCGTATCTATCCCGACTCGATACCGTGTTCGAGGATCATGTAAATTTATTGTTATAAATCCGTGTGGTGTTGATTGGGCATGACTAAATAAATTTCTAAACTTATTTATATCCATATCACCACTGCACCAAGTCTGATGAATATTTCGTAACGTGTGTGTATCAACTCCGTTAAACACTGCAAGCATATTACAGTTATCCCTGATCACTTTAGGAATTTGTGTATATCGCTGGGTTACATAAATCACATCAGTGTTTTTGTGTCTGCCTCTGGAAAATATTCTGGCAGGATTTGATTGTTTATCCAACATCACATCATCGTAAACAACTAAATTATTAATAAATCTATCAATATCATCAATACTTGGCGCTTCATTAATGTCAGTTATAAATTCAACAACATCATCACCGTTTTCATTTAATGATTTTGCACTTTCATTAAAATCTTTTAACACTTCGTAGCATCGTTGATCGTCTACAGATGAAGCTACCAAATACAACTTGTCCCACTTCATCCACTTCATTATTAAATTAAGTAACAACTGTGTCTTACCACTCCCAGATGGTCCAATTATAATCATACGAACAGAATTTGGTAGCACTGCGTGATGCTTAACTGGTTCTCGTTTCCTTGTAGCAGAAAAGTCAGTGACCTCCATTAGAATAATATAATATAAATATGGATCTATATTGTGTGAAATGTAGAGCACGTACCCCAACAAGTGATCTAACAACTGTTACAACAAAAAATAACAGATCTGCGGTTTCGGGCAAGTGTGAGCGATGCGGAATAAAAAAGTTCAAATTTATCTCCCTGACTCCGTCAGGTGGTAAGCCAGCGCCAAAACCAAAGCCAGCGCCAAGTAAAAAAAAAACGAGGAGGTGATATTGCCTCCAAGTTAGGAAAATTACCAGGAGCTCCGTGGGCGAAATACCCAGGAGAAAAATATCTCCCAGGATATAATTACTGTGGGTCCTGGAACCAGACTTAATATCAGACTTGATGACCAAGATCGACCAAAAACCCGGAGAAGAATCAATAAATGCTATCGATAAAGCATGCCATGTCGATGATGTAGCTTATAAAAGTAAAAATCTACAAGATAGGCATTTCGCGGATGTGAAATTAATTCAGGCGCTAAATTCCATTACTGATAAATCTTTCAAGGAGAGGTTAGCTAGTTGGTTAATAAAATCTGCGATGAAATCTAAGCTTGTATTAGGCGCTGGTAATTAATTATAATGGAGTCGATTTATTATTCCCCAAGAGGATACTGGAGGGGTAGCGCAGCAATTAGTAAACTTGCCAGTGCAGCAAAAGTCACACGTGGTACTGCAACAGATTGGTTATCCAAACAGGCAACATGGCAAATTTATCTACCGCGTCCCAGAAAAATTAATTTTGCACATTTTAATGTTAGTGTTCCTAATGAAGTTCATCAGGCTGATATATTATTTCTACCACATGATACCGTTCGTCGTCGAACATATAAATACGCATTAACTGTAGTTGATGTTGCAAGTAAATACAAAGATGCAGAACCGTTAACGACTAAAACAGCATCTGAGGTTGCTTCTGCTTTTGAACGAATTTATCAACGATGTGGTCTGCGATGGCCAAATCTATTACAAGTTGATCCTGGCAGAGAATTTCAGGGTGCAGTATCATCGCTGATGAAGCAACATAATGTCACCATCAGACGAGGACATACTGAGATTCATCGTGATCAGGCACTTGTTGAGCGATTTAATCGAACACTTGCTGAGTGGTTATTTGGATATCAGTACGCGAAGGAATTCATTCAGGACAAGAGATCGCGTGAATGGGTTGCAAGATTACCAAGCGTGATAACTGCATTAAATAATGAAATAACTCGAACAACCAACATGAAACCTATTAATGCAATTACCAAAAAAAATATGCCCGCACAGCGACGCGATTTTTCAACACAACCAATACTGGGTGATGTCACTGTGAGATATTTATATGAACCAGGTGAACTTGAAGGTGGTAAAAAAAGAGCGACTGATCCTATTTGGAGCATCACGACACACGAGATATCTAACATAACTAGATCCACTGGTAGACCAGCAATCTACAGGCTGGATTCAACTGCTCCTTAACGTGGATTCACACGTGAACAATTACAAGTAATTCCCGAGGACACACAATTACCGCCCACATCACTTAACTAGCACCCCTACGTCGATTACATTCAAGACAGGTCAGCATCACATTTTGTCGTGTATGAATTGTCTTGGATTATTACTCGAATATTGCCACAACATTATATAATTACAGCTCGCACAGTGATTGTTCTGTTGTTGTTTCAGTGTCATGATAAATTCAACATCGAGGTCAAAATCGCGATTATTTTTTTTGTCACTCTGTTTGTGACCGGTTAATTTTTTTCTTATTATATCACTGTTGTTTTCATTATTAATTTCATCAGCCATTGACTCTTCCAAGACAATTCTTCGCAATTAAGATATTCTTCTGACTCTGGACACTGCTAAGTAAACTAAGTTTGACCACTCGATTCGATCATCAACGATCCAAACAACTGTATCAGAAATAGTCAGTCCTTGAGATGAATGAATTGTCATTGCGTATCCTAGCGTCCACGGGGATTTATCAGCGCGCAGTGCATCTTCAACAACATTGACATCAACTGTGACAATATCATTTAATACTAAATTCTGTTTTCTTGACTTTGTCAAGGGTCCTGGTATATCAACGTCGATATTCTGTAGTCGTGTATCAGTTGGTCTATAACACAATGGCACTGGCAACATTGGAAACTTCTCCCGTTGCAGTGAAAACAATTTCATCTGAAGTGTGTCTCTGACTATCTTTCTACTTGCCACTATCAAATCGTTTGGTTTCCACGTTTTCCAAAAGTCGCTCATTGAAGTCTCTGAAATTATTTTACGCATAATTTCACATTGAATTTTATTCGGTTGTAGTCTGATTAATGTTTTAAATTCTTTCAACGTTGCATCAAGAGATCTATAATCATCAGACACTTCTTCATAATAATCAACAAAATCTTTTAACCACAAATGCGGAGATGGACCAACAAAAGGTGGTGGCTGACCGTGATCACCACACATTATCACTGCAGTATTTTTTGTTAGTAGCCAATCAAGAAATATTTTTAATATATCTAACGGTACCGTACATATTTCATCCCAAATTATAACGTTTGGAATATATTTCTCTCCCATTCGGTCAGGACTCCACGCACCACCGCTGTATTTGAAAAAGATGTGATAAGTACAAGAATTGACTCCTCGTTGTTTCATCTCCCTGGCAAGTCTGTGTGTAGGTGTTAGCACAATTAAATCTGAATTTCGAAATGATTCAATCGCTCGAGTTGTCTTACCAGAACCATCCGGTCCGTTCAAATAAACGGTTTTGTGTCTGGTGAATGGATCATACACAGATGGTGCATTCGACATTTCTGGTAATTCTGATTTGCAATAATTATCTTTAATCGCAACATCAGCGGATTCACAATATCCATGTAACATTTCCTTTTTTATTCTCCATGAACTCCATGATTCATCATTGCTTGTAAAACGAGCCAGTGATTCTGAATATCTTTTATCGATATAAAATGAATCCGTTGCAACTCTAACTACATTGTAGGAAAATCTATTTACTTGCGATAGCAAATTTATAGAAACATAAGCCAGCATAGAAGATCTTAAATGTGTGTATTGTAGTGATACTCCATTAATATAACTAACAATTGTGCCCAACCGTGTTCCGTCAGACAAGTAAGCGTCCTCCCGATTACAAAATATATTTCTCGCAGCGGCATCAGCAATTGTAAAATCTAATTCAACATCATCCATAATCAATCGTGAGTGATGCCGTTTATGATCATACGCACCACCTTGAGTAAATTTACCGATTATTCTTCTATCGAGATCTTTTGCTGTTTTTTCACTATTGCTGAGTTTAATCTTAAGAATATTAGGAGCGCTATTGTTAATGACATCCATGGTCTGATGGGGACACTCTCGTGCATATTCTTCAATGACTTCATCGAGACTGATACGCTCCGGTGTTGGCAACCAAACCGAAGTCTGCGGTATATATGATATGATTGCTTCACTGACCGTCAACGATACCAGTATTCGGCTGTCAAGCATATATCGCAACAACACTATTGGTGCCCAACGTTTCTCTGAGAAATGTCTGCCAAACCAAACATAACAAATTGGATGAAGTTTTTCAGCTAGCGCAAACGACGTTACACAAGCAAATCCTGTCAAGTCAAAATCGGGTAAAGGACCATTTATAGCAACTCGCGTCATCGAGTTCGTGGGTCACATACAATTGAAATAATATGCTCGCGTCTGAGACTATCTAACTGTTGCTGTGTTAGTAAGAAATCTTCGTTTCCGTATTCGTCAATAATGAATTTAACGTTAATTTCTTCTTGGGTAAATGCAGCCTTAACTGCTTGCTCGTGCTCTTGTTTGTCATACAAGAAAACATTTATGTGGTGGTACATATTTAAGATCTAAGATCTAAATATACGTACATATTCTAAAATTTGAGGTATACTGCAATGCGCGATCACAATATGATCTTCTTTTAGTCTTTTCAGTTGCGTATCAGTTAATATAAAATCGTCAGTGCCATATTCATCAACAATTATTTTTTCCGGGGTAACTTTTCCGGTTTTGACAGCTTCATCAAGAAGTTCTTTGTTATGTATGAAACATTTTACGCGGTGGTACATTATATAATACTCGCTTGATCAATTGTCAGTGTGTGTGTGGATATATTTTTTTTTTACTTCCTTGATAAAATCAAGGCGAATTGAAAGTCTTTAAGACTGAAAATCTTATGATTTGGAAGTGGAAATCTTACGATTTCTATGACTTCTAGGATTTCACAAGTAAATTAATATGTATTGTTTCACCTCGAAAATCAAGAAGGTGACCAGAGTGGTCTGTTAGTTTGAAATTTATTCTGGTCAGCCACGGATTATGACAGCTTAGATAGACTGGATTGATCGGCTCTTGCACGATTAGAAATCCATGTGGTACATCTTTCGGGGTGAATGAATAAAGAACAAATCCTTGCTGGGCTTGATTTGATACTGTCGTGTCCGTGCTGTAACTGCCATCGATTACATCACACACAAGATTGACCGCGACCACTTCGGTTATATTTACGATGTCCGGAGATACATGTCGTCCGTCTCTGATTTGACTATTATTGTGTCTGAGGATAGTTGGCGGTGGTAGTGTTTTTCTGTACTGTGCGAGTATGTCATCGAAGAACTCATCAATGAGGTCATCGACTGATTTTTTCAGCTCAGTTACGTTATACCCGGGAAACTTGAAATCTAGCAGTGTAGCTTCTCTTTGCGAGTATGCAGTTAGAAATTTTTGTTTAAAAAATTTATGTCGTCGGGTTGAACAATTATTGCCTGAATTGTTCGTCGATTAATATATACCATGTCGGATATAAGGTGATTTAATTTTTCTATTCGCGTGATGATTTCGCTGCGTGAACTTGTTATGTCAAAAAGATGTTCTTGGAAGCTCTGCCGTAGTCGCTCTAGTTGTTTTATGTTCTTGATTAATGATTTTAAAATATTCAATAATTTGATTTAGGTGAAGAAAAGTAGAAAAACGTCCAGCGGAGGGTAGTTCATAATCAAAATACCACTCCATATTGTCCTTGTTAGTGAACTTAAAATTACTACCCAACGGTGAAGTTTTTATGTTAATTAAATGTCGTTTGTAAGATAGTTCAACTGCGTGGTATGACTGTACGTCCGTGACATAATCAGACTTTTTAGGTTCTGGTGGTATTGGTGGTGCCGGCGGTTTTAGGCCATCCTAACACTGTTCTGATCGAACTATTATATATATCCACAGCGTAGTCTGGAGAGTTTATTTCGATGGCAAAAGACAGGGTTGGTTCATGAACAGTTATTGTTATCTTAGATTCTTTTCCTGTGATATTTTTTATTCGACGTTGTAATTCTTCATTGATTTCTTCGGTTTGATAAGACCGGGTTGGTAACCCAATGACATTCCAGTCGGGAGTGCCATCGGGTTTATTTTTATTTGCAAACACAAACGAGTTATTCGCTGACAATCCACCAAATGATGTTGATCTGATATTGGGCCAACTGTGATATACTCGTAATTGTGCTAACGCGATCTCGTTTACTGGAATTACAGTTGGAAAATTAATACTAAATTCTGGTTTAGTCGAAATTATTGTTATCATTGAAGTCTTCACCGGATTTATATTTGCGATTATATCGAGCAGAGCTCGATGAAGTAATTCCGTCGCTGATATTATTATTTATCTTTTGTCTTTTTAAATGACTGGTGTAGTCTTCGTATATCCTAACCATTTGCGCGAATTCGGAATTTGATATTACTGTATCGTCGAGACTTGATGATATCAACGACGATAATTTCGAGTAGGCGCTCGTGGCCGCATTAACTTTTCATATTCGTGCAATTTTGTTAGCGCGCATGAGGATATTTTTTTCGCGATGATGTTAGTAACGCCTGCAATTGTCGTTGATGTTGAAACTGTAATTGTGACCGCGATTGCAGTTGTCACTGGTGTTAGCGCTGATAATAATACTCTAGTAGATGCAACTATCGCGGATACCGAATACACTATTGTGTCTAGGATAATTACACGCCGCTTGTATTTTTTTACTTTTATTGTGTATTCGTTAATGGTATTTTTTAAACTCTGATTGCCATTCGCGTATTTGATCGTACCTATATTGCTGAGCATCTGTTGACTCTGACGCCATTTTATTATTTTACGCAGTAACCAATTGAGGTGTTTCAGCTACAAATTCCAAACACCACCAGTAAGATGTTGCGGTTAATTTCTTGTCGGCGGATTCCAGTATAAATGTTTCTTCGGTCCCCTTGCTTAATATGATAGTCACAACCCCGGAAAACTTGTCAGTGGAATGTCGCCAGGGATATGTTGTGAAAATTTCAAATTTTGCAGCACTGAACACAGACAGCCTGTACATTCCAGTGACTGTTGCTGTATATTGGATAGTATTATTTTGTTTAGACCATGTTGCAAATCCAGATGATACTGTGTATACTATGTTGGTAATATGCCCGGCAGTTACTCCAGATGGGATTTTAATCAAACTGGTTTTGTTAACGATCTCAGGAATCCCATTTACGATATCTTGCTGTGTTTGTTTGATCGTGTCAATGTTGGTCTTGATATCAGAAAATTTTATGTCAACGGTGTGCGGAGTACCAAAGAATTCCTCTGCGGTTTCATTAATTTTTCTAAAGTTTCTACGGAGATTTGCAAACGCATTTACGTGAACATCATACTCTGCCCGCAACGTGGATAATTTACCGTCAACGGTGTCAACATAATTTTTCGTCGCGGCATCTTCCGGGGATGTTGGATCTCTTAACGCGGTTATTTTGTTACCGTTCATGCTGAGTTCACCTGTCATTGTATCGCCGGTCTTTTTAACGCCTTCCCCTGCAGCTTTTTGCGTATCATCTCTTAACGCCGCGATTGATATCAGCGAATCTCTGATTTTTCCGCTGTCAGTGAACACAGGGATGTTGCCCTGAGTAGCTCCAATAACCCTACGAATTATTTCATGCCATTTGATATCGCTGGTTTTTAGTTTTCCGTGTCGGTCCTGAAAAATAACAACCTCATCTGGGTTTATCCCGGTCAGACTTAAAAGATTATCGATTTCATCTTTGGTCGCATATTTTGATAAATCTATATCGGTGCGCTTCACTTTTCTGTTGAGAATAGATCTTCCGTAAATATCACCCATTATTCTTTAACGATTGTTTAAATGTATACTCGTGTACGACTTTGTGAGGTGGTTTGGTTGATTTTGATATCGCGGTGAGAACATTTAATACTTCACGGCCACATATTGGCGGATCGGTCAGTGTTTGTGTTGGTAGCGTTGAGTACCAAACTGTGGATGGAGTATTTTGCACATATTTTAGAAATTCAACTGGCGGCGCTAATCCATACGAATCGAAATAGATAATTCCACGTGGATGTATCGCGTAAGCAACCCAGTGTGCTCCTGGACCATCGCTGTTATCGAGATTAATAATTCCAGTTTCTGGATTATTCGGTTGTTGTGGTAACTGATCTCTCATAAAGACGCCTCTGAAATTTTTTATATTTAATTATTTAACAGCATCGAGTAAATCAAAATTTGACATCGGGGTAAAACCGTTGGTTTTCAAAACACCTTGTGTGATGTCTAGAACCGTCTTGGGTACCATGAAGGCGGACTTCCTGGAATTCTTAACCCGCGTCCTTTTTTTTGTATCCTTTTCCAGTTGCTTTCTTTCCAGCAGCGGTTCCAACAGCTCCTGACGCGGCCGCTTTTGCGACAGCTGGGGCAGCAGCAGCTATCAGTGCTGCTATTGCTGCGAGAAGAGGAAATATACCACCGGTTTTAGCCATATCTTTGATGGCTTTTGGAGCAAAACTAAGTTGAACCCCAGTTTTTGCTTGTTTTGCTTTATTGAAATGATTAATTTGTGTTTTAGTCAGCGATAATTTGTTTGGTCCACCATTAGCGATTTGATCTTGTTTCAAAGTTATCGTTGCCCCACATGCACTCGCGTTTTTTGATTGTAATTTTTTCGCCTGACCAGGAGTCAGAGTGACATTAGCGTGACTGTATGACATTTTATTTAATACGAGATTGATCTAATTGTCTACACATTATTAAAATAATGTCTACATGTTTTTGAAACCATTACACGTTTTCCACTGGTGCGTCAACGAATCTCATTCGGCCGCCAGCACCTTCCATTAACATTGTTCTATCAGAAAGTATAACAGCGACTGCTCTGTAATTAACTATACCCCCTTTATTCACATTAGCTCGAAAGTGTATATCAACGACAGACTGACTAGTTAAATCAAAATGCTCTAGTGAAAAGTAATAGATTGGATAATGAGAGATAAAATCAAATTGTGATATTTGCAAACCAGTATCATTATTTAGATCACGCGACAGATATTTCGTCAAACGTTGATATGCACGTGCAACATAATTATTATCAAAATCTAACAGTATGTTTTCAGATGGTTCTTGATGCCCGTTTATTCTTAAAGAAATTTCTGAGACACCGAGTTTGTCAAATATTCTTTTTTCGAGAAATATGGGTGGCCCTGAAAAGGGTCATTGGGTTTATGTTAATGTATCCATTAACATAAAGGGCATCTGCGGCATCTTCTTGTCCTCAAGCTGCGTCTTACTCGAGGGCCATAAATCAGTGTCCTCTTGAGGCAACCTTGTCTTTCTACATACACTCTTCGTATCCACAGACTGGTGTCTGACTTGTCGACGACGGTCCACTTGGACCGGACATACATGAGCATGTCCGTCCTAAACATCATGGAAGACACAAGGGTGGATGATTCGACTGTGGTCCACATCTTTAAGCGACGAGAACAGGTGAATCAATGCAGTGAACTGCGCTTATTTATAGGTAGAGGAAGGATTGAAACGGATTGAGTTCATTCACCAATCCGAACACGCGTTACAAAATTCAGTCAGCCCGCATCCAATCCGAAGAGAGCAGTCTGTGACGTCACGTGGTCTATATAGATTCGCTAGCGCTTGTGTGCAGTCAATCTATACGACAGTGATTCAACATGACGGAAACTCAGAAAACCATCCATTGGAGTGCACCAGCAGGGGAGACCGCCCAAGGGAACCCGGACTTACTTTCAGAAGAGGTACATTGGGATTTTGTGGATTTTCTCACCTCGCAAGAATTTGTTCCGGAACCTTCGTTACCTTCTTCATTACCGCAAGTGGAGAATTTTAGACAGAGACAGAAAGAAGAATTGGAGAAATTTATACAACGACAAAAGGAAGCGGAACAAGCTTTTCTCCTACAGCAGCAGCAGCAAGAAGAAGAGGTAAGAAAAAAACAACAGCAACAACAGCAAGAAGAAGTAGCAGCAAAGAAACAAGAGGGTGAAAATCAAACGGTCACGGTACTGTTGGACATTTTAGCGGAGTTAAGAAGTCTGAAACAAATGTATCAGACTTCTTTATTACGACCGAAGAGAATACGACCTTCCCGAGCTAAACACGTCAACCCTGTGACTAAGCCTACCGTACCACCCTTAGTGATTTCAACCCAATCATCAACATTACGCAGTCCAGAAGTAGGCCTTGGCCGTGGCAAAGGCTTAAGGCAGTTAAAGTTGATTGCTTAAACTCACCCCTGCACCAAAATAAAAAGGCCCTTTTCAGGGCCACCCACTTCTCTCGAAAAGAGATAGCCTTTCAATTTGCCAATAACTCAAAAAACCAAAAAAATCCAACCCATTTTACCCCCTATAGTACGTGTCTTTGTATGAGTGCGTGAGTGTACGTTCTTATTTTAAAATCAAAACTCAAAGACACTTACCTTATATCATTAATTTATTCCTTTATCCATTGTTACAATCCAATTCACAATTCACAACACTTTAATAAAAAGTTCATTGACTTCTTTCTCCTTGTTTAGTCTCTCTGTTTTTTGAATTTCTTCACCGTCACACTCTTTTCCTCTTCTTCTTCCTCCTCGCTTTCTTCCCTTCTTCTTTTCTTCTCCTGTTTCTTTTTCTTCACCTGTCTGCTTTCTTCCTCTGAAGAATCCCTCTCTTCTTCTTCTGAAGAATTCCTCTTTTCTTCTGACTCCTCTTGTTTCTTTTTTGGGCAATCTGGAGACCAATGTCCTTTTTCTTGACAATAATAACAGGTATCTTTACTTTTGTCTTTTTTAGTCCCTGTTTTTTTTCTTTTTTGACGGTCTGGACACTCTGAAGACCAATGCCCTTTCTTCTGACAGATATAGCAAGTATCTTGACTTTTATCTCGAAAGGAAGGAGAGTAGTCCGTGGGCTGGTCTGAAGAGAATTTTCTAATGACCCCTCGCAAAGCTCTGACGAAACGTTCGATTTGGCTAGTCTCTTCCATCGTTGTGCTCAGCTTGAGAGTGAAATGAATAGTGAAAGGACAAGACACACACCCTTTTATATACGCTGGTCTGCCATGACTATAAATTAGTCTATGGTGTTTAAACTTGAGTCATTTGACGTTTTCCACTCAAGATGAAACGATCCTATTCATTCGAGAAGAAAGAAGAAAAAGAAAGTAAGAGGCAGAAACGTGATCTATCGCCTCGTACCAGGGCTGAAATCTTGGCACAAATTCATGCCAGTGATTTTGAAGAGGACATGAGTGAACCAGAATCCGAACCCTCTAAACCAAGTTCACCACCCTTAGTCAACCCTGAAAAATACTATTCCATTCGAGAGACCGAAAAGCGCTCCTCTAGAAAATTTAGAACCACGGCTTACAAATACACAGTGAAGTTTAAAGATTTCAAGGCTGAAGTACCGTTAGAGAAAGCAGAAGTGTTCATCACTGGGGTGTGGGATTCTTTGCTCACCGCACTCAAGCGACAATGTCAACCCAAAGAAGACGATCGCTTGAGACTTTCCATACAACATGACGGTTTGAAATCCCCTGTTTGGATCGAGTTTAGCACCCCTGCAGAATTGACCGCTTCCAAAGTCATGGACAAGATTCAACACGTACAACAATCTAATGACCAGTTTGACATCACCGATGGAAAAGCCACATTGGACATGACCCACGTCTCTCCTCCTCAAGGGACCGGACGCAAAAAGATGTTATTGGTGAACGAGCTTCGCAGCATTAAGCGTAGCCTTGTCCAAATTCACAATCCTCAAGGCCAGATGTGTTTAGCTCGAGCCATCGTGGTGGGACGAACCTATGCCAACAAGAACGACACGGCAGAATGGAAAAGAGCCTGGAAAACTATTCGACAATCGGACCGAGCCAAACAACGAAAGGAAGCAGAACTCCTGTTGCAACAAGCTGACCTGTCCAAAGACACGCCCTGTGGCATTCCTGAGATGCAAAAATTGCAAGATGCCCTAGCTCCACGCTACACCTTGAAAGTGCACCCTCAAGAAGTGTGCGGACCTCTGTTGTTTCGAGGCCAAGATTTTAAGGACGGAAAATACATTCATGTTTATTATCACGATGACCATTTCGATACCATTACCACTATCACCGGATTCCTGGGATACAGATATTACTGTGAGAAATGTGACCGTGGTTATAATAATCGAGAGCAACACAAACATTGTGGAATGAAATGCCCAGGATGTTTGGCCTCTCCACCCTGTCTGAGCGAAGGACCAGTGCCTTGTTCAACTTGTCTGCGCGCGTTTGTTAGCCCTACCTGTTACCAACAACATTTGAAAACACAAGGTTCACAGAAGAAATGTGCTTGTCAACTGCTGAGATTGTGCCCTACCTGTGGACAAGGCATACTTACCAATAATGCCAAGGCACACGTATGTCGAGGAAAGAAAAAATGTCACATTTGTCACCACATCGTGGACTTGGAACACCAATGCTACGTGCAAAAATACCAACCCCCACCAGAGAAAGAGGACGGTCACAAGAAGAAAGGCAATTTCATCTTTTTCGATTTCGAATGCATGCAAGAGACCGGCATTCACATTCCTAATTTTTGCGTGGCTCATCGAGCGTGCGAGTAGTGCATTCAAGAACCTATCTTCAGTCATTGCCCTCACTGCAGCAAGATTCCTGGAGAATGTGAAAAAATCTTTCGGGGACCGAACACGTTAGCCGATTTTGCCCGATGGGTCTTAGACCCCATCGACAAGACGTGGAGCCAAGAGGACATCGAACGTTACGGAGATTGTCATCGTCATGCCACGGTGATGGCTCACAATTTCTCCGGATACGATGGACAGTTTCTTTTGAGATACTATACGGAACAAGGCACCGAGCGTCCTAAAGTGACTTTGAACGGAGCCAAAATCATTTTCATGCAAGTGGGACAAGTACAGTTTAAAGATTCAATGAACACCGAGAAGCTTTCTACGCTTGGTACCAGGCTCACGCTTCGGACCCTTTCGACTTTCAGGAAGAAATGCTAAAGTATTGTCGTTCCGACGTGGACATTTTACGGCGTTGCTGTGGAAAATTTCGAGAACTGTTCATGGAACACGGAGGGGTCGATCCTTTGAAAGAAGCTTGCACCATTGCCAAAGCGTGTTCCTTAGTGTATAGACAACGATTCGTGCCTGAAAACACCGTGGCTGTCATCAGCCCTCAAACGACCCACTTTGTCAACCGTCAATACTCGGTCAAAGCCCTACGTTGGTTACATTACTTGTGCGACAAGGAAGACAAGTGGATTCAGCATGCCCGCAACGGAGGGGGTGAAAAGACCATCGGAACGTATTCGGTAGATGGCTGGGACTTAGAAAACCCCAAGATCGTGTACGAGTTTAACGGTTGCTTATTTCACGGATGTCCCGTCTGTTACCCTGATCGTAGCACTAAAAATCAGTCTTTACAACGAACCATGGAAGACTTGTACCAGGACACATGTCAGCGGCGCTTAAAGTTGGAACAGGAAGGATACCAAGTGGTGGAAATGTGGGAACACGAGTACGATCACCGCATGAAAACCGATCCCGAGTTTAAACACCTCGTGGAAAGTTACCAGTTCATGGACCCGCTGAACCCGAGGGATAGTTTGTACGGAGGAAGGACCAATGCCACCTGTTTGCTGTACCAAGCCGACGAAGAGAAAGGAGAAGAAATCAAATACTTGGACGTGTGTTCGCTGTATCCCTACGTGTGCAAATATTGTCGCTTTCCTGTAAGGCACCCACAATTGCTGACGGAACACATCGACCTGAAAAACATTCGACATTACGAAGGCTTGATCAAGTGTAAAGTTTTGCCTCCCACGAACCTATACCATCCCGTCTTACCTCACCATTGTCAAGGCAAACTGATGTTTCCATTGTGCCGTACTTGTGCCGAGACGTGCAACCAAGACCAACCTTGTCAGCACACCCAGGAAGAACGTGCCTTGACGGGAACCTGGGTCAGCGTAGAATTGTTCAAAGCTCTGGACATGGGATACCAACTGTTAGAAGTGTACAAAATTTGCCACTTTCCCAAGACACAACAATACCACAAGGGTGACCCCAGTCAGAAAGGCATTTTCGCAGACTACGTGGATGCCTTTTTGAAACTGAAACAAGAAGTCAGCGGCTATCCTTCCTGTGTCACACTCCCGAAGACAATATAAAATTCAAAGAGAAATACTATGAACAAGAAGGCATCTCTTTAGACCACATCGAGAAAAACGAAGGTAGGGGATCGTTTGCCAAAGTGATGTTAAATTGCTTGTGGGGTAAAATGGCACAACGACCATGTTTACCCAAGACGGAGTATTTGACAGAACCTTCCCGCTACTTCCAGATGATTCACGACAAAACCAAATACATGAAACACGTGGACGTCGTTCGCGAGGATTTGCTCTTGGTCAATTACGAGGAAGATCTGGACTTTGTACAAGACGACCCTTTTGGAAATGTCATCATTGCGGCTTACGTGACAGCCCATGCTCGCTTAAAATTGTACGAAGCGTTAGAACTGTTAAGGGAACGCGTCCTGTACTTTGACACGGACAGTTGCATTTACATCCATCACCCGAGTCAACAGCACCCTGACATCGAAGGAGACCGTTTAGGAGCCTGGACAGACGAGCATCCCGACGACAAGATTCTAAGTTTCGTCAGTGGCGGTCCCAAAAATTACGGCTACGAATACCGGGACAAACAAGGAGAAGTGCACACGACGTGCAAAGTGAAAGGACTGACTCTGAATTATCGTACCAGTCGTGTGGTCAACTTTGGGGTATTGAAATAAGCCTTGCAATCGGGAGAGGATGGAAACTTTAAAGTGACCACCTACCAACCGAACAAGATTGTACGTTTACCCACTCATCACATCGTCAGTCGGCCCTTGGAAAAAGTCTATCAAATCGTGTACCAGAAGCGAGTGCGACTACCCAACCACTTTACTTTGCCGTATGGACACGTTGGTATAAAACATTGGTTATAAGAGGATAGTCACCCACCAGAAAGATGACTTCGCGACAGCAAGAATCGAGTGAGAAACCCGATGAGAACTCCAAGTTCAAACACTACCATTTTCCAGTCTTCTTACCTGACTATTGTGATTGTGCCCGTCGATTGGACACGTTTCAGAAATGGCCTACGGATAGGGAAGGATTACCTTCTTCGCATGTTTTAGCTAGAACAGGATTTGTCTACTTGGGACCTGAGTCAGGATTGGGATATGAAGTACAGTGTTTCGCTTGTGGCCTGAAGTTACGAATGGATCTATCTATCTATAAAGATTCAGCTATTCTGGAACATACTCGATGGTCTCCGCACTGCCCTTACCTTTCTATGGCCTTTCCACCCATCACACTACGGTACAATGTTGACGGTACCTTAGAGACGGTACCTTCCAAAACAAGACATAAAAAACGTATAAAAGGAAAGATGTACAAGCTGGAGACTGCATTGCGACTAGTATAAAAAGGGGCTATGGTCAAGATCGATAGTTCATTGTGACTACCAAGACCGAGCGAACAAGATGAATACTTTCAGAGAAACACAAAACAAGTTGTTTAGAAAGGCACACTTCAAGTGTGGGGCTTCTGAAGTGGAATGCGATTGTGAGCCTTGCGATGGGTACGATGCTGTACGTTGTGACCTTAGCGATTCCGTAAAGCATCATGGGAACTTTAGTGTCACTACCCCTATTATGGAAAGTGATGCTGTGCGTGTCAAACCTGAGAGATGCGAAAGTGATGCCGCTCGTCCTCTTGGACATTTTACTGGGTTTCGTTTTAAAGGGGAATGTTCACCTTCACGTCTACCCCCCTACGGATGTCATCCAGCCCTGAGCAAACTCCTGTTCATGTCACCCAACCCTCATCGAAACGAACCTGTGAAAGACGAATATTCGTTTCCTGTGCGTTTGTCGGAATACTGCGACTTTGAAAATCGTCTTCAATCGTTCAAAGGAAAATGGCCTAAGTATCTGGGAGGACCGACCCCCGAAGAATTAGCCAGAGCCGGATTTTTCTACTTGGGCGAAGGAGATAAAGTCAAGTGCTTCAGTTGCGGTGTGTCACTTCACCACTGGGAACCGCAAGATTCGGCCTACGTAGAACATGCTCGATGGTCACCGAATTGTCATTACTTACCCTTAGTGGGACCGAGACATTAAAGTAACTTACCCTGTCGTTGACGAAGAAGAAACCAGTTTGGCTAGGAGTCAAATGTTGGACATCACCGAGAACAGTATTTAAACTTCGTTTCAAAAATGATATTGAATCATTACCTAAAGAACTGCAAGAGAAGATTTACAAGGAAGTTTGGCAGGGACTTGCCAGAGTGAAATCTCAGTGGGTGACTGTAGAACTTTTGTGCCGAGAAATTCACAAGAGGAAAGTGAAAAAAGTCAACCAGTGTGTTAGATTTCTTTGGGTCAAGTGTGCATTCGTCCTATTGTATTACTCTAGACAGTTTACATCAAAAGAGTTCAGTGACATTCTTGGACGTTACCCTGAATGGCAGTGGCCAGAAATTACTCACTATGTGGATTACTTTTGCTCTAGGAGAAGATTGTGAATTGTACGGACTGACTTATTCATGGATACTTTACAAGTGAACATTCGTGCTTTGCCTGTGGAATTGAGAGAACGCATTTACCGAGAGCTGGTCAAAATACAAGTCAAACGTAAAGAACAGTTGCATCCGTTACGTCACCAGATCTTTAACCACTGGTACCTGAATGGTATAAGAGAACTGATTCGTCAGAAATTGTTTCAGTGGTCAGACCTTGTTAGTGAGTTAGTGAATGAACGAAATGTTCATCATTTTGGTTACTTCGAGATTCACCTAGAGCAACGCATTGAGGAAGACGAGTTAAAGGATTGCCAACATATGTTACGTGGAATCTGCTTAGTGGAAGAGAAAACTTCTAATCGAAGTTTGAACTGTAGGTTACAGTATTCTAGATTTCCTACTGGAGAACGAAGATGTCTGGGTAGAATGTACGTGTATTGCTTCCGAAAAAAAGAGAGTATAAAAACAGGAATCCATGCCACGGCTTATGTCGTATGTCATTGAACAGATTCCGTGGAAGGAACTCAATGACCATATTCAATCCGTGGATCATTACCATCGATTATTACAAGAACTGTATCCATTCAATTTGGGTCGACAAGTGGTGTGTGTCTTAGTGACTTGTTTTCTGGGATTTCGTTTACCAGCCGATTCCTTGTGGACTCTTTACGATCAGTACTTACCACACCCCCATGGCCTTAAATGGTCACGAAAGACTCCTTTTGCTCAAAGCCTTGCGGTTTCATCTGGATACTTCTCAACCTCTACGGGAAAAAAAGATTCGTCAACTTTTAGCTAGCCAAGACGTGTATGACGATGTGTGTGTAGCTTGTGACTTACATCCCCATTGGACAGATGTCCGTGCCTGGAAAGAATGGTGCCACAAGAACCCGTCACCCAGGACAGAACTGTGGTGGACAGGCCTGAAAGACCCTTTCGGGAGGACACTTGTGTGACCTTACCCCCTACTATAGAACTGGTTAGAACATTACCCAAAACATGTTGTTGTACAGACACTTGTGTTTATTCCACGTTAATGGTTATCATGTGCCTTTTATCCTTGTACTTAAGCCTTTGGCTTTTATGTATTTTTGTCTTTCGTATTCATGTTTGAAACATTCAATAAACGTGTTCTGAAAAAGTATATAAACTCTTGTCTTGTTTGTTTTCGTGTCACAAGTGACATTTCTCACACTATGGCTACCTCTGCTGTCTCTGCTCCCTCTTCCTCTACTGTCAAAGTCATCGACGAACACTTGGATCGTGCCAGTTGGGAGGCTTTGTATCATCGCCATCCCTTTAACATGCTCATTGCCGGACCTAGCGGTTCAGGCAAAACCGAATTCGTCAAACGTTTGATCGAACATAAACATCATTTGATCGATCAGCCACCTCAGCGGATCGTGTGGTGTTACAAAGAGTGGCAATCGGCGTACAGCCTCTTGCGAGAAAGTCAAGGCGATTCCATCGTGTTTGTGGAAGGCATTCCTAAAGAAGACGACGGCATCGTCTCTGACTCCCGTCAAACCCATTTGGTCATTTTCGACGACATGTTAGGAGAAGACGAAGAAGAAATTAGACTGTGGTTCACGCGCAAAGGGCATCACCGTAATGCCAGTGTCGTTTACATCACCCAAAATTTGTTTCAACAAAGTAAAGCCCATCGCACCATCAGTCTCAATGCGCATTACGTGGTCTTGTTTAAAAGCCCTCGAGATAAATCGCAAGTGCAAGTCTTAGCCAAACAGTTAGGAACGCCTTGGCTGACTCAGGCGTACGACAATGCCACTCAAACGCCACACGCCTATTTACTCGTCGATTTGAAACCTACCACCCCCGAGGATTTGCGATTTCGTACCCACTTGTTTCACCACTGGTGCCAAGACGGAGGGCCTGTCCTGTACACGTCTCCGTCCTCGACTTAATTTCACTACACAAAAAAATCTATAAAAACCTCAGACCCTTTTTCGTCTGTCTCACACAACGTCAACATGACGTCCCTTCAGTCGCATCTTCCCGTCAAATTGATTCGTGCCTTGTATGGCATCAGTCGAGAAAAAAATCCACAAATACGAGCTCGTGTCTTAGAAGCTAGTCTCAAAGAAGTCTTACGATGGTTCACGGTGACGGCACGTCAAATACTCCAAGGAATCATTCAGATTCCTCATCAAACCAAACGCTTTTTCGATCCAAACAAAGTCGCTTTGGTCCAACTGGCCGATCCCCGCATCGACACTCAAACCAAAAAACAAATCATTTTGAAACCTGGAGGGAACGGTACTCTAGGAGGGGTCATCATTCGCTCTCTCTTAAGATCGGATCCTAATGCCCCCAAAGTTATACCCAAGAAAAAAGTCCAACGAAGCTCCAAGAAGAAGAAAAAGACTAGGTCCCCAAGAAGAAGAACTTCTCCAGTGGCGGGACCCTCCTCTGACCAGACACTACCCCGGAAAAAGAAAAGAAGCCCCCAGAAAAAGAAACAGAGAAAAAGTCTCCAGAAAAAGAAAAGTCCACAAAAGAAAACTAGTCGCAAGAGAGGCACTTCTTCTTCGGCCAGGACGCAACCTTACACTCGCAAACCACTACCTGCCACGGCGGTGACTGCGTCTCCGGCAGCCTCACGTTCATCCACTTCTCCGTTGATGACACCAAGAACTGAAGAGTACTTGGAGACGTTGGTCACACCATGAACTTCTCCGTTGATGACCCCAAAAAGAACTTCCCCAGTGGCAGGACCCTCCAATTTAGTGGCAGTGGCTGCTGCTCACAAAGTACCTTCTCCCAAAATCAAAGTCCAAGAAAGATCGGGCATGTTGCAAAGTTTACTGGATTTGTCCAAGCAAGAACTGGCTCGATTTAGTCCGTTGTGTACCCCTGCACGACGTGTCATGCCTGTCCTCAAACTGATACGACGTAAAGACAATCAGTGGCGACGCGTTCCAGTATAAAAAAGGCCTGTGACCAAGTCGGGGGTATCAGTGTTTTTGGTGCTCCCGAAGACTCAAAGATGTCACCCTCCAGAAAACCCCAAGGAAAGAAAAGGAAAGGACTACCACCACGTTTAGTCAAACATGGGGACATGTTATCTGTCCTGTCCAAAGCTTCTCCACCTCAACGAAAAAAACTCATTCAATCGGCCTCCAAAGAGGTCATCGATACCGTGTGCGAATGTTGTTTGAACGTCTTGAAAGGCACGATCCCTTTGTCCAAACACCAGAAACAATGCTTAGGCAAACATCGTCACGTTCTTCGCCAAATGGTTCAAAAGAAAATTCCCATTCGTCAAAAGAAGAAGATGTTGGTCCAACGTGGAGGCATTTTACCCCTCTTGTTAGGCCCCATACTGAAAGGAGTCTTGGGAACCATGTTGGGAGGACTGGTGGGAGCAAGATAAAAAGGCCCTCGGAAGTCCCAAGATCTCAGAATTGACCCCTGACAACCCCATGGAAGGACGAAAACTAGCTTTAGTGCCTTACAAACGATGGATGGAATACCATCGGTGGCAAGAACAACGCACCCCGCATTTACCTCCCAATCCCCGTTTGAGCGAAATGTCCCAGTTACAACAAATTGCAGTCCTTAATGGATCGCCAAGATTTGTCCGAAACAGAAAAATCGCAAAAGTACGGTCAACTCTTGCAACGACTGCAACTCTTTCACCAGAAAGCTTTAGACGAAACAGCTCTACCCACTTTGAAAGATTTTAAGACCTTGTTGAAAAGTCCAGCACCATCACCAGTACCAGTACCAGTACCATCACTACCAGTGACCAAGACAGAAAAAGGAGAAGAAGAAGAAGGGTTTCAAACTCCACCAGAAAAATTACGCAAGTTAACAACACCACCTACCTCCAGAATTGGATGGATTAAAAAGATGATGGCCACACCTTCTTCATCACAAGAGAAAAAGAAAGTGAAGACAGAAGTGAAGACAGAAGTGAAACAAGAACCGATATCCCCCGCTCAGACATCCTCCTCTTCAACACCTATTGCTGGTCGCACACGCAAAGCATTGCAATCCAAGAAAATACCCCAAGAGAAAAAGAGTAGCATCCTCCAAGAGTGGGTGCCTTATTAACACACCAACCAACACAAAAAAATGGAAAAAGTCTTAGCCAGCAATTACTACGATCCCTCCCATCCTGCAGGTTACGCAGGAGTTCAAAAATTGTATCGTGCTGCCAAAACTCGACTGAAAAGTCTCCGTTTACCTCAAGTGCAAGGATGGTTACAAGAACAAGCTACCTACACTTTACACAAACCCATTCGACGCAAGTTTGCCAGAAGTCGCACCCGAGTGGAAGGCATCGATCATCAATGGCAAGCCGATTTAGCCGATGTCTCTCATTTGGCCAGCTACAATCGTGGCTACAAATATTTGTTTTGTGTCATCAACGTCTTTTCCAAATTTGCCTGGGTCGTGCCCTTGACTTCCAAATCGAGCAGCGAGTTAGTGCGAGCCCTGCAACGGGTGTTGAAACAAAGCGGTCGTCACCCTCTTCGATGGCAAACGGACAAAGGTACCGAATTTCTGAACCAAGCTTTCCAAAAAGAATTAAAGAAACGTGACATTCATTTTTTTTACCACCGAGAATCCCGAAACCAAAGCCAGCATCGTGGAACGTTTTCAATGCACTTTGAAAGAACGCATGTGGAAATATTTTACGCATCACCACACTCTGAAGTACATCGATATCTTACCGGACCTGGTGCAAGCGTACAACCAATCTTACCATCGAAGCAATGGACGTGCCCCGCAAGACGTGACTCCCGAGAACGAAGTGCTGGTGTTTGAGCGCCTGTTTGGTACGTCCCCGACGAGGGCTGTCCCCAAGAAAAGTGGAGAGATGGCCGTAGGAGATTGGGTGCGCATTGGCAAAACCAAACGCACTTTCGACAAAGGTTACTTACCTAACTGGACGACCGAATTGTTTCGCGTCACTGGACGAGTGCATGGTCGTCATCCTACCGTTTATAAATTGGAAGACATGAACGGAGAAGTGCTCAAAGGAACGTTTTATTTGCCCGAGTTACAACGTGTCACCAAAAAAGAAGACGACGTGTACGACATCGAAAGCATTCTCGAACGCAGAACCCGTAAAGTGGGCAAACGACGTGTCAAAGAAGTCAAAGTACGTTGGAAAGGATATCCACCCAGTTTTTATTCTTGGATCGACGCTTCGCAAGTCATCGACTATAAAAAGAAGTGACCATCATGCCCTTTCACACAGACGCAGCTACGTCGACCACTCCTTCACCTAGTTCTTCTGTGCAAGATTTACAAAAACAACCCTTGTGGGTGTGGTGAGGAGAACGTGTGCCTAAAACGCAAATCGTCTTTTTCTGCCAAATCTTCGTGGTGTATTGTGTCATCGGAGCAGCCATTGCCAATTTGAGTTTGCAACAAGGAGACAAACAATTGTGGACCATTTTATTGAGCAGTTGCATCGGTTACCTGCTTCCCAATCCCTCCCTGAAATTCTCTTCCAACGGGAACCTTGTGTCCAGTGCCAGTGCCAGTCACCACTCCAACAACAACAACAACAACCCCATTTTGAGCGGAGACACGCCTCTGACGTCCAGTAACCCCTCGGACAGCCACAGAACTCTGGAATTATGAGTCACCAAAACCAATTTTACTTAACCTTACCCAGCGACAGTTCCATGGAGGTGTTTCCCCACAACACGTTGTGCTGTTACACAGCCAAATTACCTCAGGCCATCCCCTTAGATCACGAAGCCCATTGGGAAGTGGCTTTAGTAGAAATCATTCACCCGACCCAAGTCCTTAATGTCCTTCCCAATCAAAATAAATTTGATGTGGAAGTTCATGACGAGCAAATGCAAAAGTACTTGAATGCCCCCAATGTCAAATATGACAATACAACCTATGATGACAAATCTCAAACGTGGACCTACCACTTGTTCATTCCCCCAGGCTATTATTTTAGTGGTCAACGTTTGGTCAGCACCATAAGCTCCAGGTTTAATGTCGTGTTTCTGAAAGCTTTGGAGTATGCCCAAAAAAGTGTCACCATGGAGTACCACAAAACAGCTCGTCGCTTCTCGATGAAATTTGAACGGAGTAAAATTGTGTCCATTTTATTTTGTCCTGAATTGTTTGACATGTTGGGCGGAGACATGGACATGAGAATGGTCATGATGAAGAAAAACGAATTACCCATCGTTTACGACAACGAGTCTTTTAGCAAGTTATTTCGTACCCCGGTAGAACTGAACCAAGGACTGAATTTGATGTTTGTGTATTCCGATGTGGTGGAGTACAACGTGGTGGGACACACCTCCGTACCGTTACTGCGTGTCATTCCTTTCAAAGTAGATTCTGCCACGAACGCTGACGAGGAAGGTGGAAACACTTACCACGTTCACCGCGAATTTGTCCATCCTCACTATTTGCCTGTCAGTAAGTCTTATTTGGACACGGTCAACATTGCTATAAAAGGAGATCTGGGACAAAATATTCCATTCACCAAAGGAAAAGTCACGGTGAAACTCCATTTTAGAAAACGATTCTCTCACGACTCGTAAGTCATGTATCCAGTGTACCGAGGGGTTGCTCGACAGCGAGGACACGGTTTAGGAGATATGTTAAAATCGGCCTTTCGTTCGGTGACCCCGGTGTTGAAACCGATGGTGACACGCGGATTGCACGCCTTGAAAGATGCGGCACTGACGCAAGGCAAAGAATTTCTCCAAAATGTCATCATCGACAAACAAAACCCTAAAGAAGCCTTCATGAGGGCAGGCAAAAATGTCTTGCTGCAAACGGGCAAAGACATTTTAGGCCGACGAGACACACCTATAAATGCCCTGCACGCTACCGAGTCAGGCATTCAGCAAGGACAAGGCAGAAAGAGACGACGCAGAAAACACCCTTTCACCAGACTTCAAGCTAGAAAGACAAAGAAAAGAAGAACCGTTCGAGACTTAGACGTTTTCGATTATTAAAGTATTGAGACACGGAAAAATGATGCACCGAGAGTCTTGCGCTTGTTCCAAGACGGAACTGGACCTGTTTGCCATGCCACCCACCATGATGACGATGCAAGAATCCCAATGGGTGGAATTTCATCCCGTCTCCTCTTTGACGGAATCAGCTCCCATCGAGTTTGAAATCAAAGGACAGCCCGAAGATTACATCGATCTAAATAGCAGTTACCTGTATTTGAAAGTCAAAGTGAGCAAAACGGACAACAGCAATCCTGGAGCCAATGATAGGGTAGCTCCTGTTAATAATTTCATGCATTCCTTGTTCAGTGAAGTGGACTTGTACTTGAATAACAAATTGGTCAGCAGCAGCATGGATACTTACCCATATCGTGCCTACCTGGAAAATCTCTTGACGTACGGAAAAGAAGCCAAAAATACTCATCTGGATGCTTGCGTGGTATGGAAACCTGACACGGCAGGTGTAGGCACGTTTAACGACACAGCCCTGACAGAAGATGACAATCCTCACAATGTGGGGTTTAACACACGTAGAAATAAAATTCTGCAAGGGCGAAGTTTAGAACTGATGGATCGTTTGCATTTGGACATGTGGTTACAAGAAAAGTATTTGCTGAACGGGGTGGATATCCGCCTGAGACTGAATCGTAGCACTGCTGCTTTCCATTTGATGGCCCATAACAACGAATACAAAACTGTTATCCAAGAAGCCAGGCTCTACGTACGACGTGTGGAAGTGTTACCCAAAGTGGGAAACGACGTCAGTCAGACGTTGAGTAGAACGACCGCCAAGTATCCGATACGACGCGTGGAAGTGAAAACGTTCACCATTGCTGCTGGACAGCGATCCATGATCGAAGATCATCTGTTCCAAGGACAGTTACCCAAACGTTTGATCCTTGGTATCGTCAAGAATTCAGCCTTCAACAGAGCCTACAACGAAAATCCTTTTGAGTTTCAACATTACAAAGTGTCCAAGATTGAAGTCAGTCGTGATGGCAAGACCTTGTGTACCCGACCTTTCGAGCCTAACTTTGCCCAGAACAATTACTTGAGATCGTATTTGTCCCTGTACGAAGCTACCGGACAGTTAGGAACCAACACCAGTCACGGCATTACGTACGACGGTTATGTAGGAGGCTATGCTTTGTGGGCTTTTGATTTCACTCCAGACCAAGGCAGCGACGAGGGACATTTCCACCCTATAAAATCCGGCCAAATTCGTGTGGAAATTCAGTTTGCGAGTGCACTGGAAGCAGGGAACACAGTGAACGTTATCCTGTATGCAGAATTTGATAATACGATAGAAATCAACAGTTTGAGAGAAGTCATTCTAGATTATTAGAAGCCATGGAAGACTGTTATCCCTCTTTACCTAGTGGAGAAACTTTAGACATGGAATGTGCGGAGATGGTGGAAGAAGTGATCATGATGAAGTCAAGATGGCCAGAACAAGAAGCCCATTTAGTCTCCTGTTTTGCCAAACACTTGGTCGAAAAAATGACGGAATTGATCAAGAAAAATTGCTATGGATGTCAAAACGATCATCCCAGTCAAATTCAACACGATAAATGCCTGATGTTGAGTCAAGAAGAAAAATTGGACGAGTATCTGGACGATGCTTGGAGTCTCATCTCGGACGAAGACGTGTTGCACCAGTGGTATAAAGACTTGCGTGAACATTCTTGTCCACCATTAACCACTCAAGAAATCCATCGTATCGAAACTCTCCTGAATCAGAGTGAGGAGACGAAACGAAGAAACGGTTATTTGTCAGACATTTTCAAGCAAAAAGTCAGGATCGAATTGATGACTTATTATTACCTGTGAAGAAGAAGAAAAACACACAAAACAATGGATACCTGGGAACTTTATTACCTTTTGAACCACAGTTCGTATACGGCTTCTTGGAATCCTGTCGTCTGTGCTAAAGATGAACTCCCTCATCGCAAACCTCAAGACCATCTAGCTTATGTGATCAACACGGACGACAGTCATCTCCCAGGAACCCACTGGGTAGCCGTCTACATTCCTCAAGAAGGATGTGTGGAATATTTCGATTCGTACGGATTGCCCCCTTTGGAAGACGATATCATCGACTTTATGAGAAGAAATGCTCAAACCACCCGATTCAATAATGTGAAATTACAAGGCACAGATTCCTTGGTGTGTGGACAATATTGCGTGTATTTTCTGCATCATCGCAGCCTGGGCTATTCCTTAGAACATTTAGTGACTCATTTTGATCCTCGTTCTTCTTCAAGAAACGATGTGAAAGTAGATCGATGTTTTTGTGACCTTTATGCTTATCTTTTGTCTCAAGCTAGGAAACGTAGTGTCCATCAATGGCCTAATGATTTCCAACAGTGGAAATCACAATTTCATTCACAACGTTGTCAGCCCTGTTTAAGGTAGACTGTGAATTGAAAAAATGTTTGTCATTTGAAGAAAAAATGTTTGATGTTATAATGTTGGATTATTGTTTAAAATATGTTAAAGTTGTTGTTGTTTAGTGTTAAGTGATTTTTGAATAAAAAATGTTGTGTTTTGAAAAAAATGCCTTTGTGGTTTGTTTGGCTATAAGAATGTTTGATTCATGCTCTTTAATTTCTTACTATCCCTCTCATGTCACTCATTGAACGTTGCGGCTCTAAAACCGTGTGGGGGATGTTTTCCTTCACGTCCGCGCTTTGACTTTAAGAACCGGGGTTGTTTCCAATCTAACCATCCATTGTCGACTCATCCTCCTACGAAGATGTGCTCCAAACTAGCTAAGCTCAACGAAGCCTACGTGAATTTGCATAGGGTCAGACACAGTCTGATACCGAAGCCAGAAGACATAGAGAATGTGAGAATGTTAAAAGTTACTGAAGACCTGATAGAAGAGCTCTTCAGAGAAGAGGTGAACAGGGAGAAAGAAGAATGGACAGAGAAGTACAGACTTCAGAGACAGCAGCAACAGCAACAACAACAACAACAACAGCAGCAGCAGCAACCTGAAGCTGACAGAGGCTTTGTCGATTGCCGTATCGACACCAAAGAGTTCTTCTTCTCTTTCCGAAGAAGCAGACCTATCGCCAGAAAGTCTATCCTCAGAGGACATCGCATTCTTAGAAACTAAAAAAGATTGCCATAGCAAACAAAAAAACAAAAAACAGCCCTTTTCAGAGCTACCCCAATACTCTAGAAAAGAAATAACCATCAATTTGCCAGTGTGTGTGTAGGTAGAGTAGTGTGAATATAAACACTAACTCTTTTTTAAAAAAATGTGAGGGTATGTGTTTGTGTATAAGATTGTGTGTTTGTAAGTGCTCACGTAGGTTGGTGAGGATAGTAGATTAAAATGATGTCTTTTTTTGGTGTTTGAGGTGTAGATTTGGGGTTAGATTGGATTGCTTTGCGTATCCACAGTCTATTGAAGTGGTTAATAACAAAATTTTTTAGAATAGGAATGGGTAGCATAAAAAAGTGAGTGAGTGTTTCTTTTAGGTCCGCGCGTTGTTTTTTTTGGTCATGATCTAGGTAAGATCAATTTTATGTTTTTAGGGGGATGTTTTCCATCACGTCCGCGCTTTCAGTATAAATTGAAACTCGCTCGGCAGTCTAGCTACCCTTGTTGATTGATCAACACCACCAGAAGAATGAACACCAGAATTGTGAAACTGCTAGAACTCCAGATGCACCTGGAATATGCCAGGCGCATAGTAAATGAACTATCCGCGGAAGCCATAGTAGAAGAGGCAAGAATAAAGAAGGAAGAGGAGGAAAGAAGAGAGAGGGAAGAGGAGGAAAAGAAAATAGGAGAGAGGATGACTTACAAGATACCAGAGACAGAGGATTGGGGTGCTGAAGCCAATCATCCCGCCTCTGCACTCCCAAGAAGAAAGGTGAAAGGAGACTGGGGAAGAAGATGCGTGTGTGGCGCCAGGCCAGGAAGGTGCAATCATTAGATAGGTGCATCTGGAGTTCAAAAAAAAACCAACAGTCCTTTTCAGGGCTACCCCAATACTCTAGAAAAGAAATAACTATACATTTGCCAATGTGTGTGTGTAGGTAGAGCAGTGTGAATATAAACACTAACTCTTTTTTTAACAAATGCGAGTGTATGTGTTTGTGTGTTAGTGATTGTGTTTGTAACCGTCCACGTAAGTTTGTGTGAATAGTAGATTATGGGTTTCTTGATTGTTTCTTAGCGTATGTGGAGAGTATAGTTTGGATTTTATTATATGAAATGAGAAAAGTGGGGAATGTTTTCCTTCACGTCCGCGCGTTGTTTGGTCATGATCTTGGTAAGATCAATTTTATTAGACACCACATAAACGAACTAGTCAAAAGGTGCAATAAAGACCTTAACCTCCTTACAACCCTTAAACCTGGGGATCCAATCAAGAAACCTTACTAGCATTATATAAATCGTTAATTAGATCTAAACTAGATTACGGATGCCAAATTTACAACTCGGCACCCCAAAATAACCTCAAAAAACTAGATAGCATACAAAGAAAGGCCCTAATTATTTGCACTGGTGCACTACCATCCACATCACTAGTGGAACTTCAAATCTTAACTGGAGAACTGCCGCTCCACCTTAGAAGACAAGAACTCACCCTCAGATATGCAGCCAGGCTAACAACACACCCCGACACACACCCCACCCGGCTAGCTATAAATAAATGCAACATACCTTTTAGAACTAAATTATCACAAAACATACCAGCAGGGAAATTAGTCCATCAATTAGTTGAACAACTTGCTATAGACAAACTCCAAGCAGAAATTGCAAATCACTATGACAAAGAACCATGGATAAATATCAACCCCACAGTTAACACCCTCATTACGAAATATGGCAATAAAAACGAACAGGAACTCAAACTAAACACAATCTGTACAGAAGAAATCAACTCAAAATATTGCAACTACATTAAGATTTACACTGATGGGTCCAAAATTACAGAACCACCCAGAATAGCAGCAGCTTACGTAATCCCCGAACTTAACATTAAAGTAGGACGAAGACTACCTAACCTCTGCTCTATATACACAGCTGAATTCTGGGCCATACTTGAAGCACTCAAATGGATCAAAGAGAACAAAATACCCCAAGCGGTAATAATAAGTGACTCGCTAAGCGTCATAAACTCAATACTTAATAACAACACCAAATCAAGAGAAAACTATCTTAGGCAAACCAATTTATTGTTAAAAATACTGAACAATAATAACTTACAAGTAGAATTTATGTGGATACCATACCATATTAACATACCAGGTAACGATATGGCAGATATAACAGCTAAACAAAAACTAAACGAAACCACTCACATCAACCTAGATTATAGCATATGCGAACTCAATAGCATATCTAAAACCCTCATTGATAATAAATGGCAGGAATTATGGAACACAAGCACTCAAGGCAGGAAACTAAAAACCATCATTAAAGAAGTATGTAGAAATAGGAAACCACCCAAAACAAAAGGCAGTGAACAAAAATTCATGAATAGAATACTCACGGGCAAAACCAAGCTGGCTAACAGCTTCGGACAGTACATAGGACCACAACCACATAACCCTAACTGCTACCACTGCAGGGTCCCAGAAGACATAGAGCATATTTTTAACAACTGCCATATACTTGAAAAAGAAAGGGCTAAGTTTAAAGTTAAACAGCATAAAATTGGATCCCCTACAACATACCCAGAATTCTTGATGAACACAAACCCCAATATTAATCTAACATTCAAAAATATCATAAGTTTTATACATGAATCCAATCTACTCAAAAAAATCTAAGAAAGTAAATCAAAGACCAGTTAAAAATATAACAAATCACTGTTTGGGAATTATGACGGCCGGCTCGGTCTCGTGGGTTCACAAACTGACACAGCCGTTCATAGCCCGAATAATAAAAACCAGTTAAGGACGAATATTACAAAATCACTGTTTGGGAATTATGACGGCCTGCTAGGTCTCGTAGGTTCACAAACTGACACAGCCGTTCATAGCCCGAATAATAAAAACCAATTAAGGCCACAAAAAATTAAAATAGGAAAATAGGAATTAATTAAAACAGGACTCCATAATAACATACAAACAACCATAAAACAAGTTTTCATTCCAAACCAATAAGATAGGGAATCAAAATAAATAAGGAATTCATGAATAAAAAAAAAAAGAAAAAGAAAAAAAAAAAAAAAAAAAAATACTCCTAACCGTCTCCTTGTCTCTTAAACAACATCTGGCTGAACTTTTAAATCAAGCTTCCACAGCTATTTCTACTAACATACTCAGCCAAATCCAGGCAATGTTGACAGACGACACTGAAGAATTTGAAACTTCCACGCTGGCAGCGGCCCTGGAAGTATCATCATCCAGCGGCGATGAAGCTGATGAACCTGCACTACCTAAACAGAGTGGAAAAAAGGAAGGCTCTGTCTACCGGAATATGGGACTGGGAAAGGCAATTGATGATATCAAAAAAGCGGGCCACTTCGTCAATGCCACAAGACCGGGTGTCCTAATGTGACGTCATCTCTGCCGACCAATCGTGGCGGGAGTCACATACTGCTTGGTTTGACACCTGGGGCATTTCAATCCAACTAAGAAACACGAGTGTGTGGTGTGACTATTCCCACTCATGTCTATTAGCCTTTCAGTCACGTTGTTAAGGACTAGTTAGTCCTACACCTGAGTGGCTAAATTAAAAAGTACTCTTTGAGTACATAAAAGCCTGGGGGATGAGGCTCCTTTTCCTTCCCCCAGGAGTAATTAAAAATCACGCAGTGCGTGAATAAAAAAGTGGTACATGTTCAAAAGAACGAAAACCACTACAATCCAACTAACGAACGAACGATCAATTTTGTGTTTTTAGAGGGATGTTTTCCTTCACGTCCGCGCTTTTCGTATAAGAACCCACAGTATTCGTCGTTCAAACCATTCTACAAAGAAGATGGCTTCGAACCAACTTGACAAGATGCAAAAATTACAAGACGTTTTAGACAATTTAGGAATGATGGAGCAGATGTTAGTAAGACTCAATGAAGACCACTATTCCTATAGTCCCCATCGTGTAAAGATGGAAATTAATAACTTAAGAAAAGTAAAGGGCATAATAAGTGGTGTCATGAAAGAGATAAAGGAGGAGAAGGAGGATGAAGAGGAAAGGATAAGAATAAGAAAATGGAATGAAAAAATTGAAAAAGAAGAAGAAAATGAGAAGAGGAAGAAAGAAGAGGAGGAAGAGAAGAAAGAAGAGGAGGAGAAAAAAAGAAAGAAAAGAAGAGAAAGAGTGTAGGAGAGAAAATAAGAAGTTGGTGGAGAAAAAGAAGAAATTAGAAGCAGAAGAAGAAGAAGAAGAAAAAACCCAAAGGCCCTTTTCAGGGCCACCCATATTTCTCGAAAAGAGAATGACTTTCCATTGCCTACCCCTTTTTTAAAATTTTTTTTTTTAAAAAAAATAAATAAAAAATCCCATGTTCAATTCCCCTTGAGGCTATAGTGGCCCAAGACTTTTTCCCATGTTCAATTCCCCTTGAGGCTAGAGTAGCCCAAGACTATTTCCCATGTTCAATTCCCCTTGAGGCTAGAGTAGCCCAAGACTATTTCCCATGTTAAATTTCCATTGAGGCTATAGTGGCCCGGGGGGGGGGGGGGAGGGTCTGTAATGCTAATTCCCATTGCGGCTATGGTGGCCCACTATACTACTCAGGGTAAAGACACGCAAAGGCGTGGCAAAGACAGCACATATACATTTTAAACTGACAATTGTGAAAACTATTTACTGTTGATAAACAAAATTTATAAAATAAATATGTATAAGAATTAGAAATGTTTCCTTTGTCCATGTGTTGATATTTTTCCCCCTTTAAATGTATGTTTGCATTCAACATTGTAATGAATTATGTTAAATACTAAATAATGCATTTTGTCAAAACAATGGAATCTTCTCATCATTAGGCCTACTTTGAAAGTATTTTATCTTATTTAAAACAGATGCAGAACGTTTCTCGTGAGTATATATCAAGGACGTGCAGACACATTATATACTTAAAATATTGACTATTGATACAAACTTGAAGTATATATATATATATATATATATATATATATATATATATATATATATATATATATATATATATATATAAGAATTAGAAATGATTGCTTTGTATACATGTTGATTGTTCGTTTCTTTAGATACTTAGATATTTCATACATGGAAGTAATTTTTACTTTCCCTTTTTTGAGGTATATAACTGAATTAGAAATGTCTCTAATTCATTTAAAGACGTATACAATTCCTTTTTGAATTTGTTGAACCAATGCCAAATTAGAAAGGTCTCTAATTTTATTAGAGAGATTTGCGATTGAATTAAAGAGCTCTCTTATTCATTTGTAGAGGTTTCCAATCCAATTATAGACGTCAATAATTACTTAGGTATCTAACTGAATTAGACAGGCCTAAAATTTATATATAGAGCTCGCTAATTAAATTGTAGATGTCTCTAATTTAATTAGAAACCTCTGTAAATAAACAGATAGGTATGTATTGAATTGGATATATGTGAAAACGGCCGCCCATACCTGGCAGATATATTACAATGTTTTGAGCAAAAATTAAATATTAATATTATCAAGGATAAATGGGCACCCGTAAAGGATACAAAATAAAGAATGGAGTGAGAAAATTAGAAATAGAGGAGGAGGAGATAAGGAGAATGAAACCTGTCTTTTTACTTACACGTTTTTTTTTTATAGTAAAAACGTGGTACAACATATAAATCTACTATAGGAAATGCAACCACAGTTGAAACATGGGGCATGCACCTAATACATGTAAAATGCAAAACGAGATGGGAAATGAGAAGGAAGGAAGAGCAGAAGAGAGACAAGAACACATCCAAAAGTGAGCTGCATACCCATTCGAAGCAGAAATCTCAACAATCAGCAATAATACAGAAAATGTATGACTCAAACAAAACCCCGGCCGCGCTCGAGAATGAAAAAAAAAACTACTAAGGGTGCAAGGGACAGGTTTTATGCACAAATTGAATGGTACATACACCTACCTAATAATAAAATAATTGATTCCAAAAATAAAATACATCAGTGAACTCATAATGGTCCATATATTTTGATAGGTATAATAAAGCAACACATAAGAACATTCACTTGACCTGACAAGTCAGTGAAAATTCATAGAATAAAAAGTTGATGCACCCCACCCCCAAATTTATACATACATTTTACATGTCCGAAGGCATTTTTGCGAACACGTGATGCTCACAGCGCAAACACAAGCCCTTTCCCTGGCTGATAATTTTGAAACACGTTGTGTACTTAACAGCTTGATGCAATTCAAAATAGTTGTCATCCAGGCAGGTTTTGAGATATTCTACTTCCCTTGAACCAACATGTCTACTGCTATAAGTAGCTAGCTCTGCTTCCGAGCCGACGATTCGTATTTCACTGGCTACATAATGTACAGTGACTACATGAGGTGTACAGGCCTAACTAACACCAGTTTCAAGAACAACACAAGACGGAAAAGACCAAATTCACAAATATATCCATATCTTTAATTATCCAGCCCAAACAAATAGAATCTAAGCCAGCAGAAATAGAAGAAGGAAAAAGAGAAAGACGGAAATGGAACTGAAAATAAATGAAAGAAGAAGAAACGAGAGCCCCATTACAGAATTACTACAAGTTGAATCTTGACAAAGCGCGACATGTTACCTACTGTGAGTGCAGTGATACTTCTTTTGAGAATGTAATAGCATTCAAAAACAAGAAAATAATGAGAGAAATAAAAAATACAAAAGATCCACAAAAAGGACACAATCGAAGAAAAAAAACGGAGAGAGAGAGAGAGAGAGGAAAGCACTCTTGCATACACCATAAAATGATAATGACAAGGATTAACTACAAAAATTTGAAATAGCGCCCAAATAAAACTGAAAACTGACTTGGGGTTGTCAGGGAAGGAAATCCAACCAACAGGTAAATGCTTGAAGGGAGGGGAGTACGGAACTGAAACCAGAAGACTTAAAAAATTGGATATTTAGGAAAATTATACAGAGAAACCTGAAACAAAATTTTCTTTTAAAATAATGCAATAACGCCTTCGGGCATTCAGGATGTGCTTTGAGAGGATATCTCTTAAGTTCTAACCAGCAATGTATGCTGGGAAGGACTAAAGTTACCCACAAATACAACTTTGAACAGAACAGAACTAAGCTTTTATTAATGAAAGTAAGTCTCAGACCACGCATAGAGGGCAAATGAGAAAACCAGAACTAATACATTATGATAGGGCGACGTCACTATCATATGGAGATATATAAAAAACACACCACAGGTCAAAATTTACCGTCAGGACAAGAATAAACATTCGGACATAATGTGTGATCATTTGGCTACATAAACGTAACATTGTTATCATTCGGACGTAATGTGAGATAATTTGGTTACGTAAACGTAACATTGTTATCGTAGAACACAATGCCACTCATGGAGTTTAAAAAACATATTTACTATATCATACCGAGGAAATGCGAGCTAAAATCTTTTCCAAAGGACACACAGAGGCAGCCGACTCGGGCTGGCCAAGGCTGATATTGAACTCGCGACCCTTGCTTTTACAAGTCGACACGCTCTTCCAACTGAGCAACCGCGGCTCCTTGCAGAAAAAGAGCAGGCTCTAAAGCATCAGATTCCGGAGTTATTCAGGAAAAGACGAAGAAAAACAAATCCAGATTACTTTTGCATAGATATTAGTAAAGTTAAATGTATGTATATATGTATGTATGTATGTATGTGTGCGTGTGTGTCTGTCTGTCTGTCAGTATGTATGTATGTATGTGTGCGTGTGTGTGTGTGTGTCTGTCTGTCAGTATGTATGTATGTATGTAATGTATGTATGTATGTATGTATGTATGTATGTATGTACGTATGTGTGCGTGTGTGTGTGTGTCTGTCTGTCTGTCAGTATGTATGTATATATATCTATGTATGTATGTATGTATGTATGTATGTAATGTATGTGTGTATGTATGTATGTACGTACGTACGTATGTATGTATGTATGCATGTTTGTATGTATGTATGTACGTACGTATGTATGTATGTATGTACGTATGTATGTACGTACGTATGTATGTATGTATGTGTGTATGTATGTATGTATGTATGCATGTACGTACGTACGTACGTATGTATGTATGTATGTATGTATGTGTGTGTGTATGTATGTATGTACGTACGTATGTATGTATGTATGTATGTATGTATGTATGTATGTATGTATGTACGTATGTATGTACGTACGTACGTACGTACGTACGTACGTATGTATGTATGTATGTATGTATGTATGTATGTATGTATGTATGTATGTATGTATGTATGTATGTATATATGTGTGTAATGTTGACATTTATTGCAGTATGAGAATATCTTAGATGCAATTTGATTCCTAAAATATTAATTGAAACGACGTATATGTATTTAGTCGATAGTACTGTATGGGATGTTTGACAGATAAATATTAATTGAAATAAGCTATATGCATTTTGTCGTCAGCATTGGGTGCAACGTTTGACAGCTAAATATTAATTGAAACAAGCTACATATACACAGTGCAAAGTTTGACAGCTAAATATTAATTGGAACAAGCTACATATACACAGTCGACAGCATTGGTTTTAAACTTTGACAGCTAAATATTAATTGAAACAAGCTATATACAATTAGTCGAGAACACTGGTTTTAAACTTTGACATCTAAATATTAATTGAAACAAGCTATATACACTTAGTCGACAGCATTGGTTTTAAACTTTGACAGCTAAATATTAATTGAAACAAGGTATATGCACTTAGTCGACATCATTGGGTGCAAAGTTTGACAGCTAAAATATTAATTGAAACAAGTTAAATGCACTTAGTCGACAACATTGGGTGCAAGGTGTGACAGCTAAATATTAATTAAAACAAGCTATATACAATTAGTCGAGAACACTGGTTTTAAACTTTGACATCTGAATATTAATTGAAACAAGCTATATACACTTAGTCGACAGCATTGGTTTTAAACTTTGACAGCTAAATATTAATTGAAACAAGCTATATGCACTTAGTCGACACCATTGGGTGCAAATTTTAACAGCTGTATATTAACTGAAACAAGTTAAATGCACATAGTCGACAACACTGGGTGCAAAGTTTGACAGCTAAATATTAATTAAAACAAGTTCTATACACTTGGTCGACATCATTAGAGAGAAAGTTTGACAGCTAAAATATTAACTGAGACAAGTTAAATGTACTTAGTCGACATCATTGGGTGCAAAGTTTGACAGCTAAACATTAACTGAAACAAGTTATATGCAATTAGTCGACAGCATAGGGGCAAAGTTTGACAGCATTAGAGGGAAGGTTTGACAATTAATGTTAATTGAAACAAGCTATATGCACTTAGTCTACAGCATCAGTTGTAAAGTTTGACAGGTAAATATTAATTGAAACAAACTATATGCAATTAGGCGGCAGCATTGGGGGCAAAGTTTGACAGCATTAGAGGGAAAGTTTGACAGCTAAATATTATTGAAACAAGCTATATGCAATTAGTCGACAGCACTGGGTGCAAAGTTTGACAGCTAAATTTTAACTGAAACAAGCAATATGCACTTAGTTGACAGCGTTGGGTACAAAGTTTGACAGCTAACATATAAACTGAAACAAACTATATGCACTTAGTCGACAGCATTAGAGGGAAATTTTGACAGCTAAATATTAATTGAAACAAGCTGTATGCAATTAGTCGACAGCATTACAGGGAAAGTGTAACACAGTCTCGTTAAAGTAATATCATTTTTGAAATTCTGGGTGACGGTACGTCAGTCATCATCGTTTTGAAATGCAGTGTTCATTTACTTCCAATTTTCCCGGTCTACATTGGATTCCATTGTTTCTCAGACTCTAAAAACACGTATCTGTTAGCGATAAAATAAAAGAAATCCCCATTTCTTCGTCGTGTTCATATGGTATTGATACGACCCCATTTTAGTACAAACTGTGTGCAAATACTTACGTTAGTATTCCAAACATACGACTTGTTGACAAAAATATACTACTACTAATACCACTACTACTACTACTACTATTACTACTACTACTATTACTACTAATACTACTACTATACACACACACCGAGGTTAACGACACATGCGCATGATCTTTCTATACAAAGTAAACGAAAAATGGCAGTAAAATAAAGTGACCGAATTAAAACATTTGCTACAATCTTATGATAAATAAACCCTTCCGAACCGAAGTTGAATGTTATTCCAATAAGAATGAAGATGGAAGGTAAACAGCAAGAGATTATATTCAGTCTCCACTGCAGGCTTAATGATTAGCCCGATGTGGAATGCCTCATGTTGAACGATATATTTTGTTTTTTACACAGTTCATATGTTGGCTGAAAGCGCCAGTTTTCTTAGTGCATACATAACTTGATTTCGCATAGCTCATCACTTCAGTACAGAAGAACATAAAATGCTGATGATATGATTTTTCTTTCGATGACATTTTTGCATTAGACGAAGTGTTAGTGTTATGTGTGGGTCACGTGGTGTTGATTGAACATTACGATTCCTCCAGTATATATTTAGAATGCTACTGTCTAAACATTTTCTACTTGCAACATCTCGTAGAAAACATTTCTTCAAAGAAAAACTAAAAAGAAAAGCCCGTCATCTTCTTTTTGTGTAAAACATTTCTCACAAATGAACTACACATTTATTTTATCATCTTTGAATACATTATTTATTTTATTTTTCAAATACGATTTGAGATTCTTTATTAGTTTTGTTTTATAAGTATACACTACAAAGTAAGATGGCATAATAAAATTTGACCATGCGTGATAATAATCATAGAGGAGAGGTTACGAGAAAAACAAGCTAATTGTATCTCGTAATTGTTCATAGAAATCCCCATGATCATAGCATTTGTGATGAAGATATATCCATACCATACCTTGCACACGCTACGATTTCTAGCAACACGTTATTTTGGACAATTTTAACTGAAATGTTGATGTAGGCCTCAGCACATGAACAAGTGACAATTATGAAAGGCGGAGCAGCGGTTGCTCAGTTGGTAGAATGTTGGGCTCGAAATCTACGGGTCACGGGTTCAGTACCCGCCCATGCCAGTCTCAGTGTGTTTATGGGAGAAGCACCTAGCTCCCATTTCCTGAGCATTATATAGCCAATAACGTGCTAAACGTACCGTTAAAACCGACAACACAAAATACAAAATACTGGCAAGGTCCGCCTTTATTAAATTACGAAGTCTGGAAGAGAGTTGCATTCAACAAAATATCGCGTGCAATTAGGGGCCGTCCATTTAGTACGTACGCACGGAGGGGGTAACTCAAATACATGCGCTTGCGTATGGGTGTGTGTCTAATGATAATGTACGTACGCATAGGAAACGAGGTGTGGGGGTGGTGAAACCTCGATAATAATTTATCTAATACGTAACCTGTTCGACTGCGTTCAGTCAGCGTTTGAATTTTAGCGGACACTAGACAATCTGTTTAAAGTTACGTAGCTTATTTCTTTGATGCAGTCAGGCATTCAACGTCGGTGGACTATCTGTTTTATTAAACACGTTAATATTATTAATCCTTTATGGTTTCTGCGTGGATTAAATATAGGCCGTTCTATAGAATTGGTGTGTGTGTGTGTGCGTCAAGCGTACGTACGCAGGTGGGTGTGTGTGTGTAAAAAAAAGTACGCATGTGTGTGTGGGGGGGGTCAGCTTTGCCAGATTTTTGCGTACGTAGTAATTGGATGACCCTTTACTAAACTATCATTCCTACTATGACTGTAGTCGTCAAATAGTCAAACGCTAAATGAGACGACCAAACTAGGTCTACCCTAAAAATTAAAGGGCTTGGTGTTTTCATCACGAAAAATATATTAAAGGTAATAAAAATATTACTTGTTATTTAATGTTCCTTTAATATAAAATAAAATTCAACTACCTCCCCAATTAATTTTCATGTCTCACATCGAGTCACTCGCGATGTACGCTTCAGCCGATATAAAGGGAGATAACAAACAAGATAACTGACAAGCCAGTCCAAGTGAGCACCCTTGATTCGGACACGAAAACACACCTACTTTGTGCAACACATTTTATTGCCATCCATGCTCCATAAAAAGATATGTGCAATAAACACGTCAGCGCGTGCAAAACATCGTGGCAGAGGGGCAGAAAGTAAGTTTATAAGTATATCTGTATATACACGCTAAGTATATTAAAATTCATTTGAAAACTACATCGAAATAAAGAATTTGCATTCACATTCCAGGACACACAACTTCCGATCAAGAGCAGGAAAACACAGCATAAGAATATTAACTAATATCGGGAAAATATGAAGTGGGATGGCGGAGCTTTCTGCCAAAATACCGTATTTTATCATTCTTAGAGATGAATATTTACATTACACCCCTTTAAAATTTACAGATTAAATGAGTTTAATATCTGAACTAACAGGAAGGAAATAAGAACAAAAGTAATATGAGCTCTGCACTTGCAAACTATTGGCCGAACCCGAGACTCGAACCCACGCAGACAGAGGTGAGATGGCAGTGATCCGTAACGGAGAGCGCTTTAGACCACACGGCCTCTCCAACTAACATTTTTTTTTCTGGTCCGTTTTGTTGCCTATCTATTTGTAATATGGTTCCATTATCTTAATTTTAATATTCAAGTATACAGATTGCCTCAGTTATATAATTTCAAGACTTGGAGTACCTTGGCACTTCCGGAAGGATTGAAATTGTTCAATCACGCGGACGTGATGGAAAACATGCATGTAAAATGCGCGCCAAATTATAGTATTGTATAGCTGTTGCGATCCAGTGTCTTAAATAAGATAAATTCATCATTTGGCAAACTTGATTAGTAAATTTGTAATCGTTATCCAACTGATAGCGCTTTTCCTTGGTTAATGTCGCTGTCTATTCATTTGTAATTTGGTTCCAAATTGAATAAGTTTCCATGTCTTGTATAAGAAAAAATTAGCAATCTTGATTAGTAAATCAGTAGTCATTGTCCAACTTGCATCGTTTTTCTTTGTATGATTTTGTTATCTATCCATTTGTAATCAAGTTCAGAGTTCTTTTTCATTTCATCTGTAGTAAATATGAATTAAAACTTTTTAATTTCCATATGAATCATCCGAAATTCTCGATCAAAGTTCATTTTCGTTTCTATGTTCATTCCATTACCAAGGAATTTTCCTGGATTAGTATATTTCATATCATAGTCCTTATGATTTCGTGGTTTTATGGGTTATACCCTGTTAAAGGCACCGTGAACTTGTTATTTGAAAATTCCATATGAATCATCCGAAATTCCAGATTAAAGTCCATTTTCGTTTCCATGTTCGTTCCATCACGAAGAAGTTTTCTTTCCTAGTTTAGAATAATCCATTTCTTAGTCCTTGTGGTTTCGTGGTTTTATGGTTTATACCTGGTTAAAGGTACTGGGAACGTGTTAGAATCTAAATTCCTCCCCGCTGACCTTCCTGTCAGAAATGTCTTCCGTGGTAGATCCAAATTCCATGGTGATTCCGCCCACACTGTAATCTGCGGGAAAATGCCCCCATTTCAATCAGGCGACTGGAGGTCATTATGGAGACGTCCGATATGAATAACGGGGCCCGCTGTCTACGTCTGATTACAATAACGGGCACTTCGTCCAAATCTTGTGACGAGAACAGGTGAAGGGAATGAACTGAATGAGGTTATTTATAGTGGAAGAGCGGATCGAAACGGATTGAGTTTATTCGCCAATTCTAACACGCGCTACAAATTCAGTCACAGTGTGGAGTCTGTCTTCCAATCAGAAGAGAACAGACTGTGACGTCACATTCCCTATATAGGTGCGCTAGTGTATGTGAGAAAACAGATATTCATTTTGCCAAATTCAATTCAAAATTAAAATCGCGTTTTTCTGTTCATGATGTACATGTATGAGTGAGCGCGTGAGTGTAGGTCCATATTCTAAAAAATCAAAACCAAGAGACACTTACGTTTTCTGTCTGGTCTATTCTGGTACAAATTTTACAATTCAATTCACAACACGACACAACATTTTAACAAGTTCATAGACTTCTTCTGTGTCTTTGTTCAGTCTCTCTGTTGTTTTAATTTCTTCACTTTCACAAGTTGTTTCTCCTTGTCTTCTTTTTTTCTCTTTCTTTACGTGGTTGAGTTCTTCCTTTGGTGAGGGTACATCTTCTTCCTGTTCCTGTTTGTTTCTTAGGACATTCTGAAGACCAATGTCCTTTCTCGAGACAATGATAACTGGTATATTTTTCTCTTCTGATACCTGTCTTGCATTTTTGACGGTCTGGACATTCTGTGGCCCCATGCCCTTTCTTCTTACAGATATAGCAAGTATCTTGACTTTTATTTCAAAAAGAGGGGGAGTAGTCCCTCGGCGTGTCTGAAGAAAACTTTCGTATGACACCTTGCAAAGCTCTGATCAGAAGTTCGATCTGTGTGGGCTCTTCCATCGTTCCGGTCAGTTTGAGAGTCAAATGAATACTGGAAAGGAAGACAATGACCCTTTATATATACACTGGTCTGACATGGATATAAAGGTGTACATGGTGTTTAAAATGTAGTCATTTGACTATTTGCTGTCAAGATGAAACGATCTCATCATGTCACGGAGAAGGGAGAAGAAAGTAAGAGGCATAAACGTGATTTATCGCCTCGCACAGTAGCTGAAGTCTGGTACATTTTCATGCCAGTGAGTTTGTAGAAGACATGAGTGAGCCAGAATCCAGATCCAGAGACTCTACACCCAGCTAAAGTTCACCACCATTAGCAAACCCTAAACATTACTACCACATTCGAGAGACGGAAAAGCGCTCCTCTAGAAAATTTAGAACGACGGCTTACACTTACACTGTGAAGTTTAAAGATTTAAAGTTAGAAGTACCGTTGGAGAAAGCAGAGGGCTTCATTACCGAGGTGTGGGATTCTTTGTTAAGCACACTGAAACGGCAATGTCAAGCCAAAGAAGGCGATCGCTTGAGACTTTCCATTTATCACGACAGACTGAAGTCCCCTGTTTGGATCGAGTTTAGCAACCCAGCAGAAATGACACCTTCTAAAGTCATGGACAAGATTCAACACGTGCAACTATCCAACAACAGTTTCACATCAACGATGGAAAAGCGACTCTGTTCATAACCCACGTTTCTCTTCCCCAAAGGGACATGCGCAAAAAGGTGATATTGGTGGACGACCTTCTCAGCACCAAAACGAGCCTGGTCCGAATTAACAACCCTCCAGGCCAAATGTGTTTAGCCCATGCCATCGTGGCGGGACAAACGTATGCCGACAAGAACTACACAGCTTAATGGAAAAGAGCCTGGAAAAATATTCGACAATCGGATCAAGCCAAACAACGAAGAGAAGCAGAACTCCAGTTACAACAAGCGGGGATATTCAAAGACACACCTTGTGGCATTCCTGAAATGCAAAATTTACTTGACGTCTTTGCTCCACGCTACACGCTGAAAGTGCATCCTCAAGAAGTGCTCGGGTATCTGTTGTTTCGAGGCAAAGATTTCAAGAACGGAAAATAAATAAACGTCTATTATCACGATGAACATTTCGATGCCATTACTAGTATCACTGAATTCCTAGGATACGCTTTTTACTGTGAGAAATGTGACTTTGGCTATAACAATCGAGAGCAACACAAGCATTGTGGATCTAAATGCTCAGGATGCTTGGCTTCTCAACCCTGTCTAGACGAAGAACAAGAACGACTGCACTGCCCTACTTGTCAGCGCACTTTTGTCAGTCCGACCTGTTACCAACAACATCTATAAACGCAAGGTTCACAGCAGAAAAGTGCTTGCCAACTCCTGAGATTGTGCCCTACTTGTGGATTAGTCATACGTAGCAATAATGCCAATTCGCACGTATGTTCAGGAAAGAAATGATGTTACATTTGTCACCAAATCGTGGACTTGGAACACGAATGCTACATTCAAAAATACCAGACCCAACATGAAGAAGAGGACATGAAGAAAGGCAATTTCATCTATTTCGATTTCGAATGCATGCAAGAGACTGGCATTCACACTCCTAATTTCTGCGTGGCTCATCGAGCGTGCGAGAAGTGCATCCAAGAACCTATCTTTAGTCATTGCCCTCACTGCAGCAAGATTCCTGGAGGACGTGAAAAAATCTTTTTGGGACCAAACACGCTAGCCGATTTCGCCCAATGGATCTTAGACCCCATCGACGATACGAGGATCCAAGAGGACATCGAACGTTACGTAGACTGTCATCGCCATGCCAGAGTGATGGCTAACAAATTCTCGGGATACGATGGGCAGTTTCATTTGTGATACTATACGGAGCAAAGTACCGAACGTCCGAAAGTGACTTTGTATGGAGCCAAAATCATTTTCATGCAAGTGGGACGAGTGCAGTTTAAAGATTAGATTAGTTACTTGGCAATGCCATTGAGTCGAATCCCTAAAACGTTTGGAATGACAGAAAGGGCCAAAGGCTATTTCCGTACTTTTTCAATACCGAAGCCAATCAACATGCTGTTCTACCCCATTTGCCTGAGGCTCACTACTACGATCCCGACAACATGCGCACTGAACAACGAGAAGCTTTCTACGCTTTGGATTACACTCACTCCTCAGATCCTTTCGACTTTCAGGAAGAAATATGAAAGTATTGTCGTTCTGACGTGGACATTTTAAGGCGTTGCTGTGGAAAATTTCGAGAATTGTTCATGGATCACGGAGGGATCGATTCTTTGAAAGAAGCCCGCACAGTTGCCAAAACTATAACGCGGGTTCAATGGGTCCGCCAACTTGTAATTTTCCACGATGCGTTTAAACTCGTGTTCCTTAGTGTACCGCCAACGATTCACGCCCGAAAACACACTGGCTCCAAGCTGTCATTATCCCTCAAACGACTAACTTCGTCAAACGTCAGTACTCGGTCAAAGCCCTACGCTGGCTACATTATTTGTGCGACAAGAAAGACAAATTGATCCAACATGTCCGCAACGTTGGAGGCGAAAAGACCATCGAAAGGTATTCGGTGAATGGCTGTGACTTAGAAAACCCCAAGATCGTGTACGTATTTAATGGATGATTATTTCACTGATGTCCTATTTGCTACCATCAACGTGACACCAAAAATCAGTTTTTACAACGGACCATAGAAGACTTGTACCAGGCCACCTGTCAGCGGCGCTTGAAGTCAGAACAGCAAGGATACCAAGTGGTGGCAATTAGGAACACGAGTACGATCACAGTTTGAAAACAGATCCCGAGTTCAAACGCATCGTGGAAAGTTACAAGTTGGCGAACCCACTGAACCCGCGTGATAGTTTGCACGGAGGATCGACAAATGTCACATGTTTGCTGTACCACGCTGACGAAGAGAACGCAGAAGAAATCAAGTACTTGAACGTGTGATCGCTGATAAGAAGGACTGAGCAAGTGCAAATTCTTGCCTCCCACGGACTTTTACCATCCCGTTTTACCTCACCATTGCCAAGGAAAACTGATGTTTCCCTTCTGCCGTACTTGTGATCAGCATTGTCAGCACACACAGGAAGAATGAGCATTGACTGTTACGTGGGTTAGCGTTGAATTGTTTAAAGCTCTGGACCTGGGTTACCAACTGTTAGAAGTGTACGAAATTTACCACTTTCCTAAGACAGAACAGTACCACAAGGGCGACGAGTCTCAGCAAGATATTTTCGCAGACTACGTGGTTGCCTTTTTGATACTGAAACAAGAAACCAGCGGGTATCCTTCCTGGTGCCAGACTCCCGAAGACCAAAATCAATTCAAAGAGAATTACTGGGAGCAGGAAGACATCACTTTAGACCACGTGGAGAAAAACGATGGAAGGCGATCGTTTGCCAAAGTGATGTTGAATTGATGGCATAACCACCGTGTTTACCCAAGACGAACTATTTGACAGAACCTTCCCGTCACTTTTAGATGTTTCACGACAAAGCCAAATACACGAAACACCTGGACGTCCTTCGTAAGGACTTGATCTTAGTCAATTATGAAATAGAACTGGACTGTGTACAAAGTGAAGAATTTTGCAATGTCACCATTGAAGCTTACATGACATCCCATGATAGCTTAAAATTGTACAAAGCTTTCGAACTATAAGGAGATCGCGTCCTGTACTTTGACACAGACAGTTGCATCTAAATCAATCGCCGGGGTCAAAGTCACCCTGATAACGAAGGAGACAGTTTATGAGCCCGGACGAACGAGCACCCCGACAACAAGATTCAAAGTTTTGCTAGTGGTGTTCCTAAATATTACGGCTACGAATATCGGGACAAACAAGGAGAAGTGCACACCGAGTGTAAAGTGAAAGGATTGACTCTCATTTATCGCACCAGTCGAGTGGTGAACTTTGGGGTATTGAAAGAAGCCTTGCAGTCTGGACAGGACGGAAACTTTGAAGTGTCCACCTATGAACCGCACACGATTGTACGTTTAGCCACACACTAAATTGTCAGTCGACCTTTGGAACAAAGTATCAAATCGTGCATCATCGTTACGCCAGTGTCATTTACATTACGCAAGATTTGTTTCAAGAAAGTAAATCCCATTGCACCATCATTCTCAATGCTCATTTCGTGGTCTTGTTTAAAAGCCCTAGAGATAAATCGCAAGTGCAAGTCTTAGCCACTCAAACCTCACACGCCTATGTATTGGTGGATTCCCCCCCCCCCGAGTATTTGTGATTTCGTACCCATCTGTTTCACTACTGGTGCCAAGACGCAGGGCCTGTCGTGTACACGTCTCCGTCGTCGACTTAACAAAAAAATCTATCAAAACATCGGACTCCCACAGCGTCGACATGCCTTGAACGGCACCAGTCGCGAAAACAATCCACAAATACTATCTCGTGTCTTAGAAACAAGCCTCAAAGAAGTCTTACGATGGTTTACAGTGACAGCACGTCAATTACTACAAGGCATCATTCACATTTCACATCTCACGCTTGTTTGAGAGAAACAAAGTAGCATTGACACAATTGGCCGATCCTCGCATCGACACTCAAATCAAAAAGCAAATCATTTTGAAACCGAGAGATAGCGGTTCTCTAGGAGGTGTCATCATTCGCTCCCTCTTAAAATGGGATCATAATGCCCCCAAAATTCTCACCTAGAAAAAAAGCTACTTCCAAAAAAAGCCAAAAAAAAAAAAAGAGCAACTGTGTCAAGACCAGGTCACATCCCCAGAAAAAGAAAAGCCCACACAAAAAGACAAAGAAAGTCCCAAAAAAGAAAAGCCCCCATAAAACAGCTTCTACCCGCAAAATAGACACTTCGGCCAGGACGCAAACGTATCGACAGCCATCGCATCTCCAGTATCCTCATGTTCTTCGACTTTCCCGTTGTTCGTGATGCCTGCCAAACCCAATTTGAGACCCGTTCTTCCTCATTTGATGAAACAATGGAAACCCACGTGTCCAAAAAATTCTCCTCTAGCGGTGACACCCACCTCCTCTTTAGCTGAAGTAGCAAGTGCTAACAAAGTACCTACTCCCAAAATCAAAGTCCAAGAAAGATCGGACTTGTTACAGAGTTTACTGTATTTGTCTAAGCAAGAACGGTCCCGATTTCGTTCGTTGCGAATCCCTCTCTGATGCGTGATGCCTGACATCAAGTTGATACGACGTAAAGACAATCAGTGGCGACGCATTCCAGTATAAAAAAGACCTGAACGCCCAAATATGTCACCTCAAAAGAGATGAACACCGTCACTATCGTCATTCTTCTGTCCAAAAAGGAAAGAGACAAGGACAGTGTTGTCATCCGACAAAACGCTTAGCCAAGCATCGACGTTATCCTAAGAAAAGACACAGTAGTCCAAAGAAAAAGAGGAGTAACCAAAGAGGAGGATTCTTTGGCGATTTTAGAAAAAAACATTGTCACCTTTTTGACGAAGCAATAGTCAAAAAAGTGATAAAAGAGCGTGTGCTTAGTCATAGACATCAGTTTAGCCCGTTGCGAACCACTCCGCGGCTTGTGATGCCTGGCATCAAGCTGATACGACTTATAGACAGTGGCGACGCATTCATGTACAAAAAAGACATGAAGCAAAGAATGGGAATCAGTGTTTTTGTGCTCCGGAACACCCAAAGATTTCAGTTCCCAGAAGCCATCCCTCTTCTAACCCCAAAGGAAAGAAAAGGAAAGGACTACCTCCTCGTTTATCGAACATGGGGACATGTTTGTCCTGTCCAAAGCTTCTCCACCGATGCGAATCCTCATTCAATCTGCCTCCAAAGATGTAATCGATACCACGTGCGAATGTTGTTTCAATGTCTTGTTGTTGTTGTTGTTGTTGTTGTAATGGGGTTTAACGCCATTTTTCAGCACACGATAGACTATACATGGCGGCCAGTATTAATGGTGGAGGAAGAACCCGGGAAAACCCCGGAAAGAACCACCGACCCACGAGAAGCTACTGGCAAGCTTTCTCACATACCCACATTGGCTGAATCCGAGACTCGTACTCACGCAGACAGAGGCGAGATGGCAGTGATCCGTAACGGAGAGCGCTTTAGACCACTCGGGGCCCCTTCAATGTCTTGAAATGCATGATACCTTTGTCTAAACACCAGAAAAAAGAGTGTCACTTTTTTCGCCAAATGGTTCAAAAGAAAATACACATTCGTCAAAAGAAAAAGATGTTGGTACAACGCGGAGGAATTTAGCCCCTGTTAGTAGGAACCTTGCTGGAAGGAGTATTGGGAACAATGCTGGTAGGACTCATGGGAGCGAGATAAAAAGGGACCAAGAAGATAAAAGGGACCTCTGGAGTCCAAAGATCTCAGACGTGACCATTGACACCAGTCACGGTATTGGGTACGAAGATTACGCAAGAAGCTACGCTTTGTGGGCTTTTGATTTTACTCCTGACCAAGGCAACGCCGAGGGACATTTCCACCCTGTAAAATCAGGCCAGATGATGTTGAAATTCAGTTTGTATACGGAGATCCCGATGTAGCGGCGAACGTCATCTTGTATGCCGACTTTGCTAATACCATATAAATCAATAGTTTAATAGAATCCATTCTAGAATAGTAGAAACTATGGAAGACTGTAATCCCTCTTTGAATAGTGGAGAATCTTTGGAAATGGATTCGGAGGATACCGCGGAAGAAGAACCCCAAGAAAAAGACGAAAATGACGGCCAGAACAAGAACAACATTTAGTCTCCTGTTTTCACAAACACTTGGCAGAAACAAAATCGGAATTGATCAAGAAAGATTGCTATGGATGACAAAACGATCATCCCTTCAAATTCAACACGATAAATGTCTGATGCTGAGTTAAGAAGAAAAATTGGACGAGTATCTGGACGAAACTTGGAGTCTCATCTCGGAAGAAGCCGCGTTGCATCAGTGGTATAAAGACTTGCGTGATCATTCCTCTTCTCCACTGATGACTTTAGAGATCCATCACATCGAAGCTCTCTTGGCTCAGAGTGCATAGACGAAGCGAAGAAATGATTACTTGTGAGACATTTTTAAGCAAAAGGTTCGGATTGAATTGATAACTTACAAAATGGTTACCTGAGAACTTTATTACCTTTTGAACCACATGTCGTACACTGCTTCATGGAATCCTGTCATGTGTGCTAAAGATGATCTGCCTCATCGCAAACCGCAAGACCATCAAGCTAATATCATGAACACGGACGACAATCATCTCCCAGGAACCCACTGCGTAGCCGTCTACTTTCCTTAAGAGGGTTGTGTGGAGTATTTTTATTCGTATGGATTACCGTCTTTGGAAGACGACATTATCGACTTTATGAGAAGAAATACCCAGACGACACAATTCAATAATGTGAAATTACAAGGTACATATTCCATTGTGTGTGGACAAGATTGTGTGTATTTTCTTCATCAACGAAGTCATGCATATTCTTTAGAACATTTAATGACTTATTTTGATTGCCACTCTTCTAGAAACGATGACAAAGTAGATCGATGTTTTGTGACCATTATGGTTGTCTTTAGCTAGGAAACGTAATGTAAATCAAATGGCCCAATGACTTCCACCAGTAGAAGTCTAGCTTTACTTCACAACGTTGTCAACCATGTCAAAAATAGATTGTTATTTGAACAAAATATTTGTTTTATTGTTAATTGTTGGGTGTTAGTTATTTAAATCAAAATGTGTTTTTCAAAAACGCGTCTGTCATTTGTTTCCAAATTTTATGATGATACATTCTCTTTGACTTTTCTCTATCCCTTATCCTCAAATCAAACTATCCTAGCTTTCCGACTCTAAACATTGTAGGGATGTTTTCTATCGCGTCCGCTCTTGAACAATATAAAGCTTGGCAGTCTCCAGTCTGACCATCCATTGTTGACTTATCCTCCTATGAAGATGTGCTCAAAACTTGGCAAGCTGAACGAAGCTTACCTGAATTTACATCGTGTCTGGCAAAGTCTGATACCGAAGCCTGACGAGATAGAAAATGTCAGAACGCTGAAAGTGGCTGAAGATCTGATAGAAGAGATCTTCAGAGAGCAAATCAAGAGGGAGAATGAAGAATGGACGGAGAAGTACAGATCAACTACTGCTATTACTACTCGTTCGCGCTTTCATTTCATTCATTTACGAAGAGGACGTTGAATAGGCAACATCGTTGTCAACTCTGTCTTGTTGTCCGCGTGGCGGCTAGGAGATTTACCACGAAGATTGGAGATAATGATGAGACACCAGCCAAACATGGCCTAATTGTTTGCCCGGGACAGCCAGGAATAGTGCAGGATCACCCTAGGAGATGTGTAAAGAAATTAACCGGAGCGCCGAACGTCATTCGAAAGAGGAAGAGATAGGAGCGATAAAGGGTGCTGCACATGGCCATGACTAACTATTACAGCAGCAGAATAGGGCGCGTGGAAATGGACATGTGCAATCTTCTCGCGGAAACATGTCTACTTACCTCGTCGCGTCTACATACAAAGAGCTGAGACTTTATGTGGTGGACGGCGTTATTAGCACAGCATTAACGCTGTGACTGAAAAGTAACAGGACTGGGAAAATATGGCAGACTTTATTTGAAGTTGCCACTTAGGGTCAGTGCTGCCCACAAGTGAAGAACCTGTCAGATCATGTACCACTGGAGACCATATCCGGACAAGCTGAGACATTCTTGAAACTCGAGATGTATGGCCGAGTTACTTTCAAAGTTGCCTGTTCGAATACTCATGATTCTCATTTTGGCAAGTGAAACTATTTGATAATAACTATTTAAAAAAAACAAACTAATTTGATCCGTTTCGTTACCGAATTCAAAAATTGTTATTTTCCTTTTTTTTCTCTTATGCGTGATACAAACTATTCATAAGTCATTTTGACTTTACTGACTGGTATTTAATTAGTATATCGAATGTACACTAAATTCCAACTTCAGAATGAATCATTTTCAAAATTTCTAACTGAGTCGATTTGAGCAATTGCACAGGTGGCTTACACATTATTGGCATTTTATTGTCCATTTATATAACTGGACTAGATTTGGAAAAAGTACGATCTGGTTTTTCTGGGATTACACAACATTCATGGCCTGCTTGCCGAGTTCCTTGCCTCTGTTTATCTCGGACATTCGTACATGGAGGAAGATGTGGAACATTTTCCACCCGTCGTAAGCTTGGTGTCCCGATGTAACATCATAGTGGCGACCAATCGCTACTGGCGTCACATACTGCTTTGGTTGACACCCCTGCTCAGTTGAAGCAGATTGAAATTCATTTCTAAACATGAGTGCGTGTTGGGTTCATTCCCTCTCATGACGGCCCTTCATTCAGGTCGATAGGGACTAATTAGTCCCAAGACCTGCCGGCCTAATTAATCAGTGTTCAGTGAACACATAATTGCCTGGGGACGAGGTAATAATTCCTTCCACCAGGATTAATTAAAAAGATAGCTTTGCTAGCATAAAATCTTCGTAGATGCCCTAGCGGGCGAAAACGACGTTAATTCAATTAGTCAGTCAGTCAGTCGTTCGCGCCATCCGACATTGAATAAACGAAGATGGCAATATAGTTGTTCAGCAAATTGAAGGACAGATGGTACTGGATGATGGATGTATTATATGTGGTGGAAAGGCATGTGAAAGAATTGAAGCATCCAGGTAGCCTGTTTGAAATTAGCTAGAGATCTGGTAGAAAGTATGATTAAGGAGGAAGTGAAGAAATTAAGAAGATTAATTACACGAAATTATGTGAGAGTGAGTAAGGTGCTTTCTAGAAGACACACTGTATAGGACAGAGTAGTCATTGGTGAAGGGGGACTAGACCAGCTAAAGAAAGCAGGAGAAATTATGAGAAAGGTGTTGGAAGTAGAGGTGAAAAAGATTAAAGATGCATGGGCAAAAGAGAGAAACGAAAAGAAAACACAATGGACAAAGAAAATAGAAAGAAAAAAGAGGAGTTTGAAAGAACGAATAAGAACTTAATGAAGGTGCAGGAGAAATTTAGATCCATGAGACATCCTGACTGGATGCCAGAGACGGAAATGAAGAATGAGAAATGAATCATTGAGGAAGTGAGGAAATGGTGGAAAAACTGGAGAGAATAGAAGAACCCAGAGGACCTATTCAATGCCACTCATATGCCTCGAAAAGATTTGCTCTCTTGCCTAAACAATTGTTTAGTTAGCTGTATGAGTTACATATCTAGAAAAAATTCGCTTTTTAGCCTAAATTTTATTAGTTGGTTTTATAGTTGTTTATGTTTGTATGGTGTGTGTGTTATGAATGTCACTGTCCCGCCAGTCCAATTCGCGCCAAGCGTTCTAGGTTTTTACCCCGTGATGTCACCTCACCTGTTTCTACAATCTTTGCAACATTATTACTAATCTTCAGTACCGTGACGTCACCTCACCGATTCCATTCCTATTGTCCTTATACAAAAAAACAATTTCCTTTGACGCTATACAGACCCACTAGGCTAGAGTGTCACAGGGTGTGCTGACAAAACTTGAGACTAGAGTGTCCGGGGGTGGTCTCTGTATTTTCATACTGAGGATAGGGTATCTCACTTCACTATTGTTAGTTCCTGAGACTTATCGACAAAGTTCTAGGAATTCTATAAAATCAACTGATCAGACCTATGTCGAATTTGCACGGAAAAAAGCACGACAATTTGATAGTAGGTGCTTTTCTAGAAAGGTTAATAAAGACTACGAAAGTCTCAGACAACTCATATGGGTTGAAGAGTTCAAGAATTTTGTCCATAGGGACATTGAGACTCATCTGGATGAGATCGAAACTTTGGAAAATGCTGCTCGTACTGCATATCCATATTAAAATTTTAAGGGACACAGGAGCTTCTCAGAGTAATAATCAATTATCTTTTTCTAATTTGAGTGTTCTTATTCAGGGAGTAGATTGCGGCTCAGGACCCGTGACAGTCGGAACAGTGTATGCTTTACCCGTTGAGGGCATTATTACTAGGCATGACCTAGCTGGAGATAAGGTTGTGGTTAATCCACTTGTAACTGACTGTCCCGGAATAACATAAATCCCTTTATTTATTAAATACATCTGCTCCGGTTTCGTTTCTTTGTGTACAACAATACCCGAGGTAATTTTTGTACACTGTACAATATTTCGAAACAGTGAGTTCGGTTTTTCCTATGCCGCACGTGCGAAGTGCTATCTATGGTAAAAACCGAATACTTCCAGCGCACGGACGAGGTATGGCTTGATTATTCTTGATTACGGACAAATTTAAATGCCTCACCGTAAGACTAAATCTTCACTTTACGGAACGTCTTGTCAGAGAGCGGTCTACTGTTGTGTACGGAATACAAATGGATTACACCACAAACTGGCAATTTGCCAGAATTCTTACTACTTCTCTACCAATCACACACCTGCAAAAACCAAACAAACATACACACTATTAGTTACATTATTTATTATTACTTAAGAATTACTCTCAAAACTGCCCCAATCACATTAGACTTGTCTCGAAATTACTCCTAAAATAAATATTTGTTACTCTGATTCCACCAGATTTACTATTAATTGCCATAACTAGAATTTCTTGAATTGATATCCTCACACGGTGTACAAAACCCTAGTCCAAATTAATTAATCTGTCAAAATTCTATTTGAAAATACACGTACTACATATACAACGGGGGCAACAAAACACATAAAATTATTCAAATTTCGCATGATCGAGTCTGAGAGGGACCACACCAATACATTAAAGGACATTATGGAACGTTTTGTCAGTGAGCGGTCTACTCCACACTGTGTTTAGAGTATTCTTTGTGTATGAGAAAGGTATCACATTTTATATTTCCATTATTTACATTATGTAATTACAATTTATCTACTAATAATTACTATTTAAATATTTTCACATTTCAAAGTCATTTTGCTCTTGCTAGTTTTGACATTTTTGCAATAGTATGGCAAATTCAAATTTGGGAAAAGATGAGCAAGGGATAAAATTAAATCTTACTTTTACTTCCCCACATAGCTGAAGCAAATCGAGGGAGAATCCAGTACGCGTACAGGACTAAGGGCTGTCAAGTTCTAGACTTAACATCATGTGCAGAAAATGAAAGACCTGGACCAGCTGAGGGAAGGGAGATGTTTCTCCATACCCCAATGATACGGAAATAGAACTAAGAGGGAGAAAAAAAAAATAAAGGTATATGCAACACCTCAATTTACCAAACTTCTGGGAGAGAAGATGACACACATTCATTTCTCTGTGCTACCCTTGGAGGTCTTGACCAATGAAATACAGGTCAAAATCGAAAGAAAATATGGAGTGAAAGTGCTCAAAACCATATGGCTAGTTACTGGGGATTTCCTTCCGTCTATAAGGGTGTGCAAATCCTCAGCGTCACTGAGAAAGACGCAAAAAGGTCCCTCCCTTTTGTTATATATTAGGGTTCATGATTAAGACATTGTACCGGGGGTGCCAATATTTTCGGCAATGCAACCGCTGTCGGGCAACTGGGCATCTTCTCTGAGACTCTCATCACTACACCCAAACAAAATATATGAGACGGCGGTTCAAAAATGGATGAAGCCACCATACAAAATTTAAATGTCGTCCCAGCCCCAGCCACAGCCACAGACAGGGACAAGAAATGGCACAAAACATGACCATAGATATACAAGTAAACAAAGCAGAACAACAAGTAGCAAAAAAGACAGAGATAGAAAACACTGAGAATAATTCCAACGACGAATTAGTTAACTGGGAATCTTCAGAACAGGTTAGTTCTGCGGAAAACAGGAAAGCTAGGAAATATCCAGACCGATTACAACAACAACAAAAAAAGATTTAAAAAAAAAAGATTTAAAAAAGAGGGAAAGTAAATAAAACTAGTGGAGAGAAAGACGACTCTGTACTTTGTACTGATAGAGCCGCAATTCGGAGAGGCACCTACACGAAAAGCAGACGCAAGTCTGGTTTGTGAGAGCGCTCCTGCAAGCCAAATAGTTAAAAAAAAACAACAACAAGGGAAACAAATGGTGGAACAAACAGTAATGTTGGAGAATACCTCAGAAGGAACTGAGAGTGAACCCAACACTAAAACATACAACATTAATGCCTCGACACCAAAAACACAAAAGAGGAAAAGAACAGCTTTTTAATACATTTTAACCTCAAAATATCCCACGATAAACAATAATTTACCTCTGACTGAGCCAATATGGAGGGATTAAACCTAAATATCATGACTATGAACATCAATGGTTTATATAATAAAATTAACGAATTACGGAACAATCCCAAAATGATATAATATTATTATAAGAGAGACATGGCATGCCAGCGCAAATAGTGAACAAACTAGAAGAAGATTTAGACGCCATAGTTGTCACCAGTAACAACCCAGCAGAGTAAATCTGGGGTGGCTACAATTGTGCGACGCACCGCTATGGGATTGAACCTAGAAATTTGTAAAATACCAACGAACTTCAAGGAAAATTATTACACATAAATATAAATAAGTGGAATATTTTTAATATATATGTTCCACATGGGGGAATAATCCCCAGGACAATTAATTTCATAACTAATGTGAATATATATACATATCGCTACGCACTAGAAGCGTCCATTAAAGGAATGGATTTTAAATGGGTATTGTCCGACCTAGATAAAAGTGAAGGACTATTGGATTCTGATTTTAAAAAAATTACGTAAATTAATAAATAATCATTTTAAAACAAATAATTTAATAGATGTTTTAAGATACTATAATGAAAATAAACGGGAATATACATACACTAATGCTCACAATAAGTGGAACCCTTAGACACTTTTATATATCATAAGGCTATGTCGATGTAACAACAAAATGCTTGATTTTAACTGAAAAAATATCAGACCATAAACCAGTGATACTAGAATTAACGATCATTAATACAATCAAATGGGGACAAGGACTGTGGAAGAATAACAATGCTCAACGACGAGCATGTAGACATTGTTCATCTACGCTTGAAAGAATTCACTTCAAAACAGTATGGGGATATAATGGATAATTGGGAAAAAATAAAAAAGGGAAGAAAGCGAATTTCAAAATATTACAGTAAAACTAAGAAAATACAGAAACAATGGGCAAATGAGAAATATCGTGAAATACAGTGGACAAATGAGCCTAAAACAGAACAAGAGGAAAAACTTTTCAAACAATGGAACAAATTAGATCAAAATACAACTCAATATATCAACAAAAAAAAAAGGCGGGAAAATTTCGGAAAGGTTATAAAAAGGTAGAGGACTTTACAAAAGGATAGAAAGTAAAAGAGGTATGGCAAAGAAAATAGAGTGTATAAAAATGAATAATACAACCTACAAAGACAAAAGATATTTTAAAAGTCATTAAAGAGTATTGTGCAGAAATATAGATATAGACATTATAAACAACTACATAGGGAAAACTAATTACCAAAAAAATACGAGAACAAGATAAAGAACACTGAGATAAAGTTATTACTGAAAATGAAATTTGTAAAGCATTTAACGGTTTGGATAAAGGGAAATCGACATTATATTAAATTTCAACGAACTAGAACTGCTATATAATAAACTTTGAGGGAAGGGGTAATTACATTAATATATAAAGGGAAGAGAGATAGAACGAAATTAAAAACTGGAGACCGATTACACTACTAAATACTGACTAGAAAATACTAAGCAAAATTATCACCGACAGAATAAAAACCTGCCTAGATACAATAATTAATGCAAACTAAATCTGTGGAGGATGAGTAGAAATGTTTTAAATAACACACTATCGATTGATCAATAATCAACATTTTAACTAGTAGGGGGAAAATGAGTCATGCTTTTATTCGATCAAGAGAATGTTTCATCATTAAAGCACTAGAATCCTGTAGTTTCGGCCTGAATATCATTAATTGGATAAAAGCCATGTACAAAAATAAAACATCTTAAATAACTGGTGCAGGAACGGAGTTTATGACACAGAGATCAGTAAGACAGGGTTGCCCTCTGTCAACGATACTCCATATTAAAGCTATATAATTTTAAAATATTTAACATTAATAAAAACATTAATATTCTTGGAATTAAAATACCTAATTTGAAAGGGGAATTTCAAACTATGCTACATGCAGACGACTGCTTCACCAGAGACGAATTCTCTTTTAAACATTTACGACATGAATTCACACAACCTGGAAAAGCCTCTGGGTCGGCAATTAATCATGATAAGACAGAAGTATTACTGATCGATAACTGGAAAGGTAATCACCCTGGTCTTCCTCCTGACTTAATTAAAAAAAACACGTAAGAGCATTAGGAATATTATATGGGAGGAACTCAACTCATCTCAACTGCCGTGAAGATAGAAGAGCAGGTGGAGGAACTCAAGTTCCTTCATGTCATGCACATTGTACTACTACTGATGGCGTACTCCGTCATAATGTGCTTAACAGTGAATGGTTCATTGCAAGTAACGCACTCTGGTGGCTCTTCAACTTTTATTATGTGGGAGTGGGTTCTATACGCATGACCGATTAGAATTCTTGCAATGACTACATCCTCTCTACGGATGGTTCTGTAGGATGGAGTCCATTCTCCTAGGGTTGGCTTGATTGCATAAAGTTTGTAATTCACTGATTCATTCCATGATGCCTGCAATTTTTGACGTAAAGACTCTTTGATACTAGGTTTAAAATCAGTATACGGTATTTTAAAATCAGACGGTTCTAGGGATAGGGCCATTTTAGCAGCGCGATCTGCTTTTTCTTTAACGTTAATACCAATATGGTTGGGTAATCAACAGTACACTATATTGTGGGAGATACTCAGCTCAGTATTTTTGACGAGGATATTGGTCAATAATGGGTTCTCCAGTTTTCTATTGTATAGTAACTGAAGTACTGATAGTGAGTCAGAGAAGATGATGCTGTTTAAAATTCATTGGCTTTCGATACATTGCAGCGCAAGGTCTATTGCCCTGATTTCGGCTGAAAAAATCGATGTACCATTTGGCAAGCGAGTTTGTGTTCTGTGTTTTCCACAAACGAAGGCTGCAGCAGCCTTTTGTTCAGCTTTTGATCCATCAGTATAAATGCTTGTGTAATTTTCAAATTCGGTGAGGAGTTCATGATTTTTTTTCCATCGTATAGCAAAAAAAGTAGAACATACGATGACGGCAGTTGTTGACAAAGTTGTCAATGTCATTAGGTACTAGGTTGGTGTTTGGTGGTATATAAATAAAGCAAAAAGAAAATCATTCGATGTAGTGTGACGCTTACAGCAATGGCTTGTAAATTTGTGTTTATGGGAATGACGCTATGAAGAGCCATATTGTTCACAACAACGGAAACTCCTCCCGAGGTCCTGTCACTCGTTTTGGAGTAGGTGTTACAAAAAGAGTAGTTTGTAATTGTTATGTTGTCTGTGTCTTTTAAAAAAGTGTCATACAGGCATAGTACTGCAAGATCATGTTCGTTTAAAAGCAGAAGAATGTCACTGTAGTTGCTTTCAAGTCCTCGGCAATTCCATTGTATGATGCTGTTCTTCATTATGGATTTTTATTTTTAAATCGGAGCGGATGTAACTAGGTTAGGTATTTCGCGGCTTAATATATATTGGGGTTTATTTCTCTGGAGGAAGAGCGGGATTAAATGTTTCGGTTGTATGTATGGGGTCACCCTGAATACATGGAGCAGTTTCTTCTGTCTGCATCCATGTCCTCAAAGCCTCCAAACCTGTTGTGCAGCTTTATAGGGTCATCAGTCTAATGTTGATGCCTATTTGTTTGCGACTTTTTATTTTTTAGTGTTTGGTGATCTTGGCGGATGTTGTCGAATGTTGTCTGAGTCTATCTTGAGATTTTCGGAGGTTTGTAATGCGAAATGTTTGAGCTGGAAGGGGATTCAGGTGGGTTTGTTCGTCCTTCGTTGCATTTTTTATATATACCACAGATGAGAAGGTCTGTCCGGGGAGAGACGTTCTAGCTTGTATAAGCTTCATGGTTCCTGGATAGAGGATGTTGGGTGTGTACCTTAACCCTCTGTAGTTCCTTCTCCTGTTTCCAGGTGTCACAATCCTTTGAATTAGCATAGTGCTCCTTTTTACAGCTGACGCAATACGTAATGGCTCTGCACTCGGGTTCCGCATCGGCCACATACTTGGCTTTTCGGTCTTCATGACGGCCGTATTTTTGACATTTGAAGCATCGAAGGGGATTTGACATATACATCTCAACCTTTACCTGTAAAAATAGAACCTTGACTACTTTAGGTACTATATGTTTGTTGAAGGTGAGTATAATGGCGTTGGTGTCCTGCAGATTGGCGTTTCGCTTGATATGAATTCTACGGACTGCAGTGACACCTTCATTTCTCATCCCTTCAACGATTTCATTGTCGCTAACCTCCAGCCAAGATACAGCAACGAATGACGCCTTTTGATGTGTTAAGTGATGTGTGTGCGAAACAAGTTACTGGAATGTCATGAAAGGTCTTAATGTTTTGGATGTTCTCAGTATGTGCTTTAAGTTCGCGCTCCACAAGCAAACCGCTTGATTTAAGTTTTTTTTTTTTAAACACTCTTGGGTTTGCCAACTAATCCAAGTATAGTCCTTTCAACTATAAATGGCGATAGTGCGGCAAGTGTTTAATTTCATCTTTGGACTGTATGACCATGAAGCGAGGAAACGATTCCACGCTACATAGCTCATCGTCAGAGTTTGAAACAGTTTTTGTTGACTTTTTTATTTTCCATTTTTTGTTATTTCGTTACCTGTAGACGCGCACACGTCACGGAGTCCAACAAGGGGACACTTTCCAAGTGCCAGGGATACACAGGTGGTATACTCAGTAGGTAAGGTTACTTCCCGATTGACCCGTTAAGTCACCGCCTTCTAGGAAGTCATATGAGAGTAGGAGAAAGGAAAAATAAAAGGGTAGAAAGTAGGGGCAACGGTGGTATCAAGAGAGATACATGGAGAAAAATAGACAAAGTGAGCAAGTAAATTAAGACCTCATATGGCTTGGCGTGATTTGTCGAGACCCCACCCTCCCGACCACCCGTCTAGACGAAGTAGAGGCCAAGGTAGTGTACTGCATCGGAAAGCCTCTGCTCAGCTACCAGGATCCATTCCTCCCCGACACGGCACGCAACTCACGGCAAACAGGTTGCCTCTACTTAGTCGCCTCTTATGTGTCGTGAGGACATGTCGGACCAATTCTACAATCCCGATCCCGCAGGGGGAAACTGAAGCCACTGAAGTATCTGCCTGTTATTTCATTAAAAATGGAATTTGTATGAGAAAACGGAGACCTCCCGAGGTACCTGTTGGTGATGAGTGGTCAGTGAACTATCAAATTGTAGTTCCAAAATTGTACAGACAGGAAATTTTTAGTCTATCCCACGAAACACCTTTGGCTGGTTATTTAGGGATTAATAAAGACTTATCACAAGATCTTGACTCACTTCTATTGGCCTGAAGTTAAAAGTGATGTTTGTAAATACTGAATATCTTGTCATATGGTAGGGTAACCCAATCAGAAGATACACACGACTCATCTGCAACCTATTCCTGCATTTGACAAACCATTTAGCAGAATAATGGTAGATTATGTTGGTCCCTTACCTAAGTCCAAGTCAGGTAACCATACTTGTTGACCACATTGTGTGCGTCAACAAGGTTCCCAGAGGCAATTCCTCTGAGGAATATTAAAACTAAAACCATAGTAAAAGCTTTAATAAAGTTTGTTTAATTATATATACTTAGTTTGGCCTTCCCAAATCTGTCCAATCTGATCAAGGGTCAAATTTTAGGTCTGGAATTTTCCAGCCTATTATGCTTGAACTTGGCATTGAGTAGTTCAAGTTTGTAATGTTATTTGTTATTGAAGAATACCTGCAGAAGGCGTTCTCTACTATTTATTGAATGCAAGACATCAATACAGCTAGGAAGGGGAGTAAGCGAGTAGGTTTCCCATGGAACATACACCCTTGTGAATGTATAACATAAACCAGCTGTTGGTGTGTATCATTTCTAATCCAGCGTGGAATATCTGATTACTTTTACTGTCAAGTGATATTACAAAACTAATTATATTAAGACTTACACCACAAAGTCAAAAGTGAAATTTTGGTTTGACAAAACTACGATGGAGAGAGTTTTTGAGTCTGGTAATATATAGTTCTGTCTCTCTTGCTCATTCTTAAAAATGTTCTTCAGATTAGGTATTACGGACCTTACTAAGTTAAGAAGAAAATGAATGAGTAAAATTATAATATTAGTACTCCTGGGATGTAAATAAATTAAAGGAGTACCAGTATGTTGAGAGAGATAGCCAGGTTAATCATGCAATTAATTTAGTTGTACCTGTCCCACGCAATGAAGATTTAAGGAAGGAATACAATTGAAATGTACTGATTCTGAAGCAACAAATCTTCGCAATTCAGAAATTATGAATAATCTGGACCAGAAACTTTCACATTTGCAACAACAAGAAAGGAATGAACTTAAACAGTTATCATTTGAATATGAGCACTGTTTTCCAGATATTCCTACATGAACAAAAAATTCCATGACGTTGAAATTGTAAATTTCACACCTGTGAAACAACACCCATACAGCAAGAAATCTCTCAAACAGGAATACTTGAAAAAAGAAATTCAGTAATTGCTGGAGAAAAAAAATCTTTGAGCCCAGTAAAAGTGACTAGAGTTCATCAGGTATACTTGTTTCAAAACCAGATAAAACTTTCTGTATGTGCACTGATTATAGGAAGGTCAACAGTGTGACTAAAACAGATTCATTTCTATTACCAAAAATCGATGATTGCATTGATCAAATCGGAAATGCAAAGTATGTCACCAAATTTGACCTTCTGAATGGATTTTGGCAAACTGCATTGACGAAAAGAGCAAAGGAAATTTCGTTATTCGTGATTCCATATGGACTTTATTAATATAAAGTTATGCCATTTGGGATGAAGGGTTCGCCAAGTACTTTTCATCTTTTAATGAACATGATTACCTCTGGTCTAGACAATTGTGATGCTTACAGCGATGATGCCATCATCTACAATGACACATGAAATGAACATTTAGCAACAATTCGGAAATTCATTGACAGACACTGATACAAGTTTGACAATTTATCCAAAAGTGAGTTCTGCTGTGCTTGTGTAACATTTCTAAGACATATCGCGGGGCATGGACAAGTTAAATCTATTGATGCTAAGGTCAAAGCTATCTCTGAATTCTCTGTGATTTTTAGGTATGGCTGGATAATATCCGAAATTTTGTTCCAGTTTTGTCCCTAATTGCTAAACCCTTGACAAATTTATTGAGCAAGAAAAACAAGTTTCATTGGAATGAAAAATTTCAGGAGGTTTTTGATAAGTTAAAAGCCATACTTAAGAGTGCACCAGTTATTACAGTTCCAAATTTCAATCATTTAAACTGTCTGTTGATGCAAGTGATGTTGGGGTTGAAGCAGTATTGATTTAAAAAGAAACAAATGGTGTTGATCATCCAGTGTGCTATTCTTCTAAGAAATTAAATAAGCACCAAAGAAATTATTCAACAATCGAAAAGGAATGTTTGTCTTTGATATTGGCATTACAACGTTTTGAAGGTTACCTTAGTTCAGCTCCTTCTCAGATTATTGTGTTAGTGATCACAACCCCCTCACTTTCATCAGCAAGATGAAAAATAAAATTCAAAGCCTACTAAGTTGGAAATTGTTGTTACAGAAATATAATATCGATATCAGGAACATCATGGGAAAAGATAATTTAATAGCAGATGCACTTTCCTGTGTATATAAATGTATTATTTCATGTACACTGTGTATAAGTCATAAGAGTTATGTTTTTTTTTTATTTATTAAAACCGTGTATATATAATTAATCTATCGTTAAAAGAAAATCTTTATTATATAAATCTTTTTCTTTTATGATGGAAGTGTTATGTATAATTGAGTAAATTTATATTTGATTTAATTTAATTACTTTTTTGATAGTTTGTAAATTTAAAAAAAATTTATTACATGCTACTGTAATGTTGTCTAGAATAGAGTTTGACCACTCCGGTGGCCTAGTGGTTAGAGCATCTGCCTCGGATGAGGGAGGTCGTGGGTTCGATCCCCAGCCAAGTCAAACCAAAGTTTTATAAAAATGGTACCAATAGCTGCCTCGCTAGGCACTCAGCTTTAAGAGGTTAGTGTTAGGACTGGTCGGCCTGGTGTCAGGATGATGTGACTTTGTGGGATATCATGCTATATGTCTGTGGCATGATGCCCTAGTGCTAGACATCACTATAAACTGCCACACTGCAGACATCATAGCGATATGACTGAAAATTGTTAAAGCTATGTTAAAAATCCAAATCACACACACACACACACACACACACTAGAATAGAGTTCAGTTCTGACTGATTTTTTGAATAAAAAAATTGACATAAACAATTTTATAGACATTTTATTTAATGCTGACTTAGTTCCTGACCTTGATTCAGAAATCAGTGACAGTTGTAGAAAACTTTTTAAATTTATAAAAAAAAATCTTTCCCAGTTTAAAATATATTGATTTCAGTTAAGACCATACTGGGAGTATGTGACAAATAACATGTTTATTGTTACAAACATTTGGTTTTCACAGAAGGATGAAGTCATGTCCTCCATCCGGGAATTTGTTTTACGTTGTAGCTATTACTATTACTAAAGTCCTGAGAAGGAATTGTCATTTGTGCCGCAACACTTGAGAAGTTGTTTTATGTTGTGTCAGTTTTGGGCTAATTATTTTATTTTCTTTAAATTCTTTTTAAGAAAAGTGATTCTTTTCCCTGGAAATACTAGTGCTCTAAATTAATTCTTGGACAAGGACATTTATTGAAATTTATACAGGATTCAAAACCTGGAATATATTCTGTGATTCAACAGGAGAATGTTGACACTGCAGCATTTCACAGGTTACAACTGACGTTATCGTCTTCCATTTTGAATTTCATCGGGACTCAAACTCAGATTCATTTAGGACTTTGAAATAGTAGGACTTCTATTTTTTAATTCTCGAATTAATTTAGGATTTGATTCGTAGAACTGTAAGTTCTTTCCCACTGTTATCTTGTTTTTCTAGGGAAATAAATTATTTGTTAAATTTTACAAAGCCTGTTGTCTTCACTTTTTTCTTGTTACTTTCTGTTAAGAGCCTAGATTTTTTAACATAACAAAGACTTATAAAAATGGTACATGCAGCTGCCTCGCTTGGTGCTCAATATTGATAGGTTAGTGTTAGGACTGGTCGGCCTGGTGTCATGATAATTTGACTGGTGGGACATCATGCTATGTTTGCGGCATGATGCCCCAGCGCTAGACATCACTATAAACTACCACACTGCAGATATAATAGAGATATGAATGGAGAATTGCTAAAGTTATGTTAAAAGTCCACACATACATGCACACATAATCTACAATAGGTCATAGTATGCATCCTGGATGTGCAGAAACTAATTTTTTTTAATTAGACATAAAATGACATCTGAGCTTTAAATACTAGAATCTATAGATTTCTTCATTACTCAAAGTACCCTCAAAAAATCCATAAAATTTGGTTAAGGAACTTACCGAAAAAATTATTTTGCAAAGACCCCTTTTTTTTAAAAGACAAAATGACACAGGCAATGAACCTTTTGACCAAAGTCTTTCACATAGTTTGGCCCAAGTTAGAAATGTAGAACTCATGGTACTGTGTGGAAACTATGGTTCAGTCACAGTGACCTTGACTGTTGAGATTTTGACCCCCAAATCAATGGGCTTTTTCTTACCCCAAGTGCAACTGTCCACAAAAGTATGGCTCAAATATCTCATGCAGTACTAACATCATTGTGTGACAACCAGTTGTTATACTTTCACATTTACTTTGACCTTTGACCCTGAAATCAATAAGGTTCTTATCCCAAATGCTCGCTATCCACAAAGTTTGGTAACTAGATGGTGGAGAAGTGGAAACATTAATTTTCTTCCTTTAGTCATACGACCCTGACATTTGACTTTATGACCGTGAAATCGATAGGTTCTTCTTTACACCAAGTGCAAGCCATCTGTTAAGTTTGCTAACTGTTGATGTTGGACAAGTCGTGTTATTTTGTGAGACTGAAATAGATTACAGATGAATGAAAAACAGAATAACTTTGTGACAATCAATGCAGCTCATATGTTAATCTAAAATACCTTCAAAGATGACTTCACGGTGAAGTTCTCATTAAAGGTTGACCTGCTCTTTTTTGAGATGCTGGACTGTCAACAGAGCAACATGTAAACAGAACACAGATTTCACTTCCGGATCATCACCAAGGCATTATTACTCACTGTGCACTGTCGCCGAAATACACATGGAAAACCACACCCTGAGCTCATATTCTCAAGAAGAAAACAATTACCTTTAAATCCCTACCAAAAAAGCATAAATAAAACTCTTCTGTCACCACCAAAATGAGAGAGGAAAAAATGTTCTAAAAATAGACTGGAACTACATTCATGGGTACTAAACTGGAAGTATTAATTGTGACCTGATTCCACATGAGTGTCAAATGCGATCAGATGTACTACCAATACTAGCTGTTTGCTTGACAACAGACAGAAAGCATAAAAAGGGGTTGGCCCAAAGAGATGTGGCAAATGATGTTTGACAACAGACAGAAAGCATAAAAAGGGGTTGGCCCAAAGAGATGTGGCAAATGATGTTTGACAACAGACAGAAAGCATAAAAAGGGGTTGGCCCGAAGAGATGTGGCAAATGATGTTTGACAGCAGACAGAAAGCATAAAAAGGGGTTGGCCCAAAGAGATGTGGCAAATGATGTTTGACAACAGACAGAAAGCATAAAAAGGGGATGGCCCAAAGAGATGTGGCAAATGATGTTCGAGGAGCATATCAAGGTGTGCAGCATAACACAGGAAACCGTTAATAAATAGGCAGGAGATTGGCAGCATTGATGCTCCGCCATGGAATATTTATGTGACACATAAGGCACGAAAAGGACTGAATGAATGAGTATGCAACGATTGTGCAAAAACTGAGATAGAATTTGCGAAGAATAAAGTTCGATAGAACATATGGAAATTCAGTATATAAAGTAGCCATTTTAGAATCAACCATAGAACAATTTGTAAAGAATTATTAAAAAAACCTGCAGATTGCTGAAAATAAATCTACATGTTTAGACTGTTGTCCCACTCACTTGTTGAAGACATTTATCTGGCATAAATTTCCTGGATTTTTTAAATGTTGTTTTAAACAATCAATGTTATACATGGCATAAGTTATTCACTGGATTAATTTATGCCATTTTACTGACTGATGTCGTACATGGTGTAAAGTATTACCTGGACTTATGTTTGTCATTTTAAACAAACGAAGTTGAACATGGCATACAGTATTCCCTGCTTGGACAACTGTATTGGGATGTAGCCTTGACAAAGGATATGCATGTAACTGGCCAAACAGTATAGAAATATGTGCTTGACAAAGGATATGCATGTAACTGGCCATACAGTATAGAAATATGTGCTTGACAAAGGATATGCATGTAACTGGCCATACAGTATAGAAATATGTCCTTGACAAAAGGATATGCATGTAACTGGCCAAACAGTATAGAAATCTGTCCTTGACAAAGGATATGCATGTAACTGGCCAAACAGTATAGAAATATGTCCTTGACAAAGGATATGCATGTAACTGGCCAAACAGTATGAAAATATGTCCTTGACAAAGGATATGCACATACCTTGCCATAAAATATGGGGATATAGCCTTGACTAAGTATATGCATGTAACTGGACATACTGTATGAGGATATGGGGATAGAGCCTTGACAAAGTATATGCATGTAACTGGACATACTGTATGGGAATATGGGGATATAGCCATAACAAAGTATATGCATGTAACGGGCCATACTGTATGGGGATATGGGGCTATATCCCTGACAAAATATATGCATGTAACTTGCCACACAGCATGGAGATATAGCCTTGACAAAGTATATGCATGTAACTGGACATACAGTATGAAGATACAGTGACAACAAAGTATGTGAATGTAACTGGCTATACAGTATGGGGATACAACTGTGTCAAAATATATGCATGTAACTGGTCATGCAGCATGGGGATATAGCCTTGACAAAGTATATGCATGTAACCTGGGATATAGCCTTGACAAAGTATATGCATGTAACTTGGGATACAGCCTTGATCTTGACAAAGTATATGCATGTAACTAGTCATACAGTATGGGGATATACTACAGTAGCCTTGACAAAGTATATGCCTGTAACTTGCTATACGGTATGGGGATATGTGGATATAGCCTTGACAAAGTATATGCATGTAACTTGCTATACAGTATGGGGATACGTGGATATAGCATTGACAAAGTATATGCATATAACTTGCTATACAGTATGGGGATATAGCATTGACAAAGTATATGCATGTAACTTGCTATACAGTATGGGGATATTGCATTGACAAAGTATATGCATGTAACTTGCTATACAGTATGGGGATATAGCCTTGACAAAGTATGCATATGTAATTAGCCATGCAGTATGGGGATACAGCCTTGTCAAAGTATATGCATGTAACTGGCCATACAGTATGAGGACAGTGTTGACAAAGTATCAATGTAACTGGCCATACAGTTAGAAAATATAGTATATTTCTCAGCCAAGAAAATCCATATCTGGCTTGACGGTCTCATTAATAATGATTTATTGGTTGAAGAGAAGTGTCCATGGTCATCAAAATATAATGAAATTACAGTCAGTGTGCCCTATCTAAAGAATGTGGTGATATATACTATACCTTGATACAACCCAATTATTACTAGTATTACATTCAACCCAATTATTACAAGTATTAAATTCAACTAAATTATTACAAATATTAAATTCAACCCAATTATTACTAGTATTACATTCAACCCAATTATTACTAGTATTAAATTCAACCCAATTATTACCAGGATTAAATTCAACACAATTATTACAAGTATTAAATTCAACTAAATTATTACAAGTATTAAATCAACCCAATTATTACTAGTATTAAATTCAACCCAATTATTAACAGTATTAAATCAACCCAATTATTACCATTATTAAAGTCAACCCAATTATTACTAGTATTGCATTCAACCCAATTATTACCAGTATTAAATTCAACACAATTATTACCAGTATTAAATTCAACCCAATTATTACTAGTATTAAATTCAACCCAATTATTACTAGCATTAAATTCAACCCAATTATTACCAGTATTAAATTCAACCCAATTATTACCACTATTAAAGTCAACCCAATTATTATTAGTATTAAATTCAACTAAATTATTACTGTATTAAATTCAACCCAATTATTACCAGGATTAAATTCAACCCAATTATTACCAGGATTAAATTCAACCCAATTATTACTAATATTAAATTCAACTAAATTATTACAAGTATTAAATTCAACCCAATTATTACCAGTATTAAATTCAACCTAATGTTTACTAGTATTAAATTCAACTAAATTATTACAAGTATTAAATTCAACCCAATTATTACCAGCATTAAATTCAACCCAATTATTACTAGTATTAAATTTAACTAAATTATTACAATCATTAAATTCAACCCAATTATTACTAGTATTACATTCAACCCAATTATTACCAGTATTAAATTCAACCCAATTATTACCAGGATTAAATTCAACACAATTATTACAAGTATTAAATTCAACCCAATTATTACTAGTATTAAATTCAACACAATTATTACCAGTATTAAATTCAACCCAATTATTACTAGTATTAAATTCAATGAAATTATTACAACTATTAAATTCAACCCAATTATTACTAGTATTACATTCAACCCAATTATTACTAGTATTACATTCAACCCAATTATTACCAGTATTAAATTCAACACAATTATTACAAGTATTAAATTCAACCCAATTATTACCAGTATTAAATTCAACCCAATTATTACCAGTATTAAATTCACCCAATTATTACCAGCATTAAATTCAACCCAATTATTACTAGCATTAAATTCAACTAAATTATTACAAGAATTAAATTCAACCCAATTATTACCAGTATTAAATTCAACCCAATTATTACCAGCATTAAATTCAACCCAATTATTACTAGTATTAAATTCAACACAATTATTACCAGTATTAAATTCAACACAATTTTTACCAGTATTAAATTCAACCCAATTTTTACCAGCATTACATTCAACCCAATTATTACAAGCATTAAATTCAACCCAATTATTACAAGTATTAAATTCAACCCAATTATTACAAGTATTAAATTCAACCCAATTATTACAAGCATTAAATTCAACCCAATTATTACAAGTATTAAATTCAACCCAATTATTACCAGTATTACATTCAGGACCACTCACTTCTCAGTAAAGAAGAGTGTGATCCCATAAAGATTTCAAAAATGTTAAGATGCCCAAAGATGATAAAGTTTCTCAAACATGACAGTAAAACTAGAAAACTTTTTCAATCATCCTTTGTTTTTTCAAGCACCCAAACTAATTTAGGGTAAATCAAGTTCATTCAGATTTTAAAAGAAACAGAATAAAGTGTGAATGCAGAAACATTCAAGAATGAAATATCATATATGCAATTTAAAATTTGCTAGTGTATTTAAATCTAACCAAGTATGCATTTTTTCAACTGTTTATAATTTAATGTGTTAAACAAATAAAAGAATACATAAATGTTTACAGTGGAAAAATAATCCCGACAATTTCAAAACCAAATTTGTCATTCAAGTGCATGTGCTAATCGTGTTAATTCATTTCTAAATTAAATGATTATTACAAATATTTAAACTTATATTTTCTCCTAGACTGCTCTGGTGGCCTATGTGGTTAGAATGTCTGCCTCAGATGTGAGAGGTAGTGTGCTTGAACCAGGCCGAGTCATACCAAAGACTTAAAAAATGGTACTAACCGCTGCCTTGCTTGGTGCTCAGCATTAAGAGTTTAGTGTCAGAACTGGTGAGACTGGTGTCAGGATACTGTGACTGGGCGGGTCATTATGCTACATGTCTTCAGCATCAAGCCCCAGTGCTAGACATCACTCTAAACTGCCACACTGCAGACATCATAGCAATATGACTGAAAAATTGTTAAAGCTATGCTAAAACCCCAAATCTCACACACATTTTCTCCTACCTGTACAATCGTGTTTGGTGCTCATCTCTAGACATTCAAGAAGAATCTCACAGGGCATACATATTTCACAGACAATGAAAATATATATTTTTTCTAAAACTGCAAATATCATCTTCCTAGTAGTTAAACTAAGCACTAATGTTGTAATTATGATGTGTAATAATGGGGGCAGGCAAGTAAACTATATAACATAAAAGTCAGAAAATACATGTATTTATTTTGAAGTGATTCTATATTTCAGTCACATCTGTGAAGATTTTCTGAGTACTGGTACAGAAGTTAATAATGTTTTCTTTTGCATTATCATTGTTTTATGACCATAGATTTGTAACAATACATTAACATTGTTTTACGACCATAGAGTCGTAACAATACCTTATCATTGTTTTGGTGATACCAACTACACCGCTCCCTCGATAACTCACGCCCGGATAACTCGCGATCCTGCTTATAACGTGGTGTCCGTCTTGGCTCCTGATTTTTTCCAGAGAAAATGTATTTAAAATATCTTTAAAATATGCTGAACATGAAAAAATTACGAGGGAGTGGTGTATGTTGATCAGATGTATGACCTTTTTCACATGTGTGTAATTTAGAACTCAGCAACCTGATGACAGCTGAGTGATGGAAATTTTGTATACAAAAGCAGAAACAGCTCCAACAGCTGGAATAAAAGATCTGTGATTTACATTTTTCACAATCAACACTTTGCCATTATTTTGTGGGAGGTCTTTGATGCATGATGGAGTTCACTTACGAAATGGAGTGAAGTGGAACATTGGCATGCAAAATGGAATCATATATATATTCTTTTGAGTGCATACATTTGAAATTAATAAAATAACTAATGTGTTGCTATAATTATAATAGAGATATTGAAATAATTTACATCTTTAGAGCATGCTGACTGTTATGGTGGAGGTGGTTATCATTATCTGATCAACCTGAGTGTTATAGCCAAGATCAAGTGAATAATGAAAGTATTAAATTAATGGATAGAATAAATGGAGATCTGAGTGGAGATATAGAATAGAACAACATGAGCCCCCCCCCCCCGAATATAACAATTTAATTAAATAGATCAACAAAATAAAATTGTATGAGACACTTGCAAGATACATTTTTACTAGAAAATAATTACCAAAAGTTTTACTTTTTTTGTTGTTGTTGTTATGGGGTTTAACGGCATTTTTCAGCACACGATAGGCTATACATGGTGGCCAGTATTAATGGTGGAGGAAGAACCCATGAAAAATCCCGGAAAGAACCACCGACCCATGAGAAGCTACTGGCAAGCTTTCTCACATACCCACACTGGCCGAATCCGAGACTCGAACCCATGCAGACAGAGGTGAGATGGCAGTTATCCATAACGGAAAGCGCTTTAGACCACTTGGCCACTTGGGACCCCCCCCCCCAAAAGTTATACAAAAATGCAATAAGCAGTTTTGAATTAATTTGGGAAACATGTCTGCACCCTCCAGAATTAATGTAGCTTGTCTGATGGAATCAACTTGCATAATCAATACTCTACTCCATCAGGTCTTTGATCTTCATTCTGTCTTGGAATCTTTAATCCACCAGGGATCCTATCTATTCACTGTGGAATCTTTCTATCCTATGTTCTGACATGGAAGCTATTGCCCTTTAAGATAAGATAATGCAAACTAGATATCTGTTCTATGCAACTCCTTGGAATAAACTAACATTTCATCTCTCATTCACTTCTGAGTTGAATCATACTTTATTACAAAAAAATGTTAACTGCTAACATGGTTTCAGGACACAACCTTTGCATACCATAGCATATATACCATTTATGACAAATTTAATCAATTGTCAATGAAGTCTCTTATCAAAGAAAAGTAATGTATGAAAATCTTAGAATACATAATTCATATAACACTCAAGACAAATAAATTCAAGAAATTTTCTTAAAACTCAAATTAAAAAAATTAATGTTGGAACTTAAGACAAACAAAATTCCAACAATTATCTTCAGACTCATATAAAAATTTGCATGAAACTAAGACACCGTAACATGTGCTTTTGAGATTCCCTTGCTTCCACTTAGTAGAGGCATCTTTTTACCTCTTGATCTGGTGTCTCTCAAGGACTTCCAAAATCCCTCAGAGTCAAGACTTCTTGCCTTCCACAGAAAAGCTTAGACCAGCAGTTGCCAACCTTTATGTCTGTGACCCGAAAGGTTAGTTTTTCTGAGCCTCATGACCCTGTTTCCACATTTGGTATGTTTTGTCACCCTTTAAAAAAATCCTGGTACCCTCCATGACCCTTTTAGAATGTTCTTATGGCCCCAATTTTTGTCTTGGGAATGACTGGCTTAGAAAGTCTCATGTTGCAATTTAGGACACTTATAAAACAAAACTTCACATGGAAACAGCCCCCAAGCCATTGCTTACCCAATTAGAATTTAGGTTTATCTGACTTCCATTGTTAGCACACACACCTCCAAAGTTTGTAAAATTTCGCATTAAGAAAAATATTTCAGCAAGCACAAATTCTGTTTCTGCAAGATTTCAACCCTTGGCATTATTTCTATACATGAAACCACTTCACCTCTGTTGACTTGTTCATTCAGACAGTTATCAAATGGAACCTAGGTAAGTAAGAATCAATCAAACAGACACATTAGTGTACCCTATCCTTACACTTGTGATGGATTTAATTCCTTGCCTAATCACACACATTAGTGTACCATATCCTTACACCTGTAATGGATTTAATTCCTTGCCTAATCACACACATTAGTTTAATATTGCTATGTGTCACAATGACGCCTAAACATTAGACATCTGCATAATGTTACATTGTCTCGAATGGGAATAAAGGTTATTGGCAAAAAGAACATTCATTATACAAAAACAACTCATTGATTGCATAAATGTAAATATGAAACAGCACTGTCAGCACCACCTTACGTTCAACAAAATCTTTGTCATAACAGTTTTACCCACTTTAGGTTTTACTCTTGTAACAGAGCTACCATTTCTGAGCTAATGTTTCCTGTTTCTGGCAAACCTAGCCATACTCCTACTGATTCAGTGTTGTGAAATCTTAATCTTTCTGCATATCAGATTTTTATACTGTTATTTTGGGTATAACACCATTTTCTATTGCACAATAGACTATACATGGCTGCCATTATAACTGGTGGAGAAAGAACCTGGGAAAACCCCAGTAAGAACCACAAGCCATGGCTATCAACTGGCAAGCTTTCTCACATACCCATACTGGCTGAGACCGGGACTCAAACCCATGAAGACAGAGGTTGGATGGCAATGATCACCTATGGTCCCAGGACTTTTAGGTCTTGCCACCATTTAAACAGCTAGAGGTTGCCACAGTGTACTTGATGCCTGGTGCATACATTTTGCTGGGATGTCGTTTCTTAGTACCTTCCATCGAACTTGTATCCTGCCAATATATGAATTTCACTTGGTGTTACTAGTGTGACTAATACTTTTATTACTATTCACATTAGTAATGATGGTGATGATTATTGACTAAATAACAAATGACTGATCATTTGGACAAAGTGGATCTAAGAACACTGTTCAATTCTGATCCTGCATCTAGCACAGCAGATGCATTGTACCATCTTGAATATCATTTTCAGGACAAAGGCTTTTATATTAGAAATACCAAAACATTGTCAGAAAGGAGACCAATCTCAAAATTATCATATGGAATACTTGGTCCATACATGTGTGTGTGTGTTCTTGACGTTTCTTGTTGTTCATCCCAGGTCCCAACCAAATGTCAGGTTTTTTTACAAAACTGTATCAATCTACATCTTCTTGCTCTGAAAATTTTCAGGAAATCTAGACATTATATTTTTGTTATACATGTTTACTGTAGGTTATAATAATCCTTTGGGTATCTGTGTGTCACCCACTACAGTATTCATTGGGATTAATACAGTCAAATATTTTTCATTATTATTAACAATTACAGGACAACTTAACATCTGTGTTTCCTCTCATGATGATTTGAAAATTAAATTCATTTGTCATAAATAGAATTAAGCTGTAAGGATTTAAGTTAATTCAGAATATATTTTCAATTAGCATGAAAATGATAATTACAAATTAAATGCGTTGTGTGGATATGAAAACAGCAGTGACATGCATATTTATAATTTCATGAAATGGAGAGTTACTTCTTTCTTATTCAACTAATTACTAACTTGCTACTGTTAACTAATATTTCAACAGAATGTATAGAACCATTAGGAACAGTGGTACATCTCAAACGAAAATACAATGTAGAAATATAGAATCACTAGGAACAGTGGTACATCTCAAATGAAAATACAATGTAGAAATATAGAACCACTAGGAACAGTGGTACATCTCAAATGAAAATACAATGTAGAAATATGTAACCACTAGGAACAGTGGTACATCTCAAATGAAAATACATTGTAGAAATATAGAACCATTAGGAACAGTGGTACATCTCAAATGAAAATACAATGTAGAAATATAGAACCATTAGGAACAGTGGCACACCTCAAATGAAAATACAATGTAGAAATATAGAACCATTAGGAACAGTGGCACATCTCAAATAAAAATACATTGTAGAAATATAGAACCATTAGGAACAGTGTACATCTCAAATAAAAATACATTGTAGAATTATAGAACCATTAGGAACAGTGTACATCTCAAATGAAAATACATTGTAGAAATATAGAACCATTAGGAACAGTGGTACATCTCAAATGAATGTGTGTGTGTGTGATTTGAATTTTAAACGTAGCTTTAACAATTTTTCAGTCATATCGCTACGATGTCTGCAGTGTGACAGTTTATAGTGATGTATAGCACTGGGGCATCATGTCGCAGACATGTGGCATGATGTCCCACCCAGTCACATTATCCTGACACCGGGACGACCAGTCCTAACACTAACCTCATAATGCTGAGTGCCAAGCGAGGCAGCTGTTAGCACCATTTTTGTAAGTCTTTGGCATGACTCGGCTGTGGATCGAATCCACGACCTCCTGCATCTCAGGCGGATGCTCTAACCACTAGGCCACCGGATCGGTTCTCAAATGAAAATACATTTGAGAAATACAGAACCATTAGGAACAGTGGCACATCTCAAATAAAAATACATTGTAGAAATATAGAACCATCAGGAACAGTGGTACATCTCAAATGAAAATATATTGTAGAAATATAGAACTATCAGGAACAGTGGCACATCTCAAATGAAAATATATTGTAGAAATATAGAACCATTAGGAACAGTGTACATCTCAAATGAAAATACACTTTAGAAATATATAACCATTAGGAACAGTGGCACATCTCAAATGAAAATACATTGTAGAAATATAGAACCATTAGAAACAGTGATAAATCTCAAATGAAAATACAAGGTAGAAATATATAACCTAATGAAAATACATTGTAGAAATATAGAACCACTAGAAACAGTGGCTCATCTCAAATGAAAATACATTGTAGAAATATAGAACCACTAGGAACAGTGGTACATCTCAATTAGAATAACATTGTCGAAATATAGAACCATTAGTTACAGTGGCACATATCAAATGAAAATACATTTTAGAAATATAGAACCATTAGGAACAGTGGTACATCTCAAATGAAAATACATTGTAGAAATATAGAACCACTAGGAACAGTGGTACATCTCAATTAGAATAACATTGTCGAAATATAGAACCATTAGTTACAGTGGCACATATCAAATGAAAGTACATTTTAGAAATACAGAACCATTAGGAACAGTGGTATATCTCAAATGAAAATACATTGTAGACATGGCTGGCGCCAGACTATATGGCGCCCTAGGCAAGGTTAGATTCTGGCCCCCCCCCCCCCCCCCCGGAAATAAATATCAATTTCAAAATTTATAAACAATAAATTTTGTTTAAAAATTTTTCAACATTTGAGCACAGACCAAAAAAATTAAAAATTACCTCTCTGTGCTCACATGTCCGGATACCTCAAAAAAAGCACTAATTGAAACTATTTTATTTGCAAAATTAAGTCAGCCCCTTAATTTGTTCTGCTTTTTGTTTGCGGTACTGGGCTCCAGGGGGTTTTTTCTTTTTTTCCGCCATGGCACGCTGGAAAATATATATATATGTTACGGCCAATCTGTCAAATTGCCCAGCTCATGAAATTGGCAAATTTGTCTGCCCAATTCTTTCTTTGTTTATACCATTAAAATAAGAAGTTACCCCACCTCAATTTAGTTTCTGCGGCAAACTGAAGGTTTCGTATACGCGTGATTCCACGGAAAAACTCATGGCCTATAAAAACACGCGAACGCAATTACGTCCTGAAAGTTTCGTATCCGCACGATTTTCACTCACTCATTTTGCTTGTTCCGGTCAGCCTGGTGTTTTGGTCAGACTGAATCCACCCGATTATTTGTCCCTGTATGAAATAAACCAGGATAAAAAACGACCCTCGATAAAACTGAAATTTATTTATTTATTTTTCAAAACTGTTGTTGATTTGGAGAAATGCACCCCTTGAAATCAGCGCCCTAGGCGGCTGCCTAGTTTGCCTATATGGTAGCACCGGCCCTGATTGTAGAAATATAGAACCATTAGAACAGTGTACATTGCAAATGAAAATACATTGTAGAAATAAAGAAACATTAGGAACCATGTACATCTCAAAAGAAAATACATTGTAGAACTATAGAACCATTAGAAACAGTGATAAATCTCAAATGAAAATACAAGGTAGAAATCTATAACCTAATGAAAATACATTGTAGAAATATAGAACCACTAGGAACATGGTACATCTCAATTAAAATAACACTGTAGAAATATAGAACCATTAGGAACAGTGGCACATATCAAATGAAAATATATTTTAGAAATATAGAACCATTAGGAACAGTGGCACATCTCAAATGAAAATACATTGAGGAAATATAGAACCATTAGGAACAGTGGCGCATCTCAAACGAAAATACAATGTAGAACTTAACAATATACTCATGTGCCACATTTGGAATTGAGTATCTGCCATTATTCACTTTCGCAGACTTGATTCCATTTCGTATGCTGAAGATCGGTTTCACATTATGAATTTATATATTTAACAATTAAGACAATTTTGAGTAAAAATTTATAACTTAAATGTAAATAATTAAAACATTGTTTAGAGTTCATAATTTTACTGAAGCTAACTTAAAAAAATCAGGAACTATCAATCATCAATGTGCCAATTTGCTCAACAAATATGCAACTGGATTGAAAGTGATTACTGTTTGCTTTTTACATTAATAAACTTTGTTTGCATTAAACCTTAGTTAAAAAAATAGCATTAAATTGTTAGACTAATTTTTTAATGTGTATTTTATGATTTCAATCTTTATGATAATTTCAAATTCTTTGTCAGAATGATGTGAAAAAGTTGTTTATTTTACAATATTAATTTTTTTAAAAATTAAAATTAATACATTCCTATGTAATGTATTTAACAAATTTTCCCCCAGAATTTCATGAAGATTTCGCTAAAAAATATTGTAAAATCTACATATAATGGTCACAATATTTTAAGCATTTCTTCTTTTTAAAATACTTCCAATAAAGTGCTGGGTTGCTCTGGAACATACTCCCACACAGTATCATGCTCATTTATTATGAACAATAGTCTTAGTTCAAAGATATATTAGAAACAGGATATAAAATTCCATTTCGCATCAAACTATACCATTTCGCTCCATTTAGTAAAATAATTCCATTGCGTATTTTAGTCCAACCCGTTACCTTTATTTTATAACTTTTTGAGGTATGGAAGGAACAAAATGTGATCAGCGAACAACACTGCGACCAATGCTGCTGCTATTTGTTTCTCTTGATAGTTATTAACACACTGCATGATTGGGAGTCTTATAACCACCGCTTTTAGTGCACAATAGCACACAACAACCCTTTGAAGTATTTGTAGTTTGCAGAATAATCTTTCATGCAGTCGTTTCGAATGTTTCTGTTGATAACACGGGTGGAGATAAAAAGTGAAGTAGTCCGAATGTAATAACGTCACAAATGGACTCCCTTGGATGTTGAATTGATAAGAGTGAGAGAGAGAGAGAGAGAAAGAGACAAAGAACAAAAAGAAAAAAGAAAAGAAAGAAAAGTCGAATGTGCCTCACTTCAGCAAAGTATACTACATTGTCAAAAACCACTATGTTATCAGCATGCGCAGAAAATGGACAGTGTTTTGTAGAGTGCATCTGACATCAGCCCGGGAAAATTGAAGTTGCATTGTGGCCCCATAGACTCTCAATAATCAAGTTCATCGCCTTTTTTTCTGAGAAAAAGCAAAGGGCGGAGAACAACTTGTTGGTATAGATCGTTCGGGAATAATTTGTATTGTTCACACACGTCAACTTGGTTATTATTGGAATTAATTTCATTGTTGGCATATTCGTAGGCATCGGCAAAGTTTGAGCTCGTGCTCAAGTTCGTTCCACACAGCATCAAAATTCGTTCGTGCACGAATGATTTCAAAATAATTCTTATTGGTATACAGCACAACACCTTTCACTTGCGAAAAAAAGACTGGCATGTGTACATGGAATCCACCATGTTCGTCCTTTGCCTAAGTGCAAGGGACAGTTTTTATGCACAAATTTAATGTTACATACATCTGATATAAAAATTCTTAACAATTACAATACATGAGTGAGGTCAAAAAGGTCCATATTTTTGGATAATAAAGCAAAAACATAATATTCTTTTGATCTGTCAAGTCATTTGAGATTCATAGAATAAAAGTTGATGCACCCCACCGCCAAATTTATACAAGCATTTTTCATTCCCGAATGCCATTTTTAAGAACATGTGCTTACAGTGAAAACACCAACCCTTTCCCTGGGTAATAATTTAGAAAAAAATTATGAACCTAATAGTTTTAATGCCATTCAAATTATTGATTATCCAATCAGTTTTTTAGATATTCTACTTGCCTCGAACCAATGTGTCTACTGCTATAGGTGCCTAGCTCTGCTTCCTAGCCAGCTGTTGGTATTTCACTGGCTACATACTGTGTAATGACTACATGAGGTGTACATGCCTTACATCAATTTCAGGAACACTTCAAGTCAGAAAGACCAAATACACAAATATTTCCATATCTTTTAATTATTACACAATAATAACTCAGAAAGTCATACCATAACCTTAAGCAATTTGCCAGGGGCCAATGTATGAAACTGTCCCCTGCCACCATAGTTATAGAAGAGTCTGTTTTTGATACTGCAAGGAAATCATAGGAAGGTAACTACAATATAGCTGAATTTAGCCAAATAGGATGGCTAATCACTCCATGATTAGGGCTGTCAAAAATCACGAAAAACCAACCCAGGTACCCGTTGCGAAATTTAACGGGTACCCGTTAGCACATGAATGACATGTACAACCATAGACCAACTAATTGTTATCCCCATTTCTTTAATATTTTGTATGGCGATAGAGGCTAACCGTGTAATGCACTACTCGGTCTGATGCTAACTTTCAAAATTAGCAGAGCTAGTCGACTAGAAAAACAACGAGCTGCTCAAAGATTACTTTGAGGCATTACGAAGATTTCAAGGTGTCTGGGTGATAATTGTTCATAATATAAATTGTGGGATTTCTTCGACATGTGTGTTCGGAAATCAAAGGTATCCATCTGGATTTCATTAAAAGAGCAAGCAATGTACCGATCATTTAGCACCCACAATCAATAGTTATCGTCTACAAAGAGGTTTATTACCTGTAGAACAATGCTATGTTTTAACCTTGGTATATAATGCCTCGGGGATAATGGTTTGTCCTGTTGCACAATGCCAATGAATTTTATTAATCCAAACAGACTCTCTGATGTATTGTTTATTTATATTAAGCAGGGATCTGGTTTCTAATTAAAGCCATAGCTGTCACACCTGTTTGAAGTGGTTGGCGAGTGTGGCGATTTTTTTTTATGGGTACCCGTGTTTACGTTTCAATACCCGGGTTTTTCAATACGGTCGGGTACCCGAGTACCCATTGACAGCCCTATCCATGATAAATAGATTCTTCCACAGGTTATGGCATATCAAAGAATTTTACATAAACAGACCATCCTGTTTCAGCATGTAATGTGTGGCAAGTGTTATGCTGTCGATAAAAATGGTATTGAAATAGTTCATGCACATAAGATGCTGATTTGAAAATTCATTGAGCTTCATGGATATGAATCAGGTGTGGAATGAACTATGGTACAAGCATGGGTTTTGGCTGTAATAGAAGGGATTGGTAGTGGATTATGATGATAAAAGAATTTAAAATAATTGTTAGAATTAATTTATTAAAATCATGACAGTTTAAACGGCCAGCAGTTGTCGGGATCAACTGTCCCTAATAAAGACCTGTGGCCAGCGGCACAATTAGTGTAATAACTGTTGTAATTTCTAAGTTAAGCAAGAAAATTTTCTGATGTGGCTCACATATTTTTTCATTATTTTAATGTAAAATACTATGTTATTCTTATTGAATAAATTTTAGAAAGAATTACGATGGTTCATTTTGACCCCTCTACTTGACTGTGCATGTACAAGTATGCAATAAATAGTGCAGTTGTTTACTTATAATCTCTGCTTTTAAGTTTATCTTCATTCTCAAAATTTATTATTGCTGCATGTTTTTAAAAACACTTATTCAGGTTAGTAAATTGAAATATGTGGATTACTCTGTGTTTTGAATATTGTCTAAAGTAAGAGTGCTGTATGTTGTACTACTTTCAGTTATTTATTTAAATGTAGTTAAAGGCAAACTAAGACAAATTAATAACTGGTACAAAAAGCACTTTCATGAAGTATCAATTTTTGAGAAAGAACATTGACGGTACTGCTTAGTGCAAAACAGTATGCAGATTTCTGCATGTGTGTTCACTTGTGGGTAAATAGGGATATATATTTTAATTAGGTAAATTTTCTGATGTGAAACAAATTGGGTACTTTTAGCTACATTTAATGACACTGACCAGAAAATTTACTGAGTTACAGAGAGGATAGACTGAATCAGTGGCCTATTGGTTAGAGAGTACGCCTTGGATGTAGGAGGTTGTGAGTTCGAATCCCAACCGAGTCATACCAAAGACTTATAAAAATGGTACTCGTAGCTGCCTTGCTTGGCACTCATCATTAAGAGGTTAGTGTTAGGACTTGTCATCCTGGTGTGAGAATAATGTGAGTGGGTGGGACATGGTGGTACATGCCTGCAGCATATTACCCCAGTGATAGATATTGCTATAAACTCACACTGCAGACGTGGTAGAAATATGACTGAAAAAATTGTTAAAGCTAGATTAAAAATCCAAAACACACACACTTACATATAGGATAAAATTCGTGATGGTGTAGAATGAACTGTAGGTAAAGTTTATATCCATCTGACATGGTAGACATCCACTATTCACTGCCCCACCTCCAGAACCACGGTATTGACTTGACTATCTGAGATTCATAATGTGTACAATTCAAGCACACTGGATTAATTTGAGTTACAGGATCCATAAAAGTAACAACAGAAATGTGTCGTAATAAATGGTGTTATAATCATTAGGAAATGCACTATTGGTAGTTAATATTGTTGTTTGTAAAACCCAAGTTTCCAGCAAAATAAAAAAAATATGCCAAGTTTGAAATCTCTGTATTTTTTATGGTTGATAGCATATATCATCAAGAAAACCGTAATGGTTGTACAGCTCTTCAGCAATTAACTGTAATAGTTAATTGCTGAAGAGCTGTACAACTCTCCCTTAGTAGTTTCACTCCATTAACTGCCAACAGTATTATTTACTAAACTGCTTTCATGTGAGAAAAGATAATTTGATGATTGTTTTTGTGTATGTTTGGGGAAGATTTTTTTATAGAATTTGGGGAAAACATGTGATAATTTTAATTTATGAAAATTAAGTATATTTATTCACTTCATTTTGTCAAATAAAATCTTTTAAAAAGGTAATAAAGATCAAATGCTTTTAATTTCATGTCATTTTCTTTTAACCCATATTGACATAAATTTGATTGCTGATTCCATAGTGTTATATTGAAGGGCTGTATAATGAGAGAGAGCTTATCATGCCATCATCTGAGAATGCATTTTAAATGCATTGCAAATATTTGGGCATCCATCTTACTTTATTAGGTGCATGTAAACTAATTTATGCAAATAAGGCTATAACCAGTTTACTTACCATATCTACTCACTTGTATGTCAAGTCTACCTGCAAACTGCACAGACCCAGATCTGCTGTTGTAATCAGTAGAATAAACAACATTGACTTTGATTTGCATCCACGTTTCACTTCAGCAGATCTGGATCTTTGTTGTTTGCAGTTAAACTTATGAATGTGGATGTACGGTAGCATGCAAATGACAAACTTTCTTTTCCTGTTTTTTTTTTTAATGTTACAATTTAATTTGTTTTTTAGCTTTCATTGAGATGAAACTTTGTTAAGAAGGAATGGAATTTAATCATCCTATGTCCATTTTTGCCATGACACAAAAGCAACAACAACTGCCACATGGTCAGCCTATACCCCATATCACACAGAGGGTCCCATTGGGTCCTCAACTACCAGGTCTCCAGTCCTGTCACCTGTACAGAGGCTCTGACTACTATAACGGCTATACCCAAGAAGGACCCAGGCAATACTCACTCACTAAGATGTCACCAATGCCAATTCCAATGAACTTTCAACCAGAGTACAAGCCGTATTCATATACACCAACTACACAAAACTTGATGCAAGGGACAGTCCATTATGACCCTGGCTTGATGCAAGGGACAGTCCATTATGACCCAGGACACCCAAGCCCTTCTGATGGAAGCATGTACCCATATCCCAGGCCAAGGTAGTAAAAATAATTAAGTCTGTGTGAAAGAACAATGTAATGAATCAGATTGTTTTTTAGTAGGTCCTAATGGATATACACTGTATATATATATAATAATTTTTTTGTCACCAATACATTAAAACAATTCTGATTATAAAATAATATAATAATAGTAGCGCATCGATCCTGCTTTTTTTAATTTTAATATTTTCTTGTTTGACCATTATTGTTAGCAGAATGCCATCTATTTACTTTTTTTCTCCAGTTCCTCTTCACAGTATTCTTATATGACATCCCAGACTGGCTCTGAGACTTTTACCCAGGATGGCACATTGCCCAGTGTATTCCAAAGTAACCAGCCTGCCCCACCTAGTCCTGCTTCCTGCAGCTATGCAGAGAACCATATGGGCTCCTCACCAGTCTATCTTCAAAACCAGACTAACCCCAGCTACAACAAGGATCATCGCTCCTCACTGCAGAAGGTTGTGGGAGGTACAGTATGTACTACGGTGATTTCCCATGCAACCGCATGGGAATGAGAATACTTGTGAAGAAAATATTGAGATTGGTTTTACCATTCATCAGTGGTAAACTACCATGATGATCACTAAACAGGGTATCACCAGTCTATACATTAGTGGGAATTGCTTTCAGGGGCTATACTACTATGCTTTAATTATGTAGAATAAGTGCTTGTCTAATTGGTCCTGTTATTGGGTTACTAACCAAGGACTCTGTTTAAAGCTAAATAAAGGAATGGCTACATAATATTTTGTTTTGCTTTGGTGTTGTTATCAATAAAAAGTGATCTTAGGCCCACTTGGGACTCTTGTTATACAGTGTGTTGTGTGTACATATGTGATGTTTGTGTTAGAGAAATATTGAGTCCAGGGCACTGTAAGTAATTTTAAAAGTGCTGTTGTAAAACCTAATAATAATTAATCTTGAACATTTAAGTACAATAAAATGCATATGTAATTTTCTTGTTTTGAGGTTCGGGCAAAACAAAACAGTTATTGTCATTTGTTGAGAGAGAGAACATTGGTGTATGCAATAATACTTTTGCAATTTCTTGTTTCCTTGCTAATGTTTAATGGTATAATAATAATAATAATAATAATGAGGACTTTGTATAGCGCCTAATCTTTAGAAGCTCAACATTAGACAGCACATACAAGATAAAAAAACATATAATTATATGATTACAGACAGAAACACCATGAAATTAGAATACATAAAAATACATGCTGAGAATATTTAAGGTAGGAAACATTATTAGGTCTTTAAGTTTGTTCTTGCAGTCGAAATAAGTGAGTTTTGAGAGCACTCTTGAATGTGATCAATGTGTCTTTATGTCTAAGTTCAGTGGGCAATTCATTCCACGTTGCTGGGCCCTGGTATGCAAAAGAACGCTGTCCGTATGACTTTGTCTTCATAGTGGGAATAATGAGTATACAGTTGTCAGAAGAGGAGCATAAGTATCTTGCTCGTGTGTACACATGGGTGAGGTTGGATAGGTATGTTGGACTAGAGTCCGACAGAGAACAAATTTTGTGTTTGATTATGGATCGAATGGATAGCCAGTGTAGGGTACAGAGCAGCGGGGAGGTGTGCTCTGATCGTGGTACTCTAAGAATGATCTGAGCAGCTGTGTTTTTAACTCTTTGAAGTTTTTGGAGTAGATATTAAGATGAACCAGACAGAACTGAGTTACAATAGTCCAGTATTGAAAGTACTAATGAACACACAAGTGTTTTAGTGGCATCAACTGAAAGATATTTGCCAATGGAGCCTATGTGTCTCAGCTCAAGATATGCAGCCTTGCATATATTCATGACATGTTGGTGCAATGTGAGATTACTGTCCAGAGTAACACCTAGGTTTCGTACTGATTATGTGAATTTAATGTTGGTGTTGCTGACATTTATTGTTTGAGGTAAAGGATGTGAATGAGAAAATCTTTGTGTTGTAATCAGAATGGCCTCAGTTTTATCATCATTCATCTGCAGCTTGTTACATGTCATTGATGATTTCACATCAGAAATACACCTCTCTACACCTTGGATGGTAGCATGAACTTCATTTGGGTGGCTAGATTTGTATATTTGGGTGTCATCAGCGTACAATTAGTGAAACACTGGATGATGATCTATGACACTTGAGAGCGGCTGAGTGTATAGAATGAAGAGAACAGGTCCAAGAACAGACCCCTGTGGAACACCACAACATATATCAACTGGGCTGGAGTGTATTCCATTTGCACACACAATTTGTGTCCTGTTGACCAAGTAGGACTTGAACCACAGTAAGGCTGTATCATGAATGCCAAATACATGCTGGAGACAGTGAAGTAATATATCATGGTCTATTGTGTCAAATGCTGCAGACAAATCAAGGAGGGTGAGGACTGTAATCTTTCTGCTATCCAAAGCAGAGAGAATGTCATTAACTACTTTTAGATGAGTAGTTTCAGTACTGTGGCAAGGGCAATATGCAGATTGTACATTGCTAAAAAGACTGTTTGAATTCAGATGAGATGCAAGCTGGGATAGTATGTCAGCAGAGGTTAAAAAACAATAGCATGTAAATTGTTGTAATTCATTCGCTATTTCTTTTTTAAAAGCAATTGGGTTGTGAATCAAGGTCCATATGAAAGCCTTGTAAGCCTTGTAAGATGGGTGTAAACCATGTAAGGTACAACCATCTCACATTATGCCGTATGAGTAAGCTAGGTGAAAACCATGTGGGATACAACTATCTCACATTATGCGATATGAGTAAGCTGGGTGTAAACCAGGTGGGATACAACTATCTCACATTATGCTGTATGAGTAAGATGGGTGTAAACCATGTAAGGTACAACCATCTCACATTATGCCATGAGTAAGCTGGGTGTAAACCATGTGGGATACAACTCCCTCGCATTATGCCGTATGAGTAAGATGGGTGTAAACCATGTAGGGTACAACCATCTCACATTATGCCGTATGAGTAAGATGGTTGTAAACCATGTAGGGTACAACTATCTCACATAATGCCATACAAGTTAGAATGGTGTAAACCATGTAGGGTTCAAGTATCTCACATTATGCCATACTAGTTAGATGGTTATAAACCATGTGGGATACAACTGTCTCACATACTGCCATACAAGTTAGATGGGTGTAAACCACGTGGGATACAACTATCTCACATTATGCCATACAAGTTAGATGGGTATAAACCATGTGGGAACCAGACTAACTGTTGATATACCGCAAAACATCATTCATTTTTCCAAAAACTATCAATATTTTTATTTTGTGAAACAATCATCTGAGTCTTAACTAAAATTTATTGCTCAGTTGGTAAAATATTGATGCCATGATTTCATTGCAAATATTATTGATACTTTTCATCCTTGAGGATTTATCAAAGTGCAATTTCTGGAATTCTCTGAAACTTGCTTCTCCATCTGTGAAACAAAGCTCTTTATTTGATGAAGTATTCCTTTTGCTTGGTTGCCTTGCTGTATTTGATAACATTTTTGAATGAGGAGGTTAATTTTAACTTTTCTTTTATTCAGCCTCCTTTATTTGATACAAAAGATGCATATTACATAATAATACAAAAGATGTCAGCATTTAATTAAATGCAGCCATACAACAAATACATTCGCAAGTCAGATATCAAACACAGTTGGCACTTAATTAAGTTCTCAGTGAAACGCTTGAGGACATAGCTGTTATGGTAGATTGACACATTTTATGTTTGAATACAAGAGGGCTCATTACATTTATGATGATTACACTTAAACCGAACTAAAAGATAGAAATAAAAAACAAATTTTATCTTGATAAAAATTTTATTTAATTGATATTTATTTATTAAAGTACTGCCTTCAGCAGGTATGACATTTTCATTGTTTAACAGTTCATTGAATATCATTATTTATGGTACACTGTGAAGATCATATGGAAAGAACATGTAACAAAATATATTACTTATTAAAAGTTGATAATTTCATAATGTTGATTAAAATATCCAGGTCCTATATACTTTTGATGATGAAACAAGTGATACATCAATGTTTCATTTACCAATTTTGATTGGAATTTTCTTCAAATTCAACAAATTCGGGTAATATATATATTTTTTGTTTTTTCTGTGTAAAGAAATGGGATTATCACCTGACCCCACATTATAAGCAGGTTCGTGACTTATTGGTACCGCAACGGTGGCCTAGTGGTTCGATTCCTGGTCGAGTCATACCACAGACTTACAAAAATGGTAATAACAGCTGCCTCACATGGCGCTCAGCAATAAGAGGTTAGCGTTAGGCTGGTCGGCGTGGTGTCAGGATAATGTGACTGGGTGTGACATCATGCTACATGTCTGAGGCATGATGCCCCAGTGCTTGGCATCGCCATAAACTGCCACACTGCAGACATTACAGCGATATGACTAAAAAATTGTTAAAGCTACGTTAAAAATCCAAATCACACACACACACACACACACACACACCCCCGCATGACTTATTGGTCATGAATTACCAAGGGAGTTAAAATAATCAGATGTCACTGGTGAGGAATTGGAAATCTCACCTTTTTGTTCATGTTAAATTGGCAGGAACTCTGCAAAGCTATGTTCATTTTTTGTGAATTCTCACTCCTGGATGGGATTTCTTATCTGATACAGGTGCATGTGATTTAATTATATATATATATATATATATATATATATATATATATATATATATATATATATATATGAAGTTTTAACTTTTATCTTGTAGTCCCACAAGACATATATGGGAAGATGGCAGCAGAAGATCTCTTCTTCATTAAGGCTTCACAGTATGGAATTCAGGTCATGGAAAAACAGACTGGGTGCAAAGACATGAAAGTAGAACCAGTCAGTGCTAGTGTAAAGGAGGGGAAGGCAAATTTATTCAAAACAAAAGCTTCGCAGAATTGCATTATGATAGAGAGTCCTCAGGAAACAAAGAAGACATTGGATTTCTTGCAGATTGCTGAAGAAAAAGCCAAGGATAATAATCCTAACTGTAGATTTTTACTTGATGTGCAAGCAAAAACAAATGCTACAGCATTAGCAAAAGTACAGTGGTTTAATAATTATGGAGAAAATGTATCCCTTTCAAATGAAATTGAAGTCGGTGAGGAGAGTATGGCCAAGAAAGCTGGAAGTATTTACAGTGCTAGTTGGTCAGCAGAGAAATTCACATCTATTTCTGATACTGATAATAGACGTAACAAATTTGCAGAACAGAGTAGGATGAGCCCAACACAGATTGGGATGATGAACGGTAGGCATGAAGATATCTCAAGAGATGGCTCCCTTGAAGGTATTGAGCAGACAGTATTGGATGCATTAAATCTGCAAGAAGTTGCCTGGGAAACCGAGGATGATGATGCTTTAAGCTGGGAGTTGGAAATGGCACAGGAAGAGAAAGTAGAGGGGAAGGAAGATGGACAAAATGTGAGAGTTGAATTAGAGGACGAAGAGAGGATAAAAGAAGCAGCTAAATGTCTGGTAGAAACTGTCATTGCTAGAGCCATCAAGGAACTTAGAGATGAGGAACATTTCGGTAAGGAGAAGGAGACTGAAGTAGATGATTCCTTGAGTGGGACAAAAGTAGATGATTACTGGAGTGGGACAAAAGTAGATGATTACTGGAGTGGGACAAAAGTAGATGATTCCTGGAGTGGGACAAAAGTAGATGATTCCTGGAGTGGGACAGAAGTAAATGATTACTGGAGTGGGACAAAAGTAGATGATTCCTGGAGTGGAACAGAAGTAGATGATTCCTGGAGTGGGACAAAAGAGATTATTGCAGATAGTGTCGTACACACTCTGGATGATCCAGGATCGCTTAGGGATGATCCAGGATCGGTTGGGGATGATCCAGGATCGCTTGGGGATGATCCAGGATCGGTTGGGGATGATCCAGGATTAATGTCTGCAAGTTGGTCAAGTGAAATTGATAAGGATGACCTCAAGGAAAATAGGGTATTTCAGAAGCAACCACAAAATAAGTTTGATTATGCCCTGATGAACGATGGTGTAATATTGAAGTCTACAGATGCTGATACAGAAGGCATTACTGTCTCAAAAGTTGATAGACAATTTGAAAGGAGTTGTTCAATGCCACCTCTTTGTTTTGAGCTCAATCCTGAATCCCCAGAATTTAAGCCAGGACTGAAAAATATTGGCGATAATTGGAAGAAAGCATATGCAATAAATGTGGATGCACCTGTGGAATTCCGAGCCCCTTTAAATGCAGTGACTGAAGAAATACAGCTTGAAATTGACTCAGAAATACAGCCTGAAATTGACTCAGAAATACAGCCTGAAATTGACTCAGAATCTTTCTTGGAAAACAGTCAGGTTATAGATGATAGAATGATTAACTTCGAAGTTCCTGGTTTAGGATTCCCAATGGAAACTTATTTAAATGTTGGACAAGAGTGTGAAAAAAGCAGTGCTACCCATAAAATTGCTTTGAAACTTAATACTGACTGTCCAGAGTTTAAACCAGAATCATGGAAGATTTCAACAATTAGACCTGATGCACCGGAATTCACTCCTTCTTTAAAGACATTTTTAACACCACCACATCAGCATGTCACATGCGAAATAAAACCCAAAGCAAAAGTCTTGCATCTTGTCATGCCCAAAGTTGTGGAGAAATTCAAATCAGTTGATACACAGACTTCAGTAGAAGTAAAAGAGGCATCCTCTCTGACACGTAAAGTGAAGACAAAAGACACAGGGACTTGCACTGGTTCCTGTGATTGTCGAGATGTATGTGTGAATACATTAGAAAGTATGACCTGTGAAAAGAGCAAATTTTACGTTCCAAAGGAGATCTTGCTTCATTCTACAAAAAGTGTCAGTTGTGGAACAGAGCCACAATGCACAGACTCTATTGGTATAAATGCAGACCTGGGAAGTTATAAAGAGGCAGAGTTAATTGAGAAACTTAAACGAGCTCAGGTAAGTAAAATTCACATACTTTGGCATTTAGAATAATTTTGCTGCCCCTCCAACTGAACTATGTAATTTGCAGTAATCATTATTGCAGAATGATAATTAAGATTTTTGACTTGACGTAATCCATTTGACTTATGTTCTCTGCCACTGTTACGAAATGGTTGTCCTTCTCTTTTATGTGAATATATCTGTCAGTAGGTTCATTTTCTCAGGCAAATATTTTTACCCATGCAAATTAAGAGTACAGAAAATGCATCTGTATAACATTTTTTAACCCAAAGAGGGTCAAATTAACTTGTATTTCATGTAATAGTGGCTTCATACATGTTTAAAATGTTGACTCGCTTGGACATTATTGGCCACAGGTAAGTAACTGTGCATTTGTATCTTAATTAAACTCTACCCTTCTAAAATTAGGATAATATGACCTAAATTTCATGTCTCATTGGCTCTGTTTAAGTTTAAGATTTAGGTAAGTTTCTTGTGCATTTTAGCCACAGAACCAGTCCACTTTGTACATGGATATATATTGTTTATGTACCATTTTGCCGAAAATAGGTTACTGTGACCTAAAGTCATGTTTATTTGGTGCTGTTCAAGTTTTACATTTAGGTAAGTTTCTTGGGCATTTTTAGCCACAGAACCAGTCCACATTGTATGTGGAGGATACTTTGTACATGGATATGATTTGTTTGTGTACCGTTTTGCCTAAAATAGTTTACTGTGACCATTATTTCATGTGTCAATGGCAAGTTAAATATTGAGTTTTTGCTGTATAATTGGCTGCATGGTCATTTAAAAAGTGTATCAGGGGAGCATAGACTTGATGTGAATTCTTTTAGCTCTTAGGCTACCTGACTTCAGTATATCGTGGTTTAGATCTAGCATTCTGTTGGCCTCTGCGGCACCTTACTTAAATATATGGTTGCAGAGGTGCTGCCAGGCCACTGGTTTCTTGCAAAATAGATCAAGTCATGCAACTTCTAAAAACCAGTGGGTGAAACATAATGCAGATTAGCTATGGTTCATAAATTTGTTGTACCCAGTGCATGATCTTTTAATTGTAAATTAAGTTAAGGTTGATAGAATTGTTGTCAATTTTTGTCTTTTGTCCAGTCATTCCTGTACCTATTTAGATTGGTGTACTTTTATTATTATGATCTGCTGTCATATTGCACAACTATGAATGTGTTCTGATTGAATCATCTCGTAGTTGGGTATAGCGTATTGATCCGTTGATCAGCCATTAGGTACATATCTAAAGTGCAACAGCATTGTGTCACATTGAAACTAAAGATAACGGATTTCTTTAGCAAAGTCATATACTGGATGATGGAAAGGACTGCTCCCGTGGCCTGGTGGTTAGAGTGTCTGCCTTTGATGCAGGAGGTCATGGGTTTAAACCCCAGCTGAGTCATATCAAAGACTTATAAAAATGGTACTAATGGCTGCCTTACTAGGCGCTCAGCTTTAAGAGGTTAGTATTAGGACAGGTCGGCCTGGTGTTCGGATAATGTGACTGGGTGGGACATCATGCTACATGTCTGCAGCATGATGTCCTAGTGCTAGATATCACTATAAACTGCCATACTGCAGACATCCTAAGTGCTATGACTGAAAAATTGTCAAAGCTACATTAAAAATCCAAAACATGCATGCACACACACACACACAATGATGGAAAGGTATCTGCTAAGGATACAATTTGGGTTGAGGAATGATTTTTGGTTTGATGCTAAGTGAAAGTGATGATACAGAAATAGTCAACACCTTGTCATTTAGGCCTTGCCAAATATCTGATACATGGACATAAATATCCGATACATGGACATAAATATCCAATACATGGACATAAATATCCAATACACTGAAATAAATATCCAATACATGGACATAAATATCCAATACATGGACATAAATATCCAATACACAGACATAAATATCTGATACATGGACATAAATATCTAATACATGGACATAAATATCCGATACATGGACATAAATATCCAATACACGGACATAAATATCCGATACATGGACATAAGTATCCGATACATGGACATAAATATCCAATACATGGACATAAATATCCGATACATGGACATAAATATCTGATACATGGGCATAAATATCTAATACATGGACATAAATATCCAATACATGGACATAAATATCCAGTACACGGACATAAATATCCGATACATGGACATAAATATCTGATACATGGGCATAAATATCTAATACATGGACATAAATATCCAATACATGGACATAAATATCCGATACATGGACATAAATATCTGATACATGGACATAAATATCCAATACACTGACATAAATATCCAATACATGGACATAAATATCTGATACATGGACATAAATATCCAATACATGGACATAAATATCCAATACACGGACATAAATATTTGAGACATGGACATAAATATCTGATACATGGACATAAATATCTAATACATGGACATAAATATCTGATACATGGACATAAATATCCAATGCATGGAAATAAATATCCAATACACTGACATAAATATCCGATACATGGACATAAATATCCGATACATGGACATAAATATCCAATACATGGACATAAATATCTAATACATGGACATAAATATCTAATACATGGACATAAATATCCAATACAAGGACATAAATATCCAATACATGGACATAAAGGTTTGCATATATGTTTTGGAAAACAGTTCCTGATTCTGTTCAGACTGATCAAAATTACAGTGGTTCTGTCTTTATGAAAAGTTGACTGTGAGGGGTTTCAGTTCTCAAAGAAAACTGCACACTACTCCAACTCTGTAAATGAACTGATGACATAGGAGGTTTCAGTAAATAGATTGTAAAGGCTTTCTGAAGTGGAGTGATAAAAAAACAAACAGGTATGCAGAAACCTTGTACAATTGTTATCATAGAAGTCATGCAGAGTCATTACATGCTTATACCTTATGAAAATGTTGTCACCCTTCAGATGCCATTTGGCATTGTTTAATCCAACAACCCTGCACCCCATGATTTTCCCCTATAAAAGTAGGTGTGGGAGACTTCCCCAGACAAGACAAATATTTGTGTGTATTTGGGGTAACCCAGACATGGAGCATGTTAGCTTCAAGTTATTTGCTGGGCTGCTTCAGTTAAATAATTGTTTGCCAAGATTTAGCATTGTTAGCCCCAGAACCCTGGGCACAAGATTTAGCATTCTGTAAGCCCCAGAACTCTGGGCACAAGATTTAGCATTCTGTTAGCGCCATAACTCTGTGTGCAAGATTTAGCATTCTGTTAGCCCCAGAACTCTGGGCACAAGATTTAGCATTCTGTTAGCGCCATAACTCTGGGCACAAGATTTAGCATTCTGTTAGCCCCAGAACTCTGGGCACAAGATTTTTACATGGGTAATAATATTTTACATGGTTTTTATTTACTTCAAAATGTTATACTACTTTTAGTCATTCCAGCTGAAGTTGTCATTATATCAAAAGATGCATATTGTTGCCCATCAAGTGCATCTAGCTGATGTATGGCAGGTAATCCCGTTTTCTTGTATGTTCTGGCATATACCTGAGGTAAAATATCTATTTTATGTGTGAAATAGGATGGTGAGAGGGGTGTGTGTCAAGTAAGGTGAGAAGGTGGAAGGGGCGGTCAAGGTATTGAGAAAGCCCAGTATTATGGTTGTCAAAGAGACATAGTTTTAAGTTACTGGTTAGGCATATCCTAAGTTTATTTACAGAGAAGCTGTGCTGGATCAATGGTTAGCCTGCTGGACATGTGACCAAAAGGTTGCAGGTTTAAATCCTACCATTGGATCAGCCAGGTCAGCATGTCCTTGAGTAAGGCACTTTACTGAAATTGCTTTAGCACTAAATAGCCTACTTGTATTGCTGTGTCATAAAACACCAAATTAACAATCATCATTCCTAGAGATGCCACTTGCACAGGATCAGTGCTAACCTTTGCAAACTTTTCTGACCTAATTTATTGGAACGTTATCATATATTGTATAATTAGATAAAATAATAAATGTAAAACAAGAAGATTATTTCCAGCTTTCAATGAATAAATGTGTATTGACTTGTTCAATTTTCAGATGGAGCTGATTCAGTGTAGGGCAGATCTGCATGTGTTACAGTTAGAACAAACTATCAGCAAATTGAAAAAAGAAAAAAAGACACTAATGGAAGTCTTCATTGGAGGGTAAGGATATTAAATATGAATGAAGCACTACAAATGGTGTATTTCAGCAACAAAGCATAATGCTGTTTTATTGATATAGTGATTAATTGATTTCTTGTTATATTTATTTACAGCTTTAACTCAGTTTGGCAAGATGGGTGTGGATGAGAGTTTAAATGAAATAAAGAAAAGGTAGAATCAGACCCAGGCTGAAATGAGTGATGATATGCAGGTGACTGGAATGGGAGGATGTAGTGTATATATTCAGTCCCTTAGGTCAAATGGGTCAGTCCCATAGGTCAGATGGTTTTAGGTCATAGGTCAGATGGTATTAGTTGGTATGGGAGGTTGTAGTGTATATATTCAGTCCTATAGGTCAAATGGGTCAGTCCCATAGGTCAGATGGTATTAGGTCATAGGTCAGATCGTATTAGCTGGTATGGGAGGTTGTAGTGTATATATTCAGTCCCATAGGTCATATGGGTCAGTCCCATAGGTCAGATGGTATTAGCTGATATGGGAGGTTGTAGTGTATATATTCAGTCCCATAGGTCAAATGGTATTAGCTGGTATGGGAGGTTGTAGTGTATATATTCAGTTCCATAGGTCAGATGGTATTAGCTGGTATGGGAGGTTGTAGTGTATATATTCAATCCCATAGGTCAAATGGTATTAACTGGTATGGGAGGTTGTAGTGTATGTTCAGTTCCATAGGTCAGATGGTATTAGCTGGTATGGAAGGTTGTAGTGTATATATTCAGTTCCATAGGTCAGATGTTATTAACTGGTATCGGAGGTTGTAGTGTATATATACAGTCCCATAGGTCAAATGGTATTAGCTGGTATGGGAGGTTGTAGTGTATATATTCAGTTCCATAGGTCAGATGTTATTAACTGGTATGGGAGGTTGTAGTGTATATATACAGTCCCATAGGTCAAATGGTATTAGCTGGTATGGGAGGTTGTAGTGTATATATTCAGTTCCATAGGTCAGATGGTATTAGCTAGTATGGGAGGTTGTAGTGTATATATTCAGTCACATATGTCATAGGTCTGACGGCATTAGTTGCTCGCTTTTGTCAGGGAGTGAGGGATTTTATCACCCTCCTAACTTTATTATTTCTTCTACAAATATGTTACCCAATCATAATACCATACGAGGACTACAACTACCTCAAAAATCCAGCCCTCCCAGGCTAAAACTTTTAGCTAAGAAGCTAAAAGTTATCTGCCCACCTAGGTGGCAGTTGTATAGAGTGATCTTCCATTGATACCTGGATTGGCGCGAAATTCTGTGAAATTGTCAGTTACTACTTCTACTTGTGGCAAGTAGCATGCTTTCTACAGACAGTGAAGCTTCACAAAATCCGTATCAGAAGTTCTGAAGCTTTCTGCCTTAAAAAAAAAGTTGGAGGAGTTTCATCTTGTAAGGGAAGTACACTCAATTGATAAATTTCCTAACTTTCTATTTATCAGTGTCGTCTTTACATGCCTTGGCACCTTTGGTACATGCCTGCATAGGTTGCGATGCTGTCCCCTCACATTGCTATAACCATATTAATAAGTGGTGGTCTGGTTCATGATATAGAAAACTTATTTACTATTGCTGTGTAATTTCTGCTGCGTTAATTTTCTTTATGATCTTATTCATGGTTGTACACCCGATACTTTACTGATTTTACCTGTGTAGAATGTCATTGGGCCTTTACTACGGGTAACATTGTCTCTTAAGAGGTATTTCTGGAATGCTGAGCCATTGCATCCAGGGGATAAAGCCTCATTTTGTCTTTAATAGAGGGGAAAGGATGATTTATCAACATGGACACATTCATCTTGAATAAAGTGGGCTATCTTTTCAGCATTTTGAACTAAACCACACCAATGAATTTGCTTCACATATCAGCATATAAAGTTACGACAGTCACCACAGCATTTGATATCATTAAAATTGTTGTCTATCTATGCCTTATAATCCATGCCTTGATATACTTCTCCAGCTTTTATCAGAGATCTTTCATCTGAAAGGCTCAGCACCTTTACCTGTGGTGGAAAAGGTTACCTTTCTGGGTTGTTTGACAGTAACATAAAGATGCAGCTTTGCAACTTGGAAGAAACTTTTTCACTTTAGAAGCTGTTCCCTAACATATGGAGTCTATTTTCCAGTCATGTTATATTGAAGCTGTCTCTCATACCTTAGGGGACCAGAGATGGGCTTTCTGGGATAAGGGGGTGTATCTCCTTCCACCTTTTACCTATTCTCCTAAGGTATTGTGATTGGGTAAGATGTTTGGAGAAGAAACAAATTTTTTCTAGTAAAATGTTTCTTCGATAATACTTATGGTACACATACATCCTCCCAGCCTCTGCAGTTAATCTATATAGAGAGCATGCTTTCCATGCCAGTTATAAATGACAATTTCATGGGATTTGACACCAATCTTGGTATCAGTGGGAGATCACTATGTCTAACTGCTACCTAGGTGGGCAGATAACTTTTAACATTGTAGCTAAAGATTTGTGAGGTAGTTGTTCTCCTAAGGTATCATGATTAGGCAAGCATTATTGAAAAACAAATTTTACTAGTAAAGATTGTTTTCCATAGGCTTCAATGATAAAGGTTAACATGATGCTAAAATCCCATACAGATTGTCAAAAAGACTGTAACAGATTTATTATTCCTCAGACGTTTTTTCCAGGTCGGACAAAAGCTTGGTTAAATTCCATGTTTTTGTGAAATTTTCTGTAGGTTGAGGTTGTAAGTGTGCATTTTTTCTGTTTTTAAGTTTCAATTTTGTTCTCACAATATCAAAACTTGAGTCCACTTTATTCACTATTATGGTCTTGGATTGTAAGGAATTTAATTATCTTTAGATTGAGAGGTTGTTGTTGTGGGGTTTAACGCCATCTTTCAGCACATGATAGGCTATGCATGGCAGCAAGTATTAATGGTGGAGGAAGAACCTGGGTAAACCCTGGGAAGAACCATTGACCCAGATTGAGAGGTAGTATAGCCAAATGGCCAGAAATTGATTTAAGATTTTATGTATAATGTTTTTTTAACAAGTCGTCAGTTCTCTTTTTATTCCGCATTTATGATTTTTGACTGATCTGCTTATTCTAATAGATCATGCTGTTATATTTGTTCTCTTTGTTTTATCTATATGGTATCATTTTAGACCATTTCATTTCTAGGATATTTCTTTGCTTCTTTGATGTAAAGCAGATGTTGTTTTCTAGAATTAGTTCCTGTTGACATAATATTTCTGTGACCTTAATATAATTTTTTTTATCTTTGCTTTAATTATGTTGAGCATGTTCAGAATAATAAAACAGTTTTTAATTGATAGTATGGAGGTGCCCATTTTATTTATATTTATACCATTGCCATTGGTGCTATTTGCAAATATGTCACATGATTTTCACACACCTTGTCCAAGGGGGCCCCGAGTGGCCAAGTGGTCTGAAGCGCTATTCATTACGGATCACTGCCATCTCACCTCTGTCTGCGTGGGTTCGAGTCTCAGATTCAGCTAATGTGGGTATGTGAGAAAGCTTGCCAGTAGCTTCTCATTGGTCGGCATTTCTTTCTGGGTTTTTCCCGGGTTCTTCCTCCACCATTAATACTGTCCGCCATGTATAGCCTATCATGTGCTGAAAAATGGCGTTAAACCCTACAACAACAACAACAACAACAACACCTTGTCCAAAATTCTGTACATCCTACAAGTACCATGTCCTGTGCATTGGTTGTTGACCAATCAGATAGCTACAGATTTCTCTATATGGTAATAAACTACTTACTACCAGATAAACAAATTTCTTCTAATATGATCAGTCCTGTTTGGGACGGGCACTTAACATACATATATATATATATATATATATATATATATATATATATATATATATATATATATATATATATATATATATATATATATATATATATGTGGATGAAAGATAAAACACAGTAACATTAATCAACAAGCTTTTCCTTCTCTAGTTTCAATACATGTGTGAATTTGCATTCCAAAGCTGAAAGCTGCAATAGTGCAGTGGTTGGTGTACCGGACTCGTGACTGAAACGATGGGGGTTTGAATCCTACCATTGGACCAACCTGGGGCAGTAACTGTGATGTGTCCTTTGGCAAGGCACTTCAACTGCTTGGGCACTAAATAACCTATTTGTGTTGCTGTACTGTAAAGCACCTAATCAAACATTCAGAAGCTGACATATGTCATCTACTAAATGAGCAATATCAGGCCCTCCAGGGTGTCTTGTTTTTATCTCACTTTTGTGAGTTTCAAAGAAATTATAGTCATACTGCCAATCATATGCAAGCAATTGAGACTCCTGCTTCCATGGAATTTGTTGTTTTGTTTGATGTGTGACATTGTTTGCTGGATTGTTTTATTTTACAGGGAGGATAAAGTACTCATTGACCAAATTATTGACAAGAGGATTTTAAAATCAAGAAAAGAGATTCTTGACATTGAGGTAAATAAGCATTTCTTTCCAGTCATTTAGAAAATTACATCCAATACATAATGTGCAGTCAAACATGCCCTTATGGCCAACTTTTTTTTAGCAGACACCTGGTCTCAGTGGTCATTCCCTTTGAAAATTTCCCTTATAAAAGTCATGTGTTAAACAGACACTGGTTTTAGTGGTCATTGACTAGCTGTTTCCTACCCAAACATGCCTTATATTGTTTTTGTTTACTGGATAAAGCCATGGTCTTATTAGAAATTTGTTATAAGGGGAAATACTTGTGGTAGGTCATCATTCTAATACCCTCCTCCCCTTTGCTTTTTTCCTTCTGTTTGAGGAGTCACGGAGATGCACTGATTACTATAATGAATGCATTTATAAGAAAAGATAAAATTAGAACTAATTATTGCCTGAATTTGCTTTAGTTTGCCACATTTTACCCATTCACCAATTTGTATCCGTGTTTACTACACCATAATAGTTTGGAGATCAATGTCGTCCCTCCTACATGTTCGTAATATGAACAATGAAATTCAGTTTTTATAATGCTTTTTTTGTGAATGGTCATTATTGTAAGTTAAGAAAAGAAAAAACACAAAATGCAGAAGTATTATAATATAATAGAAAGTCATGCATAAATCTATATGCACAAAATGCATTGTTGTTTGAGGAAAACAGATAATCACAATGTACCTAACGAATCATCATTGTACTGTATATCCATCCATGTTTACGATTAAAATGATAACAGGCACTTTGAATAGATAACAATCTATATTAAACCATCACTACAGTTGCTATTTCATACAAGAGGGTCAGTTGCTTCAGATTTTTCAAGGAATGGAGTGCTACATTCTGCAAGAATACATTACTGAGGACAAAAACTTGTACATATTTGATAGTGATCCCCCTTTTGAATCCCCCACCTCTTTTTTTAAAGCCAGAATTCCAAGGCACTGCCGCGTTTGTGTTCAGAAGTACTATCCCTGTAAGTTGGCCACCCTTCTAACATGGCCAGTGGCTGGCATATTAACTCAAAAGTCTCAAATTTACCTCATGTGAGTTGGCATATTAACCCAAAAGTCTCAAATTTACTTCATGTGACTGGCTGCATATCAGTGTTTACCGACAGAATATTTATAGACTTTTTTAATTTAGTACATTGACATTTGTTTTGACATGCTGGTAAAATGTTTAATCCTTACTGCTGTGTCCTTTCATGTTAGGTTTTGATATTTTGATAATTACAGGCTATTATTTCCAACAATAATTATCAAGATGACAAAAGTTAACAACTGAGAAACATTTTTCAGCTCAAGTCACCATGACCTCCAGACACCATTATTAACAAATTGTGTGTTTGCTGTTGTGGTTTCTCTCACATAGATTACAAGTGTACTTGGAAGGGTACCAGACTAAAACCAGTTGTTCACATGATAAGCTCATTTCCTTTGAATCACATAGATTACAAGTTGGAAGGGTACCAGACTAAAACCAGTTGATCACATGATAAGCTCATTTCCTTTGAATCACATAGATCACAAGTGTACTTGGAAGGGTACCAGACTAAAACCAGATGTTCACATGATAAGCTCATTTTCTTTGAATCACATAGATTACAAGTTGGAAGGGTACCAGACTAAAACTAGTTGTTCGCATGATAAGCTCATTCCTTTGAATCACATAGATTACAAGTGTACTTGGAAGGGTACCAGACTAAAACCAGTTGTTTACATGATAAACTCATTTCCTTTGTAAACATTATAAACATATTATTTGATAACAATACATATTGCCATAGACTGAATAAGATGTTTAAAAAAGTCCAAGAAAACATCAGACATACACAAGTTACAATCAAAAGTAAATGGAATTTGTCTTGATAAAATGAGGGAGGTCCTTTGATTAATATTAAGAAATTTGATGTTAGAAAGATAAAAACAGTGTTAGTATACATTTTACTACAGCAAGAAAATGGAATCTACAGAGTCACATGGATAGTTACAGCAAGATTTTTGGTCCAAGAATTTATTGGTTATTTAAACAATGATTATTCATAATTATTTTAAATGACATTGATTTAAATATTGTCCATTTGATTTCATAACAAGCCTCTGGTTTTTAAATTAAAATATTAACTGTTTACAAGATCAGTTATGCCTTTCATACTTTACTTAGTTATTACATTTGTGTGATCCACCCTCAAGAAAGGCCACCCATCTTACAAGGTCACTTTCCTGTAACAGAATGTGTGGCCTTGTAACAGAGGAACCAATGTAAACACATGATGGGAGTTGTGTGTCAGCATAAAATGGCATCTGAATGGGTGGCCTTGTAAGAAAAAGTTAACACTGTAAACATATGATGGGAGTTGTGTGTCAACATAAAAAGGCATCTGATTGGCTGGCCTTGTAAGAGAAAGTTAACATTGTAAACGTGATGGGAGTTGTGTCTCAACATAAAAGTCATCATGTCTTTGAACAAAGGTAACCTGTCAGTTGGTATGTTGACACTTTCTATATTTTGTCATGATTTGTACTTCTGAAATAGCCAACATGAGGCGTGGCCTCTTAACCTGAGACTGACTCCCATGCATGCCCTGAGGTATTTTGAGCGGGAGAAGATAAGCTATGTCCACCATTTCATAATTATATTGCTGTAACTTAAGTCAACTGGCGGAACTAAATTGATCTATGACAAGGAACATATGTAGGGTTTTCCTTATCGGTTGGGAACTGGGCGATTTACCTGGCTGCTTTTACTTACACCTGGCTACTTTAAAAAAATGTATCCCTGTTGGGGGAGATCCCCCAAAGCTTCCGCCTACTTGGGCAATTCACCTTCCAACTTTAAATCTAATGTAAGGCCCAGCATATATTGTGACTTTTTCTATGTGGTGTTTGAAACGTCTTACGTTTAATATAATTTAATGTAATTTACATAATGCATTCATATTAAAGTCAGTAATTCATTAGAAACAGAAATCTGTTACACTATGCTCAGTGATAAAGATTGACTTAGAATGCGTCAGCTTATTATTTTTTGAAACAAGCATATAGATTATTCTTGTTTGCATTCTTTGTACTTAATTTTTGGTTCTTTATTTCAGCTGGGTGCGTGACACTTGTATATTTGTAACTTTTAAATGTCCTGCTAGATTCCTGCAAAGTTGATATGCAGATTATTGTATATGCAGAGTATAAAATGCTAGATTCCTGCATATATCCAAAATATAAAATGCTAGATTCCTGCATATATCCAAAATATGAATGCTAGATTCCTGCATATATCCAAAATATGAATGCTAGATTTCTATATATATCCAGAATATAAAATACTAGATTTCTGCATATGTCCAAAATATAAAATACTAGATTCCTGCATATATCCAAAATATAAAATACTAGATTCCTGCATATATCCAAAATATAAGTGCTAGATTCCATGCATATATCCAAAATATGAATGCTAGATTCCTATATAGTTTATATGCAAATTATTATATATCTAAAATATAATACTAGATTCCTGCATATATCCAAAATATAAATACTAGATTCCTGCATATATCCAAAATATAAAATGCTAGATTCCTGCATATATCCAAAATATGAATGCTAGATTCCAATATAGTTTATATGCAAATTATTATATATCTAAAATATAATACTAGATTCCTGCATATATCCAAAATATAAATACTAGATTCCTGCATATATTCAAAATATAAAATACTAGATTCCTGCATATATCCAAAATATGAATGCTAGATTCCTATATAGTTTATATGCAAATTATTATATATTCAAAATATGAAGTGCTAGAATCATGCATTGTTTCTATGCAAATTGTTGTATATCCAAAATATAAAATACTAGATTCCTGCATATATCCAAAATATAACATACTAGGTTCCAGCATATATCCAAAATATAAAATGCTAGATTCCTGCTTAGTTTACATACACATTTTTGTAAATCTGAAATATAATATGCTAAATTCCTGCATATTTCCAAAACATAAAATGCTAGATTCCTATATAGTTTATATCCAGAATATAAAATACTAGATTCCTGCATATATCCAAAATATAAAATACTAGATTCCTGCATATATCCAAAATATGAATGCTAGATTCCTATATAGTTTATATGCAAATTATTATACATCCAAAATATAAAATGATTGATTCCTGCATATATCCAAAATATAAAATGCTACATTCTTGCACATATCCAAAATATAAAATGCTAAATTCCTGCATATATCCAAAATATAAAATGCTTGATTCCTGCATATATCCAAAATATAAGTGCTAGATTCCTGCACATATCCAAAATATAAAATGCTAAATTCCTGCATATATCCAGAATATAAATTGCTAGATTCCTGCATATATCCAAAATATAAAATGCTACATTCTTGCATATATCCAAAATATAAAATGCTAAATTCCTGCATATATCCAAAATATAAAATGCCAGATTCCTGTAGGTATACATTTAAACAGCCAGTGAGACATTAAACAGCCAGTGAGACATTCAAACTAATTTCATCATCACTTTATAATATTACTGAATCATTGCATTATTATTTTAAGCCATTTTAATCGGGTTTTTCTCTGTGTACCCAGCAATTTTAAATTTGTTGGCATCCGTTAGTCTCGAGAGACGATGGAACTGCGCCCATGAGAGATATCCCAGTTGGTGGTTGTGCAGCGTCTGCTGTGGCTAAGTAGTCCAGTGCGGGAGTGGCAGTCCCTGCTGCACTTGCTGCACTTGAAGGTTGTGTCAGGTGTTGGTTGAAGCTGCTTCTTCTTCCTCTGCGATCGTCTTTCATCAGCTAGCAAGCGTTGCTTGTCCTCTCCGGCTTTCAAACCAGTGATCAGAGCATGTCGCCAGCTTGATCTGTCTAGAGCGAGCTCTTCCCAGGTGTTGACATCAATATCAAGGGCTTTCATGTCGTGCTTACAGACATCCTTGAAGCGGAGATGTGGCCGTCCGATCGACCTTTTGCCAGAGGCAAGTTCCGAATAAAGAATGTCTTTGGGGATCCGTTCGTCATCCATCCGATGTACATGGCCCAGCCATCTGATGCGGCGTTGGTGGAGGAGTGTGATCATGCTGGGAATCTTGGCACGCTCGAGCACCTCGTTGTTTGTTACTCGATCGCTCCAGGTGATCCCGAGTATGCGTCGGAGGCATCGCATGTGAAAGGCACTCAGTCTTTTCTCTTGTGAGGCGTACAGAGTCCAGGTTTTACTGGCATACATGAGAGTGCTTAGCATGCATGCACGGTACACGGTGATCTTAGTGTTCATGGTCAGCATGCTGTTGTTCCACACTCTCTGCGACAACCTGGAGAGAGTTGTTGATGCCTTTCCGATCCGCTTGTTGAGCTCAGCATCGAGCAAGAGGTTGTTGGTGATGGTAGAACCGAGATACATGAACTGACTCACCACCTCAAGTTCGTAGTTGTTGATGATGATGCTTGGGGGGTCCGCATCCTGGACCATCACGTTTGTTTTCTTTAGGCTTATAGTTAACCCAAACTCATCACATGCTTTAGCAAAGCGGGCCATCAGGCGCTGAAGCTCAGCTTCTGTGTGGGTGGCTAGAGCAGCATCGTCTGCGAAGAGCATGTCCCTGATGGTTACTTCACGCACTTTGCTCTTTGCCTTCAGTCGTGCCAGGTTGAACAGTCTGCCGTCTGATCGTGTGTGCAGGTAAATCCCTTCTGTGGACGTCCCAAAGGCGTGCTTGAGCAGGACTGCGAAGAAGATGCCGAAGAACGTGGGGGCAAGGACACAGCCCTGTTTAACTCCACTGCGGATGTCAAAGGGTTCGGATGTTGAGCCATCATACTGCACTGTGTCTTTCATGTCATCGTGGAAGGACTGGATCATGTTTAGCAGCTTTGGAGGGCAACCAATTTTCGCCAGGATTGTGAAGAGTCTGTCTCTGCTGACCAGATCGAATGCCTTGGTGAGGTCTATAGAGGCCAGGAAGAGGGGTCTGTGTTGTTCTCTGCATTTTTCCTGCAGTTGCCTGACAGAGAAGATCATGTCAATTGTGGACCTCTCTGCACAGAACCCGCACTGCAACTCTGGGTAAACTCTGTCAGCGAGCGTCTGCAGTCTGTTCAGGATGATGCGTGCGAAAATTTTACCCACGATGCTGAGAAGTGATATGCCCCTGTAGTTGTTGCAGTCACTTCTGTCGCCCTTGTTCTTGTACAGGGTTATGATGTTAGCATCTCTCATGTCCTGAGGCACTGCCCCCTCGTCCCAGCACTGGCAGAGGAGGTCGTGCAGGTGTGTGAGAAGCACGCTACATCCACAGTTCTGCTGTGATGCCATCCTTCCCTGGGGCTTTACCTAGGGACAGTTTCTCTAAGGCCTTCTTTAGTTCGTCTACAGTAGGTTTCTCGTCCAGTTCGGCCATTGGAGGGAGGTTTTCAATGGTGTTGAGGGCATCATTGTTCACGTGGTTCTCTTTGGAGTACAGTTCGGAGTAGTATTCCACCCAATGCTCTATCTGCTTGCCCTTGTTTTGGATGGTATCGCCTGTGGCAGACTTCAGTGGTGCTGTCAGTTTCTTCGTGGGACCCATTGCTTTCTTTATGCCATTGTACATGCCTCTGATGTTTCCAATATCTGCTGCTGACTCGATACTCTGACAGAGCTGAAGCCAGTATTCATTGGCACACTGCCGTGCTAATCTCTGCACTTTGCTTCTGGTAGACCTGTATGCCTGTAGTGTCTTCTGACAGGGGGATCGCTTGTATTGCAGGTGAGCACTGCAATGCTCTTCTATGGCTGGCATGAGTGTGGCAGAGTTAGCCTCAAACCAGTCATTGTTCTTTGATTGCTTCTTACCAAAGATCCGTGTGGCTGTGCTGTATACAGTCTCTCTGATGTAATCCCATCTTTCTTTGGCACTGCCGTTGGGGGGTTCAGAGTCAAACGTCTTGGAAAGAGCATATGTGAATTCCTCAGCCTTGTCTGGATATGATGTCTTGCTCACATCAATGCGTGGTTGACCCTCTTGCCTAGAGTGGTGGATCTTCTTTGGCTGAAGCTTAATTTTGCAGCACACCAGCGAGTGGTCGGTGTCACAGTCAGCACTGTGGAAGGTACGGGTAAGAAGCACACCCTTCATGGCTGACCGTCTTGTAATGATCAAGTCCAGCTGGTGCCAGTGTTTAGACCGGGGATGCCTCCAAGACACTTTGTGCTGTGGCTTTGTCTGAAAGAATAAATTGGTGATGCTGAGTTCGTGGTACGAGCACATCTCTAGAAGGCGCTGCCCATTCTCATTCATCTTCCCAATGCCAAACTTGCCAAGACAGGAGGGCCAAGAGTCATGATCGGCACCCACCCTAGGATTGAAGTCGCCCAGCAAAATCAAGTTCTCTTCCTTGGGAATTTTGTCGATGAGCGAGTTTAACTCATCATAAAACTCATCCTTGGTATCTGTGGCAGATCTTAGTGTGGGAGCGTATACACTGATCAGGTTGACAGGTCCGTTTGTGGTGTGGAGGCAGAGGGATAGCAGTCTTTCATTTCCTTGTTGGCAGGGTTCTATCATTCCCAGCAGAGTGTTCCTGACAGCGAATCCAACACCAAACTCTCTGGCTTCATCTGCGCTCTTTCCTTGCCAGAAGAATGTGTAGTTCTTTTCTCTGAGGGACCCAGAATCTGGTAGTCTTGTTTCCTGTAGTGAGGTGATGTCGACCTGGAGCCTTGCAAGTTCGTCGTTGATGACTGAAGTCTTACGAACATCACTGATTGTCTGGAGATCATCTGAAAGCCCAGTCAGCATGGTCCGGACATTCCAGGTACCTAGCTTGAGGATTGAAGTCTTCTTTTTTATTTTATTTTGTTATTTCTTGGTGCAGTAGATGCAGTCCGCTTGACAGGTACTCGCGTACCTTAAGCCTTACGCACCCAGCAAGGCAGGTGAACTGTGGCGGGACAGCACCTTATTGGCTGGGGGCTGCCCAGTTTGAGGCGGGCGGTAGCTGTCCAGTGAAACATGTTGGTCTCTCCCACCGTCAGAAGCAACCTCTGGCGTCTGGCTCTACGCCAATCGAGCGGTGACTTATAACCGGTAAACTGCTGCTTCCCGTGTTGTGTCGATGCTATGGAGCGAAGCTGGAGTGTCCTCTCCAGGCGCAAGCCTGGGCAGGGTGATATGGAGAATCAACTGTTGCCCATGCAGCTGATCCCCCATCTCCACGCAGCTGATGGATCCAAGGGAAAGGACAATCCAATACGTCATGGAACCAGCTGTGTCACAGGAGTTGCAGAGATGACACTGAAATCAGTGCCAAGTCGCCTTAGGGACTCTGACTCCGGATTTTCTGTTGGGGTTTACTCCATTAGCCTTTCCCCTAAGAGGGTATAGTCGCAAGGCAGCGAAGGTTTGAAATCGGAGTTTACCTTCTCCTAGATGGGTGACCACCCAAGGTTAACGAGCCCCATCTGCCCGAAGCATCTGGTTTTAAGGCGCCAGAAGCTCGCCTGTCATCCCTTCTCCAGTCAGTTTAAACAGGTTCCGCCACTCGTGAAGGCCTGGAGCTGGATTTGGTTGTCAGAGGCTCTATCAGATGCAAGCCATTGGGAGATTTCCAAGGGAAGTGGGTACTTATCTCCCACAACCGCCCCCGGCGATGACAACCCTTGAAACCCAGCAATTTTAAATAAGTTAAATAAAAGGTTGTATGGGATTGACTGTAGTGGAGGTAGAGATCAACTTTGATTGCCATGAGTTTCTTTCTTTTATTGAATAATATGATATGTGTATGGTTGTGTTTGGCATGAAATGTTTTGTCAGGCATTTGAAAGGAAATGTAGAGACAGGGGAACTTTGCCATTGGTCAGGGAGAAGTTGGGAAATTTTGCTTGTGGGAACTCTGTGTATTGGAAAGTATTTGCAAGAGTGTGTATTGGAAGGTATTTGCAAGAGCTTAAACAAGTTTCATTACAAGTGTCATCTGTACATATTGTTAAAAAAAAGTTCTGACAGATGACCGACTGAGCTTACTGGTACATTTGCAGAAGCATGTTTATTGCATTCAGACCTAGCTGTTGTATTTCAGTATTCCAGGTGAGCAATATCAGGACCACATGGGTCTCTTGTTATTGTTATTAACATTATTCCAATAGTTCAGGCAAATGACTGTTTTTACTGATAGATTTGGAGATGCAATTGTAATACATTCAGCTTGGTTATCCTATTTCAGTATACCGTCATCAAAATTTAATATAGAAGCATAAACAAACTCACACAACACAGTCTGTTTTTTATGAGTTAAATGCTTTTTTTTTCAGATTATCACTTATCTGAAAATAGTGGCTGATTATTAATTGTATTTGAAAATATTTGTTTTTGTTTTAGTTTAGTCATTTGTACAAATCTGGTTGTAAGATCTTATATTTTTGAACACTTTGCAGGTGTCTGCAGAGTCTTGGGTAGAACAAATTCAAATGGAACAGATTCTGGACAGTGTCCCAGCTCTCCTGTTTCAATCTGAGACACAGGGACCGATGCCTGCTGTATATGATATTCATCGACCTGTCCATATGTCACCATTTAAGGTCAGTGTCTCACCTGTTCGTGGAGGCTTTGGTGCTATCAACATAGACAGTTACAAGATGGACATGACTAATGATAGGGTGATGGCGTCCAGTAAAGGACCTTCTTTGGTAAATACAATAAGGACACCATTAAAGCGAAAAATGCATGAATATACTGACATGAGAGAAGCTGGTCCAGTATTTGGTAAAAGCCCAAAGACATACTCAAGTCCAGTGGATTCAGTTCAGGCAGTATATAGTATGGGTTCTAAGGGTCAGTTTTCTCCTGAGATAATGGTCAGTCCAAGACACAGACACAGTGAGTGCAGTGCTCAGTCCAGTAGTCCTCATATGATTACTAGCCAGCAGATGGCAGCTGAACCTAGAGTCCAAGACAGCCAGACAACAAATACATTGCCAGTGAAAGATTGGTGGTATTTGCTTGAAAATATAGAGGATACTAGAAAGGCAGAGAAAGTACAGAGATCACAGTCACTTGTCCAAAAAGCTGAGCACATAGATGAGTTCAAGAAAGAATCTGAGGTACTGTTACCACAATTTTTGTCTCTTTATGGATGGAAATTAATATGTTGTTTACCAGTAAAAGTACATGGTATTCACTTTTTCGAAAACCTTACATTCTTATTGAAGATAATTAATGCAAATGTACAAATTAAACAGATAATATAAAGAAATGTAAATCTCCACACCTGTCCTTCCTGTTTGGTTGTAACTATATCATACTGAGATCAAACTTGCATTGTGGGTATATCTTGGGATGTAAGTACATCACTGATCAAAAAATATGGTTGCTGTAACTTATATTTCATGGGTTCATTCATTTTTGTTTGACATGGCTCTAATTCCAGTTACTTCTTCCTCGAATTACCACTTATTGCCACCAGAAATGCAATTTGGCTGCATTTTGGCATGAATGTATACTACAGAACAAAACTAGGTTACTGTGACATACTTTTCAGAGTTTATTAAATATTAACTCCAAGCAGTATATTAACTCATGCCATTGAAATCAAAGGTGTATTTGGTGCTTCTGTTCACAAACATTATTTAGGTCAATGAAGTTGCCAAACTCCAGTTTCAGAAGCAGAAATAAAGTGTGTTTTTATTAATAGATGGCATAACTGAACTATTTTTGAGTTTTCAGTTTCTTCTGGTCTTTGTTTTTGAATCTTGAAGTACATGATCATTCCAGACAGATGTCATGAATGCAGCATCTTATGAATAACACTGCAGTGTAGGTGGAAGGACTCCGACTATTCTCAGTCTAAAATGTTTCTCAGAGAAGTTCACATGAACTTGAAATATGTCACCATGTCCTGTATTTCCTTTCTTGCTGAGAGTAACTGATTTTGGCAGTTAAATATATTTTTTTGACTCTATTCAAGGAAGGGTTATGAAACTGAAAGGATGCAAGTATTAGTCTGAACAGAGTTTAAAGAGTAGGATGTTGTGTCCCAGAAGTCATGTTTACTTGACCCGGTTGTTCAGCAATAAACTGATGATCTTTTACAAACATTGATAATTGAAGACCAAAAGAAATTAATAAGTGGAAGTGTTCTTTGTACATATACTAATTAGAACACTTTGTACATACACTAATTACAGCACTTTGTACATACACTAATTACAGCACTTTGTACATACACTAATTACAGCACTTTGTACAGCACTTTGTACATACACTAATTACAACACTTTGTACATACACTAATTACAGCACTTTGTACATACACTAATTACAGCACTTTGTACATACACTAATTACAACACTTTGTACATACACTAATTACAACACTTGGTACATACACTAATTACAGCACTTTGTACATACACTAATTACAGCACTTTGTACATACACAAATTACAGGACTTTGTACATACACTAATTACAACACTTGGTACACACACTAATTACAACACTTGGTACATACACTAATTACAACACTTTGTACATACACTAATTACAACACTTGGTACATACACTAATTACAGCACTTTGTACATACACTAATTACAACACTTTGTACATACACTAATTATAGCACTTTGTACATACACTAATTACAACACTTTGTACATACACAAATTGCAACACTTGGTACATACACTAATTACAGGACTTTGTACATACACTAATTACAGGACTTTGTACATACACTAATTACATCACTTTGTACATACACTAATTACAGCACTTTGTACATGCACTAATTACAACACTTTGTACATACACTAATTACAACACTTGGTACATACACTAATTACAGCACTTTGTACATACACTAGTTACAAAACTTTTTACATACACTAATTACAACTTTGTACATGCACTAATTACAACTTTGTACATACGCTAATTACAAAACTTTGTACATACACTTATTACAACAGTTGGTACATACACTAATTACAGCACTTTGTACATACACTAATTACAGGACTTTGTACATACACTAATTACATCACTTTGTACATACACTAATTACAGCACTTTGTACATGCACTAATTACAACACTTTGTACATACACTAATTACAACACTTGGTACATACACTAATTACAACACTTGGTACATACACTAATTACAACACTTGGTACATACACTAATTACAACACTTGGTACATACACTAATTACAGCACTTTGTACATACACTAATTACATCACTTTGTACATACACTAATTACAACACTTTGTACATACACTAATTATAGCACTTTGTACATACACTAATTACAACACTTTGTACATACACAAATTGCAACACTTGGTACATACACTAATTACAGGACTTTGTACATACACTAATTACAGGACCTTGTACATACACTAATTACATCACTTTGTACATACACTAATTACATCACTTTGTACATGCACTAATTACAACACTTTGTACATACACTAATTACAACACTTGGTACATACACTAATTACAGCACTTTGTACATACACTAGTTACAAAACTTTTTACATACACTAATTACAACTTTGTACATGCACTAATTACAACTTTGTACATACGCTAATTACAAAACTTTGTACATACACTTATTACAACAGTTGGTACATACACTAATTACAGCACTTTGTACATACACTAATTACAGGACTTTGTACATACACTAATTACATCACTTTGTACATACACTAATTACAGCACTTTGTACATGCACTAATTACAACACTTTGTACATACACTAATTACAACACTTGGTACATACACTAATTACAACACTTGGTACATACACTAATTACAACACTTGGTACATACACTAATTACAGCACTTTGTACATACACTAATTACATCACTTTGTACATACACTAATTACAACACTTTGTATATACACCAATTACAGCACTTTGTACATACACTAATTACAGTACTTTGTACATACACTAATTACAACTTTGTACATACACTAATTACAACTTTGTACATGCACTAATTACAACTTTGTACATACGCTAATTACAAAACTTTGTACATACACTTATTACAACACTTGGTACATACACTAATTACAACACTTTGTACATTAATTACAACACTTGGTACATACACTAATTACAACACTTTGTACATACACTAATTACAACACTTTGTACTTAAAACACTTAGTACATACACTAATTACAACACTTGGTACATACACTAATTACAACACTTGGTACATACACTAATTACAACACTTTGTACATACACTAATTACTACACTTTGTACATGCACTAATTACAGCAGAATACTGAAGCTCACACTTCAGAGTTTCGAAGAAAACCACTGAAAAACAGTGTCATTCGAGTCTGCTGGTACACACAAATGTTTGTCTGGTAAATAATCCTGAAATTGTTGAATTAAATAAGTCCAGCATACTTAACACATTAACCTCTGGAGCTTTTTGTCATTTTTGCCTGAAAATTGAGTAGGAAATATATATTGAAAGCTATTTCTGAATATACTCGAAAACACCAAATCCCCGGTCATCTTTCAATAACATACTGCCTAGTTGTGTTAGAAACATCGTTTTTCGTTGGCTATTTGACTCGCGCATGAGTAGAAGGGTAAAAAAAATGTTATTTTTTATTTTATTTTTTATTTTTATTTTTTGCTAAATGGAGCCATTATTTTTGTATGGAGACCACTCTTTATTCCAAATGCTTATCTTATCTTACTTTTTGCAAAGGCTCATCTGTCTGTTTGCAGTTCATACCAGTTTGCCTTAGATCTGAGACCAAAAAGTCTAAAATCCGGACACAAATTCAGATTCCGACCACAGGCGAAATTTTGCGTAAAAAAAAATTCAGGTCCAGAAAATGAGGTTTTTCTATCAGTATTTTGTAGTGCAACTAGATATTCCAGATTATTTGGTATCATTGTAGAGCTACATCTGTCTACCTTTCTATAATACCACCCACTTCAGTGTATCATGCATGACCATGACGCTATAGAGCTCAGCAGTAGGCTACTGCCTCCTGCTCCTTAAAGTCGTCGCTAGGGGTTAATGTTTTAAAACCACAGATAATTAGATCTGATCCTTCACATATTTGTGTCAGCTGTATTTAAACATTTCTTCATGAGCTGTTTAGCGAACCATGTAGGGAAATATAACTTCAGTTTTCCTTTGTGTGGCCGAGTGGTCTAAAGCAATTGCCTTTACCGGTTACTGCCATCTCACCTCTGACTGCTTTGGTGGGTTTGTGAATAAGCTTTCCAGTAGCTTCCTACTGGTTAATGGTTCTTACCAGGGGTTCCTCTGGTTCTTCCTCCACCAGGTATACTGACTGCCTTGTATATACTATCTTGCGCGCAAAAATGGCATTAAACCTCTTTTCTTCTTACAAAACCATGAAAATAAATGATATTACACTGTGTTTAGGTAGCAATGTTTTCAGGTTATATTCTTTGGTTTCAGCTCAGAGACTTTTGAGACTTGATGTTTGTATTCTGATATTACAATTTCTCATAATTACTTCCTTAGATTCATAGTTGGACATCTTTGGGGTTGTTTTTACAGAAGAATTTTATAGAAGAAACATTCCACAAAAATTGGTTTTCAGATGTCACATTACCCCAAAATAGCACGACAATTTTAAATATTAAATAAAGCCTTAAGAAAAGATAGTGTATACTTATTTAACATAATCTGTTTGTGACAATAATTTGGTGTATACTTATTTAACATAATCTGTTTGTGACAATAATTTAGTGTATACTTATTTAACATAATCTGTTTGTGACAATAATTTAGTGTATACTTATTTAACATAATCTGTTTGTGACAATAATTTAGTGTATACTTATTTAACATAATCTGTTTGTGACAATAATTTAGTGTATACTTATTTAACATAATCTGTTTGTGACAATAATTTTTCCATCATTAACAATGGTATAGAAGTATGGTTTTTACTCCATTTAGGTGACAAATGGTTTTTCCCTTTGTAACCCTAATGGGGGGGTAGGGGGGTAGGTGAATCAAGACACTCGGAGACTCCATTTGGTTGACGGGTGGATTGGGCTTCCATGATACCCTTTTGTGGGACAGGCTGTTCTGGTCCCTGCATAATAAAAATTTACTTTATATTTCAATTAACCCTTTACCTCATGCAAGCACCTTTGGACGCTTCTACTCTATTCGTATTGAAGCGCCTTTTGATGCCTCTACTCCGTTCGCGTGGAAGCACCTTTTGACACCTGCTGTGAACATCAGCCATTTTAAGCGGGTTTTCATAAAGTCGCCTTTGGGGACAACCCCCTATTAGATACTACATTAATTTCTGTGAATGACCATTATGTCAGATCACGTGGTCACTGTTTATGCTCTGGTTGAAATCTGCTATTTAAAGTAACTGGTCATATTCTCCACTCTCCAAAATGGAGGTCGCAGATTTCATTCAATACTTATGAAGTTTTCACGATTAGAATCACAACTATGAAAGCTTCAGTAACTTAGGTAAAGGCTCTGATATTGATGTAGGCAGCAATTAGTTTTTATACACTATCAAATTCAGATGATTCAGTGATGTAGACATGGACAAAAATCTTGAAAAGTTCGAGTATGAGTAATGGCAGCTATGGTTGGTCACATGGCTTCACTAACTTGATGGTGAACTAGTTCTCTCAAGATTTTAAAGCACATAAAAAATTCTTCCTTGAAAAATAATTACACAGCTATAACAATCGGACTTTACTCTTAAAATTTTTCTATACAGAATAGATGTGTACCAAAAATGTAAAATGGTTAATAGTTAACAGGTAGGCCTATGTGTATGGAGTCGAATAGGTAACAGGTGTTCTATTTATAGTACACTGCACTGGGTAACTTGGCTTTATGAGGTAAAGGGTTAATAAATATTAATTCAGACCTGGAAATAGTACTGGAAATGTGCAAAATGCAGGCTTTTGATTGGTCAGAATATTTTTGATTAGAACTTTTCAAGCAAGATGTGTAGTCAAGTACATGTCTCCCTCGATAACTCGTGCAGATCAGGGTCCAAAAACATAAGCGAGGGCATGAGTTACTGAGGGACCTCAAAAAAATCTGCTAGATACTCAGAGAACCATGGGATTGGCAGAGGGGGACTGTGCTGTTTTAATGACTGGATCTTCATTTTATAATCATTTTATAATCATGTCGAGAATAATTGTCATTAAAGAGCTTTTTCTGATAAAGTTGTTCGTTATTCTGTATAAATTATATTTTCAAAATGTCCAACATCTGAATGGTCGATAATATGATTCCAAAATTGATTTCAACAACCAACATGGATATGCGAAAACATGGCTTTTTGTGTTGTTGACTAGTCTGGTTCCCAGAGTGGTTTTTAGAGTATTTTGCGAAACAATGAGTCTACAAAGTACGAAACCAGACTACCTAACAAGATTCCTTTTTATCAACCCAAAAAAACTTTCTTGAGACAATTGTGTACATCAAACCTCTCAAATTTTTATTTGTTCAGTTAGTAAAATATTTAATCTGTGATTTCGCATTCCATGTAATTTTGAAACTTCTTATCATCCTTGAAGATATCTCTATGTGCGATTTCAGAAACTCTCTGAAACTCGTTTTCCCCACAGTGGTCCGTATCTGTGAAACATACCTCATTATTTTATGAAGTACACATTTGGCTTGGTTTCCTTGCTATGTTTAATCAGTTATGATTAATTTAAGTTAGTTTAATTAGATTACGTAGACAATAACATTTATAAGTGTTTGATTGATGAACTTAAATGAGTTACCTGACATACGACTGGAGCATGTAGGATTTGTATGATTTTTAATTATTTGTTTTATTCCATCTCCTTTATTTGATTCAAAAAACATAATTAACGTGATGATAGAAAAGGAGGCCTACTTTTTATTTAGTGCAACAATACAACTAATGCTTCCGCTAATCCAATAATTATAAGAGGATGTTGCAATTATGATGATTACACTTAAAGAAAATCAGAAACCAATAAAAATATAGAATAATAATAAAAGCACTTTAGAAGAAAACCGTATTCTGAAGTATCACCTGCGACTCTAATGCCAATATTTAAATATTGGCATATCTTCTAGGAGATGAATTTCCGTGACCCCGTATGCAAAATGTCTGCGCCTATTCGGTTATTTTAGTGATGTGACGTCGTAATAGCAACTCCAGCATCCAAAATGGGGGTTGTCAGAGTAAAAGACAGTGCTGTTTTGCATTGCTTACAGGTGTAATAGCACATTAACAAAAGCCTGTGGACAACATTTTGTTTTCTTTTCCAAAAGATAAAGGCATAAACGATAAAATGAGCAATATATCAAAGTTTCCATTACCAGTTTGGATTGCGATTTTCTTAAAGTTCAACAAATAGGGATCAGATGTTTGGTATGTTCTGGTTTAAAAAATGGGATCCATGCCTGACCCCACATTATAAGCGGGTTTGCGAGTTATCAGGGTGCGAGTTACCAAGGGAGTGGTGTACAGTTTTTGGCCGAGGGACCTGACAGCAAATAAATATATGTATAGCTCTTTTCATGTCTTTGCACACACCGACACATTCAGCATCAGTGTTAATCTCAGGTACATGCATACAGACAAACGGTTTGATAATTTTCAGGAAGTAAAGCTTCCTATCCACAGATAAATAGCCCAGTTAATGTTTATTTACCTGCAGAACTTGGAATCATAAATATACAATACTTTCCAATGTCACACTGTGTTATTCCTGCCTTGGACTCTAACCTGACCTGTTCTTATTAGAAGGTGAATGTCACAAATGTGTTGCCTGCCAGTGTCCTATCACATACATTACTTTTTGTAAGATGAACATCAACAAGGATGCATTTGCAGCCTCTGTCTAGTCACTCACCAGAGAAACTTTTACTTATTACTGGTCCGGTGGCTTAGTGGTTAGAGCGTGCACCTCGGATGCAGGACAGCATGGGTTCGATCCCCAGCTGAGTCATACCAGAGGCTTACAAAAATGGTACTAACAGCTGCCTCGCTTGGCGTTCAGCATTAAGAGGCTAGTGTTACGACTGGTCGGCCTTGTGTCAGGATAATGTGACTGGGTGGAACATCATGCTACATATCTGCGGCATGATGCCCCAGTGCTAGACATCACTATAAATTGCCACATTGCAGACATCATAACGATATGACTGAGAAATTGTTAAAGCTATGTTAAAAATCAAAATCACACATCATTTTTACTTATTTGAAGGATGAACATGAACCAGTTTTGTCCGATGACTTGCTTGACATACTTCTAGTTATAGTAAGGTGGACTTCCAAAAGAGCATGTTGCCTGCCACTGCACAATCATGGTAAGATGCATCTGCATAGATTGTGCTGACCCCCAACCCATGAGATGGAAATACCATGATGTTCGTTTGTGTGTTGTTGTGGGGTTTAACGCCATTTTTCAGCACACGATAGGCTATGCATGGCGGCCAGTATTAATGGTGGAGGAAGAACCCAGGAAACCCCCAGGAAGAACCACCGACCCATGAGAATCTACTGGCAAGCTTTCTCACATACCCACATTAGCCGAATCCTAGACTCAAACACACGCAGACAGAGGTGAGATGGCAGTGATCCATAGTGGAGAGCGTTTTACACCACTCAGCCACTCAGGGCCCCTTCATTTGTGTACATTAGCACACCAAAACAGAAGATACTGACTTATTAACAAGTTGGGTTATTAAAAAAAGTTAAGAATCTTTATGATTTACAAATAAATTTATGTGTTTATTTTACACTTTTAATTACTGTATACATTTTCCATTTTTATCCTTTTACCTGTTACTATTTGTACCTTTCTTTACCCTTTATTGATATTGTTATGGGGGCTGAATGGTCTAAAGCGCTGTCTGTTACGGATCACTGCTGTCTCACCTCTGTCTGCGTGGGTTCGAGTCTTGGATTCGGCCAATGTTGGAATGTTAGAATGCTTCCAGTATCTTCTCGTGGGTCAGTGGTTCTTTCTGGGGGTTTCCTGGGTTCTTCCTCCACCATTAATACTGGCCACCATGTATAGCGTATTGTGTGCTGCAAAATGGTGTTAAACCCCACAACAACAATATTGTTAGGTATTTATGCCTTACCGCAACAGTGTTAGATGTTTATAATATTACCTTTATCTGTCTATATGTGTCTGTCAGTCCTTGCTTAAGTGTTGTGTTTAGATCATTTCCACGAACATGCTGCTGTTTTTTATATGTTACATTTTATTATTCCTTCTACATCTTACCTTTATAATGACACTGTATAGACAAGAATGTGCAGTTTTGCCATGAAATCCTGTTCAGACAATCTCTTTTCATTATTGCAGGGTCTTCAGAAGAAGGATGTAAAAATGCAAGGATCAGATGTTGAGGTAAAAAGTGGCACCCAGCCTCCATGGCACGACATGATGCTAGACAGAAAGGGCAGTGAAGTTGTTGAGGTGATAAGCGACACCCAGCTTTCACAACACGACATGATGCTAGTCAGAAAGGGCAGTGAAGATGTTGAGCTGAAGAGTGACACCCAGCTTTCACAACACGACATGATGCTAGTCAGAAAGGGCAGTGAAGATGTTGAGCTGAAGAGTGACACCCAGCTTTCACCACATGACATGCTGCTAGTCAGAAAGGGCAGTGAAGTTGTTGAGGTGAAGAGTGACCCCCAGCTTACACCACATGACATGATGCTAGTCAGAAAGGGCAGTGAAGATGTTGAGGTGAAGAGTGACACCCAGCTTTCACCACACAACATGTTGCTAGTCAGAAAGGGCAGTGAAGATGTTGAGGTGAAGAGTGACACCCAGCTTTCACAACATGACATGATGCTAGTCAGAAAGGGCAGTGAAGATGTTGAGGTGAAGAGTGACACCCAGCTTTCACCACACAACATGTTGCTAGTCAGAAAGGGCAGTGAAGATGTTGAGGTGAAGAGTGACACCCAGCTTTCACAACATGACATGATGCTAGTCAGAAAGGGCAGTGAAGATGTTGAGGTGAAGAGTGACACCCAGCTTTCACCACACAACATGTTGCTAGTCAGAAAGGGCAGTGAAGATGTTGAGGTGAAGAGTGACACCCAGCTTTCACAATATGACATGATGCTAGTCAGAAAGGGCAGTGAAGATGTTGAGGTGAAGAGTGACCCCCAGCTTTCACCACATGCCATGATGCTAGTCAGAAAGGGCAGTGAAGATGTTGAGGTGAAGAGTGACACCCGGCTTTCACCACATGACATGATGCTAGTCAGAAAGGGCAGTGAAGTTTTTGAGCTGAAGAGTGACCCCCAGCTTTTACCACATGACATGATGCTAGTCAGAAAGGGCAGTGAAGATGTTGAGGTGAAGAGTGACACCCAGCTTTCACCACACAACATGTTGCTAGTCAGAAAGGGCAGTGAAGATGTTGAGGTGAAGAGTGACACCCAGCTTTCACAACATGACATGATGCTAGTCAGAAAGGGCAGTGAAAATGTTGAGGTGAAGAGTGACACCCAGCTTTCACCACACAACATGTTGCTAGTCAGAAAGGGCAGTGAAGATGTTGAGGTGAAGAGTGACACCCAGCTTTCACAACATGACATGATGCTAGTCAGAAAGGGCAGTGAAGATGTTGAGGTGAAGAGTGACACCCAGCTTTCACCACACAACATGTTGCTAGTCAGAAAGGGCAGTGAAGATGTTGAGGTGAAGAGTGACACCCAGCTTTCACAACATGACATGATGCTAGTCAGAAAGGGCAGTGAAGATGTTGAGGTGAAGAGTGACCCCCAGCTTTCACCACATGCCATGATGCTAGTCAGAAAGGGCAGTGAAGATGTTGAGGTGAAGAGTGACACCCGGCTTTCACCACATGACATGATGCTAGTCAGAAAGGGCAGTGAAGTTTTTGAGCTGAAGAGTGACCCCCAGCTTTTACCACATGACATGATGCTAGTCAGAAAGGGCAGTGAAGATGTTGAGGTGAAGAGTGACACCCAGCTTTCACCACACAACATGTTGCTAGTCAGAAAGGGCAGTGAAGATGTTGAGGTGAAGAGTGACACCCAGCTTTCACAACATGACATGATGCTAGTCAGAAAGGGCAGTGAAAATGTTGAGGTGAAGAGTGACACCCAGCTTTCACCACACAACATGTTGCTAGTCAGAAAGGGCAGTGAAGATGTTGAGGTGAAGAGTGACACCCAGCTTTCACAACATGACATGATGCTAGTCAGAAAGGGCAGTGAAGATGTTGAGGTGAAGAGTGACCCCCAGCTTTCACCACATGCCATGATGCTAGTCAGAAAGGGCAGTGAAGATGTTGAGGTGAAGAGTGACACCCGGCTTTCACCACATGACATGATGTTAGTCAGAAAGGGCAGTGAAGTTTTTGAGCTGAAGAGTGACCCCCAGCTTTTACCACATGACATGATGCTAGTCAGAAAGGGCAGTGAAGATGTTGAGGTGAAGAGTGACACCCAGCTTTTACTACATGCCATGATGCTAGTCAGAAAGGGCAGTGAAGTTGTTGAGGTGAAGAGTGACCCCCAGCTTTCACCACATGACATGATGCTAGTCAGAAAGGGCAGTGAAGATGTTGAGGTGAAGAGTGACACCCGGCTTTCACCACATGACATGATGCTAGTCAGAAAGGGAAGTGAAGATGTTGAGGTGAAGAGTGACCCCCAGCTTTCACCACACGCCATGTTGCTAGTCAGAAAGGGCAGTGAAGATGTTGAGGTGATGAGTGACACCCAGCTTTCACCACATGACATGATGCTAGAAAGAAAGGGCAGTGAAGATGTTGAGCTGAAGAGTGACCCCCAGGTTTCACCACATGCCATGTTGCTAGTCAGAAAGGGCAGTGAAGATGTTGAGGTGATGAGTGACACCCAGCTTTCACAACACGACATGATGCTAGACAGAAAGGGCAGTGAAGATTTTGAGGTGAAGAGTGACCCCCAGCTTTCACAACATGACATGATGCTAGACAGAAAGGGCAGTGAAGATGTTGAGGTGAAGAGTGACCCCCAGCTTTCACCACACGACATGATGCTAGACAGAAAGGGCCGTGAAGATGTTGAGGTGAAGAGTGACCCTCAGCTTTCACCACACGACATGATGCTAGACAGAAAGGGCAGTGAAGATGTTGAGGTGAAGAGTGACACTCAGCTTTCACGACGTGACATGATGCTGAACAGAGAGGACAGTGAAGATGATGTAGAAGGAACTCAAAAATGCTCCCAGGACAGAGATCAACAAGTGGGGGAAAGTGAACCAGATTTTGAAATAATTAAGAATTTTAGTTCTGCTCTACCATTTGTAAATGAGAAAGGTGTCATGATTACACATATGATGTCAGAGGGTGAAATTTCATGTTCTGAGAAAGAGATAAAGAAGACAACCTCTTCTGATTTTAGAGAAAACGCAGTGAAGTCCACCTTGTTGGGGTTGGACGAGTCATTGATGTTGGCTGAATATGTGAGGAAAACAGGAGCAGTTACACATTTTCAGGAGAACAAATTATCTGTTTGTAGTAGTGGATTTGAGAGCAGGAAAGTGGGTAATTTTGATCATGACCTTGAAATATCAAGTATACAAAATTGGGAGAGCAAAGTACTTATTGACAGTACAAAGGATTATGTCAAAGAAATCAATACAAATAATAATAATAATGATATTAATGTTGTTAACTCTGATACAGTATGTAGTGCTCTGAAATTTGAAGTGTCTGATTTTTCTATTATGTCAAAAACTAAGGATGTGTCTAACGACAAGTCTCAGTGTGAGCCTATCTTTTCCAAAACTCTAGTTCATGATCTCACTGTGAATTCCCCTGAAGACTCGCAATTATCTATCGGAACAGGAGAAACAGTTATAGTTAATAATGATGTGACAACCAAGGATCTGTTGCCTTCAAATGGGCATTGTTCCATTGCAGTAGATGCCACTGAAATGATATCTTCATCAGTGTCTAGATCTGAGAAGCCTTTAGATGACTCTCTTGGCATTACAGACCCAGCAATCATCTCAGTATCTGGTTCAGTGTCCAAAACGTATTCTCAATTCAGCCATGCCAGTGTTAATGAGTCTACTGCCAGGAAATCTAATTCTCCATCAATGGAACAACAAACTGTGGTGGTTAGGACTGCTATGGATGGAAGATCAAGTCAGAAATCTAATTCTCCGTCAATGGAACAACAAATTGTGGTAGTTAGTACTGCAGAACCAACAACATACTCTGAGATCTTCAAGACAAATACTAAATCAGAAGTGGGTTTAAATCTGGAAGCTGGTAATACAAGAGTGAAAAGAACACCAAGTCCAGTTAATTCTGAAACTGTGCTCGATTTAGTTAATGCAAGCATGCCAAATCTTGACAGTAGTGTAGGATTGTCAATTTCAGGTATGCAAGATGATGCCAATGCTGCAGGACTATCAGTGCCTGGTATGAAAAAGTTTTCACCAGGATTATGCTTGAACCCAGCAGAAGGATTTACACCAGTTCCAGGTCCATTCAGTTCTCAACCTGTGCTTGCTGCTGTAGTGCCAAATTTGTCCAGTTCTTTCATGCCAGTATTTTCTATGCCTCAAGTCCAGACAGATAGGTTTGGAATGCCTAGTGCACCACAAAGGAGCACCACTTCACCACCTACAGCAGGGATGGTTTTGGCTACCCAAAAGGGGATACCTGACCCTGCAGGTAGTATAATGGGGGTGGACCCTATCTTGTACCAGACTGTTTTAGCACAGATCATGAAGGCTTATCCAGATTTGTCCAAAAATTCAGAAATGCTCCGGTCTCTAGCTCTGCAGCAGACAACATTGCTGCAATTCTACATAAGTGGGGGAGGAGGTAATTTTAATATCACGGGGCCTGTACCTCAGTCAAGTGTACCATCTCAGTTAGGAACCACAGGGCCTAGTAGACTTTGGACAGAATTCGAAGGTACGGGTATGAATGTGTTGGTCCATTCAGACAGCAATGAGTCTACAGATATTCCTAAAAAGCCCTTGGCTCCACCACCTGGAAACTTGCCTAATGTGTTCTCATCTGAAAGTAGTTTTAGCAATTCGGTTTGCAAAGGATTTGATTTCACTTCAGCAGTAGAACCTACTTTGAAACCCGTTGGTGGTGCTTCATCATCGGTGACGACTTCATCATTAAGTTTTTCATTTGCTAACACTGCAGGCTCTTTTACTGCCACTGCAAAGATTGACGCACAAACAAAATCTGAGACAACCCACAATGATCTTCATCCCATCTTGTCTGTAACTAGCAAAACAGATCAGGTTCAATCCAAAGCAGCGCAAGAAGATAATGTTGAGGAAAATATAAACAGTGCTGCTAAAATTGAAACAAGCACACAAGACAGAATTTCTTCCGCTGATTGGGGGTCTGTTTGTCACAAAAATGAACTGGATGTACTACATAAGAATAAAAAATTACTAACTCAAGATCTGGAGTCACCAAAGTTGTCAGGCTTTCATTTGGGGTCCATGCAAACAAAACCAGGTGGATCTCTTCAGAATCTTCATGGAGCTTCCAACAACAGGGAACCACCAGGACAAGCAAGTAATGAAAACAAAACCTTGATGCCACAGTCAGATTTAGCATCTTATCATGTGATGCCACCCTGGGCAGCACAGCCATCTATGTTGCAACCAAGATTTGGATCCTATCCCATGATGCCACTCATGGCAGCTCAACCTCAGTTAATATATCCTCAGTATGTCAAGCCTAATGTGTTATCAAACCTGTTATCACCTCGTATGGCACAGCCACGTGTGTTTCATCCTCGTGTGATGCAGCCACGTTTTACACAGCACCAGCCTAAAAAACCACACTTCATGAAACCTCATCACAGTCTTTCAGCAGGTTGGCAACATGGTTTTCCACAGAGCACTCTAGGATTACCACAAAATGTTAGACAACAGAATGTTTCTACACCTGCAGAGGATCATAATGACAGTACCAAAGGGACAAGAAATCACACTGTTACAAGGGAGACATCTGTGCCTCATAAAATTCCTGACTCAGATAAACACAATGTTACAAGTGACACATCTGTTAAGACTCTTGACTCTGATAAACATACTGTTACAAGTGACACATCTGTGCCTCATAGGACTCTTGACTCTGATAAACACAGTATTACAAGGGACTTGCCTGTACCACAAAGGACTCCTGGTTCTGATGTTGCTAAAACTTCCGAATTTACAAAGACAGTCAAATCTACTTCACCTGCAGACAAATTCATCTCAAATTTAGTGGGAAATGAAATCTCCAAATCTGCTGAGAAATTGAATGTTTCTGGCCTGTGTCCCATCAGCACCCAATCTACAGCTTTTGGTTCCAAACTTGCAGGAGTTGGCTCTGATACGCAAGTCGTTGAACTGAAGCTTGGTTCTCCTTTTGGATCTGAAGAAGCTGGTCAGCCGGACTTTTTACCCAGTTTTGTGAAGACGGATCCGTACACCTCAATGAGGAAACCGGCACCTGCTGTTTCAAAGACTGCAGCCATTCCTGAACTCATGAAAACTCAGAGCTGGAGGGGTGCCACATGGGAAAGCAGAGAAAACTGGGATGACGAGGTGGATGAATACCCAGAACCATTTATACTCAATCACAATGTGAAGAGAGAAATTACTGGTTTCAATGGTTCCTTTTCAGCTATTGTTAAACCAAGAGGTAAATATTATCTTCTATTTAAAAATCCCCATTTGAGACATTTATCTTCACCTATCATCAGCCTTATCTCTTGAATTCAGCACATTTTATTTTAAATAGAAGTAATTACATTATTAATTTTGACCTTACAAAAGTCCTGAAAATGTTTGGTTGGCTTTCAGTTCAAACTGTGCAATAAGAGTTTGTGGTATACAGCCATCCTGTCCCTAGGCCAAATTGTTTAATAGTTTGAAGCATTTATGAAAGATGCAGTTTTCCAGATAGGAATTTCTTACAGGAGTGGCCGAGTGGTCTAAAGCGTTCTTCGTTACGGATCACTGCCATCTCACCTCTGTCTGCGGCGGTTCGAGTCTAGGATTCAGCCAATGTGGGTATGTGAGAAAGCTTGCCAGTAGCTTCTCGTGGGTCAGTGGTTCTTTCCGGGGTTTTCCCGGGTTCTTCCTCCACCATTAATACTGGCCGCTAGTGTGGGTATGCAGGAACGCCTGCCAGTATCTTCTCGTGGGTAGGTGGTTCTTCCCTGGGTTTTCCAGGGTTCTTCCTCCACCAGTTATACTGACTGCCATGTATAGCCTATCTTGTGCTGAAAAATGTCATTAAACCCTAGAACAACAACAACAATATAATAGCAACACTTATTCTTTCAATTATAAAACTGCAAGATAATATCACGTTATGATGTCGTACATACAGTGACATTAACTATAGTGTTGGTGAATGTATTAATGTGGGAACAATGGAATCCATCATGGGCATCATTGTAGGGTGGAAAAATTCTACACATGGGTCAGAAGTTTGCATCAGAATCAAGGCTGAGTTGAGTGTCCGTTGTAAAATTTTATTTTGAGATTTTGAGTACCACTGCTCAGAGATTATTTGAGAGTTCTTCCTCTTGAGGAGATTTTGAGTACCACTGTTCAGATTATTTGAGAGTTCTTCCTCTTGAGGAGATTTTGAGTATCACTACTCAGAGATTATTTTGGAGTTCTTCCTCTTAAGGAGATTTTGAGTACCACTGCTCAGAGATTATTTTAGAGTTCTTCCTCTTAAGGAGACTTTGAGTACCACTGCTTAGATATTATTTTAGAGTTCTTCCTCCTGAAGAGATTTAAAGCACTTTGGTCTGTGGTCATACTAATTTTTGAAAGTGCAATAAATGACTTACAGATTTAAAAACAAAGTTATTGACAGTTTTGTTACAAAATAACCGTGGAGGTCCTGGAAATGAAAATGACAGAGCACAACTAGCACCTTTTCAGTGGCGCACATCTGAAGTAAGGCCAAGCTGTACACTCTGGTCCAAATTACACACATTAATCATACACCAGAATAAATCTACTTGTATCATGTACTTACTATAATACCTAATTTACTGATACATGCACTCTCGTTGTACCATGTACTTACTATAATACCTAATTGACTGATACATGCACTCTAATTGTACCATATACTTACTATAATACCTAATTGACTGATACATGCACTCTAATTGTACCATGTACTTACTATAATACCTAATTGACTGATACATGCACTCTAATTGTACCATGTACTTACTATAATACCTAATTGACTGATACATACACTCTAATTGTACCATATACTTATTATAATACCTAATTTACTGATACATACACTCTAATTGTACCATGTACTTACTATAATACCTAATTTACTGATACATACACTCTAATTGTACCATGTACTTACTATAATACCTAATTGACTGATGCATGCACTTTAATTGTACCATGTACTTACTATAATACCTAATTTACTGATACATGCACTCTAATTGTACCATGTACTTACTATAATACCTAATTGACTGATGCATGCACTCTAATTGTACCATGTACTTACTATAATACCTAATTGACTGATGCATGCACTCTAATTGTACCATGTACTTACTATAATACCTAATTTACTGATACATGCACTCTAATTGTACCATGTACTTACTATAATACCTAATTGACTGATACATACACTAATTGTACCATATACTTATTATAATACCTAATTTACTGATACATACACTCTAATTGTACCATGTACTTACTATAATACCTAATTTACTGATACATACACTCTAATTGTACCATGTACTTACTATAATACCTAATTGACTGATGCATGCACTCTAATTGTACCATGTACTTACTATAATACCTAATTTACTGATACATACACTCTAATTGTATCATGTACTTACTATAATACCTAATTTATTGATACATGCACTCTAATTATACCATGTACTTACTATAATACCTAATTGACTGATGCATGCACTTTAATTGTACCATGTACTTACTATAATACCTAATTTACTGATACATACACTCTAATTGTACCATGTACTTACTATAATACCTAATTGACTGATACATGCAGACTTCTTGTACTTACTATAGGACCTAATTGACTGATACATGTATTCTACTTGTACTGTGTACTTACTATAATACCTAATTTACTGATGCATGCATTCTACTTGTACTGTGTACTTACTATACCAATAAATGCATTCTTAATGTACCTTCTATATCTCCTCAGTTAACTGCTATGCACTCTTGGGTAATGTACCTGCATTATCTGCCCAATTAATTGCTCCACACTCATCTATAGTTTGCCCGCCATATCGGCCCATTTAAATGCTACACACTTTTCTATAGTGTACTTACTCAATTAACTGCTACGTACTCCTGTACATTGCAACAACAATATCTACCTAATTATGCTACAAACATTCTTGTTAAATTCAAAGAAATTTAATGTATCATGTGATAATAATTATTAATCCTTTGTAGAATTTTTGGGGAAAATAAATAATACCCTATATGTGTTTGAGAGTTTGTTTTTACATTTGTACAGTTGGCCCCATACTAAAGATTGGATTAATTTGCCTACCATTAAAATGCACACAATTTGATTTCAGTAAACCCCCCCCCCATTTTATAAATAAGCAAGTGACTGCCTTTGACTTGGATAGTTTGTGTAAAGGAATTCAGTAAAAAGAGTGAGGTTTACATTCTTTATCTATACCCTATTTGCACAGACAAAATCTGAGGATGGAGATGAAATCAGAATCCATACCAGCTTAGCACATTGTGTTTCTGCCTTATTCACATGTATATTTCAGCAGGAAAATGACATCAGCTCATGTTGTGTTCCCACAGCCTGAGTGAAGGTACACAATATTGGACTTGAGACCTTGCCTTGTTACAAACTGTGCACACTTAACAAATTGAACCAGAAGACTTGAAAATGTTTTTACAATAGTTGCTTTGGCCAATTGAAACTTTGGTTGAATATTGCTATATGCCTATTTAATATTACTAGATACCAGTTTGATTTGTTTATATACTTATTTAATAGTACCATAGTATTTGCATACCCTCCCACTTGTTTGTACCCCCTATTGATTTTAAAAATGAAAAATGAAGGAATAAAAAATGCACAAAACAATGTCATTTCATTAATTGATTTATACGTTCTAACCTCATTGTTGCCAAGGGATCCCATACACTGTCAAATTATTGGCATTTCAACACAAACGGAAGCTCATAATGTAAACAAGGAAATAGACATCTTGCTTTCCATTTCTGGTTTCTAGAATAGTTTTTTTCAGTACAAATGTCATCTTCATCCACTGTTTTCAATGACTAGTTTTAATATTTCTAAAATAAATTGAACAAATAGATAAGAGGAACTCTTTTATACATGTGTTCAAGACATTTAAATCTAAAATTTATGGAATTATCGAGATTTTCAAAGATGGTGAACAATATGGCAACCGCGTCGCTAAAGAAACTCCATTTTGATTTGGAATGCCAACACGGTGACAGTGTTTGGGACCAACTGGCAAGAGTCAGTTAAGACTATATAAATTAGTGAATGAAATGACTAAGTTTTATGCATTGTTTATATCCGTGTTATATTCTTATTTTAAAATCAGTATGGGGTTACAAACAAACGGGTCAGAATACTATATGTACTAATTTATTATTTCTGTTTGTGTACGTAATATTATTAGATAGTGATGGGAATCGGTCAGAAATTCATAATCGATAATCGGTTCCACTTAACCAACTGATAATCGATTATAATCGGTTACTAAGAGCAAATTTTAATTTCTGTTTGTTATTCATTTATATCTTTGATCAATAATTCAAGATGTTAGTAAATGTACAGGAGTGATCTCTTTTAATGACATGTATACTTTAACCTGATAATAATATTACATTTTTGTCTATTGTGTTGTGTGTTATTTTTGTTCTACATCTTTGTTAAATGAACGCAACTTTTTATGGCTGATAAGTCATATGCAACTGAAATACTGCTACAGTCCCCCAAAATTCTTTCATTCATATGTGATGTGTCTATAATTTTAAGTGCTGAAGGACACGGTTTTCTTGTTTGTCATTGTTTACAAATACTTCAAATAATATTGCATTTAAAACTGAAACAAATCGTCAAAATGTGTTTAAAGTTATTAATTCAACTATTTAACAACTTGATCATGTAATAATGGCTATATGCTCCTAATTAGGAAATTTTGCACCTATGAAGTATCATATGGTTTTATATTTGTAGTTGTGAAGGGAATTAATAAATTTCAGGTCAACTTTAGTGGCTGGGAGTTTTTCTAACCTTTGTGCTTTGCATACAACTAAAAAGTAGTCTCCCTTTACTCATATTCGATTATGGAGTTTCACAGTTGATTATCTTATTGGTTCGCTAAACCAACTGATGATTGATTATAATCGATAATCGGAACAACTCTATTATTAGATGCCTATTTATTATTGCTATATGCTTCTTTATTGTTGCTATATACCAAGTTAGTATTGTCATAGGTTATTGTTGCTATATACCAATTTATTATTGCTATATTCATAGGTTGCTGCATTTGTATGGGAAAATATGAACAAGTTTTTCAGTTGGATATACTGCATGACCTTGTTCATATTTTCCCATGCAAATGCAGTAACTTTTGTATTATATGCTCATTTTCTTATTCTACCTAAGGCTTAATTATATAAACAAAAATATACTACAAGAAACAAAGTAACTGAATTTATGCTGTATTCCAAACTAAATACACAAGCACAGATTCATCAGTACACAAATACAACATTAATAATGCACACGTAACTCCTCCTAGATAAATTTGAACTTTTTTGCGTGCTAGACATCACTTTCGAAGGATAATGGAGTTTTGGTCTAGTTAAAATTGAAATTTAGAGTCATATCATGAATGACTGTGTATTACAACTTTTCCATTTAGTCTTGAATGAATAAATTTTGGTATTTTTGTCGATTCTACTAAATTTTGTGATAGTGACTGGATTTATCTGTGTCAGTTCTACATGAAGTACATCTGATTTCATCAGCAAGGGAGCAGCATGTTGACGTCTGCAAATTTTTCTGTTCTGTCATTGAATGTTTGGAATCATAATGTGGGAAAAATATGAAGTCTTTCACTTGTAATTATCAAAAAGATGCTATAGAATATAATGTTTATTTCATTTTGAGTGCAGTAAGGAGGATGCAATTGCACTTGTCATTGAAATTACAGTATAGTTTCAAAATGTGTAATCAGGCTTTAGAACCCATGACTTGGCTCATGTAATTCGGATTTGCAGAACTAAGAAAGTACATTTTGTGGAAATTCAGGATGTAAAACTGTAAGTACATGTATATATTTTGACATTCTTATTACCAGCTGAAGAAGACTCATTTATGTCTTGTCACTTGCATGTTATTTGTTAGGGACCCAGACCTGTCTGGCATCTATCTCTAGCCTAAATCTGAAACATTGTATCAAAAAAGTTGATGCAGAATGTGGCAAAGCAGCTGGTATGTGGCAGTCCACAAAACATCTGCTTTAGTTCATTCAGAAACAAATTTAATCAACCAAAATGTAAAGCGTGCTCTATGTGAGTGTACATGATTTGTTTACAAAATAGTTCCTAATACACTATTGGGCACATGTAAGTGTAATATGAAGTGCATATGAGTGCAGTATCATAAAATATTGCATGATTCTGACAATGTAAAATTAACAGAGAAAAAAATGAGCATAAAATAAATCAATTTATCATTGTTATATGCTTGATTATTGTTGCTGTATAACAATTTATCATTGCCATATGTTTATTTAATGTTGCTATATACCAATTTATCATTGCCATATGTTTATTTAATGTTGCTATATAACAATTTGTTATTGCTATATGCTTATTTATTGTGCCAGTTTATTATTGCTGTTTGCATATTTATGGTACCAATTATTGGTTTATGGTTATTTATTGTTGCTATATAACAATTTATTATTGCTATATTCTTATTTATTATTGCTGTATAACAATTCATCATTGCCATATGTTTATTTAATGTTGCTATATAACAATTTATCATTGCCATATGTTTATTTAATGTTGCTATATACCAATTCATCATTGCCATATGTTTATTTAATGTTGCTATATAACAATTTATCATTGCCATGTGTTTATTTAATGTTGCTATATACCAATTTATCATTGCGATATGTTTATTTAATGTTGCTATATACCAATCCATCATTGCCATATGTTTATTTAATGTTGCTATATAACAATTTATCATTGCCATATGTTTATTTAATGTTGCTATATAACAATTTGTTATTGCTATATGCTTATTTATTGTGCCAGTTTATTATTGCTGTTTGCATATTTATGGTACCAATTATTGGTTTATGGTTATTTATTGTTGCTATATAACAATTTATTATTGCTATATTCTTATTTATTATTGCTGTATAACAATTCATCATTGCCATATGTTTATTTAATGTTGCTATATAACAATTTATCATTGCCATATGTTTATTTAATGTTGCTATATACCAATTCATCATTGCCATATGTTTATTTAATGTTGCTATATAACAATTTATGATTGCCATGTGTTTATTTAATGTTGCTATATACCAATTCATCATTGCCATATGTTTATTTAATGTTGCTATATAACATTTTATCAATGCCTTATGTTTATTTAATGTTGCTATATAACAATTTATCATTGCCATATGTTTATTTAATGTTGCCATATAACAATTTATCATTGCCATATGTTTATTTAATGTTGCTATATAACAATGCTGTTGGGGATTTCAGTGCATCTAAGGTTTCCGTCACCAATATTGAAGTGAAATGCTTGCTGAATTCAACTTATTGATGAAAATAAAATACTGCAAAATGCTTGCCATTTGAAAAGAGGCAATTGTCACCAGAACATTCTGTTCAAAATAATATTAATTTTGGACACATGCCCCCCCCGTGTTTTCATGACTCACAGTATGTTGGCCTATTCTGCGCACATCTTTGAAAAGAAGTAATGTTTATCCATCAGCTATAGAAATGAAATACATTACTTTGGACTGTTTCTGTCAGCAGTTCAGTTGAGTAATTCGGTCAGTTTATAGCTCGATTTACAAAATTCAGTGTAACAATGCCAGTAAGCGGCAAGAGATATTAAGCAAACTAAACCAATCTTGTAAATTTTATTTAGTAAAGTTCAACATTTTATTAAAAAAATAAGCTATTTATGTGGAAGAGAAACAACAATGAATAGGATGTAATGTGTTAACAACATTTTGTTTATGGGGAAAAATTGCTAAAGAATTTAGAAACAAAAATTTCTTGAGCATATCAGTCTAGCGGCAAGCTGATACATTGGGTAGCAGATGATTTTGTACATGTGGAACAACTTCTTGCTAACTTGGAAACTTGGATTAAGATGGAGAATTTTCTTAAGGTATACATTTCCATCTTTTAAATAATATTTTTATTTGTATGATTCCATCTTTTAAATAATATTTTTATTTGTATGATTCTAAAAGATACATAGTAAATAGGATTTTCTGGGTTACAGGTTCAAGAAGGTCATGGAGTAGGCCTTCATGTTGACATTTAGAAATCACATTTTCATATGCATTTCGAGTCGAAATATGGGATAGTTTTGTACACTTTATGAATATCACTTTTCTTAATTAAAGTACGATCATTTTTTCTCAATACAAAATGGATTTTTTACCCAAAAATAACATGTGATCCAATGTTTACAGAAATGATGTATCATTGCACAGAATTACCCGATGTACAGAATTGGCCAACATGGTGGTACTAATTTGTTATTGCTATATGCTTATTTATTGTACCAGTTTACTATTGCTGTTTGCATATTTATGGTACATGTACCAATTATTGTTATATGATTATTTATTGTTGCTATATACCAGTTTATTATTGCTATATGGTTATTTTTATTGCTTTATATTAATTTATTATTGGTATATGCTTATTATTGTTATATACCATTTTATATATACTTTTTATTTATTATTTCTGTACCTCTGAAGTATCCCTTTTGCTATGATTATCTCCCTTGGCTGTTTAAACACATCACTAATTCAACACAAGGCTGTCGACAGGCAAGAAACTGTCGTCCTGTGCAGAATTTCTAAAATAAATGTTTTAAAAGTTCTAATAAATACCAAGTTTTAAAATGATAAGTAGCCGTGGAAGTTTGCTTAGCTAGCCACTTAAAAAATTTCATTAGTAGTCAGAACTATGTAAATTAAAATTTTGTGAAGACTTGTAATCTGTCATTTTCAAAAAAAAGAGAAAAAGCATTAGCGAAAATATGTTATCTCATGCTATGTAGTATCCAGTAACCATTTGGGAAAATTATCAGTCAGTGGTCATTTTGGCTGTAACTAGTGGGAACAGTTGGTATTTAAGCATATACTGTTATTCTGTTATTTTCAGATTCAAAACTCCCAGTTGTAGCAGCAAAAGTGCAACGTAAAAATGAGGAAACCAATAGTACAAATCCATGGGCCTCTCAGATACAAGGACATCGAGGTATGCTTACAGTGTCAATATTGGTTACAAAAAAGGGTTTTTAAAATTCTTTACTGTCCTTTCCAGTAGAAATTTCATTTATTTCTACATTACAAATAAAATTGTTTTATTTGTAATTATCAATAGTTGCATCAACACAGAAAAATAATGTGAATGAGTTCTTGGACGTAACATACAATCTTGGGGTATGTAATAAATTTGGGTCTTGTTAGTAACCTAGGTTTTGTAAGGTTCATTACAGTCAAGCCTTTTTGAGAGACTACCCTTACTGTGGCAACAAATATGATCTCATGATACATGTACTATCATTAATTGGCCCATTTTTCTCTTGCCATTTTGCAAGATTTGGCAAGCTTGATCATTAATTGGCTTCTGCATCAGTGTTAATTCTGTGTTAAAGTATTTTTTCAAACCTATGACTAGACTTCTCATCCACCCTTGTGAGCTGAAGGATGCAGAAAAGGCCCATTGCACCTCTCTGCATGTTGTAGGAGGCAACTAAGGGAGGCTGGAGCAGTGGTGGTTCAGTGGTTACCATGCCCATGGTCTGGTGTGTCCAAAATATAAGTGATGCCCATAGGACAGGGGTCTCATGAGGGCATTTTTGATGGCCCAACAGTCACACCACCTTTGCTATCTCTCATGACACCTAGTGACACGAATCATTTTGAGGGCCACAGGATACAGCTTGGTAGGCAGCATATATCCCACAGGCCGCATGTTTGAGACCCTTGTCATAAGACATCCATTATGGCTGCCATGGTAGTCATCTTGAAAATTTTACTGTTGCTATACCCAAACAGAGGATTACATTATGTTATGAGGTTTTCACCTAAATATTTCCTATGTCTAGTTGGTCCTGAATGAAAATGATGCCTGTAGGAAATCCAATGTGACTGCCATGGTAGTCATCTTGCCTGTAGGAAATCCAGTGTGACTGCTATGGTAGCCGTCTTGCCTGTAGGAAATCCAATGTGACTGCCATGGAGCTGTCTTGCCTGTAGGAAATCCAATGTGACTGCCATGGTAGCCATCTTGCCTGTAGGAAATCCAGTGTGACTGCCATGGTAGCCATCTTGCCTGTAGGAAATCCAGTGTGACTGCCATGGTAGCCATCTTGCCTATAGGAAATCCAATGTGACAGCCACGGTAGCTGTCTTGCCTGTAGGAAATCCAATGTGACTGCCATGGTATCCGTCTTGCCTGTAAGAAATCCAATGTGACTGCCATGGTAGCCATCTTGCCTGTAGGAAATCCAGTATGACTGCCATGGTATCTGTCTTGGCTGTAAGAAATCCAATGTGACTGCCATGGTAGCCATCTTGCCTGTAGGAAATCCAGTGTGACTGCATGTTAGCCATCTTGTAAATCTTCTTGTTGCTGATCATACGGTTTTCACATAAAGATTTCCAATGATGTCTGGTTGGTCATGAATGAAAATGATAATGGGGTTTTTGACTAAAGATTTCTTATGATGTCTGGTTGGTCATGAATGAAAATGATAATGATTTGACATCCTACATAGCAGTGGTTCTTAACCAAAGAGTCGTGACCAAAAGCATTGCCATCCCATTTTGAGTGGGTTGCCAAGATCAACACTTTTAATTTGAAATTTCCTAACCAAGTGGTTTTTAATATTTGATGGGTTGAAGGTGATGGGTTGAGAGGCTAAAAAGACAAACCTAATCAGCATTGCCACCCAAAAATGTTAAGTACTGCTGTTGTATTGCTACCAGGGTTGCCATCTTTGGTCAGAAATAACAATGGTTCCTCTTAGACATACATTGTGGACATCTTTAAAATAACAGTGTTGCTACTACTCCAAAAGGATAGTCATATGGACCTGAGTAGTCATATGGACCTGAGTAGTCATATGGACCTGAGTAGTCACATGGACCTGAGCAGTCACATGGACCTGAGTAGTCATATGGACCTGAGTAGTCATATGGATCTGAGTAGTCATATGGACCAGAGTAGCCATATGGACCTGAGTTGTCATATGGACCTGAGTATGGAGCTTTTCTCCATAAGACTTATTTCTTATATCTAGTTGGTCCTAAATGAAAACTGCATCTCAGACATCCACTACTGTGAAAACCACAAGTCAACATGACCATTCCATCTCAGACATCCAGTACTGTGAAAACCACAAGTCAGCATGACCATTCCATCTCAGACAACCAATACTTTGAAAACCACAAGTCAACATGACCATTCCATCTCAGACTTCGAGTACTGTGAAAACCACAAGTCAACATGACCATTCCATCTCAGACAACCAGTACTTTGAAAACCACATGTCAACATGACCATTCCATCTCAGACATCCAGTACTTTGAAAACCACATGTCAACATGACCATTCTATCTCAGACATCCAGTACTTTGAAAACCACAAGTCAACATGACCATTCCATCTCAGGCATCCATTACTGTGAAAACCACAAGTCAACATGACCATTCCATCTCAGACATCCAGTACTGTGAAAACCACAAGTCAACATGACCATTCCATCTCAGACATCGAGTACTGTGAAAACCACAAGTCAACATGACCATTCCATCTCAGACATTGAGTACTGTGAAAACCACAAGTCAACATGACCATTCCATCTCAGACATCCAGTACTGTGAAAACCACAATTCAACATGACCATTCCATCTCAGACATCGAGTACTGTGAAAACCACAAGTCAACATGACCATTCCATCTCAGACATCCAGTACTTTGAAAACCACAAGTCAACATGAAGACTAGTGACAACAAGATTTTCAAGATGTCCACCATGCCAATCATATTGTAGGTCAGATCTGCGATGTCCACCATGCCAGCCATATTGTAGGTCAGATGTCCACCACGCCAGCCATATTGTAGGTAAGATCTGCGATGCCTGCCATGCCAGCCATAGTGTAGGTCAGATATTCACCATGCCAGCCATATTGTATGTCAGATCTGCGATGTCCACCATGCCAGCCATATTGTATGTCAGATCTGCATTATTTTCATTCAGAAGAATTCGTAAGAACTTTTGGTACCCCCCCACCATTCAGATAGAGCTGTACGTTAGAAGTTGTTGTGATAAAAGTTTTTGGCAGTCATGTTGGAAGTTTGATATGTACCATATACATTGATCACCATGCAGACTTTATAAGACTGTTTGTGAAAACACCTTGTAGATATGACCATCTGTTACAGAGAAACAGCAAGATCTTCAAGATGTGTGCTGAGATAGCTATAAAGGAGGGTGGCACCATTTTCATTTAGGACTAATTAGATATTGTTAGGATAGTGCCGATGAAAATGGTGCTCCTCGCACTGCCAACCTGGCACCTTAGTCATCTTAAAACTTTTCACTATTCCTCTTGTTGGTATTGACTTAGGCTTTTCATTTAAACACTTCTTCTAATTGGTTCTAATTAAAAATTATACATATTTACCCACCAATATATCCATACTTTGTGAAGGACTTCTGAAAATCAGACATAATTAATCTTGGGGTCAAGTCAGAGGTCATGGCTTACATTTTTGTACTACATTAAGCATAATATCACATGTGAATTTTGACCAGACTTTGTCTTTATCTGCATTCCCATGAGCAAATTGATTGTTAGCACATGGACATTGATTTTAAGGTCAGTAGTCTGGACTCTGTCCCGTAAGCATGATAAGAAACAAGTATGAATGTTTTTTTTTTATAATTTGACTTATTTTGTTGATATATGTGTCTGTGGAAAATACATTGAATGATACCAATTCAATAATTTCCCTTCCCCCCCCCCAAGTTATGTTACGTACAAATTTAGCCAAACTTGGTATATGGCTATATCTTGACATGTCAAAAGATATTGAGAAAGTTGGCAATAAAATATGGGTGTATATCGTCACGATCGTGGATGGATTTAATAATGAGCGAGGTGTATGGATAGAGTAATCTTGCATCTTATTTTCTGACCTTATTAGAACTATTGGGTCCAGATTTCTGGTTTGATTTTGATCAAATTCATAATACATGTTGATATCACCAAGGTATTGGACTGGTTTGATATTGATCAAATTCATAATACATCTTGTTATCACCAAGATATTGGGCTGGTTTGATTTTGATCAAATTCATAATACATGGTGATATCACTGAGGTATTGGACTGGTTTGATTTTGATCAAATTCATAATACATGTTGATATCACCGAGGTATTGGACTGGTTTGATATTGATCGAATTCATAATACCTGTTGATATCACCGATGTATTGGACTGGTTTGATTTTATCAAATTCATAATACATGTTGATATCATCGAGGTATTGGACTGGTTTGATTTTCATCAAATTTATAATACATGTTGATATCACCGAGGTATTGAACTGGTTTGATATTGATCGAATTCATAATACCTGTTGATATCACAGAGGTATTGGACTGGTTTGATTTTGATCTCTTTCATAATACATTTTGATATCACCAATGTATTGGACTGGTTTGATTTTGATCGAATTCATAATACATGTTGATATCACCAAGGCATTGGACTGGTTTGATTTTGATCAAATTCATAATATATGTTGATATCACCGAGGTATTGGACTGGTTTGATAATAATGACACTAACGAGGTTATCGTGCATCTGATTGGTTGAGCTTGTTTTCACTCAGAGAACTACATTTCTGAGCCTGCTTTTAGCAGATAAGCAATACAACATCACCTGATTTGAGTAACCTCTACTTTTAATGACCACCTTTCATTTTTGTTGTTGTTGTTGTTGTTGTTTTTGAAGGTTTTAATTCCATTTTTTCAGCACACGATAGGCTATACATGACGGCCAGTATTAATGGTGGAGGAAGAAACCGGGAAATCCCCGGAAAGAAGCACCGACCCTCAAGAAGCTACTGGCAAGCTTTCTCACATACCCACATTGGCCGAATCCTAGACTCGAACCCACGCAGACAGAGGTGAGATGGCAGTGATCCGTAACGGTGAGCGCTTTAGACCATTTGTCCACTCGGGGCCCCACCTTTCATTTTTGATCAGAATCATGTATAGAGGACTTTTACAGTGCCGTGAGTGTCTGTCAGTAAAACATAACCCGTGACCATTTTTTTGTGCAAAATGTATAACACTGCTATGTATGACCATATCATAAACCAGATAAAAACACTACAGACCTTTGATTAATCCCTTGTAGCAATGCTTGTTGAGTAGAGCCTGCAGTCATGTTTACAAGGGATTAAATAAAGTTTGATGGTGTTTATCTGTTTTTGTGATGTGGTATAAATATATAGTTTTACATGTCAGCATCTGCTGTTATACACATATATGTGCCCTTTTGCAGGAATAGTGACAAGTAATGAAAAGGTTGAGAGAAAAGAAGGCAAGAAGGAGAAACAAGGGGAATCTTGGACAGAGGTAAAATATTGTTCAGCAGTGTTGCTCATGGAACATTGACTCCCATTTTTTGTACCATGTTTTTCTCCATATTTTGACCCAGTGCATGCTTTATTGTTAGAAAAGGAATTGAAAACACTACAAATTTTTATTAGTGGATGCCCTTCGATGCATCTTTTCGGCACTATTGATAGCCAAAGTCGCAAAAGGGGATAAAAACTGGATAGATGGCTATGAATTTAAAACACTGTTTCCCCCAAATTTTGACGGTGGGGGACATGTCCCCTGCCTTTGGGATCATATATGCAACACTCACATTTACATACATACTTGCTTCCAAGTCAGATCTGTCTGCTTAGACCCAGATCTGCCATTGCATAAGGCACCAGTAGACCAAGGTCTTGCAGTTTATTTATCATTACACACACATGTACAGAAATATATATAGTTAGTTTCAGGGTTTCCATGCTACGGGCAAATCTGGAAAAAGAACTGATAATTTTTTTCCTGACCATGAAAAGTCTTTGAATTTCGCAAATTTTGATGAAAGTCTGGAAAAACCCAGGAATTTTACGTCTCCACTTGACACCAGGAACAATCATGTAATTGAGTCGTAACTAAACTGATCATGAGTTAAATTTATTGAGTTCTTACCAGAATATTGGAAGGTGAAGTATGTATCATTTGGGTGCATGCAATAAACATATATGCTGAGTCAATCCAAATGCTCAGTGGATTGCTCGATATCTGTGTCTCTCGTTACATAGAAGGTATGAAAACCAGTCTAGCATCACAAGAGGTCCCCATGATCGTGGAAAAGCGTAGCCGCTTTATGGCCGAGGAAAATTTGAATGTTGTTAGATCGAGTGATACATGCATGAAATCGATATGAAAATGACTTATTTTCTCAGAAATTATGAGTATTAAAATCGTTATGTCTTTAATCTGCTCAAAGACAAGATAAAACTATGGCATTGATGAAATGTTACCTGGCACTCGTGATTTGCATTGTCAGTCGCATGAGTACACAAATCTAACAACCCACATTTTCAAATGTTGTAGGGAAAAAGAAAAAAAAAATTAAATGAAACTTGAATGCTGGTTGTAATAAAATTAAAAAAACCGAAAGAACACAAAATTCTCCATATTTATATATTCCAAGAACAACTTCTGGAGTTTTGTTTCATGTGACTACCACGTCGACCTGTGCTCTCCGCTTGATGAATCAGGCTGGCCAGATTGTTGGTTTTTGCAAAAAGTTTCTGACTTTCATTTAAAATAATTGACTTTCTGTACATTGGCATTAAAAAAGTTTGTTGTTGATATCACATGACTGTTGGACTTCTGATGTCATTGTTTGAGATTTGTGAAGTCGTGTGACTAGTAATGCAAATGAAGAGTACAGGGTTAGGTTTTATCTGTGCTGTATTTTTGCCTAGTCTGTTAGTGGATTAAAGACAACATGTATAATACTTGCCATTTCTGAAAAAACAAATCATTTTCCTATCAATTTCATGCAGGTATGAGTCGATATAACAAACGTTTAAATTTTCTAGGCTTGCTGGTCAGCGACTACCATATGTCACTACACACGGTGGTAGCAAATTCCAAATTTTTGATATGCAGTTGCAGTGACCCCAGACCCCAACCTAAATGTTCAACTTTGAAAAATTGGGTGGGAATATTCAAAGGAAACTCGGATTAGAAAACGGACTGCACTTTTTTTTAAGCCAAATTTGTAGTCCAAATTATTGAATCTCAAAGCTGAAACGAGAAATTATTGTTTCTTGTATTACAGTGCTGTCAGGCATTTCTGAACGCTTAAGGTTTCCATCTCCAATATTGAAGCAAAACGCATACCGAATTCAACTGTTTGACGAAAATAAAATACAGCAATTCTTACCATTTGAAAAGAGGCAGTTGTCACCGGAATATTCTATTCAAAATAATATTAATCTTGGATACAGGTAATACCACCTCCGTGTTTTCCTGACTCATGATACGTCGGCCTATTCTGCCCACAGTGTTGAAAAGATGTAATATTTATTAATCGGGCAACAGAAATGAAATACATGACTTTGGACTGTTTCTGTCAGCATTTCAGTCGAGTAATTAGATTTGATTTATAGCTAGTTTTACAAAATTGAACATAATAATGCCAATAAATGGCAAGATAAATTAAGCAAACAAAACTGATCTTGTAAACAAGTTTGTAAAGTTCAACATTTAAAAAATAAAACCTCTATTATGTGGAAGAGGAACAACAATGAATAGGACGTAATGTGTTTTCAACATGTTCCTGATGGGGAAAAATTACTTAAGAATTTAGAAACAGACTATACACCGGTGAATTTCTTGAGAATTTACATTCTAGCGGCAAGTTGACACCTTGGGTAGCAGATGATTTTGTATATGTGAGACAACTTATCGCAAAAATGGAAACTTGGATTAAAATGCAATATTATTTTAAAGTATACATTTCCATCTTTTATATAATATATTTATTTTTATGATTCTAAAAGATACATAGTAATTCGGATTTTCTGGGTTGCAGATTCAAGCACAGGTATTCGTTACAAAGAAAATTTGGAGTATCCATCCATGAATCAAGGGATGGGGGTTCTAACCTTGATTCATGGATGGATACTCCAAATTTTCTTTGTAATGAACCCCTGTGGGTTCAAGAAGGTCATGGAGTGGGTCTTCAAGTTGGCATTTAGAAATCACATTTTCATATGCATTTCGAGTTGAAATGATGGATATTTTTGTACACTTTATGAATATCACTTTTCTTAATTAAATTGCAATTGTTTTTTCTTGATACAAAATGGATTTTTGACTTAAAATAACACAATCTTCCAATGTTTACAGAAATGACGTATTATTGCATAGAATTAACTGATGTGCAAAGTTAGCTGACATGGTGGTATATATTAAAAAAGTGATACAAGCCCCTGTATCAATACAAGTGAGGGCCCTGAGTGGCTGAGTGGTTTAAAGCGCTCTCTGTTACGAATCACTGCCATCTCACCTCTGTCTGCGTCGGTTCGAGTCTCGAATTCAGCCAATGTGGGTATGTGGGAAAGCTTGCCGGTAGCTTCTCGTGGGTCGGTGGTTCTTTCCGGGGTTTTCCCGGGTTCTTCCTCCACCATTAATACTGACCGCCATGTATAGCCTATCGTGTGCTGAAAAATGGCATTAAACCCCACAACAACAACAACAACAATCAATACAAGTGTGGGGACTGGTTTGACGAATTGCAAGAAGACAAGTTGATTTTACAGAAAATTCTGTCCTTGTTTATACAACAGTATATAAATTTTAAGATCATTTGTCAAAATTTAAATGAACCCTTTTGAAAATGTTTTTTAAATGATGGATATTTGACCAGATCATCTTTAGGAGATTAGGCTGTTTGAAAAATCTTGTTTCGAATATTATTGGCACAGCATTAAACTCTTTTCGTTACAAGACAAGATTCTAATTATATTTGCATTATTTTGCCGCATTATATATATATATATATTGCTATAGAATTCTTTAGAATTAAAGGTTTGAAAGGAAATGGAACATAATTTATGTTCATTATGTTGTTCCCACTTAGCAACATAATGCGGCAAAATAAAGTTAGAATTTTTATTCTGTACATTGAAGTGACTTTACATGCCAATTTATGGGAATATGATCAGACTTGTTTCTTGTGATACATTTTGTAGTTTTGTACATGATCATCTTTTCTGACTTCGATGGATTTTGGAGAGCCTTGAAAGAGAAACATTTTTAGATTTAGAAAATGCATGTTTTATAATCTAAAATGTTCTTTAATTCCATACAGTAATGGTCATACGTGAACCTTGAAAAAAATAATTTCATTCTAGAAAAACCCAGGAAATGACCTGGAAATTTATCTTTAGAAAAGCGTGGGAACCATGTATATCACAAAATAAGAAGAAATGCATGATTTCTTACCTGCAATTTACACTTAAAGTACCGTATATACTCGCGTATAAGTCCGTTCATGTATAAGCCGACCCCCCAAACTGAATTGGTAAAACTGTTATAAAGTGCATGACCCACGTATAGGCCGACCCATAATTTCTAGACTACCGGTACATCAAAAGATGCACAAAGTGAGTTCTGAATACGTTTATTTAGGCAAATCACATTATTAAATAAAATGAAAGCAAGAAAATTTATATGTTGAAATAAAAACAATTTAAAGTGTTAAGTCTTAATGGAAATTTAATTAATCCTCATTCTAAAATCATGAATTATAAAAGTTCTATCACTTTTAGAAACTTCCAAAATCTGGCTCTGTATCAGACTCACCAAACAGTTCACGAAACTTGGCTTCTGTTACGGGCATGCTTTCATCATATACGTCATTGTCATCATGGTCATTCGATAGTGTGTTGTTCTCCTTCTTGCTCTTCTCGTCATTGTCGGATTGAAATATAGCATCATCCTGTGTTCCATCCATGGCATTGCTGATACAGCACTTCCTGAATGATTTTGCATTCATTTCCGATGGAATTGAGTCCCATGCTTCTTTTACCCACTTGGCGACCAAATCGATGTCTGGCCTCATTAAATTCCGCCTTTTGTCATTTTCACAGCCCCTGAACAAACCCATTCTGCCCACATCTTTCGTAACTTGTCCTTAAAAGGTTTGTTAAGTCAGACATCAAGAGGTTGTAACACTGATGTTAAACCTCCTGGTATCACAGCCATTGTTGTTTTCATTTTCTTTGCTGGCTTTTTTACTTCATCGGTCTTGTGTGCACGAAACATATCCCATACAAGCATTGAAGGTTTCCGAAGAATTGCACCTGGTCTCTTGTTCCATACTTTCTCCAGCCATTCAGTTGTTCCACTTTCGTCCATCCATTCCTTTTGGTGTGCATGAATGATGACACCAGCAGGAAATTTCATGCGTTTCGTCAGCGTCTTCCTTTTAAAAATGATGACAAGAGGCAGCTTTGATCCATCAGCTAAACAGACCAATACAACCGTGAAATGCGTTTTTTCATGGCCTGTCATTTTTATCAGAATAGTTTTCTCACCAACAGCATTGACTGTTTTATTGCTTGGTAAGTCAAAGGTCATAGGCATCTCATCCATATATCCAATTTGTGATAGTTCAAATGAGCACTCCTTTCTGCGTTTAATGATGAACTGCTGAAATGATTCAATTTTTTCTTCCAAGTCTTTTGGTAGCTTTTGTGCTATCTTCATTCGTTGCCTGAGACAGAAACCATTCCGGTTCATAAAACGAGAACACCAGCTGGCTGATGCAACAAATTTTGAATCTGCCAACTTACATTTATCATTTTTCGCCATCTGCATAGCACGTAGACAAATTGCAGTTCGTGTGACAATGTATCCATTTTGTCGACGTTCACTTACAAAATCACTTTCTCCAATTCAGGGAAAGAGGCAATCCCAGTCCGACGAGACTTCTTGGATTTTGGCATTTCTTCTAATGCTGCTTTGCTTTCCCGCCATTCCCGTACTTGCTTCTCGTTCACAAAAAATTCGCGTGCTGCAGCACAGTTGTTATTTGCTTCTGCATATTCAATAACGTTAAGTTTGAATGCTGCATCATAAGCAGAACGCTTTCTTTTACTTCCAACACTATTTATTTTATCTGATTGAATTGAATATAAACTTCTAGAGAGATTAAACTGAAAAAATTTCTTATAGTGGTAGTATACTATTTATATACCTTATCCTGTAATTATTTCCATGTGTGGTTGGTTATCAATTTGTATTTGATAATTATTTATCATTGTTGTTTATTTGTGTGGGTTTTTTTTAAACTACCAGTAGTGTGATTCAGTTGATCAAAATATGATTGGTTTCAGCGTGGACATTATTCAAGTATTGTGACAGTTTATAACCTTGAGCAGAAACCATGTCCACTACCATATCTCATTAAACAATACATCTGAGGGTCAGCATGTATTAGTAAAGTCATTGGCATTGTGCAACAAAACAAACCTATTATCCCCGAGGCATTTACCACAGATTAAGCATATGGTAGCTATTGTACAACACTCTACCGCTAACAAACCACTTTGCTTTACAAACAACTAAACAACAGTAGTATATAAACTGTGGCTGCTGATTACTTCTAAAACACTTGTCAAAGAAATCCCACAAATTATATTGTTTTACAATTATTCACACTGACTCATATATTGCCCTGTTATTTACCCTTCCAAAGCGTGCACGCAACAAACCCCTATGGAGCCTCTCGTTATTGTTCCTTTAAGACTATCGTACATGTATTTCTACTCTCGATCAAAATGTTTGTAGTATATACCTTCAGTATCGTAATTCTTTTATTTTTTTATGTAGATTCTTTTCATATTTACACTGAAATAAGCTAGCGTGCATTTGTATGATACCGTAGAGTTTAATGATTACTGATTAGCTGAGGGTTAAATACTTGACTGGAGATTACTAATATGGCGGTTCTTTTGGAAAATACACGTACCACCTGGCTCAAATAACATGTATGGCTGCATTTTTTGGTGGATGGACATCTGTCAAATAGACGTCAAGTACGATAAAACATGTTTTTCATTCATTATCCTACCACTTAAGTTAGAAAAAAAATATTTGTTTCACTTCACGACAGCACAAATCTTATGAGCTATGTGGCATCATTAGGCATGTGATCTCATCTTCGGCGATCCACAGAAACAATAAATACTGGAAATTGAGGGAAAAAAGCATTAAAAATTTCAGACTTGGATCTTGGCCCACAGATAAGCCACCCCCCTTCTTCCAGGCCCTATTTTTTTCCTAAATTTTTTGGCTTATGCGCGAGTATATACGGTACATGTTTACAGGGTCTCCCTCTAATTAATATGTACCCCTTCACATACAGCCACCTTCTCTACATGGCCAGTTTTCTCAGCACAGACAAGTTTGTGTACAAAAGTACCTCTTGTGGATAGCTACTTCTCTAATGTGACCAGCATTTTAAGTGAAAAAAATGTCAAATTTATCCCTCACAATTGGCCACATTTTATTTGTATACGTGTCCAGAACCAATATTTAATTTATACTAAGGTATGTAATCCAATTATCTCTACCAATGTCTGTTTTGCAATGTCAGGTTTTTGTTACTGAAGGAAGTGTAAACAAAAGTTCATTATAATATGTACCTTTATGGGTAATATTATATAATTATTTATAAATGCTGAGATTTACAGGAAATGGGTTCAGCAGTATTTGGATAGAGTTATGGGCTTCACACAGCTGTTGAGTCCTTCTCTTTGATGATTGCAAGTGTCAGGATTATAACATGGTCAGCATTGGCAAAATATAGATTTTGAGTTTTCACACACAAAGAGAAATTCACATCGAACAAAACAGGTACCAGACAAAGACCAATAAATTGTGACAGTATGTGTATAACTTCCTTTGAAAACAATGCATTTTGTTTACCATATAAAGGTTTCATCCCCATAATTAAATTGCAGTACTGTACAGTTTCGCAACGCAGGAATAAATTGTCACAAAACTTAAAACAGACCGAAAAATAACAGTTATTTGACCATATGACAATATGGAGAATTCTTGCCAAAAATGTAAAGACCATACTAGAGCTAAGAGCACTAATTATTAATACTGCTATCTGGTAGAACCTTTTGAGTCTTAACAATGATAGGTACATTAATAAACACAATTGGGACAGAGTATTGACCGAACCGAGTAAGGAGCGCATGATGGTGTGATACCAATGTTACGTCGCTAACGCGAGGTAGCATGGGTCACACCTGATGTTCCCAAAGGTGCTGTCAATAAAAAAGAACATAACGAACACAACAACATCGGGGAACATATCCCCTACCAGACCATTTTATATTATTGTCTAGATAACCTTCTAAATAAATACAACTTGAACAATAACACAGCATAACATACACAACAATATAGCAATACACATATAACGAACACTTGACAACATCGCAAAGGTCGCTAAAAAGGCTCAGTAAACATTAGGATGGTGCACAAACCCCAATCAAAATTTCATAAAATTTAATCAAAATCCTATACGATTTTTACAATGCATAATATCACACCTAATGGAACAACATACAGACATAAAACCATTTAATCTTTCGGCAGTAGGGGGTCCTTGCTATGATGATTCTGAGAGGGACCACACCAATAAAGAAAAGACTCAAATATTGTAAAAGGTAAGGACAATATTTTGCAATACTGGGAAGTTGGAGTAAATGGATAGAGAAGGATTCTGAATGCTAAGTGATGTTTATACCCAGATTTAAATGACAACTTATTTTAATGGTTTTGTCAAACAGTACCCCACTCTCATTTCATGCTTAAGAATCAAGAACTATTAATGTATGTTCACTCAAAATAAATCTATTTTTAAGACAAGAAGAATCTTTTAATAATTAATGTTACTTTTAAATGAAGATATTACCTGTTTTGAAGTTATATGTAGCTTTCTTACTGCATTCACGCATTTCTCACATATATTCCTCTTCTGTAAAGGCCACCCGTCTTATGTGGCTACTTTCCTGCTGATGCATGTAGAATCCACTGAGGCAGGGATAACATGGCCCATTGTCCCCAATACAGTATTGCATGTAGGATCCATTGAGGTCGGAATAATGTGGCCCATTGTCCCCAATACAGTATTGCATGTAGAATCCACTGAGGCAGGGATAACGTGTCCCATTGTCCCCAATACAGTATTGCATGTAGGATCCATTGAAGTAGGAATAATGTGGTCTATTATCTCCAATGCAGAATTGCATGTAGGATCCATTGAGGTAGGAATAATGTGGCCCATTGTCTTGAATGCAGTATTGCATGTAGGATCCATTGAGATAAGAATAATGTGGCCCATTGTCCTGAATGCAGTATTGCATGTAGGATCCATTGAGGTAGGAATAATGTGGCCCATTGTCCTGAATGCAGTATTGCATGTAGGATCCATTGAGATAAGAATAATGTGGCCCATTGTCCCCAATGCAGTATTGCATGTAGGATCCATTGAAGTAGGAATAATGTGGTCTATTATCCCCAATACAGTATTGCTTGTAGAATCCATTGAGGTAGGGATAATGTGCCCCATTATCCCCAGTACAGTAGTGCATGCAGAATCCATTGAGATAACAATAATGTGGCCCATTGTCCCCAATGCAGTATTGCATATACGATCCATTGAGGTAGGAATAATGTGGCCCATTGTCCCCAATACAGTATTGCATGTAGGATCCACTGAGGTAGGAATAATGTGGCCCATAGTCCCCAATGCAGTGCTGCATGTAGAATCCACTGAGGTAGGAATAATGTGGCCCATTGTCCCCAATACAGTATTGCATGTAGGATCCACTGAGGTAGGAATAATGTGGCCTATTGTGCCCAAGATCTGGGGTGCACAAAACATTTCAAATTGTTTGTGTTTGAAGTAATGATAAAAAGGTGCAGAGGTGCACATAAGTCAGGATCTAGGGAATGAGGGCAGAATAATGCAGGAAACTGAAAATAACCTTAAGGTGCAAAAATGCTGATATTTAACCTTAAGCATCAAAGTAGTATGTTTTTGTATTATGCCGGATGAATCGTTAGAAAATGAAGCGGAAACATCTACCTCCACTTAAATACCGGTATGTACATGTTCCTGTTGGTTACTATTTGTATATTTTTACATTTATTATTGGGAGGTGAGGCAGAGCAGTTACATTACCATCAGCTTTGGCACCAACAGTTTATTAAGGTTTTGTTCAATGATTTTCAGCAGTGCTTTGCTATTGTGAGGGCTCAACATGCAGGCCCTGACCTTCTTTGCTATTGTGAGGCCTCAGCATGTAGGCACTGGCCTTCTTTGCTATTGTGAGGCCTCAGCATGCAGGCACTGGCCTTCTTTGCTATTGTGAGGGCTCAACATGCAGGCCCTAACCTTTGCTATTGTGAGGCCTCAGCATGCAGGCACTGGCATTGGCCTTCTTTGCTGTTGTGAGGGAATTTTATTTGGACTGTATATGTGCTGTAAGGCATATAAACCAAACAGTCTCCACTGTTAGGTCAAGAACGTTTATTAATGCAGAAATTTATAAATGCATGGTATTTTTGCAGGTGACAAAGAAGAAAAAGAAAGAATCTTCAAAGCATGAGCCTTTTGCATCTACCATGACTAAGCTGGGCACAGTTTCCCAAACCAAAGCCAGCAACTTTGAGAATCTGATACAGAAGCTGATGGAATGTTTCTCAAACATGAAAAGGTGGGTTGGCATTCAGAATGTTTCTCAAACATGAAAAGGTGGGTTGAAATTCAGAATGTTTCTCAAACATGAAAAGGTGGATTGACATTCAGAATGTTTCTCAAACATGAAAAGGTGGGTTGAAATTCAGAATGTTTCTCAAACATGAAAAGGTGGGTTGAAATTCAGAATGTTTCTCAGACATGAAAAGGTGGGTTGAAATTCAGAATGTTTCTCAAACATGAAAAGGTGGGTTGAAATTCAGAATGTTTCTCAAACATGAAAAGGTGGGTTGACATTCAGAATGTTTCTCAAACATGAAAAGGTGGGTTGAAATTCAGAATATTTCTCAAACATGAAAAGGTGGGTTGACATTCAGAATGTTTCTCAAACATGAAAAGGTGGGTTGAAATTCAGAATATTTCTCAAACATGAAAAGGTGGGTTGAAATTCAGACCTGCCAACACTGCCAGGTCTTTTGGAAATTAAGCTTAAAATACAGAGTTTAGGGAAATGTGATTGCAGTAAAATTCAAATACTGGTGTGTCCATGTTTGATTTGGATCCAGTTTTTGTCTTAGATTAGTGGAATTAGTCAGGGAACCAGACTAACTTTACCACAGTACCTCATACACTTTAAACTGCACATATTTTGTGATGAAAAGCATCTGCATGATCAAGCTTTTGCTATTGTGTTTTTTAACCAATGGCATCCGACAAGCAATAGGTCAGGACAAGATGGACAATAAACCTCATAAAAAGTTTAAATAGTGCAGAGAAATAAAAGGAAATATTCTTGGGGCAAAAAATCAGGAAGGGCAACAATTACGTTTAGTGGACAGTGTGTGGTGATTTGAGAGTCTCTTGGCAGGAAAGATGATTGCCATTGTAACATCCCATGTGAAATTACATTTTTAAAGATGACCTCAAGTTGAGAGATATCAAGAAGACATTGAGCTCTGTAGGATTTAGAACTGCAGTTTGTAGAAGTAATTATGGTTCAAGTAAGCTTTGCAAACTTTTGAGTTGAACACATTGTTGATCATTCCTTCATCAGTTATTGAATCACACTTCTACACCTTTAATTTAACTGCATGCTTTCCAGCTTGACAATAGCAATACATGATATTTTATTAAACCAAGATGAAAACTGATCCAACTTAGGAACAAAATATGACTGCCATACTGAGAAGTTCTTGTTAGGGATGTTAGGTATGTTTACTGGACAGAGAGAGTGAGAGATGTCTAAATGGAGGAATGGATAGTCATTTATTACATATTGGGAGGTGAAGTTAATGGAAATTTATTTTCTTTAATTTTGTCTAATCTGGCCATAAGATCAAAAGATGGTGTGGCCCTGTGTTCATTGTGTTGTCCATCAACACTGTTTCACGTTCAAAAAACTGCCCAAAAGATTTGATCAGAATTTTATGTAAGTCATCCTTGTATATAGGTGTTTTAAGTTTGTACGTTTGATGCTGATCTGACAGCAAATATGGATGCAAATAGACAAATGTTTAAATGACTTTATTGTAAATCACTCAATAAAATCAGCTCAATTAGACGGTATCTGCCTTAAATGCCAGCCAATTCAGAAAGATTATGTTTATATGCTTATTATCTACTCCTGTTTAATGTTATTCCTTTAAGAAGATTTTTGTCAAAATTTAACATGCCAGTGTTTTAATAACCAGGGCTGTGGCCTCATATTTAATGCATAGCTTAGAGAGACTAACAAACAGCTTCTTTAATTGTTTGCACTCATTCATGCACACAGACTCACGTTCTCTCATAATTGCAGCCTCTATCTCTAATCACATCACCATTACTCTGTTTCACAAACAAATGAAATTCTCTTGCTGTCTCAGATCATTTTAAAATGTCTTATTTTGAGTTGTCAACCATGGCTTTCACATGGGATAAGGAAAAACCCTTTTGATTTTGGAGGCAAAGGCTTGAAAGTCAGGGTAACTGTGACAATAAGAAGACAAAGACTTTCTGCATATGAACTATCATCATCTTCATTTACCAAACTTTGTGGATGGTTTGCACTTGAGGTAAAAAAGAACTCTTCACTTTTGGGTCAAAAAGTCAAAGGTGAAGGTCTCTGATTGAAAATTGTTTGCATTCAGTAACTTGAGTTCTTCATTGTACTTGTACTTGGGGTAACGACAAACCCTATTGATTTTGGGTCTAAAGGTCAAAGGTGAAGGTCACTGACTGAACGATTCAGAATGGTTTCTGCACAATAACATTAGTTCTGCATCACTTACCTGAACCAAACTTTGTGGACGGTTTGCACTTGAAGAGTCAAACATTCATAGGTCAGTGTCACTAGCTGAAGGAAGAAAAATATTTCCCCACAGTACTATAAGTTTTACCTCACAGACCCAGACCAGACTTTGTGGATGGCTTATACTTGAGGTTACTAAGAATCTAATGCTACTGGGGTCAAATGTCATGATCACTGAAAGTGGAAAAGTGGCTTCTGCACATAAGTTTTAGTTATCTACACAGAAGGCTAATAAACACAGGGTGGGGCTTGTAAGTACTATGAAACGGGTTGGGCCTGTAAGGACTACTAAATATGGGGTGGGTCTATAAGGACTATTAAACATGTAGTGGGCCTGTAAGGGCTATTAAACGTGTGGTGGGCCTATAAGGACTACTAAACATGTGGTGGGCCTATACGGGCTATTATGCATGTGGTGGGCAAATAAGGACTGTTAAGCATGGGGTGGACAATAAGGACTATTGGGCATGGAGTGGGTTTATAAGGACAATTAAGCATGGGGAGGGCCTATAAGGACTATTAAGTATGGAGTTGGCTTATAAGGGGTGGGGAGCCTATAAGGACTATTAAGCATGGAGTTGGCTTATAAAGGGTGGGGGGGCCTATAAGGGCTATTAAGCATGGAGTTGGCTTATAAGGGGTGGGGGACCTATAAGGGCTATTAAGCATGGAGTTGGCTTATAAGGGGTGGGGGGCCTATAAGGGCTATTAAGCATGGAGTTGGTTTATAAGGGGTGGGGGACCTATAAAGACTAATAAGTATGGAGTTGGCTTATAAGGGGTGGGGGGCCTATAAGGGCTATTAAGTATGGAGTTGGCTTATAAGGGGTGGGGGACCTATAAGGGCTATTAAGTATGGAGTTGGCTTATAAGGGGTGGGGGGCCTATAAGGACTATTAAGCATGGAGTTGGTTTATAAGGGGTGGGGGGCCTATAAGGACTATTAAGTATTGAGTTGGCTTATAAGGGGTGGGGGGCCTATAAGGGCTATTAAGCATGGAGTTGGCTTATAAGGGGTGGGGGGCCAATGAGGACTATTAAGCATGGAGTTGGTCTATAAGGACTATTAAGCATGCGGTTGGTGCATAAGGATTAGTAAGCATACATTTAGCCTGTAAGGACTATTAAACATGGGGTGGGCCTATAAGGACTATTAAGCATGGATAGATAAAGACTATAAAACATGTGGTGGGCAAATAAGGACTACTATGCATGGCATTGACCTCTAAGGACTGTTAAGCATGGGGTGGGGGCCTCTTAGGACTATTAAGCATGGGGTGGGGGGCCTTTTAGGACTATTAAACATGGGGTGGGAGGCCTATAAGGACTACTAAACATTGGGTGGGGGGCCTTTAAAGACTATCAAACATGGGGTGGGAGGCCTATTTGTATTGTACTCCTGTTATTAAATGGTACATTTTTAAAAAGATTAAAAGTTAGCAATTCAAAATGCAAAGCCTGTATTTAAAAAAAGAGGTCACTGTTTTTTGTTTCAAAGATCACTATATCTATGGTGGTTACTAAAAGCGTCTCATTGATTACACTTCATTGGTTGTTCTTTAGGAAATTCACACAATGGAATCCATAATAGTGAATGTAAAAAAGTCAACATTAAAAGATTTTTATTCATTTGACTCAAATCTTTGTGTAAATATCATCTGAACTTGTCGCATATTCTGTGAAAGAATTATCATAGAAGTAATTTAAAACAAAACTAAATGTTCATGATTGATATAAAGGTATTTAGGCCAAAAGTTCTCCAGGGTTCTTCCTCCACCAATTATACTGGCCACCATGTATAGCCTATCATGTGCTGAAAAATGGCGTTAAACCCCACAACAACAATAACATTTCCAGTGGTGGGCTGGGTGAGAAGAGATAAGATTGTTATGGTAATTTAAGCTATCACTTTAATTTATTCATTTTCAGTTAATATGTTTGTGAATCATCTCATGAAGTTGTCTGTTTTCGTGTGGTGTGAAGGGTTATATTTTATTGCTGTGTCTCTTTATGAATTTGTTGGCATAAGGCATTGCAATAACCAGTCTGACTAAACTATCAGTCTGTACAAATTTGAAATCTCATCAGCATAATGTATCATATATATACTTACAAAGGAGTCCAACTGCAAACTGCACTGACCCAGATCTACTGTCACAAAATGTGGTGACAGATCTAGTTCTGTTCAATTTGTTTGGAGTGTTCAGTAGAACAAACAAAATAGACCCTAATCTGCAAGCACATTATGATATGGCAGATAAGGATCTTTGTTGTTTGCAATTTGGCTCTACTGACAAGCAAGTATATACGGTACATGACAGGTAAGGGCAGAATTCACAACCAGGCACATGACAGCCAAGGAAATGTGACAAAAGTTGCCTATTATTTCACTGCCACACCATGTGGACCTGTCTTATTTATACAATTGGTACAAAAGTCTAGATTGAAGTGCTGAATGCATTGCCGTTTTTTTCCAAACCAGCACAAAGAAAAAGAATGGATGGATGAAAGTGACAAAATCAGAATGTTGAAATGCAAACATTAATTTGAATGCAAGCTGAACACAGAGTGCAAACAAATGCAAATAAATTGCTGACAGAATGCAGATTTGTTAGAATATTCCATTTCAGGTTCTATTCCTATATTGTAACATTTTGTATATTTAGACTCAAATGAATTGAAGATGTTGGCATTTTGTAATCTTGTGAGATACTATTAAGTGTGTGTAGCATTTTCATAAAACATAAATTTTACATACATCTTTCAAATAATTTGTGATGATTAGAGAACAAGTGTTGTTTTTTCCTTCAGTTCAGTTCAGAAACTTTTTTTTAAAGGTGGGCAATTTAATAGTCTTATTTTTCCTGTATCGAAAAGCAGTTTTAATTTTCTGCGTTGATAGGATTATTAAAATTGTTATTTCTTCAGATTGGAGTTGATTGACGTGATAACCCAGGTGCGGAAGAGTAGAGGTGGCTCTCTGAGCGGTATGACTATGAAGGATATTGTGGACAAGGCAGGGGAGGTCATTATGGCTAAACAGCATCCAAGGCACAAGGTGAGGAAGACTTTGTTGATTATGGCAATTATCATATTAGAGATCAGAGCCACAAGTTTAAATTCTGAAATGCAGTGCAAAGTCTTTATTATTTACTGATTACATTTTTTACATGCTGTTTTAGTACTAACTGTGAGACTAAATTGATGCTGCATATTGCAATTACCATTATTTGTTCTCTACTGGTAATTGGTGGTATGGCTCTTCATGTATTGTTGTTTTGGCCAGTGTCTGATGGTAATTGGTGGTATGGCTTTTTATCGATTGTTTTTTTGGTATGTATACTGAGCCCTTGCCTACATTAGTCACCTCTTTGAACATGTGGAAGAGCTTTGGATTGGTATACATGCTAAGCCCTTGCCTACATTAGTCACCTCTTTGAACATGTGGAAGGGCTTTGGATTGGTATACGTGCTAAGCCCTTGCCTACATTAGTCACCTCTTTGAACATGTGGAAGGGCAGCAGCAGGGAGGGCGAATCCGACATTTTGTCCAAACGTCATTTGGTTTAATTAATACTTTCTGCACTCAGCGGATCCGGTGTCGTCAGCGCCCGGTAAAAAAAAAAACGACGCGGTCGTCGGGGATCGTCCAATCGTCATTTAGTTTAATTAATACCTTCTGCGCGCCGATCCCAGCGTCGTCAGCGTCCGGTAAAAAAGCGCGACGACCGCGTCGATGTCATCGCCCTCCCTGCTGCTAAGTGGTTATTTACAATTTAACCGAATATTTGGTCAAGTCCGATACGATATCGTGTCCGAGGATCATGTAAATTTATCGTTACAAATCCATGTGGGGTCGACTGAGCATGACTAAAAAAGTTTCGAAAAACATTGAAGTCCATGTCACCGCCGCACCATGTCTGCCAAATATTTCGTAGCGTGTGTGTATCAACGCCGTTGAATACAGCAAGAATATTACAGTTGTCTCTGATTACTTTTGGAATCTGAGTGTATCGTTGAGTGACATATATCACGTCGGTGTTTTTATGCCTGCCTCTGGAAAATATCCTAGCTGGGTTTTTTTGATTGTCTAACATAACATCATCGTACACGACTAAATTGTTAACGTCGCCATCAATATCATCGATACCTGGTGCATCATTGATATCTGTAATAAACTCAATAACATTTTTTTTAGCGATCGCTGATGCATTCTCGTTGAAATCTTTCAACACCTCGTAGCATCGTTGATCATCTACGCTAGGAGCAACCAAATACAACTTATCCCACTTCATCCATCTCATTATTAAATTGAGTAACAATTGCGTCTTGCCGGATCCAGATGGTCCGATGATAATCATCCGGATCGAGTTTGGTAACGCTGCAACATGCTTAACTGGTTCTCTTGTTTTAGTCGCCGAAAAATCAATTATATTCATGTCTCTATACATAAATTATGGATCTATATTGTGTGAAGTGTAGAGTGCGTACTGGCACAAATGATATGACAACCGTTACAACAAGAAATAACAGATCGGCACTTACTGGTAAGTGTGTACAATGCGGTATAAAGAAATTTAGATTTATTTCTATTAGACCCGGGAGTGTTTTAAAAAAAAGCGAGGAGGTGATATTGCAGCCAAATTGGCAAAACTCCCCGGAACACCGTGGGCAAAGTATCCAGGAGAAAAGCACCTCCCAGGATATAGCTACTGTGGCCCCGGAACACGATTAGATATCAGACTCGATGATCAAAATCAGCCCAAACCCGGTGAGTATCCAATAAACGCTATCGATAAGGCGTGTCATGCTCATGATGTTGCTTACTACAAAAGTAGCGATCTGCAACAGCGTCATATCGCGGATGTAAAATTAATTCACGCGTTAAATGCTATTCCTGATAAATCCTTCAAAGAAAAATTGGCCTCATGGTTGGTAAAATCGGCTATGAAAGGTAAATTAATGATGGGCGCTGGTAATTAATAACAACATGGAATCCATCTATTATTCTCCGAGAGGATACTGGAAGGGGAAGGCCGCAATTGGTAAGCTTGCAAGCGCTGCAAAGGTAACAAAGGCCACTGCGGCTAATTGGTTATCCAAACAGGCTATATGGCAAATTTATCTACCACCGCCTAAACAAATCAACTTCTCGCGCTTTGATGTCAGCGTACCTAATGAAGTTCATCAGGCTGATATACTATTTCTGCCGCATGACAACGGTTACAAATACGCGCTAACCGTAGTTGATGTTGCGAGTCGATACAAACAAGCGGAACCGTTAAAAACAAAGTCAGCAACTGAAGTGGCCGATGCGTTTGAGCGGATTTATCGAAGAGGTCCTCTGCGCTGGCCAAATCTATTACAAGTTGATCCTGGTAGTGAATTTCGCGGCGCTGTTTTATCAACGCTGAAACATCATAGCGTCGCGATACGACGAGGTCATACTGCGCTACATCGTGATCAGGCAATTGTTGAACGATTCAATCGGACTGTTGCTGAACGGTTATTTGGATATCAATACGCGAAGGAATTCATCCAAGAAAAACGATCTCGTGAATGGGTCAAAAGGTTGCCAGGCGTAATTTCCGCGTTAAATAACGAGATTACCCGAACAATCAACATGAAGCCCAGCGACGCGATTAAATACGAGTATATACCCGGAAGATCAAAAATAGATAGCGCTTCCAAGCCGATTCTCGGCGATGTCACTGTTAGATATCTATATGAACCAGGAGAGCTTGAAGGCGGTAAAAAAAGAGCTACTGATCCTATCTGGAGTGTTACCACACATAACATATCAACGATAACACGATCAACTGATAGACCACCGATCTATAGACTGGATTCAACTGCCCCACAGCGGGGGTTTACGCGCGAGCAACTACAAGTGATACCTGACGATACTCAATTACCCCCGCGTGGTCTTAACTAGCGCCGTTGCGTCTATTGCACTCAAGACAGGTTAATCTCACATTGTTTTTGACATGACCGAGACTGTTATCGATCCTGTCCACGGTAAATTGGCGAGCGTCTTTATCCGAATAACGCCAACGCATTACACAATTACAACTCGCGCAGTGATTATTCTGTTGTTGTCGTAACGCAATTATTAATTCGGCATCAATATCAAAACGCCGCTGTTTTTTTTTATCCTGTTGGCGGTAACCCGAGAGTTTTCTATCAATGACGCTTGCATCGATGATGTCGTTGTCGTTGGTGACTCCGTCACTGACTCCGTCAACAACAATTCTTCGAAGCTGATTTATCCTTCGTACTCGGGACACTGCAAGATAGACTAGATTTGACCATTCGATGCGATTATCAACCATCCAAACAATTGTGTCCGTGATGGTTAGTCCCTGCGAGGAATGTATTGTTGTTGCGTATCCTAGCGTCCACGGGGATTTATCAGCACGTAGCGCGTCCTCAACGACGCTGATATTAACGAGCACGATATCATTCAGCACGAGAATTTGTTTTTTTGTCCCTGACGCTGTCGGGGCCGGGATTTCAACTTCAATGTTCTGCCGCCGTGTATTCGCGGGTCTATAACATAACGGCACTGGACGCGTTGGAAACTTTTCCTTATGCAACGTAAACAACTTCCGCTAAAGTGTGTCTCTGACTATCTTTCTGCTCGCTACAATCAAATCGTTTGGTCTCCATGTTTCCCAGAATTCATTTAACGGCGTTTCCGGAATTACCTCGCGGATTATTTCACACTGAATTCTATCCGGCTGTAATCTGATTAATTTTTTAACCTCGCGCAGTTGTTCATCAAGTGCTCGGTAATCAGTATCGGTTTCTTCATAATAGTCCACAAAACCCTTTAACCAATCATGTGGACCCTCGCCGACAAATGGTGGTGGTTGGCCATGATCCCCACACATGATTACCGCTGTATTCGCGAGCAGCAACCAATCAAGAAACATTTGTAAAACATCTAACGAAACAGTACATATTTCGTCCCAGATGATAACCTCAGGAATAAATTTTTCACCCATTCGATCAGGAGTCCACTCACCACCGCTGTATCGAGAAAAGCTGTGATAAGTAACGGCGTCAACATTTCGTTGTTTTATCTCTCGCGCTAGTCTATGGGTCGGTGTAAGCACGATTATACTTGCCCGCGTTCGAAATAGTTCAATTGCCCGAGTCGTCTTTCCTGACCCGCCACAGCCGCTTAAATAAACTGTTTTGTGTCTACAAATTGGATCAGAACACGGTGGTGCATTAGACCATTCTGACAATTTATCACCGCGTAAGTAGTTGTTCTCAACGGTGACATCTGCTGACGGGGAATAATCGCGTCGTATTTCATTTTTAATTCTCCATGTACCCCAACTCTCGTCCGGACTAGTAAACTCGGCTATGTTTCCCTTATACTTTACGTCTATATAAAATGAATCAACGGCTACTCTAACCGCGGTGTCGGGAAATCTATTTATCATCGAGAATAAATTGATAGCGGCATAACCCAGCATAGACGCCCTCAAATGTGGATATGCCGGGCTGTCTCCATCGCTGTAAGTAACAACTGTACCCAACTTTGTTCCATTGGACAAGAAAGCTGTTTTGCAGTTCACGTATCTATTTTTCGCCACTGCGTCCTTGATTACGAAATCATATTCTGCGTCATCTATAATCAGTCGTGAGCAATATCGTTTGTAGTCGCAGTTTTTTCCACCTTGTGTGAACTTACCGATTATTCTTCTACCGAGATCTTTTGCCTCGCGGTTTCGTTGGTTAAATATCCTCCTGGACCATTCGATGATATATTCCTCGTCGGCATCAATCTGTTTTCTGGACTCGTCAATTATGCTATCTAGACGCTCCGGTTCTGGTAACCAGACTTCAGTCTGCGCCCGGTATGATATAATCGCGTCACTGACAATCAACAATACAAGCATTTTACAATCAATCATATACCGTAGCAGCGCTATTGGCAACCACTTCTTTTCAGACATGTGTCTACCGATCCAAATATAACAACAGCGATGAAGTCCTGCCGCGAACTCAAATGATACTACGCGAGCGAATCCGGTTAAATCAAAATCAGGCAGTGGTCCATTAATAGCAACACGAGTCATTTCATGTCTGGGGTGTCCAAATCGTTTGAAATACTCAGCGGCGGATCCATACCCGAGAAAACTCGCTGGATAACAGGCAACCATATCAACGGAAATCATAGCGTCGCGGCTGTATTCAGTGTTCCATAGTCCACCGTGATAGTATTCCAAACAACTGGATTGTACATCCGGTAGAAATTCCTTGCGTGTTGGACTCCACGCATTTTTCCTTGCTGCAACATGAGCCGCAACCGATGGAATCGTAAAACAATTTGTTAGCAGTTGTTCATCATGCTCTCCAAATTCTATGGCGGTTTTTTTTCATCTTGTTGTGAAACGCTTCAGTGCGATATAATTCACCGTTTGGTCTTACAAACTGATCAAAGGTATCGCATCGTTTTCAGCGCTGCGAAGTAACCACACTGACACAGGGTCGTCTTTACGCAAACAAGCAATAGCATCAAATAGTTTCCTCTCCGCGAGAAAACCATCCTTGGAGAATTGTTCTCCCAGGAATTCTTCAGGTATATACTTTACTGTTCTATCCCGTGGAAATATTGTGACCGCGGACGTCCATGCGTGTTCGTTATGATCAATAATTTTGATTGGGGCTCCATTTGATTTATACTTCGATTCGTATAATACTTCACCGGTTATCGTTGTAACGGTTATTGGAAATCTCAGCGACGTTTCTAATCTCGCTATGTCGCTGATGGTTGCTCCACGCTCGCGCACTGTCTTCTCCCACTGGTTGATTTTGCTGCGTCGTAAATCAGTCAATTTGTTTCCTCGACACGCATTTGTAAAATGCTCTATTATTCGTTCTGCTACACAATTTATCCCCGTTGACTGTTTCATCGGCGCTAGTTTTCCGATATCAGGTTTCTTATTTAACGGGTATATTCCATAAACAACTGCTGTTTCAGGATACGCTCGTTCATAGTATGGTCTGTCAATTCCGGTTAACAACCCCGGCTTGGAGTCGCGGCTAACAATAACTGTTTTCTTGTCGCTGAGAACTGGTTCAAATTTATCACGTATGATCCAATTACCTGATTCCACCCGGACAATGAATTTTACTCTGAAGAAATACTTTTTACCGTCAAGTTGTGATATTATCGTTGCTGCGCGGTTGTCGTTCATGGTAGCATCAACAACACCATCAATTCGAAATGTTGACCAACTATGAGATGCACCATCACGCTTGAATTCATTAATACAATCGCGTATTTTACTCAACAGGGTTCTATCGTTTATTAACGCTTTTGGTGCGTCCTTGAGGACTCTATCGAGATTAAACCTAATATTTTTCCAGGGCTTAATTGCTGCTAATCTCTCGAACTCATCCATATAATTAAAACAAGTATTTAAATAAAAGAATATAGTATAATGAATCACTGCAAATGGTTGATGATTGGGTCGACAACCCCGTGCAATAAATCATGTAGAGGTGAATTCTGCGGGTATCATTTACAAAGCGTTCGTAATGGTTCTCTTGGCCCCCTCCCGTGCTTGGTTTGTCGCGTTGGTGTAAGAGGAAAATCGCAGTTGTGTATCAATTGTGGCGGAAAGCGATACAGAGAGTTAAAACGTTATTACGACAAGCGAATTAAAAACGCCGTCATTGACCCCACCGCCGACTTCGTCATCAAAACTCCTCAGGACTACATTGAAAGGTTTATAATTAAACCAAATAATGAATTAGACAAGTAGTATTATTATACAAATGGACCAAGAGTTCAGACCTCACCCTGTGCTCGTTAATTACGAGGCATCTCGCGACGGTGTTGTTAGAAATTGTAGACTAAAAAAACCAGTTGGATGGAAAAATAATCAGGGGTATTTGATGTTTGGTGCCGGAAAGAAGAAGTATTATGTTCATAGGGTGGTATTTGAAGTATTCAACGGATTAATCGAGAATGGGCTTGTGATTGATCATATTAATAATAATAAGACTGATAATTCTCTTATAAACTTGCAAGCTATCTCGCAAAGTCAAAATACCAAAAAAGGCGAAACTGGTAAATACTCAAAGAAAGCAAAACCCGTAAAGTCATTTGATACAACAACTCACGAGGAAAAAATATTTCAGTCGATGAATGAGGCAGGAAAATATTTCGACATTTGTATCGCCTCAATACGATTTGTTGCAGAAGGAATACAGAATTCAGCGATCTCAAAAAAAAACGGACGCAAAATTCGATTTTCATATGTAACAGAATCCTCCGATTATATCAGCGAGTGACAAGGTCACCGGCGCCTGTGGCGCTGACGAAGTCGCCATGACAATAAATTGTCTGTTCCGGAAGAAAACGAATTATCCTACGGTTCAATCGAATGTTAACACACTGCGCAGAGTTCATTTTTTTTTATATTAGAAATAAGGATGTTTTATAAGAATATGAATATCGAAGACATCAATAATATATTAGCCGAGATTTCAAAATTAAAAAATCAAGGAATTGAATTATCTGATAGTCTCGACAGCGAAAAAATATTATCCGATTATGAGATTATTAACGAACAATCGAAACGGGGGCGTTTTACCCTGGCCCGCGAGTACTTTTTTATAAAACGATTACAACATGCGATTAATGAGAGCCTGTACCACAATGACGTAAATGCATTCATTGGACTATTTACTGCCGTTGAAATAATACGAAAAAAACTTGGACGTGTTTATGAACGACGCCGGGAGATTTCTAGTAAGATCAAAAACATTAGAAGGATTATAGACGAAAACTCCGTGGAGCCCCCGATGGTATACATATCCCCCCCGCCACACTCGGCGGGAAATTAGAAATTGCGGAGCAATTGCAATATGGTAGGCGAATCACTTACTACTCGGCTAGCCAGAGAGCGGCTAGCGGCGCTTACAAAGTTCATACCGTTACGAGACAGGGTCCGAGAACAACTTCAAACGCGGCAGCAACTACAAACTGATTTTACTGTTGGAAGTGAACAACTCTTTGCTCCGATAACGAGTGCAACCAAGGATGTGAAAACAGCGATATACGGGGATATTCCCGACGAAGAAAGAAAGAAAAAGGCGCCACTGCTTGGCGTACTTGAAAAGATAGCGGCTCGGACCGAACAAACAAAAAGGTCTTTCGAAACACTTCCTGCTACAACACGGAGGCCACCGCCACTCGCTGTAACCGAACCACAAGAACCTTATGTTACAATGGCCGATGAAGAAGAACTAGGTGCTACTGCAAGAGAACCAGAAGAAGAAATACCGGAAGAAATACCGGAAGAAATACAGAAAGGGGGGAATATACCCCGTAATGTACTTAAAAAGTCCGCAACAGATAAAATTAGAGGCCTCAGCAGGGAAGAATTAATTGATTTTGTTATTACAACATCACCTAAGAGCCTTCGAGATGAGCATATCAATGAAGGTTACAAGAAAAAAATAACCTCGACGGAGAACTGGACAAGAATGGTGTATTTAGCGAGTATACATGAGAATGCGATACCACGTGGTGGTGGTCCCGATTACAAAGCATTCCTCGATGAGGTTAAAAAAAGGGCAAAACTAAAAAAAGGAGAAGGATACTCTGTTGGTAAAGAATCCTACGGCGTTACCTGTCCTGGTAGTGTTCTCAGTGATATATCACGGCTGGAAGTACTAATCGGAGGAAAACGAGCCGGAAATAACTCTCCGGAAATAATCAATGAGGCCGCTGATATTTGCAAGCGGTTATTTGCAGGCGGTATCATGGACATTAATGCATATCGAACGCTCATAGACGAGTTAGTGGATGATTAAAAATATTATAAAATTGTCGTTTTTGGTCGTTTTTGGTTGGTTTTTACGGGTGAAAACCCCAGGAAATCATTTAGAGAAAATCGATATTTTTTACCAAAAACCGGCAAAAACCAACCAAAAACGACAAAAAACGCGGATTTTTACCGCCGATAAAAACCTCAGGAAATCATTTAGAGAAAATCGATGTTTTTGACAAAATTTATGATTCGGCGGTGGGGGGGGGGGTGATCAATCACTAATTGGAAAACTGGTGTTTTTATAATAAAGATGATCATACATTACAACCATGATAAACCAGTACTCGTCTACGTGGTAAACTCGCGATTGCCTGTTTACCGCGCGTACTATGGAGATGGTCTCGGTAGCACCATTGCGGGGTTATTTACAAGAATGGCTCCAAAAGTGGCGCCGTTAGCCAAACAATTAGGAATGAAGGCTATTGATGTTATTCGTGATAAGGGAATCAGCGCTATTGGAGATGTTGCCGGAAAGGCGTTTTCTGCAGCAAAGGACAAACTAATGTCGTTGGTGAGAAAAAGAAAACAGAAACCACCGGTGATGCCGTCAACGACAGTGATGCCTGCGAATGTCAGTAAAGTAATAAATAACGCCGTGGAAGAAAAATTAGAGTCGTTGGCGGCTCAGTCATCCACCAACGCGCTCATAAACGCGATAGCGGGAAGTGGCCTTAAACAGAATTGAAAGAATTTACGACGAAAAAATCGCAATTGAAAACATTAACATGATAAATAATAAAATGTTTGCGCGAGCCGCTGATCCCGCGTTTGATATGGATGCCCCAGTGCGCAGGGATGATTCTGTCCGTGATTATCAATTTTATTCCTATCAACCACCACAAGCCGACCTACGATCGCGAATTGAACTTCAAGTCCAAGATACCAGTAAATACTTTTTGCCGTGTGAAGCGTTTATCGAAATTGAGGGAAAACTCGTGACAAATGCTGCCGATAATGCACCATACGCAAATAACGATCGTGTTCGAGTTGGTTTTGTCAACAACGGTATCATGGCGTTATTTGAGAGTGCCAGATATCTTATTGACGGGCGAGAAATTGAATCAATAGAACGCGAGGTTGATGTTGCAACGACGATAATTGGGTTAGCGAGATACTCGGATGATTATACAAGATCGGCGGGCCCATCTATGATGTTCGCAAAGGACACCACTGATAACGCTGATCATCTTCAGTACATCAACGTGCTGATAAAAGAAAATACCGCAGTTGACCCACAGGCTGAAGCAGCTAACCCAGACCGCAGAGCAAAACCGGGCGCTGATTTCACTATTATAAAAAGTACTAACGATAATTTTAATCTAGGATTTGCAACACGAGTAGTGATGTTGCAAGGACAACGCCGACGGTTTTCATGCGCGATTCCACTCCATCACATATTCGGATTTTGCAGAAATGTCAGAAAAGTTATCTATGGGGCTAAGCATACAATCGCGCTAACGCGAAGGGGTGATGATAACAATGCAATATGGCGTGCTGCTGGTGTCGCTGACGGTAAAGTCGTTTTAACTAAAATAGCATTGTGGATGCCGGTGTTAACTCCATCAGTTACCACGGAAGCACGATTGTTATCATTTATGGAACGGGGGGGGGGGGGAAATCATTATTGAGTTGGCTAGCGGTAACAACTGATGCTAAAGAGGATAATGTCGCTGATACATTTACATGGCACTTGGCATCCAAACAGGGTGTTTCAGCCCCGCGTCATATATTTATAGCGCTACAGAATAGGAATCGATTGGGTAATCAAGAACGCAGCCATATGATATTTGATCAATTGGGAGTCGGGGATGTATCGCTGAGAATAAACGGACAACAGGAACCATCCGAGGATATACAGCTTAATTACGGCGACAACCATATCGCACGTGTGTATCATCGATTGATGTCATATATGGGTCGTGATCAAAACGTCGACACTGGTTTGCAAATATCACAATTTGATTTTAAAAACCTGTATCCGATTTATTACTTTTCGTTGGAACATCTTGATTTAACTAGACAATCCGTCGTTGATATACACTTCCGAGCTCGTATAGCCCCGGGTAATGTTAATTACAGAGTGGTTGCTGTCATTCTCAGCGATAAATCAATGCTGCTAGAAGGTGTTGGTGGACGAATGAGAATCGTTGATGCGCCAGTGGAAAACATGTAATTGAAAACACAAACGCGTTTACAATAAAATGTCGTATAGTGTTGTCAGTGTAGAGTTGACTGATGGTCAAGTTAAGAAATTACGATCAAAGTCGGCTAAACAATGCGGAACCACAATAACGCTGAAGCCGTCGCAGATGGCGGGTGGTAATCATAAGATATCGTTGACGGCGCGTCAAATAAAACATTTCAATGATGCGATGAAGAATAAAAAGGGTGTTCAAATAGATTTTTCGGCCGCAGCGATTAAAAACATGGAAAAGACCGGTGGGATATTTCCGCTGTTAGCTGCGATTCCAGCGTTGATTGCCGCGGCCGCACCAGCAGTGGCTAAGGCGGCGGCGTTAGGAGCCGTTGGTACCGCGGCGGGAATGGCATTGAAGAAGGCAACCGGGAAAGGCTATAAAAAAAAACGATCCGTGGCCGGAAAGGGTCTAAGACTACCGGGAACTCCGTATTCATGGTATTCGGGAAAGGGTCTAAGACTACCGGGAACCGTTTAATGACTCCTATGTCTAATTTTGATTTAATAGACGCCGCAAACGCGCTAGCGATAAAAAACTTCAGGGGTGTTTTTATGAGGGATCAATTACCGGCGGCACCAAGGAATATTGAAACAGGTATAATTAACCTCGATGGGTCCTCCGGAGCGGGAACTCATTGGGTTGCGTACGCGATTGATCCGCGTGCGATCGTCTATTTTGATTCATACGGGTTAGCCCCGCCGAACGAGTTCATGCGGTATATCCGGGCGTGTTCACCCCCGGTTTTTTATTCCACGCTGCCAACACAGCGATTAAGTGACCCACCGATATGTGGCCGTGAGGTATTGAACGTACTCGCGGCGATTTCATCATCGCGAAAACCACCTCATGTGGTTGTAAACGAATACACTAGTGGGGTCGTAGAGGCCCGGCGGGTTAATTAAAAACACCGTTTTTTTTTACAATAACGATGATTGATATTTGGGGACGACCTATTTCGGCGCTGAAAGAATCCACGGAAACGCCCGCCACCGATGACATAAAAAAACTAATCGAGGATGAAATCGCCGATACGTTAAACTTAACCAGTGTTGACCCAGGTGAAATAGTTGTATTTCAAGACCGCCAGGGTAAATTGAAATCCAGTAATGTGTCGCTGGATGACGTTTTAACACGACAGCGTGATGCCGGCGAAAACGCTATCGCGTTGTATACCAGCGACGGACGACTCAAACCGGGTGAACATCTATCGACGATAACGAATAGGGTAACATTAGTCCAAGACGGTTTTACAAGGTTAGATAGATCGGTGACCGAACTTGACGCGCAGGTGAAAAAATCTGTCACCGAGGTGAAAAAATCTGTCACCGATATACAACTCACTACCGCTAGTTTTTTTGGGACCCCGACGGTAACCGAACCGAATATTACAACAATAAAAACTACTATTTCGGAGTTTACAACGCTGTCGGGCCAATTTTACACGTTACGAAAAAATGTTAACAGGATCGATGACAACTTTGATAAATTCTTTGGTAAAAAAAATACCAAGCTGGATGAGATTACAACAACTATAAATGATATCACTGCGTATGGACAGGAAATAAAAACAATCAAAACTGATGTTGAAGCGAACAAAAAAAATGTAGACGCGTATGGAGGGGAAATAAGAACAATCAAAACTGATGTTGCAGCGAACAAAGGGAATATAGACGCGTATAGAGGGGAAATAAGAACAATCAAAACTGATGTTGCAGCGAACAAAGGGAATATAGACGCGTATAGAGGGGAAATAAGAACAATCAAAACTGATGTTGCAGCGAACAAAGGGAATATAGACGCGTATGGAGGGGAAATAAGAACAATCAAAACTGATGTTGCAGCGAACAAAAGAAATATAGACGCGTATGGAGGGGAAATAGGAACGATCAAAACTGATATTGTAGCGAACAAAAAAAGTATAGACGCGTATGGAGGGGAAATAAAAACAATCAAAACTGATGTTGCAGCGAACAAAAGAAATATAGACGCGTATGGAGGGGAAATAGGAACGATCAAAACTATGTTGCAGCGAACAAAAGAAATATAGACGCGCATACAGGGGAAATAGGAACGATCAAAACTGATATTGTAGCGAACAAAAAAAGTATAGACGTGCATGAACAGAGAATAGGAACGATCAAAACTGATATTGTAGCGAACAAGAATAATATAGACGCGCATGGATGGAGAATAGAAACAGTCAAAACTGATGTTGCAGCGAACAAAAGAAATATAGACGCGCATACAGGGGAAATAGAAACAGCCAAAACTGATGCTGCAGCGAACAAAAAAAGTATAGACGCGCATACAGGGGAAATAGAAACAGTCAAAACTGATGTTGCAGCGAACAAAAAAAGTATAGACGCGTATGGAGGGGAAATAGGAACGATCAAAACTGATGTTGCAGCGAACAAAAAAAGTATAACCGAGAATACACAGGAAATAAATACACTCATTACTAAGGTTACAGCGAACAAAAAAAGTATAACCGAGAATACACAGGAAATAAATACACTCATTACTAAGGTTGCAGCGAACAAAAAAAATGTAGACGCGTATGGAGGGGAAATAAGTACACTCATTACTAAGGTTGCAGCGAACAAAAAAAATGTAGACGCGTATGGAGGGGAAATAAATACACTCATTACTAAGGTTACAGCGAACAAGAATAATATAGACGCGTATACACAGGAAATAGGAACGATCAAAACTGATGTTACAGCGATTAAAGACAGACTACCTAGAATGACAGAGCAACTCGAAAAAATGAAAACACCTCATGGGAGCATCAGCAATAGCGTATACACGGTTCAACACGGATCATTCGATTGGACTCCTACGCATAATATAGTAAATATCACCGCAACTGTTAAGGGCATTTATCGATTGACATTGATTTCAGCGATGCAGTTCAATATATCATCGTCGAGTTCATCCGGGTTTAACAATACAATATCAACAATCATTGACAAGAATGCAACCGAACGGTTTATAATTAGAGCCGTTGATAGCAATCTATTTAGGATAAACATCACATGGTATGTAGAATTTGTAGTGAATCTAAGTGAGTAATTGAAAACACTAGCTCTTTTAAAATAAAATGACCACCAGGGTAATTGAATCAGAGGTATCACCGACGTCACATCAATATCGATTCGATACCGCAAAAGAATTCTCCGCGAGCTTAAAAACGCTTTCCGAACAATACCGTATAAAAATAAAAAAAATACCGCCGAAGAATAACCGCCATCTACGTGGCCGTGTACTCGGTGTCCGGTATAGTAGCCGGTACCGGTGTCATTTTATCCACGATGACCATGATAGCCCCGATCACCGTTCCAATCGCTATCTCCGCGGCGACAACAATTGCTGGAGTCGCCAACGCAATCACCAGAAAGATATCATCGTGTTCTCAGAAAAAACTCAACGAGTATACAGTAAAACATCAAATAGTATCCGACGCGTACTCGAAATTATCCGGGTTGATCTCGTTGTCGATTGATAATTCGTTCATATCCGATGTTGAATTCTCCACGATGGTCCAGTTGTATGGCTCCGCGATGTCAAAAATCGAAAATTTTCAACTGGAAGCCGGAAACCACTTCAATGGCTTAAAACATTCTCCTGAAAACAAGCAGGTTGTTAATATTCGGTGTCAAAATTAAACACTAAAAACAACGAATAATAATAATGTCGCTGAACCCCGAACGGTTTCAATTGCTTCAACGGATCGCGGAGAACACCACTCCGGTACAAACAGGTATGATATCGATAACATCAACGAAACCCGAATTCAGTGTAAACTTCCCATCACCGGTTCCAGTGAAGGAAATAGCGCTGGCAAAATTGCGAGTATATCACAGTTGGCCTAATATCCGAGCGGACGCATTTAACGGACAACAACCTAATAACTCGCTGGTTTTTGCATGGACAAATAAACCCGATGGGACCCCAGACTGGAAGGAGGTTACAATACCAACTGGGTCATACCAAATAGAACAAATCAATAAAGAATTTCAACGCAGGATAAAATCGATCACAGGAAAAGAATCAAAAATCGCTATTACGGTTCATGAACCGACGTTATCGTCGACGATTGAAATAAGCACACCGGGGTATATGGTTGATATTTATAACAGTTCAATAAGAACCATACTAGGATGGCCTAAGAATCCACCTCATGAAATCCCCCCGGACTTGCACACGAATGCGCAATCGTATCATGGAATTAATCTCAGTTATAAAGATGATTTGTCTATTATAAGAAACACGTTATTACCCAGTAGGTTTATATTTCAAAACAGGAATACCATGCAATGGTATTTTCCGTATAAGCAAACTCCTGAATCGTCCGCCGTGGTCACAGTTGGTTTAAATGATATCACTGGTGCGTTTGCCGAGATTAATCGTAACTACCAATCACAACTAGAACAGCTACGGAAAACGAAAGCACGAAAACACGTTGAGGTGTTAAATCAACTTATATCAGACATGGAATATATCAATGAACGAATCGTTAAAACAATATCCGCTAACAGCGATGATAATAAACAAAAATTCCTAACCGAGTATAATATCACAGAAGCCAATTTACCCGATTTCAAGTTTCCAGGATACAACGCACCAGAACTAAAAAAATCTCTTAATGATTTTCTCGCCCCATCAACTATCCTCAGACACGATAACGGAGAGGATGGTAGGCATATTGCTCCATACAACGTAAATATTGCATCGGTGATAGCAATCAATCTAGTGTGTGATGTTATCGAAGGGAGTTACCAGGTGGATACCAAGCAATCAAATCAGGCTCAACAGGGGTATATCCTTTATTCATTTTCACCAACGGCCCCTCCGGGATTTTTAATCGTTGAAAGTCCGATTAATCCGGTCTATATGCGATGCCATAATCGGTTTTTAACAAGAATTAATTTCAGACTTACCGATCAGTCAAATAACCTAATTGATCTACAAGAGGAGGAGTTAGTGATCACTCTGTTTATAAGATCATTGTAACCACTTAGCAGCAGGGAGGGCGATGACATCGACGCGGTCGTCGCGCTTTTTTACCGGACGCTGACGACGCTGGGATCGGCGCGCAGAAGGTATTAATTAAACTAAATGACGATTGGACGATCCCCGACGACCGCGTCGTTTTTTTTTTTACCGGGCGCTGACGACACCGGATCCGCTGAGTGCAGAAAGTATTAATTAAACCAAATGACGTTTGGACAAAATGTCGGATTCGCCCTCCCTGCTGCTAGGGCTTGGGATTGGTATACATGCTAAGCCCTTGCCTACATTAGTCACCTCTTTGAACATGTGGAAGGGCTTTGGATTGGTATACATGCTAAGCCCCTGCCTACATTAGTCACCTCTTTGAACATGTGGAAGGGCTTTGGATTGGTATACATGCTAAGCCCCTGCCTACATTAGTCACCTCTTTGAACATGTGGAAGGGCTTTCGATTGGTATACATGCTAAGCCCCTGCCTACATTAGTCACCTCTTTGAACACATGGAATGGCTCATCAGGTCTTTTCTGAAATAGCTGGGTGAACCAGTTTGTGGATTTATCAGTAGAATGCCTTTAATGATATCACTTTAATAATTTTGAAATTTTTTTTCACACACAAAGTCCATTTTAAATTTCTTTGCCTGATCATAATACCACTACATTGCAAATCCATCACTACCGGACTTGCTTTAGCAACAAAAGTGCTAAAATGATATCTGCTTCCAAAGATGGAAGTCTGATGAGATTGGTTTCACCGTGCATAAAGGGATTGGTGTTGAATATTATCCATCCATGCATTAGATTCTACTACTGGTTATGCTAGGAAGAATTCTCATTTATGACAAAACATTTATTCCTTTTGTACCATTTCACCATTGGAGTTATTCTGTTGAGTTTTCTCTCACAGGGAAGTATAGTACAGATGTATTTATTTCTATTTCTCTTGTTATTTTCATTATAGACGAACATTTCCAGTTTCATTTGTCAAACATGCTCATGTCATTTGATTCACCTGGCAGCAGAAAAGGCTTCTGCCAAACTGCTGAAGTCATCTGATTTACAACAAAAAGTCTTCCTGTCCTTTGTTTTGTTATAGTCGTCTGATTTACAACAAAAAGTCTTCCTGTCCTTTGTTTTGTTATAGTCATCTGATTTACAAATGTCTTCCTGTCCTTTGTTTTGTTATAGTCATCTGAACAATCAGCCCAACAGGAGCCTCAGCAGCAGAGAATGTTCCATCTTCCGAATTCTGTTCCAGCTAATTCAGGTTCCAGGGCACAGAGATCTCAGGTACTAATTTAGCAACTTGCCAGTGTTTAATATTGTGTATTTCAGAATCAGTTTTCCCAAGTGGTTGACACTGCAGATTCTGGATCCAAAGATTATGAACTTGTTCACCTATCAACTGTTGTTGTGTCCCAAAGCAAGGAACTCAATTTTGGTTGCTTCAGTAGTACCAGCTATAACTTGGGAACTAGTTTTCACATGGGGGTTAACCTATGATGATATTGTGATATGGTTTGGTGTCTTGTTTACTTGAAGTAATTAGTTTTGCTTAATGGCATGGAACTTGGTTATCAGTTATCATTATATGTTTGGATATACATGTGGTACCTATGTTTGGATATACACGTGGCACCTATGTTTGGATATACATGTGGCACCTATGTTTGGATATACATATGGCACCTATGTTTGGATATACACGTGGCACCTATGTTTGGATATACACGTGGCACCTATGTTTGGATATACATGTGGCACCTATGTTTGGATATACATGTGGCACCTATGTTTGGATATATATGTGGCACCTATGTTTGGATATACATGTACCTATGTTTGGATATACATGTGGTACCTATGTTTGGACATACATTCAGCGCCTATGACGATTTTTAAACACAGCATAACAGAGAAAGTAATTTTACCACTACTAATACTCTGCAATCTCTGAAAATCAAAATTTACAAAATATTGGAGGCAATTTTCCGCTAAAGTGGATTTATATCTATTTTTTTTATTTCTTGTTTAACACATATATAATTCAATAGTTCAAAGGTTTCATTATAGCTGATTTTCATTTATTAGGACAAGAATCCTGATTATTGAAACTTGTTTTTAAAAATGTTAAATATTAAGTGAAATTGATATGAAAAATAAAATTGTATGTCCCACATAATTCAAAATCAGTACAGGTTTTACAGTTCTTTTCTGCTTGCAAAAATTATCAGAAATGTCAAGCTTTTTTTAAATGAGTTGTTTATTTTGTTGTAGACATAAAATCAGTATTTGGAGTTGTTAGATGTTAATTTTAATTGTAACCATGAGATTATTCTGTTCTGCAAGTGTACTTTTACAGGATTAGTGGGTCATGACATGGTCACAATAAAGCCATTACTTAAATGGATTACTGGGTCATGAAATGGTCACAGTAAAGCGATTATTTTACTGGAATTCTGGGTCATGAAATGGTCATAGTAAAGCCATTATTTTACTGGACACTGGGTCATGAAATGGTCACAGTAAAGCCATTATTTTACCGGACACTGGGTCATGAAATGGTCACAGTAAAGCAATTATTTTACTGGATTTCTGGGTCATGAAATGGTCACAGTAAAGCGATTATTTTACTGGATTTCTGGGTCATGAAATGGTCACAGTAAAGCGATTATTTTACTGGATCACTAGGTCTTGAAAGAGTGATGGTATTTTACTTGATCACTGGGTCATGAAATGTGCACAGTTGAGATGGTATTTTACCAGATCACTGGGTCATGAAATGTGCACAGCTGAGATGGTATTTTACTGGGTCATGTGTTATGTATGCCTATATTGTTTGTTTCACTTTTGTCCACCAGTATAGATTGAAGTGATCATTTTGTAAAGAACATATTACATAGCTATACTTTTGTCCATGATTGTTGATTGAAATGTTTAAACTTTAAGATAATATTTGTAAACATATTTACTTGGATTTGAGTTCCAGGCATTGGTTTTTTCCTCAGAAAATTTTGGTCTACTGATGTTTGTCATGTTCTTTAGCTAAATTTAAGTAAAAGACCTGACCTTGTTTAAAACTTAGAATGTTCTGGAAATGAACGTTTTACCCTCATTCTGGTCCTCTTATTGTGTCTTAGGTTTTTATATAAAGGTTGTGATCAACAGAATTAGTAATTCCTTTTTTTACATCTGTCCAGTGGAATCAGTCTGTTGCTTGTGTTCAGTTATAATTTGAGAGGATTTGAATTGTTCACAGCAGAAGTGGTACTTTACTAATTTACTAGATTATGAAATGTTCGCAACAGAGGTAGTGTTTGTGGTGAATAACTGGGTTTGCATTTACAGGCCACTGTTCACAACAGAGGCAGTTGTTATGGCGAGTAACTGGGTTTGCTTTTTGCAGCCACTGTTCACAACAGAAGCAGTATTGATCATGCTGGATGTGTTTTAAATCTGTATAATTTAAAATACAGTTTTGCTTGTAATTCATAGCCACATCTTCAGTGTTCAAAACAGGAGTGTAATTGTACTGAATTTGGCCATGAAATTTTTGTAAGAGTGATGGCCTTTTCCAGATCACTGACTCATGAAATGTGCACTGCATGAATTGGTCGTGTGTTATGTATAGCTATATTGTGTGTTTTACTTTTGTCAACAAGTATAGATTGTAATGATCATTTTGTAAACAACATATTACATAGCTAAACCTTTGTCCTTGATTGTTGACTAAACTTTAAGATAACATTTGTAAACATGTTTACTTGTTTACATGTTTACTTAAATTTGAGTTCAGGATATTGTTTTTCCCCTTGGAAATTTATGGGCTACCAGATGTTTTTCATATTCTTTGCTGCAGACATCATAGTGATATGACTGATTTTTTTTTTAAAGCTACATTAAAAATCCAAATCACACACACACACACACACACACATGCTAAAATTTAAGTAAAAAGCCTGATCTTGTTTACAGCTTAACAATGTTCTCGAAATTAACTTTCAACCCTCATCCTGGTCTTTTTATTGTATCTTAGGTTTTTATATAAAGGTTGTGATCAACAGAATTATTTATTCCTATTTTAACATCGATCTGTTGTAATGAGGCTTTTGATTGTGTTATAATTTGAGAGGATTTGTTTAAATTATTCAGTGGAATTACAGTGTGCTTATTGACATTAGGATTAAATCACTATTTGATAATATTGTGGATTCTGTCAAGGACATTCAGGATCATATCATTAGGATCATATCATTGAGATATAACAAGACTTGACACATTATCACATTCAAGGCTACTGTCACATCAGCACATTCATTACTGGAATTCATTCAGAACACTTTACTTTTGAACTTCTTGATTAAACCTTTAGGATTGTTTCAGAATTAATTCACAATACTGTAAGTTCATTTTTATTTTTCTAGGAAAATAAATTAAGTTTTGAATTTTGCTAAACTTGTTGGTTTTAATTTTGGCTCTGTGACTTAGTTTAAGACTAGACTCCTAACACATGCAATGTTCACGACAGAGATATTACTTTTCTGGAGCAGTGAGTGATGAAATACTTGCAATAGAGGCATATTTTGTCATCATTTATTCACAACAGCAGTGTTATTTTAATGCATCACTGGGTCAGGAAATATTCAGAACAGAGGTGGAAGGTGGAACTTTTCTGGATCACAGAGTCATGAAATGTTTACAACATAAGCATTATTTTTCTGGTTCATTAGGTTATAAAATGTTCACAACAGAGGAAGTATTCAGTATTCATGGTGAATCATGTTGTTGTTGTTGAGTTTAATCATAGTGGCATGCGCACAATTGTGCATGTGCCACTTTTTTCTGACTGCACCACAGCCTGCTAGTTGTTCCTTGTGAAGGGAATTGTGCCACCTCCCCCAGGCTTTTATGGGTTCAAGGAACCCTGATAGTTTGGCCTCAATTTGTGGATCCATAAAGGTCCCTTACAGTTGAATGGTTGGCTGTCATTAGTGGGAAGGAGAGCTCGGGAACAGTCCTGGTTGCTTCACATTGCTGGTTTCTTGTTGCATTTGCCTGTTGTTTCTTGTGGATTATGAAATATTTACAGTAGAGGTATTTTACTGGATCACAGAGTAATTAACAGAGATAGTATTCATGGTGAATCACTGGGTTATGAAATATTTACAGTAGAGGTATTTTACTGAATCACAGAGTAATTAACAGAGGCAGCATTCATGGTGAATCACTGGATTATGAAATATTTACAGTTGAGGTATTTTACTGGATCACAGAGTAATTAACAGAGGCGGTAGTCATGCTGGATGTGCTTTAATTCTGTTTGATTAGAAATGTAGTTGTGCTTGCAATTCATAGCCACATCCAGTCCAAGATGTGGAACATATAAGTTGTAGGATGATACCCTTGTTGGGAATCCTGGGTTAGGCAGCCTGGTAGTGGAGATGTATCATATGCGTCGGGGATGGGCTCAATGGAACTTCCATTCCAGCCAAACTGACAGGAGGGAGGCATTGCATGAATTACAGTTGTGTAGAATGTAACAGTCACCAGCTATAATAAAAAAAAAACGTGATATTAGCAACGTTCTAGCATTAACTTTAGGTTTGATATGAAAAAGTTGATGTCACGATTTGGAGACTAACAAAGTGTGTTAAGATCCATTATTTTGTACCAGTATGTTCAAAGTCTAAACTGAGTATTACTGTTTGAATTATAGGATTCAGGGTTATATAGCATTGCTAGGCATTATGCCAATGGGGATCTTGTGCTAATAAGGAGATACCTTTCTGTTTATAATGCAAACTATCTTTAAGGACAGAGCCATAGAAGCCACAGATGTCAGTTGTCTTAGTTTGACCTCTGTATTCTACAGACAAATATATAGGATGCAGATCCAGACCTGCAAACCCTTATGGTTTGCTGTAAGTCCTTACAAAATTACCCTTAAAATACGGGGCCCCGAGTGGCTGAGTGGTCTAAAGCGCTTTCCGTTATGGATCACTGCCATCTCACCTCTTTCTGCATGGGTTCGAGTCTCGGATTTGGCCAATGTGGGTATGTGAGAAAGCTTGCCACAATCTTCTCGTGGGTCGGTGGTTCTTTCCTGGGTTTTCCCGGGCTCTTCCTCCACCATTAATACTGGCCGCCATGTATAGCCTATTGTGTGCTGAAAAATGGCATTAAACCCCACAACAACAATGCCAACAGGGATCTTGTGCTAATAAGGAGATACCTTTCTGTTTATAATGGAACCTATCTTTAAGGACAGCTCCATAGAAACCACAGATGTCAGTTGTCTTAGTTTGACTTCTCTATTCTACAGACAAATATATAGGATGCAGATCCAGACCTGCATATCCTTACAGTTTGCTGTAAGTCTTAAAAAAATTACCCTTAAAATACAGACTTAGGGAGTAAAAGCAAAACCTGTGGAAATATGATTGTTGTGGTAAAATCTGGATTATTGGCTCATTCTTGTTTGATTTTGATCTGGCTTTCATCTTAGATTTAGTGCAGTTGGTCCGGAAAACAGACTAACTTTGCAGAAGTACATCACATGCTTGGAATTGCACATATTTTTTTATGGAAAGCATCGGTATGACCAAACTGTTCATTATGGAGTTTTCATGGAAAGCATCGGTATGACCAAACTGTTCATTATGGAGTTTTCATGGAAAGCATCGGTATGACCAAACTGTTCATTATGGAGTTTTCATGGACAGCATCGGTATGACCAAACTGTTCATTATGGAGTTTTCATGGAAAGCATCGGTATGACCAAACTGTTCATTATGGAGTTTTCATGGACAGCATCGGTATGACCAAACTGTTCATTATGGAGTTTTCTTGGACAGCATCGGTATGACCAAACTGTTCATTATGGAGTTTTCATGGAAAGCATCGGTATGACCAAACGGTTCATTATGGAGTTTTCTTGGACAGCATCGGTATGACCAAACTGTTCATTATGGAGTTTTCATGGACAGCATCGGTATGACCAAACTGTTCATTATGGAGTTTTCATGGACAGCATCGGTATGACCAAACTGTTCATTATGGAGTTTTCATGGACAGCATCGGTATGACCAAACTGTTCATTATGGAGTTTTCATGGACAGCATTGGTATGACCAAACTGTTCATTATGGAGTTTTCATGGACAGCATGGGTATGACCACACTGTTCATTATGGGGTTTTCATGGAAAGCATTGGTATGACCAAACTGTTCATTATGGAGTTTTCATGGACAGCATCGGTATGACCAAACTGTTCATTATGGAGTTTTCATGGAAAGCATCGGTATGACCAAACTGTTCATTATGGAGTTTTCTTGGACAGCATCGGTATGACCAAACTGTTCATTATGGAGTTTTCTTGGACAGCATCGGTATGACCAAACTGTTCATTATGGAGTTTTCATGGACAGCATCGGTATGACCAAACTGTTCATTATGGAGTTTTCATGGACAGCATCGGTATGACCAAACTGTTCATTATGGAGTTTTCATGGACAGCATCGGTATGACCAAACTGTTCATTCTGGAGTTTTCATGGAAAGCATCGGTATGACCAAACTGTTCATTATGGAGTTTTCATGGAAAGCATCGGTATGACCAAACTGTTCATTATGGAGTTTTCATGGACAGCATCGGTATGACCAAACTGTTCATTATGGAGTTTTCATGGACAGCATCGGTATGACCAAACTGTTCATTATGGAGTTTTCATGGAAAGCATCGGTATGACCAAACTGTTCATTATGGAGTTTTCATGGACAGCATCGGTATGACCAAACTGTTCATTATGGAGTTTTCATGGAAAGCATCGGTATGACCAAACTGTTCATTATGGAGTTTTCTTGGACAGCATCGGTATGACCAAACTGTTCATTATGGAGTTTTCATGGACAGCATCGGTATGACCAAACTGTTCATTATGGAGTTTTCATGGACAGCATCGATATGACCAAACTGTTCATTATGGAGTTTTCATGGACAGCATCGGTATGACCAAACTGTTCATTATGGAGTTTTCATGGACAGCATCGGTATGACCAAACTGTTCATTATGGAGTTTTCATGGACAGCATGGGTATGACCAAACTGTTCATTATGGGGTTTTCATGGAAAGCATCGGTATGACCAAACTGTTCATTATGGAGTTTTCATGGACAGCATCGGTATGACCAAACTGTTCATTATGGAGTTTTCATGGACAGCATCGGTATGACCAAACTGTTCATTATGGAGTTTTCATGGACAGCATCGGTATGACTAAACTGTTCATTATGGAGTTTTCATGGACAGCATTGGTATGACCAAACTGTTCATTATGGAGTTTTCATGGACAGCATCGGTATGACTAAACTGTTCATTATGGAGTTTTCATGGACAGCATTGGTATGACCATACTGTTCATTATGGAGTTTTCATGGACAGCATCGGTATGACCAAACTGTTCATTATGGAGTTTTCATGGAAACCGTTGGTATGACCAAACTGTTCATTATGGAGTTTTCTTGGACAGCATCGGTATGACCAAACTGTTCATTATGGAGTTTTCTTTGACAGCATCGGTATGACTAAACTGTTCATTATGGAGTTTTCATGGACAGCATTGGTATGACCATACTGTTCATTATGGAGTTTTCATGGAAAACATCGGTATGACCATACTGTTCATTATGGAGTTTTCATGGACAGCATTGGTATGACCATACTGTTCATTATGGAGTTTTCATGGACAGCATTGGTATGACCAAACTGTTCATTATGGAGTTTTCATGGACAGCATCGGTATGACCAAACTGTTCATTATGGAGTTTTCATGGACAGCATCAGTATGACCAAACTGTTCATTATGGAGTTTTCATGGACAGCATGGGTATGACCAAACTGTTCATTATGGGGTTTTCATGGAAAGCATCGGTATGACCAAACTGTTCATTATGGAGTTTTCATGGACAGCATCGGTATGACCAAACTGTTCATTATGGAGTTTTCATGGACAGCATCGGTATGACCAAACTGTTCATTATGGAGTTTTCATGGACAGCATCGGTATGACTAAACTGTTCATTATGGAGTTTTCATGGACAGCATCGGTATGACTAAACTGTTCATTATGGAGTTTTCATGGACAGCATCGGTATGACTAAACTGTTCATTATGGAGTTTTCATGGACAGCATTGGTATGACCAAACTGTTCATTATGGAGTTTTCTTGGACAGCATCGGTATGACTAAACTGTTCATTATGGAGTTTTCATGGACAGCATTGGTATGACCATACTGTTCATTATGGAGTTTTCATGGACAGCATCGGTATGACCAAACTGTTCATTATGGAGTTTTCATGGACAGCATCGGTATGACTAAACTGTTCATTATGGAGTTTTCTTGGACAGCATCGGTATGAGCAAACTGTTCATTATGGAGTTTTCTTGGAGAGCATCGGTATGACTAAACTGTTCATTATGGAGTTTTCATGGACAGCATTGGTATGACCATACTGTTCATTATGGAGTTTTCATGGAAAACATCGGTATGACCATACTGTTCATTATGGAGTTTTCATGGACAGCATTGGTATGACCATACTGTTCATTATGGAGTTTTCATGGACAGCATTGGTATGACCAAACTGTTCATTATGGAGTTTTCATGGATAGCATCGGTATGACCAAACTGTTCATTATGGAGTTTTCATGGACAGCATCTGTATGACTAAACTGTTCATTATGGAGTTTTCATGGACAGCATCGGTATGACTAAACTGTTCATTATGGAGCTTTCATGGACAGCATCGGTATGACCATATTGTTCATTATGGAGTTTTCATGGACAGCATCGATATGACCAAACTGTTCATTATGGAGTTTTCATGGACAGCATCGGTATGACTAAACTGTTCATTATGGAGTTTTCATGGACAGCATCGGTATGACTAAACTGTTCATTATGGAGTTTTCATGGACAGCATCGGTATGTCTAAACTGTTCATTATGGAGTTTTCATGGACAGCATCGGTATGACCAAACTGTTCATTATGGCGTTTTCATGGACAGCATCGGTATGACTAAACTGTTCATTATGGAGTTTTCATGGACAGCATCGGTATGACTAAACTGTTCATTATGGAGTTTTCATGGACAGCATGGGTATGACTAAACTGTTCATTATGGAGTTTTCATGGACAGCATGGGTATGACCATACTGTTCATTATGGGGTTTTCATGGACAGCATTGGTATGACCAAACTGTTCATTATGCAGTTTTCATGGACAGCATTGGTATGACCACACTGTTCATTATGGAGTTTTCATGGACAGCATTGGTATGACCACACTGTTCATTATGGAGTTTTCATGGACAGCATCGGTATGACCAAACTGTTCATTATGGAGTTTTCATGGAAAGCATCAGTATGACCAAACTGTTCATTATGGAGTTTTCATGGACAGCATCGGTATGACCAAACTGTTCATTATGGAGTTTTCATGGACAGCATCGGTATGACCAAACTGTTCATTATGGAGTTTTCTTGGACAGCATCGGTATGACCAAACTGTTCATTATGGAGTTTTCATGGAAAGCATCGGTATGACCAAACTGTTCATTATGGAGTTTTCATGGAAAGCATCAGTATGACCAAACTGTTCATTATGGAGTTTTCATGGAAAGCATTGGTATGACCAAACTGTTCATTATGGAGTTTTCATGGACAGCATTGGTATGACCATACTGTTCATTATGGAGTTTTCATGGAAAACATCGGCATGTCCATACTGTTCATTATGGAGTTTTCATGGACAGCATCGGTATGACCAAACTGTTCATTATGGAGTTTTCATGGAAACCGTTGGTATGACCAAACTGTTCATTATGGAGTTTTCATGGAAAGCATCGGTATGACCAAACTGTTCATTATGGAGTTTTCATGGAAAGCATTGGTATGACCATACTGTTCATTATGGAGTTTTCATGGACAGCATCGGTATGACCATACTGTTCATTATGGAGTTTTCATGGACAGCATCGGTATGACCATACTGTTCATTATGGAGTTTTCATGGAAAACATCGGTATTACCATACTGTTCATTATGGAGTTTTCAAAAAATGGTGTCCAGCAAGTGATTCAAGATAGAGAGGGATATGTGTCAATTTGAGTATGTCTTTTGGCAGGAGATATGATTGCCATTGTCACATAAAATCAAGCAAAAAATTCTGAGAATTACATCAAGTTTAGAGATATCTGCAAAAACAAATGAGCGCCAGTTTGTGCAACTACACTTGAGGTAATTAAGCTGTACATGTTCTTTTACAAACCTTTTAGTTGAACAGAATGTTTACTGTGGCTGCATCAGTTTCAAACACTGAACTTTTTAAATGCACATTTTCCAGCTTAACAATAACACTGTATGATATTTTATAACATGTTACTGAAAACTGGTAAAACTTTGGGGAAAAAAATGAACTGCCTTACTGAGAAGGTCTTGTTTTGCTTATCTTTGACATTTGGACTGAAACACTATTTTGGGATTATTGTGAATTAATTCAAAGACAGAAACATTCTGGATTATATCATTGCGATACAGCAATACTTATTTCATCAGCACATTTAAGGCTATTGGTACATTATAATAATAATAATAATAATAATAATAATAATAATGAGAACTTTGTATAGCGCGTAATCTTTAGACGCTCTAAGTACTTTACAACATTAGACAACACCTGTAACATAACAAAACCAAACATATATAATGATATGATTGCAAAACAGACACCATGAAATTAGAAAACATAAACATGCTAAAAGTATTTACAGACCTGCCAACTCTTAAAATACAACTTACAGCATACTAGCAAAAATTACGGAAAAATTATTGTTGCCAAAAAATCCGGATAATTGGTTCAGCCATGTTTTATTTGGATCCGGGTTTCATCTTAGAATTAGTAAAAGTAGTCAGGGAATCAGACTAAATTTACAGCAGCACCCCAGACGCTTTAAACTGCACCTGTTTGTTCATGCGAAATGTCTGCATGATCAAACTGTTGATTATAGAATTTTTTAAAGAATGGCGTCCAGAAAGAAATACATGTTTAAGACGAAAGGGAAAATAAGCTTCTAGAAAAGTGTTGATAATCAAAACAGAAGAATAAAAAGAAGTATTCAGATTCTTGTGTATAAAAGCTGGAAAGGACACAATTACGTTTATTGGACATCACATGCCAATTTGGGTATGTCTCGTTGTGGGAGACATGATTGCTGTCATCATGTGAAATGGAACAGAATTTCCAAGAATTATGTCAAGTTGAGAGATAATAACAAGTCATTGAGCTGCATAGGGTTTGGAACTAGAGTTCGTGCAACTGTACTAGTGGTAAATAAAGTCTATGCATACATTACAAACTTTTGAGTTGAACATACTGTTTATCGTCGATGTGTCAGACGTTTAATTACGTTTTCCAGCTTTACAATAGCGGTTATTGATATTTTGTCACACCTTACTGAAAACTGGTCAATCTTACGGAAAAAAATTGACTGCCTTACTGAGACAGACTCGTCAGGGTTGGCAGGTCTGAATTATTTAAGGTAGGAAACATTATTAGGTCTTTAAGTTTGTTCTTGCAGTCGAAATAGGTGAGTTTTAAGAGCACTCTTGAATGGGATCACTTTGTCTTTGTGTCTAAGTTCAGTGGGCAATTCATTCCACGTTGCTGGGCCCTGGTATGCCAAAAAAAACAACATTGTCCATATGACTTAGTTTTCATAGTGGGAATAGAATATTATCATCAGGTCTATGAAGAAAGCAGTCTAAAATGTGACCATGTTTATGGGTGGGTGGATTAACTAACTGTTTGAGGTTGAAAACATTAATTGAATCTAGGAGTTTTGATGTGTTTGGGTTTCCAGGACAGTCAGAGTGAAAGTTGAAATCTCCAAGAATAATCAGGTTGCCACCTATCGAATTTCCATGCTCCAGAAGATTCAGAAACTGCTCCAAAGAGAGAGGTTCGGTCAGCTTGTTTTTTTTTTAATCGGAGGAGGGCAATGGAGCCAGAAAATCAACTGACCTTTGTTCCTTTGTGAGTGAGATTTGAACTGTTTTAAATTATGTGTGTTAGAAATGGAAAGTTGTAGTGTAGTTAAAATGGTAAATTCTGGAGTTCTTTGCAATGACAGCAGTTCCACCTCGGCAGGAGTGGTGTAGGAATGACTTTGTGGAGTAAATGGAGGGTGTTATATCACACACTTTGACTCATCACCTGCCATTTACATTTAATTGAAGATGAATGTAGTCCCAGATTGTTAAGTCTAGTTCACAATGTAGTACTGAGTGCCAGGGAGTTGTTATTTAATGCAATTGATGAGGGTCCATCATAGCATAAATCAGTTGTAACATGATAATACAAATTCAAAACAATACAATTGTAGTACAAGTGGGGCAAAATGAATGAGAAAAAGTCTGATAGTTCTCCTACCTCCTCCCTGCCAAATCAAGCAAGTGAAGGAAATGCACTCTAATAGAGCAGCCAATGCATGATGACATCAATATAGTAGATGAACACAGTCCACAAACACATATGACAATGAGAAACAATCCAAAAATCCAGATCAGCTACCTCAAGCCTGTTAAGCAATGGTGGCCATTTTGAATTGATTATCCTTGTGATATGAATGTACTCAATGTAGAGACATTTTATAAAAGCTGGATTTGATTGTGACTTGGCTCCAAAACCTTTTTAACTTCTGGCCGAATACTATTCACACTAGATGTTTTTAATCTTGAGGAAAATGTGTAGCTCTGGCGAGATTTCTACATAATAATTTCAATATAGATATAGTGGGATTACCTAAGGAGAGACCACATTACTTGAGGGCGGCCCCCAAGTAGCCGAGTGGTCTAAAGTGTTCATTGTTTCGGATCACTGCCATATCACCTCTGTCTGCATAGGTTCGATTCTCAGGCTTGGCTAATGTGGGTATGTGAAAAAGCTTGCCAGGAGCTTCTCGTGTCAGTGGTTCTTCCTGGAGTTTTCCAGGGTTGTTTCTCCACCAGTTATACTGGCTGCCATGTATGGCCTATCTTTTGCTGAAAAATGGCATTAAACCCTACTACAACAACAACAAAAGAATATATTTGTTGTCGGAAGGGGCAGTCACTCAAGACAGTCTTTATTGTATTACCTATCTATGCTACCATATTTGTTGATGATTCACTGTTAGGGTTAGTGTTTATATTAGGAAGAATATAGGTCATGTTCAATTGTTACAATTTTCTGAAAAAAATTAGACCTGTGTTCCCTCTGTGACTTGGAACATTGCCTTTTCACATTGAACCAATTTTCATTTGCACTATATTGATGGAAGACATCCATGTCACATGAAAATACTTTTAGTGTGAGAAGAAATGTACGAGTCTTTACTTACATAAGTGTCTCTTTTATTTGGATTCATTTCCATCTTGAAGGTGAGTTTTCCTTCATCACACATGTCCACTTTAACTGTGGGAGCATGCTGATAATCTGTTCCCATTATAACTTGAGGTGACACCACAGTGGCCCTACAGTTACTGAAAAAATATAAGGATCTTAGTGTTCTCTTAAATGTCACCTTGGCATTTAAAAAGTATAAAAAATAAGTATATAGAGACAGTGTGTGTGTGTGTGTGTGTGTATGTGGCATCATGTTCCACCCAGTCACAGTATCCTGACACCAGGCCGACGAGTCCTAACAACTAACCTCTTAATGCTGAATGCCAATTGAGGCAGCTGATAGTACCATTTTTACAAGCCTTGGGTATGACTTGACCGGTTTTGAACCCACGACCTCATGCATCCAAGGTGAACACTCTAACCAGTTGGGCAGCAAGAGCAGTTTAAAATATCCACGACAATATGTATCTTATACTGAGGGATTTTATACATACCCACCTTATAATGAGGAGTTGTATTCAAATATGATTAGGCAGCATGCAACCAAACCATTACATAACCCAATTATATATCAATCAGTGATCATAACTATGTAACATCATTGTTGTTTTTTTTTACCTGTGATTTTAAAGTACATGATACTTGTATAAAATACCTCAGTATAGGGAACATATTGTAATGGATCTCATTGCATTTTCTAATGGTTAAGTGTATAAAATACCTCATTATAAGGTGGGTATGGTCATTGGTCAGTAGTGATTTTTAATAGTGACATGTATAAAAGACCTCATTATAAGATGTGTATGGTCATTGGTCCCATAGTGATTTTTAACAGTTCCATGTATAAAATACCTCATTATAAGGTTGGTATGGTCATTTGTCCCATATTGGTTTTTAAGAGTGGTTTTTAAGAGTGACATATAAAATACCTCATTATAAGGTGGGTATGGTTGTTGGTCCCATAGTGATTTTTAAAAGAGACATATATAAAATAACTCATTATAAGGTGGGTATGGTTGTTGGTCCCGTAGTGATTTTTTATAAGGTAGGTATGGTTTTTGGTCCCATAGTGATTTTTAATAGAGACATGTATAAAATACCTCATTATAATGTATCTATTGTCATTGGTCCCATAGTCATGTTTAGGTGACATGTATAAAATACCTCATTATAAGGTGGGTATGGTTGTTGGTCCCATAGTGATTTTTAATAGTATCGTGTATTGTAATAGAGAATCCTCTCGATTTGAGATGAAATTATTACTTGACCTGTATAGGCTGTCATGAATGATCTCATCAGGGCTGTCACATGTATGATCTCTTTTAGACTGTCCCATTTGTGGTCTCATTGGGGTTGTCACATATAGGATCAGGGGCCCTGAGTGGCCGAGTGGTCTAAAGCGCTGTCTGTTATGGATCACTGCCATCTCACCTCTGTCTGCGTGGGTTCGAGTTTCGGATTCAGCCAATGTGGGTATGTGAGAAAGCTTGCCAGTAGCTTCTCGTGGGTTGGTGGTTCTTTCTGGGGTTTTCCAGGGTTCTTCCTCCACCATTAATACTGGCCGCCATGTATAGCCTATCGTGTGCTGAAAAATGGCGTTAAACCCTACAACAACAACAACAACAACAACAACATATAGGATCTCACTGGGACTGTCATATATATGGTATCGTCAAGTCCATAATGACTTCTCTGCAGAATTTACATATAGGATCTCAGTTATTATACACCAGACTTACCTCCTGAGGGAGGGATGGGCAGTATGCAATTATTATACGGCTCCCTTACCTCTGGGGGAGGGATGGGCAGTATGCAGTTATTACACACCACCCTTACCTCCTGGGGGAGGGATGGGCAGTATGCAATTATTATGCACCTCCCTTACCTCCTGGGGGAGGGATGGGCAGTATGCAGTTATTACACACCACCCTTACCTCCTGGGGGAGGGATGGGCAGTATGCAATTATTATGCACCTCCCTTACCTCCTGGGGGAGGGATGGGCAGTATGCAGTTATTATACACCACCCTTACCTCCTGGGGGAGGGATGGGCAGTATGCAATTATACACCTCCCTTACCTCCTGAGGGAGGGATGGGCAGTATGCAGTTATTATACACCACCCTTACCTCCTGGGGGAGGGATGGGCAGTATGCAGGAGTCTTCTTTTCGTTTTTGAAGCATGGTATGCATTTATATCATGACGGGATATTGTGTCCTGTACGTCTGAATTCATAGCTCAACTGATTGTGGATCAGAAGTTTTTGGGTAGGCCTGTTGTCTGTTGTCAGTATGTTGTCTGTCATCCATCAATCTGTTGGTACAGGTTTGTCATTGTTACTCTTCCTAAACTGATTGCAGGATTGACATGAAACTTTGCACACACTTTCATCACGTTGTATAGTTGGTCTTAAATGAAAGAGGATATCCAGTAGGGTTGCCACAGTGGCCATCTTTATGTTACTTCACCTTAATGGATGGTCATGTCAGAATAGTCATGTCAGAATGGCCATGTCAGGATGGCCATGTCAGAATGGTCATGTCAGAATGGCCATGTCCGGATGGCCATGTCAGGATGGTCATGTCAGAATGGCCATGTCAGGATGGCCATGTCAGGATGGTCATGTCAGAATGGTCATGTCAGAATGGTCAGAATGGTCATGTCAGAATGGTCATGTCAGAATGGCCATGTCAGAATGGTCATATCAGACTGGCCATGTCAGAATGGTCATGTCAGAATGGCCATGTCAGGATGGTCATGTCAGAATGGTGTTTTAACCAAAAGACTACTTATGTTGTCTAGTTGGTATTAAATGAAAATGGTCCCACTCAAACATCCAATATGATCACAGCACCTATTAAGGAAAATCTTGTTATTTCTACTCCTGAATGAAAAGTTGTATCAACAAGAGGTTTTATTTCTAGTTGGTCCCAACTTGTCTATCACAGCAGCCATCTTGAGAATCTTATTGCTGCTCCTCCTGAAATTGCCATAATGATACGGAGCTTTTCACTGGAAGATTTCTTATGATGTCTTGCTGGTGAACATGGTGGTGATCTGGCCTCCAATGTGGCCACTACTAGCCATGTCAAAATCTTGTTATTGCTACTACTAAAGTCCTTGAATTTCACAAATATTGGTGAAAGTTGGGAAAAAACCAGGAATTTTCTGCCACCACTTAACACCAGAAACAATCACCTAATTGAGTCATATTCTTGTTAGTTCTAAATGAAAATGGCTTTAATCTTACAGCCAATATGGCCACCATAGCAGCAACTAATTTTAAAATATTGTTATTGCGCAAAAAGTACTGGAGGTGGTTTCAAAACTTAGCACTTAAAAAGAAGAAATTATGTGGTCTTGATGATCTGATTACAATCAGATCTCCACCACACTACATGAAGATCTGACAGCAACTGCTTAGGGGTCATGTTCTGGTGACCTTTTTCTATTACCATAAATGCCGATTTTATATGCCAATCAGATTAAGTCTTATATCTTCGCATTTGGGAGACTGAGCAGTGTGGCTGAAGAGCATCAATGTGTGTTCCGAACAAATTGACTCACTTTCAGATTTTTGAAAGCTGCATTTCCATTGGGTAATTGAAAGGTGACCAGAACACAGGGTTCCCATGCTACCGGGAAATCGGGAAAAAGTCAGGAGAAATGATAATTTTTTCCGGACTGTGAAAAGTCCTTGAATTTAGCAAATATTGATGAAAGTTGGGAAAAACCCAGGAATTTTCTGCCACCACTTGACCCCTGGAACAATCACCTAATTGAGTCATAATTAAACTGATCATAAGTTAAATTTATCAAGTTCTAAGAAGAATATTCGGAGGGTGCAGTATGGATCATTTGGGTGCTTGCAATAAACATACATGCTGAGTCAATCCAAATGCTCAGTGGATTAGATTCATCTAGTAGACTTTTATTTTCAAACTCAGCATGATATCCGTATCTTTCGTTACATAGAAGCTATGAAAACCAGTCTAGCATCACAAGAGGACAACATGGTCGTGGCAAAGCTTAGCTGCTTACCGGATGGAAGTGCAAACTTGAACGTTGTTAGATCGAGCAATACATGCATGAAATTGATATGAAAATTACTTATTTTCTCAGAAATTGTATTAAAATCGTTATGTCTTTAATATGCTGAAAGACAAGATAAAACTATGGCGTTGATGAAATATTACCTGGTGCTCGCAATTTGCATTGCTAGTCAGCGAGTACACAAATCTAACAACCCACATTTTCAGCTGTTGTAGAGAAAAAAATATTAAATGAAAGTCATATGCTGGTTGTAATAAAAATACAAAAATGAAAGGACACAAAATTTTCCATATTTATATATTCCAAGAACAAGTTTTAGAGTTTTGTTGTATCACGTGACTACCACGTTGACATGTGCTCTCTGGTTGATAAATCAGACTGGTCAGATTGCTGGTTTTTACAAAAAGTGCCTGACTTTCATTTAATATAATTGAATTTCTGTACAACAACATTATAAAGGAGTTTGTTGTTGATATCACATGACTATTGGACTCCCAATGTTGTCTTTGAGATTTGTGAAGTCATCTGACTAGTAATGCAAATGGTGAGTACAGGGTCAGGTTTCATCTATGCCATAGTTTTGTCTAGTCTGTCAGTGGCTTAAAGACATGACGTTTATAATACTTGCCATTTTCTGAATAAATAAATCATTTTCCTATCGATTTCAGGTACGAGTTGATATAACATAAATTTAAATTTTTTAGTCCCACTGTTAAGCGACTACCATATGTCGCTATGCATGGTGGCAGCAAATTCCAAAGTTTTTATATGTAATTGCAATGACCCCATACCCCAACCTAAATGTCCAAATATGAAAAATGGGGTGGGAATATTCGAAGGAAACCCGGATTAGAAAACGGACTGCTATTCGTTTTAAGCCAAATTTTGTAGTCCAAATTGTTGATTGAGTCCCAAAGCCAAAATGAGAAATTGTCGTCCATTGTATTATATATTAAAAAATGATTCAAGACCCTGTATCAATACAGGTTTGGGGACTGGTTTGACGAATTACAAGAAGTCAAATTGATTTTACAGAAAATTCAGTTCTTGTTTATACAGCAGTATATAATTTTGAAGGTCTTTTGTCAAAATTTAAATCGACCCATTTCAAATGTTTTTTAAATAATGGATTTTTAACCAGATCGTCTTAAGGAGATTAGGTTGTTTGAAAAAGCTTGTTTGGGATTTTATTGGCACAGATAAATATTTTACAATTAAAGGTTTGAAAGGAACCAAAACTATTTTATGTTCATTGCATTGTACCCACTTGGCAACATAATGCAGGTCAGCATTTCAATGTACAGAATTTTTATTCTGTACATTGAAATGACTTTATATGCCAAATTATAGGAATATAATCAAACTTGTTTCATGTAATACATTTTGTGGTTCTGTACATGATCATCTTTTCTGGCTTTTATGTTTTGGAGAGTCTTGAAAGAGAACCATCTTTTAGATTTAGAAAATGCATGTTTTAGAATCAAAAATGTTCTTTAGTTCCATTCTGCAATCATCACATGTGAACCTTGAACCTTGAAAAAAATTAATTTCATCCTGGAAAAACCCTGGAAATGACCTGGAAATTTATCTTTAGAAAAGCATGGGAACTAAGTGGTTGTGGATCTGATTTCAATCAAGAAATTCTCTTCAGTCAGCAGAGTTTTTGTCCACTCAAGGGACTTTTGTTGAAAATTGTATTTATGCATGACATATTCTGTAAGCACTTGCCTACTATGAGAGATAGTTTTAAATTCAGCCTTTAGATATTTGATTTTTAAGTTTGAGTGAATTTTAAGATTTATGCCAGGTTTCCAAAATTATGATGATTGGAATCACTTTAATAGACAGTGAAAGGGTCACATATTAGATGGAGATTGAGTCCTTTATATAAAGGTGTCTGCAAAGACAGGCATCATGGTACACGTGTAAACACATTAGGGCATGGACTTGTATAAAGTTATTTGGATAATAACATAAAAGCTTTTGATTTACTCACTTCCATGGTTCATCCACTGACACAAGGAATCTGACCACTATGTGGATATCCCTTGGGGTTTTCCTCCTTTCAAGTACACTCATACTGGTACCCTGGCTGGACAGTATGAAGACCTGTGTCAGCATGATAATTATGATGGGGACAGCCATTGTGAAATGGTACACAGAGATAAGGAAATCCCAAGGACACGACAGTTTATCACCAGAGGTGTCGGGTCCTTATCTGGTATGATGTCAGTCAAAATTTAAGGAGAGTAAAATATTTGACAGAACCCCAAGTTATATGACATGTAATATTTATCACCTTTTTAATGTCCTTACGTCCATCTTATATATTCTCACCTAAGTTACCATTGATTATTCCTTCATATCATTTGATGTATAATCTATATATCATCCAGCAGTATTTCTCATTGGTTGTTTATTTTATTTGCAGCAAATTTAACAGTATATGAAAATGCATTATGTTTGTCTGTCTGTCTGTCTGTCACTCTTGCACATCAGTTTTGTGTTGATGTCAGTTTCAGGCACTGTGGTGTGGCATATTTATTCTGACAGTGCCCCGAGTGGCCGAGTGGTCTAAAGTGCTCACCGTTCTGGATCACTGCCATCTCACCTCTGTCAGCGTGGGTTCGAATCCAAGGCTCAGCTAGCATGGGTATGTGGGAAAGCCTGCCAGTAGCTTCTCATGGGTCAGTAGTTTTTCCCCCGAGTTTTCCAGGGTTCTTCCTCCACCATTTATACTGGCTGCCATGTATAGCCTATCTTGTGCTGAAAAATGGCATTAAACCCTAGAACAACAACAACAACATCATCTTTATTCGGACAATATATTCTTAAAATGCATTATAGTTTTGAGAAAGTTTGCATACTAATAAGGACAATTTGTTAAATCAGAAAACTTGCTAACATTTGATAACTGTATTATTTGTAAACAAAGACGGGACATTTGTTTCCTTTATGTTTTACTTGGATAGATTAGTAAAAAATTAGGTTACATTTATCCATATGAGAAGGTATTTTATATTTGTATTGATTTAATTTTTCTGTTACATAGGTAAATTAACATTATCAGATGATGCACATTGTAGGTTAGTCACACTGGTCATTGTCTCGGACAATTACACATTAAAAATTAAATACGAACTTTCATCCAGCATAGGCAGTGTGCATGGGTTCAAGTCTCGGATTCGTCTAATGTGCATATATGAGAAAGCTTGCCAGTAGCTTCTTATGGGTCAGTGGTTCTTTCCGGGGGTTTTCCTGGTTCTTCCTCCACCATTAATACTGACCGCCATGTATAGCCTATTGTGTGCTAAAAAATGGCGTTAAACCCTACAACAACATCATCCAGCATAGGATAGGGATTTACATTTATGTAGCAAGTGTGTGTCGTGGGTGGGGACGGGGATTTGTTTATATTGCAATGAAAAATTAAACAGATAACTCTACATCAGGAATTATAATGACTGATTTTGCAACTAAAGGTGGGCTGCATTTAGAAAATTCCTTTTCATCACCAGCCAGTAGTTTGAAAAAAAGTGTTCTCCTGATACATATTACATCAAATCAGAAGTGAAGTTTTATTTTTAGTTGGATTGTTTTACAGCACATGACTGTTAAATCGTTAATACACCCTAAAACTAAATGCTATCTCAGTCAAGTTGTGCATTGCTTGGGTGGCATCACATGCTTTTGGTGATGATTGCATCACCAGCACGTCACCCGATTGATAGTGTATTCGCTGTCTTGTACACTGTGTGCTGAAAACTTGGTATTACTTTATGCCCATTTACTCTCATCCGAAATTGCACGCAAACCCTGTTATTCATGGCTCAAAAATTGCAATGTATGCAAGCCGTGGTGTTATCTTTTTTAGTCTCAGTGCAATCTTATGTACAGTATATATAAAAATGGTGTTTGTCTTTTAAGTCTCTATGCAGTCTTATGTACAGTGTATGTGAGCAGTGGTGTTTGTCTTTTTAGTCTCTTTAGTGAGTGTAAACTGGTGTTTGTCCTTTTTAGTCTGTATAAAGTCCTATGTGCAGTGTAGGCAAGCAGTGGTGTTCAGGTATTTTTAGTCGGTGTTCTGGTACTGCAAGATTTAGATTTTTGTTTATTGTTTATTCTCTGTTGCAGATAGCAAGACGTGAGCATCACTTACAGGTTGTAACAGCAGGGGAATCATCAATGTGTGCATTTAGCTCAGTTTCTCAAACACATTACAAAAAACATGTCATTTAGTAGAGACACGCACTAATGGTTACTGCTACAAAGTTATTACAAAAAGGCTGTTCACTTCTGCTGCAGCTATCAGCAGGTCAAGAAAAATGCTTACCCAGAATAACGATTTATATAAGAACACCCAAAACATTCTTAATTTTTAACTTTATATTGTAATAAATAAATGACATAAAACTTTATATTGTAATAAATGACATAAAACTTTATATTGTAATAAACAAATGACAGAAAACTTTATATTGTAATAAATGACAGAAAACTTTATATTGTAATAAATAAATGACATAAAAGTTTACTTCTCTAAATGTCTCCAGCAGATTTATTTACATGCATGTCCCAGGGTTCCATATATGGGATTTTTCACACTCTTTTCACTAGGCAAGGTAATTATTTATTGGTGCTCCAGTCAACCCAGCTGTAATTAGTGTCTTGACTTGGAGTTGAACTGTAATGGAATATCACTTGTATTAGAGACTTGCTTTATGACATAGAAAAGCTTTATATCATGTATCACAAGGAAGCGTCCAAATTTGCCACCTGAGTATGGACAGAGTTTATTGTTGTTGTTGTTGTTCTAGGATTTAATGCCATTTTTCAGCACAAGATAGGCTATACATGACGGCCAGTATTAATGGTGGAGGAAGAACCCGGGAAAACCCCGGAAAGAACCACTGACCCACGAGAAGCTACCGGCAAGCTTTCTCACATATCCACATTGGCCGAGCCCGAGGCTCGAACACAAGCAGACAGAGGTGAGATGGCAGTGGTCCGTGATGGAGAACGCTTTAGACCACTCGGCCACCCCGACAAACTTTATATTATGTATCACAAGCAAGCATCCAAATTTGCTACCCGAGTATGGACAAACTTTATATTATGTATCACAAGCAAGTGCAACACAACTTTAATAATAAACTGTTTTCCAGAGTCCATATTTACCACCTGAAGATACAGAGAATGATGAAGACATTTGTGTGATCTGCCATGATGGTCTCAGCGTGGAAGAAACCAAGACACTGGACTGTGGACATATATTTCATTTTCAGGTTAGTCGTCTGATTTTCAGATAAGTAGATGCACAATTTCGACATAATACTCATTTTAATCACCAGATCAAGCAGTCCTGATATAGACATTTTACTCCATTTTAATCACCAGTTCAGGCAGTCCTGGTATTGACATTACACTCATTTTAATCACCAGATCAAGCAGTCCTGATATAGACATTTTACTCCATTTTAATCACCAGTTCAGGCAGTCCTGGTATTGACATTACACTCATTTTAATTGCCAGTTCAAGCAGTCCTGATATCAAGGTTATACTCTAAGCAGTCCTGGTATTGACATTACACTCATTTTAATTGCCAGTTCAAGCAGTCCTGGTATTGACATTACACTCATTTTAACACCAGTTCAAGCAGTCCTGGTATTGACATTACACTCATTTTAACACCAGTTCAAGCAGTCCTGGTATTGACATTACACTCATTTTAACACCAGTTCAGGCAGTCCTGGTATTGACATTACACTCATTTTAACACCAGTTCAGGCAGTCCTGGTATTGACATTACACTCATTTTAACACCAGTTCAAGCAGTCCTGGTATTGACATTGCACTCATTTTAGCACCAGTTCAAGCAGTCCTGGTATTGACATTACACTCATTTTAATCGCCAGTTCAAGCAGTCTTGGTATTGACGTTACATTCATTTTAATCGCCAGTTCAAGCAGTCCTGGTATTGACATTACACTCATTTTAATCGCCAGTTCAAGCAGTCCTGGTATTGACATTACACTTATTTTAACACCAGTTCAAGCAGTCCTGGTATTGACATTACACTCATTTTAACACCAGTTCAAGCAGTCCTGGTATTGACATTACACTCATTTTAATCCCCAGTTCAAGCAGTCCTGATATTGACATTTTGCCAGTTCAAGCAGTCCTGGTATTGATATTACACTCATTTTAATCACCAGTTCAAGCAGTCCTGGTATTGACATTACACTCATTTTAATCGCCAGTTCAAGCAGTCCTGGTATTGACATTACACTCATTTTAATTGCCAGTTCAAGCAGTCCTGGTATTGACATTACACTCATTTTAATCACCAGTTCAAGCAGTCCTGGTATTGACATTACACTCATTTTAATCACCAGTTCAAGCAGTCCTGGTATTGACATTACACTCATTTTAATCGCCAATTCAAGCAGTCCTGGTATTGACATTACACTCATTTTAATCGCCAGTTCAAGCAGTCCTGGTATTGACATTACACTCATTTTAATTGCCAGTTCAAGCAGTCCTTTACATCCTCATTATACCTGACTCCCTAGATAAACTCACAACTCGCTTATAATGTTGGGTCATGTGTGGATCCCACGTTTTAAAACTAGAAAATACCCCAAAATTGACCACAATTTGTTGAATGTGAAGCAAATCGAGTTCAAAATCTGTAATGAAGCCTTGAGACATCAGTTGTATAGTCGTTAAATTTTCTTTCCAAACAACCGTCTCAGTATATTGTATATAAGACTATTCAAACAAAATTTTGATCAATTAAAATGTCACTATTGCTTATTGGTAGCAACGCTTATAAGCAGATACCAGATAAACGAGTTTTTTCAAGTGAAATATATGGTTTAGCTTTATCTTTCAGGGTAATCATCATAAATGCTTTCTTGTATTAAATTGTGAAAAATGTTGGTCTACCATCACAGCTATGTCTGTGAATATTTTTTGTGAGAACCTAATTAAGTGCCCTCCATTTTTTGATCTTTTGATAGTGGAAGTATTTCTTGTATTGTTACACTCAATTAAAAGCAGACCTGCTTTTTATTATCACGTTAATTACATTTTTTGTATCAAATCAAATAAAGTGGGTGGTATAAATAAAAGTAAAAAGTCATGCAAATCCTACATTGTATTAAAGCTTGTGATTAGTTTGGTGTCCGGTCAGCTCTTTTCAAATGGCAAGTTCAGTCTTGTATAAACAGTATTATGTAAGTAAAACAATTAAACAACGTTAAATTAGCCTACTCATTGGCAAATGTGATCAAAGCTATCCAGACAAGGATGTGAAATGAGTACTTGGTGAATTAAAAGCTGTTTATTATCAAGGATGCAAGATAGTACTTGGTGAAGTAAAAAATGTGATCAAAGCTGTCCAGACTAGGATGCGAAATGAGTACTTGGTGAAGTAAAAAATGTGATCAAAGCTATCCAGACAAGCATGCGAAATGAGTACTTAGTGAAGTAAAAGCTGTTTATTATCAAGCATGCAAACTGAGTACTTGGTGAAGTAAAAGCTGTTTATTATCAAGCTTATGAATGAGTACTTGGTGAAGTAAAAACTATTTTATTATCAAGGATGCAAAATGAGTACTTGGTGAAGTAGAAGCTGTTTATTATCAAGCATGCAAAATGAGTACTTGGTGAAGTAAAAGCTGTTTATTATCAAGGATGCGAAATGAGTACTTGGTGAAGTAAAAGCTGTTTATTATCAAGGATGCGAAATGAGTACTTGAAATAAAAGCTGTTTATTATCAAGGATGTGAAATGAGTACTTGGTGAAGTAAAAGCTGTTTATTATCAAGGATGCGAAATGAGTACTTGGTGCAGTAAAAGCTGTTTATTATCAAGGATGCGAAATGAGAACTTGGTGAAGTAAAATCTGTTTATTATCAAGGATGCGAGATAGTACTTGGTGAAGTAAAAAATGTGATCAAAGCTATCCAGACTAGGATGCGAAATGAGTACTTGCTGAAGTAAAAATGTGATCAAAGCTATCCAGACAAGCATGCAAAATGAGTGCTTGGTGAAGTAAAAAATGTGATCAAAGCTATCCAGACAAGCATGCAAAATGAGTACTTGGTGAAGTAAAAGCTGTTTATTATCAAGCATGCAAATTGAGTACTTGGTGAAGTAAAAGCTGTTTATTATCAAGCATACAAAATGAGTACTTGGTGAAGTAAAAACTGTTTTATTATCAAGGATGCAAAATGAGTACTTGGTGAAGTAAAAGCTGTTTATTATCAAGGATGCAAAATGAGTACTTGAAGTAAAAGCTGTTTATTATCAAGGATGCGAAATGAGTACTTGGTGAAGTAAAAGCTGTTTATTATCAAGGATGCGAAATGAGTACTTGGTGAAGTAAAAGCTGTTTATTATCAAGGATGCGAAATGAGTACTTGGTGAAGTAAAAGCTGTTAATTATCAAGGATGCAAAATGAGTACTTGGTGAAGTAAAATCTGTTTATTATCAAGGACGTGAAATGAGTACTTGGTGAAGTAAAAGCTGTTTATTATCAAGGATGCGAAATGAGTACTTGGTGAAGTAAAAGCTGTTAATTATCAAGGATGCAAAATGAGTACTTGGGGAAGTAAAAGCTGTTTATTATCAAGGATGCGAAATGAGTACTTGGTGAAGTAAAAGCTGTTTATTATCAAGGATGCGAAATGAGTACTTGGTGAAGTAAAAGCTGTTTATTATCAAAGATGCAAAATGAGTACTTGGTGAAGTAAAAACTGTTTATTATCAAGGATCCGAAATGAGTACTTGGTGAAGTAAAAGATGTTTATTATTAGAGATTTCCTCAATGGTGAGAAGAAATTTATATATTTTTTGCAATTAACTCAAGGTATTAATATTTTACTAACAGAACAATGAAAAAGCAAATTGATTTTAACGTTGATGGTTTTCACAAAATAATGGTCTCTAGTGTTGAAAAAAACAACCTTGTTTTGTTGTGATTCAACAGCAACAGAAAGAATTGATGTAATAATGCACAGTGATTTTGCATGCACATGTTTGTTGTTGAAACCTTTTGGTGTCAGCATTATACTTGGGTTTTAATCACCATTTGAAGCAGTCCTTGGTGTCAGCATTATACTTGAGTTTTAATCGCCATTTCAAGCAGTCCTTGGTGTCAGCATTATACTTGGGTTTTAATCATCACTTCAAGCTGTCCTCGGTGTCAGCGTTATACTTGGGTTTTAGTCACCACTTCAAGCAGTCCTTGGTTCAGCATTATACTTGGATTTTAATCACCACTTCAAGCAGTCCTTGGTGTCAGCATTATACTTGGGTTTAGTCGCCACTTCAAGCAGTCCTCAGTTCAGCATTATACATGGATTTTAGTCAGCACTTCAGGCAGTCCTTGGTGTCAGCATTATACTTGGGTTTTAATCACCACTTCAGGCAGTCCTCGGTGTCAGCATTATACTTGGGTTTTAGTCAGCACTTCAGGCAGTCCTTGGTGTCAGCATTATACTTGGATTTTAATCACCACTTCAAGCAGTCCTCTGTGTCAGCATTATACTTGGATTTTAATCACCACTTCAGGCAGTCCTTGGTGTCAGTATTATACTTGAGTTTTAATCGCCATTTCAAGCAGTCCTTGGTGTCAGCATTATACTTGTGTTTAATCACCACTTCAGGCAGTCCTCAGTGTCAGCAATTTACTTGGATTTTAATCACCACTTCATGCAGTCCTTGGTGTCAGCTTTATACATGGGTTTTAATCACCAGTTCAGGCAGTCCTCGATGTCAGCATTATACTTGGGTTTTAATAACCACTTAGGCAGTCCTTGGTGTCAGCATTATACATGGATTTTAGTCAGCACAACAGGCAGTCCTTGGTGTCAGCATTATACTTGGGTTTTAATCACCACTTCAGGCAGTTCTCGGCATCAGCATTATAGTTTCATTCTAATTGCAGGTTTATGGTTTAACCACAATTATGATGTTTAAGGCAACAAAAATCATCTGTATTATGAAGAAATATACCGTCTGTCAATTGCAACACTGCTTTACACATGCAAAGCCAGTTACATGTGAACCTATCCAAAGCAAAAGCATTTTATATGATGCTTTTCATAAAAAAAATTTGGGAAAAATGTTCAACCAGATGTCTTCTCTGTATTGCATATTTATAATTGGAGTATTTTCACCCAATTTATTTTATTGATTGGAAACCTAAGAATTATTATTTTTCCAAAATAAAAGATGAAATGAGGTTAGCAGTATTTAGCATTATGAAAGATTCATTGGGCAAATCGCAAAATTTAACTTGAAGAGATCTTGGCCATAACCTTGAAAAGTGATCAAGAGGTTCCAGCACACACCTACTGTTGAGAAGAGTTGAGGCTGAAGTGCATATACCAACTGAGAAGATCAAAAGGTTGAAGCACATACACCTATTGAAGTGGTCAAGAGGTTGAAGTACATACCCCTATAGACAAGTGGTCAAGATGTTGAAGTACATACCCCTATAGATAAGTGGTCAAGATGTTGAAGTACATACCCCTATAGATAAGTGGTCAAGAGGTTGAAGTACATACCCCTATAGACAAGTGGTCAAGAGGTTGAAGTACATACCCCTATAGATAAGTGGTCAAGAGGTTGAAGTACATACCCCTATAGACAAGTGGTCAAGATGTTGAAGTACATACCCCTATAGACAAGTGGTCAAGATGTTGAAGTACATACCCCTATAGACAAGTGGTCAAGATGTTGAAGTACATACCCCTATAGACAAGTGGTCAAGATGTTGAAGTACATACCCCTATAGACAAGTGGTCAAGATGTTGAAGTACATACCCCTATAGACAAGTGGTCAAGATGTTGAAGTACATACCCCTATAGACAAGTGGTCAAGATGTTGAAGTACATACCCCTATAGATAAGTGGTCAAGATGTTGAAGTACATACCCCTATAGACAAGTGGTCAAGATGTTGAAGTACATACCCCTATAGACAAGTGGTCAAGATGTTGAAGTACATACCCCTATAGACAAGTGGTCAAGATGTTGAAGTACATACCCCTATAGATAAGTCGTCAAGATGTTGAAGTACATACCCCTATAGATAAGTGGTCAAGACGTTGAAGTACATACCCCTATAGATAAGTGGTCAAGATGTTGAAGTACATACCCCTATAGATAAGTCGTCAAGATGTTGAAGTACATACCCCTATAGATAAGTCGTCAAGATGTTGAAGTACATACCCCTATAGACAAGTGGTCAAGAGAATTTAGTACATACACCATAATGAGAAGTGATCAAGAGGTTGAATCACATCCCCTATAGAAAAGTAGTCAAGAGGTTGAAGCACTTATCCCCAATAGATAAGTAGTCAAGAGGTTGAAGTACATACCCCTATAGATAAGTGGTCATGAGGCTGAAGTACATATCTCCTACTGAGATGTGATCAAGAGGTTTAAGCATGTTACCTACTGAGAAGTTATAAGGAGGTTGAAGGACATACATGTATTTTGAGAAGTGATCAAGAGGTTGAAAGAGGCACCTGTTATTTTAATGCTTTTAGTGTCTTAACATTATGAGTATTATATCCTTTTAAAACAAATCAGCTTTTTCTAAGTGATACATTTTAGAGTGCCATGGGATGACACTAATAAATAATGATTTTGGTTAATTTAATAACTATTTGACAAAATCTACTGTAACCCACACCTGTATCTGTTTGACAAAATCCAGTGTAACCCACACCTGTTTGACAGAATCTGTGTCTATTTGACAAAATCCAGTGTCACCCATATGTTTGACAGAATCTGTGTCTGTTTGACAAAATGCAGTGTAACCCACACCTGTTTGACAGAATCTTGTCTGTTTGACAAAACCCAGTGTCACCCATATCTGTTTGACAGAATCTGTGTCTGTTTGACAAAATGCAGTGTATCCCACACCTGTTTGACAGAATTTGTGTCTTTTTGACAAAATCCAGTATCACCCACATCTGTTTGACTGAATTTGTGTCTATTTGAAAAAAATGGTTGCTGCATTTCATTATTAATTAATGAACATAGCAAAACAGAATGTTGTATGATGCGTTCCAAACTCAGCATTCTCATCCCACCAAATATATTACTATTCTTACAGTGACATATTGGTGTCACATATTTTTTACATATTCAGTAGGAACAGGTGACAAAACAAACCCCTACAGATACATCTTTTTGTGTTACAGTGCATCAAACAGTGGGTTTTGGGCAGAGAGAGAACTTGTCCAAACTGCCGAAGCCTGGCTTTATTTCCTGAAGAGTTTCCCCACCTGGGTAAATAATTATGTTGTGTCCCCTTGCTTGTTACATGTACATGTATGTGTTACCTGTGACATGAGACTTCTATTCCTTTGACATGAGGCATATAGATTTTGTACATATAATTGTGTCCTTACAAGGTCTTTTGTACGTACATGTATATTATTATTATTTTTGTATTCTATCACAATGGATACATATATTATTATGTTTGTATTCCATCACCATGGCTATTATTGTTTTTGTATTCCTTCATGATTGATAGGAAGGAAGATGTACAGATTGTTATTTTGACATTTCTCTTTTTTGTTGTTTTTTGTTTTTCCATATGTTGTTATCACCTCAACTGCATAATTATGGGTAATGTACAGTTTTCAAGTGTTCCTAGTGATGGTAGTAATGTACAGTTTTCAAGTGTTCCTAGTGATGGTAGTAATGTAGTTTTCAAGTTTTCTTAGTGATGGTAGTAATGTATAGTTTTCAAGTGTTCCTAGTGATGGTAGTATTTTATACTTCAAATCTTATTTGGTAATGTTATCATTCTTATGCCCCACATTTCTGTGCAAGATTTTTGATAATTTCTAAATATTGTAAACTTGGTTTCATTTCTAGTCAAATTTGTGATGCTGTCTTGTATTCCATTGCCTGTTATGCTGTCTTGTATTTCATTGCCTGTTATGCTGTCTTGTATTCCATTGCCTGTCATGTTGTCTTGTATTCCATTGCCTGTTATGTTGTTACTCTAACCTGATGCTTACTTTCCATGGTCAGTGTATGAAGCTCATTCTCAGTCTATATATAGATATTTGTGCTGCTCACAATCATTCTATATATAGATACTTGTGTAGCTCACTCTCAGTCTGTATATAGATACTTGTGCTGCTCACTATCAGTCTATATATAGATACTTGTGCTGCTCATAATCATTCTATATATAGATATTTGTGTAGCTCACTCTCTGTCTATATATAGATACTTGTGCAGCTCACTATCATTCTATATATAGATACTTGAGCAGCTGACTATCAGTCTATATATAGATACTTGTGCTGTTCAGTATCAGTCTATATATAGATATTTGTTTACCTCATTCTCAGTCTATATATAGATACTTGTGCAGCTCACTATCAGTCTATATATAGATACTTATGTTGCTCACTATCAGTCTATATATAGATACTTGTGCTGTTCACTATCAGTCTATATATAGATACTTGTGCAGCTCACTATCGGTCTATATATAGATATAGATACTTGTGCAGCTCACTATCAGTCTATATATAGATATAGATACTTGTACAGCTCACTATCAGTCTATATATAGATACTTGTGCTGCTCACTATCAGTCTATATATAGATACTTGTGCTGTTCACTATCAGTCTATATATAGATACTTGTGCAGCTCACTATCGGTCTATATATAGATATAGATACTTGTGCAGCTCACTATCAGTCTATATATAGATACTTGTGCAGCTCACTATCAGTCTATATATAGATATAGATACTTGTACAGCTCACTATCAGTCTATATATAGATACTTGTGCTGCTCACTATCAGTCTATATATGGATACTTGTGCTGCTCACACTCAGTCTATATTTAGATACTTGTGCTGCTCACTATCAGTTTATATTTAGATACTTGTGCTGCTCACTATCAATCTATATGCAAATATTTGTGCAGCTCACTATCATTGTATAATAAATCATGTCTGAATGGTCATAATAACCAGTTTAATTTCCCAATTAGCAATTTCCCGTATAAAAGTCATGTATCAATCAAACGGTGACCTGCTTTCCACAGTCAGGAGCCTGGAGTTTCCTAATAATAGTTTCTCTCTGCTTTAAGCTGTCAGTGGACGGTATCAGCTGTGACTGCTTGCTGCATGCAGGTTAAACTTTTATTTGAGGAAAAAGGCATTGTTTAGATAAAATAACAGTATGTGAATTGATGTGTAAACATTTGTTCTCTTGCTTTTGCCCCAGACATGCTGTCAGCATAACTCGAAGGTGTAAATATGTCAAATTTGAAAGTGAAGTAAAAGGAAGATGGTCAAAGCAGTTGCATGCTGGGAAAAGTAGTTGTATAGTCACTGTAGTCTTTTTTTTATTTGACAGTGTAGCGGGTTTTGTTTGAAATCAATGTTTTTTTATCTGATGTGAAAATGTTATCTGTGAGGAGAGATGCCTGTATAGCTCACTATGAATACGTGTACTAATCGTTGTGCAACTTACTGTGCATACACATGCAAGTGGAGCTAACTATGTTTAGGAATGGTTGTGTAGCTCACTTGTCAGTGTGTATACAGATGACTATAGCTCACAGTCATGTGTAGCTCACTTGTAAGTGTATATACAGATGACTGTAGCTCATAGTCATGTGTCACTCACTTGTCATTGTGTATACAGAGGACTAGCATACAATCCTATGTGTAGCTCACTGTTTATATAAATGACTAGCTCACAATCATATGTGTAGCTCACTTGTCAGTGTGTATACAGATGACTGTAGCTTACAATCGCAAGTGTAGCTCACTTGTCAGTGTGTATACAGATGACTGTAGCTCATAGTCATGTGTATCTGTGTTTATATAGATGACTAACTCACAATCGTGTAGCTCACTGTGTTTATATAGATGACTAGCTAACAATCATGTTTGTAGCTCACTGTGGTTATATAGATGACTAGCTCACAATCATATGTGTAGCTCACTTGTCAGTGTGTATACAGATGACTGTAGCTCACAATCATGTGTAGCTCACTGTCTTTATATAGATGACTAACTCTCAATCATATGTGTAGCTCACTGTTTATATAGATGACTAGCTCACAATCATATGTGTAGCTCACTTGTCAGTGTGTATACAGATGACTGTAGCTCACAATCACAAGTGTAGCTCACTTGTTAGTATGTATACAGATGACTGTAGCTCACAATCATGTGTAGCTCACTGTCTTTATATAGATGACTAACTCTCAATCATGTGTAGCTCACTGTTTATATAGATGACTAGCTCACAGTCATAGGTGTAGCTCACTGTTTATATAGATGACTAGCTCACAATCATGTGTAGCTCACTTGTCAGTGTTTATACAGATGACTGTAGCTCACAATCACAAGTGTAGCTCACTTGTCAGTGTGTATACAGATGACTGTAGCTCACAATCATGTGTATCTGTGTTTATATAGATGACTAGCTCACAATCATATGTGTAGCTCACTTGTCAGTGTGTATACAGATGACTAGCTCACAATCATATGTGTAGCTCACTTGTTAGTATGTATACAGATGACTGTAGCTCACAATCATGTGTAGCTCACTGTCTTTATATAGATGACTAACTCTCAATCATGTGTAGCTCACTGTTTATATAGATGACTAGCTCACAGTCATAGGTGTAGCTCACTGTTTATATAGATGACTAGCTCACAATCATAGGTGTAGCTCACTGTTTATATAGATGACTAGCTCACAATCATGTGTAGCTCACTTGTCAGTGTTTATACAGATGACTAGCTCACAATCATGTGTAGCTTTGTTTATATAGATGACTAGCTCACAATCATGTATAGCTCACTGTGTTTATATAGATGACTAGCTCACACTCATGTGTAGCTCACTTGTCTGTGTATACAGATGACTGTAGCTCACAATCATATGTAGTTCACTGTCTTTATATAGATGACTAACTCTCAATCATATGTGTAGCTCACTGTTTATATAGACGACTTGCTCACAATCATATGTGTAGCTCACTGTTTATATAGATGACTAGCTCACAATCATGTGTAGCTCACTTGTCAGTGTTTATACAGATGACTGTAGCTCACAATCACAAGTGTAGCTCACTTGTCAGTGTGTATACAGATGACTGTAGCTCACAATCATGTATAGCTCACTGTGTTTATATAGATGACTAGCTCACAATCATATGTGTAGCTCACTTGTCAGTGTGTATACATATGGCTGTAGCTCACAATCATGTGTAGCTCACAGTGTTTAGATAGATGACTAGCTCACAATAATGTGTAGCTCACTTGTTAGTGTGTATACAGATGACTAGCTTGCAATCTTAAGTGTAGCTCACTTGTCAGTGTGTATACAGATGACTAGCTCGCAATCATGTGTAGCTCACTTGTCAGTGTGTATACAGATGACTAGCTCACAGTCATGTGTAGCTCACTGTCTTTATATAGATGACTAACTCTCAATCATATGTGTAGCTCACTGTTTATATAGATGACTAGCTCACAATCATATGTGTAGCTCACTTGTCAGTGTGTATACAGATGACTGTAGCTCACAATCACAAGTGTAGCTCACTTGTTAGTATGTATACAGATGACTGTAGCTCACAATCATGTGTAGCTCACTGTCTTTATATAGATGACTAACTCTCAATCATGTGTAGCTCACTGTTTATATAGATGACTAGCTCACAGTCATAGGTGTAGCTCACTGTTTATATAGATGACTAGCTCACAATCATGTGTAGCTCACTTGTCAGTGTTTATACAGATGACTGTAGCTCACAATCACAAGTGTAGCTCACTTGTCAGTGTGTATACAGATGACTGTAGCTCACAATCATGTGTAGCTGTGTTTATCTAGATGACTAGCTCACAATCGTGTAGCTCACTGTGTTTATATAGATGACTAGCTCACAATCATATGTGTAGCTCACTTGTCAGTGTGTATACATATGGCTGTAGCTCACAATCATGTGTAGCTCACAGTGTTTAGATAGATGACTAGCTCACAATAATGTGTAGCTCACTTGTTAGTGTGTATACAGATGACTAGCTTGCAATCTTAAGTGTAGCTCACTTGTCAGTGTGTATACAGATGACTAGCTCGCAATCATATGTGTAGCTCACTTGTCAGTGTTGTATACAGATGACTGTAGCTCACAATCATGTGTTGCTCACTGTGTTTATATAGATGACTAGCTCAGTCATATGTGTAGCTCACCTGTTAGTGTGTATACAGATGACTGTAGCTCGCAATCATAAGTGTAGCTCACTTGTCAGTGTTTATACAGATGACTGTAGCTCGCAATCACAAGTGTAGCTCACTTGTCAGTGTGTATACAGATGACTGTAGCTCAGTCATATGTGCAACCCACTGTCTAGGCTTATATACAAAACAAAAAGATCAATTAAGAGTAGCAACATTTACAAGGGAAGCATATTTGAGAATAGGAAACTGGAATGAAAAGTAACTGAAAGCAAAAGCCACACAACCAGAAGTAGCTAAAAGCTTTAAGCAAGACCATAAAATTAGGACCTGAATGCTTGGAAATCAAACTTAGTTTTGTCAGTACAATGCTGCACGCTGTAATTGGTAGAATTGAAACAATGATTGTTTCAGTTTTGCTGCAAAAGGTGAGGAGAGGAAAACTGGTTGGGGGTGGGTGGTTAATGACTTTTTTTAATCACATATATCATGCGATGGTAATGGAAGCCATGTGCCTTTCACAGTGATTTGTCGATTAAGTTTAACGTCAAGTCCGGTGTGAGTCCTAATACTTTTGCTGAATCTTCACAAGATATAATAATTTCCTTAGATGAGAAAGTCAGATTTTTTTGTTTTCTTTCCAAATGCTATAGCATCGAGCTTGTTATTAGGCCAGTTTTGTCTTGTCCCTTTTGTGGCTGCCATTGACAGGACTTACTTTGTGTGGTTAGCAGGTACATTATGTAAATAATTGTTTTCCAGCTTGGTTTTTGGTGGAACATTATTTTGATTGTTAATTAAGTTTTGGACAGTAGCTTGATAGACAGACATGGAAGGTGAGAGCCAGAAGTTGTCTTACCTGTATTGGCAGGGTTGATGGGAGGAGTTAAATTTTTCATGCTTGTTTGGTATCATTCAGGTTACCAATTTGAGTTGGAGAACAAGTGGGCAAAATTTAGTTGAAAAAATTGGTTATTTAGAATTAAAACAATTCCTCAGTCTGATGTCATTTAAAAAACTTGTAAATTAAATCCCCATCATGACCAGGACGTTGTCCTTCTGCGCAATAAAGTGTGGTTGCTCTATTTTTAAAAAAATAAAAGGATTATCAAGCAACACAAAATATGATCGGCTGACTGTAAGGGATGTTCAATTAAACTTTTCAAGAAAATGTCAGTCAAAACAATTTTAGCAAAAGCTTAAAATTATACAGCAATAGATCAGTCAGAAGAATTCTAGCACAAGCTTAAAATTATGGAGTGAAAAATCAGTCAAAACAACTTCACCAACTTAAAATTTATTAAAATATTATGCTAATTACTCTGTTGTATTTTCAGTAACTACCTAAATAGAAAAATGTGATTTATTCCAGCTCCGTAAATTGAAAACACTGTTGTGATTTACATATAATCCATAAAAAAAAAAACTGCTGTGATTTACACCAACTCCATAAACAAAAAAACTGCTGTGATTTACACCATCTCCATAAATGAAAAACTGCTGTGATTTACACCAACTCCATAAATGAAAAACTGCTGTGATTTACACCAACTCCATAAGTGGAAAACTTGGTTTTGATTTTCATTAACTTATTAAGTGGAAAATTTTTGAGAATTATGGTAACTCCTTAAATAGAAACCTGTGTTGTGATTTATGTTAACTCCATAAGATCAAATTTTCATTTAGTTCCAAATCTCAATCATCATAAGTAGTTCGCAATGGATGGAGTTTGTATATTACAACTATAAATCACAAGAATATATGCTTTGTACCATCTGTAAACCGCATGCATGTATGCTTTGTACCATCTCTAAACCGTATGCATACATGCTTTGTACCATCTTGAAACTGTATGCATAGATGCATTGTACCATCTGTAAACCGCATGCATATATGTTTTGTACCATCTCTAAACTGTATGCATATATACTTCCATCTCTAAATTGCATGCATATATGCTTTGTACCATCTCTAAACTGCATGCATATATGCTTTGTACCATCTCTAAACTGCATGCATATATGCTTTGTACCATCTCTAAACCGCATGCATACATGCTTCTTACCATCTCTAAGCCACATGCATATACGCATTGTACCAACTCTAAACCGCATGCAATGACGCTAAAATGGCACGTATAGATCCTTTGCAGATATTTTTAGTAATTCAACACAAACTATGTAGAATGTAAAACAAGAATCTAACTATTGAAACAGTGTAAGCAAATTTCACATCACATCTTTATTTCATGTATGTAATATATTCTCTATACATTCATTGGTCATGTCTGTATTGTATGTAATATATTCTCTATACATTCATTGGTCATGTCTGTATTGTATGTAATATATTCTCTATACATTCATTGGTCATGTCTGTATTGTAATATATTCTCTATACATTCATTGGTCATGTCTGTATTGTATGTAATATATTCTCTATACATTCATTGGTCATGTCTGTATTGTATGTAATATATTCTCTATACATTCATTGGTCATGTCTGTATTGAAATATATTCTCTATACATTCATTGGTCATATCTGTATTGTAATATATTCTCTATACATTCATTGGTCATGTCTGTATTGTATGTAATATATTCTCTATACATTCATTGGTCATGTCTGTATTGTAATATATTCTCTATACATTCATTGGTCATGTCTGTATTGTAATATATTCTCTATACATTCATTGGTCATGTCTGTATTGTATGTAATATATTCTCTATACATTTAGTGGTCATGTCTGTATTTCACCAACATACACAACTTTTATAGACCTATCTGCCAATTTATTACAAGGGAAAACTGTAAATTTTTTGTTATTGTAATGTATGTGCTCACAGTTGTGTTCACAATTGCACTGCTAAATTCATTTGATATTACTGTAGTATGTCAATTTGATAAACCACAAGATGGACATTTTCTTTTTCATCAGATGGTTATTCATACTGTCTTTGCTGTTTTCACATTTTGAAAAATATATAAAATCAAAATAATTGTTTATTATGGGTTTAATTAAATAAAAATTGGTGCATATCATTGCTTCTTTGTTTTAATTGTACCCTTGTTTTATTCTAGTTGTGATAAACAACACCAAATGGAGAAATGATCTATATATTTTTCCATCTTTCTGCCTATCTTGGAACAACACCAAATGGAAAAATGATCTATATATTTTGTCCATCTTTCTGCCTATCTTGGAACAACACCAAATGGAGAAATGATCTATATATTTTTTCCATCTTTCTGCCCATCAACATATAGTGTCAGATTTCAAAATTACTAAATTTTCATTTGCATAATTTGTCAAAAATTTCATGACATGTCAACTAAACATGGTTTGACGATGCTTGCAAAGATATAATCAGGGATTGATTAAAGGTTCTTAAGACTATAAGTACCAAGGAACAGCTGAAAATGTTAATAACAGGGTTCCCATTCTTCTGGGAAATCAGGAAAAAGTAAGGAGAAATGATAATTTTTTTCCTGACCATGAAATGTTCATGAATTTACAAATATTGATGAAAGTTGGAAAAAAAACCTGGGAATTTTCCGCCACCACTTAATGCCCGAAACAATTACGCAATTGAGTCATAACTAAACTGATCGTGAGTTAAGTTCTAACCAGAATATTAGGAGGTTACAGTATGGATCATTTGGGTGCTTGCCATAAATATATTTGTTGAGACAATCCAAATACTCAGTGGATTAGATTTGTCTAGATGACTTTTTTTTTTCCACAAACAGCTCGATATCTATATGGAAGGTATGAAAACCAGTCTTGCATCACAAGAGGCTAAGATGGTGGTGGCAAAGGATAGCCACTTAGCGGATGGGCTAGCAAACTTAAATGTTAAATAGAGTTAAACCTGCATGAAATAGATATGAAAATTTTTTATTTTCTCAGAAATTGTGAGTAATAAAATCATTATATCTTTGCTGAAATACGATAAAACTAAGGCCTTGATGACATTTGAGCTGGTACTGGCTATTTTGATTGCTAGTTGCACAAACACACAAAATCTCTCAACCGACAATTTTAAATATTGTTGAATTTTTTTATATATATAAAAGTCATTTACTGGTTGTAATAAAAATAGAAAAACGAAAGAATACAAATTTCTCTGTTTATTCCGAGACCAACTTCCGGAGTTTTGTTGTATCACGTGACTACCACACTGACGTGCTCTCTAACACAGGGAGCATACAAAACAGGGAACCAGAATCCTCTGCTTGATAATCAGACTGGCCAGATTGCTGCGACAGTGATAAGTTTCTTGTCTTCGTTCTCAAAATAAATATGTTGAGAATTATGTTCTTTCAGGTTTTTACAAAAGGTATTTGACTTTCATTTAATATCATAGAATTTTTGTACAAAACATTAAAAAGGCATTGTTGATATCATGTGTCTATTGAACTTCCAATGTTGTTGGAGATTTGTGAAATCATGTGACTAGCAACGCAAATGGCGAGTACCAGATCAGGTTTCATCTAAGCAGCATTTCATCTAGTCTCTCAGCGGATTAAAGATATAATGATTATAATACTTGCCATTTTTGAGAAAATCGATTTTGTGCAGGTATTAGTCAATACAACATAGCTTAAATTTGCCAAGCCTGTGGTAAGCTACTACCATATCCCGAGACCTTACGGTGGCAGAAAATTCCAAATTTTGGGTATGTAATTGCTCTGACCCCACACTCCAACCTAAATGTCCAAATGTGAATAATGGGGTTGGAATATTCTGAGGAAACCTAATTAAAAAATATTGAATCTCTGAGCTGAACTTTGGTGGGAAACATTATACAGTGACATGTAGCTTGAAGCATTGGTTTCAGATCTCAAATTTGACCGCTCCATTACCCTAGTGGTTTGAGTGTCCGCCTCGGATGCAGGAGATTGTGGGTTTAAACACTGGCTGAATCATACCAAAGACTTATACAAGTGGTACTAACAGCTGTCTTGCTTGGCACTCGGCATCAAGAGGTTAGTGTTAGGACTGGTCGGCCTGGTGTCAGGACAATGTGACTGGGTGGGACATCATGCTACATGTCTGTGGCATGATGCACAGTGCTAGGCATCACTATAATCTGCCAGACTGCAGACATCATAGCAATATGACTGAAAATTTTTTAAAACTACGTTAAAAATCAAAATCACACACAAATCACAGATCTCACATAGAACACAGGAGAAATGGGACATTTTCATCCCTTTTATTATATATTAAGAAACGGTAAGAGACCCTGTATCAATACTGGTTTATCGAACTAAAAGAAGTTGATTTTACAGAAAATTATGTCCTTGTTTATACAACAATATATAATTCTGAAGGTCTCTTGTCAAAATTTAAATCATCTCTTTTGAAATGTTTTTAAATGATGGAATTTTAACCAAACTGACATAAGGAGTTGAAGTTGTTTGAAAATTCTTGTTTTGAGATTTTATTGGCACAGATAAATTCAGAGTTAAACTTTTTTCATGACAAGAAAAGATTCTAATACTTTGCATTGTTTGTTTTTTCATACTGTGATAGGAAATGTTTACTTTGTCTAACATACACATATGTTGCTATAGAATTCTTTAGAATTAAAGGTTTGAAAGGAAACAAAACTAATTTATGCTCATTATGTTATTTCCACATAACAACATAATGCAGGTCAGTAAAGTTATAATTTTTATTCTGTTCATTGATATGGCTTTAAATGCCAATTTATGGGAATATAGTCAAGCTTGTTTCATGTGATACATTTTGTGGTTTTGTACATGATCATCTTTTTTGAGTTGTATGTTTTGGAGAGTCTTGAAAGAGAAATATTTTTAGATTTGGAAAACGTGTTTTATATAATCCAAAATGTTCTTTAATTCCATTTAGTAATGGTCATATGTGAACCTTGAAAAAATTAATTTCATCCTGGAAATTTATATTTAGATTGCGTGGGAACCATGTGAACATATTTATATTTAGATTGCGTGGGAACCATGTGGACATTTATATTTAGATTGCATGGGAACCATGTGGATATTTATATTTAGATTGCGTGGGAACCATGTGGACATTTATATTTAGATTGCATGGGAACCATGGAATAAATACTCTACATACAAATCTTTTAACATACAAGATAGGCAAGAGGAAATCATCAAGAAGAATCCTGAAAGAAAATGTTCCTTTATGTGTCGGATCTCCTAATGGTTGGGATTACAGTAAACATTTTGCTTTAAGAGAACTACAAAACTCTTGATCAAGACCATGACCCTTCCAGAAGATAATACTGACTTTCAACTGCCGTTAATTAAGCACTTATCTAATATAACTCTCACTACTAAACATTTTTCAATAAAATTTGGGAAACTGGTGTCCAGTTGCCACCTTTGTGGTGAGAAGCAATGGTGCTTCCATTGCTGAAACCTGGAAAGGACCATACCAACCTTTGCAATTGTCTTCCTATATCATATCAATAACAAGCTGTATTTTTAAAACCATATTACAAATAATAAGATATGTCTGGTATTTCTGGTTCAACAAACTGCTGTCAGGTGTGGATCCAGATGCTAGAGAAACAACTAACCATCTAGTCAGAATAGAAGCCTTTGTTAAGAGCTTTCCTAAACATATAGCAGTTGTCTTTCTTGACTTAAGAAAATATGACACCACATGGAAGTAATGCATAATGAATGACCTGGATTTAAAGGACCACCTATCACCTATATGTCATCAATTTTACATTGCCTTAAATATTATCGTCAAACACAAAATATAATTGCATGTAAAACACGGGCCATAATAGCCCTCAATAAGATGCATAAACTCAACAAGTTTCACTTTTCTAGATTGGAACAGTCTTAGAAATAAAATTAAAATGTAACATGTAACCAAAGTCACTTAAGTGTGAAATGTTTTTTCTTTTACCTCAGGATAATTTTTGTTTTTTCAACTAATGGCTGAAGTTAGTTTCTTTTCTACAATTCAGAAGAATATTTTTGAGCTATTTGAGGGTCATAAATTTTTTAAAAAGTATCCCAGGTCTTTATCCCCCAATCCAGATTTAAATGGTTGGTTCTTACTTGTAAATGAAAATGTGCAGCTCGGACATCTTGAAAATCCTGTTACTCCATCTGAATGAATTCATATCAACTTGGGGATTTTTTTTATAAAAGACTTGTGTCTGGTTGATCTGGATTGAATTCATATCACGATTTTCAATAAAAGACATGTCTGGTTGATCCTTGAATGAATTCATATCAAGATGGGGTTTTCAATAAAAGACACGTCTGGTTGACCATTGAATGAATTCATATCAAGATAGGGTTTTCAATAAAAGACACATCTGGTTGATCCTTGAATGAATTCATATCAAGATGGGGTTTTCAATAAAAGACACGTCTGGTTGATCCTGAATGAATTCATATCAAGATGGGGTTTTTAATAAAAGACGTGTCTGGTTGATCCTAAATTAATTCATATCAAGATGGGGTTTTTAATAAAAGACGTGTCTGGTTGATCCTAAATTAATTCATATCAAGATGGGGTTTTCAATAAAAGACATGTCTGGTTGATCCTTGAATGAATTCATATCAAGATGGGGTTTTTAATAAAAGACATGTCTGGTTGATCCTTGAATGAATTCATATCAAGATGGGGTTTTCAATAAAAGACGTCCAGATGATCCTGAATGAATTCATATCAAGATGGGGTTTTCAATAAAAGACATGTCTGGTTGATCCTTGAATGAATTCATATCAAGATGGGGTTTTTATTAAAAGACACATCTGGTTGATCCTAAATGAATTCATATCAAGATGGGTTTTCAATAAAAGACACGTCTGGTTGATCCTGAATGAATTCATATCAAGATGGGGTTTTCAATAAAAGACAGTCTGGTTGATCCTGAATGAATTCATATTAAGATGGGGTTTTCAATAAAAGACACGTCTGGTTGATCCTGAATGAATTCATATCAAGATGGGGTTTTCAATAAAAGACACATCTGGTTGATCCTAAATGAATTCATATCAAGATGGGGTTTTCAATAAAAGACACGTCTGGTTGATCCTGAATGAATTCATATCAAGATGGGGTTTTCAATAAAAGACACGTCTGGTTGATCCTGAATGAATTCATATCAAGATGGGGTTTTCAATAAAAGACACGTCTGGTTGACCCTGAATGAATTCATATCAAGATGGGGTTTTCAATAAAAGACACATCTGGTTGATCCTAAATGAATTCATATCAAGATGGGGTTTTCAATAAAAGACATGTCTGGTTGATTCTAAATGAATTCATATCAAGATGGGATTTTCAATAAAAGACACGTCTGGTTGATCCTAAATGAATTCGTATCAAGATGGGATTTTCAATAAAAGACATCTGGTTGATCCTGAGTGCTCTCAAAACTCACTTATTTTGACTGCAAGAACAAACTTCTTAGCATGTTTTTTATGTTTTCTAATTTCATGGTGTCTGTTTCTGTAATCATATCATTATATATGTTTTTTATCTTATAGGTGTTGTCTAATGTTGTAAAGCGCTTAGAGCTTCTAAAAATTATGCGCTATGCAAAGTCCTCCTTATTATTGTCATTATTATTATTATTATCATGGTAGAGTATATTCACTGGTCTTGTAGCATAAGAGTCAGTAGTAGAGTATACAGTGGCTACCCGCTTTGTATCTCCAAAATCCCTTCGCACAGACGAGTTTGTGTTCAAAAGTACCCCTCAAGAAAAGTGTCACCTCTTGTAATGCAACCAGCAGGTAACATATTGGTATAAAAATGTAGAATTTAACCCTCACAAGCAGCCACATTTTATTTAAATGCATATCCAGAATCAATATTTAATTCATATGGGAAGGTACAAAAATTTGATCATGTCGGGTTTTCCTTACTGAAGAAGTGTTGGCTAAAGCACATGTAGCGCTAATGTGAGTATTATATAATTATCTATCAACACTGAAATTTATTATATAATTATCTATCAACACTGAAATTTATTATATAATTATCTATCAACACTGAAATTTATTATATAATTATCTATCAACACTGAAATTTATTATATAATTATCTATCAACACTGAAATTTATTATATAATTATCTATCAACACTGAAATTTACAGTAAATGGGGTAAAGAGTGCTGTGATGGAATTTTGGGCTTCACACTATGGTCAAATTCTTCTATTTGGTTATTGCAACTGGACATATAATGGTCAATATCACTGTCCACCTAGGCTTAATATAGATTTGTGGATCAACAGAGAAATTAACCTTAAACAAAACCGGGTATGACAAAGATAGAAAAATCATGTGACAATACATGTATCACATTAGGCATTTCGTCTACAAAACTTTTGTCTGTATAATTGCAGTACTGTACAATTAGCAACAAGTAAATAAATCCTGAACAAATCGTGTAAACAGAATTAATACCACAGAAGATAAAGTTATTTGATTTGTCGACAATGAGAGAGTTCAAGAATTCTTCCAAAACAATTATACGTTGGGAAGACTTGAATAAACAATACTAAAACAGATAAGGAGAATATTCTGCAGCAGTGGGAAAATGGGATACATGGAAAGAGAATTATTCTAAAATTCTAAATGCCAAGGAATGCATGTACCAAGATTTAAATGACCCTTTTGAATGGTGTTACAATGTACATGCCAACAATACCCATGCCTAAGAATAAGATTAATGTATGTTAACTTGAGATGAGTCTGTTCTAAGGACAACAAGAACCTTTTAATAATTAATGTTACTTTTAAATGAATATATTAAATGCTTTGAATTTATATGTAGCTTTCTTACTGCATTTACGCATTTCTCACAGATACGTTCCCCTTCTGGAAAGGCCACCCATCTTATGTGCCCACTTTCCTGGTGTAAAAGGGGTGGCCATATAAGAGGGGGGGACTGGTCTTGTAGCACAAGAGTCTCACTGGTAGAGTATCTAAAAATTCACTGGTTAGCAAGAGAGTCAGTGGTAGAGTTGTTGTTGTAGGGTTTAATGCCATTTTTCAGCACACGATAGGCTATACATGGCGGACAGTATTAATGGTGGAGGAAGAACCCAGGAAAACCCTGTAAAGAACCAACGACCCACAAGAAGCTACTGGCAAGCTTTCTTACATACCCACATTAAACGAATCCGAGATTCGAACCCACACAAAGGTGAGATGGCAGTGATCCATAATGGAGAGTGCTTTAGACCACTCGAGGCCCCCCACTGGTAGAGTAAAAATTAACTGGTTAGCAAGAGAGCCAGTGGTAGAATATAAAAAAAATCACAGCTCTTATAGAATAAGAAGAATGTAACTATTCACTTGCAAGTTTTAGATAAGACAGACTTTGTGGAGTTGCGACTAATATAGCTATCCCTTGTATACAACTTTAGTTTGAACCAGACAAAAGGGTTATTCACTAATGCATAGACTCTCCATGACAGTGGTAGGGTATGCAGTGTTAGCCATGTCAATATGTCCCTCACCTTGCTAAGGCTTTGCAATTGTGTTTTAACCACTATGGTGGGGCATCTTTGTTCTGTCAAGTATTTGGAATGTTTTTTAAGCAACAAAACAGAAAAGCTAAACTTTTAAAATCAAATATTTTAAAATTTATTTCCATGGGCAATGAAACAGATTTCAACACAAACTATTAAAAAGACGACTTTATAATGGCTGTACATAATGACCTATAATATGTACTGGCAGCCTCCCTTAAGACGTGTAGCACTTTTGACAGAGCAATGTAAAAACGATCATCTTCTACCAGCTATATCGTCATTGTTAGATGAACCACCAATATTACAATTTATGCTGAAATAAAGTTCATTTCTTGCTCTTTTTAACTGTTTGTTTGGTTTGTTGATAAAAATAAGAGAATGAACAGTAATTTTCATCAAAAAGAAAACCACAGTTTCATTGTCGGGCACGATTCGGTCAGCTGAGCGCCTCGCAGTGAAAGCAAGAAATATTGCCTTCGCTAGGGAAATTCCATTTAAACTCCGAAGTCACCGGGTCAACACCTAAAAATAGCACCACATGGTAGAGCAGGGAACGGCCTTTATTTTCATATAAGTTTGAAATATGTATGTTTAAATTAACTTTTCTTGGTAAGCATTCAAAAAATAGGTTCATTTTTCCGGCTAAATATCTCGGCCATTTTAAAAAATTGATATATGATACCTATATGCGCTAGAAAGCCCAATTTTCGCTGAATTTAATGATATGCATGGCTTCGAGATCTTATTAAAGGCAGCCAATCGCAAGCATGTAAACCGCAAGGTCATATTCAAATATCTCGAGTCATGCCCTGTGAGGTGATTCCGAATGAAATGGCTGACCTCTCATCGACAGGTGGTCCAGATTTTGGTCTCATTTGTGAGAAATTGCAAAGCACATTGGTAAGTATTGTTTTTCTTGCTTTTCCAAACATTCATGAATATTTTTATGCATTTCTTTTAATTTTAATGGATTAAATAAGATACTCTTCGATAAAATGCGTGTATACTGCGACAGGAAGTTCACAATTACCGTAATTTAACCTATCTTGCATTCAGAGACTGCGAGAGTGATTTAATTTTAATAAATAGCAACTACCTATATTGATTCGATGAATTAGTACAATGAGTGAATAATTAATCATTCTGTTCATAAATATTTTGTTTTTTTGCTCATTTCCTCACAGCTATTGGACGTTTATAAACCGGAAGTAGGTTTCTGTTACGATGTATTTCTTCGTTCTGTTGTTTTCATCCAAACATTTTTCTTGGTCGAAGTTTCGTTGTTATTTTTAGTTGGTCTCTCTGGGAAATCAACACTTTTATACTGTTATCATACACAAATAGTAATTAATCTCTGTATGTCTGTCTGTTTCTTTGCTATAAAAATAAATAAAAAACACATTTCCATCCTCCCAATCTAGCAATCAATCATTCAATGTCATGATTTGGTATTATGTATAAATATATCAAAACGCTTTTTGGTAAAGTAAAATAAAACAAAATATGCTCACAAAGTTAAACATTTAAAATTCTACCACCTGAAGATCTCAATCTAGAATATACACAAAAAAAATATTAAAAGTTTGATAATTTTTGTTTACAATGTTTAAGTTTCAAACTGTGGAAGAAAAAAAATCAGTTTCCCAAATCTTGCACTGATACAGGTCTTATAAATTATTAACTGTGCTGTTTTGCACTTTTACAGAGAATGAAGACTTCCACCGTATGTCTATGTGGTTCATTAAAAAGGGCAAAGGGATAAAAATAGCCCTTGAGCATCAAGAGCAAGATGTCATGACCTTCAAGTTTTTGATCCAGCTCCATCAGCTTAAAAGTAAATTTCCGGTCACTTCTGATCAAATTAAAGAACTTTTTGAAAAGATTTGCTCAGCCTCATGTCAAGATGATTTTAGGCATACAAATTTGCAGAAGGAGATACATCATGCGCTGACAGCTGCTGCAGGAACAAATTTAGAATCAATTTCTGAATCAGATGTTTTGTTATTTCTTAAAGTTTTCCTGCAGTATTTGTTTTATTGAGATTTTGATATTATGCAAAGCTGACTGGGAATTTTCCAAACAGACATGACATTTTGATATTGAATTTGTTATGTAACATGAATTTTTATATTTCAATAAAATTTTGTTATTGGTTGTGCAGATTTTACTTTTTTGTGTGGTTGTATGTTGACGTCATGTAAGTTCTGCCCAGGGGGTAGGGAGATGTTTTTTTTTTAAATCCACGGAATGTAGAATCATTAGATAGATTACAGCAATCTGAACACAATACACCTTAAATTTTAAAAATTGATAAATAAATGGCCAAGATATTGAATTTTTAATATTTGCGGCTGTATTTGCCGCTGACCAGTTTAGTGAAGATCGTTAATTTGGGGGGGTCTGCTACATTGTTATTTCCGATAATTGAGTTCCCAAAAAAACTGAGCAATGTCTCTGTATAGAATGTAAGAGATCTGGAAAATTCCAGACTTAAACTGCAATTAGTTTCGATAATATCAACTACTTAATTTGGCCATTTATGTAATTTGACAAATTTGAAGAAAATCTCTGCATTTTATGAAGAATATTTTTACCCATAACTTTTGAACCAGACGAGGTAGACATGTAATCTTTGTTCTGTTCTCTTAGTTTTATAAAGATCTATCGATTGGATATAAAATTCACACAGAATTTCTAAGTTGAAATTTTGGCTGCCAGTACACACCTATAACCTATCAATAATGAACTATAACCTATCAATAATGACCTACAACCTATTACCGATCAATAATGACCTATGACCTATCAATAATGACCTATGCATATACATAATGACATATAACCTACCAATAATGACCTATAACCTATCAATAATGACCTATAACCTATCAATAATGACCTATGACCTATCAAGAGGTTGCATATTATCTGTCATCATGAATGAGTGCCCTGCTCCACAGCCAATAATTTTTAGTTGCATCTTGGGTGGAAGCAGAATTCTGAATGGAACGTGAACATTAGTTTCATCCTCCGTACCACAGATGCCGTGTTCATTCCAGCCCCATGACAGAAGATCACCTGATTCTGCAAATGAAAAATATTGATTCACTTCAAATTTGTAAAGTTACTGAAAATTTCCTGGTATTGTAAGTAAAATTGTAAATAAATGTGTTTTTAAAGAAATACTTATTTGAAGTTTGCTTAACTGTGGTAAAATGTCAAGTCCAAAAAGTTTTTAAAGTAGTCTAAATAAGGTCACAGTCTTCATACTGTAACAAGGCATTAGAACTACAGATATTAAATTTGGTTTACTTTTGCTAAAGTTTTGTTTATATATCTTGCTTAGATGTTAAATATACATGAGACATTTCCAAAAATAAATTCAGAAATATTATTTTTTAGATAGTGGGACAAGAGTCCCAGGTGGGCCTGACATCACTCACTTAGATGTGATATGTTAGCTTGTGAAAACAGAATCACAAATGTACTGAAACTGTAGAGAGAAAAAAAACTTGAATCTAAAATTTGTTACATTTTTAATGTTGGCATAATTCATCATCTTTCAAAGACTATCTGACCAAATATATCCAAGAATTTCAAATGTGGTCAAGTTTTAGCAATAATTTTCTGCAAATAAATTTATAAACTTAGTGTTTTTACAAGAAACGTTTTAAAGCAAAAACTTTTTGTTGCATTTTATTAAATATGTAAAGTAATTATATACTTATATTTATTGGTGTGTATCAGAGATGCTTTTAGTTGTTCAGCCTAGAAGATATATTTCATTATTAGTAAATTCCCATACTGCTTTTTGTGTGCTAAAACCCTCTTCATCCACAAGACTAACAATTCAAGCTAGTCTTGTGTACTGTCAATTTACTATCAACCTAGAGTGTTACTTGCTGTATCAGTTTTTATATTTTTATTCACTTTAAATAATCATTCAATAAATGCTTCATAACTTGTTCTATTGAAATGTATGCAATTTGTAAAATTATATATTGTATTGTCCTCTGCCTTTTCAAAGAAAATAGGGAGCATAGCTTTTATGTTTCCATCCATCCATCTATCACACTTTCATTTCCAGTCAAAGACAAGTCATTTAAGATTTTGGTATCATTATATTTCACTATCAGCTGTGACATGCATCACATTCCAGGTGCTATCTTCAAGGTTCTATTTTCTATCCACTTTAGAGCTCTTTGAGATCAGGTGGCACTCAACAATTTTGTTTCTTGCATAGGTTTAGATTTTTAAAGTAAAAAAATTTTTCTCGGTTTTCCACAATTGTTATACAGGATATTTAAAAAAGATCTTTTATATATTTGCTATTGTTCAAAGAACTTTTAGTTCTATTTATTTTGGTGTATGATTAATGGGTGTAATATGGTTTACAAAGTAAATACAGCTTGGCCTTACTTCATATGTGAACCTATAAAAAAAATAGCTAACTCCGCTTGGACGTTTTTACTTCCTGGACAAAAGAGTTAAATTGTAAAACAGCTGACAACTTTTTAAAAATACATTTTATATGGATGGTAATTCATTCAGTGCACTTTCAGAAGATGATACTGTCCAGTCTGACAAAATTTGTTTTGCCTATTTTAATAACTGCTAAGGATGGTGTACTTTCAGACCGATTCAGGCCGATTTTTTTTTTATGGTTAGGGTTAGGGTTATTAGCGGATGCTATTCCAGGAACCATATGACAAAAGAGGACAGTCATTTTGGTTAGCAGTGTACTTAGATCATATACATGTATAATTTCCACAGTAATTTCAGCCAAAGTACATGAGAGTAACATAGATGTATGCCAACATTCTCTACACTGTGCATGTTGCAAATGTGAACAACTTCACCTTGCATTTGTCACTCAGAAGTTCATAATATCTGGTAAGTGCTCCCTTAAGTAATGAAACCTCATATATTTATACATCATTACCAGATTCTGTTTAGGCTGAACCAGTCAGGCAACCAGTCAGGCAAAAGATCCCCTCATCAATACAAGACCTTGATAACATATATTTATTCACAAACTCTAATCAAAATCCAAGTGGAAATATAGCCTTCAGAGTGTTCACAATTTGAACCAATCAGACGCTACATTTCCTCACTGGATGTCACTCATAACTGAATTCATCCATGATCCTGATCATATGAAGTTTCATCAAACTATGATCAGGAAATAAAGGCTATTGGGTGTTCAATAATGAGTGATGACAGATAGATGAAAATGAACAAAAGATGCAGGGTGAAACATTTGGCCAAGTGAGCTAAAAATTGCTTTAAGTCTGAAAATCGAAATCGGCTCTCAGCCAAATTTCATTATGCAGACTTTAGCTCCATCCAGAAGAAACCTTTAAAAAAAATCAATTCAAACAAGTTCAAAAATGTGGAGGAAACAAAATGAGAAAACTGCTAAAATGGCCTGAAAATCTAACTGGGTCATATTTGCCACAAACCATGCTAGCAATCAAAAAGTCGAAATAGTTTTGGTAAAAAGAAACTAAAATTTAAAAACCAAGAAAATATTCCAACTGTTAAATAGTGGAAGTTTTAAAAAACCAATGGCAATTTTTTGTTCAATGCCAAGCCCATCCCTGGTTGTATACCGACTAATCTTATTCATCAACCTTCTATGTACAAGGCTGAATGACTACATTACAGGGTTCATATTTCCACACAAAAATGAAATTCAAGGACTTTTTCTGGACTTTCCAGGACCTCAAAAATTAATTTCCAGGACTTCAAAGTTAAAGTGAAAATCATACATGGCAAGACAAACAATACAAATCCAAAAAGCTGAAATACAGATGAAACAACCATGCTGATATTCCAGGAACCATATGCCCCCCACCCCCAAAAGGTCCAAAATTATTTTATCGTGTGTGTCATTTGGATTTTAATATAGTTTTAACAATTTTCCCATCATATTGCTACAATGTCTGCAGTGTGACAGCTTATAGTGATGTCTAGCTCCAGGGCATCATGCGGCAGACATGTAGTGTAATGTCCCGCCCAGTCACATTATCCTGACAGAGTATGAATCCTGCTGTGAGCTGATGTAGAGTTCTTCACCGAGTTACAGAATCTTCAACTCTATTGTTCAAATCAAGTCAAGATCACTGAGTGCTGGAACTCTGTTCTTGTTGCTTTGAAATAGGATTCTAAATATCTGTACCTAATCCGACTTATCAATTTACATTCTTGTACCACTTCATTGAGAGCAACGCCTCCTGGAATGTTGCAGAATAAATTCCTATATTTACTGGAATTGCATATTTTAATTCTTCCCCCTTTTCTTGTCACCAGTCCTACCAGGTACCACTTCCTCGATGAGAACTCAATAACAATACCCCTGACAAAATTTGCTGTGACCCAATTTAAAATTACGACTCCATAACATCTGGAACTCTGAATCAAGTACTCTAAAAAGTATCTTCCAAGACATCACCATTACAAATTGATTCTCAAAAATCGTTCAAACCTGTAATCGCTATAGTGATAACCAGATTTATCGGACAATGTTAACGACATCATCCTGTATCTCATACACAAAATTATATCATTATTTCACTTAGACTTGTGATCTTATGGATAAATATGAAAGTCCAGTTGCTTTTATTGAACAATTTCATTTTACCATCAATTACTTATTTTGGATAGAAAACATTCGGTCTATAATATTTATGCTTATGTGGAAATTTACATAAGGGCAAGTGACAAAACTTGGTCTTGTGTACATGACAATCATTCATATCTGATAAAAGAAATGGTTGGCCAGATCAGTGAGATTACAAACCTGAAATAGCTAAGCTAGGTTTGGCCAGATCAGTGAGATTACAAACCTGAAATAGCTAGGTTGGCCAGATCGGTGAGATTACAAACCTGAAATAGCTAGGTTGGCCAGATCGGTGAGATTACAAACCTGAAATAGCAAGGTTGGCCAGGTCGGTGAGATTACAAACCTGAAGTAGCAAGGTTGGCCAGATCAGTGAGATTACAAACCTGAAATAGCTAAGCTGGCCAGATCAGTGAGATTACAAACCTGAAATAGCAAGGTTGGCCAGGTCGGTGAGATTACAAACTTGAAGTAGCAAGGTTGGCCAGATCAGTGAGATTACAAACCTGAAATAGCTAAGCTGGCCAGATCAGTGAGATTACAAACGTGAAATAGCAAGGTTGGCCAGATCAGTGAGATTACAAACCTGAAATAGCAAGGTTGGCCAGATCAATGAGATTACAATTCTGAAATAACAAGGTTGGCCAGATCAGTGAGATTACAAACCTGAAATAGCAAGGTTGTGCTCAGATCCACAGCACAAGGCACGAGGATGTACTAATTCCAACTTGCAAGGCACCCAGTCACATGACTGATCATGTGATCTTCCCAGCTGTCCATAGTCGGCACGCCCCCAGCTGTAGATACTCCCATCTTCTGAAATACAAGGATCTTTACAACTGAAAACAGACACTGGAAGGAAAATAAATGGCTTGTAACAAACATGTTTTATTAAATGAAAAAGAAAAACAACCTATTAGATGTTTACCAAAGTTTTGCTTCTGGAACACTTGTAAAGGACAGTTTTCCACTTTTTTAATGCAATCAAATGATTTTCTAATGTTTGTCACCCATGAAAGCATTACTTGTCCATACCATGATGAAGATAAGTCCATTCCAGTTATGTAACATGTTATCATTCGGTTTATGTGACAGTTATGTAACATGTTATCATTCAGTTTATGTGACAGTTATGTAACACGTCATCATTCGGTTTATGTAACAGTTATGTAACATGTCATCATTCGGTTTATGTGACAGTTATGTAACATGTTATCATTCAGTTTATGTGACAGTTATGTAACATGTTATCATTCGGTTTATGTAATAGTTATGTAACATGTTATCATTCGGTTTAAAGTGACTCCAATGTTTTGATGAATTTATAAAGTTGTTTATGATAATTTTGATGTAATATTGATTTTGTATAAAAAATACAAATCAAGGCTCACAATGGCTTGATAAAACATTGAGTTTTGAATCAGTAATTATTATTTTACTGTATTGAAAAGAGGTAGATTCCCAGTCAGCTGCAATTAGTTAGCATCTGTATATAGAGATGTGACAGCCTTATAAACAGATTTGACAGCCTTATAAACATACATGACAGCCTTAAAAACAGATCTGACAGCCTTATACAAAGAGTTGATAGCCTTATAAACAGATCTGACAGCCTTATACAGTTTTGATAGCCTTATAAACAGATCTGACAGCCTTATACAGTTTTTATAGCCTTATAAACAGATCTGACAGCTTAATAGTTTTGACAAACGTATCAACAGATCTGACAGCCTGACAACCTTATAAATAAATCTGACCCCCTCTTATGCAGATCTGACAGCCTTATAAACAGATTTGACAGCTTTATAAACAGTTTTCTCATGTCTCCATAAGCTTAATTTAATTTTATTATTTTTACTAAATAGTTTAAACTCTTTGTTTGATGTGATTTTTGTTGCCAATATTCTGAATCTTTATTGCCACAATGATTCAAATTTATAAATCAACAAATCACTGACATTTCCATGTGTAAATTGCATTGTGTCCATGCATGAAGGGTAAATATGAATTTTGTGCACTTACATGGATGTTGAAAGTGTGGCCATTTTAGAAGAGTATATTTTAATACAAACTCATCAGTACTAAATGATTCTAGCCTTACAGTGGCCAACCACTGGACGTGGAGGGGGAGGGGGCAAGCCATCTAAGATTGGATTGCTGCACCATGAAACAACTCATAAATACCTACTGTGAGGCAACTAATAAATACCTAATGTGAAACAACTCATAAATACATACTGTGAAACAACTCATAAATATCTACTGTGAAACAACTCATAAATACCTAATGTGAAACAACTCATAAATACATACTGTGAAACAACTCATAAATACCTAATATGAAACAACTCATAAATACATACTGTGAAACAACTCATAAATAGCTAATGTGAAACAACTCATAAATACCTACTGTGAAACAACTCATAAATAGCTAATGTGAAACAACTCATAAATACCTACTGTGAAACAACTCATAAATACCTACTGTGAGGCAACTCATAAATACCTACTGTGAGGCAACTCATAAATACCTAATGTGAAGCAACTCATAAATACCTAATGTGAATCAACTCATAAATACCTACTGTGAGGCAACTCATAAATACCTAATGTGAAGCAACTAATAAATACATACTGTAAGGCAACTCATAAATACCTACTGTGAGGCAACTCATAAATACCTAATGTGAAACAACTCATAAATACCTACTGTGAGACAACTCATAAATACCTACTGTGAAACAACTCATAAATACCTACTGTGAAACAACTCAAATACTTACTGTCAAGCAACTCATAAATACCTACTGTGAAACAACTCATAAATACCTACTGTGAGGCAACTCATAAATACCTAATGTGAAGCAACTCATAAATACCTACTGTGAAACAACTCATAAATACCTAATGTGAAGCAACTCATAAATACCTACTGTAAGGCAACTCATAAATACCTAATGTGAAGCAACTAATAAATACATACTGTGAGGCAACTCATAAATATCTACTGTGAGGCAACTCATAAATACCTAATGTGAAACAACTCATAAATACCTACTGTCAAGCAACTAATAAATACCTACTCTGAAGCAACTCATAAATACCTACTGTCAAGCAACTCATAAATACCTACTGTGAAGCAACTAATAAATACCTACTGTGAAACAACTCATAAATACCTAATGTGAAACAACTCATGAATACCTAATGTGAAGCAACTCAAATACCTACTGTGACACAACTCATAAATACCTACTGTGAGGCAACTCATAAATACCTAATGTGAAGCAACTCAAATACATACTGTGAAACAACTCATAAATACCTACTGTGAGGCAACTCATAAATACCTAATGTGAAGCAACTCAAATACATACTGTGAAACAACTCATAAATACCTACTGTGAAACAACTCATAAATACCTACTGCGAAACAACTCATAAATACCTACTGTGAGACAACTCATAAATACCTACTGTGAGACAACTCATAAATACCTACTGTCAAGCAAATCATAAATACATACTGTCAAGCAACTCATAAATAAATACTGTCAAGCAACTCATAAATACCTAATGTGAGGCAACTTATAAATACCTAATGTGAAGCAACTCAAATACATACTGTGAAGCAACTCATAAATACACAGGGTGAGGCAACTTATAAATACATGATGTTTATGTAGCATTCTAAATTGGCTTCTAAGGTTTTTATTTCTAGAGTTACTTTCTCATATCAATATTTCTTCTGTGGGTTAGATGCAATAATGAAGACTTTTGAATCTGTAAAGAAACTGGGCCCTTGAGGTAAGAATTAGATATGACATTTCAAGAACTTACAATGATTCAAATTGTAAAACTTGATTTGTTTGAAAACAAGGATACAAATAAGCTTTAAATAAGCTTTTTAGCAGATGTATATATTTATATATTTTGCCAATAATGTTCATAGTGACTAGCATTCATTATTTAGATACTAGCTTATCAATGGAGTCGGTCTCATCTAGCTGGTGCTGATGTGGATGTAGTGTTTACAGCCAAATCAAGGTTTGTCCAGCCACTGGTCTAGTTGGTGACTGGTTTATCAATGGAGTAGGTCTCATCTAGCTGGTGCTGATGTGGATGTAGTGTTTACAGCCAAATCAAGGTTTGTCCAGCCACTGATCTAGTTGGTGACTGGTTTATCAATGGAGTAGGTCTCATCTAGCTGGTGCTGATGTGGATGTAGTGTTTACAGCCAAATCAAGGTTTGTCCAGCCACTGGTCTAGTTGGTGACTGGTTTATCAATGGAGTAGGTCTCATCTAGCTGGTGCTGATGTGGATATAGTGTTTACAGCCAAAATCAAGGTTTGTTTGACCAATGGTCAAATTAGTGACTGGCTTATTATTTATGAGCCACCCTAACTGGAAATGGTTAAGTACTGTTTAACGGACACAAGAATTCCCATATTTAGGCCACATTGCAAGAAGATGTGTGCCCCACTACAAGGCTGTTTGTGACTGGCTAACAACTACCACAGATTTTGTCAAGTTCAAGGAGTGGGACATATTGTTTTAAGATACTGAACTTATTCCCATACTCACTTGTAACAGCCAAAAGATGAGTCCAACCACTGGTCAACTTTGTAACTGGCTGATCACCAAAGTAGCTATTGTCCAGTTGGTAGGGGGTGGGAACACACTGGACGCTTCCAGGGTCCTGGGTGGTCTGGCCATACTTGTTACAGCCCCAGATATACAACACACCAGCACCTAGGGTAAGATCAGAAGGATAAACATAACTAGTATGTATATATGGGATTTAACAGCAAGTCACAACAATCCTGGCTAGATAGTGCTGATGTACATTACAACAATCCTGGCTAAATAATGCTGATGAAAAGTTAAGTTCCAAAAACATGTAAAGGTGTGAATTAACATAAAAGCTTTCGGAAGGTAAACCATTTCAAACAAGACTAAACACGTCCTACAAGAACAAATATAAAATGTAAAGTTGTTATAAAATTCTTTAAAAGGTATACAGGTGTAATAAAAGATAATGGTATATAAGTGTAATAAAAGGATATACAGGTGTAATGAAAGATAATGGTATACAAGTGCAATAAAAGGATATACAGGTGTAATAAAAGATAATGGTATATAAGTGTAATAAATGGATATACAGGTGTAATAAAAGATAATGGTATACAAGTGTAATAAAAGGATATACAGGTGTAATAAAAGATAATGATATACAGATGTAATAAAATATCAAGGTATACAGGTTTAATAAAAGATAAAGGTAAAGGAAAAATAAATCTTCAAAGTATGAAGTCCAAATTATTTATACAAACTACATTCTTGTTTAAAAAGTACAAGACTTTCTAAAGTGGTACATCATCAAGAAGTGTCTTAAGAGTTCATATCCAAAACCGTGTGTCCCATAGATAGGGAGTAAAAGGAAAGTCATCCAATGCATCAATCAATGTAACAAACAATTTGTCTTGTCCAACTGGTCAGATTTAAAAATTTCAGCAGCCCACAACAATAAATATATTCCAGTAAAGGTGATATCACTCCATGTTGGGCAGAACTATGTAAAATATCTTTTCTTAATTGATTAATGTGAGAACTTTTTAAACAGCAGTCAGAATGGGAACAAAATTGTGGAATTCAGAAACTTACATGTTAAGTTGGTGCTGACAACTGCCAAATAAAATAAATAATTTGTGATTGAAATATTGTTAGTCTGTCTATTAACCCTTTACCTTATAGAGTGTATGGCTTTGTAGCCATTCGATACAAATGTAGCAAAGTTACCCAGTGCAGTGTGCTATAAATAGAACACCTGTTACCTATTCAACTCCATACACATAGGCCTGCATGGTGACTATTAAGCAATGTAGTGTATGTTACATTTAACATCAATTTTAACCATTTTACATTTTAGGTACACATCTATTATGTATGGAAAAATCCATGAGATGAAGGGTTAATGAATCCACAAATTTCTTTCTATCATCAATTTTGTTTGACAATAATTTAATGATAGGGTAGCCTGTGTTTTTTACCTTGAAGTTGCTGATTTCTGCTAGTGTAATGTATTTTCATGACTGCAATGGTCAATTAATGGTTTAAATTTCTTGACAAAGGGACATCCATAAATGTGGAATCCAGAAATAAATACAACTCTATTTTTTACAGTAGTTTGAAAATAAAACTTTCAGAGAAAGGGGAAATTGTACAAGATAATACCAGCTGACAATGGATACTGAAAAAAAATCAGTACTTTTCTAAGCACACTATACAATCATGTCACTACTTTTCTAAGCACACTATACAATAATGTCAGTACTTCTCTAAGCACACTATACAACCATGTCACTACTTTTCTAGCACACTATACAATCATGTCAGTACTTTTCTAGCACACTATACAATCATGTCAGTACTTTTCTAAGCACACTATACAATCATGTCACTACTTTTCTAAGCACACTATACAATCATGTCCCTCTTTTTCTAGCACACTATAAAATCATGTCAGTACTTTTCTAAGCACACTATACAACCATGTCAGTACTTTTCTAAGCACACTATACAACCATGTCAGTACTTTTCTAAGCACACTATACAATCATGTCAGTACTTCTTAAGTATTGCAACTACTTAAAAAGTTCTAGTGCCAATGTAGCAATGTCTTCAAACAGCGAAGCATCAAATACTCCAACAGGATTTTGTTAAACACCAAATATTTTAGGATTTTGTTTTACAAACTTGTTTAAAATGGGTTTCTATACTGTGCAAATAAGACAAGTATATATCTTCATAAATCTCAGAAATACAGATTTGAAGTCAGTTTTCCTAATGTTTGCCTAACTTAAACTATCACCATTACCACAAGACATTTAAAATATGCAACTTAAGCTGAAAAAAATGTAAAATTAATCTAAACTAAAAAGTAGGGTAACTCTTACTACAAGTGACCCATCTCTAATGACCCTTGACTAATTACCTTTCACTAGTGACCCTTGACCTTTTTGACACTGTAATTACTTGGTCTCTTTGATATCCACTGCTTAAAAAATTATTTGCAAGTGTATGTTAACAGTAATCTATTGATATAAACTGAACACAGTCCACTGCCATAAACCAACTGTAATACACTGCCATAAAACAGCTGTAATACACTGCCATAAACCAACTGTAATAAACTGACATAAACCAACTGTAATACACTGCCAAAAACCAACTGTAATACACTGCCATAAGCCAACTGTAACACACTGCATAAACCAACTGTAATACACTGCATAAACCAACTGTAACACAGACATAAACCAACTGTAACACAGACACAAACCAACTGTAATACACTGCCATAAACCAGCATAAACCAACTGTAACACAGACATAAACCAACTGTAATACACTGCCATAAGCCAACTGTAATACACTGGGATAAACCAACTGTAATACACTGGCATAAACCAACTATAACACACTGCATAAACCAACTGTAACACAGACATAAACAGGGATGGTCCTGGCTTTTAAAAAGTTGTCGCCAAAAAAATCGCCAACCTCAATATTTTGTCGCCAATTTTCAAAAAGTGTCGCCAGAACAAGTAGTGTACATTTTTTCAAGTGTTAATTTGGTCTATTAATGTAACAGGCAATGAAAATTACAAAAGATGGGTTAGTTAATACTCTAATTACAACAATCATTAACAAAATGTTACAAAGTGTTACATGAAGATCTGTCGCGATTTTAGGGCTGCCCACTTGTTGAATGTAGTTTCAAAGTCTAAATTTTCACATCTGTACATGCTGATTCTCATTAAATTCTCGAGAGATGAGATGCAGAGTTTATTTCTGATGTCAGTTTTTATGAGGTTCATCTTACTGAATCCACGTTCACAGTCTACAGTGCTGACAGGTGACACCAGTAGTCTCTCAGCAGCCCCCCCCCCCCCCCCCCGGCTAGCTTCACAAAACTTGTAGTGAATTGCTTCCTAAATCCCAAGAATGATCACTGAATGCTGTATAAATTTTCTCGACAAGCAAAATAGGATCTCCATTCCCACGAATGAAACTTACTCGAGTCAACACCTGGCAATACTGGACCGTATATATAAGCATAAATTCACACCCAATTTAGGGATTCTTTCACTCCTGTATTTTGAGAAATAAATAATTATTATTAATTATGCAAAACCGTTTTTTTTTTTTTGCTGTTTCTTGTTGCGGAGTGGTAACACGGATTGATGGCAAAAGGAAAAGATCAATGAGTAAAATGCTGTACTGGCGACAGATATAATTGTGATTGAGATTTTTTCCATTTGCTTTGTATTTATACACAGTAGTCGGTACTTCAAAGGTTATCAGTTTTCTATGAAGGTTCAGCAATACTATTGTATTGGTATATGTAAAAAAAAAACAAAAAAACAGAAGGATTAGCCATTCAGTTAATTGTATCTGTTCTATTCGCGTCTTCAGAAGTCGGTCAGTTGTAGGTATAGTTCGGTAGCATGATTGACTGTATCACAGCATACAGTACTCAGCCCAGATGTCAGCATAAGCTGATTATGATGTAACAATGCACTGTAAAGATGGGGTTGTCAATACGAACAAAGGATCGTTTGTGTAACAGATTGATTCCAATGCATTGCTTAGTCAAGCTTGTGGCTTCCTTTCGTTCTCCCTTTTAATTTATCCAGTCCAAATCCATGATTGTATGTACAAATTAAATAACCAAAAAGTATGTCGCCAAAAAAATCGCCAGATGGGATATTTTTGTCGCCAATAAGGAAAAAAAATCGCAATTTGCGACATTGGCGAAGCCCAGGACGATCCCTGCATAAACCAACTGTAATACACTTCCATAAACCAACTGTAATACACTGCCATAAACCAACTGTAATACACTGGGATAAACCAACTGTAATACACTTACACAAATGAACTGTAATATACTGACATCAACCAACTGTAATATGCTGGCATAAACCAACTGTAACACACTGGATAAACCAACTGTAACACAGACATAAACCAACTGTAACACACTGCCATAAATCAACTGTAATGCACTGCATAAACCAACTGTAACACACTGACATAAACCAACTGTAACACACTGCATAAACCAACTGTAATACACTGAATAAACCAACTGTAATACACTGAATAAACCAACTGTAATACACTGCCATAAACCAACTGTAATATACTGCCATAAACCAGCACCAACCTATGTACTGACAAGCTAACAGTAATCCACTGATATAAACTAATAGCACTGTACCGACATAAACCAACTGTAATATACGGACACAAACCAACTGTAATAAACTGACACAAACCAACTATAATACGCTGACATAAACCAACTGTGATACACTGACATAAATCAACTGTAATACAGTGACATAAACCAACTAATACACTGCATAAACCAACTGTAATACACTGACATAAACCAACTGTAATCTACTGATATATGCTAACAGTAATCGATTGACATAAACCAATAGTAATTCACTAATATAAACAAACAGTAATCCACTGATATACAGAAGTAATTTACTAATATAAACTATCAGTTACCTAATGATATAACTAACAATAATCCATCGGTATAAACTAACTGCAATCTACTTATATAAGAAATAGGTATCATCATTTAAAATATTTACTTAGCACAAGTTTTAATAAGAAATATAATACAAATGGAATCTCATTAAAATTATATAAAGTTACACCTTTAACAACCTGTACAGCAGTTGAAACCTTACAGATATTAAACTTTAAAACAAACTGTTACAAATTAAATACTTGCAGTGGCCCCGGTGTTGGGACAATGTTTCAAAATAAATCGTATTTATAGAGGGGTGTACAGTCATGCAAAGGAATGAGATTCTGCCCTTGACATATAATCTCAAAGTGGGATTTTCTTATCTCAGGCACAGACATGGCTGATTATTATTCTCATATTCTGGATCAAAATGCATGGGGTGTACACAAAATGGCCCCCAAATGGTAAGGTTTAAGTATTCAAAATCATCCCGTAAACATGTTTTGATCTTGAAAAAGTGTACAGGATGCGGTGAACACTGTAAACCTGGCAAGCATGATTAAGCATACATGGAAAACTTCAGTTCTGAAATTAAACAGAAAAATAACAGATGATGAGATGATATGACATCATATGTAATGTCATCAAAAGAAGTCAGAGCAGCAATACACCAATCAAAATGCTATTATGGCATCATATAGTAGGATAAAAGCCATGTGAGAAACAGGATAAGGATTTTTTGCATGGGTGTTCTGCCTGGACAAACTTTATCCACAGTGACAGGGGATGTGAGAAAATCACAACATGGCTTCTCAGGGCTATTGAGAAAAAGCAAGAAAATCATAGGACAGCTTCTCCAGAGCATTAAGACAAGGTGAAAAAGTTATAGCATGGTTTTGCCAGACTGATGAGACATGGTGAAAAAGTTGTAAAAAGTTATAGCATGGTTTCACCAGGCTGATGAGACATGGTGAGAAAGTTGTAAAAGGTTATAGCATGGTTTCGCCAGACTGATGAGACATGGTGAGAAAGTTGTAAAAAGTTATAGCTCAGTTTCGCCAGGCTGATGAGACATGGTGAGAAAGTCAGAATATTGTGTTCTCTCGGCTATAGAGACAATGGTACCACTATGGGAACACATCTGGCAAGTGTTTACCACCTTGTCTTGATTGTAACACTTTGTCTTGATTGTGACACCTCGTCTTAATTGTGACACCTCGTCTTAATTGTGACACCTCGTCTTAATTGTCTCACCTGTCTTAATTGTCACACCTGTCTTAATTGTCACATCTTGTCTTAATAGTTTGTCAATTTCATAAAACTATATGAATCAATATTAAATTTCTATACATATTAAAGATACCAATTTTTAATAATCAAATGATAAATGATGCCAATATCAATGTCATAAATTTCCGTACTTCAACAATAAATAAACACAATCTGTCCATACAACTCACATATTAAATGCAAATATTCCTTGGATTTTTTTCCTATAGACAAAAACACATTTTAGAGATGAAGGAAGAAGGGTAACTTAGCAGGATCATGTACATTGGTTAGTTAACAGATAACTCTTACATGTGCTGGTTAGTTAACAGATAACTCTTACATGTGCTGGTTCTTGGGCCAATGAAGTTTGAATAGTGTTTTCCATGTGCTAGCCAGGGCCCAAAATAATTCAAAGCACATTTTGAATTTCTTACCTGTGTTCACACCTGTGTGATAGGATCCTGCTACAACATCGAAGATCTGGTTGACATCCTCAGGAAGTTTGACTGAAATATATCTTAGTCGTTACCGGGCTTAAGTATTCTGATGTATTTTCATTGAAAACATTGTTTGAAGGTCTAGTTTAAATATAAAGAAAACATTTCTATGTCAGTGTCTGACCTATATTCCATGCTATGATATACTCCCACCACATCCACCCCAACATGTAAAACAGGCAAAAACATAAACAGAAACAACAATACCTTAACTTAATCTTGATACATGTTACCACCGGGATATATAAGGGTGTGACAATTAAGCAAAACAAATGAAAATCAACAAATCATAATTTGATTACAATTTCAAATGATCAATCATGATATATGAACTATTCAAGTTTTTTTCTTTGGACTATTTTGTTTTTACGCTTTAAATTCTAACTATTTCACTGCATCACAACATCTGTATTAAATCAATGACAGACCATTTCAGACTTGTACTCTTATTGGTCCTGAATCACCAGTATCAGCCAATCAGGGTTTCTGCCAATCAGCCAATCAGAGTTTCTGCCAATCAGGGTTTCTGCCAATAACCCAATCAGTTTCTGCCAATCAGCCAATCAGAGTTTCTGTAAGCTTAACCATTAATAATGATGTAGAAAACAAAACCACCGTATATACTCGCATATAAGCCCGTTCACATATAAGCCGACCCCCCAAACTTAACAGGTATAAACACTAAAAAGTGCATGACCCGCATATAAGCCGACCCACAACTCTGAGACATCTCAAGATGCATGAGGTACGTTCTAAATGTGTTTATTTAGGCAAACTTATATTTAACAAAAATTACATGTATACTTAAGTAATTTATTTAATTTTCTGTTTTCTTATTGTTTCTGCGTAAGTTAGATTTGTGTATAATCTGATCAAACAGTGACAAGAATTTAGCAATCACACTACCTCTCCCTTTTGACTCGATTATATTTTGTAAAAGCATTATTGCATTGGACATCATCACAACCTCACAACAGCCAATCAGAGTTTCTGCCAATCAGCCAATCAGAGTTTCTGCCAATCAGCCAATCAGGGTTTCTGCCAATAACCCAATCAGAGTTTCTGCCAATCAGCCAATCAGAGTTTCTGCCAATCAACCAATCAGGGTTTCTGCCAATAACCCAATCAGGGTTTCTGCCAATCAGCCAATCAGAGTTTCTGTCAATCAGCCAATCAGGGTTTCTGTCAATCAGCCAATCAGGGTTTCTGCCAATCAGCCAATCAGAGTTTCTGCCAATAAGCCAATCAGGGTTTCTGCCAATTAGCCAATCAGGGTTTCTGCCAATCAGAGTTTCTGTAAGCTTAACGATTAATAATGATGTGGAAAACAAAACCACTGTATATACTCACGTATAAAGCCGTTCACATATAAGCCAACCCCCCAAACTGAACAGGCATAAACACTAAAAAGTGCATGACCCACGTATAAGCCGACCCACAACTCAGAGACATCTCAAGATGCACGAGGTAATTTCTAAATGTGTTTATTTAGGTAAACTTATATTTAACAAAAATTACATGTATACTTAAGTAATTTATTTAATTTTCTGTTTTCTTATTGTTTTTGCATAAGTTAGATTTGTGTATAATCTGATCAAACAGTGACAAGAATTTAGCAATTACACTACCTCTCCCTTTTGACTTGATTATATTTTGTTTATGCATTACTGCATTGGACATTTTATATCAGTGCACCAGTAATTACGTTTTTTCTTTGCTTTGAAATTGTAATTACCCAACACTTTAAAATGTAATCCCAGTATGACAAAACAACGAATGTCAATACGGTTTGATTCAATGCTCGCAATTAGACTACTGTACGTATTTATATATTGGCGCCACTGCATGTACATTGTAGATTTGATTGCGTGCTGAATTAAGCACATCCCATGGAGTCGAATCATGGGCACCATAGCGCTAAACTTTAATGATATTTTCATAATACAATATTGAAGTTTCAGAAATAATGCTTTGAAAATTATGCTGATATCGCAAAAAGATGAGTTGTAGTTTGCTTTGAAGTAAGTGACCTTACACCGTACCTGTCAACTTTCACGCCAGAAGGGAAAAAAAAACCCTCCTGATTTTGAGAGTCGCTCCATGCCTACCTCCTGATTTCATATCTTCCGATTTTTTGCAGAGAACTCTCAATTATTACATTATGTCTTTGATTTTCATTTCTTCTAAACAAGAAAAGTCTTACATGTTCTGTTGTATCACCTGTGAATTATTGTTGTGACAAAATAATTACTTTACCAGAAAGAAATCGCTTCTTCACTAAATAGAATGTTACGTTTAAACAGTATTCACATAAATTACTTTTTATTCTAAAAAAAAATAGAACAAAAAATAAACCACAACATATATAAAATCGTTCACAATTAATTTCAGTCCCAAGAGTGATCACTACGAATGCTTTAACTCCATATGCTAAAGCGCCATTCCCACGAAAGAAACTTATACCATATATGCCAATGTTAATTACACTGCTTAAACTAAAAGAAGGAATGAAAATATATACCATGCAGCAACTGTGTCATCAAAAAACTAATTCGAAACACGTTTTATAATAAACAATACTAAATGCTTTGCGAGTTGATAATAATGAAATAAGGTTGGATATACAAAGAGGGGAAAATAGTTGCAACATGTAAGGTACCATGAGGCTGGTTATTTTGGTAATTTAGTTCAACAAAATTGGGAATCCTTTATTTGCCAATCAATTGCTGGTGCTTGCATAACACACAATAGTGTAGAACATGGTTTCTTTGAATTCTGATGGAGGGCCAGTCGTTTTCACAACATAGCTGCATCGATAAGGATTAACTTTTAATTAGTCATGCTAGCTTTCTTGCTTGTTTATTTAAGACTAATCTTAGCTATTGTGCAGTTTGACCAAAGCTGACCAAAATATGAAAATATGTCATGTCCTGGGGTAAAATATGGTGCGTCACAGGGAGAAATTGGAAGTCTTTTTGCGAATTTCACGTATATTGGACCAGGAAGAATGATCAATATTTAGTGAAAACAAGGCTTGAAAAATGCCATGAGAAACCTCCCGACTTTAGGTCCCAATCTTTTTTATTCAGTCTCCATACTTGGCTTTTGAAAAGTTCACAGGTATGCCTTACACTCCATTTTACAAAATTATGGTAATTGTGTTAATATTTTGGAATGAAAGGCAATTACACATAACTGTACTTGTATAGTTGCCAGTCAAAATTCACTCTTATCAGAAGCCAGTTTCAGGGTTTTGATTAACAGGCCTGTATTGCTGTCACAAAACGAAAGACAAATTCGCTGACTATCAACATAGGATACGCTGAAACATCAAGCTTTCCGTTGTGTGGAAAGTTATGATGTTTGTTCAGCTAAAACACAAGACTAAAATTGATTGATGTTGATCTTAGTTGATCTCTGAGAATTTTAGCCTTTATTATTACCCCTCTTTGTGGTTTTGTGCCTTGTACAATTAAACGTGCATACCTTTTTTAAAATATTACCTCAGTTTGTAGGACTGCTTATATCATTGAAAATGAGTAACTCATGAGCACGTGATCCAATGTAAATGAAACAGCTATTAAGGACTAGCCGAAATGTCATCTGGAAGAATGCAATTTGGTTGAAACAATGAATAAACCAAAATCTGCATCTCATATGTTTGGGAATAAATAAGGATTTAAGTGATGCTATGCATGCTTTGCACTGTGTAAGGACTGTACATTATAGTTCAGCCTAGTCTCCCAGGTAAACTCAACTGTCCTGCAAATTATGAAGTCTGTATTTACCTTTATTTAATTTCATGTTAGAGAAATCAGAAAATATGCACTTGCAAAATAATAACAAATTCAATCATAGTACTTTATAACAGTTTAACAAATGTCAGGTTAACGAAAGTTATTTTTTATATGCCTGTGTCTTATAACATGGAATTTTCTTTTTACTGTTTCGTGTCCTAGGATTTACAGCCATTACAGTAGACACCAAAAGTATCTAAAAACTGTCAAGTTTAGACATCGGTCCGCAGAGAAGCTGACCCACTTACTTCAAAGCCTTTAATTTTTCCTAAATTATTCAGCTTATATGCAAGTATATACGGTATGTTTTCAAGTTTGTAAAAATGACATTTTTCGTAACAAAAACAGAAAATATCAAAATCAATTAAAAGAAAATTACTGGCTTATTTGTCGATTTTTAACTTTCATATAAATACTAATACAGTAGTCCCCCTCTTATAAGGCCACCCCTAATGCAGCAGGGAAGTGGCCTTATAATGAGGGTGGCCTTTCTAGAGGGGGATGACAAATGCGAATAGTAAATACATACGAAGAAAGTCACAAGTACATTTAATTCTAAAACATTTAATATTTTCATTAAAAAATAACATGCATGTTGTGAAATAAATGTAAAAAAAAAACTGTTTCATCATTTTCAAAAGAATGCTATGAATAACCATTGATATAGTTTTAAAACTATAATTATGTTACAGATCACATCATCTGTCACTTTGTTGGCAACAGTCTAAAAAACAAACCAGTCTCATCACAATTAAAAATATCCTTGCAGTCATATCCCCTGCATATATCGTTTAGTCTTTTGTTCCAGTCTTCGATGACTTCATTATTAACATCAGTTGATTCTCCACTAAGGATAAAAAACTGGCGTCCAAATACGCATAATTAAGCGTTTTCGAGATCTCTGAAATTAATTCTTATTTAGAACTTGCAAATTTTAAAATATGGATTATATTTTTACGGGCATTAATCACTATTTTCAATGATAAAACGAGCAATGTATCAAGGTTTAATTTATCAATTCTTATCGTAATTTTTTCATGTTCAGCATGTTTTAAAGATATTTTAAATACATTTTCTCTGGAAAAAATCAGGAGCCAAGACAGACACCACGTTATAAGCGGGATCGCGAGTTATCCAGGCATGAGTTATCGAGGGAGCGGTGTAATCAATAACGAACAATGAAACTGCCCCCAAAATGGCTGAGTTTTCATTGTATTTTATATTTAAATCAGAGGGTGTCAGACAATTCATGTTTTTCAGCATATAATGGTGTGAGGAGATGAGAGAGATTACATAACTATATACATAATGAGAGGCTATTTAAACTGCACTGTTTTTATCTTATATTCATATTGCTTCCATCTGGAGCATAACTGATAGCAAATTCAATCACCTGCACGTAATACCTTGGTAAGGTGTGGGTAGTTTGTCTGGTATTTCTCCTTCTATTAGTATCCCTAACTGGCCCCTTTTACCGTGGCCCCAGGTAAACACCTCTCCTGAACCTGAAATGAATAAAATAAAAAAAGCAAAGCATGCACTTCAAAATTCAATATGTACTAGCCAAATATCATGCAACAGTCCAATAACAGTCCATGTAATGACAATACAATCCAATAACAGTCCCTGTTATGATAATACAATCCAATAACAGTCCCTGTTATGACAATACAATCCAATAACAGTCCCTGTTATGACAATACAATCCAATAACAGTTACTGTAATGACAATACAATCCAACAACAGTCCATGTAATGACAATACAATCCAATAACAGTCCCTGTTATGACAATACAATCCAATAACAGTCACTGTAATGACAATACAATCCAATAACAGTCACTGTAATGACAATACAATCCAATAACAGTCACTGTAATGACAATACAATCCAACAAGTCACTGTAATGACAATACAATCCAACAACAGTCACTGTAATGACAATACAATCCAATAACAGTCACTGTAATGACAATACAATCCAATAACAGTCCCTGTAATGACAATACAATCAAATAACAGTCCCTGTAATGACAATACAATCCAATAACAGTCACTGTAATGACAATACAATCCAATAACAGTCACTGTAATGACAATACAATCCAACAACAGTCACTGTAATGACAATACAATCCAATAACAGTCACTGTAATGACAATACAATCCAATAAGTCACTGTAATGACAATACAATCCAATAACAGTCACTGTAACGACAATACAATCCAACAACAGTCACTGTAATGACAATACAATCCAATAACAGTCACTGTAATGACAATACAATCCAACAACAGTCCATGTAATGACAATACAATCCAATAAGTCACTGTAATGACAATACAATCCAACAACAGTCCATGTAATGACAATACAATCCAATAACAGTCACTGTAATGACAATACAATCCAACAACAGTCCATGTAATGACAATACAATCCAATAACAGTCACTGTAATGACAATACAATCCAATAACAGTCACTGTAATGACAATACAATCCAACAAGTCCATGTAATGACAATACAATCCAACAACAGTCCATGTAATGACAATACAATCCAATAAGTCACTGTAATGACAATACAATCCAATATCAGTCACTGTAATGACAATACAATCCAATAACAGTCCATGTAATGACAATACAATCCAATAACAGTCCCTGTAATGACAATACAATCAAATAACAGTCCCTGTAATGACAATACAATCCAATAACAGTCACTGTAATGACAATACAATCCAATAACAGTCACTGTAATGACAATACAATCCAACAACAGTCACTGTAATGACAATACAATCCAATAACAGTCACTGTAATGACAATACAATCCAATAACAGTCACTGTAAAGACAATACAATCCAATAACAGTCACTGTAATGACAATACAATCCAACAACAGTCACTGTAATGACAATACAATCCAATAACAGTCACTGTAATGACAATACAATCGAATAAGTCACTGTAATGACAATACAATCCAACAACAATCACTGTAATGACAATACAATCCAACAACAGTCACTGTAATGACAATACAATCCAATAACAGTCACTGTAATGACAATACAATCGAATAAGTCACTGTAATGACAATACAATCCAACAACAGTCACTGTAATGACAATACAATCCAATAACAGTCACTGTAATGACAATACAATCGAATAACAGTCACTGTAATGACAATACAATCGAATAACAGTCACTGTAATGACAATACAATCCAACAACAGTCACTGTAATGACAATACAATCCAATAACAGTCACTGTAATGACAATACAATCCAATAAGTCACTGTAATGACAATACAATCCAATAACAGTCACTGTAACGACAATACAATCCAACAACAGTCACTGTAATGACAATACAATCCAATAACAGTCACTGTAATGACAATACAATCCAACAACAGTCCATGTAATGACAATACAATCCAATAAGTCACTGTAATGACAATACAATCCAACAACAGTCCATGTAATGACAATACAATCCAATAACAGTCACTGTAATGACAATACAATCCAACAACAGTCCATGTAATGACAATACAATCCAATAACAGTCACTGTAATGACAATACAATCCAATAACAGTCACTGTAATGACAATACAATCCAACAAGTCCATGTAATGACAATACAATCCAACAACAGTCCATGTAATGACAATACAATCCAATAAGTCACTGTAATGACAATACAATCCAATAACAGTCACTGTAATGACAATACAATTGAACAAGTCACTGGAATGACAATACAATCCAATAACAGTCACTGTAATGACAATACAATCCAATAACAGTCCATGTAATGACAATACAATCCAATAACAGTCACTGTAATGACAATACGATCCAACAACAGTCACTGTTATGACAATACAATCCAATAACAGTCACTGTAATGACAATACAATCCAATAACAGTCCCTGTAATGACAATACAATCAAATAACAGTCACTGTAATGACAATACAATCCAATAACATTCCCTGTAATGACAATACAGTCCAATACCAAGGAAATGACAAAATCTATGTTCAATTCTGATTGAAATTTCTCAAATACTGATTTCTCGAAAATGCAAGATTTGTATTTTAAACAGTGAAACTGTAGTAGCTCAGTTGGTACAGCGTCAGGCGTGTAATCCAAAATTCACAGACACTCTACCTCTCCAGGTCAATCAGGGTTGGCTGCCTATGAGTGACTTTAGAAAAAACAAACATGTAGCACACATTTCCTATAGTCCAATCAAGTGCCACTAAAAACAAACCAACAATCCTAGAAGGGCCCAGAGTGGTTGAGTGGTCTAAAGCTCTCTCTGTTACGGATCACTGCCATCTCACCTCTGTCTGCATGGGTTCAAGTCTAGGATTCGGCCAATGTGGGTATGTGAGAAAGCTTGCCAGTAGCTTCTCGTGGGTCAGTGGTTCTTCCCAGGATTTTCCTGGGTTCTTCCTCCACCACTAATACTGGCTGCCATGCATAGCCTATCGTGTGCTGAAAAATGGCGATAAACCCCACAATAACAACAACAATCCTATATTTTAAACTCTTTATCAATAGACCTGTGCTACACATGGGTTAAGGACTCAAATATATTCATGACAATCTCCCTATTTATCAAGTAAGCAAATTTCAGAAAGCAACTTTAATGTGGGAAACAACTTTCATGTGGGAAACAACTTTATTGTGGGAAACAACTTAATGTGGGAAACAACTTTATTGTGAGTAACAATTTCATTATGATACATTCAACCTACTTTCCATTCAATTGGGTCCAACATTTCCTCATAAGATGCAATAATTTTTGACAGATGTGGAATCACCCAACTTGTTTAATAAATTCTGTTTTGTTCTAATACCTGTGATGGCTACAGCATGCCTCATCCCTGCTGCAACGCTGGTTATATGATAAGTGGAGCTTATGGATACACATGCCTGAAAATAAAAAATACAATCCCTAAACACGACAAAAATTAATATTACACACAGTATCAAATGTAAAATTTAACAATTAATGCTGATAAATGAAAATAATGTTTTTACTAGCAACAAATTTTGGTTTTAATACCCTTTAGTTAAAACCATAGAGTCCAAATGCAGTTTAACATCTTGCTTCAAATTACTTCCCTTGTTGGCTGCTTTAGGATCTAGGACATTACAGATTTAATGAAAACCACAGCAATAGCAAAATGGAGATTTAATCTTAAAAAAATTATTAATCTCATCTCAGTCGTCCTAATAAAGAATATTAAAACTATTGAGAGAAATATGTAAACCAGATTTAAGTAAAATGTGGGAAACCCAAATGAGACCCATATTACTGAGACCGCTAATGAGACAACATACCCAAATGAGACCCGTATTACTGAGACTGCTAATGAGACAACATACCCATATGAGACCCATATTACTGAGACTGCTAATGAGACAACATACCCAAATAAGACCCGTATTACTGAGACTAATGAGACAACATACCCAAATGAGACCCATATTACTGAGACCGCTAATGAGACAACCAAATGAGACCAATATTACTGAGACCGTTAATGAGACAACATAACCAAATAAGACCGATATTACTGAGACTGCTAATGAGACAACATACCCAAATGAGACCCATATTACTGAGACAGCTAATGAAACAACATAACCAAATGAGACCCATATTACTGAGACAGCTAATAAGACAACATAACCAAATGAGACCCATATTACTGAGACCACTAATGAGACAACATAACCAAATGAGACCCATATTACTGAGACAGCAAATGAGACAACATACCCAAATGAGACCCATATTACTGAGACCACTAATGAAACAACATAACCAAATGAGACCCATATTACTGAGACAGCTAATGAGACAACACTCAAATGAGACCCATATTACTGAGACAGCCAATGAGACAACATACCCAAATGAGACCCATATTACTGAGACAGCTAATGAGACAACAAACCCCAATGAGACCAATATTACTGAGACAGCTAATGAGACATAATAACCAAATTAGACCCATATTACTGAGACAGCTAATGAGACAACATACCCAAATGAGACCCATATTACTGAGACAGCTAATGAGACAACATACCCAAATGAGACCCATATTACTGAGACTGCTAATGAGACATAATAACCAAATTAGACCCATATTACTGAGACAGCCAATGAGACAACATACCCAAATGAGACCCATATTACTGAGACAGCTAATGAGACAACAAACCCCAATGAGACCAATATTACTGAGACAGCTAATGAGACATAATAACCAAATTAGACCCATATTACTGAGACAGCTAATGAGACAACATACCCAAATGAGACCCATATTACTGAGACAGCTAATGAGACAACATACCCAAATGAGACCCATATTACTGAGACTGCTAATGAGACATAATAACCAAATTAGACCCATATTACTGAGACAGCTAATGAGACAACATACCCAAATGAGACCCATATTACTGAGACAGCTATTGAGACAACATACCCAAACGAGACCCATATTACTGAGACAGCTAATGAGACAACATACCCAAATGAGACCCATATTACTGAGACAGATGAAACAACACTCAAATAGACCAGGTTGATTTCCTAAATACTGATCATTATTCATCAAACCTATGAAAAGTAAGGTCACATATGACTGGAAAAACAAAGTGTAGGGTACAGAACATTTACTTGCCATGTACATATAATCAAAAAAGTGTTTTACTTTCCTCTGGAAACAGATCACCCATAATTAACTCTAGCATTTACAACATGAAGTGCAAAGCATGCATGAATAGTGTGACCCATAATTAACTATAGTGTTAGTGTCATACATCATTACTTAGTTGCTGTTACAACCTTGTTACATACTCTTAACACTTATCTTTCCTACAACCTTGTTACATACTCTTACCTTTCCTACAACCTTGTTACATACTCTAACATTTACCTTTCCTATAACATTGTTACATCTTTAACATTTACCTTTCCTACAACCTTGTTACATACTTTAACATTTAACTTTCCTACAACCTTGTTACATGCTCTAACACTTACCTTTCCTACAACCTTGTTACATACTCTAACATTTACCTTTTGTACAACCTTGTTACATGTTCTAACATTTAATTTTCCTACAACCTTGTTATGTACTCTAACATTTACCTTTCCTTCAACCTTGTTACATGCTCTTGTTGTTGTTGTTGTTGTTCTAGGGTTTAACGCCATTTTTCAGCACAAGATAGGCTATACATGGCGGCCAGTATAACTGGTGGAGGAAGAACCCTGGAAAACCCAGGGAAGAACCACCGACACACGAGAAGCTACTGGCAGGCTTTCCCACATACCCACGTTAAATGCTCTAACACTTACCTTTCCTACAACATTGTTACATACTCTAACATTTACCTTTCTTATAACCTTGTTACATACTCTAACATTTACCTTTCCTATAACATTGTTACCAGGGATCATCCTGGGCTTCGCCAATGTCGCAAATTGCGATTTTTTTTCCTTATTGGCGACAAAAATATGGCATCTGGCGATTTTTTTGGTGACAGACTTTTTGGTTATTTAATTTGTACATACAATCATGGATTTGGACTGGATAAATTAAAAGGGAGAATGAAAGGAAGCCACAAACTTGACTAAACAATGCATTGGAATCTATCTGTTACACAAACGATCCTTTGTTCATATTGACAACACCATCTTTACTGTGCATTGTTACATCATAATCTGCTTATGCTGACATCTAGGCTGAGTACTGTATGCTGTGTTACAGTCAATCATGCTACCGCACTATACCTACAACTGACCGACTTCTGAAGACGCGAATAGAACAGATACAATTAATTGAATGGCTAATCCTTCTGTTGTTTTTTTTTTTTTACATATACCAATACAATAGTTTTGTTGAACCTTCATAGAAAACTGATAACCTTTGAAGTACCGACTACTGCGTATAAATACAAAGCAAAATGGAAAAAATCTCAATCACAATTATATCTGTCGCCAGTACAGCATTTTACTCACTGATCTTTTCTTTTGCCATCAATCCGTGTTACGGCTGCAGAGACTTAAACTCCGCAACAAGAAATAGCAAAAAAGAACAGTTTTGCATAACTAATAATAATTATTTATTTCTCAAAATACAGGAGTGAAAGAATCCCTAAATTGGGTGTGAATTTATGCTTATGTATACGGTCCAATATTGCCAGGTGTTGACTCATGTAAGTTTCATTTGTGGGAATGGAGATCCTATTTTGCCTGTCGAGAAAATTTATACAGCATTCAGTGATCATTCTTGGGATTTAGGAAGCAATTCACTACAAGCTTTGTGAAGCTAGCCATGGTGGGGGGGAGGGCTGCTGAGAGACTACTGGTGTCACCTGTCAGCACTGTAGACTGTGAATGTGGATTCAGTAAGATGAACCTCATAAAAACTGACATCAGAAATAAACTCTGCATCTCATCTCTCGAGAATTTAATGAGAATCAGCATGTACAGATGTGAAAAATTAGACTTTGAAACTGCATTCAACAAGTGGGCAGCCCTAAATTGCGACGGATCTTCATGTAACACTTTGTAACATTTTGTTAATGCTTGTTGTAATTAGAGTATTAACTAACCCATCTTTTGTAATTTTCATTGCCTGTTACATTAATAGACTAAATTAACACTTGAAAAAATGTACACTACTTGTTCTGGCGACACTTTTTGAAAATTGGCAACAAAATATTGAGGTTGGTGATTTTTTTGGCGACAGCTTTTTAAAAGCCAGGACCATCCCTGGTTACATACTCTTACATTTACCTTTCTTACAAACTTGTTACATACTCTAGCATTTACCTTTCCTACAACCTTGTTACATACTCTAACATTTACCTTTCCTATAACCTTGTTACATACTCTAACACTTACCTTTCCTGCTACATTGTTACATACTCTAACATTTACCTTTCCTACAACATTGTTACATACTCTAACATTTACCTTTCTTACAACCTTGTTACATACTCTAACATTTACCTTTCCTACAACATTGTTACATACTCTAACATTTACCTTTCCTACAAACTTGTTATGTACTAACATTTACCTTTCCTACAACCTTGTTACCTTGTTACATACTCTAACATTTACCTTTCCTACAACCTTGTTACTCTAACACTTACCTTTCCTACAACCTTGTTACCTACTCTAACATTTACCTTTCCTACAACCTTGTCACATACTCTAACATTTACCTTTCCTACAAACTTGCTATGTACTCTAACAATTACTTATCCTAAAACCTTGTTACATACTCTAACATTTACCTTTCCTACAACCTTGTTATATACTCTAACACTTACTTTTCCTACAACCTTGTTACATACTTTAACATTTAACTTTCCTACAACCTTGTTACATGCTCTAACACTTACCTTTCCTACAACCTTGTTACATACTTTAACATTTACCTTTCCTACAACCTTGTTACATACTCTAACAATTACTTTTCCTAGAACCTTGTTACTCACTTTAACATTTACTTGTTGACACAACCTTGTTACATACTCCAACTAGGGGTGAAACAATCAATTGATATAATATATTTTCCATATTGATATATCAATACAAGAGGCAAAGAATTGATACAAATCTTACCTGAAACAATTGTTTGCCTTTTTATTACTGTTTGGAAGCATTTTTTCTAAAAACCTGGATGACAATGGCATACAATAGGTCTATGTTGCCTATAATCCGCATACTAGAAATACAACCATTATGTTAGCACACATAAAATGGCACCACCCTACTGCACAGATCTTCTAAAGATAAAAAGACCACCAAGATGATATGTGTAATGATAATGTATCGTATTGTAATGATATTGTATTGTATTGTAATGATAATGTATTGTATTGTAATGATATTGTATTTTATTGTAATGATAATGTATCGTATTGTAATGATAATGTATTGTATTGTAGGTTGTGCATCGTGAATAATATGGATGTCAGGCAGAGGCGTACTGTTTCACCACTATCACTAACATTTACTTGTGCTACAACCTTGTTACATGCTTCAACATATTTTACTTTCTACCTATTCTCTGTTAACTTTGGCTGCGTTACCTACAGGAAAAGGTGAAAACTTCCCTCTGTCAGTACTTCCTAGCTGACCAAATGCATTTGATCCCCAGCTGTACAACTTTCCTGTGGCTGAAGGGAGAAAAAGCAGTTTTCACACATTTACCATATATACTCACTTATGAGAGTTCAACTACAAATTGCACAGACCCAGATTTGCCATCCAATAATGCACCTACAGACCTGGATTATGCATTACATTAAGAGTAATTGAGAATATACAATACATTCTATAAAGAACAAGTGATTCCCCCATAAGGCCCCTGATTATTCTGCTGCCATGGTTACAGGCATGGATCCTACTAAATTAATCCATCTTAATCATCAAATAGTTCATTTATTTCATTTTAATTTATGTTTTTGGTTAATGAGAACCAATTATAATGTAATTCCATACCATTAAATACTTAACATTTGTGTCTGCACTATCAGGACACAGCAGTCAGTACATCCCTCAATATAAGGTGCCCTCGCTTATAATGCAGGTCCCTTTGTATGACTTCCACAGAGGGCACCTTCACTTATAATGCAGGTTCCTTTTATCACTTCCAAAAACAGCACTATAAAGTAGAAGCACTGTTTTTATTACTGGACATGAACATCATACTACTGAGATTGACTTTCCTCTAGTAGCTAATCCAATATGATGTTTCATTAGTAAAGTGACTGCTTGAAACAAAATCCCACAACCTTTATTATTCCTTTGTCACATATGACTAAAATTTGTCAGCAAAAACCCGAAATTCAAGTTCAAATCCCAATCCATACTCCCGAATTAGATGCTGTATCAAATTCCTATCAAAACCAGTCTTCAGAGTCCTAAAAAAATCAGCCAATCAGATACAAGACCATATCATGGATATGCAAAGTTGCATTCATAGTCATACTCAACTGACCAAGTCTGATCAAATTCCTATCAAAACCAGTCTTCAGAGTCCTATCAAAACCAGTCTTCAGAGTCCTATCAAAACCAGTCTTCGGAGTCCTAAAAAAAACAGTCTTCAGAGTCCTAAAAAAAGTCTACTGATGAAAGATAAGCTTAGTATGGTGTAAAGAGTCAAATGATGAAAGATAATTGGCTTCATTTCTTGAAGTAGATGACTCTTTAGCTTTAAAAAAACATGATAGTTGGTCAAGTATTCTTAATGAAACTTCAAACATTCTACTTCTAAATAAATAAATAAAACTTTAATAATCAACTTGAACATGTACTCTTGGAATTATTAAGCATGAAACTCATGCTAACTATGTTACTTCTGGTTTAAATTTATGTAATGAGAGTCACACTTTATCTATCACATTGTTAAAAAAGATTTATATTCCCACTTGTAAGTTAATCACAGACAAACACACACACACACACAATTCATTGAAGCAAGTGTTGTGAAAGAAGTCAGAATAGCTTTGTAGTAAGTAAGTGGGCAGGTGTAATAAGTTGGTGGGTGTAGTAATTAAGTGGGTGGGTGCAGTAAATAAGTGGGTGGGTGTAGTAAGTAAGTGGGTGGGTGTAGCAAGTAAGTGGGTGGGTGTAATAAGTCAGTGGGTGTAGTAAGTGGGTGCATTCAGAGAGGAGAAAAGATTCTAATGTTCTCTCGACATTATGGCATTTAAAACCAATTATTTGACATATAACATACCAGTGGCAGCCAAGGACATGTAACATACCGGTGACAGCCATGGACATATAACATACCAGTGACATCCAAGGACATGTAACATACTAGTGACAGCCAAGGACATGTAACATACCAGTGACAGCCATGGACATGTAACATACCAGTGACAGCCAAGGACATGTAACATACCAGTGACAGCCATGGACATGTAACATACCAGTGACAGCCATGAACATGTAACATACCAGTGACAGCTATGGACAGGTAACATACCAGTGACAGCCAAGGACATGTAACATACCAGTGACAGCCATGGACAGGTAACATACCAGTGACAGCCATTAACATGTAACATACCAGTGACAGCCATGGAGAAATCCCAGCCTCCTGTTACTCCTACAACAGATTCATCTTGTAGCCTAGTAACCAGTGTTGGTACAGCAACATCTGATGTGTTTCCCAAGCCAAGCTGACCTCTGTTGTTAGAACCACACAACCATATCTGATGTTTACCTGCAAGAAACACCAATCCCAATTAAGCCAATATTCCCATTCATATTCAGTTAGTGCTCTACAAGGTCCTTGTGCTATCAGTAGTGTTCTACAAGGTTTGTTCTGCCACTAGTGTTATATAATATTCTTGTACTGGCAGCAGTGTTCTATAAGGTTTTTGTACTGGCAGAAGTGTTATATAATGTTCTTGTGCTGGTAGTAGTGTTCTACAAGGTTTGTTTTGCCACTAGTGTTCTACAAGGTTCTTGTACTGGCAGTAGTGTTCTACAAGGTTTGTTATGCTCTGTGTTCTACAAGGTTCTTGTACTGGCAGTAGTGTTCTACAAGGTTTGTTCTGCCACTAGTGTTCTACAAGGTTCTTGTACTCTTGTACTGGCAGTAGTGTTCTACAATGTTTGTTCTGCTCTAGTGTTCTACAAGGTTCTTGTACTCTTGTACTGGCAGTAGTGTTCTACAAGGTTTGTTTTGCCACTAGTGTTCTACAATGTTCTTGTACTGGCAGTAGTGTTCTACAAGGTTTGTTATGCTCTGTGTTCTACAAGGTTTGTTTTGCCACTAGTGTTCTACAAGGTTCTTGTACTGGCAGTAGTGTTCTACAAGGTTTGTTATGCTCTGTGTTCTACAAGGTTTGTTTTGCCACTAGTGTTCTATAAGGTTCTTGTACTGGCAGTAGTGTTCTACAAGGTTTGTTATGCTCTGTGTTCTACAAGGTTCTTGTACTGGCAGTAGTGTTCTACAAGGTTTGTTCTGCTCTAGTGTTCTACAAGGTTTTTGTACTCTTGTACTGGCAGTAGTGTTCTACAATGTTTGTTCTGCTCTAGTGTTCTACAAGGTTCTTGTACTCTTGTACTGGCAGTAGTGTTCTACAAGGTTCTTGTACTCTTGTACTGGCAATAGTGTTCAATAAGATATGTATTCTGCCACATGAAGCAACAATTAGTCAGTTGCACTTGCTATTTTAGGCTCTGTCCATTTCAAATTATTTTTGTTAAACGATTTCATTTGGAAACATTATTCTTTAATCTTTATTCATATCAAACAAAATTAAAAATTTGTTCCCTTTTAAAGTGTCAAATACTTTATAAGTGCATGTCATTTTTAAAAAAATGTTAACTTATTTACTGTTACAAAGTGGATTATATTTGTTTAATAATTCAATTAGCCACTAACCTGTCAAGATCAAGGTATGACCACCACCTCCAGTTATCAGTATGGGAAGATCTGGCAAGGGAAAAGGAGTTATCTCCCTTGGTTTCAGAACATCTTCCTGTGTTCCATTGCCTAGCTGCCCATAGGAATTTGCACCCTGAAATAAAGAACAGTAATAATTAAATCTAAACTCAATAAAATCAGATGCATACAGAGCAGAACCATGTATATCTGAAACTCAGAAGCATTTTCAGGGAATAATGTTAACTATGTAACCATGGAATAACGTTAACCATGGCATAATGTTAACCATGTAACCATGGAATAATGTTAACCAAGTAACCATGGAATAATGTTAACCATGTAACCATAAAGAAAACTTACTCCACAAAACATTCAGGTTGTTTCACACTCATTTTTAGGAGAGGGGGCACATGACATCTCTGCGTGCCCCCAACCAATAAGCTCTGGTATTGTAAAATTTACCCCCAGACATAACATCATATGACAACTGCTGTTCAGAATGTACAGCCTCATTGGCAACTGTCATACTGTTGAAAAAAATAATTTCTCTGGGTTGCTGTCATTAAATTGTCTTTATTTTAATGAAGACATTGAGATCAATTATGTCACTTGTTTATCCAACTGTGTATTCTTTAGTCTGAGTACCAGCAAATTCATTGACCAGTTTCTCTCGTACAATATTTGGTGCACATGAATAGTGTATCGTTTTTCTATACTTGCCCATCTGTCTGTTTGGAAACTGTCAAAATGGTCATATGGATGGACACTATTTTTGAACATGGTAAATTGTGACAAGCAGCATACTGTCACAGTTTGACAATGGCTTTCAGATGTGGTATTCTTTGTCACTTACCAGCATTTAATGTCATTGCCTGTACATTTACCAGCATCTATTATATTTACATTGTCCACATCATTACTGGCGGTAAATATGACTATTTCTATGTATGCTTACCTAACATTAAAAACATTACCAGTATTGCTACTTTGTGACATTTAATGCAACACACTGCACATTTAATGTGACTCATATCACTATTAAATGTCGTATTTATTGATGGTCACAACATTTACAAGTTGTACAGATGTCTCTATGTAAGTCCGATAAATGACACACCACCCACCCTCCCATCCGTATCAATACTGGATGGCTTCTATCAGTATCAGTACAGATTTGGGGGGATGAATCATCTGGCTGCCAGCATTTTCTATATGCAAAATCTTCATCATTGTGGCCATAATTATCATAATTTAATTATTATTTTCTCATTTACATATCAGATTAACAGATTCAACAAGGTTAGAGTCAGGGTTATGACAGCAAAAAGATATATTGTGTCATACAAAATAATAATTAACCTTTTAAAAAAAAAAAACCAGAATATTCCTTCTTTGCTCGTTTATTTAATTATATCTTTCAAATTATGTGGCGCAACTATGTGAATAGATTAAACGTCATTAGCTAAATGTTTAAGACAGCATAACCCCGACATAGTCCTACAATGTATGACATCTACCATGATATTGATGTTTTTGAATCAATGTCTTGCACTGTAGCACTACCCCAGCACAGCGTGAAAAAGCTGAAAACAACCCTATAGAGCCCCATCGCTCAGAGATAATCAATAAGTATTGCACGATTCGCGTATGTTCAAGGTACTTTTTACTACGCGAGATAAAAGTCTCCTTTAATCAGCTTGAGTACCAGACGATGAACAAACTGTTGCTCAATTTTCAGAGAACCGCCTAACAATGCCACATGAGCGTGCCTACCCATGACCACAGCGACAAGCGTTTGTCTGTCTGTTGCCCAGCCCACTCAGCCCTCCCCGCCATGCAAGGCCAAACGAGCAGCGAAACAAGCACCTTGTTGTCATTTGATAGGAAATAAGCAACAATCACGTGACCAACATCGCAGCCGTTGATTGGCATTGAATACTAACAACAGAACGATTTAGCCATTCTATCTAGTGAGAAACATTTTAGTAAGTGTGAACTGAAATAGTATTTCTGACACCGATTATTGCTTTCAATGAAATGAAAACATAATTTATTATTATTCGAATATTTTTATATAAAATTAAACAGCACTAGAAAACATATTGAAGAACAATTAAAGCTATAAAACAAAAGTAGGTCACTTTGTATACGACGTATGTCTGGTAAATGGAATAGCACCAATGGCGACTGAGTTGGAATATCCATTTGGCCATGATTCGTCGTCCATTTCGTCTTGATTTCCCTAGCCAATCACCTCCGGAGGGGGCGATTTTGTCCCTCTGTAAGTCCTTTTTATTCGCTTAAGCAATATACTTAATGTTTTGAAAATAATCTCTCTTCCATAAATGTCTTATCACTAAATTTTGTTAGTGACCTTTCTTTATTGTATCGCACCAGCTTCAGTCTGTTTCATGATGCAGCTTCGTTTGTAGAGACAAAGCTATTCATGGTGATACATTGTAATAATCAATTTAACAGCGGTAAAAAATGTCACACAAGGTTTTCACGCTAATTAAGTTATTAGGTTCAGTTTTAGTTCTCAATTTCGGTAGTATATTACCCACTTTCTTTGACAATTACTATAAATAGACCTCGGTCTGCTCAGGGAAAGTTTTATTTCCCAATCTTGAAGAAATTAGGAAGTAGGATATCCAATTAGTGGCACAAGTCATTGTATTCCGTCTTCCTTATTGAACTAACTTGAGCATTTATTTCCTGACGCATAAATGAATGCTAAGTAAGTTCATTAATGTCTTATTTTTAATTTTGGTTCGGAACTAATGGTTTTGTATTGAGTATATGATTGGTTAGTAAAATCACAGGTACTCGTATCGTTGCTTACAATTGACCTGTCATACATGTACTTCATAGTTATTATATAGTACATGTATGGCAGGTCAGTCTTAAGCAACGATACTAGCACCTGTGAGTACAATGTTAGTACCGTTTTTGTCACTGACGTTTGTAATGAAGAAACAGGTTGTATGTTTTAATGTTTCCAATTGCTTACTTTAAGGTTTTCATTTGCTTACTTTCTGAATGAACAGCTGAGATAAATGAACATCTAAAAATTTACTGTTATTACTTCTTACATTTGACAATACAAGATGTTCTTCATATTTACACAACTTTGATACTTTTAAGTTATTTCTGGGTGGGCCTTTCATTTGCTTTAAGCTGTGATATTATTATTGTGATAAAAACAGCAAAACGTGCTTTTGTTCCATACATTATCAATCCCAAAGTGATATTATTATTATGAAAAAAAAAGAAAGACGTGCTTTTGTTCCATACATTATCAATCCAAAGTAAACTTTTAAAATCCTGATAATGATACGATGCATGGCTTTGGTTTTGAGAGGAATTTCCTTATAGGTGCCCACTATGTTGATAATATTAAATAGTATTAGTTTCATTGCAAACCTACATATGATTACAAACATTTATTTTTTTTGTTCTGTAATTAGTTCACCAATCAGTAACATTCATTCTTTTAAAATGAAATTTAATATCCCCCCTCCTCCACATATCCTGATTCAGTAGCTGGTAAAATAATTAGATGTCATTGACCTTGCTGCTGTGCTTAATGGCTAAACATTTTAAGTGTAAAAAGAAAAAAAAATCTTAATTAATATGAAAACTTTCATGCAGTCTTTAAGATAATTCCACAGGTACTGCAGTGGAGTTCTATGAACCTAACTCTAATGACAAAAGTTGCTGACTGTTATTGATTAATATTGTAATGAAAATGAGTGACAAGATTATGGTTACGTGCATAACAAAGGTAGATAATTCTAATCTGTTTCTAAATTTTTGATTTATGTAACATTGTGTATTTTACCATAGTCTCCTTACTAAATGAATCTACCTCATTAGTCTTACCTCACCTCTATTTGCTTTTTTAAAAATATAACGTGTCTCTCTTGAAGACGTTATCAGTAAAGAACTTCAGTCAAGATACTTGAACAAAATTTGCATATGATATGTCCATGGACAGACAAATTCAGAACAAAGCATGACCTTGCAAGTGTGGTGCTAATTTGTCCTATTCAGTTGTATTCAGGTGTGGTGCTAATTTGTCCTGTTCTGTTGTATTCAGGTATGGTGCTAATTAGTCCTATTCTGTTGTATTCAGGTGTGATGCTAATTAGTCCTATTCTTTTGTATTCAGATGTGATGCTAATTAGTCCTATTCTTTTGTATTCAGGTGTGGTGCTAATTAGTCATATTCTATTGTATTCAGGTGTGATGCTAATTAGTCCTATTCTGTTGTATTCAGGTGTGGTGCTAATTAGTCCTGTTGTATTCAGTGTGATGCTAATTAGTCCTATTCTGTTGTTTTCAGGTGTGGTGCTAATTAGTCTTATTCTGTTGTATTCAGGTGTGATGCTAATTAGTCCTATTCTGTTGTATTCAGGTGTGATGCTAATTAGTCTTATTCTGTTGTATTCAGGTGTGATGCTAATCAGTCCTATTCTGTTGTATTCAGGTGTGGTGCTAATTAGTCCTATTCTGTTGTATTCTCAACTCGTATATACATTTTTCTCAGGGTAAATTGTATCAGCATGGTGTTTTTATTTAATTCCAGTCTGCATGATTAAAATTTTTGTTTTGAAATTCGGATTTTATTCATGGACCAATAGAATCACCATAGTCAATTTTTTCTGATTCTGCATAAATTTCAGTGATCCAACAAAATCTCAAACAAGACAGTTTAGGTATTAAATCATTTGTTATTCATCTACATCAATTTCAAACACTACTGCATTATGCGATCTAGGTCCATCCTTATTTTACTTGGACGGCAGAATGCCACAGCATGATGTTTTTATTGGGTTTATTGTGAGTCAAAATAGATTGGAGGCATCAGAGAACCTGTTCACAATTTCCTGTAGGTGAGTCTCTTCATGGGCCGTGATGGCACAGTCGTCTGCAAAGAGTGCTTCAGTGATGAGTCTTTTTAGCATCTTGGGTTTTGCAGCTAGGCACAGAGATCACACACTGATCCATCCAGTTGATATCTAATGTAGATACCAGGGTCACAGATGGCATGGAACAGTACCTGTGTGAAGAAGAGGTTGAAGAGTACTGGAGTGAGTACACAGCCCTATTTGACACCATTAGATATGGGGAATTTTTCAGAGGGTTCACCGTCAGAAAGAATCTCTCCAGTTATGTCATCGCGAAAGAGCCAGATAAGGTTGGTAAACTTCTGAGGACAACCAAGCTTCTTGAGTACTACCGACAGGGAATCTCGGCTGACTGTATTGTAAGCCTTTGTCAGGTCCGTGAAGACAGCATACAGATTCATGTTTTGCTCAAGGCACTTCTCTTGGACTTGTCTCACTGCGAAGATCATATCAATGGTGCTGTGGTCTGGGTGAAAACCACACTGAGACTCGGTAAGGTTATTTTCTGATACTGCCACAATATGCCTGTTGAGAATGATGTGAACAAGTATTTTGCCAGCTATGGAGATGCCTATGTAGTTACTGCTGTCCACTCGTGTGCTTTTATTATTATAGAGGTTCGCCTTTGTTGCGTTGTGGAGGTTGTCTGGCATCTTCTCTTCCATCTGGATACTGATTAGCACATCGTGAAATGCCTCTAGAGTCTGTTGACTGTGAGCCTTGTACATCTCCGCTGCCCTGCCACAGTTCGTTTGTTTAATGGCCGTCCTTAACTCCTCTATCATTGGTGGAATATCCAGTTGGTCGTATGTTGGTTGCTGGGGTTTTTGGTCAGGAACCGATTTGCTGACCGAGGAAGGCAGGTTTAGGGGCTGACTAAAGTGTCTTTCCATCTGTCCTTAATGCCAGCCTTGTCTTTATTAGCGTACTGCCAACTGCAGGAAGCAAGAGGCAGAGCCACACTCTGAAGGGCCGAAGATTGGCTTGATGGCATTGTATAACTCCTTGGAGTTGTTTGTGTCGGCTTAGCATTAAACTTAGCTTACCTTTCCCATCACTAGTCATGCATCTTGCGGATTTCTTTCTGAGCCTCAGCTTGATAGGATTTCAAGCAGTCTTTCTTGGGGATGGAGTTTGGGTCATTCTGCTATTCCATGAATTCTTTGTTCTTTCTGGCAAACAGATCTTCAATGGCACTGTTGTTCTTGTCGAACCAGTCTTGATGGGTTCACTTCTTGGGGCCCAGAGTCACCATAGTTGTTTCTCTTATCATATCCCTGAGCTTGTTCCATTTCTTGGAGGCATTTACATGTATAGGTCCGTTGGTGGACAGCTTGTCATCTAGGCTCTTCTGGAAATTAAGCTGGGAGGAAGGCTGCTGGAGTTTCACAACGTTGAATCAGGGATGGTCCTGGCTTTTAAAAAGTTGGTGCCAAAAATATCGCTAGCCTTAGTATTTTGTCGTCAATTTTCAAAAAATGTTGCCAGAACAAGTGAATATTTTACCAAGTCTATTGATGTTGTTGTTGTTATAGGGTTTAACACCATTTTTCATCACTAGAGATAGAAAGAACTCGGAGAAAACCCAAGAAAGAACCACTGAACCATGAGAAGCTACTGGCAGGCTTTATCACATGCTGGCCAAGTCCGAGTCTTTTAATGTAATAGGCAATGAAAATTGAAAAAGATGGGATAGTTATTACTTTATTGGCAACAGTAATACAGTCATAATATTACAAAATAAACCATTCCATGACTGTTTTGCACTACTTCCATGGTCTTTGCATCCTGCATCACCATTAGTGCATAGGTATGGTTGTTGTCACCTGAAATAAATGCATTATCAAATGTAAAATATCTACTTTCCTGACATCTACAGTTTGTCTGTCTGTTTCTATCTTTTAAAAAAAATGGAAACATCAGGTATTAAGCAAATCTGTTATGTATATTATTTTACAAATAATAGTTTTGTAAGGAACTTTAGTTAATGACATTTTAATACTAAAATCTATGATCGTACTTTGCGCTATAAAATAAGTGACTATAATGCGACCGTCCGTTTCATGCATTCATGAATGAAATGCCCTCCCCCCCCCCATTTATGGCTAGCTTCACAAAGTACAGCTCCACCAACCAGGAGTTCAGAAATTTGTTTTTGCCCCACTTTACTTGCATTTGCTTATAGTGAATTGCTTCCTAAATCCCATGAATGATTACTAGATTTTTTCTTGACAAGCAAACTAGGATCATCATTCCTACAAATGAAATTTACATGCATCAACACCTGGCATTAATGTACCGTGTATAAGTATTAATTACCATCATTAAATTAAAAGAAGGAATGAAGAAACACATCACAGAGCATATGTGCCCCCCAAAAACTAATTTGGAATAAATACGCTACTTAGTAAAGAGTTTTATTTGCATATATGAGTTAACAATAAGGAATAAGGTGGGATATAAAATATGGGAAATACTTATCACATGCATGGTAGGTTGAGACAACATTTGAACTGTTAACATAAATTCCCACCCATTTCAGGCATTGGTAGTTACAACAAAAAAAAGGCATTGTTTATTTGTGAATCAGTTGCTAGTGCTTTCACTCATTGTAGAACAGGTGGTTTCTTTGAAGTATGTCACCTTCAGCTGTTGTGCATTTTGGGGACAGCAGACCAGAATATGAAATGGGGACATTTTGGTGGGGTATAACGCATTGGACTGGAAGAAATGGCATGTCCTTTGAGAATTTCGTGTATATTGGACCCAAAAAGTTGGTGAATGTTTAGTGAAAACTATGTCTAAATATGCTGCAAAATACTTCCCGATGGTAGGCCCAAAATTTGTTTTTGAAAAGATTTTACAGTATTAACTAAATTTATTCAATTACTATTCAGATTTTTAACAAATTTCTCTGTACATTTGAAACTTCAACACAGATGGGGCATTTTTCGTTGGAAGTTGAAAGTTATTGAGATTTCTTGGAACTATTGGAATTGAAAAGACTATTAGAAAATATGAATCAATTGAATTCAGTTTCATTAGTCTCTCATTGATACCAACTGGCATGTCCGTATGCTGCTTCAGAAGATTTGATTTGATAACCAGGTTGACTCCGTGGATCCTGTCTTTGTTTTGGCCTTTTCTTTTCCAGAAGAAGGTGTAGCATTCTCTTTATCCATGAGAGTATGGATGAAATTTTTTGTTTGATGGTGTTGACCTTAGATATGGATGATCTTGCCAGCCATGGCAAGCTGGCCAGATTTTGAAGGGCAGGTTTTTTAGGTCACCTTTTCTAGGCCCCTCCTTATGCAGGGTGAGCAGTGCTGTCCTTAAAAGGTCTGCTCTTTCACCCTGGATGTTATCGAACTGTTCTGCTGCCCTGGATACAGAGCAGAGCGACCACTTGTCAAAGGGCCGCCTACGTGCAGGTATCTGACTAGAACTCCCACTGGTCATCTCCACCTATTGCTTCAGCCAGTCACCCATCACCGTAGGACTTTGGTAGATGCAGGTAGGGAGTGATGAGTGTCGTGATGGGGATGAATGATAGGTGCACAACATAACCTTTGCATGAAGGAGATTTAAGTGAAACAGCCTTTGCACAGAGACAACCTAATTCTCATTATTCCCACTATAAAAACGAAGTCATGTGGACAACGTTCTTTTGCATACCAGGGCCCAGCCACATGGAATGAATTGCCCACTGAACTTAGACACAACGACACAGTGATCCCATTCAACAGTGCTCTTAAAACTCACTTATTTTGACTGCAAGAACAAACTTAAAGACCTAATAATGTTTCCTACCTTAAATATTTTCTAATTTCATGGTGTTTGATTTTTTTTTTGGTAATATTATCATTATATGTTTTTTATGTTAAAGGTGTTGTTTAATGTTGTAAAGCGCTTAGAGCTTCTAAATATTAGGCGCTATACAAAGTCCTCAATATTATTATTATGTTTATCAATCACTCTGTACCGTCACTATCTACTGGTATCTCTGTCTTTTGTTCTCTTTCTGAATATATTTTAAAGTAATTACATTGAATAGTTCATACTGTGCTCAGCAATAGTTATTTTGCCAAAATATGTCGTGCAACAAGCACGAACGGCAAATAAACCTTGACATTTAAAAAAAAACTTTGTTGTAGCATAAATTAAAACAGAAAAAGTTGAACTCATTCTCATATGCACAAATGATTAATTCTTACCCGAGTTCTTGTTCTTAGCAAATTTGCATGTAGAACGAAAAGTGTAAACAAACAGCACTCACCGCATTTTCTTTTGTGTTTTGTGTGTAGCATGATGTCCCACCCAGTCACATTATCTTGACACCAGGCTGACCAGTCCTAACACTAACCTCTTAATGCTGAGCGCCAAGCGAGGCAGCTGTTAGTACTATTTTTGTAAGTCTTTGGTATGACTTGGCCAGGGATCGAACCCACGACTTCCTACATCTGAGGTGGACGCTTTAACCATATCATAGCGATATGACTGAAATATTGTTAAAGCTACATTAAAACTCCAAATCACAAAGTATTGGAGCTGAGTAAGTGTTAATGGAGGTACCAGTGAGTGATCTTGAGACCAAAATGCAAGTCAGATATACATGTTAGATAAGCATGACGGACAATCTCCCTTTCAGTGGTATTGTGAATTAAATGTAGAAAGTACAGAAAACTGATACCAATTAAAATACAATTAAAGTAATATGCAGTTTTCATTTCTTTCTCAAATCAGTTTAGCCCTGCAGATTGTCTGCTACAAAACCATGTGTCCATATGTAGGGTTATGATGAACTGAATAAATAAGGGGAAATAAATGAAAATAAGAAGTAATGATATTTAATTGAATCCATCTTTCTGCACACAGGTTATGGTATTGAGGGAATAAAAACCCTAATACAGCATTATGGAACATATCAGAAATCTGGCATAGTAGTCAGTAAACGACTGATTGGAGAAAGTAAGCTTATGTCAGTGACAAATTCCATTTTAGAGCAGACGTATCCAAAAGATAATATCTGTGAGCACTGGACAGTTGTACATTACAGTCATAAATACCCATTTCCGAACATCTTCAAGCAGACAAAGCTAGCTATGCATATACCCCTTCAAAAGGAAAAACAGAACAATATTCATAAACAGAGAAAGAACAAAGTATGCTCAGAAATAATTAACAGATTAATTTTTATACAAATAGAGGTGACATCTTTTAATTTTTTGATTTCTGTAGAGCTCTAAGAAAGTGGACAGATATTGAAGTGTTAGGTAAATATTGAAACATTGCCGTTTCTTCCTCTCCTTCCGTTTTTCTGCTCTCCCTTGTTTATTTGACAAAGGAGGAGGTCCTCCTTAAGATGACATCCTGGAACTGTCCCTCTTTTAATTATGCATTGGGAGCAAATTTGGAGTTTCTAATTTTAAGCAGAGATATTGAACCAGCTAATAAAGGTACCAATGGAATAAATAAGGAAAGAATCAGCGATGGGCCAGATTTCAAACCACTCTAGTTTATCACCTTGTGTAAATTTAAAACAAAAATATTTTATCGAATAGGACTGTGTTGTCAGTACAGTAAAACCTGTTATGAGAGACCGCCCCTTCTGCCAACCAAAAGCGGTCTCTCAAGACAGGTGGTCTCTCATAAGAGGTGTGTGAAAATGGACTGGTTTTCAGGGTCAATAGTTAGCATTGTTGAAAAATAAATAATACCCATACTCACTGTACATGTATCATATCCTTTATTCATGAATCTTGTTAAATAATGCATGCATTCCTCTCAAAATATCTTTATATAATAAAGATATACATCTATCAAACGAGAATAAAATTTATGTTTCAACATCACATTAATATATACAAAAAATTAACAGATATGATGTATATATCTTATTTTATACACTTATTCACTTGTTTTTTTTTTTAAAGAAATCCATTATACTTCTTTGTTGACATGTTTTACTCAGCTATTTGGTCTGAACATGTATCTCAGTTATTGCCCTTTCATGAATCAACTTCCCACTTACTGGTATGTTTTTACTCCTTGCGACACAAAACCACTCCCATACTCGCTCGTTCAGATCTCCGTAAACTGTCCGTCGTGCCGTGGCATATTTCCTCTTTGCTTGTGCACCTTTCTGCCATTCGTTTCTAATGGACTTCTTGTCTTTGATTACATTTTGAACTTGCGTTTTACGGACGCTTAAGCTGACAGCTATTTTGCGAGTGGTCTCGTCTTTTTCATTTCTTTCAATGACATTAATCCTTTCTTCCAGTGTTAAAATTTTTCTTTTTTTCAGCGGAGATTCTGCCGTTGTTATTAGTGTTGACGTTATAAAGACTATCGGTTTTGATCAGGTTTTGGGGAATTGTGGAATAAATATATATTATGTACCAATGAATGAAACCAAAAGACATAATTAACTCGTCAGGAAACAATACTGTACATTTATTCTGAGACGAAGTTTAAATCAACAGCGTTATAGCTCGATAAACAAATGTTCCGACCATCTGCACCCACGTAAACAGATTGTGGCTTGGTGAAACACTAACAAAAGAAATAAAAAATAATTTTAAAAAAATCCGGAAATGATTCTCACTTACTAGTATTAAAGACAATGAGCTCATTCACCGTCCAGGCATTATGGATTAACTGGAAAGCAAACGACGTACTCAAACCAACACTGAAGCCCTTTCAAACGATTTCTCACTTGGACATAAGGACTACCGGCGTTTTGTGAGTTTTCATACAGATAAAGAAAAAATACAAACCTCTAAATTGACTGCGTATATCCATCATTACTCCCTTTGATGTTACTCTTACTGGCTATTCACATGACTTCGGCACTACAATGGCGGTTAGTGACATGTACTTTAGTCTGGTTTACTGCAGTTTACAAATGACACCGTACGCTGGAGTTGTAAATTTCACAAAACTGGTAAGACAAATTATTTTTAAATACTTTATTAGAGCAATCTTTGCTATTTATGCAGTCTTTGTTACAAAGGATTAAATGATGGTTAGAGGTGTTTATCCCGATATATGGTTGTTCAACTATAGTGTTATTTAATGTGCACTTTGTTTGCATACTACATTTATCCCGAGCTCTAGTGTTTACAAAGGATTAAGTTAAGGTCAGTGGTGTCAATCTGTTTTGATTTTTTGGCGATGCGGTCGTTCATAGCAGTGTCAAAATGCATATTTTGCCAAGAAATCGCGGTCGCTGGTCGCGTTCAGCAGGTGGTCGTTCATAACAGAGCGTTTATATAGTAAAATCGATCCGTGCATTACGATTGTGGTCGGAAATGACAGGTGGTCGCTCATAGCAGAGGTCGCGCATGACAGGTTTTACTGTAGTTTTCCTTCTTCACTAATAAATGCAAGTACTTGTGGTCACACCAATCTTTTGCATTTAAAAAAATGTGATAGATTTTGTTGGCATTCATCCTCATGCCTGTATCTGGATTTGTTCTAGAGGAGATTTCTCTGCATTATTTCTTCTGTTCTGAAGATAGCATCATAATATCTTCCAAATTTAATTGAGACATCCACAGATCAGAGATGAAAACATGGTTGGCAGTTAATTAGGTTCTCACAGAAATGCCCATTGACATGTTTGTAACTATAGATTGACATTTTTCATGTTGGAATACAAGAGGCACATCACATTTATGATTATTAAACTGAAACCAAATTAAATTATACAACTAAAACACAAATTTCACTTTACAGAACTTATTTCATTGCTATTTATATCTTACAGTGTTGCCACCAGTAAGTATTAGTGACATTATCACTGGTTGAAAATAGACTTCATCTGTATTGGCTAATAAAGGTAATCCTTGATGTATAAATTGCTTGTTTTACTGTCTACAGCTCCATGATTATTCAATGCCGTCAAGTTACATCAAGTAATTTGATTTGGTTGGTTTTAATGGCACATTATTGGCCATATCATGCAGAAGAAAATGGGAGCTAGATGCTTTTCCAAAGGATATAGACAGCTGATCTGTATGGGAATTGAACCCAAGACCCTTGGATTGTGATCTGTGTGGGAATTGAACCCAAGACCCTTGGATTGTGATCTGTGTGGGAATTGAACCCAAGACCCTTGGATTATGATCTTTATAGGAATTGAACCCAAGACCCTTGGATTGTGATCTGTATGGGAATTGAACCCAAGACCCATGGATTATGATCTTTATGGGAATTGAACCCAAGACACTTGGATTGTGATCTGTGTGGGAATTGAACCCAAGACCCTTGGATTGTGATCTGTGTGGGAATTGAACCCAAGACCCTTGGATTGTGAGTATAACACTACTGTGGTAAGCTGAACTTAATTTCTGGATCATCAGATGATGTTAACATTTACAGTGGCTACTGGAGACAATTAAAAGCTTAGTAGCAATGTACTCACATTTATGCTAGTTATGTTTCCACTCCCAAAATTTATTTATTGATTTGTCTCAATATGCACTTTTTGTTTGTGATGTTGTTTTATATTCTGATTCAATTTTCATTACGTATTTCTTGTTCTTTCAGGTTGTTAGCAAGATTAAGCCAATACAAACCCAGGGAAAATGATTCCTGATTGAAAACCATCCTGAGATACATATAGTTGTCGTTCAATCATTCGGTTTAAAGGTTAGTGATCTAAAACAATCATTTAACAAAAATTATTAATTGTATAAAGTTGGTATGCAACAATTCAAGAGTAATTGTTTATTGATTTTTTAAAAAGGGCTTAAAATTACATTGATTGTTTGAATTTAGGGTGTCTGGTAATGATGAACCATACTATAAACTTTAAACTTGTTCACGTAATAAAAATTGATTACAGAGACCATCATTGTGGTCTGATAGGGCGAGAAAAAAAAAGCACATTTTGATGTGAAATTTATCTCAAATTAATAGGGAGACCATGTTCATTATGTTTGCTTATGCCATTTATAAGGTTGGAGCATATGAGAATGCACTTCAATGTAAAAGAGTTTAGGAAGCCACATTGTTGTTCTTGTAGTATTAATAAGCCACCATTGGAAGTTCACCAAAACTGCTTATCAAACTGGGCCATTGGTACTTATCAAAATTAGGCTTGAAATTAAAGATGCCAATAGATACCCGGAAACCTGCCCATTAATAATAACCTGGGTAATAAAATGAACAAATGGGTACCTGTTAAAAGTGTTCCAAGTTCAGATTGAGACACAAAATAATGATTACAATTCGAGGCTTGTGTCGTGTGCTCATTTATTCTTCATCACAGTGGCTCATATTATATTGCTTACAATTGACTTGTCATACATGTACTGTATAATAATACAAGGGTGGACACCTCATTTCTTGCGTGACCTATTTAAGAATCAACACTGATATTTAAAGCTAGACTGTCCTAAATTTGTGTCTGTCCATGGTTCATGCGCCATTTTTCTTGCGGTTTTTTTTGAGATCCTGATGACATTACTAGGTCATTACCTTTTTTTGACAGTGACAGTAAGTACTGATTAAGAAATATTTGATGAAATAACATTTAAATACGTGTTTCAATTCAGATTAAAGAAGCACAGTATAAATGTGTGATGCCATTTTTCCTCGTTTGTGGCCTTGGAGTGAGTACTAGCTGTTCAAGTCGGCCACTGTTCACGCGTTTGTTTACTGGACTCTTTTTTTTTTTTTCTTTTTTTTTTTAAGCGGTAATTCAGGCATACTATTTTCATGGTAAAGGCAACACAAAAACTTGATTACCGTAACATGCACTTTTGATTCCATGTTAGGAAAAAATAAACAAAATGAAACCACTTGTCATAGATTCATCCTATTTTAATACTACATACATAGCTGACCTCTTTTCAAAAAATAAATGGCTCCAGATAACATAAAAGAACAGGCTGTTTCGGTGTGACAGTTGGATGATATATGACTGAAAATGTTTGAGGAGAAGGGATTTTGTTAAATGTTAAAAAATGCTGCACCCCACCTTTGTTAAGGGACGAACCATGTCAAGTCGACAATACTTCAACAGTCATCATTTGTGGACTTATGACTATTTGCGAAAGTTACTGTAGACATGTAGACTAGTTAAAGTGAGTGTTATGCATAAATAATTTATCTGTTTCTTTCGTGTCTATATTCTTTTACTAACTACTAATCCACATAGATTTATCCAATTTGTGAAAAAAAATTAACTGCAGATCCAGGTAAGAAGCGGATGTAAATTATGTTAAAAAAATTAATCTGTATTTTTTCATATAGTTTTCTGTAATTATGGCATGTAATATATAGATTGCTATATTAGTAATAAATTATGCTTATACCTCTCTTGGAGGTTGGCATGTGTGAACCTAACAACAAAGCAGTTCAGGTTCACATTTAATACAATTTCCCTTTGATTGGGTACCCAGGTAACCGATTGTTAAGATTGACAGGTACCAGGTAGAAATTTATTCTTACCATGAATCATTTAGTCAAGTCCACAATGGTGGGAGACAAGAAATAGCAGTCATAGTCAGTAGTTTCTTGTTTTTTTTAAAAAGAATTTTATTTGCAAATATTCCCTTTATTCTTTTTGACAGATTATTGTCATACTTGGTGTAGATTACTATGAATGATAATAATGTGCTGTGTTTGTGTGTGTGTGTATGATTTGGATTTTTAACATAGTTTTAACAGTTTTTCAGTCATATCGCTACGCTGTCTGCAGTTTGACAATTTATAGTGACGTCTAGTACAGGCATCATGCCACAGACATGTAGCATCATGTCCCACCCAGTCATGTTATCCTGACACCAGGCTGACCAGTCCTAACACTAACTTGATGCTGAGCGCCAAGCGAGGCAGCTGTTAGTACCATTTTTGTAAGTCTTTGGTATGACTCTGCTGGGGATCGAACCCATGACATCCCACATCCAAGGTGGACACTCTAACTGCCAGGCCACCAGAGCAGTCCTAATAATGTGGTAGCTTACCCTGTTGCACTGTAAGGTCAAGGACATAGTCACAAGCAGCAGAGGGGGGGAACAGACCGAAACTATTTTCACAATAAACCCTTTCACGGAAACTTTTCCCGATAGAGGGCTTATTTCGACAAATAAACCCTTCTATTCAGAATACAGGACAAAAAAAAATGTCCTTGAGAAATGCTTCGCATTTCCGCTGGCGCGCGAGTTACTTCAATAAATCCGACTCGTATCTGATAATTTCCACGGTGAGGTATCATTGAAAATCAGGTGTAGTTTGCGCCCCCTCTGCTGCTCTACGAAATGAGTTTCCGAGCGCGTTAACGCGCCAAGAAAACATTTTTATGTTAACCATACAGTGTATCAAGTCCGATACGGTATCTTGTTCTGGGATCGTGTAAATTTATTGTCACAAATCCATGCTGGTTTCTTCGAGCGTGACTAAAGAAATTCTTAAACTTATTAATATCCATATCGCCGCTACACCATGTCTGATGAATATTTCTCAGCGTGTGAACATCAACTCCATTAAACACAGCAAGAAGATTACAGTTATCCCTGATTACTTTTGGAATTTGTGTGTAACGCTGAGTAACATAAATCACATCGGTGTTTTTATGACGACCTCGTGAAAATATTCTTGCAGGATTTTTTTGCTTGTCCAGCATCACATCATCGTACACTACTAGGTTATTTATTCCCCCGTCGAGGTCTTCCACGGACGGAGCTTCTTCAATATCAGTTATAAATTCAACAACATCCTCGTCGCTCAGCGTTTTTGCACTCTCATTAAAATCTTTTATAACATTATAGCATCGCTGATCGTCTACAGATGGTGCTACCAAATACAGCTTATCCCATTTCATCCACTTCATTATCATGTTCAGTAGCAGTTGCGTTTTACCTGATCCTGACGGTCCTATGATGATCATTCTGATAGAATTTGGTAGCACGGAATTATGCTTGACTGGTTCTTTCCTTCGCGTCGCAGAAAAATCAGTGATCTCCATTTGTATATAAGGAATAATAATTATGGATCTATATTGTGTGAAGTGTCGGGCACGAACCCCTACGAATGATCTAACAACGGTTACAACAAAAAATAACAGACTAGCAACTTCAGGTACGTGTACGCGATGTGGCACAAAAAAATTTAGATTTCAAAAAAAAAGCCTGACAAAGTCAGCGGAGGTGACATTGCAGCCGCCCTCGGACGACTTCCAGGTACCCCTTGGGGAAAGTATCCCGGAGAAAAGCATCTCCCAGGATACAATTACTGCGGTCCGGGAACACGACTAGATATCAGGCTTGACAGCAACGATCAGCCCAAACCCGGCGAGTATCCGATAAACGCTATCGACGCAGCGTGTCACATACATGATATTGCTTATCGAAGTAAAGATCTACAAGACAGGCATATCGCGGATGTGAAATTAATTCATGCACTAAGCGCCATAAAAAATAAATCATTTAGGGAGTCACTCGCTAATTGGTTAGTAAGATCAGCGATGAAATCTAAATTAGTAATCGGGGCTGGATAATTAATAACGATGCAGACAAGTCCAAGGACTTCCAACGCTAGTGTTTCCATGCAAGCGATTTATTATTCCCCAATCGGATACTGGAGAGGTAACTCAGCAATTAATAAACTCGCCAACGCGGCATCAGTAACACGCGAGGTTGCCAAAAAATGGCTGTCAAAACAAGCAATATGGCAAATCTACTTACCACCACCTCGACAAATCAACTTTGCACATTTTGATGTTAGTACCCCCAATGAAGTTCATCAGGCTGACATACTATTCCTGCCTCATGATACTGTCCGCAGAAAAATATACAAATACGCGCTAACAGTAGTTGATGTTGCTAGTAGATACAAAGAAGCAGAACCGTTAGCGACTAAAACAGCGTCCGAAGTCGCCTCTGCGTTTTCGCGAATTTATCAGCGAGGACCTCTAAACTGGCCACGATTATTACAAGTTGATCCTGGTAAAGAATTTCAGGGCGCGGTGTCATCACTGACAAAGCAGCATAACGTTACCATACGACGAGGACATACTGAAATTCATCGGGATCAGGCAATTGTTGAGCGATTTAATAGAACACTCGCTGAGAGATTATTCGGATACCAGTACGCGAGGGAATTCATTTACGATACACGATCTCGTGAATGGGTTGCAAGACTGCCAAACGTGATCCACGCACTGAATAATGAAATTACCAGAACAACAAACATGAGACCTGTAAATGCAATCACAAAAAAATATATACCCCGCGTCAGTGAACGTGTTTCAACGCAGCCAACGACGCTAGCGTCCCCGTTGCTGGGTAATGTCACCGTTAGGTATTTATACGAACCCGGCGAACTCGAAGGAGGAAAAAAAAGAGCAACCGATCCCACATGGAGTGTTACCACGCACAAGATATCTAGCATAACCAGATCAACTGGGAGAAACGCAATCTACAGATTAGATTCAACTGCTCCTCAGCGTGGGTTCACACGCGAGCAACTTCAGGTGATCCCCGCGGATACACAATTACCACCTCGATCACTTAAATAACTGCAGCAGCACCTCTGCGTCGATTACACTCAAGACAGGTCAACATCACATTTTCACGCGTATGACCGCGATTACTATCTATTCTATCTACGGTAAATTGCCTTGGATTATTTTTCGAATACTGCCACAGCAATAAACAATTACAACTCGCGCAGTGATTATTCTGCTGTTGTTGTAATTGTATAATAAATGTTTCGTCGAGATCAAACTCGTTGCCATTTTTTTTGTCGCTCTGTTTGTAACCGGCTAATTTCTTTCTTATTGTATCATCAGCGATTGATCTGTTGATGCTGTCGTTGATAACATCATCTAATACAATTCTTCGTAACTGACCTATCCTTCTTACTCTTGACACGGCTAAATAAACTAAATTTGACCACTCGATGCGATCATCAACAATCCAAACTGTTGTATCTGAAATAGTTAGTCCCTGCGAACTGTGGATGGTCATAGCGTATCCTAGCGTCCACGGGGATTTGCTCATTTTCAGTGCCTGTTCAACAGCATCAATATCAACTGTGACAATATCATTTAATACTAAATTCTGTTTTTCCGATCTCCCAGGTATATCAACGTCGGTATTCTGCAATCGCGTATCAGCTGGTCTATAACACAACGGCACTGGCAACATGGGAAATTTCTTCTGATGTAACTGAAATAACCGCTGCTGAAGTGTGTCCCTGACTATCTTTCTACTTGCCACAATTAAATCACCTGGTTTCCACGTTTCCCAAAAGTCGCCCAGGGACGTTTCTGGAATTATTTCACGCATTATCTCACATTGGACTTTATTGGTTTGTAGCCTGATCAACGCCTTAAACTCTTTCAGCGTTTCATCGAGTGATCTAACATCGTTAGTTATTTCCTCATAATAATCTACAAAAGTTTTCAGCCACGTGTGTGGAGATTCACCTGTAAATGGGGGTGGTTGACCATGATCGCCGCACATCACCACTGCGGTATTTTTCTTTAGCAGCCAATCCAGAAACTGTTTTAATGTATCCAACGGCACAGTGTCTATCTCATCCCAGATGATTTTCTCGGGAATATATTTCGTTCCCATTCGTTCAGGTGTCCACGTGCCGCCGCTGTATTTGAAAAAACTGTGATACGTGCACGCGTTAACATCCCGTTGTCTCATCTCCCTGGCAAGTCTGTGTGTGGGTGTTAGCACAATCATGTCAGAGTTTCTAAATAATTCAATCGCTCGAGTTGTTTTACCAGAACCACCAGGACCGTTCAGATAAACTGTTTTGTGTCTTGTAACAGGATCGTGCACCGGCGGCAGCGAAGTTGTCGTAGAAATTGAAAATTTCCCAGATATTTCTGCGCCGCGATATTCATCCTCGATTTCAACATCAGCCGATTCACAATATCCATGCAACATTTCATTTTTTATTCTCCATGAACCCCACGATGGATCATTCGGTATAACCTTATTCAACGCCGCTAAGTGTTTTTTATCGATATAGAATGAATCCGTTGCAACTCTCACTGCGTCAACGGGAAACCTATTAATCATCGACAATAGGTTTATTGATACATAAGCTAGCATCGAAGATCTCAAATGTGTGTACTGAGATGATTCTCCGTCGATATAACTAAAAACAGTTCCTAATTTTTCCCCGTTTGACAGAAACACATCTTCGCGGGTACAAAACGTATTATTCGTGGCGGCATCAGCGACAATAAGATCCAATTCGGCCTCGTCCATGATTAATCGACTATGATGTAGTTTATGATCATACGCTCCACCTTGAGTAAATTTTCCTATTATTCTTCGTCCTAGATCTTTTGCGGCGCTTTCATCAGTTTGGGAAATTTTAGGAGTTCTTTCGATGATAGTGTCGATAAAAGATTCTGGATACTCCTGGAAATTATTAGTTTCTTCGATGACTTGCGGAGTTGGCAACCAAACTTCGGTTTGACGACAATAACATATAATCGCTTCACTGACCGTCAGCGACAGCAGTATTCGACTGTCAAGCATGTATCGCAATAACACTATTGGGGCCCATCGCTTCTCAACGAAATGTTTACCAAACCAAGCATAACACACAGGATGTAAACCCGTAGCGAATTTAAACGACGACACACAAGCAACCCCGGTCAGGTCAAAATCAGGTAATGGTCCGTTCACGGATACTCTTGTCATCGAGCTTGTAGGATGACCAAACCGCGCAAAATACTCACTGCATTCTCCACGCCCAAGAAAACTTCCTGGATAACACGCCGTCATATCCACGGATATCATATCGCGGTGATCATACTGGGTATTCCACAAACCACCGTGCCCGTATTCGATACAGCTCTGTTGAATATCCTCGAGAAAGCTCTTCGGGGTTGGTCTCCATGAATTTCGTTCTCGGGCTATATGCGTGACAACACCCGGGACAGTAAAACACTGCGTCAGTAACGTATCAGTGTTCGTCGCATGATATTTTTCTGCGAGTTTTTTCATTTCGTGATGTAATGCCGCCGTTCTGTATACCTCCCCGTTGGGTTTCACAAACTGATCAAACTCTCCCTCGAGGTCACTTCGGAATAACCACACCGACACTGGATCGGTTTTACTTATCTGATAAATAAAATCAAACATGGAAACTCTTCGAGTTTCAATGCTGGCATTTCCGCTCGTGGAACCACTAGCATTTTCCAATTCCGGATAATACTTTACAACACGGTCTCGAGGAAATATCCTAACCGAGTCAGTCCAGGCGTGACTGTTATGATCGATAATAGTTATTGGTGCTCCACGGGAATCATATTTACTCTTGTACAATACCTCACCGGTCAACGATGAAACCGTTATAGGAAATTTTAGTAATCGTTCGAGCTCGGCAACATCATTTATTGACGCTCCTTCATCCACTACTTTTGCCGCCCACGCTGCTATTTTAGTCTGTCTTAGCGGTGTTAGGCCGTTTCCTCGCGCGGCATTTTTAAAATGTTCCATTACTCGCTCGGCTACACAATTCAACCCTGGGGATTTTATCAATGACTCTGACATCTTCATCGGGGCGAGTTTATCAACGCGTGGTTTCTTCATCGGATAAATTCCATAAATGACTGCGGTCACAGGATACGCTCTGGCATAATACGGTGTATCAATCCCAACAAGTACTCCCGGGTTTGAGTCTTTGGTTACGACGACGGTTTTTCCCCGTCGGGCATCAAGAATAGGGTCTAGTTTGTCTCTGATAATCCATGTTGTTTCACCTGTTTCCGTGTCGTCGACGCCAACGATAAATTTTATCTGAATGAAATATTTTTTATCATCGAGATACCCAATTATGTTCGACGCGATTGTATCGTTGATGGTACCATCAATGATGGCATTTTCAGAAATGATTTTATACGAAGACCACACATGTGCGGCACCATCACGACGAAACTCTTCTTTGGCGTTCTTGATAACACCAATTACGAGTGTGAGTTCTCGTCGTCGTCGATCAAAAGTTAACCGGTCAAGATCGAATCGACCTCGGGGAAATTGGAGATTTCCAGGTTTTATTCTGGATAGTCTTTCAAAACTCATTATTATAATTAAGACAAGTATTTAAATAGACAAATATATTATATGCACCAATGCAAGTGGATTAAACTAAATTCATCAGCGCCGTGTAGCAAACCATGCAGACACGAATACTGTGGACAACATGCTCAGCAGGTCCGCCGTGGAAGTCTAGGACCGATACCGTGTATCAGATGCGGCATTGGAACACGGGGAAAAACGCAATTATGTTCATCATGTGGTGGGAAACGCTATCGAGAGCTGAAACGTTATTATGATAAAAAAAACTGTGATAACTCTCTGAGTTTCTCCGAGCGTGATTATATAAATAAGTTTTCAGACAAATTATGAATTAGACAATGATTTTGCTTATAATATAATGAATCAAGAATTCGTCCCCGAACAAGAATTTGTTCCCGAACAAGAATTTGTTGCACATCCAACTATTAAAAATTATGAAGCAAACCGCGACGGAGTAGTACGACACTGCAGACTGAAGAAACCAGTTGGTTTTGTAAGTAATACTGGTTATCGTCGATTTACTGCTCGAGGAAAGAACTATTCATGTCACCGTTTCGTCTATGAATGTTTCCATGGACTGATCAAGACCGGGTTTGTCATTGATCACATTAACGGTAACCCCCTTGATAACTCTATAAACAATCTTCGCGTGGTCACTCAGAGCAAGAACTGCCTACTGGGTAACACAGGGCGTTGTAAAACAGTTGCAAGAAGAGCTATTAAATCTATAAACGCAACCGGTGAAGAAATTGTATTCCAGTCAATAAACGCCGCCAGTAGGTATTTCGATATTTTTCCACCTGCTGTACAGTATGTCGCAGATGGGATCCGCAAAACAGCATTTTCAAAGAAGCTCAAACAGAAGATCACATTTAGTTATGTACCTCTTATCGTTGACACAAACGACGATAACTCCTCCACGAGTGTGTAACGCTCTGCAGAGTTGTCGTCGTCAGAGGATTTGCTCCCCTGAGAAAGCCACCTTGATAAAATATTTTATCGAGTTCATAACATGTAATCATTTATTTACCGTAGAATATATATTTTTTTACAAACAATATCCTCGTTTTACTGAATATATCCGACTGTTTTGCTCTTCTGTGCTTGTTATATGACCGCGCTCAAGAAAACATACAATTAAAATATTTTAAACAAGTCCCGCCCACTGCTAGAGCGAATTTGGAACTCGCAAGTAACAGTTGGGTTATATACGAAATCGCTCCCTAAGACCTTTGGGTCGATCGAAAGTCAGCACGCGCAAGCAAAACCATAAATTTAATCCGCCAATGGCGGGTGTCTTTTGTGCACCATCCAATGGTCGATTCAATGGATGGTTTTGCTCTGCTGCTGACCGTAGAAAATGACCCCCCTGCATGTTTGTGTCGTCTTAGGATAAGTTAGGATAAGTTAGGATAAGATTACATGTTCATTGTGCCTTTGCCTGCTATGACACTCGAATCAGAGGTAAAGGTTGTTTGTGTTGTCAAATAAATGTTTGCCGGGCTTGCTAGAAAACTCGATCCTAGAAGCCAGGATGTCTCGTTTTGTTTTTTGGCGATGCTAGTATTTTTCATGCATTTAAAAATATGAAAATATATAATAATATGAATCACGAAAATATAAATACCATACTTGTTGAAATTAAAGAATTACAACAGCGAGGTTTTAATATTTTACTAGACACTGAAACAATTATGTCAGATTTTGAATCCTTGAATGAGCTATCACGGCAGGGAAAGAACAATCTCTCTGCGAGATATAGGTTCATTAAGGGTTTGCAAGATCGCATTTACAGATCACTTGCCACGATAACTGAAAATCAGGTATCTGAATTTATTCCACTGTGCCGTGCAGTTGAGAAGATTCGTCTTGTATTGTCAAGCGAGTATGAGACTCGAAAATTAATTAGCACCAGGGTGAGGCAGTTAAAAGGTTATATAAAGGACACGGAAATGCCTGAAAATACTAGTATTTGTGACTACGAGGCCGACAAGGAAGTATAAATACAGCCGCGTGTGACTCACAGCACAAAGTGAAAGTAGAACCTGAGCTAGCGTGGAAACTCAAAGCGGAAGCGAAAATGCAGAGCATTTCACAAGCACATTTCACGGGTAAAAAAAAAGTGTATTATTTTTTTTGCCCGAGCGTGGAAACTCTTCGAGTTTTACATGAGAAATGCTTTGCATTTCCAGAGAAGTCCTTAGACTTCCAGGATTTGCTTAAGCGTTTCAACATCAATACAACAATGAGAATAGTTCATAATCTGTTCTCGTTGACACCAAACTGTGATTGTATTATTTTGCTGTAGCTGTGTTAATTGTGACGACGTTAACAAGAAGTCTTCGTCGCCGTACACGTCAACGATTATTTTAACGGGGAAATACTGTTCTGGGAATGTCTGTATTTGAAATGCGGTTTTTATTGCCTCGTGAAGAATTTGCTTATCATGAATATGAACTCGTGCGTGAATGTATTCACACATTATATACAACTGTTTTTTTTAAATGCGCGCCTGCGTGCTAAGCACTCGCATGAGAAGTCCTTTGGACGAGAAATGCAAAGCATTTCCAGAGAAACTCTTCCAGAAATGCTTTGCATTTCCAACGATGCCGGTTTTGATGGGGTATTTGCACGCGATGACGAAAGTGGACCACTGCAGAAAAAAAACTATTATTATGGATCCGTTGACTTGTCCTTGTCCTCGAAGAGTTTCAGGACTTCACCAGTAAGTTCACGGAGACAGTCTCGCCACGCAGGTCCAACAACCCCCCCCGTTGGTCGGTGAGTTTAAAATTTATCGTTGACAACCACGGATTATTACACCGCAGATAGACCACATTGATTGGTTCTTGCACATTGGTTCTTGCACAATCAGAAAACCAGGAGGGTCTCTTGGTGTAAACGTATACAGGATAAACCCCTGTTGGGCCGTCGTTGTGTCTGCGCTGTAGCTACCGTCAATGACGTCACATACAAGATTGACCGCAATAACATCTGTGATATTTACGATCCCGGGTGAGATGTGTCTGCCATCGGATGCTGTACTGTTGTCGTGCCTGAGAATAGTCGGCTGCGGTTTTGTTCGCGCGTACGCGTCAGTGATATCCTTGTAGGATTCCGCGATAAGATCAGAGACTGATTTTCTTAGTGTGTGTACGTTATATCCAGGAAGTTTAAAATCTGAAATATCCTTCACGGGAATACCAAATAGGGTTGCAAAATTCGATCTTTTTCGGTTTCCATAATCGCCCTTGAGATCCAGTAGATGTTGAATTACTTTTTGATTCATAAATTCCATCGTGGATGCGAGTTTGTTTAGTTTTTCTATGGTGGTGATAATGTTCGTGCGAGAATGCAAAGCATTCCGAGAACTGCTTGCAGAAACGCTAGCGTTTCCAGTTCCAGGTTTTGTTATATCAGAGATATAATCTTGGAAATGTCCCCGCAACAGGTCTAGCTGTTGTTTATGTGCTTGTTTGATCGGATTAAAAAAATGAGCTTCTATGTCTTCTGGCTGGTAATTCCGGAATCTCCCGTCTTCGAAACCTACCCCTATTATATCCAAGGGGAGTCTATCTGATGTTGAAAACCGGGCTTGGTCTGATCGTAATTGATCTGGAAATAATAAATGCTCGCCGTACACGAGGTCGTGTAGTTCTTCCTTGGTGGTCTCGAAATCCGACTTCGATGGTGGCGGTGGACCCGGTTCGACCTCGGGTCGTTTTTGTGGCCATCCTAATACTGTTCGGATTGAGCTGCTATAAATATCCACGGCGTATCCCGGTGTTGAGATTTCAATGACCGCAGACAGCGTTGGTTCGTGCGCGGCTATAGATATTTTGGCTTCCTTGCCGGTGATTCGTTTTATTTGGCGTTGTATCTCCGCGTTGATTTCTTCGATCTGATAACTCCCAGTGGGTAGCGTAATTGTATCCCATTCAAATTCACGTTGTGGGTCCGCGCTGGGTCTCCCGAACACAAACGAATTATTCGGCTGCTGACCGGAAAATGATGCCGACCTGATATTGGGCCAGCTGTGATACGCACTGAGCTTCGACAACGCGATTTCGTTCACGGCAATTGGAGTTCGAAAATTAATGCTGAATTCTGGTGTCGTCGAGGACACTGAGATCATTGTGGTCCTTACCGGTGTTGTGTTTGTGACTATTTGCTGAAGCAGTTCCTGTGGCGTTGCCATCAGTGACATTATTTATTTGTTTAGTTTTCAAATAGTCATTGTACACATCTGACATTAGTTTGAATTCAGAATCTGATATCAACGCAGCGTCGCTGGATTGCGCGTCTAACGATGATGATATCAGCGATGATAATTTCTGATATGCGGTCGTGGCTGTATTTAATTTTGTCGTGTAATCGTGTAATTTTGTGACCGCGCACGAGGATATTTTTTTTGCTATGATGCCGAAAACTCCTGCTGTTGCTGTAGCAGCGGAAACAGAAATCGTGGCAGCGACTACTGCAGTCACTGGAGTGACCGCTGATAGTATTACTCCCGCGGATGCAACAACGGCGGATACTGAATAAACCATAACGTCTAACACTGTTATGCGGCGCTTGTATTTTTTTACTTTTTGACTGGTTACTTCGATGACAGTTTTTAACTCAGATTGCCACTCACGGACTTGATTGTATCGATATTGTTGAGCATCTGGAAATGTTTCAGATTTCAACGTTGACATTATTATTTAAAATCGCTGCCGATTTTCAATTACGCGGTGACCAATTGAGGTGTTGAAGCGACGAATTCCAAACAAAACCAGTAAGATGTTGCTGTTAAAGTATCGTCCTCGGCTTCAAGCATAAATGTTTCCTCGGTTCCGCTGTTTAGTATTACAGTGCAAACCCCCGAATACTTATCGGTGGAATATCTCCAGGGAAACGTTGTGAAGATTTCAAATTTAGCGGCTGAAAACACAGACAACCTGTAAACACCGGTGGCTGTTGCTGTATATTTGATAGTGTTATTTTGTCGTGACCATGTTCCGAATCCCGATGATACCGTGAATACGATGTTGGTGATATGCCCGGGAGTAACTCCAGTGGGAACTTTAATCAAACTGGTTTTGTTAACGATCTCAGGAATACCCGATACTATATTCTGCTGTGTTTGTTTGATCGTGTTAATGTTATTTTCTATTATCTGAATTTGATCTGAAAAACTTTTTTCCGTTCTGACTACACCTAACCGGGTATTAATCTTATTGATATCGTTGGCGTTATTAGTAAGATTTGGTATGATTTCAGAAAGTTTCGTGTCGACGACTGGAGGATCCCCAAAGAACTTATCCACGGCCTCATCAGTTTTTGAGAAGTTTCTTCGAAGTCTTGTAAACGCGCCCACGTGAACATCATACTCTGCACGCAGCGTATTTAGTTTACCGTTGACGATGTCCACGTATTGTTTGTTTGACGCATCCTGGTCGGATTCGGGATTTGCTAACGCGGTTATTTTGTTGCCGCTCATGTCAAGTCCGCCGGTCATTACGTCGCCGGATTTTGTTACTTTATCGCTGACTAGGTCAACAACGAGTTTGTACTGCGCGTCGACGTATTGTTTATTTGCGGCATCTTCGAGACCTTCCGGATTTTTTAGAACGGTTATTTTGTTTCCATTCATGCTGAGTTCGCCTGTCATCGTGTCACCGGCTTTTTTCACACATTTATCAACGCCGCTATCAATACTGTCTTTGATGCTTGCGATTGATATGTTCGAGTCCTTGATCCGGCCGCCATCACTAAATGCGGCGAAGTTATCCTTGGTAGCTCCAAGAACTCTGCGAATTATGTCATTCCACCTAATGTTGCTCGTTCTTAGTTTTCCCTGCTTGTCTTGGAAAATAGCAACTTCATCTGGGTCAACTCCAGCTATATTCAAAAGATTATCGACTTCATCTCGGGTCGCATATTTTGAGAGATCAGCATCTGTGCCAGGTTTGACTTTTCTTGTGAAAGGTCTTCCGTAAATATCCACCATTATTCTTATTGCTGTTTTTCAAATGCGTGAGAAGTCCTCAGAAATCGGAGATTTCCAGGGACTTCCAGAAATGCTAAGCATTGGAAACGCTAGCGTTTCTCGATGCGGTATATTCATACACTACTCGATGCGGAGACGTTGCTGGATTTCTTGAGATTGCATCAAGAACATTTAAAACCTCGCTCCCACAAATGGGCGGATCAATTAATGTTTGTGTTGGTAGCGTCGACTGCCACACTGGAACATTAGAAAATCCTTTGGATTTCTTAGAAAATCTGCTGTTGAGAGTGCGAGGCACTCCGCGGACATACTTGAGAAACTCAACTGGCGGTGCTAAACCGTACGAATCGAAATAGATAATTCCACGTGGATCGATCGCGTAAGCAACCCAGTGAGTTCCCGGACCATCTTTGTTGTCGAGATTGATAATGCCAGTTTCCGGATTCCGCGGCCGCGTCGGTAATTGATCTCGCATAAATACTCCTCTGAAATGTTTTATACGCAATTTTTTAACAGCATCGAGTAAATCAAAATTGCTCATTGGAAACACTTTGTGTTTCGGCGTTAGAATTTTTTTGGATACCATGATGGTGGAGTTCCTGGTAGTCTTAGCCCTGATCCGCGAGTGGATCTCCCCTTTTTTTTCTTGTATCCCTTTCCCGTTGCCTTCTTTAGTGCCATTCCAGCTGCGGTTCCAACTGCACCTAACGCTGCAGCTTTTGCCGCTGCGCCAAGTAATCCTGGAATTGCAGCAGCTAGTATTGGGATGAGGGGAAATATTCCACCGGTTTTAGTCATGTCCTTGATAGCTGCAGCAGAGAAATCAAGTCGGACACCGGTTTTTGCTGTTAGTGCCTTATTAAAATGTTTAATCTGAGTGGCCGTCAATGACAATTTGTTTGGACCACTACCAAGTTGATCTCGTTTTAGTGTTATTGATGTCCCGCACGTGCTTGCGTGTTTCGATTGCAATTTCTTCGTTTGACCGGAAGTCAAGGTGACATTAACATGACTGTACGACATTATATTTCAGAAACTAATCTAATTGTTACATGTTTTCTACGGGAGCGTCAATAACTCTCATTCGTCCGCCAACACCTTCAAGCAGCATTGCTTTATCGGAGAGTATAACCGCGACAGCTCTAAAACCAGCAGGGCCTGCCATTCTAGTTGGAACAACAGGGGGACCTGCGGCCTCGTTTGCACCAATGATTTCAGGTGGAAACACAGCGACGTTAGCTCGAAAGTAAATATCAACAACAGTTTGTTTAGCCAAATCCATATGCTCGAGTGAAAAGTAGTAAATGGGATACAACGTTGTAAAATCCAACTGTGATATTTGCAGACCAGTGTCGACATTCTGATCGCGACCCATAAATGTCATTAAACGATGATATGCACGAGCAACTTGATTATTCCTAAAATTTATGGTTATGTCTTCGGATGGTTCTTGATGACCGTTTATCCGCAGCGAAACATTAGTGACTCCAAGATTATCAAATATCATGTGATTTCTTGTTTGTTCACCAACTCGGCTGTTATTTTGAAGTGCAATAAAAATGTGACGCGGCGCTGATATTCCCTGTTGTGATGATATATGCCAAGTAAACTGTCCAACGCCAGAACCTTGAGCAGAATCTGTTGTTGTTGTTAACCATGATATTAATGATTTGCCGCCTTGGTCCATAAAAGAAAGTAATCGTTGTTCTTCAGCGAGCGACGGGGACATCACTGGCATCCACAGTGCAAGTTTTGATAATACTACTTTACCGTTAAGTGCTGTCGTGTTAGCAATTGTATCAGCTACTTGATGCCAGAGAGCGTCATTGTCGTCACCTTTTCGGGTGAGTACAACTGAATGCTTGGCTCCAAAAATAACCTTTCGGACATTTCTGCAGAACCCAAAAATGTGAGACAGCGGAATTGCGCAGGAAAAATCTCTGCGATCTCCTGTTAGCATTAATTTACGCGTAGAAAATCCAAGATTATAATCAGGATTTGTTGATATTACTGCGGTTGTATCTGCTGCTCCTCCTACTGCTCTTACAGGACCTATAATAACGTTTCTTTGATCGGGAAATTGACTATTATCCTTAGCGAACATCATTGTTGGGCCAGCTGATCTAGTGTAATCATCTGAATATCGTGCTAATCCAAGAATAGTTGTAGCAACGTCAACATTATCCTGAATTGTTTCAATCTCCCTCCCATCAATGCTATATGAAGCATTTCTAAATAGCGCCATGATGCCATTATTAACAAAACCAACTCGGGTATTAATGTCGTAGTTGGTATCATCATTTTTCAAAATAATACCTTCGACTTCAAGAAATGCTTCCGCGGGCAAGAAATATCTACTTGTGTCTTGGACTTGCAACTCAATTCGACCCCGTTGATCAGGTGTTCGCGCTTCATAAGAATAATACTGATAGTCGCGCACGGACTCATCTTTTAGTGTTGGTGCATCCATGTCGAACGCGGGATCAGATACACGTTTGAACATTTTATATAAAATTATTGTCTTCTAAAACGAAATCCGCTTCCTGATATCAAGCTTGTATTTATTTGTTCGGGTGTTTGGGTTACAAGCTCTGCAAGTTTTTGATTGGCAGCCTGATTTATTACTTTACTGACGTCCGCGGGCATAAGTTCAGTACTGGCCAGTTTCACCGGTGGTGGTTTTTTTGATCTGCGAATTAACCGTGACAGTCTGTCCTTGATTGACGCGAATGCTTTCCCGGCGAGATCACCAACAGATCCAAGGGCTTTATCCTTGATAACATCAATAGCTTTCATCGACAATTGTTTTGCAATCGGTAATGCCTTAGGGGCTATTCTTGAAAACAAACCAGTAATTGTATCACCGAGACCATCTCCGTAGGTTGCTCTGTAGACTGGTAATCGCGAGTTTACTACGCGGACTTGTAACACACGAGCGTGTCCGGGTTGAGAATTGTGCACGATCATTTTATTTAATTATTGTTTCTCTAACTAAATTTGCTAGTCGCTGTGGTAACCATCCGCGAGTTCATCAATGAGTCCCCGGTAAGTACTAATATCCATAATTTTGCGCTGAAATAGTCGTTGACAGATATCTGCGGCTTCATTTATAATTTCCCGAGAGTTGTTTCCGGCGCGTCTTCCTCCGATGAGAACTTCTAACCGGGACACATCATTAATGATATTATCAGGACAAATGTGGTTGTTATATCCGCTACCAGTGCGACTTTCTTCTTCTTCTTCTTCCTTTTTTCTTTGTTCTCTCCTTGTCTCTATTTCTTTTATTATTTCAGTAAATTCACCAAACAGTTCCCTTTCCTCTTTTTCTATCTCTTCTAGCTCACGTGTGGTCTTCGAGTCTGGTATCCTCGCTTCTAATATTTCTCTTCTACCTTTTAAATCCTGCAGTCTTTTTCTCATACCATCTCTTATTTCTTCTAGTTTGTATTCCACCGATCCCACCAAAGAAGGGGAAGTGTGAGGAGGAGTAGGAGGCCGGGTAATCCTATATTCTTCCTGTTTCCGAGGAGAGAGAGGGCGTGGACGGATAAGTCTAGGTCTACGTGGAAGTTGTTTTATTAACTCACGTTCAATTTCAACTGGATCAGACGATGCAAATACCGGATCTGATCCAATATCTGATACTTTCTTCTCCCACCCTTTTGTCTTTTTTTCCATTTCCGTGTCTTCCTTTTTTTTCCTTTCCTTGTCTTCCTTTTTTCTCTTTTTTTCTTCCTCCCTTTCCATTTTTAATTTCTCCCTCATTTCACTTATTTTTCTTTTTTCTTCATCCCCCTCCTGCTTTTTTATTTCCTTTTCCTGTATTTTTAGCTGTCTTTCCTTTTCCTTTGCCTTCATTCGTTGGTCTCTTAGTTCCTTATTAACCCCAATTACGCCAGTTTTTATAAAATTATAGGTATCATCAGTGCTAGATATTCGAGAAATACCCCTGTTTACTTTGTAAACATAATCCCTCCAATCATTCAGGGTTATACCCGAGGCAGCTCCTGGTTTTAGAAATTCTTGCCGGTTAGGATAATTTAAGACAATCCAAGCAGAAAACTCCCTAAGCTCATCCACGCTAGTAAGTGGAATATTTTTTATATCAGTAATACCATCTTCGGTAAATTTATTAATAAATGTTTCCTTAGCAACTGTCACTACTCCGGCGGCACCTGGATCAACTACAGCACCTTCATCTGCCTGTTGCTGTTTAAGTTCTTCTATTGCTTGAAGTAACCCTCGTTTTGTTTTGGTAGGGTCAGCAGGATCAGGTTTTCCTACAATTGCAGTTTTAACTTCACCAGTAGCTGCTGTAATAGGCTTAAATAATTCCTCCGCGGATGTTGCAAACTCAACCTGCGCTTCTTGTCTTGCTTTTAATTTTTCTCTGACGGAATCACGGACAGGAATAAATTTTTTAATCGCGGCTAGTCGTTGTCGTGCCAATCTAGTTGTGAATGCTTCTCCAATATTTGCCATTATTTATTTGTCCACGATTTAATTTCCCCGCGAAAACTCTTCGAGGGATCGGGGACATTTTTTTTTGTCCTGTATTCTGAATAGAAGGGTTTATTTGTCGAAATAAGCCCTCTATCGGGAAAAGTTTCCGTGAAAGGGTTTATTGTGAAAATAGTTTCGGTCTGTTCCCCCCCTCTGCTGCTTCACATAATTTATTTTAAAAAAGTTTTGGTTAAAGCATTTTCTTAGATAATAAATTCCAAACTCCTTTAAAGATTTTTATCATGCTTGACTTTAATCATTCTGAAACTATGCCACTCACCCCATGGGGTCAAGGATAAAAGTTTTTGTATAAAAATCTTAATTTCAGCTTTCTTTGAAAGGAACAGTGTCTCAGCAGGGTGTTGTTAGGTGTGCTTACATGAACTCTGCTTGGGACACATGCCCACTTGCTTATTTTGTGCAGGCTGTGAGAGGATGGATGGTTGTCCCTCTTTCAGCCTGCGGTTGGATGAGGTCTGGTATCTCACAGAGCATAGATGTACCTTTAAAGTGAGGAAGAAGGTTCCTTCCTTTTGTTCAGAATATTCATGGCTCTTTTTTCCGAGTCCCTCAGGTCGCAGAGAAAGATGGAGAGTCTAAGGGTTAGTGTAGCCTCCCCAGCTAAGAAGTCAAATCCTACTGCCCCCCGCCACCCCCATTCCATTGGCAAAATTCTTTACAGCTGCACAGCCACAATCAGAGCTCCCTTCTTTGCAGTCAGGCCCTAAAATGGCCAATGAAAAAATACAAAGGACAATGATGGACAAAAGACTTGCTCCCTAGCCAGCAAAGTGTACTTCTTCCATTGGAGCCATACTAAGCCTCTTTGCAGAGGCTTGGTTTAGAATAAAAGCAGTGGCTGGATTCTTTCATTCATTTTCTTCCATCAGTTAAATCTGGTGCTCTTAACAGAAGATGTTCACTCCCTTCTTGAAAAGTGTACATTAGAGAGTGTGTTAAATGACCAATCTCTAGCTTTCTGTTCCCTGATTTTCCTGGTTCTCAGGAAAGGGGGAGTGGAAACTGCACTGGGACCCTTTGAATTCTCCAGTTTATCTCTCTTGGGATTTCCACTACTACCTGATTTGGTAACATCCAGCACCATCTAATTTGGTACAGATTGGGTGCTCCTCTTTTATGTTTTGAGTCCACAACCAGTGGGCTTGGGCATTGCATGCCTTTTACCTGAAGTGGGATTGTCTGTTTGCTAACACCTTTCAGTATGATCCCGCAGATTCTACAAAGTCAGGCACTCCAATGCTCTGCTCATTTCGATCTCCTTGATGCCTCAGTGATCATGTTTCAAAAATATTTTCAGACTGCTGTTGGACCATTGCAGGAGGAGGGACCTCCTGTCGCAGCACGGGGACTGTCTCCTACAAAACATTTTCCATATTCTCCACCTCCATGCTTGTTCTATCTCATACAATCTCTCCGCCCAAAACGTTTTACATCAAATTTGCCAAGCGCATCAGTCAGAGCAGAAGATCAGCATCTAAGGCATATGAAGCCAAATGGAGAATCTTGTGCAATTGGTGTAGTAGGAAATGGGTAAATCATAGCTGTCCTGATTTTAGTGCAGTGACTGATTTTATTCTCCTTTTCAAGGAAAACAGTGCTCAGTTTCTATTATTAAGTTTCTATCAAGCAGCCGATTCCAACACTTCAAAATTTTCAAAAGACCTCGGTCATTTTTTCACTTAGCACACCTGCTCAGTTATTTTGAGTGGCTAAGACCAGTGTCTTGCTCTCTAATGCCTAAATGGACTGTTTCTTGTGTTCTGTGGTCTCTAAAAAAAAACTTGTGTACCTTTGAGTGAAGCTTCCTTCAAGAACTTTACCCTCAGGACAGTTTTTTTGCTTGCTTTAGTGCTTGCAAGATGGAATAAGCCTTGTGTTCTATCCATAGAGCTGGACTGTGTCAGATTCAATAGGAATTATGACTTGGTTTGTTTTCTTTGCCATCCAGATTTTTAAGCAAAAAAGCAGCTTCCATTGGTTGCTCCACCCCTGATTGAGATTCCCATTCTTATCTTTATCTGTGCTGGGGATGATCAAGATAGACTTTTACCACTTACCACAGTATAGGAAGTGTCTTGTCCGTGCAAATAAAGGTTCAACTGATATTTCAGCTTCCACCATTTCTAGGTGGATTGCATTAACTATCAAGTAAGATTTTTTTCTCACTAAAGCAGTGCACTATTTTCAGGTATTTTTATCTTTATGATGTGATATTTAATGATGTATATTTAACATTTTCAATTATTTTCATCATTTGTGTGATATTTAATGATGTCATTTTAAAATATGAACATTACAATTATATTAATTCTTTTTTTCAGCATTTTGGTGTGCATTTTTATAAGATAACGGCATGTAGCTTTGCAGATGATGTGAATTTGTTTATCTTGCAATGGAACAGTACCAACAGCAGTCTGCCATCACAATGGAAAATTCCGTTCCAGCAACCACAGTTTATCCCCAGATGGCACAGCCAGTCATGATGCAGGGAGTTCATGGAGGATTCCTCCAGTTCCTCCAATCAGGAATGCAGCAGTTTCAGGCAGGAACACAAATCTCTGCTCAGGGGACACAACTACCTCTAGTTCAAGGGGCACAACCCCAGGTACTTGTAGCTCGACTTGTCTGGTTCCAAGTTATGCCTTTATATAAGACTTGATATTTATTTTTGTGAGTAATTCAGGGCAGACTACAGAAAGAATATGCCTTGGTATGCTTGTTGTATTTCCAGGATACAAGATGTCTGTAGATTAATCAGACCAGTTTCCATTCCATGTCTGATTTTTGCACATAAAGAATTGGCAGTACCCCCTAAACTCCTTTTTTTATTCCATGTCTGATTTTTGCACATAAAGAATTGGCAGTACCCCATATCCTCCTTTTTTTAATTGCAAGATATGCTTTGCTGTTCCTTGAAAGACTTGACTAGAAACTGTCGATTCCAGAGTCAATTATTTGCTTAATTGTAGGAGTTAAATATTCTGAAGTGTATTTGTGAGGAATGTAGGAACCAGTCTGTTCTTACATGTGTGTACAAGGAAAGTTAGACCATAGAAATAACTCTTACCTCATGTAAATGATCCTGGAAGTGCAAATAAAGCACAAAAAAAATTATGAAGCTTCATTGCTCTTTCTTGTCACACAGTATAAATATCATTTGAATCTGAAAATTACGACTAGGACCCAGACAAGTCGAGCTGGGGTTATTGCCTTGGGTGATGAAAGTATTAATATCTCCGCTCTTGCATGGGAATGGTTCGGGCCATTTAAAAACTACCTAGTGTCAAATATTAGAAGGGGTGGGGGTGGAGGATTGATTAATCAAGTTATGGACACTATGGTAGACTATACCATCAATATCATGATATCAAAGGAAGAAAATTTAGATGAATAAAAAGTTTTAACATCTTGTGATCTAAGGTACTATAAAATCTCATTGTGTTGGTCGATCATCTTTCAAGATATAGTATTTAAACCGTGTTGTTCAGTGATTTAAACTGATTTAAATTAATTATAGACAAGAACCCGTATGATGATCCTGCCTCCAAGTTTGAAAATGAAATATGGGACATACAAGTGTTAATCAAAAAGCTCTAGAAACAATCCAGTTTTGTCAAACAAAGCATTCAGATTTTTAAAAAATAATTAAATCTTTGATTGAAAATACCCTAATTTAGGACATGATGTAATTTTCATCATATAGACTAGCAAAACAAAATGAATTGAGAGTCTGAAATAGCACTGGTGTCAGAAATGGCGGTCAGATTGGGTTTTTTAAAAAACTTGGTGACAAAACTGATGGCCAAAAATTTAAAAATTTAGGGATATCGGAAACACAGTTGAGAGTGAAGGGAAACACTGCAAATGGCAGATAGGTGCTTTTTTAACAACGGGATTAAAATAATGCAAAATTAAAAAATCCATTAAGGGACTTGCAAGCTGATGCAGATGTTGTTTATGGACCAAAATCACTTCCAATATTTGGAATAAAAATAAATGGATGAAATGTTCAATTGATGATAAGGAGACTAGAAAAGGTCAAGGACATATGTTTTTTAAAGAAATAGTGTATTCTTTGGAAAGTATGTTTGAAGATGGACATGTTATTGGCCAAAAGGTGGGAGACATCTTTAATATTTTATGTAGATGTGCAGAGGAAATTCTGATCAAAGAATTAGGAATGCACAAGGTTTGTTGCATGACCAAACTGCTTGGTAAAGAACAAGTGGGTTTGACGGTATTAATGTTAGGATTCATCGTAAGAATGCTTATGGATTGCCATCTATTTAAAATGTCTTGTAAATATTTCTTTCAAAGCTAAATTTGTGTAATTAAAATCTGATGTGAATAATGTTATTGAAGAAATGTCATGGATGAGTTTGAGAAATTGATTTGGGAGCTTAAATTAGCATAAATTTTTTGCATTTGATACAAGTCTGCTGTATTTTTATGTCGTCATGGGATGCATACAGTATTAAAGTAATGTCTGTGTGTCCATTAACATTCACCAAGCTTGGCAGGTAAGTTGCTTATTAAGGTTGTCGTTGTAGGGTTTAACGCCATTTTTCAGCACACGATAGGCTATACATGGCGGCTAGTATTAATGGTAGAGGAAGAACCCGGGAAAACCCCGGAAAGAACCACCGACCCACGAGAAGCTACTGGCAAGCTTTCTCACATACCCACATTGGCTGAATCCGAGATTCGAACCCACGCAGACAGAGGTGAGATGGCAGTAATCCGTAACTGAGAGCACTTTAGACCACTCGGTCACTCGGGGCCTTGCTTATTAAGGTCCTGGTATGATCAGTTGTAAGAAATTCAAGGTCAAGGTCAGTATACCTAACCAAAGCAGCTTGGTTATTATACAAGAACATGAGTACAACTTCACATTCCTTTACTAAACTTTGAAGGTTGTTTGCCCAATAGGAGAGAACTCAACTGAGTTAGGTTATTAAAGTCAAAGTTCAGCCTCATAAATAAGAATTTTCTGTTCTGCTTTATATACATCCACTGGACTTGGCAGATAATTTACTGTACATGAGAAAAGAAATCTTGTTGATGAAGGGTCCAAAAGATCAAGATTTGAACTTCTGTTTGACGTACCTTTACTAAAATTAGGCGTAGCCTGAGGTGATATAAAAATGCCATTGCTTTGGTGTCCAGAGGTAAAAGATCTATATCACCAAGATCAGTAGAAGCACAATGGTTTTCATGCAATAAATCTAGTTCTATTTAACTATTTAACCTTGGCCAGAACTATGGTACCAAGAATTCTAATGATTAACTTAACATCTCAAGGCTAAAGGTCAAAATCACTGCTGTCTGACAAGAGCAAAGTATTTTCATAATAGCATGCATGCTTCACATACACACATATTAACAAAAATTCCCATGATGCCCCTGATGTGTCAAGGAAACCTGATGATTTAGGATAAATAGGTCAAGGTTAAAGTCATCGAAATCAGTAACATGGAAATGGGAGGGAATATTCTAATTAGGTCAAGGTTAAGTCAGTAAAGTCAGCAATATGGACAAGTAAGGTTAACATAAGGTTGGTCACGTTTATACACCTGCCAGAAATGAGGAAAAAGTTTAAACATAAAGTTCACTTCTGATGTTTATTGTCCTTAACAGCTGTTCTAGTAAATAGATGAACTTGGCAAACATATATTTCTTCATCATGCCTGAAACACTTGGTGAGGCACTTGTTTGGACTTGTCTTTTCTTTTTTCCATCAGGTGATCCAACTGGGTCAGAACCAATTGATGCAGCCAGCCTCCTCTCCAGGTCAGCAGATATTTGTCCAGACTCTGCCTCAGGGTCAGCCCACAGGCCTGAACCTCCAGGGACAGGCTGGTTCCATGTCCACACAGAACACACAGCAGTATCAACCAGTGAGTCTTCCCAGTCAGTTGTTTTCATCTTTTATTTTATACGTGTCTTGCTACAAATGTGGAAGGGGTGCATAGAGTTAATCCTGAAGGGGTTGAAACTTAATTCATCTGCATTTTCCAGTATGATTCTTGTATAATTTTTAACTAGTTGTGCACTTCATTGTTTAGTTTAGCTGCTTCTTGATTCTGACATTTTCTGTTTAGGCTTTTTATTTTTATCTGGATGCAACATTGCATTCTATTTTTTCAGGAGGACTCCTATTGTCCAAACAACCTCTACTTTAATGCATTTTATGCAAAGTTTGATGTCATAACTGTATGACATGTAAAGCACCTTGAGAATATTGGCCCTGTATATAAAGGACACCTGTCTATAAAAGACACCTTGGGTGTGTATTTTTACTGTTATTTATATACATGTTTCACTGTACTTAAGCTGGAGTTAGAAGAGTCACAGAATATGTTCCAAAACACTGCCTTCATATGATCAAATTAAACATGATCAGTTTTTTCTTTTCTTTAACAGCTGCCTGAGTAGACTTTATGATGGGCTAGCAAATATATTTATTATTTGCCTGATAGGGCAAGTGGATTTGTAGAGCTTTTAACACAACTTCTTTGTTAGCTTTACATTGTCCCAATCATTGTTTGTCCCTGAGATATGCAATTCAATATTTTTATTTATTTTGTTACCCTATTGTCACAATTAGGTCACAGCAACTTAAAATTTGCTCTTCATTTACCTCAGTTAAATTTTGCATTTAACTAAGTTTCTGAGGCATTATTGTCAAGATGTGTAACTTGGTATGTAGATGCATGTTGTTGACTACAATGCCATCTGACAAAATTGGGTCTCTGTTACCTACATTTTGTGTTTCATTGATTTGGTTGAGTTTCTGATGCATACTTGACATCAGGGTTGTACAAAATGGAGTAGGGTGAGGTGTGTATTCATATTGTTATGGCTCAATGGTCTTTAAGTAACTGAAAAAAGTTAAACCAAAAAATTCAGTAAAATTCAGCAAATATATTTTTTCCATAGATTACAATGTAAAAATATAAAGGAACAGCATTGTGAATTAAATTCAAATAATCCTAAACGTTCTGTTGCAAGTAAACAAAAGTATAGAGTGTTCCAAATAAATACCAGGGCGTGAATGTGATGATGTGTCAATAGCCTTAAATAAGTTGATGTGGCAACAGTATTGATGTATCACGATAATATATATTCAAGAATATCTTTAAATAAATTCACAATAAATCTAGATTGGGAAAAGTCCTGAAATCATTATTATGTGCTCGGTTTAAATTTATGATCAGGCATAAACATTTTGTTTCTGACTCATTGATCCATGAACCAGTGGGACCCTTGACTGCTCTGGTAGATCTAAACCAAGAGTTTGACAGTCAAACAACTGTGTGACACAAAATCCGGTAAACCCATACTACAGATGATGCGTTTCTGTTAAGGTTGAGGAAGACACATTTGAATTGACCATGATCATGCTTAGACAGGTGTTCAGTGACATGTTTGGATTGACCAAAAACAAGCTTAGATGGATGTTCATTGACATGTTTGTATTGACCAAGATCAAGCTTAGATGGATGTTCATTGACATGTTTGGATTGACCAAGATCAAGCTTAGACAGGTGTTCAATGTATTGCATTCTAAATGTGCTGATTTCTGGCAATACGTTACATACTATCGAACAATCGACTTTGAATTATAAATGATTGAGTCTGGACAGTGGAACACCATCGTTTTTAGGCCTTACATGACAGATCCATCAATGTTTTGCTCCTACCTGTTGTTGGTAACATTACAATCATGTCATAAATCTTTCATATCTCTCAAACAATCCTTGGACACATAATATTTTAATACTGTCCCCAACACTGTGTCGTCAGGCACCATGGTGCCCACCAATGCTTTTTTTTGGGTGCCCATGTTTCATGCTCCTAAATTTAGTAACGAGATTTAATATTCATTTTATGGAAAGAGGTTTAATGAAACATGAAGTCCATAGTAAGAGTGCGGAACATACATTAAGATTATAAACTTCCATGGTACAACAGTGCTGTGCGTATGTAAAGGCATATCAGAGTTTGTAAGTAGTAGTGGTAGGTGCCCACCACTCTCTCATGAACTCTCAAATGTGCCCATAATCACAGAAAGGTTGGGGACCACAGTTTTAAGACATTTTCTTTTCCTTTTTGTGACTTTACATATATTTTTTAGTTGGACCAGAAGAATGAATGCTGTGACTTTGTGTAGTTTCAGATTATTACAACCCAGTCCGGACAGCCGATGCAGACCTTTGCACAACCTCAGCAGGTAAATACATATATCATTCAGGCTATCTGTTTATTTTTATTTGGGTTCATCATGGCTCTTTTCTATTGGTTGCCTATTGATAGATTGGTGTCCATAGTGATATGTTAGTAATATGCAGATTGTTTTTTTTTTTTTTGTTTTTTTTTTTCTTACATTGGTTGTAGGACAACTTGGTTAGTCATGGCCATCCATCTGTCCCATAAAGATTGTTAGCAGAACTGCACAAAACCCACTCAGCATAGACAAATTTAATTTTAGCAGCATATTTTTATCTGTATGTAGATGACCCAATTTGATTTCCAAGTTAGGTCAACATTTTTTTTCAGAATTTTACTCATTTTAAAAACTTTTTGGGATTACTTTCTTTTAAATGAAAACTTTGTTGGCATAATTAAGCAGATGCCACTTAAAATAGACAAACTTGTCAGATGTTTAAAAAAAATTATTAAAATTTTGGCTTAGTGGTGAAGGCATATATGTTTTACAAACCAATGTTAGCACAAATTTGTTTATGCTACTCTCAGCATGAAGTTTTCACTAAGCCACATCAACATGAAGTTTTCACTAAGCCACATCAACATGAAGTTTTCACTAAGCCACATCAACATGAAGTTTTCACTAAGTCATATCAACATGAAGTTTTCACTAAGCCACATCAACATGAAGTTTTCACCAAGCCATATCAACATGAAGTTTTCACTAAACCACATCAACATGAAATTTTCACCAAGCCATATCAGCATAAAGTTTTCACCAAGTCATCTCAGCATGAAGTCATCTCAACATGAAGTTTTCACCAAGCCATATCAACATGAAGTTTTCACTAAGCCACATCAACATGAAGTTTTCACCAAGTCATCTCAACAGGAAGTTTTCACTAAGCCACATCAACATGAAATTTTCACCAAGCCACATCAGCATGAAGTTTTCACCAAGCCATATCAACATGAAGTTTTCCCAAAGTCATCTCAACATGAGGTTTTCACTAAGCCACATCAACATGAAGTTTTCATCAAGCCACATCAACATGAAGTTTTCCCAAAGTCATCTCAACATGAGGTTTTCACTAAGCCACATCAACATGAAGTTTTCACTAAAATACTTCTGATGATGTCTCATTGGTCCTAAATGAAAATGCTTCCATTTGGACATCTAGAAAACCATGATAGTGGCAATCTTCTAAATTTTTTCTCACTACTCATTCCAAGTGGATGGTCATATCAACATATGGGTTTTACTAAAAGTGTTATTTCTAATTGGTCCTAAAGCAAACTATGCCAGTCTCACATCCATTGTGGATGCAAAATCAGCCACCTTGACAGTCATGTTTTTGGTTCTCCTGAATGGAATTAATAAGAACATGTGGTTTTCACCAGAAGATGACTTAACACTTTATGGTTGGTCCTAAATAAAAATGGTGCATTTTTCCATCCAACAGCGGCTATGTTGAAAATATTATTATTGCTACTCCTCTTGAGTTGATGGTCATATCAGCAAGGGGTGTCTGCTTGGTCCCAGATGAACATAGTGGTGTCTGCTTGGTCCCAAATGAACATAGTGGTATCTGCTTGGTCCCAAATGAACATAATGGTATCTGCTTGGTCCCAAATGAACATAGTGGTGTCTGCTTGGTCTCAAATAAACATAGTGGTGTCTCCTTGGTTCCAAATGAACACAGTGGTGTCTGCTTGGTCCCAAATGAACTTAGTGGTGTCTGCTTGGTCCCAAATAAACATAGTGGTGTCTGCTTGGTCCTAAAAAAACATAGTGCCGATTTGACATCAATTATGGCCACCACAGCTGACAATTTATCATCTCTGCTACTCCTGAACAAAATGTCATATTGACTTGGGGTTTTCACAAGACTTGTGACGTCTTGCTAAATGGGATTTTCACTAGACTTCTTGTGATGTCTTGCTTGTCCTAAATGGGGTTTTCACTAAAGTTCTTGTGAAGTCTTGCTGGTCGTAAATGGGGTTTTCACTAGACCCCGAGTGGCTGAGTGGTCTAAAGCATTCTCCGTTACGGATCACTGCCATCTCACCTCTGCGTAGGTTCAAGTCTAGGATTCTGCCAATGTGGGTATGTGAGAAAACTTGCCAGTAGCTTCTCATGGGTCGGTGGTTCTTCCCGGGGTTTTCCCGGGTTCTTCCTCCACCATTAATACTGGCTGCCATACATAGCCTATAGTTTGCTGATAAATGGCGTTAAACCCAACAACAACAACAAGTAGACTTCATGTGATGTTTTGCTGATCCTAAATGGAAATACTGCTCAGATGTCCAATTTTCTTGATTGTAATTTTTGTTCAGACCAGTCTGCCTGAATGGATGGTCATATCAAAATGGGTTTTAACTAAGAGACTTTTTATGAGTTTTATTTGACCCTAAATGAAACTGATGTTAACTGAAAGTCTTACCAGCATGGGATTTTCACCAGAAAACTTAATATGGTATCAAGTTGGTATTAAATAGAAATGTATTGATCTGTTGTCCAATATGGCCATGATGGTGCCCATTTTCAAAATCTTGTTGCTACTCGTCCTAGATGGAAATCAACATTGGATTTCACCTGAAGACTTCTTGTGGCACCACAATTTGTACTAAATGAAAATAGCCATTATGGTAGTCATCTTGAAAATCTTCTTATTGGTATAAATGGAAAGTGATATTGACATGTTGTTTTCACCTGAAGATTAATTATGATATCTAGTTGGTCCCGAATGAAAATGGTGCCAGTCTGACTTCAGATTTGGCTGACAAAATAAACATTCAGAAACTTTGATCATATTAAAATGGGATTTTCACCCATAGTCTTGTAATGGCGTCTATTTTGACCGAAATGAAAACACTGCTATTCTTACATTCAAAATGGCTGCCACAATGGCTAATTTGAAAATTTTATTGGTTAAGAAATATCAGGGAATGTTTCAACACTTGGCAGCTAAAAAGAAGAAATGGTCTTATGTTGAATTCTCAGAAAAATTTATTCCAACAGTAGAGCATTAGTCCCTCAAAGGCACTCTCATTTATAGAACATTATTTTAGTATTCTCAACGGGGCCCAGAGTGGTCGAGTGGTCTAAAGCGCTCTTCGTTACGGATCACTGCCATCTCACCTCTGTCTGCGGCGGTTCGAGTCAAAGATTCAGCCAATGTGGGCATGTGAGAAAGCTTGCCAGTAGCTTCTCGTGGGTTGGTGGTTCTTTCCGGGGTTTTCCGGGTTCTTCCTCCACCATTAATACTGGCCGCCATGTATAGCCTATCGTGCTGAAAAATGGCGTTAAACCCCACAACAACAACAACAACAACAACAGTATTCTCAACCCTGCTTTTTTTTGTTGGCACAATTAAGTGAAAATTCTGAGGTATACAAATGAAATTTAACAGCTGTGTGCATCGTAGGTAAATTATGTTATTTTTTTTTAAATTAAAATTTTAAACTGTTTTGGACTTTCTGGTCAGCATTTGGGGTATAGATGTTTCTACACACAGTGTGCTATGGAGTATTTGTGGTTTTATTCTCAGGTTGGTTCCCTAATAGGCATTGACGTTTTAAAAGTTAAAAATTGAGGTATTCACATTTTTTAAAAATTAAGAATACCAAAGTCAGTAATCTGAAATAAAAGCATTTCTCTGCACTACCCTATGTACTCACTTATAAGACATAAGTCCAACTGCAGGCTGCACAGCTTCAGATCTGCAGTTGCACAGTGCTGCAGTTCTGGATCTGTGCAGTTTGTGAGGAGTAATCAGTAGAACAAGCAACATAGACCCTGATTTGCAGGTGCATTATGGAATGGCAGATCATGGTCCAGGATCTTTGTTGTTTGTAATTTGACTGGACTTGTAAGCAGGTATATACGGTCAACTAACATGATGGCTATAGACTACATTGGTCCTAACTGCCATTCACGATAATCTTAATTTGTTATCCATCCAAAATATTCAATATCATCTATTCATTCTTTAATGTGAATGCAATATGCTGTTTATGATTAGAGATTCAAATAGGAATGGAAATTTATTTATGATTTTCTACTAATTCTACAAAGTATATGATTCTGTCAATAAATCACTTAAAATTGTACGCAGTTATAGAAAACCCGGATCCAGCAGAATCAAGTAGCTTGATATGGAAAGCGAGGTCTAACTAGAGATGGAACACCAGATCTAGCATAATCATGTGACTACAGATGGAACACCTGGTTGGCATCCGTTAGTCTTGAGAGACAATGGAAGTGCGCCCATGAGAGATGTCCCGGTTTGTGATTGTGCAGCATCTGCTCTGGCTGTGTAGCCCAACACAGGAGTGGCAGTCCTTGCTGCATTTGCTGCACTTGAAGGTTGAGTCTGGTGTGGGTTGGAGCTGCTTCTTCCTCTGTGATCGCTTTTCATCAGCTAGCAAGCATAGCTTGTCCTCGCTGGCTTTCAGACCAGTGATCAGAGCATGTCGCCAGCTGGACCTGTCTAGAGCAAGCTCTTCCCAGGTGTTGACATCGATGTCAAGGGCTTTCATATTGCGCTTGCAGAGATCCTTGAAGTGAATATGTGGCTGTCTGATTGACCTTTTGCCATAGTCAAGTTTCGAATAAAGAATGTCTTTGGGGATCCATCCATCATCCATCCGACGTACATGGCCCAGCCATCTGATGCGACGTTGGCGGAGGAGTATGCCCATCTGGGAATCTTGGCACATTCAAGCACCTCATTTTTTGTTACTCGATCGCTTCAGGTGATCCCAAGTATGTGTCAGATCATCACGCGTAAGGCGTTCAGTCTTTTCTCTTGTGAGGCGTACAGAGCCCAGGTTTCACTGGCGTACAGGAGAGTGCTTAGCATGCAGACACGGTACACAGAGATCTTAGTGTTCAGGGTCAGCATGCTGTTATTCCACACTCTCTGCGACAACCTAAAGAAAGTTGTTGATGCCTTTCCTATCCGCTTGTTGAGCTCAGAATCGAGCGAGAGGTTGGTGGTGATGGTAGAGCCAAGGTACGTGAACTGACTGACTACTTCAAGTTGATGATGATGCCTAGGAGGGCTGCGTCCTGAGCCATCACGTTTGTTTTTTTTTAGGCTGATAGTCAGCCCAGCCCAAGCTCATCGCATGCTTTTGCAAAGCGGTCCATGAGGCGCTGTAGCTCAGCTTCTGTGTGAGTGGCTAGAGCATCATCATCTGCGAAGAGCATGTCCCTGATGGTTCCTTCACGCACTTTGCTCAGTTGTGCCAGGTTGATGGAGAAGATCTTATCGATTGTGGACCTCTCTGCATGGAACCCACATTGCAACTCTGGATACACTCTGTCAGAAAGTGTCTGCAGTCTGTTAAGGATGATGGGTGCAAAGTTTACCCACAGTGCTGAGAAGGGATATGCCCCTGTATTAGTTGCAGTTGCTTCTGTTGCCCTTGTTCTTGTACAGAGTTATGATGTTGGCATCTCTCATGTCCTGAGGCACTGCACCCTCATCCCAGCACTGTCAGAGGAGGTCGTGCAGGTGTGTGAGCAGCATGCTGCAGCTGCACTTGATGACTTCTGCTGGGATGCCACCATTCCCTGGGGCTTTAACTAACTATAGTTTCTCTAAGACCTTCTTTAGTTCTGCCACAGTAGGTTTCTTGTCCATTTCAGCCAGTTCAGATGGAACACCAGATCTAGCATAATCATGTAACTAGAGATGGAACACCAGATCTAGCATAGTCATGTAACTAGAGATGGAACACCAGATCTAGCATAGTCATGTAACTAGAGATGGAACACCAGATCTAGCATAGTCATGTAACTAGAGATGGAACACCAGATCTAGCATAAATCATGTGACTAGAGATGGAAAACCAGATCTAGCATAGTCATGTAACTAGAGATGGAACACCAGATCTAGCATAGTCATGTAACTAGAGATGGAACACCAGGTCTAGCATAAATCATGTAACTAGAGATGGAACACCAGATCTAGCATAGTCATGTAACTAGAGATGGAACACCAGATCTAGCATAGTCATGTAACTAGAGATGGAACACCAGATCTAGCATAGTCATGTAACTAGAGATGGAACACCAGATCTAGCATAGTCATGTAACTAGAGATGGGACACCAGATCTAGCATAGTCATGTAACTCGAGATGGGACACCAGATCTAGTATAGTAGTAAGAACTGTATATTGAACTGTCTTTGGAACTATGATATTCATTTGAATTCTCATATTATTAACAGATGGAACAAATTATTCTTTAAATGTGCCACTTAATTTCATTCTTAACAATGCAGGGCACAGTAAATTGTGTAGATGTATCTGTATACTTGTATGTATGATATGTATGTTCTATTATGTTTACAATGTTTTTAATTTATATCTATTTTTTAATTTAGATGTATGGACTATGTAGTCTGAAATAAAGAATTATCATCTCATCTTATAATCATGTGACTAGAGATGGAACACCAGATCTAGCATAATCACGTTACTAGAGATGGAACACCAGATCTAGCATAATCATGTGACTAGAGATGGAACACCAGATCTCACATAATCATGTGACTAGAGATGGAACACCAGATCTAGCATAATCATGTGACTAGAGATGGAACACCAGATCTCACATAATCGTGTGACTAGAGATGGAACAACAGATCTAGCATAATCATGTGACTAGAGATGGAACACCACCAGATCTATCGTAATCATGTGACTAGAGATGGAACACCAGATCTCGCATAATTGTGTGACTAGAGATGGAACACCAGATCTAGCATAATCATGTGACTAGAGATGGAACACCACCAGATCTATCATAATCATGTGACTAGAGATGGAACACCAGATCTCGCATAATCATGTGAATAGAGATGGAACACCAGATCTAGCATAATCATACAAGAAGAGAGGGAACACCAATCTGCCATAATCTTATAACTAGAGATGAAACACCAAATTTTACATAAGCATACAAGTAGAGATAGAATGCATGATTTTTTTAGTCAGGTAAGTGGCAACAACAGTCTGTGATGTTAGCCAGTGGACTGGACTTGTAAGTGAGTGTATACATTATATGTATTTGACTTATATGTCATTATATGGTATATGTATTTAAATTATAAGTGAGAGTATATGGTATATGCATTTGACTTATAAGTGAGTGTATACAGTATTTGTATTTGACTTATAAGTGGGTGTATACGGTATATGTATTTTTCTGTATTTCAGATTATTATTCAGCAGCCTCAACAACACCAGGTATTGAGTCCAGTAAGTGGAGTTCAAGGTCAGTACATGACCTCCAACCTTGGTCAGTTTTTTGGTCAGATAATTCAGACTGCAGATGGACAGACGATTCTCTATCAGCAGCCACAGACCTTCAGTACTGCACCAACAGTAGATACCTCTAACACACAGATGATGTCTCAGGCTGGACAACAACAACAACAACAGCAGAGTAAGGGAGTAGAGCGATTAGTGTTACATTGCATGTCAGAACATTACAATACAAAAACACACACAAACAAATTTATATACAAAGGCAGATACCACTCAGATCTTTAAAACAATTGCGCTATTTGCTTACTTGACATTTTTCCTTATTCCAATTAGATAGTTTATTACATAATAACTGAGCTAAAATGGAATGATGGATACAGTACATAACAGCCAAGACCAATAATTCTTGCATAGCATTACACTAAATACTTTGTATAGAGTTAATATAATTTACAAAATTAATGTCGTTGCATTGGACCATCAGAAAAGGTAATAGTCTCCCTTTGATGCATATGGGTCACTTTTCGTATAGAGATGTTGTTGTAAACATCAGCATAAAGTTTTGCACTAAGTGGTTTAGCATTAATTTGAGCCCCACTATTTCAAGATCCGTAAATTTGCTGTTGGATCACTAAAACCCCATCCGTCATACATTTGTTGAATCAGTTGGAAGAAAAATATTCGACTGGTTGCTGTCGTAAGTTAAGAAGTGGTGTTGTATTGGATGTATCTAACAGAACATTGAATAGTATACCCTTTTTTTATGAGTTCCTGTCAAAAAAACATTCCACTGGTTGCCAGCCCTTGACAAGATTCGATGAATGCCTTGGTAGATATGTCAAGGTGTTCTTCCTTTCATCAAGTAAATAACTTGACAGTGCACTAATTTCAATCCTGCCTGTATGAAATGATCTGGCACATCAGTCTGGCACTAATGTAAAATGGTCCAGGGTATTGGGCTGGTGCCCATATAAATTGATCAAGGGTATCGGGCTGGTGCCCATATTAAATAATCTTGGGTATCAGACTGGTGCCAAAACTTGGTCAGTTGGAAAAGATGTTGATGGCGGACTTGATGAATAATGAAGAACAATACTGAACAACAGCTTTTATTTTTGGACCATTGATCTGCATTTGCCACATTGTGAGGTTCCATCTGGGATGATGTGGAAGCTGATGTAAGGTGTACATCCGCCACCAAAATATCAAGTTATTTGGTGAGACAAGAGTTGAATCATAAATGTCAAGTTATTTGGTGAGACAAAAGAGTTGAATCATAAATATCAAGTTATTTGGTGATCAAGTTATTTGGTGAGACAAAAGAGTTGAATCATAAATATCAAGTTATTTGGTGAGACAAAAGAGTTGAATCATAAATATCAAGTTATTGGTGATCAAGTTATTTGGTGAGACAAAAGAGTTGAATCATAAATATCAAGTTATTTGGTGAGACAAAAGAGTTGAATCATAAATATCAAGTTATTTGGTGAGACAAAAGAGTTGAATCATAAATATCAAGTTATTTGGTGATCAAGTTATTTGGTGAGACAGAAGAGTTGAATCATAAATGTCAAGTTGTTTGGTGAGACAAAAGAGTTGAATCATAAATATCAAGTTATTTGGTAAGACAAAAGATTTGAATCATAAATATCAAGTTATTTAGTGAGACAAAAGAGTTGAATCATAAAAATCAGGAGAAGATAGCAAAAGGACTACAACAAATTGAATTTAATTAAGTTTTACAGACAGTGTTTTTGTACAGTCATGAAATGGATGTATTCTTCTCATTTTTGCAAAAATAGGTCACAGTGACCAACCTTTTTGATACAGTGGTTACATTACATTTTTGCATTTAGTGACATTTTTTATGTTCAGTATGAAACATGATAGGTATCTTCTTGAAAGTTACTACCCACAAGCAAATGTTGGTCACATTGACCTACTTTTTTCTTGCACTATTGACATTGTATAAGTCACCGTGGAGCAGGCAAGGCAAAGCATTCTGTGTTATTCTTGTACATCATAGTCTAATGTATGAGTACATACCATTATCCAATAAAGAAGGAGACAACAGCTTGGCTGTCCTCATCTCTGCCCATGCAGTTGCCAGGAGGAAGCATTGTACAGCTGGAGCATGCCTTGTACAGCTGTTCTGGTTCGGACTAAATTTATCAGAGAGTCTTAAGTTTCTCCTAGTTTTCACAGGATAAAACTGTTTCATCCAGATGTGATATTCAACCATTATGTAAAGAATGAGTCAGAACTCCATTAATAATCCAGGATCATTTGAATTGTATTAAATTGAATTAGAATTTTGCAAAGTTATTTCCCTGTTATATCTTTTCTAGGTAATGGTGTTATAACAAACAGCACAACACTCCCAGTCACCTCAGCCAATAGTCCATCTGCCATGACAAATGGCACTCCACAAATTGTACAGGTGGCTTCAGGGGTAAATGGTATCTCACAGATCTTCCAGGTTCCAGGAGCTGGTGGGATGCCACAGATAATGGTCAGTCATATTCACACCACTATGTAACCTTATCTTAAAAATTGTTTTATTGTGCATGTATTATACAAAAGATTTACTAAAATGTCATGAATATTTAATCAGTTGTCTTTTTACTGGCATTCAGCCAGTCAGAAAGCATTGTTTTGGATTAACTTAATAATTGGAGGAGGTAATTTACCTGGTTTTTTGAGGAGGTAATTTACCTGCTTTTTTTGAGGAGGTAATTTACTGTAATGCATACCATGAGATCTGCTGACTGATGGTGGATGAGGTCCTTCTTGATGATCACTTTTTTTGTGGACTAAATATTGATATTCAGTTGCATGCTTATATTCACTTGCATGTTGATATTCAGTAGCAGTAGTGTGCTGATATTCAATAGCATGTTGATAGTAGTAAGCTGATATTCAATAGCAGTAGTGTGCTGATATTCAATAGCATGTTGATAGTAGTAAGCTGATATTCAATAGCATGTTGATAGTAGTAAGCTGATATTCAATATCAGTAGTGTGTTAATATTCAATAGCATGTTGATAGTAGTAAGCTGATATTCAATAGCATGTTGATAGTAGTAAGCTGATAATAGCACTATTGTGCTGATATTCAATAGCATGTTGATAGCTGATATTCAATAACATGTTGATAGTAAGCTGATATTCAGTATCAGTAGTGTGCTGATATTCAATAGCATTTTGATAATAGTAAGCTGATAATAACAATATTGTGCTGATATTCAATAGCATGTTGATTGTAAGCTGATATTCAATATCGGTAGTGTGTTAATATTAAATAGCATGTTGATAGTAGTAAGCTGATATTGAATAGCATGTTGATAGTAGTAAGCTGATAATAGCAGTATTGTGCTGATATTCAATAGCATGTTGATAGTAAGCTAATATTCAGTAGCATGTTGATATTCAGTAAAAGTAGTTTGCTGATATTCAATAGGATGTTGATAGTAGGAAGCTGATAATAGCAGTAGTGTGCGGATATTCAATAGGATGTTGATAGTAAGCTGATGTTAAACAGCATGTTGATAGTAGTAAGCTGATATTCAATAGCATTTTGATAATAGTAAGCTGATAATAGCACTATTGTGCTGATATTCAACAGCATGTTGATAGTAGTAAGCTGATATTCAATAGCAGTAGTGTGCTAATATTCAATAGCACCCCTTTCATTAGGAGCAATAAAAAATTATAACAAGACTTTTTGTGAAAACTTCTTGTTCATGCGACATCTGTTCAAGAGGTAGCAAGATTTTCAAGATGGTCACTTGGCCAGTCATATAACAAGATTTTCAAGATGGTCACTTGGCCGGTCATATAACAAGATTTTCAAGATTGTCAATTGGCCGGTCATATTAGTTATTAAAACAGGTGATAACCCCATGTTAACGTGATTTGTATTCAGGAATAGTAGAAATAACAATACTTCCAAGATGGTTGTCATTGCAGCCATATTGGACATCAGATGGACATCATTTTCTCTAAGATTAATTAGTCATCATCTGGTGAAACCCCCATGTTGATTTGACCATCCATTCAGGAGAAGTAGCAATAACAAGATCTTTCAAGATGGCCATTTGATGTCCATGCAGGACCATTTTCATTTAGGACATAATTGACCATGGGATGAATGTATTAAGTTTCATGGCAATGTTCCAAGTAGTTTAGGAGGAATAGCAATAACCAACTGACAGAGGGACAACATTCAAACCATCCCATGATCTCTTCTGGTCTGTGATCAATAGAGCTAGAAAATCATATCTGAAAACAATCATTTTGAAATTAAATCTAGTTTTAATAAACATAATTAACCTGTGTTTGTTTTTTACCATTCTGTTCGACTGTTTGCTTATTTAGAAATTCCCAGATAATCTGAAGTAATTAAGATCTCTTAAAATTCCTTGAGAATAAATACCCTGGAAACTAATTTATTTGTTAAGAAATATTACTGACAGTGTTTGAAAGGACCATTTTATATCTTTTTAATACATAGATTTCAGCCAGCTCTAAACTTATGAAAATCCAAACATTGCAGCTGTAATGACCTTGATTAGATACTGAAGGCAATAATCTTCACTTATGAAGAATGGGAACTCAGTATTTTTCTAGTTTTATTGTGCAGTACAAGATAGTATTCTGCATTACCTGCATTACCTGCAACAGCTGGGTATCACTTGTCAGACTGAAAGTCTACATGATATTAAATTTGTGAAATTTTAGAATATCATGCGACATTTCTGCATGTTTGATAGGCATGATAAAGTGTTTCATTGAACTGTTCTTCATTCTGCATGGGATGCCAGCATCCAATACTCACTTGACTCGTCATACTGTGTGGGATGCTAGCATCCAATACTCACTTGACTCATCACACTGCATGGGATGCTAGCATCCAATAATCACTTGACTTGTCACACTGCGTGGGATGCTAGCATCCAATACTCAATTGACAAGTCACACTGCATGGAATGCTAACATCCAATACTCGTTTGACTTGTCACACTGCTTGGGATGCTAGCATCCAATACTCACTTGACTTGTCACACTGCGTGGGATGCTAGCATCCAATACTCACTTGACTCATTGACTCTTTTCATAGGTTGTGGGAGGTAACCTAAGTCCACAACAGAGAGTGGCAATATCTGGTCAGCAGGAGACCCAAGAGGATGAACCTCTATATGTGAATGCCAAGCAGTATCACCGAATATTGAAAAGACGGCAGCAACGAGCCAGGTTGGAGGCTTGTGGTAAAATTCCTAAAGAGAGAAAGGTGAGCTCATAGCATTAAAAGATAAATTTGAATTGGGTTCAGATTGTGAAAATAACTAAATGCCTGTTGTAAAATTTCTCCTTTATTATTTTGCAGTCATTGCATTTGATTTATGTGTTTAATTTGTAGCTCAGGTAAGCTTATGTATGGCACTGCATATTCAATGTTTGCTGTTTTGTCCCTCTCCAAAACCATTGAACCAAGCCAAACAATATAATTCAACCAAATTTGACAGAATGCATCTTGGCATGAGGGTCTTTAAAGTGTGTACACATGAGGCTTATTTGTTACCAAGTATGATACCATTATTAAAGTGTGGCCAAGTGGTCTAAAACGCTCTCCATTACGGATCACTGCCATCTTACCTCTGCGTGTGTGAGTTCGAGTCTCGGATTCGGCTAATGTGGGTATGTGAGAAAGCTTTCCAGTAGCTTCTCGTGGGTCGGTGGTTATTTCCGTGGTTTACCTGGGTTCTTCCTCCACCATTAATACTGGCCACCATGTATAGCCTATCGTGTGCTGAAAAATGGTGTTAAACCCTACAACAACAACAACAACAACAACCATTATTAAAATAGAAAAACCTGTCAACGACATCTTTTACATAGCTCTACAACAGAATTTGATTGCATTTGACAAATCATCCTGGTATGGAGATGTGTGAAGTGTAACCATTGCTCAGTGTTCTTAAAGCTGATCTGCAGAATTTGACCCTATTTTTCATAAAGCACAAAAGACTTTAATGTTTTTATGTAGATATGCCATCATGTAGATATGGATGTTATTACCAAGAACGGTAGAACCTTAAATTGACTTCTCAAAATCTTTTTTGTACAGAATTTGATGGAAAGCAGCTTTCTCTACAAGTTTGCTCAGCTAATGCTGTACAGTATGGCTGTTGTTACCAAAAATAGAAAACCTTTTAAATGATTTCGTCCATACAGTATGGCTGTTGTTACCAAAAATAGAAAAACTTTTAAATGATTTCTTCCATACAGTATGGCTGTTGTTACTAAATATAGAAAAACTTATAAATGATTTAAACAAGAAAAGTGCTGAACATGATTTCAATAACTTGTGTGCGAAACATCCTTTCAATTTTGTACAGATGATGCTGGTTTATGAACTATGGCTGAAGAGAGATGAAATAAGAAAACTTTTTATAACCAATTGACAGAATTTGATGAACATTTGGCAGAAAGAACCTTAATGAACCAGATCTCTTTTCATACTGCTTTTGTGTTTATGTCAGTCAGGTGAACGATCTCAGGACTCAACCAGCCTTTTTTCTGATATTTTGTAAAAATATGCCAACAAAGTTTGTGGTTTGACTCTTGTCTTTTAGAATCAAACTGTCTGTGCCTTGATTCATGTAAGTGTCCATGAAATATTTGGGATAAAATTCTCAATATCTTGTTATAGGTACAGCAGCATCCTTGACAGACAATGGTGAGTCTATACAATCTGTGGGTGATTTTGCAAAGACTGCAAAACTATTGAAATGAATGTTTGACATTTAACGTAACACTCTAGCATCTAAGTTATTTTTATGTAATTTTTTCAAGCAAATTTCAGCTTTAAGATTTATATTTAAAATAAAAACAGATAATTTCAAGATTAAATGCATTAAGACTAACTAAAACAAATAAAGTCCAACAATTTTATTATAAACCTATGAGGACGAAGCATTTTATGATAAAATACTTTTTAAAAACTATTTCTAACATACAAGTTTTCAATGAAATCCTGCATTTAGAAGTAAAGTTAATTAGGTACCACTCTCTTTGAAATTACATATGGTAGTTTCAGATCTAAAGACAGAGTCAAACCAAAAATATATCTAAAATTTTTAAATGCTTAGAATGCATCAAAAATTTATACAAGACAAGAGACCCAAATTAGCATAGAGTACCTGATTGACATCTACATAAACGTAAAATGCAAGAGCAATATGTAAAGAAAGCATAGGTGTATTACATTGAAATTCCATTGATTAGTAATTATAAACATTCATCCCTATTTGATGACAGTTCAAGATATAAAATGTAAAGTGTATTTTCTATATATAAAAAATTAAAATCTGCTCAAGTTTTGTTTTATATAAATCATTAAGAGCTATATTGCACATTAGATTATTTAAACAAACAGACTTGAAAAGCTTTCAGACCTCAGTGTTCATAACAGTAGTTTTGAAATCTTTGCAAATTATCTGTAGATTTTAGACTTGCCCATGTTTGTAAAGGATATTGCTGCAGCTAGAATTAGGTGTATTGGGATTTTGGTCTCGACTATTTCAGAGGTACTTGCATGAATCGAGGCACAAGCATGCCATGAACCGTGTGCGGGGACAGGGCGGTCGATTTCACAGCATCAAAAAGGAAAATGAGGACGACGAGGATGAGAGTACAATAGAAATCAAGCAAGAGGCAGAGGTAAGGGGAGATAACTGCTTAAATATAAGTTCTGATTAAAGAAAGTGAATGTTGACTCTTCATCAGTCATTTGCAGGATATTGGTGAAGAGTGAAAGAGGACAAATTAAAACTGTTAAAAATGCAGATGCATGCTCTTTTTATTCTTCATGTATGTCATCTTATAACAGTAACATTAATTCAGATGAGTTCTTGAGATGAAAGGCAAACTCTGCATTTATAAAAATGGGTTGAAATCTGTGCAAAATTTTGTGCCAGTCATAGACCAGAATGAAGGGGAGATAACTCTCTTTGAAACAAGAATAATCAGTTACTGCTAAAAAATATGTTTATAAATGAACGATAGATACCTCAGACATTAGCGAGTTGATGGAATTGGAGTCCAAGTTTATAATTCTACATACTCTTGTATTAAACCTGTCCATGAATTAAAATATCATTTAGTTTACTTGAATATCAGTAGTTCACTTGGAAATGGCAGTTCAAGCTCCATCTCTAGTCACGTATATTAATCTTATGAACTCAAATCTCAGTCAGTTTACTTGGAAATGGCAGTTCAGACTGAAAATAGCATTTTAGGTTTACTTGGAAATGGCAGTTCAGGTTGAAAATAGCATATTAGGTTTACTTGGAAATGGCAGTTCAGGTTGAAAATAGCATTAAATTTACTTGAAATGGCAGTTCAGGTTGAAAATAGTATTTTAGGTTTACTTGGAAATGGCAGTTCAGGTTGAAAATAGCATATTAGGTTTACTGGAAATGGCAGTTCAGGTTGAAAATAGCATATTAGGTTTACTGGAAATGGCAGTTCAGGTTGAAAATAGCATTAAATTTACTTGAAATGGCAGTTCAGGTTGAAAATAGCATTTTAGGTTTACTTGGAAATGGCAGTTCAGGTTGAAAATAGCATATTAGGTTTACTGGAAATGGCAGTTCAGGTTGAAAATAGCATATTAGGTTTACTTGGAAAAGACAGTTCAGGTTGAAAATAGCATTAAATTTACTTGAAATGGCAGTTCAGGTTGAAAATAGCATTTTAGGTTTACTTGGAAATGGCAGTTCAGGTTGAAAATAGCATTTTAGGTTTACTGGAAATGGCAGTTCAGGTTGAAAATAGCATATTAGGTTTACTGGAAATGGCAGTTCAGGTTGAAAATAGCATATTAGGTTTAGGTGGCGCTATACAGTTTCGCATTTTGCATAGGGTTAGGAATTTAAAGAAAAAGAATGTCCCCGGCTTTCCTCACTGGTTATACTGGCTATTTGAAAAAGACCTTGTATATCTTAGGTATAATGCAAAGAACCTTTAATTCCCTTTATTTTGGTGTATGATTGATGGATGTACTATGGGTTATAGAGTATACAGCTTGGCCTTACTTCAAATGTGCACGTTTCAAAAAAGTGCTAGCTCTACTTGGTCATTTTCACTTCCTGATCTTCAGAGGTCAATTGTATAAAAAAGAGCCGATAACTTTTTTTACATTTTATATATTTGGTAATTCATTCATTGCACTTTCAGAAGCCGGTATTGTCTAGTCTGGCAAAATTCATTTTCCCTATTTTAATAGCTGCTATGTATAGTGTACTTTAGACTAATTCAGACTGATTTTTTAACACAAGGGAGCAGTCATTTTAGTTAGCAGTGTGCTTAAATCATGTAAAATTTCCAAAAGTACAATATCCAAAAGAAATATCATCCACATTACATTAATGTAGCATAGAGGTATGCAAACATTCTTTCCACTGTGCATGTTTTAAATGCGAACTACTTCACCTTACATACGTCACTCTCTCAAAAGTACATATTATCTGGTGAGCGCCACCTTACTCGAAATGGCAGTTCAGGTTGAAAATAGCATTTTAGGTTTACTTGGAAATGGCAGTTCAGGTTGAAAATAGCATTTTAGGTTTATCAGTCCACACATCTGTAAGTAACTCTGTCCAGGAATTCAAATATCAACAAGTTTGCTTAGAAATGGTAGTTCAGAGTCATCATTGGAGATGCTGCCAGGGCACATGAATTGCACAAAATTAGTTTGAATTTATGCACTTGAAGATCAGTGATATGCAAGATCTCCGGCAAAGTAGCTTAAAGTTGCAAATATGAAATGTACTGTGTGCAGCATATAATTTTTATTTAACTATAAAAATTTTAAATGCTTGCTACAATGCAAGTTACACAACCAATATAGGTCTCATAGTATGTCTTTTGTTTACATACCCGAGTACTTCAGCATGGCATTAATTGTCATTAAACTTAATTTGATGGCATATGGGGCCCTCAGACAAGCAGACTTAATCTTAATTTGATTGGTGTTTTGGGCCTTCTAACAAGCAGCACTTAATTTGATTGGCATATGGGTCCCTCAAACAAGCAGTCTGCCTTAATTTAAACCTTGCAGTTATCCATTCAGTTTTACAAATGTTTGTTTAAAATATGGGCAATGTAGAAAACCCAAAGTGGTTGACTCACAACAATGTTTATCTTTCGCTGACTATTTTGTTTCGCAAATACTGGCTGATTTTAGCGATGAACACAATGACTTTTACAGTTTCAAAGTATATCATACTAGTGGAGCTGGGAAAGTGTTACTGGAAATGCCACTGAGTGATTTTGAACCCAGAATGGATGTTGGGTGTGAGTCCAATGTACATAATGGATGGACAAAGATAGCCAGCAAGGCTGTCAGCCCACTATTCATCAGTATTTTAAAAGTATATGTAGAATATTAAGCCTAGCATAGACAATTTAAAATTATAGTTTCATTTTGATTTCTTCCACAAACAATTCAGGGATCACGTGCTCCAAACTATACAGCACTCAATATTTAAGAAAAGTTAATAAATAAGAATGTAAAAAAAAATTAAAATTTAAGGATATTTATTTGTCAAAATAACTCTGAAACAGCCAGCTTTGGCATTCATCAACTTAAAGCGTTAATACAAGCAACTGGTAAAAAAATCGGGCCTAGCAGTCAGTAGTGCACTGATTTAAGAAAGCCAGACTTTAGGCCATTTCCCAACTTGTTCAAGCTGGCTATGCATATGACCCTTTAGACAGCAGACTGTGAAAGGGGATTCTCAAACTGAAAGGGGATTCCCAACTGAAAGGGGATTCCACAACTGAAAGGGGATTCCCAAATTGCTTGATTTGGACCATCTCAACATCATTTTGTCTTTTTCAGCCAACATTTCTGTTTTTGTAATTCTATACCATTGTAACTTCTAAATTTTACATGTGTACAGGATCAGATGTTTTTTTGTTGTTGTCCACTTGTATGTTCTTGTATCCATCCCACATTCTTTTCCACACAGTAGCTGCCTTCATTATTATTAGATATTGACCGAATTTGGCATGCAGCATGAAACTGTTGTTCAGACCCTGGTTCCATTTGAATTTTATCATTCAGCACCTCGTTTAATGTGTGTTTGTGCGTGCGATTTGGTTTTTTAATGTAGCTTTAACAATTTTCCAGTGATATTGTTACAATGTCTGCATTGTGGCAGTTTATAGTGATGTATAGCATTGGGGCAACATGCTGCAGACATGTAGCATCATGTCCCACCCATTCACATTATCATGACACCAGGCCGACCAGTCCTAACACTAACCTCTTTATGCTGAGTGCCAAGCGAGGCAGCTGCTAGTACCATTTTTATGAGTCTGGTATGACATGGTCGGGGTTCGAACCCACAACCTTCTGAATCCAAGGTGGATGCTCTTAGGCCACTGGAGCAGTTTCATTATTTAGTAGAGTTATCATCTCTGATGGTCTTAAATTTTCACACTGCAACTCCTTTAATTGTTACTGCATTTCAACCACATTTGATATCAATTTTGATATAGATTTTTTATCTTGATTTGAACTTAATTTTTCAAGTGGCTTGATATTGTCAGAATTTGAAGTCGTTTTGTAGAGTTATAGTCCTGATTGTTAGACCTACCAGTTATCATTTACTCATGTAAAGACCCTTCTGCATTTTATCCAGATTTTGTCCAGAGCTTGATGTTGGAACCTTGCCTGAATTCATTTATCATCTTTCTGCATGATTATGACACTTTGTTTCCATGTAACAACTCCCTTAAATACTACTGGCATGCAAAAATCTTTTAGTTGATATGACCAAGATTGTCTGGGTTGATTGGGTACACATTCAGTATGAAAAGGTCTTTTAGCAGTTAGGGCCCTTGATCTTGACTGTTGCTTTGTTACTTGTACAACATTTAGTTGCAGTGTTCAGCATTATCTTTTAGTGAGTTATTATCCCTGTTTTAAAGTTATCCCACCTTCTTTTGGTTTTGAACAAAAGAGGGATCCTGAATGGTCAAAGGCACTTGCCTTTACAGATTATTCACACATCACCACTCGGTGCAGTGAATTAAAGTTGCGGCATGATCAGTGTGGGTATGTTTGAAAGGTTGGCAGACATTGGTTCTTTCACCAGACCTAACTGAAAATCGTAGGAGGTCTAATATAACTGGCTGTCTGGAAAATCTTGTTAACGATACTTCTTCTTAATGAATGGTCATATCATCATGGCTTTCCACTAAAGGACTGCTCTTAATGTTTTGTTGATTCTGAATTAAAATGGGATTGACCTGACATCCAATATATAGCCATTTTGAAATTCTTGTTTTCACTACTACTCTTAAATGGAAAGTCGTTTTGAGATGGAAATTTCATCAGACAAGTTTTTAATGGTGTCTTACTATGGTATCTAATTAATGACAGCAATTAACCCTCAGTATGGCCACCTTTAAAAGTGTTTGAAAATATCTCTACTCATCCCAAATGGATGGCTACATCAACCTGAAAGTCTTGTCCCCCGCCCATTCCCCGATTGGATGATTTTATGACACAAAATCTACTTTGTCCTAAATGAAAATGGTGTCAAGATGGCATTCATTATGTCCAACACAGCAACTAGTTTGAAAATCGTCATTGCTGAAGAATATAGTTTCAGCACACAGCAGTTAAAAGGAAGAAATAGTTTTATCTTAAATTCTTGGAAATTATTCTTGCCCATCAAAGTGTCAGTCCCGTCAAGTGGTTTGTTCATTTTAGAGAAAGAATTGATTAAAACAACTAAGATGTTGGTCTTGGATATTTGCACATTAATGTTACAATTTAATACATAAAACTGAATAACATTGACAGTTTTAAACATAAAGCTGACGAACATTGACAGGTTAATATGTAAAACTGAGTAAAATTGACAGTTTTAAACATAAAGCTGAGGAAAATTGACAAATTAATACATAAAGCTGAGTAAATTGACAGTTTTAAACATAAAGGTGAGGAACATTGACAGTTTAACATGTAAAATGAAACTGAATAACATTGAGTTTTAGACATAAAGCTGAAGAACATTGACACTTTTAAACATAAAGCTGAGAAACATTGACAGTTAACACAAAAAAAAACTGAGTAACATTGACAGTTTTAAACATAAAGCTGAGGAACATTGACAGTTTTAAACAAAGCTGAGGAACATCGACAGTTTTAAACATAAAGCTGAATAACATTGACAGTTTTAGACAAAGCTGAGGAACATTGACAATTTTATACATAAAGCTGAGGAGCATTGACAGTTTTAAACATAAAAAGACTGAGTAACATTGAAAGTTTTAAACATTAAGCTAAATAACATTGACAGTTTTAAACATAAAATTTTAAACATAACATTGACAGTTTTAAACATAAAGCTAAGGAACACTGACAGTTTAACAATAAATAAAACTGAGTAACATGACAGTTTTAAACATAAAGCTGAGTAACAGTGACAGTTTTTAACACCAAAAACTAACATCAACTGTTTAGCACAAAAAACTGAATTGCATTAACAAAACTATAACTCATCTTCAGCATATCATCATTGTACAAATTAAGTATTCTGCTTTTTCCTTAGATAACCTAGTCATCACTAGTGACAATACCACACCTAAATTGTGTGTTCAGTTTCATCTCCAGGGACAATACCACACCTAAATTGTGTGTTCAGTTTCATCTCCAGGGACAATGCTGCACCTAAATTGTGTGTTCAGTTTCATCTCCAGGGACAATACTGCATCTAAATTGTGTTCAGTTTCATCTCCAGGGACAATACTGCACCTAAATTGTGTGTTCAGTTTTATCTCAAGGGACTATACTGCACCTAAATTGTGTGTTCAGTTTTATCTCAAGGGACTATACTGCACCTAAATTGTGTGTTCAGTTTCATCTCAAGGGACAATACTGCATCTAAATTGTGTTTCAGTTTTATCTCTAGGACACTTGTTTACACCTAAATTGTGTGTTCAGATTCATCACTAGGGACTATACTACACCTATATCGTGTAGTCAGATTCACCTCTAGGGACAATACCACATCTAAATTGTGTTCAGATTCATCACTAGGGACAATACTGCACCTATATCGTGTGGTCAGATTCATCTCTAGTGACAATACTACACCTATATTGTGTGTTCAGCTTCATCTCTAGGGACATTATCAGACCTACATGGTGTGTTCAGATTCATCACTAGTGACAATACCATACCTGAACTGTGTGTTCAGATTCATCTCTAGGGATGATACTACACATAAAATGTGTGTTCAGTTTCATCTCTAAGCGCAATATCACACATACATCACTAGGGATTATACTACACTGAAATTGTGTGTTCAGATTCATCTCTAGGGGCAATATCACCCCTAAATCATGTGTTCAGATTCATCGCTAGGGATGATACTACACATAAATTGTGTGTTCAGATTCATCTCTTGGGAAGATGCTACACCTAAATTTTGTGTTTTCATATTCAGTGAAGGACTATTTCTTTTTAAAATTTATATATGTTCTAAATTATGATGTTTTTTTTTACATGTAAGTAGGGGCCTCGAGTGGTCTAAAGCTCTCTCCGTTACAAATCACTGCCATCTCACCTTTGTTTGTGCTGGTTCAAGTCTCGGATTCAGTCAATGTGGGTATGTGAGAAAGCTTGCCAGTAGCTTCTTGTGGGTCAGTGGTTCTTTCCAGGGTTTTCCCGGGTTCTTCCTCCGACATGTATAGCCTATCGTGTGCTGAAAAATGGTGTTAAACCCCACTACAACAACAACAACAACGTTTTAAGTACTTTTGTTTGCATAACATCCATAAAGCTTTTTGTCTGCAAGAATTGTGTACAAGTTTCATTATCAGAAAGTTGTACAATATCATCTGCATACAGAGGAATACAGTCTTTGTTAATTCATTTTTCGTCTTTTAATGGAGTTGTGGCCTCTGTATGTTAGACCCACATTTTGATTGCAGTTTTATTTGAGTTGCAGCCCCAGTCTGTTAGACCAACATTTTAAATGCAGTTTAGTGGAGTCGCGACCCCTTTGTATTAGACCCTCACTTTGTATGTAGCTTTATTGTGATGAAACCGCCCCTTAGATACTTTGTTACCTCCCCTTAGATCCTTTGTTAGTGTTGTGCATCATCAGTAATGTCCTCCTTTACAAATGTACCTTAATTCATTTACTGTATCACCATTGTTACAAAGTTTTTTCCATATTTCCAGGAGGACAGTGAGGTGCGGCAGTTGATGACCATGACCCACCATTATGACGGCCACTTTAATAGTATGGCCACCAACAACAGTCGTAATGGCAGCTGAGACTTTAAGCCAATCCGTCCATAGCAACCTGGAATTTCATGCCCATGGCATGGTGAAAATTTACCAAAGACATCAACCTTGCCAAAGGCATCATTTAACCTTGTTGCCACAGGCATCATTATATATCAATTTGAATGTCATGCCCATAGCACCGTTTTATTTTTATCATTATCATCCTACACAAAACGACCTTGGAAAATCCACCCAGTCCTATTGACCAAAACATGCCAAGATATTCTTGGAAATTATTATATAGCTTTACGTTTGATGAAAGATAAAATGTTTTCAGTTTGCTTTGATAATGGTAATCACAAAGAGACCATATTGATGCATTCCATTGTATGTTTTATGCAGAGGAAGAGTATTCATTGACCAAAGGATTACCCTTTTGACAAGTACAAGGATAGCATATTATAGATACACTTCACAAAAAGAGGATCTTTGAATCTGCCACATTAGAAAAGGCAATGTATAGTTAATGACACTCTCCGATGGCAAAGGCGTCCTTTTCAATAAACGTAAGATTATATGCAAATTTGTCTTAAAATGTTTGCAGTTACAGATATGTGACATCCCAGTTTGTAGGCAGGGAACAATAATCCATGGAAACCGTGTCACTGAGATGTATTCTGTGGAAACTGTTATCTTGCTATATTCTGTGGAAAGTTTGTTGCCAAATTCAGTGGAAACCATGTTATCTTGAAAATCATGGGAAAAAAATTTCATGACATATATAATTTTAACTTTTTAAAAAATGTACATCAGACTATTGAGGCAAGTTGATATTGATTTTATTTTATTAATGTATATTAAAACTTGTCATGTTTCTGGTCATACGTGTGTGCAACATTTTTGTAGTAACGTGATGGATTGTGCAGAAATTTGGTTCACACTTGTATTATATTGTATAGACATGCATGTTGTTGAGTTTTTATGGTGTAACAAGTTCTTACAAAGTCTTGTTACGAAGGGCATATCTTTCCTCTGCACACATTTCAGAAGTTCTGGTGAAATTGTACGTGAGATAAACTGCAGTTATATTTTGTGAGGAATTACTACATTAGCCATGTATAACATGTACCCAACCATGACAGCTCTGTATAACATGTACCCAACCATGACAGTTCTGTTACACTGCTGATGTTGTGCAGATGTAAGAGCATAATTATTTCACATAACAAGTTATTTTGTCATGTTGCATTACTTAATGCAGAAACACCCTGTTAGTCATCAAAATTTTATTTTAAATTCAAGAAAAAATAATTTTCAGATAATTTAATGAATTATATGTATATATCTGTAAATTTACCAGGCATCGTCCTATATGTATACATGTTTGAAGTGACTTCTAGTTTTATTGTGCTGGATGCTTATAATGATATATATGTATTATTCTTATTAATTTATGGTTTTCTAATGTGTTATATCGTCACTATAATAAATAATCCTTTCATTGCACAGTAAGACAACCAGTCAAGAATTTGGTTTTCAGTATGCCTTTAATATCAAGCAGAAAGCATCAACCGTGATAGGACACAGTATTATGCACTGGTAGATCTCGGTCTGGGCTGTTTGCTAGTGGGTTTGTGTGGAATACCTGAGACATTTTATAATGTTGTTTGTTTAACTCCTGCAGAATTATTCATTATGCACAAGAAACAGGCACTTTTGTTTTAATGTAGGATGCATCCATTTGATAGAGATTTCCAAAGTGTGGTGCACTTATTTGGTAGAGATCTCTAAAGTGTGATACACATATTTGACAGATATAGAGACGTCCAAAGTATGATATATGTGTCTGATGGAGATCTCCAAAGTATGGCACACAAATTTAAATGAGACAAGTATGAGACACATATTTTACAGAGATCTCCAAAGTATGGTACACAAATTTAATAGACAAGTATGAGACACACATTTCACAGAGGTCTCCAAAGTATGGTACACAAATTTAAAGGAGACAAGTATGAGACACATATTTTACAGAGATCTCCAAAGTATGGTACACAAATTTAATAGACAAGTATGAGACACACATTTCACAGAGATCTCCAAAGTATGGTACACAAATTTAAAGGAGACAAGTATGAGACACATATTTCACAGAGATCTCCAAAGTATAATATATGTATCAGATGGAGATCTCCAAAGTATGATAAATGTATCAGATGGAGATTTCTAAAGTATGATATATATATCAGATGGAGATCTCCAAATTATGATATATGTATCAGATGGATATGAGACACATATTTCACAGAGATCTTGAAAGTATGATATATATATCAGATGGAGATTTCTAAAGTATGGGACACATATTTCACAGAGATCTCCGAAGTATGATATATGTATCAGATGGAGATTTCTAAAGTATGATATGTATCAGATGGAGATCTCCAAAGTATGATATATGTATCAGATGGAGATCTCCAAAGTATGAGACACATATTTCACAGAGATCTCGAAAGTATGATATATGTATCAGATGGAGATTTCTAAAGTATGAGACATATTTCATAGAGAGATCTCAATATTTGCACATACTGGATGAATAATGTACAAGAATATTTCATGATGGGGGATCATTTACAGTGTTTTCTCATGCATTATGCTTGCCAAACTAGCAATAGAAAATGAGGAAAAAACCCAGATCTGGTAGTCTCATACAACCAGACATGACATGTCTCTATATCTTGGCCAAATGAGAGTCTGTTAATAAAACAAGTTTTCTTTGCAACGGGAACAAGGCTTTCCCAAATTATGGAAATGCAGTATGATTGGCTGATGAAATTAGGTAGTGCAGTTTGATTGGCTGATGAAATGAGGTAGTGCAATTTGATTGGCTGATGAAATGAGGTAGTGCAATATGTAATTGTCATAATTAAGATGACGTCATGTTTCACTTAAACATGTACAGTTTCATTGGGGGATTCAAACACACACACAAACACACACAAAGTCAGTATCTATTTGCAGAGTGATATTTTATATCTTTTAGGTTTGCAATAAAATATTTGGCAGAAAATATGTGGTGATAAATTTTAAGATGGCAAGTTATGTTTGTGTTGTTTTACTATTACAGCTTTCATTAAAAGGTTCAGTGATCATTGAAATGTTTTGCCACATCCTTGTATGCCAGAGATCTTGCATAGTTGTGCAAGAACTGTTGACTGAGACTTGCTATGGCAGTGCATATTTCATGACAAGATCTCAGAATTTCAAGTTCGATCACCAATACTTTCAAGTGAACAGCATAGACTCTGAACTGCTTGTGGAATATGGAATATGTATTTATGGGGTTTTCAGTTTATAAAGTGACTTTGATCCTTGGTGTGTACATACCACTGCTTGTGGAGTGGAATATGTATGTAGGGGATTTTCAGTTTATAAAGTGACCATGATCCTTGGTGTGTACATACCACTGTCACAAACTTAAGTTATCATCTGCTTTATCACCATTATTTTCCAGCAAAACATGAATTCATTTTAAGTTAATGTTTCTCTGCCAATCACTGTTCACATGTTTGCTGTTAAACTATACATCACTTGAATCATTCTCACCATGTTAATATTTTCATGAACTAGTTTTTCTTTGTTCATGGACTTTAGTTCTACTTTGTTCTTGGACTTTAGACTAGGGCTAATTTGTCATGGACTTTAGTCCTAATTTGTCTTGGACTTTAGTGTTAATTAGTCATGGACCTTAGATTAGTCTAATTTGTCATGGACTAGGGATAAGTTTTCATGGACCTTAGTGCTAATTTGTCATGGGCTTTAGTGTTACTTTGTCATGGACCTAGGCTTCTGATTTGTCCTCTTTTGGGAAGATGTTTTTAATCCATTAATCTCGTCGACAATTATGGCAATCGATCCTTGTGCAAATAAATATAAAATATTTTATTCAAGTCTTGGGAACAAAAGGGACTCGTAGAAGAATATTTTACATGGCAGGAGCCATATTTTAAAGCAGAAAGATAAAAAAGACTGTCTATCAGATTGTCCAGAGTTGGCTCTATAGATCTATTGTACATTTCTGTGCCTATACAAAGAAATGTCGTTACATGTTTGGTGCTGTTATTTGAGGTGAATTCTGTTTGAGGATCATTATTAGTATTATTATTAGTAGGATTAGTATTGAATATGAATGCACACAACACAGGTCATTTTCCCAGTATGTTTATCATCTTCTGCTCGACCATCATGTTTAGGAATTAATGGATACATAGGAGATATTTATTTCAGTTGATAATCAGTGTTGCAAACTGTCGTAATTATATATAGATGGTGACTATGGAGATATATGACTTTTTTAAGTCTTTATTTCCATTCTTAAATGCATTATTTTAAAAAATTAACAAAATTCGTCTTGCTGGTACAGATAGCATCGTCTTGAGCTAGCACTACAGCTTGTAAGCATTGTGCTCATCAATTGTTCAAGCACTCCTGTGTAGACATTGTAGTGTCAGGTCACACTGATTGCACTTTTGAGCTAGCACTACAGCATGCAGTTGTTGTACTCATCTATTGAGCAGTCATGATAATGTTGTACTGTCAGGTCACACTGATTGCACTTTTGAGCTAGCACTACAGCATGCAAGTGTTGTACTCATCCATTGAGCACTCATGATAATGTTGCAGTGTCAGGTCACACTGATTGCACTTTTGAGCTAGCACAACAGCATGCAGGTGTTGTACTCATCTATTGAGCAGTCATGATAATGTTGCAGTGTCAGGTCACACTGATTGCACTTTTGAGCTAGCACTACAGCATGCAAGTGTTGTACTCATCCATTGAGCACTCATGATAATGTTGTACTGTCAGGTCACACTGATTGCACTTTTCAGCTAGCACTACAGCATGCAAGTGTTGTACTCATCCATTGAGCACTCATGATAATGTTGTACTGATTGCACTTTTCAGCTATCATTACAAATGATGCACATACTTGTGTGATATTATTGCACTGTTTTATTTTATAAATGCCAAAGTATGCAACTATGTTTGCATCAAGGTTTCTACAAATGTTTGTGTTTTAGTATTTATGTAGTTGATTCTTTTAGTTTTGTATAAATATTATATTCAGCTGCAATTTGTTGTCACATGCACATACATTTCTTCTTGAAAGGGAAAATAATGAATGCGATTTTGCAGATGCATTTTAAAGATTGAAAAAAGACAATTGCGAGTTTAGCTCCCTGTGTAATAAAACAGTTCTTACTCAGTTCTTTTTATAACTCCATTATCACTATCATGCATTATTTTATTGACAGACTGGTGTTGGCCAAAAACTTGCACTTGAGTGATGTGTAATTTTTAGCTGTACTGGTCTTTGACCAGAAGAGGCTATGGGATGGCCTGTTGTCCATTATGTTTTATCCATCCATCAACTAATACCGGTTTGTTATTGCCACTTCTGATAAATAGAAAGTGATATCAACATGGGGTGTTTACCAGAATCAGAAGACTTCTTATGGTATCCAGTTAGTCTTAAGTAGAAATGACTGACCTGACGACAAAATATGGCTGCCCAGCTTTGCTAGCCAGATATCTGATGTGCTAACCCTGTCAATCATGTTCAGATTTGAACACTGTTCCTACAGGATTGAGTCGAGGGGAGCACACAACTGGAATGGACTCATAAATAAGCAATTTTCTACTGTTTGTCTGTGTTTTTACAAATACATCCTTTACCTCATATACTTCTGTAATGGCATTGGTCTGGTATGTTGTTATATGTTTGATGTTAAACTTTAAAATATCCTTTTTGAAGTTAATTGCTTCCACCATTTTTGACCCATGTACAGTGCACTACCAGGGCATGCTTTTGGTTAGTTGGCATTACATACTAAGGGAGACAACTCATGGTGTCCAATGGATGTCGCTAAGACAAAGCATAGATATATCTGATGGATCAGCCAGTGCATAGATAGGGTTAACTCATTGGCACCTTGGCTAGTGAAAATGATGGCTGCCATGACAGTCATATTGAAAATTGTTGTTGTAGGGTTTAACGCCATTTTTTACCACAAGATAGGCTATACATGGCGGCCAGTATAAATGGAAGAGGATGAACCCGGGAAAACTCTGGAAAGAACAACCAGCCCACGAGAAGCTACTGGCAAGCTTTCTCAGATAACCACATTAGACAAATCTGAGACTCGAACCCACGCAGACAGAGGTGAGATGGCAGTGATCCATAATGATGAGTGCTTTAGACCACTCAGCCACTCGGGGGCCCCAAAAATATTTGTTATTACTACTCCAGAACAGATGCAATATCATGATGGGGTTCTCACCAAATGACTGATTATAATATCTATTAGTTGTATATGAAAATAGTAACAATCTTACATCCAATATGGCTGCCTTGAAAATCATCTTGAAAATGTTCTTGTATCTAATTCAAGTTTGATCATAGTATTGATGTGGAAGTTTTACCAAAAGTTTTCCAATGATATCTGGTTGGTCCAAGTTTTCTAATGATATCTGATTGGTCCAAGATGAAAATGATGTTGATCATTCATCCAGTAACACATCAGACCTGCCAATATGAAAACCTTGTCCTCAAAAATATTGGATGGTTTCAACACTGCAGTCAAAAAGAAGAAACATTTGTATCTTAAATTTCAGGAAATTCTTTTTGTAAGTAGAGCAGAAGTCCCTTCATGGGTCTTTTGTTATCTCCATAAAATACCGATTCATAATTTCCATGCATGCATCTTGATGCTTTCGGCAAATAAATGGGTAAACAAGCAAAACTAATCTCTGGCTTCTCTTTGAATTATAGATGTTTTAGAGAAGTTTTAGATTTTATTTTTGTGTCTTAAAATCTCATTATTTTATCATACAGGAATTATGTTGTGAAGAATTAATGTTGTATTAAAAAAGAAAAGTATCCATTTTGCTATTTATTTTGTGTAAATACTAACCAGTAATTTAATTGTATGGGATAATGTATCGTACCAGTCAAATTGTGCTATGTGAGTAGTATGTCGAGAAGAATTTAATGCCTAGTGATATGTGTAAATGTGTACATATTTGACTCGCCATTTGTCGAAATGCTGGAACCACTAGTGTGTTATTTGTTTATGGAAGATAATTATATGCAATGGTTCATATTCATACCGGTAATATTTTAAAAAGAGAACAGATGAAGAAATAGAACTAAATTGGGTTTGGTCTTGGAGCAAATGTTTCTATATTCTTTTATGAAAAATGCATTATTATTATTTGCATTATTATTATTATTATTATTGACATTTTTTTTTATACAAGAAAAGGCATTCAGTTTTTCCCTCATTTATCAGTGATCAGCACTATCCGATTATTGTCAGTTATAGGTATATTCTAATAACAATTACTGGACAGAATACTGTACTACAGGAGTAAGCTGAAAGATCGAATGTGTAATGTATTAGTGGAATAAGCTGAAAGATCGAATGTGTATTGTATGAGTGGAATGAGCTGAAAGATCAAATGTGTAATGTATGAGTGGAATGAGCTGAAAGATCGAATGTGTAATGTATTAGTGGAATAAGCTGAAAGATCGAATGTGTAATAGTGAAATAAGCTGAAAGATCAAATGTGTAATGTATTAGTGGAATAAGCTGAAAGATTGAAGGTGTATTGAATGAGTGGAATAAGCTGAAAGATCGAATGTGTAATGTATGAGTGGAATGAGCTGAAAGATTGAATGTGTAATATATTAGTGAAATAAACTGAAAGATTCAATGTGTAATGTATGAGTGGAATAAGCTGAAAGATTGAAGGTGTATTGAATGAGTGGAATAAGCTGAAAGATTGAAGGTGTATTGTTTTAGCGGAAGAAGCTGAAAATTTGACGGTGTAATGTATTAGTGGAAGAAGCTGAAAGTTTGAAGGTGTATTCTGTTAATGGAATAGCTGAAAGATCAAAGGTGTAATGTATGAATGGAATAAGCTGAAAGATCAAAGGTGTAAAGTATTAGTGGAATAAGCTGAAAGATTGAAGGTGAAATGTATTGGTGGAATAAGCTGAAAGATCAATGGGGTAATGTATTAGTGGAATTGGCTGAAAGATTTGGAGTAAGCTGAAAGGTCAAAGGTGTAATGTACAAGTGGAGTTAGCTGATGAACCGAAGACGTAAAGAATTATGTTTTCTGATCTTTAAATATCATTTATTATGATTATCTAAAGGATATTAAAGAAGTGTATAAAATATTAGTGAAATTAGGTCAGATTTGAGGAAATAATTTAGGATATTGATTTATCTTTACTTACATATAGCTATATTCCATTGAAATTATTCATGTATTAGTGGAATATTTGTTCCAAAAATTTTCTATTTAAGCAGCTTTTTGGAATCTGCCTTGATGATAAACTGTTAAACAATGGATATCCCAAACAACTTTGATGTTGCCATAATTTGTGGGTTTTGAATATCTCAATGCTAAAGTGTGTACAGTTTTAGGGGATTCAGCAGAGAAGATACAATTCTTGAAAACTTTGTAGACTGATGTACCTTTAATATAAGCGATCGTTGTATTTGCCAATTTTTTTCTCACAAGTTTGTTGAAGTTAATACGTTCATAAAAACTTAATGGCGATACAGTATTGAGATAAAGTGTAGATTAATACTGTTTGAACATGTATCAATGTGTCTTTTGTTCATGTGTAATTTATTTAAAACATGCAACTGAAATATATTTTATGGCCAACAATAGTTCTTTCTGTTCTTTTAGCCCTGATTGATTTCTGTTGTGGGAGGGGATCAGCATTGTAAGAGATGATATGCCTCTGTAATTTTATTGAGCTGTGGAGGCCTCAACTTTTAAAATCCTGCTAGCATCAGGTCCCTATAGTCGCACTAAATCTAGGACAAAAATGTTTGTTACGAAAATGCATGCAAAGTGATTTCATTAATGAAAACTTGACGGAAAATGGCCAAAAATTGAATAGTCGTGGAAGATCACCACAGGCCGGCATTTCAAATTGATAATTTCTATGTTATTGTTCCAGTTTTTGGACTGGACTAAATCTGGATTGAAGTTCACATTAATCTCCCTTTATTTGTCAGCATGTGGCGTTGAAGTGGGGGATAGAATAGTTTTCTGAATATGACCATCATGACAAAAATGCTGATTGTATGGTTATCTTTCCTGTCATATTCATCAATATTATTATTTCCAGCCTTTTTCTTGTGAAGATAAAAGATTTGTGGAAAATTAGAAATATGTTGTGGAAAGGTAATGGGGGGAGAGAAAAGAAATGAAATTTGTGTAGGAACCCTGTAACTTGGTGCCTTTAGCAGAAATTGGAAAAGAAGAATTTCTTTAATATTTTATTTACAGCTAGAGATCAGAGGTCCAGTATAAAAATGGTGCCCAGGTTGATCCAATATGGCCACCACAGCAGTCATTTTGACAATCTTGTCGTCACTACTATTAAAAACTAAATGTGGTTTTGACTCTAAGACATTATATGATTTCTAGGTCATTTCAAATGACAATTGTGATGTTATGACATCCAGTATGGCTGCAGTATTCTCCACCTGAATCGATAGATTTCACCAAAAGACTTCTTGTTATGTCTGGTTGGTCCTCTGTGAAATTTGTGAAAATTTGATCTTCGGTACGGTCACCATACTGACATGTTTTTGCCAAAAGACTGATTATTGGTTTATTGGTTTTAAATGAAGATGGTGCTTATCTAACATGAATATGACAGCTATGTTGAGAATGTTATTACTACTCCACAGCTTTATGAACATGGAGTTTTAACCAGAAGGCTTTTATAGTTCTAAATCAAATTGATGTTTATCAGATCTCAAACATTTCGGCATTATGTGGTTGTGAACCAGATGCAATACTTACTTGCCTCTTAATTGTAAGAGCTTCGCAACATGTGAAATCTACCACCTGAATGGATTTTCAATATCAGCACAAGATTTTTGCCAATGATTTTCTTTTCGTCCTAAATGAGAAGGTTTCCAATCTGGAGGCCAATATGGCTGCCATGGCAGTTGTCATGAAATTCTTGTTATTTCTATTCATGATTGGAAAGTACTATTTTGACTTGGATCAGAATGTTAAAGCTGGGTGGGAGGTGGGAATCTTTGCAATAGTAGCAAGTAAGTATTACGTAAAATTGGTTTTACCCTGTACACCATCACCACCAAAAGAAATACAAAACACATTGTAATAGGCGTAATGCAATACCTGCTTCTATTGCATTGCTGATTTTACAAGTTGGGAGGAAGGCTTAAAGCTTGTATAGAAAACTAGTTCTGTACCAGTAAATCCCAAATAATCCTAAATGTCCCATACTAAGTCCAGAAGTATAGAATGTTCCGAATAAATTCAAATAGTCTTGAATGTCCTGATGTGCAAATAGTCTTGAATGTCCTGATGCACTGCAGTGATGCTCCAGAATGATTTGGATGAGTTCTCAATATTTCCAAAAATAATGAGGTAGTTCAGAAGTCAATGAACACTTTATAATTACAGTGAATACTTTAAATAAACAATTTCTCTCAAATTATATCAGAACACAGCTGCCCATGATTCTGCAAACTGATTTAAAAACAAAAATGAATAGTTTGTTTACCAAACCCCTATTTATACATTTTTCACTTGACCTGAGACGTAATAGATTTTCAACAAAAACTGACCTTGAACTAAAATGTGGACAAAAGTCAATAAAGACATCTTATGAATGACACAAAATATAGCAGTATAGTACTTTTAAGCACACGAGAGTGCATTTGCAATCACATTTTTTCTAATGTGTCTAATGTTAAAATTGAATTCTTGCAGCATCAAGTTCCAACTCAACAATCTGATTTTTGTTTTTCAATTTGTTAATGAAAGTAAAGGGATGTGATCACTGAATACAAATAACAAAAAAAAAGGATCTGAAATATTGTACACTTAAATGTTGCAAAACCAATGTCAAAACTAAACATTCCATTTCAGTTGTGAAATAATTTATCTGATGCGTGTTTAATTCTTTTAATAAATACAACCATTTTGTCTTCTTGAATCAACACTCCTTCAATCCCGACATCACATGCAGCAACATATATCTTAAACAACTGAATGAAATTTGGAGCTGAAAGAACTATACCTTTAAGTATGGCCTTTAATTTGTTGAAAAGATTCCCGACACTTGTTAGGCCAATAAAACGTGGATTTCTTACTCGACAGTTGTGGATGAATTTGAACAAAATTTCGGATAATATCCAGCCATACCTCAAAATCGCGTCAGATGATTTTTACTAATAGGCACTGGGAATTCAGAGATAGCCTTGATCTTAATTTCTGCAAGTTTAATTTGACTTTGTCCTATAATATGCCCTAAAAATATGACACAAGCAAGGCAAAACTCACTTTTGTCTCAATTAACCATCTGATTTGCATTACTGAGTCGATCAAAGAATTTCCGAATGGTTTCCAAGTGAATTTTCCATGTATAGCTGTAGATGATGACGACATCGATATATGGGTAATAATTGACCAGATGTTATCGTATTCATTCAACGTTAGAATGTTGATGGAGAATTTTTCTTACCGAGTGGCATCACTTTTCATTGATAAAACCGATCTGGAGTTGTAAATACCGAAATTTCTTTTGCTGTTTCCGTGAGGGGAGTTAATCAGAATCCTTTTAAAACGTCAAAAGTTGCCGAAAGTTTGCATTTACAACTTTGCCGATGCAATTAGCTATTCTTGGCATTGGAAATTTGTTTTGGTGACACTGTTAATTTTTCTATTGTCAGTACACAAGCAGAACGTATTATCTGGATTAGGCAAAAGAAAACATGGTGAACTCCTGTTACTCGTACTTGATTCTATTAAATCATTCTCAAATAAATATTGAATTTCTTTCTTCAAACAGTCCTGTTTGAGTTGTAGTTTTTGATGTAGGGTTTAACGCCATCTTTCAGCACAAGATAGGCGGCCAGTATAACTGGTGGAGGAAAACCCTGGGAAGAACCAACGACCTACGAGAAGCTACTGGCAAGCTTTATCACGTACCCACGTTAGCCGATCCTGTCTGAGAGAATTCATCATATAAGGATACTTTTTCAACGGTGTGGAATCTCAGTCTCAACATCTTGATAGATTCTGTTTTATTCCTGTTGGAACATCAGGAAACAAGTGCTCATATTCGTATAATAGCTGTTTTAATTCACTCCTTTCGTGTTGTTATAGATGAGAATTTTTCTGGTCCAGATTGTTTAATATTTCTGAATTCCGAAGAATGGTTGAATCAGAGTCACCTCAGCCTGCATGCCATCGTTTAAATCCTCACTGTATGGGACAGGTACAACTAAATTGATTTAATAATTATCTGTGAAGTATTCGCAAAATACTCCTTTAACATATTTATATAACGAAGTCGTTTCTGTTTCCTCTTCCCAGGATTATTAATAATATAAATGATGTAATTTAGAGACACACTACGTGGTTTGCTGTTTGTGTCCGCTTTTGACAAAGGGAAACAACAATCAAAAATGGGTTTAGCCTATATGCATTACCTCCCTTATGAACAAATTGCGGTAGCCTACATAAATACTAATAAAACTGTGGAGTAAATGATTATCACACACACACACACACGATTACTATTATTTTCAGTAATGGAATCCTACTTGGTTGCTGAACAAACACATTTTAAAGACAAGTTTAAAATCGTTAAATATTCTCTTATATGCTTTCATTCCTATTAATTTAATCTGATTTGTACACGGTTTATAATTCCCACAAGCCCATCTGATTTCTAGCATATCAGTTAATCCCCGGGGACTGTCATCAGAGGAGGACAGGATTCGTCGCTTTTGTTACGTCAAAAACAAACAAAAAACAACAGCCGGAATGTCTCGTCGATCAAGCCGCTGCGACTCTGAGGAATTATATTGAACCAGTAGTTCACATGACATGGAGTCCGTAGCAGTCTCCACTTAAGTCGTTTGGTACCGATTTCATGTCATACTAACAGATAAATCATGCCAACCTTTCCAATTTATCTGCTAAAAAGATTATAATAGTTTATAATTAATTTAATTACTAATAAAATGACGAAAGCGAACGTGTCTTTTGAATTAATAAATATATTGTCCACGCCCATGACAGGAATAAAAACTATACTGTTGGACTGGTTTCGATATATAGACAATAGATTTACCATTACGCCACAAGATCAGTAAAAGAAAATACACCCTTCAGATATAAGAACTATTTATTCAGAGTTTATAAACCGATACAATCAATTCATTTTTATGTTGCAGTTATAATAATGTTAATATTTTACTTATTATATATACTACGGTATAAAATAAGTTTCTATGTTAATAAATTGTTTATAAATACAAAGTCACGTGCCTGTGTATTATTAATTCATTATAACGTATTCAGCCAGATGCCAACCGCAAATACCATTAGGATCATAAACCTCTCCTGCAGAAAGTTCTTCCATATTTACGCCCCTTTGGCCCTTTCGTGTCGCTACATACATCCGCCATAAAGATGGCGATTAAGGATATTGATTACGTATGCGTATGATCTGATAAAGAGCCAATAAAAAGGGGACACTGCAAACACATGCACAATCTTTTCTTACTATGAACAAACTATTTTTTCCGCAGATATCTTCGTACGCTCAAACACTAGAGTAAACAGTTACATTAGAATATTGTGAATTATGACATTTTGCTTTCCTTAAAATTAATGTTAGGTATTTTTGAAAAGTCACTGTGCAGTAAGATATTGTAATAACCTAGTCGTAACTTCCCCTTGGAATGAAATGAAACTTTGAAAGCTATTCAATAGTAGTTCTTAAATTTATTTACAGAAGAATGCTGATATTGACCAAATTATTTTTCAAAAACTTTAACCAAACATAGTATTCCATATTGTATTATTGATGGTTGTACAAAGGTAAACACATTGTGAACTATACTGTATTACTGATGACTGCACAAAGGTAAACACATTGTGTGTGTGTGTGTGTGTGTGTGTGTGTGTGTGTGTGAGAGAGAGAGAGAGAGAGAGAGAGAGAGAGATTTGGATTTTTAACGTAGCTTTAACAATTTTCAGTCATATCGCTACTATGTCTGCAGTGTGGCAGTTTATAGTGATGTCTAGCACTGGGACACCATGCCGCAGACATTAAACATGATGTCCAACCCAGTCACATTATCCTGGCACCAGGCCGACCAGTTCTAACACCAACTTCTTAATGCTGAGCGCCAAGCGAGGCAGCTGTTAGTATCATGGCTGTACAAAGGTAAACACATCATGAATTATACTGTATTATTGATGACTGTACAAAGGTACACACATTGTGAAATATACTGTATTGTTGATGGCTGTACAAAGGTAAACACATCATGAACTATACTGTATTATTGATGACTGTACAATGATAAACACATTATGAACTATACTGTATTATGATGACTGTACAAAGGTACACACATTATGAACTATAGTGTATTATTGATGACTATACAAAGGTAAACACAGTGTGATCTATAGTGTATTATTGATGGCTGTACAAAGGTAAACACAGTGTGAACTACACTGTATTATTGACGACTGTACAAAGGTAAACACATTGTGAAATATACTGTATTATTGATGACTGCACAAAGGTAAACACATTATGAACTAACTGTATTATTGATGACTGCACAAAGGTAAACACATTGTGAACTATACTGTATTATTGATGACTGCACAAAGGTAAACACATTGTGAAATGTACTGTATTGTTGATGGCTGTACACAAGTAAACAATTGTGAACTATACTGTATTGTTGATAACTGTACAAAGGTGAACACATTGTGAACTATACTGTATTGTTGATGACTGTACAAAGATAAACACATTGTGAACTATACTGTATTGTTGATGGCTGTACACAAGTAAACATTTGTGAACTATACTGTATTGTTGGCATGAGACCTGTGAACTATACTGTATTATTGGCATGAGACCTGTATTACGGAATAAAGTTTCAGTTTTAGTTTCATTAATTCTTTTAGGGATTTTTCGAGATAATGTCAGCTACATAAATGAATATAGAAATGATTTAGTAAATAAGTAATCAAGTAAGCAAATAATTTCCATTACTTAATTGATTGATAGAAAGTGATGTTAGTCTACCTATGAATGTCATAAATTTAAATGAACCAAAGACTTTACAAATTGTACATTGCTTTGAATATAAACCATTGTAGGTTATTTACAACATATTTGCGATATCGCGATTCTTATTTTATTGCACAGATAAATAAATAGATAAATAAATATGTTGACATTTCATCGAGATTTATTTTTGTATTTTTCGACATTTTCCAACATATGCGATGATTTGCTTTATTCACCACAGATAAGTGTTCAGTACAACGAAATGAAACCTTAAGGCACATATTTGTGACACCAGCATCTGCATATTCATTAATATTATATTCATTAATATTATGTTCATTAATATATTTGTATCCATATAATATGTTTAAATTAATAATCCTAATTTAGATCCTGGTTTACTTATCATAGACAACATGATAAAAAAAATGCCATTTTTTCCCCAAAAGTAATTTGCATGATAGTATCGGAAAAAGGTCCATATGTCAAAATTGTTTTCAAAACAACCTTATTCCAATACGTGATTTGTCCAAGAAAAAGAGAAATATCTAACATTTAGCAAGTGACAGCCCTAAGTAATACGACATAGCTATGTATAAGCATCCTTCTATATGTAGGAGGGTTTTAAAATGCCCTCAATTTTTTAAAAATATATTTTAGATTCGTTCATGTATGCATGTTAATTATGCACAATACAATCAGATAACCTTTTCTTAAAACGATTTTAACATCTTGTAAAATGCAAATTAGTCCAAAACCAGTAAAATATTCTTGACCTATGAAGCCCACTTGGCACGACCCGCCTCATCAAAACATTTAGTCATGCCATACAAAATTTTGGGGTATGATTGTTTATCCATATGCAGTAATTTACACCAATATTTAAAATATTTAACATCATATGTTATACATATATGAAGCCTACGACGTTCATCAAGACCAAAGAATTGCTTTCAGCAGATGAAACACCTGTCGGAATTTCTATGATAATAATTGGCGAACGAAAGAATACGTGAACGTCAGTGAATGTACAGACATTATGAGTCATTTTAACTGAAATGTTTGATAAGACGGAAATCTTTAATACTATTTTTCTAATTAGAGTATTTTTATGAAATCGGTTAAGTTATCGGAAATTTAGAACCAATAAATGAGGGAAAGAACAATCGTCCGATAAATGATTGCTTCCGAACATAAAAGAACAAATACTCAAATGGAATTATGAGGGAAAGGGTAAAATTATAAGAATAAAACTTTAGTGTACCCAGTTCAACTAATGTTGTTGGACACTGTTAACTTGAAATACATGTGTGAATACAGCCATTTAGAGTAAATATGTACAGTGTTATGCAGTTCTATATTGTGTGTTTATTTTTTTTGTCCATGATTGTAGATTGTAAGGATCATTTTGTAAACAACATATTTTACATAGCTGCCTTTGTCAATCATTGTAGACTAAACTTTAAAGATACTGTTGTAAACATGCTAACTCGGATTTGAGTTCAGGACATTTGTATTTTCCTTCTGAATGCATGGTATACCTGATTTTTGATTGGCTGCTACATTTTACGTAAATTAAACTGACTTTGTTGAAAAATTAATGTATTACTGCTCCAGCATTAAATATCTCAAAATTGAGACGGTTAAGGGGTAATTAGAAGCAGGCCAATTTTTTTTAAACACCAGTGAACTTAAACATGCATAAAGCACATAAGCCACCTCATCTTCGCTAGCCAAGGTTTCGATAACTCTATCTACACCTTGGCGGATCGAACAGCTACATCGGTACTTTTTCCTAGCTACATCTATTGGATTTCATGTGTTGCCTCCCTTAGTATGTAATTCCAACTAACCAATAGTTTGGTGCATTGCACATAGACCGAAAACGGTGTTTGCAGTTGACCTTAAAAAGGATACTTGGTAAGTTTAACATCGAAAGTATGACTGTGTACCAGAAGAAAGCCATTAAATGTCTAAATGAGTAAAATGTATTTGTTCAAACAAAGACCGGCACTGGAAAAGTGCTCGGTTATCAGGCCATTCAAGTTGAGTGCTTCCGTAGGAACGGTGTTCAAATTTGAACATTTTTTATTGGATGTGGTGGCTTGCCGCTGCATCCAATGAAATTCACGGACCCGACGCACACACATATCTGCTCGATATACTAAGGTGTAGATAGGTTATCGGAACCTTGGCTAACGAAGATGAAGCCACCTTCTCACTGGAAAATATTCAAAACAGCTCTTTACTGTCGAAATGAACGTTAAAACGAGTGGTTGGTGCTGTGTTGGTTCAGAGCAAAAGCTATCAATTGTACAAAGAATTAACCTGATTATCTTAATTAACATCTGACAAGAATGCTTTCCATTAAAATTATTGGTTAGTTTTTATTTGTATCTTTAATGTCGAAAATATTGTCAGTTTTCTGTAAGTTGTCTTAGTCCCATGAAGTTTCACCCACATAACTGTTCGGGAAGACTTAACATCCCATTACCGAGGCAACTCTTTGGTAGAGATTGTGCCCTAATCTTCATCGATTGCCTCCCTTAAGACTGAAGTCTCTTGCAACCACAGCAAAAAATGTTGCCGCTATGGTGGATTGTTCACAGGCACTACGAGAAAGAAACACACACACACACACACACAGAATTTTAAAAAATGTTTATTACAGTAGGTTATGCTACGACTGTCTAGTCTTAAACTAAATAACAGAAAGACGCGTAACCAACAAGATGAGTAAAATTCAACAATTTTTTTCCCAAAAATACAAAGTAAAACTGTACAAGGAAAGTACATTATTTTGAATTAATTCCCAATCCTAAATATTCTGTAGCAAGTCTTAAACTTTAGTGTTCTGAATGGATTCCAATATTGAATGTGCCAATAGTCTTGTATAGGCTCACGTTCCAACAGTCTTAATGTGTCACAGTGATATAATCCAGAATGTCTTTGAATGAATTTACAATAATCCTAAAATAGTGTTTCCGTCAAAATAGCGGATGAGCACTTTGAAATTCCAGCGAATAATTTAAATGATTCCTCTCAAATGATATCTGAACACAACAGTAAATAATTCCACAGACTGAACCTGAAACGGGAATGAATAATTTATTTTACCAAAACGTCATATAAAACCTAAGACACAATAAAATTACCACGATGTGGGTCACATTTTCGTTTCCAGAACAGTCTAAGTTTGTAAATAAGGATAGACCTTGAACTAAAATATTAGTCAACAAAGTATTTATACTTATAAACATGTCAACATAACAGGTAGGCCAAACCACTACCTTCAATTACACACACACACACACACACACACACACACACACACTATATATATATATATATATATATATATATATATATATATATATATATATATATATATATATATATATATATATATATATATATATATATATATATATATATATATATATATATATAGTCACCTCTGCATGCACATGAGTACTTTGTTTATTAAACGACATAATGCGTAATGTTAACGTCACATCGTTAAAGAGTTCATTAAAATGAAATGTTAATTGAGATAATTTATGTTTGACAGAGTGATTCCTACCCCCCCCCCATCTCCAAATTAACTTATTAGTTTTCACTTTACTTGCGAAATTAATATTCTCAAGTTATCATAAGGTTTTTAGAAAGGTTCTGTTGGGCCTTGCCTTATTCATCCTGTGACTGAGTCTTTCGCCATTTTTCAGAGATTTGCTCTCCGTTTCTACAAGATTCAGACTTCTCGTGTGGCTCTGTGAGATCTCACCCAAAACAAGAATCTGGCTAAATAAATAAAAATATTTAAAGATCAATATATAACAAATACAGTTCTTCGTGTATTGACAGAATGACACTTTCACAAATTAAGAAAAGTGATTTGATTGGCAGATGAAATCAGCTGACGTAGTAATTTCTTGTGATGATGAGATGATGCTTCTTCCCGCCTAATATTGTGCAATTTCACTGGCTGACGGAGACGCCCCTCCTCAGCTGTATTTTTTTTAAAATATGCATAATAAAATTGTTATAAGCTCACATTAACATTTCTTTCAATCATATCACACAGTATGTATCGATACATTTTAATATAGCGAGAATTGTCTTTGTCGTTTCGCTTGCCTACTACTCGTAACTGCGATCAGTGGACGATTTTAAATCGTGTTCAGCACTAATCTGTTTTGGTATATATTGCTGCCGGAAGACATTCAGACCCAGGGTCATTTAAACCTAGGTACATTTTTTCCGCATTAATAAACAAGTACGTTAACTATATGCTACCTCAGATCGATTATCACAGACTGAACTCTAATAAATAAAAAAAAAGCGAGGAATAAACAACGAGACTATATAAGTCGGATCAGATGCGCCCGCTTCCTTGTGAAGTTAGTGATATATTATGACGATTGCCGCGTGCTGCATTATTGTGTTGTCAGCCTTGTACCCTGTAAGAAAAGAATTCCGGACATTTTCTTCCTTCGTACTGAGTAAAATTTTCACATTCTGCATTAAAGCCAATGTAGAGAAAATAAATGAAGTATGAATTTAATATGACTAAAGGTACCAATGACTAAAGGTACCAATGACTAAAGGTACCAAAGACTAAAGGTACCAATGACTAAAGGTACCAATGACTAAAGGTACCAATGACTAAAGTTACCAAAGACTAAAGGTACCAATGACTAAAGGTACCAATGACTAAAGGTACCAATGACTAAAAGTACCAATGACTAAAGGTACCAATGACTAAAAGTACCAATGACTAAAGGTACCAATGACTAAAGGTACCAATGACTAAAGGTACCAAAGCGTGTGGTTTTCTTTTGGTGGCATTTTGCCATAAAAGTGCATTGATGCAAAGGAAAAGAATGTGGACGTTCTAAGAGCAATCGACCACAAACAGGAACATCATGGATCTTATCCATCCCAAGCTAGAAAATACATCATGCCTAAATAATGACCATTTTGAACAGACCTCAAGTCCATTTTGATGTCATGTTAAATCAGTTTAATTGATGTTACAATGACTAGATAAATTATCATCACTAACAGGAACGTGCGCAGTTTCAGGCTCTTGAAACCGAATGATTTTTTCATATTTGTTAAAATTCTTTTTTTTAAATTAAAAATACAAATTATAAATATTTCGTTGATTATTCAATTGTCGTCTAATGTTATTTTATGCCTATCTTTTTAATAAAATTCTGTTCTTGGATATCTAGCCGGATGTCCCCCCCCCATTTTATAAAAATCAGTTTAGAAAGTATGACTACGATTACCAGTCTTTTCGAGTTTAGAAGATATTCAGCTCGCATTGGAAAGAGACAAGGATGTTCCGAATCCAATCAACCAATCACTACAGTTCGGCGGTTGAGAATTGGGTGCGGGTCCAAAACTAGTCCTTATGAGAATGATGTCACTATTTTACGAATGACGTCATTCACAAACATTATATGTCCTATATCTCGCAGAGCCAAGTGAGAGTCTGGTTGAATGATGCTAAGTATACAAATCACGAGGTTATCCGATTGTAGGATAAACCAAGATAAAAATAAAGAGGTCGTTGATTCTTACAGAGGAGGGTTGAAATTTTGTGGTGCAGTTCCATTGGAACGTGATAATTTGCTTAAAATATAGAACTAACAAGAAATAATTTTAAGTTAAAACTGAAGTGCTAATGAGAACTATGTTCCTTGAAATAACTGACAGTTTAACTATTATAATATTGGCAAATTTTGATTAGACAGCCCGTAGTGGGAAGGAATAATAATAATAATAATAATAAAGTCTTTAACCGTTTATCCCCCCCACAGAATGAAACATTTACATTACAAACTGCATTAATAACTGAGACGAAAACCTAAGTTGGGTTATATATTTTTCTCATATCATCATTGTCATCGCCTTCGTCATTTTCCTCCTAATTCTTCTCCTCTTCCCCCTCATCGCCACTACTACTTCTGCCGCCGCCACCACAACCATGACCTTGAATACTACCACTGCATCACCTCCATCATCCTATATATGAATTATACGCGAGGAATGAAAAATCGTTGCTGCTGGAAAGAATGTAACTAAGTTAATAACCTTACCAGTACACCAAACCTTGCTAAAAGTTAATGACCTTTGCATTTGTTTGTGCAACACTAGAAGGGATATCAAGGTTCCCACTTATCATCACTTTCGTTTGTACTATATATAGGAGCGTTTTGATAATGAAAAAATCAGGAAAGAACCTCGTGCAAAAGATTCATCTGTGAATGGTTTTGTAGTAGCTGTTGTATAGATATTGCTGTAAATGTTGAAGAACGCACAGAAATCAAGAAGTTGTCAAACTTTAAGATTTAATCTGCCCTTAAATGGTTTTAACTGAGTCTCGATGGTATTGTCAAACCGATCTGTTGTACAAACAATAGAAGACGGGGTAAACATTATAAGGAGTTGGTTGGTTTTAAGGACACTTTAAAACCTATGATTGTTTTATTATTAAATGGCATCGAGGCAACTGTCCCAAAGTCATATCTGTGAAGAGCCAAGTCTAAACCATATTTTTTTTTTTTTTTTTTTTTTTACTATGAAACTTATACTGTAATGGGGTGGGGGATAAGTTTGGACCCCGTGCCATTCAGGTTGCAGGTCCAACAATCCAACCACTTGGTCACCAAAGATCCCATCATGACTGAGTTGGAAGCGTATTGTGGGGTGTAACAATACTATATCACGCACACAACCCACTACTTTCGGATTACAACTCTGAATTCAAATTCAGCCACCTTGACTCCTTGACTCCATATTTAAAAGAGACAATCTAGAACAAACTCATAATTTTCCGCGAAGTCTTAATATTGTTCTTCCTAATTTGATTAAATGTAGATACATCTTTTGAAAAGAGAATCAAAGTATCTATCCCTTCCACAACATTTTTAAGGCTTTTTACTCCAAACACTGCATCCTAAGGCAAAATATATTTTAAGTTAATGAACTACGGTCGCTTCTTGGGATATCACAAAATTCCCCAGTAACAGAGAGGAGACTGTCAATACTGCGACCGTTGTTAAAAATATTATAAGACTAGGTGATTTTTAAATATTGTCTGCACACACACACACACACACACACACACACACACAGAGGATGGATGTAAAAAAAGGGATTAAACAAATATAATCAAAGAAGGTTTGGAGCTATAATGCATTCCAAGCTAGAAGCAAACCCGTGTCGAGAACAACGGAACCCATCAGGCTTGGGCCCCGCGCTTTCAGGATATCAACTCTGCTATGCAAATTTTACTTGGGGCCCTGCTCATCGCTTGCTGCTTTAAGCCCCGCGCATCCTAGGGCCGGGCCTGGAACCCATCGGATATTTATCATGCACCAGTACTCTAATCCTCTCGCCCATGCGCTCACACGCCACCCAATCTCCTCACCCCCTCTCATACGTATCGCAATCCCCCACCTTTCCCATACATATCGCAACTCCCACACCCTCACATATATATCGCAATCCCCCACCCCTCCCATACATATCGCAATCCCCCACACCCCTCCTATACATATCGTAATCCTTCCCACACCCTCCAATACATATCGCAATCCCCCACTCCCCTCCCATACATATATGGTTTTAATAGCAGTTTTTGCACAGTAAAGTATCTTGACGCCATCCACCTCATATCCCAATCGATTTTCAATAGCGCAGTAAGACTAATGGGTATCATTGTAACTGACTCGTTATTTAATAGCAGTAGTGACACACTACTAATGGCCCAGCGTTAACAGTAATCGAATTAATCTTAAAGAATAATACTTTATTTTTTTTACAGCGCTTGTAACTAAAGCCGTTTGGTTTAGTTTTAAACAGGTATTTTGTCTGATCTCGGTAGAAATGAAGAAAAAAATGTTTTGCGTGAACTACATCACAGCATAAAAAGGTGATATATACGCAACTTAACTTCATAACACCGTTCCGATTTGCGTTCCTCAAGCAGTGCACAGATTATTTGAGTGAAGTTGTTGTAATAATTTTGTAAAACATAAAGATCATAAATAGAAACGTAAAACAGTGATGTACAAATGGAAACAATATTTTAGATTTTTCCGCATTTAAAATTGTCAAAAATAGTTAAATATTTATGTATAAATAAATACTATTAGAGGATTTTATACTCCATACACAAATACCAAAACAAATTGGAAAAGAATACAACACAATTTAATATGTTTTCAAATTAGAACAGAATTAGGTTACACAAGCAGTTTAAAAATAATGATAACGTAAATACTAAGAGATTCATCTGAGAGCAAAATGCTAATAAGTATAGATTTTAAGATTGTAAAAACCAGAATGTGTATTCACTTTTAGGATTATAAAAACCAGAATGTGTATTCACTTTTAAGATTATAAAAACCAGAATGTGTATTCACTTTTAGGATTATAAAAACCAGAATGTGTATTCACTTTTAACATTGTAAAAACCAGAATGTGTATTCACTTTTAGGATTATAAAAACCAGAATGTGTATTCACTTTTAGGATTATAAAAACCAGAATGTGTATTCCCTTTTAGGATTATAAAAACCAGAATGTGTATTCACTTTTAGGATTATAAAAACCAGAATGTGTATTCACTTTTAGGATTATAAAAACCAGAATGTGTATTCACTTTTAACATTGTAAAATCCAGAATGTGTATTCACTTTTTAATGACACTGAACCTTGAAGATCATTATCGAAAACTTCAACAAATGGGTTTTATTAAGTTTCAATTAGACGAAATGGTCGGACTTGCAATAATGGATTGTCCAGGACGGTCAGCACGTTGAGGAGCGAAATATTTACCAAGAACAAATGTTAAAATACAATTATGAGCTGTAGATCCTTTGGTTGATACCAGATGTTTTCACAGATAGGCAATATTTCAGAGCATTCCATATTTAATACAATTTGATTGAGCTGATTGCATATAGTTCTTAGAACACCTTTACAGGAATGAGACCTGCAGCTTTAGTATTTCCACAGTAATTGGCGGCGAAAAGTCTACTTGTTGTCTTGACATTTTATTACGTTCTAAAGCTTTTATATAGAAATTACTCCATTGTAGAAACAACGTGCTTTGCGGACGTTCTGCAGATGACCTTATCTGTGCACGGAGTCGTTTTTGGTTTTACATTTCAACCACCACCATACAAACTCCACCATATTTATAGTGTTTCCATGACCACTGGTTACAGCGTCGAAAATTGTGTTGAGGCTGAATTGTGTCGCCGTACGAATTTCCGCAAAGACACGTATTCGCGGATGTAAATGTAATTAAATTATTTTTTCCGGTGCCACCAATAGCACGGGTTACTATCTGTCACGTTATAAGTAAGGAACAATAGCCAGATTGCAACATGTATATGCTAGACCCTGAGGCTAATTATTCGCTTCATAAATGTTGCGAGTGTAAGCCGATATAAAAAAGACGGTTGGGAAGCCAGTTGTATATAACATGGCATAGGAACTTGTTACTGGCGCCTTATTCTGCTGCGTGCGATTCACAGGTACGTGGCATGAATTGCCGGTGTTGGCTCAAAGGAATATCAAGTGGAGGTCGTAAATCCACCCTTGACAGACTGCCGGGGAGGGGGCAATATCTGCTAAATATGTAGACCATGGGTGAATCGACATCCACTCGGATTTGAGCAATGCGTGGCCACCAATGGAATCGCAAGTTTAAATCTAGTGTCTTGTAACTAAAAGTTCATAGTCTCTCAACCATCTTGCGGGAATTACATAAGGAAGTTATAAGCTACTCCGACGTCATTCGAAATTGGCGGGAAAAATTGTTATTCTGGAAATTACAAAGGAGCTTCGGAAAGGAAGCTTTTAGGGACCGGAGGAGCTGTAGTAGACAGAGAAGGGAGATACCATGGTACAGTTGATCCCGAGTCTCTGGGAGACAAGAAAAGGAGAGAACGGAAGTGGAGGAAGTGGAAGGGTGAAGTACGTGGTTGTTGGACTAAAGGGGTACTGTGTACCAGTCAAGAAATACTACAGATGAGTAGAAACACAGGACAGGAGGAAAATCTATCACACTAAGTCAGATGATGAAATAGACTGTCACTTGGTCGAGTGAAAGACGATTGATAGGGTTTTGAATATTGAATTTCATTTGAGGAAGGACTATCTGTAATTGAATGACATTAAATTTGTTGTTTATTTGAATTTCACCTTTGTGTATCCAGTAATTTAACTGTCGGCATCGCTGACTGGGGGCTCTGACCTTTGCATCTCTATCGCTACTTCAATTTTCAACAAAAACGAGCCAGGGTATGTTTTCTGTAATAATTAAAGATAATACTGGGAGCACCCCACCCCAACCTAAGGTAGTCTACGACGAGAACCCTTTACACTCTCGATATGGTTCTTACAACAGTTCTGATAGGCATGAGACTGATAGTTGCCGTAGATAGTTCCCACAACACCCAAGCAAACAGTTTTTGCGCAGTCATCCTTTTTCAAGAGTACTATTATCCCTCCCCCACGTTTTGTTCCGGTTAAGATGAATGCATATGATCTGGACTCGTGTACCTTTAAGACGTGAAGTTTAGGTCTAATATATAGGTGAAAACATGTGACGCAGCGCGCTATTACCTTCCTAGGTACTTATTTGCTTGACTCCACCATTATATTTCATTTGCAATGCCCGCAGTTTTTGTCTCTGTTCGATATTACTTTAACTACATCCTCTAAAGTTAATGCGCGTATTGGTTAGGGTAGGACATTTAGCACCTGGGCGACCTTTACATCTAAATATTGTTTGGTCACATAATTAGCATCATTGATGTAATTTTTAATAAATTCCGAAGACACGCTGACGTCTCTGATACCCTCGTTTTCAGTGATTTTGGGCATTTTTTCCCGATTGAACATTGCGGCTTTACAACAACACCGTGACGTCTTGTTAGATGTTTGCAGTACTTCAGTTCTATCTTGCAAAATCACAAGATCATTTTATGTCTACGGCAGCATCAACCCGGCTGCTCAACTCGATCAAATCTGCTTTGCATGTAAACCCAGTTATATCCATATTAGCTCCGTATCGAGTCGCTTTGCTTGAGTGTCGGTAAATGTAGACAGGCATTCGTATATGTTTCAACAGTAGTTCTAAATGACAATGCAAAGTCAATAAGCGATTGCGGGGTCAGTGAATGAGCTTTGCTTTCCGCGTGAGTAAGCAATGCTTCAACGACAAGATGTCTACATATTGGGCCATCCGTCCCGAGTTTGTGGAGGAAGCGTTGAATGAAACAGTGGTGGTTGTCCAGTTCTAGCACCCAGCGATCATTGAGTAGCTGAGCCACCATGTAAATAATGTGCGAATTATGGAAGAGTTAACACGCATGCGCCCCATGAGCTCCATGTCCTTCTGGTTAACGATGCCGGTTTCCCTCGTGCGGAGGATCATACAGGCAAATTCATCCCACATAAATCCACCACGGAAATGTTTGATTGACTGTGTTATCGCTAGAAAATTGAACTTAGTAAAGGGACACGCTTCCGTGGCCGTCAATGGCGAGACCACACCCGAAGACCTTAGCCGGGACAGCGTTTTGCGATTCGTACCGGGTAGTCTAAGACCTTTTTAATGAACTCTGTGCGTGTACTGACTGCCTTTTGTAATGCTATCCTATATGCGGTTCCGATAGCCCCTAATGCAACTGTTTTTCAACCGCGGTAAATTCAGCCGCCAACGACGCCAGAATTGCTGAGAGGAATGAATATATTCCGCCGTTGTGATTCATCGCGACCCTGGGCACTGACAATTTAAGAGTTTTACATTGACGTTGACGTTTATCTGCTTCATGTTACTGTGCCTGTGTGATCATCAGTGGGGGGGGGGTGATTACCGGATAAACTTGTCGAGTGAATGTTACCAAGTCCAGTATGTGTTGTCATCGCCGATGAGATCTTTTCGAGCCCACCTTGGCTCAAAGTGACAATATCACGCAAATGTGACATTTTAAAAAAAAATGTTATTCAATTACCCAATAAAAGTTTTGGGAAAACAGCAACGAGTTACTACAAATGAATCGTGTCGGAGTGAATCACAACAATCCATCAGTACTCTGGGTCACCGGTGACTCATCATACACGTGCTTTGAAGTACATGTCCACCACAGACTGCTTAACCAGGTCTAATAAATCGGCTAACACGTATATAATTGTTTTGGTGAAATCTACATGCACGTGTGAACGTATTAGGTTTTTCCCTTGTATGTTAACAGCCGACATTATTCTTGTTAAAGATAAGCAAACTATCTTGGGTGTGTGTAGCCACTAATGGACTGAGTACATCCAAAGCGGAAGTTTTGATAACACAACTTTACCATCCTCAACAGTATAAGAAAGACCTTTGATTGTTCCTGAAAAAAAGATATCACCAATATGTGCACACCACCATCCTCTTCATCGTCCCAAGGCACAACCTTCCTCCACATAAAGGCAAAAGAAAGGGGTTCCCTCCTTGTTTAGCTAAACATAGGGATGTTTTGTCAGTACTGACTGAACACAATCATCTAATGCAAAAGCAGATTAATCTATAGACACCAAAATAAATCATTGATACCGTATGTGATATTTGTTTGAATGTTTTGAAAGGAGCGATACTTTTGTCCGCGATACAGAAACAACGATTAGGTAAACATCGATTCGTTATTCACCAAATGGTGAAATAAGAGTCTGACAGTCAAAAGGAAAATAGTCCTTCAACAAGAATTATTTCTACCCATGCCGATAGGACCGTTGCTAAAAGTGACTGCACATTTGTTAGGATCAATTGCTGGATGACCTTCTGGATGAGCTTTAGGATGAGGCATGAGATAAAATTGAAGACGATAAAAAGTACACCCTTTTCTGGAAGAAAACATCACACTTGTACCTTTGGATCTTACGGAAGGACGAAAGCTCACTTTATTTCTTAAGAAACGATTGATGTAACTAATTCATTGGTACAATTTAGAGTTACCTGACATAGCTCATAATCGTAGTCTCACCAAAACGTCACAATTACAAAACAATTACAATAATTTAAAGATCCAAGTAATTTGCCATTAACATAAAAATCGTATAATTATTGCAATGAGTTTAACTCTTTAACCCGAAATTTAAAGACAAAATGGCTAAACCTGCACTGAGAGATCTCTAGATATTCATGAAATTCGTGAGAGATCTATAGATTGTCATGAAATCCAAAGAAAAACCACATCAACATGAATAGAAGACACAAGAGAAGTGTTTCAAACTCTGTATGCTTCCAATACCTAATAAGATTGCAGCCACCTTGCTGACGCCGTCTACGTTTCACAGCCAAGAGAAAATGAAAGCTTGGGTAATAAAGCTGGTCTCCAAGCCTTCTTCAGTAGAAGGGAAATAGAAAGAAAGAAGACATAAGTGAAAAGACTTCAAGAAAAAGGTGATCCAATAATCGATGACAACTCCGATTCTTAATGGTCGTCAGACACGTCAGTTCTCATCCAAATTAACACGACACGAACATGAACGTTAGAACATTATCGAACATTATCGAACATTATCAAACAGTGGATGTCATATTGAGGAGCAGCAGCAGCAGCAAAAAAAACAAAAACAAAGCTGTCAACTTCATCATGAAGACCCTTTTAAAGACCATTTTTTACAATCATTGAACGTGTTGCTGGTGTTACGGAGGAGTTCGAAATTTGTATCGTGCTGCTAAAATCCAAAACTTAAAAGAGAGAAAACGTAGTACTAAAAATCAAATCGTCTTTTTCTGCCATATAGTTGTGGTTTCTTGTGTCATTGGAGCAGCGATTGCAAGTTTGAGTGAGACAAAAAATTGAGGACAATTTCACTCAGCAGTTGTATTAGTTGTCTTTTTCCCAGTCCGTTTTTGAAATATACTGCTGACATTAACAACAAGAACGGCAGCCTGGGGCCAACGCAAGTGTCCACAACAGCAACTCTTCCAGTCATAACAGCAAAAAACAGGAATCCCTTTTGGATTATTTGGAAAATCATTATATTTGCCATCGAGAGAACCATCAGAAACCAGGGCCACCGAGTTATGAAGAACTGGTTATATTTACTCTTACCGAGTTACAGTTTTAGATATATGTTTCCCACTAACACCTAATGTTGTTTCACATTACTTCAAAGTAATACGACTGAATCATGAAGACCATTGGGAAGATGCTTTGGTAGAAGTCGTTGATTCTACGAATGCCGTCATTATCAACGAATGCCAAAACACTTTCATCGTCGATATCCTGAACAAACAAGTTTAAAAACAGTTGACAAAAGTGATCCTGGTTATTATAATTAAATACACTAGTACAACATATCCTCCTTTGACCGCCAATACCATGAGAATTTCCGTATACTAGTAATTGAATGCCCAGCATCTGGTCGAAATACTGCTGATACTTTTAACGATCAGCAAGGCAAAACCATGGAGAAAGCTCGCAAAAGTGTACTGATCGAGTATCATTTTTTTTTAAAAATCGTCTTAAAGTGCATTTTTCTAAAGGCAGATTAATATCCATTACATTTTGTTCCGATTTGTTTTCTATTCTGGGTGGTTACGCTGCTCTCGGTCCTATGAGAGAGTTTACAACAATTATTGTTAACTAATGTAATCTGTGTAAGAAGGACTCTCTTAACAACAAAGACAAGGCTTAGGAGAATTTTTAAAATCAGTGTTTCGTAGAGTAACACCCAACTTAAAACTGATGCGGACTGGAGGATTGCAAGCTATACAAGATGTTGATTTAAGCAAGGAACATATTGTCTCCAAAGCGTCATCATAGACAAACAAGATCCTAAAGAAGCCTTTATGACAGCAGGAAAAATGTGTTGCTTCATACTGACAGAAATGACATTCTAGGTCGCCAAGACATCCCTATAAATTCGCACTTCTGGACGAGACATTACTTTTTCATCTATGCAACAGCTAAAACGATCCAAGTCAGAACACGGTCTGTTTGCCATGCCACTAACGACGATGACAATGAAGAATCACAATGGGCAGAATTTCATCTAGTGTTGTCTTTGACTACCTAAGCCCATATCGAATATGAAATCAAATGACAATGACAATGACTTACACCTAAAAGTGAAAGTTCTCCAAGGGGACAAACCAATCCAGGCGTTGATACCAGAAAAGCTAGCGTCAACAATTTCATGCATTCATTGTTAACGAAGTGGATTTTTACTTGAGTAACATATTTGTGAGCAGCAACATGGATACTTACTCTTACCGAGCGTACATGCAAAACCTCTTGACGTATGGCCAATAAGCATCCGGATGCTTCCGTGGTATGGAAACCTGACACTCTGGACTAATTCAACGACACAACGTTGATTGTAAATGATGACTCTGGCCACAGTGTTGGGTTAAATTACTTTTGAAACAAAATAAAACAAGGAAGCGGTTTATAACTGATGGATCGTTATTATTTGAAAATGGGGCTGTAAGACAAATATTTGCTAAGTGGAGTGAATGTACACATGTGACTGAATCGAGTGATACGGTGTTTCAATCGGTGGCTAATGCAAACGAGTACAAAACCATCATCCAAGAAGCCAAACTTTATTTGCACCGTGTGGAAGTTTTTCTACGTGGGAAACGACATCAGTCATAATTTGAGCAGAACTGCAGCCAAGTATCCTTTACGACGAGTGGAAGGGAAAACATTTACCATTTACCATTGCCTTTGGAATACGATCCAAAATAGAAAATCATGTTTTAAAAGACAGCTACCAAAAGTGTTGATCATTGGCGTCGTCAGCAATGCGGCCGTCAACGGAGTCATGGAACAAAATCCTCTCGAGTTTCAACACATCAATGTTTCGAAGAAATAGGTCACCGGAGAGAGCCAGACTTTGTGCACCACACCTTTTAAACCTAGCTTTGCCCAGAAAAATTGCTTGAGATCTTTAGCAGTGTTTGAAGCCACGGGGTAGTTAGGTACCAACGGCAGCCACTGTATTTCGTACGAATATTATGCGAGAGGATGTGCTTTGTGAGCTTTGATTTCAGTCAAGTCCTAGTCAGTGTCGAAGAATATTGTCACTATAAAATCAGAGCAATTGCGTGAGGAACTTCAGCTTGCAAAAGCTAACAACTTCAACAAACACGGTAAATGTCATCCTGTATACAGAATTTGAAAATATTGTGAAAATCAACAGTTTAAGAAAAGTGATCCTATTAGACGAACACAAAGAACCTAAAGAGTTACACGATAAGGATGATTTTTGGCCAGAGAAAGAAGACAAAAATACAGTCATGATATCAAAATGGCCAAACCAAGAATGCCATTTAGTCTTGTTATTTTGCTACTGATTTCACCGAGAGAATCGCCAACCTGGTTAGAGAACATTGTCGTCAATGTCAAATCGATCATACTAGTAAAAAGAAGAAAAAGAAATACGATAAATGTTTCATGATGCTTTCAAGAGAAAAGTTGTAAGTGTATCTGGAATAGGCATGGACTCTCATCTCAGAAGAGACAATTTTAGAAGCGGTGACCATTCGTTGCCTCCGCTGACTAAGACAGATATGAAACGCATCGAATCTCTCTTTATCGTAGTAGGGAGATACCCGTTGTTCTTTGACTTAGTTGACAGAGCATTTTTTAAAAAAAAGGTCAGATGTGAATATCTTTTCAATACTTGTCAAGACCAAAAGGAAAAAAAAATGGATATCTGGGAACTTTATTACCTGCCGACTCACACTTCATACAAGGGTTTTGAAATCCCGTGGTGTGTGCTAAACATGAACTTCTCCGTGGAAAGCCTAAAACCGTTCAAGCCAATGTTATCAATTAAGACTAAAGTGATCGACCAGGAACCCATTGGGTAGCCGTCTACTCTCCCAACAATCATAGTGTGGAATATTTCGTATTTTTTTCGATTACCTTCTCTGGAAGACGATATAGCATTGACTTTTGGATAAGAAATGCTGTGTCGACTCGATTCAATGATGCGAGATTACAATAGGGGCCAGGATCTACGCAAATGCGACTGACTCCACGTTCGGTTACCTGGATAGCCAGGCACCATCCAATATGGATACGCCTTAGCAACCGTAAAAATAAATTTGGTCAGAATCAACAACACAAAGAAACAAACAACAAATCGGCCGCCCCTAAATAAATCACACAACCCATACCATTACCACTGCTTATCTATAATAACCAAAACCTGTCACCTTTGTTAATAATTACTACCTTCTCTCTTCTATACAAAACGGCGTAAGGGCAGGGACCAATATAGCTAATTACGCAGACCCTAAAAATAATATAAGTACTATATATGGTGACTCAATTTCCTGGTCATCACATTCAGCCACACAAGATGGCAATAACTGATATATAACATATATCTTATATATAGGACTAGAGAAATTGACTCATTAAGTTCTTAAGGTGGTCCAAAAACCTAGGCCTCGCCGCACAAGGCGAAAATGATTGAACACAAAAAGTAAACATAATATTCCTATCCTGACCATCAAAACAAAAGAAAATTATAAGGTGGTAAAATAAACCCGGAACCACCAGGAACCCGGAACCACCAGTTCCAACCTCACAAAGCCATAAATACCAACCCAACTAATAACGTATTGGAAGAGCTGACTTTGCCAAATTAGAAAAGCAAAACTTGGCCCACACAAGTTATGCATTATCAGGTGGTTATAGGCCACTAGGCCCCAGTCCATTAAGATGGTAAAGATTGGACGAAATAAAAACCAACAAATCCAGTAACAAGAATCAACGCTTTCTAGCATAAAAAGTCCCGAGATGGAAAATCCATGCCATAAACTGTTTTTAATTTTTTCTCTAATCACTTCCACGTCATAACAAATAGCCAACAGTATAGAGAACATTCCATTCAAAATTCCCTTTAAACGACACCGTTTAATTTTGGCCAAAGGATCGCAAAGCCCAGAATTATGAGGAGCATTCAGGTGACGTAAATAAGTGCAGTGGCGTCGCTAGGGGGGTGAGGGAAGGTGCGGACCGCACCGGGTGACACCATTTCAGAGGGGTGACACCAAAATGAAAAATTGCAAATTTTACAGAGCACACACTGCTCGGTCTAGTCGGATTTCATAAGCGGATAACCGATCATAGTTAAATACATGACTAGCAGGCACAGCAGTGGCGTCGCTAGGGGGATGCGGGGGAGGGGGTGCGGACTGCACCGGATGACACCATCAGAGGGGGTGACACCAAAATGACATTACTAAGGATTCTGTATGGTGTGTTACGGAAGGAGGACCATGGGGGTGACACCATGAGCTACCGCACTGGGTGACACCAACCCGAGTGACGCCACTGAATAAGTGTCCTCTGCTCCCTCCCCTCCGTTGTCACTTTTGGATATGATAATTGATAATTGTGATATGCACACATTAAGGTTTACGGGTTGTAACTCCCATTTACGGCCAACGATTAATTATAAAGTCATCGGTGTTGTCATTAACTAGCCGTAAAAGGCCAAAAGACCATAACGACTTCAATCCATTATCAGTTAGTTAGTTTTGCCAGCCATTGTTGATTCGTCAACCAAACAAAATGTCTTCGCAGCTTACCAGACTGAGTGAAGCTATGGTTCACATGCATCGGGTCATCGAGTGCAAAGGAGTTGTAATTAGAAGACGACGATCTTCTTAAAAATTTCACGGGACATAGTTCATGTCATAAGCAAGAGATCAAGGAGAACAAAGACTGGGGGAGATACAAAGGGAACACCACTCATGTTAAGTATAAGTATAACACACACACACACACACACACACACACATATATCTATATATTTAGCGAGGTAGTCTGGATCCCGCGATACACACAAAACCGTGATATTTTAAGAAGAGAGTAATGTGTCTGACCGTGGTATATCGAACACTATCGCACTTTGTTAAATAATGGTGTTTGGAAAAGGAAATGAAGAAATAAGACTAAAGTAAAGATAAAGAAGACATCGACATAGCCAGTGACCTAAAGGCTGAAAAGTGTCAGATTCCCAGCAGCACAAATATTACGTAAAGATACAAAAGTTTGAATACGTCAAGGGAAAATAACTAAATTACCCTACATTTCCACCTAAGAAAAGGCGTTTCTCAAGGGACAGTAATGGAAATACACAGAAGCACACAAAGTGAGTGGACCGCGTACAATAATAAACATGACACAAAGAAAGAAATCTACACAGGATGATGAAGTGGTCCAAAAATTGTATTATATACTCTGTGTGTGTGTGTGTGTGTGTGTGTGTGTGCTATTTTCCCCAGAGAACGTGGTAAGCCAAGTAAGTAATAAATGTTTTCTATACTGCTTTTCCATGGCGTTTAGAATCATTTGGCTCATCTAATTAGATTAGATTGGATTATATGCCTTCATCAAAATAAACTGTATAACTCATTGCCATACTCCTTTATAAAACTTAACTGTATAACTCACTGCCATACTCCTTTATAAAACTAAACTGTATAACTCATTTTATCTACTCATTTATAAAACCAAACTGTATAACTCAATGACACTTATTTCTTCCATTTATGCAATGTAGTATCTTTAATCATCAATCTTCTGGAATCTCCTTCGATCCTGTCGAATCCCCTTCGATCCTGACGAATCCCCTTCGATCCTGACGAATCCCCTCGATCCTGACGAATCCCCTTGTGTGTCAGTAAAATTGTCAATTTTAATACCGCTAAAAGGAGGTAAATATCTCAGACTAAAACATCGTACCCTCGAATGTAATCTAACTTTATCCCTACACCCCCACAGTGCTGACTGTATGGGGAAAGTAACGTTGAAGTTTTCGTTATATGTGTAGATTTGATTAGATCTGTTATACATTGGACATCAGGATGTACAAGAAACATGACTTCAAAATGAAGAGTTATGATCTTTATTCATGTGTGAGAGAGAGAGAGAGAGAGAGAGAGAGAGAGAGAGAGAGACTGCTGTTCTGTTTATACTATCATAAAACCGTCACTTCGTATTATTTTAGAAATAGCTATTCATAGTACCTCATAGACATAAGTACCCCGAGTTTTCGGTATTTTAAGTCAAATACAGAATGATTGAAAAGCGTAAAGGAATGAGTGAAAATTAAATGAAAGTGCTGTTTTAATTAATGTTTAGATAAATGATGTGCGAACTTTTTTATTGGCCAGCTATACATAAATAATGGATAGAGGAAACAATAGATGCATAGATGCCTTATAAGAATGGACGGGAGCAAGAGTGTTGACTGTATGTATGTATGTATGTGTATATATATATATATATATATATATATATATATATATATATATATATATATATATATATATATATATATATATATATATATATATATATATATATATATATGAGAGAGAGAGAGAGAGAGAGAGAGAGGTCGTTGGGGAACCACAGTTGACTTTACAACCAATTCTCTCCATCTTTCCCTGTTCTCGGCTGCCCTTGGGGAATCTCCAAATCCCATGCCTGTCCACTCCTTAATGTTGTCTTCCTACCTTTTTTTCTGTCTCTTCTTCTGCACCCTCACTGTGCTTCGCAAGATTGTTTTTGCCAGTCCAGATGATCTTGGGACATGACCGTACCAATGCAGTTTGCGCTTTTTTTATAAATGAATCTGAGACAAACAATTACAACCAGAACGGACATTTTACTCGAAAAATATCTATACCCTACAGTTGTCACTCCAAACCTTAAAACTTAATTTATATAGGCAGTCACGTAAGCCTCTGTTGTTATCTACAACCCTGAAAATAAGAAACCATAAATAGAAAGCGCACGCGATAGCGGAACTTTCATGCTCAAGTTTCATTAACATTCCAGCAGAAGCGGACCCCGACCTTTACCCGAGATAAGGTACTTGCCAAAATCAATTTGATAAGCATGTTAAAATGCTAGCTTTTCTATACAATGATTTAACCAGCAATTGGCGACTTGAAAGCAGTCTCTGGGCTCTGGGCAGGAGGTTATCTAAAATGCACTATGGGGTCAGTTTGATCAATTTAATGGGAAACAAAATGGTCATTTGACAAAAAACTACACGTGACATGGTATGGTCCTTTGTTGCATAGAATTCATTACTACGTGATGTACGTGAATTTGGATTTTTAGCGTAGGTTTAAAATTTGTTCAGACATATGATGTCTGTAGTGTGACAATTTATAGTGATGCCTAGTACTGGGATATCATGCCGCAGTCATGTGGCATCATGTCCCACCCAGTCACATTATCCTGACACCAGGTCGACCAGTCCTAACACTAACCTCTTAATGCTGAGAGCCTAGTGAGGTAGCAGCGGGTACCAGTTTTATAAGTCTTTGGTAATGTTTGGCTGGAGTTTGAACCCGCGACCTCCCGCATCCGAGGCGGACCCTCTAACCACTCGGCCACCGGAGTAGTCTACTTGTTAATTGTGGATAAAATAGAGTAGTACACAGAATGTTCAAGGAAATGGTTGTGCAAAGACAGCAAGCAGATTTATCGGAAATTTCAGATGATAAAAATAAATTTATCGGAAATTTCATAAGATAAAAATAAACCTTTTCAAATGAGACAATGTCTCCTTCTTAATAGTTTAATCCGGAAATGTCTATATGTGATATATTTACATCCGGGTATTTTGAGATGAAAACTATCCTTATATTTAGTCAATTGAAAACGACTTAAATTAGTATTACTGGCCATTTATGTACTTAAATATTGTTCAAAACATTTTGAAATACCCTATCTTAAACATTTTAATATCTACGCACAGACTTGTGAAGTAAATTAACTTTTTTGTTTGACATTTGCAATAAACACACCAGAAAAAAACGAGGTCTTTCAACGCTTGGTTTTTACACGAGACTTTTGCAAAGAACTTTCATATGACCTGTCCTTTGCGTTTTCTCTGAGGCACATTAACTACTCCATTGTTATATCCGTCAAAAGCCTTTTGACAATATGTCTGTATTATTTTTGGTTTTCTTTAGTTTCTGATACTTCTTTGGTACGTAATGAGACAGTTTCTATCCTATTTTGTTGATTCTAGGGAATAGATTAGTACAAAATTCTATATCCCTCCCCTCCCTTCGCTGTGGACCAGTCATCAATATTTGAACGTGTTTATTACTTAAAAAGACATAAGGTGACATAAGAACATTTGGAATGTCCAGTACCCCGACCATCCTTTTTGCATTATTTAATTTCGTATCAAGTTTTAATCGGCTGTCAATTTGTTGAACTTTATACTAACACAGTAGCTTTTAAGGCTAAAATGGAATTGAAGTTAACACATACATACGCAGACATTCACGTACACACACGCATACATTAATACACAAAGTGATTCTGACACACACAACTATCTTTTTCTAGATCCAGGATTTTCGCTGGAAAAATAGAAGGAAATTGTGCAATTCATGGATGACTCCAATACTATTGCAAAATATGAAAATTCAGTGACATATCTTTAGGTTTAAAAAACACATCGATTATAAAGCAGTAACCCAGCAAACTGTTGAATGTGAAGATAATTTGCTTCTTCAGTTAAAATAGACAAAATAAAGTCTGTGCAACGTCCTCCAGTGGAACAAGTCTCCTGGAAGAGAATGAAATTCAGGGTCTAAACTGCTACTCGGGAATAGACGAAAATCTCTTTCGAGATTGATCACGAAGTACAGTTTTACATAATACGATTAGAAAAACTTCAATACACGATTCAAAGCATGGAATAAAGTTATGGTTATCTTTGCATTTAAAACAAGAATCTCTAGAAGGGATTAACGGTCTACTGGGCGAAAAGAATTTCCAGGACATTAAAACAAGACCTTTATATCCTTTTCACTGTCGCGTGCTTAAACGATCGCCGATATTCTTCAGCGATAACACGATTCTGCTGTGGTGGAGATAATGAATCTCAGTTGGACACCATTTTCATTTAAGACAAAGTAGACCTCGTTACAAGTTTTTGGGTGATGTCATAATGGTCATCCATTCAGAGCGAGCAGTGACAACAAGACTTTCAAGACAGTCGTCAACGCGGCCATATTGGATGTACGACTGTCACCATTTTCGTGTAGGCCTCGGTGAAATCCCACGTCATAAGGATTTCACATTCAGAGGGAGTAGAGTAAACAAGATTTGAAGACAGTCGTGGTAGCAACCATACTGGATACGACCGGCACCATTTTCGTTTAGGAACAACTAGGTACCAAAACAAGTCTGTTACTTAAATCATCATGTTGATATATCCATCCGTTTGGAGAGGAATTGAAATGACAATATTTTTCACTATATGGCTTTCCACTCTGTAGCAATACCAAGATTTTCAAGATAGCTGAGGTGGACATATATGACGTCAGATAGGCACTACTTTTATTCAGGGCCAGCTTGGCATCATAAGAAGTATGATCATCCAGTTACAAGGAGTAGCGATAACAGGAATGTGAAGATGGCTGCCGTGGCGATCATATTTCGCGTTAGACCTGCACCGTTTTCATCATGGACAAAGTAGACACCATAAGAGGTCTTTTTTGTGAAAACCCCATGATGATATATCCATCCATGTTGGAGAAGCAAGCTTTTCAAGATTTAATATTGAACGTCAGATCGACAACATTTTCATTTAGGACATCCTAGATATCATAAGATTTTTTTTTTTTTTTATAGTGAAAACTCCGTCTTGATATGACTATGATTCCGGAGGAGAATCGATAACAAGATTTTTAAGACAATCGTTGTGACAGCCATATTGGATAACATAGCAGTACAGTTTTTATTTCGGCCCAACCAAACCATGGGAAGAATGTGTTTATAAAGTTTCATGGCAATCCTAACAGTAGTTTAAGAGGAATGGCGATAAAAAAGTTGTGTTATCGGACAAACGACGGACGATAGATAGACGACGAGAACATACCATCCCCTAATCTCTTCTATTTTATGACCAGTGGAGCTAATGAATGTTTAGAAATATTACACACGTCTGAAGAAAATACGAGTAAAAATGTTACTCACGTCTGGAGAATACGAGTGCTTGTCCACTGTTTGTGTATCAAACTAAATTGCTATATAATGATGTTTTTGTTACCTCTTTCCCAAATTGAGCGAAGGATTTGTCCTATTGGTTTCACAGTACTAATTCGATTCCTATGATAAACCTATTTTATATCAAATGAATAAACCACTTTTACTACTGAGATTCGCTTATAAATACGTAGCTACGATGTCGTAGATTTAACTTTATTTGTTGTGGTTGAGGCTACGAACTGATCCCATATCATGTAATGGAGCACAAAAATATCATCGCTAAAGTCAGAAAAACAAACAGTGTAGAAATCAACTACATAAGTATATACATGTTTTGAAAGAAGTTTGTCTTATTTTGAATTTATTAAGCCCTTGCACGATAAAATAAATTGGCATGGTAACTCTAACCTTATCCTGTCCACCATGACAGATAACGCGAGACTCTCGCCGTGACCCCTTTTCTACGTAAGGCTTGCCAGACCATAATTTGGATATTCTACGCTATATTATTATCAATCAAGTGCGAATAATCGCTTCTTAGTGGAATTTCAAAGTTGCCGATAAACCGTATTTACTTTTAAGAATTTCTGACCCAAACGGCGCCAAATTTTTACTACGATTTGTTTACATTTCCAAATAAGGCGTCAATGTCCTTATATGGCACACAAACAAACGAGGCTGAGAACGGAAGTAATCATTATTTGAAATAATATGGCGGACGATCTAAACGAAAATATCGGCTAAAAAAGGTAAACGAGATTTTACAACTATTTCTACAATGATTTTCGATGCTTCCGGTATTAAATAAGAGGACTACTCAATTTATTGGATTATATGCAAGGAGTATGTTTAAAGTGTTATTATTAGGCTAAAAGAGCGCCGGGTGTGAATCACACCCGGCTTGCTCCATTAACACGTATATGCTCATGTTAGTACCCTGTCCACGAGGTACGAGTAAGGGTACTAATATTAGTACTAATAAATACGTCAAATTTCCGCCGCTTGTGAGACCGTAGAAGACTAGCATACTCCATCATAGTTAAAATGCATTCGCAGTTTAGAGGTCAATCCTACAGAGAAAAAACACAACAACAACTTTAATGTGGTAGCGCTCCACAGATAGTATGTGCTTCAAAGAGATGGGCAGTATAAGGTGACGCTCTTTGTGTTGGCAGCATTAACAACTCAGAGAATGTTGGCATGCCTCATTCCTACTTATTTTTATCTCGCAGAAAAAGCCGAAGACGTTCCAATTGAATTATAATGCTGCACTTTTCCCATAATACACTTCGCATGCACATTCCATGCACTCCGCTGCCAAATTACGTGATCGGAAGAAACAGATTTTACTAGATACCGGCAATTTAGGAGGGGTATCAGGGAAATTATTGGGGTTCCTAAACCAAACTTCTGCAGGAAAAAGTGTGTTCTCTGTCTCATTTCTTTTATTGAGAGGCCTTGTTTTGCACAGATTTCCTTTTTTTTCAAATTCTCATTAGCAAGGAATCATGGCCTCCCAAACCTATATATCCTCTTTGCTTCTCACCCATTTCAAGAATGGGCCTAATTTCTTGGTATAATTAGTATCGTAAGTCATATGGTACTGATGCCTTGCCGTTTTGGTCGTTAATATACGAGCAGTTTTACTATTGAAATTTGCGCATCTACATTTTTTCAGTGACACCTAACTGATAATTTCTTTATGGGGGGTGTTGAACAATTTATAGTTTCCCTATGTTCCTTTTTTAGCTAACTATCACACACTACATGAATGACTTTTTAACTAGCTAGCACACACTACATGAATGACTTTTAAGTAACTAGTACACACCACATCAATGCCTTTTTAAGTAACTAACACACACTACGTGAATGACTTTTTAATTAACTAGCACACACTACATGAACGACTTTTTAACTATCACAGACTACATGAATGACTTTGTAACTCACCAGCACACACTATATAAATGAATTTTAAGTAACTAGAACATACCACATCAATGTCTTTTTAAGTAACTAACACACACTACGTGAATGACTTTTAAACTAACTAGCACACACTAAATGAATGACTTTGTAACTCACTAGCACACACTATATGAATGACTTTTAAGTAACTAGTACATACCACATCAATGCCTTTTAAGTAACCAGTACACACTACATGAACGACTTTTTAACTAAAAAACACTTCATGAATGACGTTTAACTAACTAGCACACACTACATGAATGACTTTGTAAGTAACTAGCACACACTACATGAATGACTTTGTAAGTAACTAGCACACACTACATTAATGACTTTTAAGTAACTAACACACCACACTACATCAACGACATTTTAGCTAACTAGCTCAGACTATATGAACGATTTTGTAAGTAACTAGTACACACTACATGAACGACTTTTAAACAACTAGCATATACTACGTGAATGACTTTATACGTATCTAATACACACTACATGAACGACTTTTTTTTAACTAACTAGCAAACACTACATGAACGACTTTTTTGCTAACTAGCAAACACTAGATAAATGACTTTTTAACTAACTAGCACACTCTACATGAACGACTTTTTAACTAACTAGCACAAACTGCATGCACGACATTTTAAGTAACTAGCACACACTACATCAGGGATGCACAACTCGTGGCCCGTGGGCCGGATCTGGCCCGCGAACGTGTTCTGTCCGGCCCTGTGGGCAAATTAAAACAACACATAAATCTGGCCCGTGAACATTAATTATATTAATGAAGTTAGTGTTTGTGGCCCTCGAGTGTTCTTAGAAAATGCAATCTAGCCCTTGGCCGAAAAAGCTTGTGCATCCCTGCAGTACATGAATGACTTTTTAACTAACTAGCACACACCACATGAATTATTTTGTAACCAAATAGCACACACTACAAGAATGACTGTTAACGAATTTGTAACTAACTAGCACACATTACACGAATAATCTTTTAAGTAATTAGCACACACTACATGAACTTTTTAAGTAACTAACACACAGTACCTGAACTACATTTTAACTAACTAGCACACACTACATAAATTACTTTTTAAGTAACTAACACACACTACATGAACGACTTTTTAAATAACTAACACATACTACATGAACGAATTTCTAAGTAACTAACACACAGGACATGAACGATGTTTTAAGTAACTAACACACACTACATGAACGACTTTTCAAGTAACTAACACATACTAAATGAACGACTTTTTAAGTAACTAACACATACTAAATGAACGACTTTTTAAGTAACTAACACACACTACATGAACGACTTTTTAAGTAACTAACACATACTAAATGAACGACTTTTTAAGTAACTAACACATACTAAATGAACGACTTTTTAAGTAACTAACACACACTACATGAACGACTTTTTAAGTAACTACCACATACTAAATGAACGACTTTTTAAGTAACTAACACATACTAAATGAACGACGTTTTAAGTAACTAACACACACTACATGAACGACTTTTTAAGTAACTAACACACACTAAATGAACGACGTTTTAAGTAACTAACACATACTAAATGAACGACTTTTTAAGTAACTAACACACACTACATGAACGACTTTTTAAGTAACTAACACATACTAAATAAACGACTTTTTAAGTAAATAACACACAGGACATGAACGACGTTTTAAGTAACTAACACACACTACATGAACGACTTTTTAAGTAACTAACACATACTAAATGAACGACTTTTTAAGTAACTAACACATACTAAATGAACGACTTTTTAAGTAACTAACACATACTAAATGAACGACGTTTTAAGTAAATAACATATTTGTAACTAAAATTGTAGCTTTATAACATATTTGTAACTGAAAGTGTGGCTTTATAACATGTTTGTAACTAAAAGTGTGGCTTGATAACATGTTTGTAACTAAAAGTGTGGCTTGATAACATGTTTGTAACTAAAAGTGTGGCTTGATAACATGTTTGTAACTAAAAGTGTGGCTTGATAACATGTTTGTAACTAAAAGTGTGGCTTGATAACATGTTTGTAACTAAAATTGCACAGTACGTAATATAATAACTCGTTTATACCAAAATAGTATTGGGCATGGTCAGCGGAACTGCGTGCACCATGCCGGGTGAAAATCACAAGCACTACAAAACATTACAATCTAGTCATCAACGTTTACATATTTGTATGCTCGTAAAAGGACGGATAAACCATGTAAATAAAATATTTGCATGATAAACCATTACCACAGGTCAAGTCATATATTTATTTTCACACATTCACACACCCTCCAACAGTGTGTGAAAATTCAAGCAATTCATTTCCAACCCTAAAACGGAGCAAAACCAAACGAAATTGTGAAAATCACAGTAGCAAAGGCTTATCAGGCAACACCCGAATATGTAAAAAATTTTTTAAAAAATCTTGAAAGTGGATTACAATGGGAACATGTTTCTGTAAATTTCTTACTTTGCGAATTGTCAAGCAGGTCGTACTGTAAAGTTAGTCCTAGCTCGACAACCTGTGATTGAATTTAATATCACACAACTGACATAAGGTTTTTTCGTAAATGAACAAAACTATAACTCCACAATTCTTACCGCAATCGGACATGCATTCATGACACATTTGCTAATAATGTTTTTGTGGGGCTGGATGCTAATTTTTATGTAATAGGCCAAACAAAGCGGTCAGTAGTGTATTTGGTGCAGGAAGAACCCGACAAGAACCACCGATTCACGGGAAGCTAGGTATATCACATACCCACGATGGTCGAACCGAAAGTCTAACCCATGCAGCCGCAGCCACAATGAGCCCCCCCCCCCCACCTCCAATAACGATGGACATACTATGTGACTCGTATTTTACTTTTTCATCTCCACATATTTAAGCCCGTGAGACAGAGTGTGATATCTTTCTGATGAAGTTGCTTTCCATGCATGTTGTTATCGTATCAGTTGCAACAAGTTTGTTTTCCGTGAACAATTCGCTGACTCAGCACCATCCCATAACGTCAATCTAGCACTTAACAAGTTCGACACTGACGCGCCTCTTGCATACGTTGCTGTTTGTTTTGTTTAATTTTGCTTTGTTTGGTTGGCGTGGGTAGGGGATTGGGGGTTGTGGCAAAGTAAAGATGCTACTTGGACAAGTTTTTCGAGGCAAGGGCTAACACACATACTAAATGAACGACTTTTTAAGTAACTAACACACACTACATGAACGACTTTTTAAGTAACTAACACATACTAAATGAACGACTTTTTAAGTAAATAACACACAGGACATGAACGACGTTTTAAGTAACTAACACACACTACATGAACGACTTTTTAAGTAACTAACACATACTAAATGAACGACTTTTTAAGTAACTAACACACACTACATGAACGACTTTTTAAGTAACTAACACATACTAAATGAACGACTTTTTAAGTAACTAACACATACTAAATGAACGACGTTTTAAGTAACTAACACACACTACATGAACGACTTTTTAAGTAACTAACACATACTAAATGAACGACTTTTTAAGTAACTAACACATACTAAATGAACGACTTTTTAAGTAACTAACACATACTAAATGAACGACGTTTTAAGTAAATAACACACACTACATGAACGACTTTTTAAGTAACTAACACATACTAAATGAACGACTTTTTAAGTAACTAACACACACTACATGAACGACTTTTTAAGTAACTAACACATACTAAATGAACGACTTTTTAAGTAACTAACACATACTAAATGAACGACGTTTTAAGTAAATAACACACACTACATGAACGACTTTTTAAGTAACTAACACATACTAAATGAACGACTTTTTAAGTAACTAACACACACTACATGAACGACTTTTTAAGTAACTAACACATACTAAATGAACGACTTTTTAAGTAAATAACACACAGGACATGAACGACGTTTTAAGTAACTAACACACACTACATGAACGACTTTTTAAGTAACTAACACATACTAAATGAACGACTTTTTAAGTAACTAACACACACTACATGAACGACTTTTTAAGTAACTAACACATACTAAATGAACGACTTTTTAAGTAAATAACACACAGGACATGAACGACGTTTTAAGTAACTAACACACACTACATGAACGACTTTTTAAGTAACTAACACATACTAAATGAACGACTTTTTAAGTAACTAACACACACTACATGAACGACTTTTTAAGTAACTAACACATACTAAATGAACGACTTTTTAAGTAACTAACACATACTAAATGAACGACGTTTTAAGTAAATAACACACACTACATGAACGACTTTTTAAGTAACTAACACATACTAAATGAACGACTTTTTAAGTAACTAACACACACTACATGAACGACTTTTTAAGTAACTAACACATACTAAATGAACGACTTTTTAAGTAACTAACACATACTAAATGAACGACGTTTTAAGTAAATAACACACACTACATGAACGACTTTTTAAGTAACTAACACATACTAAATGAACGACTTTTTAAGTAACTAACACACACTACATGAACGACTTTTTAAGTAACTAACACATACTAAATGAACGACTTTTTAAGTAAATAACACACAGGACATGAACGACGTTTTAAGTAACTAACACACACTACATGAACGACTTTTTAAGTAACTAACACATACTAAATGAACGACTTTTTAAGTAACTAACACATACTAAATGAACGACTTTTTAAGTAACTAACACATACTAAATGAACGACGTTTTAAGTAACTAACACACACTACATGAACGACTTTTTAAGTAACTAACACATACTAAATGAACGACGTTTTAAGTAACTAACACATACTAAATGAACGACTTTTTAAGTAACTAACACATACTAAATGAACGACTTTTTAAGTAACTAACACATACTAAATGAACGACTTTTTAAGTAACTAACACATACTAAATGAACGACGTTTTAAGTAAATAACACACACTACATGAACGACTTTTTAAGTAACTAACACATACTAAATGAACGACTTTTTAAGTAACTAACACACACTACATGAACGACTTTTTAAGTAACTAACACATACTAAATGAACGACTTTTTAAGTAAATAACACACAGGACATGAACGACGTTTTAAGTAACTAACACACACTACATGAACGACTTTTTAAGTAACTAACACATACTAAATGAACGACTTTTTAAGTAACTAACACACACTACATGAACGACTTTTTAAGTAACTAACACATACTAAATGAACGACTTTTTAAGTAAATAACACACAGGACATGAACGACGTTTTAAGTAACTAACACACACTACATGAACGACTTTTTAAGTAACTAACACATACTAAATGAACGACTTTTTAAGTAACTAACACACACTACATGAACGACTTTTTAAGTAACTAACACATACTAAATGAACGACTTTTTAAGTAACTAACACATACTAAATGAACGACGTTTTAAGTAACTAACACACACTACATGAACGACTTTTTAAGTAACTAACACATACTAAATGAACGACTTTTTAAGTAACTAACACATACTAAATGAACGACTTTTTAAGTAACTAACACATACTAAATGAACGACGTTTTAAGTAAATAACACACACTACATGAACGACTTTTTAAGTAACTAACACATACTAAATGAACGACTTTTTAAGTAACTAACACACACTACATGAACGACTTTTTAAGTAACTAACACATACTAAATGAACGACTTTTTAAGTAACTAACACATACTAAATGAACGACGTTTTAAGTAAATAACACACACTACATGAACGACTTTTTAAGTAACTAACACATACTAAATGAACGACTTTTTAAGTAACTAACACACACTACATGAACGACTTTTTAAGTAACTAACACATACTAAATGAACGACTTTTTAAGTAAATAACACACAGGACATGAACGACGTTTTAAGTAACTAACACACACTACATGAACGACTTTTTAAGTAACTAACACATACTAAATGAACGACTTTTTAAGTAACTAACACACACTACATGAACGACTTTTTAAGTAACTAACACATACTAAATGAACGACTTTTTAAGTAAATAACACACAGGACATGAACGACGTTTTAAGTAACTAACACACACTACATGAACGACTTTTTAAGTAACTAACACATACTAAATGAACGACTTTTTAAGTAACTAACACACACTACATGAACGACTTTTTAAGTAACTAACACATACTAAATGAACGACTTTTTAAGTAACTAACACATACTAAATGAACGACGTTTTAAGTAAATAACACACACTACATGAACGACTTTTTAAGTAACTAACACATACTAAATGAACGACTTTTTAAGTAACTAACACACACTACATGAACGACTTTTTAAGTAACTAACACATACTAAATGAACGACTTTTTAAGTAACTAACACATACTAAATGAACGACGTTTTAAGTAACTAACACACACTACATGAACGACTTTTTAAGTAACTAACACATACTAAATGAACGACGTTTTAAGTAACTAACACATACTAAATGAACGACTTTTTAAGTAACTAACACATACTAAATAAACGACTTTTTAAGTAACTAACACATACTAAATGAACGACGTTTTAAGTAACTAACACACACTACATGAACGACATTTTAAGTAACTAACACATACTAAATGAACGACTTTTTAAGTAACTAACACACACTACATGAACGACTTTTTAAGTAACTAACACATACTAAATGAACGACTTTTTAAGTAACTAACACATACTAAATGAACGACGTTTTAAGTAAATAACACACACTACATGAACGACTTTTTAAGTAACTAACACATACTAAATGAACGACTTTTTAAGTAAATAACACACAGGACATGAACGACGTTTTAAGTAACTAACACACACTACATGAACGACTTTTTAAGTAACTAACACATACTAAATGAACGACTTTTTAAGTAACTAACACATACTAAATGAACGACGTTTTAAGTAACTAACACACACCACATGAACGACTTTTTAAGTAACTAACACATACTAAATGAACGACTTTTTAAGTAACTACCACATACTAAATGAACGACTTTTTAAGTAACTAACACATACTAAATGAACGACGTTTTAAGTAAATAACACACACTACATGAACGACTTTTTAAGTAACTAACACATACTAAATGAACGACTTTTTAAGTAACTAACACACACTACATGAACGACTTTTTAAGTAACTAACACATACTACATGAACGACTTTCTAAGTAACTAACACACAGGACATGAACGACGTTTTAAGTAACTAACACACACTACATGAACGACTTTTTAAGTAACTAACACATACTAAATGAACGACGTTTTAAGTAAATAACACACACTACATGAACGACTTTTTAAGTAACTAACACATACTAAATGAACGACTTTTTAAGTAACTAACACACACGACATGAACGACTTTTTAAGTAACTAACACACACGACATGAACGACTTTTTAAGTAACCACCAGCACATACCATAACAATGCCTTTTTAAGTAACGAGAACACACTATATGAATGACTTTTACGTAACTAACACAATACATGAACGACTTTTTAAGTAACTAACACACTCTACATGAATGACTTTTTAACTAACTAGCACATACTACATGAATGACTTTTTATCGGACTAGGACACACTACACGAATGACTTATCCATATGATATGTAAAATGTGTACCAAATACAATCCATAAATCGGGGCAAGCCTAATTTATAATTACTCATTTACTTGTTTTATAAACAAGACCTTCATGGACATTTAATATATATATATATATATATATATATATATATATATATATATATATATATATATATATATATATATATATAGAGAGAGAGAGAGAGAGAGAGAGAGAGAGAGAGAGAGAGAGAGAGACAGACAGACAGAGAGAGAGACAGACAGACAGACAGACAGAGACAGACAGAGAGACAGACAGACAGATACAGAGAGAGAGACAGAGAGAGTATTTATAGCAAAGACAGACAAGGCAATCGACTGACGTTAACGACAAACATAAATGCATGCAATAAAGTGAAACCACTGCAGTGTGTTTTCAGTTAGTATTTTATTTGTTTAATATATCTATCAAACACTTCGTTTTCATCTGTATAACACAATATTGCCTACTAATACAGTCATAGTATACCAAGTGTATTGGCAGTGTAGCTAATTATCAAACCATTTCATTTCCACAGTGGTTTATGCCCCAGTCCTAACAGGTGTGGGACCATGTATGTACACTAACAACACATTCAGTCTATAGTTCAATAACAATGTTTATGTAAATATAAATCTTTCATTTTACATATGTCTAATAAAATGTGGCATCAAAAGGCTATGGTCACGAAACAGAAAATGAATTAACGAAAATAGACACGTGTATTGGCAGAGACATATATAACACATTGAGACTCCTGTCGCTTTAATCGGATGCAACTGTAGTGCTTTAAACGATCATTAAAATTAATGCGTTACATAGGATTTATTGTTTCATTTTACTTACAGTTCATGGTTTTGAAATTGTTTAATGTAGATATCTTAAAAGGACCCTTCCAGATCGTTGCTAAAATTGCAGCTTTATAATATATTTGTAACTAAAAGTGTGGCTTGATAACATGTTTGTAACTAAAAGTGTGGCTTTATAACATATTTGTAACTAAAATTGTAGCTTTATAACATATTTGTAACTGAAAGTGTGGCTTTATAACATGTTTGTAACTAAAAGTGTGGCTTGATAACATGTTTGTAACTAAAAGTGTGGCTTGATAACATGTTTGTAACTAAAAGTGTGGCTTGATAACATGTTTGTAACTAAAAGTGTGGCTTGATAACATGTTTGTAACTAAAAGTGTGGCTTGATAACATGTTTGTAACTAAAATTGCACAGTACGTAATATAATAACTCGTTTATACCAAAATAGTATTGGGCATGGTCAGCGGAACTGCGTGCACCATGCCGGGTGAAAATCACAAGCACTACAAAACATTACAATCTAGTCATCAACGTTTACATATTTGTATGCTCGTAAAAGGACGGATAAACCATGTAAATAAAATATTTGCATGATAAACCATTACCACAGGTCAAGTCATATATTTATTTTCACACATTCACACACCCTCCAACAGTGTGTGAAAATTCAAGCAATTCATTTCCAACCCTAAAACGGAGCAAAACCAAACGAAATTGTGAAAATCACAGTAGCAAAGGCTTATCAGGCAACACCCGAATATGTAAAAAATTTTTTAAAAAATCTTGAAAGTGGATTACAATGGGAACATGTTTCTGTAAATTTCTTACTTTGCGAATTGTCAAGCAGGTCGTACTGTAAAGTTAGTCCTAGCTCGACAACCTGTGATTGCATTTAATATCACACAACTGACATAAGGTTTTTTCGTAAATGAACAAAACTATAACTCCACAATTCTTACCGCAATCGGACATGCATTCATGACACATTTGCTAATAATGTTTTTGTGGGGCTGGATGCTAATTTTTATGTAATAGGCCAAACAAAGCGGTCAGTAGTGTATTTGGTGCAGGAAGAACCCGACAAGAACCACCGATTCACGGGAAGCTAGGTATATCACATACCCACGATGGTCGAACCGAAAGTCTAACCCATGCAGCCGCAGCCACAATGAGCCCCCCCCCCCACCTCCAATAACGATGGACATACTATGTGACTCGTATTTTACTTTTTCATCTCCACATATTTAAGCCCGTGAGACAGAGTGTGATATCTTTCTGATGAAGTTGCTTTCCATGCATGTTGTTATCGTATCAGTTGCAACAAGTTTGTTTTCCGTGAACAATTCGCTGACTCAGCACCATCCCATAACGTCAATCTAGCACTTAACAAGTTCGACACTGACGCGCCTCTTGCATACGTTGCTGTTTGTTTTGTTTAATTTTGCTTTGTTTGGTTGGCGTGGGTAGGGGATTGGGGGTTGTGGCAAAGTAAAGATGCTACTTGGACAAGTTTTTCGAGGCAAGGGCTAACACGCATCTTGAATAAGTTGGGGGGGGGGGGTTTGAGTGTCAAAGTTAACACTATCTGGTCACGGTGAAGAAGTGCCATTTATAAATAAAAGTATGCATGATTTGTAGAGCTTTAGTTTCTGTAGGTGTGGCACTTGAAATTGAAGTATTAAGTTTTCCATAAAAAAAGCTCTCTTCACATGCATCTGTGCCTGCATTTATCAGCTTAACCAACTGCAAAACCACTGTCATGTCTCCACAGATGAAAGTTTGAAAAGGCCAATATAATATTACACTATGATAAATAGGGGACAAGGAGTCAAAGCAAACTCATTAGGGCGGTGTATTGGTTTACATAATATTACTATATCAAAATGAATAAATCAACAAGACTTAACAGACGTGCACAGACCGTATGAAGGAAACCCGAGAGAAATCACATTAAATTTGAAAGGACTGGAATTGAAATGAATTTAGTATGCATTAAGTTGATATCCACGTGAATATATTACACAAGTATTCAGTTTGCGACATAACCTTTTACGCCGTAGATACACGGTTCAAAATGTAGAGGTTATTGTTAAACCGAGGTAAAACCGATGACATTACGAACCAAACAGAACATAATTTAAAAATGATTCAATGTCAGCTGTTTCAACGCTGGATAATTTACAAGAATTCGACGATGAAATTAAATTTGTAATTTTATCATTTAAAAATGTCGGTAAGGAAAGATCTGCTATTTGATTATAGATACAACAGCACTTCCATTGGTTAAATATTAGAAAAAAAGATCAAGGAGGTAAAAAAAAAAACACGACTGGAAGTTGGACATCATTGCTTGGACCGTTGTTTGTTTATAAACAAGTTGATTGGACTCGCACTTCATTTTAGTAGTTCTCGAGCATCGAACATTTCAAATTAAATTGCTTGATTGTAAACACATTGATTGGATTCTTGCTTCCATTTAAGTACTTCTCGCGCATTTCAAATTAAATACACAACAAAGTGTCTATCAGTTTCGGGGTGCTATATGGTAAATTCTGCTGCCTTCTGGGGTAATATACGTCCCTTCTTTTGATTGAAAGTATTTCAAAGGGGAAATTCCCATTCATTTAATCTTTGCTAATAAATATGAACACAATTTAAAATAACTTAACATTTCACGAGTTGGTACCCTCGTATTTACAAGGATGCCAAATTTGATCATAAAGATTACAGGTACAGGTTTCAGTTTGAAAAGGCGTGCTGTTACCTGACTCGGACACTTTACGCCTCTACGCTATTATCAAGACTTGAATGAAAGTGCTCACAATAACAATAGAGTTACTATACAAGTGTCTCCAACTGGTAAATGGCGGAGTCGTCACTGTGCATGGAACTGAGACCGGTATCCGAATTGGAATCGTTTTCTTCGGTTTTGACGTGGGTATGGAATGGTTTTGGTGGGATGGCTGGGGGCAACGAGTGACCCCATGAAGTAAAAGGCACTCTGTGATCCCTGGGGTCAAAATTTTCCCTGTTGTCCGAATCTGAATGATCTACACTCAGTTCCTCTGAAAAGCTGGATTCGTCCCAGTTATATTTATCCACAAGTGAATCTGCTTTAAATCTAACTTTAGACTCGCTTGAGCCAATGGCGCCATTTCGAGGCTGGTCTGACTTTTGACCTTTGCCCTGTTTTAAAATAGGTTTCCTCTCGGCCACGTGCTCGAGACGAGTTCTTTCCTGTACACGTTCTACACTCCTTGACCTTTCCGAAGATGGATTCCTATCATCGGAAATTAGCTGCTGGTTTGTTCGATACCCATTAGAATTATGCACTACTTTGTTTTGATTAGTTAAAGCGGATGTATCATATGAATATAATCGGCTTACAGGTTGTCCAGCGTAATGATACTCGTTATTCCAGTTTTCTCCTGTATGAATTTGTTCCAAACTTTCAACGTCCGACAACTCTTTTTCAAGTTGTTCAAGAAGCTGACTTTTATCCCTGAGTTTCAATTCATAAAACTGAATCTCTTTCACAATATCCTGACTTTTGTATTGTTGCATAATAGAACTTGACACAACCCTGTTTAATTCCACATGAAATTTCGCTAACTCATTTTCAACACTAACTTTTGAATCCGAATCACTTTCACTAAGTCTCGACTTACAATATTCCTGAATCATTTTTGCTAACTCCTCAAATTTCAATCGCTCACTTTCAATCTTCTCTTCAGTCTGAATTATTTTATCACAAAACTCTAAATATATTTCCGTGTTTTCGACTTCCACATTTGCCAGAATATCATCCAGACCATCCTCACTCATTCCTTCAATGTCCGTATTCTGGCCATTTTGTTGAATCCTACTGAATTTCAACTTTGACTCGTACTTCTCAATCAGTTGATCCGTTTCTGACACCCTCTGGGCCAAATCCTTGAGCGTCCTTTCCTGAGACAGAATCATTTTCACCAGAGTTTCCATGGATTTCAACCTTTCAGCTGTATTCTGACAATAACTATGATGACGATCACGTGACCGGTGACGACTTTTCCGGTGTCGTCTTCTGGTTAATGAAAATTCTCCGCTATATTCTAATTCGTCAATTCGTCTCAACGATAGTTGAACGTTTGCTTGCTCAGGTCCCCAAGTTCTCCAAACCTTAATAATTTTTGTTCTCCCTTGTAACGGTCTTTCAACTTCTCGCCATTTTTCAAAGATGGCATACTCCTGGGTTGACACAATGTCATGTATCCCATCATTGCATAATAATGCATAAACAACATCGTCACATGTCGTCCGTTTCGTTAATCCAGTGACCCATTTCTGGGTTCCATTAACCCAAACTGGAATCTCTATTGATCCCGACTGGTCATCCATCTGAAAATAGAATACAGGGAAATAAGTGCAACAATTCGACACAATTCCAAATCTTAACACTTGACAGGTTTACTTTCATAAAATTGCACCCCATCCCCCGTAACTGGGCATCATAAAAATGTTCCCACTCCCATAAGTGGGCATCATAAAAATGCCCCCCCCCCCCCACCTCCCCCGTAAGTGGTTGTGGACACACACTGAATCTTAACCGTAAGGTACAGCAACTGCTTCGAGGATAGCCAACGTTTCTTATTTTGTACATTGCTTGAAATACTCGCTTGTACACTCTTAACTTTTCTGAAATCTAGTTTAAGAACAGAATATCGCTGATTAACTAATCAGCAAAAAGTAAAATAAGTATATATATTCTTAAATAATTGACTTAACCCTCCCAGTACTTTTTCTTTATTACTCTAAACCGTGATGCCGTGATGAGAATTACTTAGTATACCGCCGTGTTTTGTGAGTGGCGAATTTCTTTTTACCACCTAGCAAAAGCTCTTTACGAAGTACCTATCAAACCTATACAGCAAGCGAATGAAACTTGGAGCCCGACATCATAAGACGTCATATCCGATTCTCGATATCAGTTTACATTAATGAGCTAGGAACATCAGAAAATGAAATCTAACTAGAATCGAAACGGTACATGCATGAACTAGAATGGGGACAAGGATGGCGAGGTACACTACGTACTGTCATTATAAATAGAAAGAGACATGCATGATAATAAAAAAAAATTAAAAGTGCACGAAGAAGGGAATAGCTTGTTATTTCATGCGGGAAGGAAAGAAAGATAATGACTGCGTACTGTATGTGTTACTGCCACTATGAAGATAGTACTATTGTTGATGCAATGTCTTGTTGGGTATCACCCCAGAAAGCGTCTAAGCTGGTTACTAAATTTAACAGCCATATAGTTGATGGTACGACTTCATGGAAACATGCATAAAACGTTGTACTGAATTACGTTATAAACGAGCATACACGTTTCAAGTTAGTGAACATTAATAAAATGTGTTGTTAGGAAGATTAAAAACATCCTTTAGTTTGATTACAGTTACACATTTATGGACCAATTTAACTGATCAACTTTGCGTGAAAAGATATGTGTCAAGACCTCACGTATCGCAGTTGAATCTTTGCCATACATTAGGAATTAATTTGTACTCTTTTCACTATACACGAAATTTGGCCGTAAAGAATTAACATCCTACTAGCTTGGGCGAGTGTGTGTGTGTGTGTGTGTGTGAATAAAACCTTAACATGTTTGGTTAAAAATTGACATCCCACTAACTTTAGCGAATACGTGTGTGTGTATGAATAAAACCATAAACTATTTGGTTAAGAATTGACATCCCACTAGCTTAGGTGAATAAGCGTGTGTGTGTGTGTGTGTGTGTGTGTGTGAAACCTTGCACACAATTTACAAAATTAAAACCGAATACGACTTCATATTCGGGATTTCTCTACGAAGTGCGAATGAAGTTAATACCATATTAATCGATGTATGTATCATATAAACAAATAAAGATCCAAAACAAATCATATGTCCAGGCAAATACATAACTGATAACAAGTATACATTTGTCAGCTGAAGCAGTGAATACCGGAAGAACACTTCAGCCAGATGCAGAATCATAAGCTCTTTACTAGGTGATCTCAGTTTCTGTCAACCAACAAGAGCACTTTATTTACTCATGAATTCATCCGAATGTCAGCACCGTGTGTGTCACAAACGTGGTATGAATCAGCAGAACGTAATTTACACAGAAATAGGTCCACAGACTGGTTAACTGTTCCCATCAAGGATCGGTCTTCTCCTGCCGTACAATCATTTCCGTTTGACACGGTGATGTTAATAAACATATTATTTCTTTGCAAAATTGATCTCTGTGTCCTCACCGGAACTATTGTATTCCTACCATTGTCACAGATAACATCTCAACAGTGCAGGGTGATTACCGCTGTGTCAATGTTTTGTTTCAATTCATTCATCGCAAGCGCAAGAGCAGAGCTTTGGACCTGATTATCGTGTTTACCCAGTTACGGGATCGGGTTCGCGATTGGCTTTTAGACCCATCACGAGGTTAAATCAGTTAATCGGCGTTCCACCGTACAACAATGACGCCTAAATTGATTATGCTGTGCTTGACCGCCAGGTCAAAGGCACTATAGACATTTTTCGTTATGCTGATGGATTTGATTAGCATGGAAGATACGGAATCAAAACAAGCAATGTACATCAACCACTGAACCTTTGTTAAGGTTTATGAACAGTTCATTTGTACTGGACAACGTCAAACTCCGATGAGATGACTCATACTACCGGGAGTGTTATAACCCCAGTTATGTTAGATTTTATTTATCTCTACAACGGTCGGACATTGAGAAATCGCATTAGCTTATTTAGATTGGGGTTTGTGGTGTTTTGGGCTTAACGCCATTTTTAAGCACATGACAGCAGGTACATAGGAACCAGCATGTTTGATGGAGGAAAACTCCGGTAAGAGCCACTGACCCATGGGTAGTTAATGGCACACCGACCCATGGGAAGTTAATGGCAAGCTTTATCATATACCCACGTTGGTCGTGCCGAGGCTCGAACCTTCGCTGACAGATATAAGATCTGTAAAGACTAGGGTCTTGGACCACTCGGCCACCTCGGGGTCCCATCTTATTTAGAAAATGATTAATGATTGTTACTGATTTCATTAGAACAATGAATAAGGAGTATAGTTATGATTAAACAAATATTGGGTTGTTGTTGCTGTCGTCCTTGTTCTTATCTATATTCATGATTATTTATTTATCAAATACTTTGGTAACTAAAAAAAGGTTTTGGTTTAGGCATTACACAAGAATCAAGATACCCCTCCCAGAAATCTCCAATCTGTAATCTCGTGTAAAAACAGACGCATTTAATCCAATTATTGAAATAAATATTTTACTGAATGTTAAAGAATAGAAGACGCCGTTGCCATGGCCAGCCATTTACAATCTGATGTAATTAGAGTGCAAAGTATCAATGACAATTTGTTTGTTCCATTAGAAAGCATTCCGTCAACAATGATAGGTGTCCATAGTAACAGGTCGCGTGCGCAACAAAAGAAAGGTATGACCACGTACATTAAGTTAACACGTGTTCAAGATCAGTCTCCTATTGACGACAAAGAAGTTGATTGGCCAACGAATAACAAAAAAAGTCGTTTTGAATTGTTTTGCCTCCACGGTGAATGAAAGTGGAACTATACATGAGTCATCAAATATTTATGGAGACATCCCGCAAACATGACATTATTTCAATGCATTCACTTCGATGGAGAAAAAAAAAAATAATGTCTTCCGCATCTGTTATGGCAAAACATGTCTTGCGCATATGTTACAAAAATGAACCGTAGACCTCTACAAAATCTGCATGCGGCATAATTTAATAACAGTATCGAATACAATTCAACTATATTTACATAATGTTCAGTCGCCAGTACTGTGCTGATGTGCCAGTAACCCACCCACCCATCCATCCTCAACTGAATAACATAGGTCGGTGCATTATACATTCCAGAGTAAACAGAGTAGAGATAGAGAGAAATGTTATCTATAGATTATTGTATCGTTCGCTGTCAATGTACATACGTCACATTTGTGTCTGTGTGTGTGTGTGTGTGTGTGTGTGTGTGTGTGTGAGAGAGAGAGAGAGAGAGATATGGATTTTAACGTAGCTTAAACAATTGTTCAGTCATATTGCTACGATGTCTGCAGTGTGGTAGTTTATCGTTATGCCCAGTACTGGGGCATCATACCGCAGTCATGTGGTATCATGTCCCACCAAGTCACATTATCCTGATACCAGGCCGACCAGTCCTATCATCCTATCACTAACCTCTTAATGCTTTGAGCCTAGCGAGGCATCTGTTAGTACCATTTTTATAAACATTTGGTATAACTCGGCCGGTATTCGAACCCGCGACCCCCGCATCCGAGGCGGACACTCTAACCACTAGACCATTTGTACTGCCTTCCTAAATCCTCAGCGGCATTGATAATGTTTGGTTAATATGTAATTGAGACTTGTCTCAAAGAACAAACTTTATCTTAAAAAGCATGAGCCTGAGTTGTGTGACCCAGAAAGTGAACACACACACACACACACACACACGCCCTTAACCTTGCCGACAAGTCCTTCCCATCCCACCCCTCCTCTTACACAGATATGGTAAAATATTATGTTTACAATGACATCCAATGATACCCATTTAACAGAAATAGACTGATACCCAGAAAGAGGACATGTAACAGAAATATACATTGCCATGCGAAGATACCCATGTAACAGAAATATACACTGATATTCAAAGATTCCCATGTAACAGAAATATACACTGATATTCAAAAAATAGGACATGTAACAGAAATATACATTGCCATGCAAAGATACCCATGGAACAGAAATATACACTGATATTCAAAGATACCCATGTAACAGAAATATACACTGATATCCAAAGATACCCATGTAACAGAAATATACACTGATATCCAAAAAATAGGACATGTAACAGAAATAGACACTGACATACTAAGATACCCATGTAACAGAAATAAACATTGATATTCAAAGACACCCATGTAACAGAAACAGACACTGATATCCAAAAAAGAGGACTTGTAACAGAAATAGACATTGACATACTAAGATACCAATGTAACAGAAACAGACACTGATATCCAAAAAAGAGGACTTGTAACAGAAATAGACACTGATATACTAAGATGCCCATGTAACAGAAATATATATTGATATTCAAAAAATAGGACATGTAACAGAAATATACATTGCCATGCAAAGATGCCCATGTAACATAAATATACACTGATATTCAAAGATACACATCTAACAGAAATATACACTGATATCCAAAGATACCCATGTAACAGAAATATACACTGATATCCAAAAAATAGGACATGTAACAGAAATAGACACTGACATACTAAGATACCCATGTAACAGAAATAAACATTGATTTTCAAAGACACCCATGTAACAGAAATATACACTGATATCCAAAAAATAGGACATGTAACAGAAATAGACACGGACATACTAAGATACCCATGTAACATAAATATATATTGATATCCATAAAGATGACATGTAAGATAAATATACACTGATATCCAAAAAATAGGACATGTAACAGAAATAGACACTGACATACTAAGATACCCATGTAACAGAAATAAACATTGATATTCAAAGACACCCATGTAACAGAAATAGACACTGATATCCAAAAAGATGACTTGTAACAGAAATAGACAATGACATACTAAGATACCCATGTAACAGAAATAGACACTGATATCCAAAAAAGAGGACTTGTAACAGAAATAGACACTGACATACAAAGATGCCCATGTAGCAGAAATATATATTGATATCCATAAAGATGACATGTAAGAGAAATAGACATTGATATGCAAAGATACCCATGTAACAGATATATGCCCATATAACATAAATACACACTTATAAAACATGTACATTAAAGTTTTTTTTTTCGGAGGTCACGGGGGACTTTTTGATATGAAATTCAACAACTCTTTTGTGTGACAGGTACGTGTACTGCCTCTCCAAAAGGAAGGCATGATATACAGTTTTTCTAGCCACCACATAATGTTTAACACTAAAAATGAATCATTGCAAGAGATCCCCCCCCCCCCCAGAATGTTAATCACAAAAAGTTTGACAATTACAAATTAAATATACGCATTCATGCATCAATCTGGGAAATGTTAAACGCTGAACTAATTTCTACAAGATTTCTGGACAAAACGTTTCCTTTACAGAGTTTACGGACTTTAGAACAGGCACGAATCTATGCGCGCAAAATTCTGGAGCGCACTGATGCCAAGGTCATGTGGTTATTGATGTTTGATATATGTTATGTCGCCACTTGTTCGGTACTAATTATACCTCCAAAAAGAAAAAGGATGTTTCTGAAGGCAAATGAGATAAGACTGTAACTCTATATCTGAGGAATGAAGCTTTTTTGGGAAACCATCTCACTTGCTGTAGATTAGACAGCATACAGCAGCTGAGTAATGTAAATTTAGAAACGGTTAGACGAAATATCCATAAAATTTGAATATTGCAGCTGCATTTCAGGAAACCTCTCACAAACAATTTTATCAAAAAAGCATCTGAAAGCGGAGGCGTTGGAATGTGTCTGTACAGGTACTTCAACTTACATTGACTATCTTTTGACTATTACAAGATTAGTCTTTCTTTTGCACACTACTTTTTCTTTTCTCGACATTGCAGTACCTAGAGGTTTAACGAACAGATTCCACCTGTTGAAAGAAGAACGCCAGATTTAAATAGAACTTGACATTTATCCTGACTGGGAAACCTCGGCAGCTCAGTTGGTAGAACGTCGGATTTGCAATCTAAGACTCGCGGGCTCGATACATGTCTCTGTGTCATTGGGAAAGGCACTTATGTTTCATTTCTTCGGAGTGCTAAAGGCCATAGCTCATAAACTGAAACGATCGCCATAGAACTCGCAGACCAGCTCGATTAAATCGAGCAGACTAGAAACCTTTGCAAATGCTTATATCTGTTACTTACTTTCATCCCTAATTCTGGAAACACTGTATACGTACTCAATAGACTATAACGAACAATAGATGTTATCCCGTAAAAAGCTTTGGGCAACCATATACATATCAGAAAATACAGATGAAACATCATTTCCCTTATACTGAGTGCGTTAGACCACCTTGACTATTTATGCGAGACAAAATCATGCTCCAGATGCATATCTGCGAAGTTGTTGTTGTTGTTAATTTGGGTTTAACGCTGTTTCTCAAAGCAGGATTGGCTATACATGGCGGCCAGTATAACTGGCAGAGGAAAAACCCGGAAAAACTTCGGTAAAAACCACAGACCCAATGGAAGCTACTGGCAAGTGTAATCAAACATTTTGTTCTCCGGAACTTTCTTCGCAACTGCACTCTCATCTGACCACCTCGACTGTTTATGCGACTGGATACACGAGAAGCTGCGAATGAAAATATAATCTCGATGCATTCACAACATCTTTGTCAATCATTATTTCGTATTTAACCGAGGTGGTCCGAATGACAGCTAATGGCAGCTATCCCCTCTGCACAATCGCCGCTAAGTAAGCGCCTATGCTATCTGGCAGTTTTCTATTCAATTTTGGTTATTATCCCCATGCCGATCAACTCGGAGGTCATAACTGTATGTTGCTGAAGTTGTGGGATTAAATACATTTTTCAGCACACGACAGGCTATACACGGTGGCCAGTACAACTGGTGGATGAAAAACCGTGAAAAATCCCGGGAAGAACCACCGACCCATGGGAAGCTACTGGCAAGCATTCTCACATACCCACATTGGCTAAGCCAGGGACTCGAACCTACGGGGACACAAGTGAGATGTTAAGCGATAGGTTAAGCGACCACTGGGCCAACTGAAGCACCAGTTTGTTAAAAGCAACAAAATAGTTCTAAACACGTGGCCCATTTTTTTAAAGACTTGCTAAAGTTAATCAAATTTATCTCTTGATTGAAATTTAAACAAAGTACAACTCTACAGAAACAAAACGTGTTAACACGTGTTTTTTATTTTATTTCCGAAACATAAAATTGTACATGTCCATTGGATCACTTCCGTTGTAAAATCTTCAATTTCGGAGGTCCATAGTTTTGCATGTTGTTAAGCTCTTCGATTTTGGAGGAAATAAATCGTGCATGTAGTCCTCAGTCATATAATGCCTACATATGAATGATCGGTTTTGAAAATTGACTAGCGATTCTCTGTAAATAACTAAAGTTATGGTTTTGTAATTTTTTTTATTTTTTTTTTGGGGGGGGTGTCAATTAAATAGTTTGCTAGCCAACCTTAGCGGGGAAAAAAACAAAATGCATTTAAGCATCACGAGAGCAAAGCAAAATGTTTGGGGTCGAGGTGTGTTTGATTTATTGTTGATCAAATATACTCTGTTATCAGTCTTAATTTGTGCATTGCATACCCACTTGAAAAACTTGTCACTGGATGAATCCATGCATACATTACACGTGAACACCAATTAGTTATGATTTAAGATGCAACGGTCTCCTAGGCTTTACTTACTTTAAATTATCTCTCACGAGTAAAGCGACACTATTAATGTACACTCTTTAAAAACAGAAAATAACTGATTAATGATTGTACAGATTAATACCAGAGAGAGAGAGAGAGAAAGAGAGAGAGAGTTGAAACAAGTATTTATGTTCATTGCAAAGAGTTATTTGTATTATACCGAGTTTTGTTAATACATCCTCAAATCTTTATATCTTAAGTCTGAAAGGAGAGGGTGCAATGTCTGCCTGATGAAATAGGGTCTCTAGGATCATTTGATGTGATGCAGTTTGAATCATTTGATGTTATTCGACTTATGACTTGAGAAAATTGTGTTATGTAAATATATATTGTGTGCTTAACTTTTGTCCGTGATTGAGGATAATACTGGTTAAATGGTGCTGATTTAAAAGTTAAGTTCCATACATGTAAAGACAAAGAATTGCAAAAACAAAGTTTTAGAAAGATTATATATATATATATATATATATATATATATATATATATATATATATATATATATATATATATATATATATATATATATATATATATATTACAACAATATAAAATTATAGAAGGGAGAGATTTGTCCGTGTTTGAGGGTAATGCCTACTTGATCTGTGTCACGATTTCAGCAGTAAACAAGCTATTTACTTGAATTTGAGTTGGAGACTTGGATTCACCCTTGCAGATTCGACTGAGTCTAATTCAATTGAATTAGTATATATATATATATATATATATATATATATATATATATATATATATATATATATATATATATATATATATATATATATATAAAGGAGTTAGTAAACAGTTATTCATTCTTGCTCTAGGTTCAGTCTTTGGAATCAGTTATAGTTGTGTTCTGATATAATTTATGGGGAATTATTTATTTAAATTATTCATTCGACTGAAAATATGTTGACTGACCTTTTGGACAAAAACGTAACTTTGGAATTATTGAGGACTCATTAGAAGATAGTTTGGATTATATCATTGTGATACATATAAAGACTATTGGAATTCATTCAGAACATACTATACATTTGAAATTGTGATTCAACACTGAGGATTATTTGGGATTTAATTCACAATAATGTCAGTGGCTTTTGAATTTTTGCTTTTTGTTCAGGGAAATACATTATTTGTTTATTTTAATAATCTTGTTGGTTTTGCTTCTTTCTATTACAAGTTTAAGACCACAGAGTCGTAAAAATATGATGTGATGCAGCTGAATTATTGGGATCATAGAACTTATTACATGGAAAAATTTGATATTGCACAACTTATAATTGGGATCATTCGATGTGATACATGCTGTTACGTGGAATCATTTGATATGACACAACTTATAATTGGGATCATTCGATGTGATACATGCTGTTACGTGGAATCATTTGATATGATACAACTTATAATTGGGATCATTCGATGTGATACATGCTGTTACGTGGAATCATTTGATATGACACAACTTATAATTGGGATCATTCGATGTGATAAATGCTGTTACGTGGAATCATTTGATATGACACAACTTATAATTGGGATCATTCGATGTGATACATGCTGTTACGTGGAATCATTTGATATGATGCAACTTATAATTGGGATCATTCGATGTGATACATGCTGTTACGTGGAATAGTTTGATATGATACAACTTATAACTTAGGGTCATTTGATGTGATACAACTCATAATGTGGGGTCATTTGATATGATACAACTTATAATTGGGATCATTCGATGTGATACATGCTGTTACGTGGAATAGTTTGATATGATACAACTTATAACTTAGGGTCATTTGATGTGATGCAACTTATAATGTGGGGTCATTTGATATGATACAACTTATAACTGGGATCATTTGATGTGATACATGCTATTACGTGGAATAGTTTGATATGATACAACTTATAACTTAGGGTCATTTGATGTGATACAGCTTATAATTGGGATCATTTGATATGATACAACTAAATACTTGATATCAATGATGTGATACCACTGATTAATTGGGATTATTTTGCTATGATACGATTGATGAATTGGGATCATTGATGTGATACATCTTATTTCATGGTACCATTTGGTGTGATACAACTTATTACTCTGGATCATTTGATGTGATACAACTGATTAATTGGGATCATTTTATGTGATACAGCTAATAACTTGGAATAATTCGATGCAGTTAAAGTGATTACTGGGACAAACATGTCTTAATCTTCGTCATTATGGCAAGTGTTGTGTAAAGAAAATGTCAGTTTCCAATCATTTGATTTATATTGCATTCAAGTGTAATTTAATTTTGAGGCCTTTTTGACAACTTTGCCACGAATATTTTAACCAAAAATTGTTTTTTGTAAATTCATTGTTTGCGCGGTATATTGGAAATCATCGCAATATACAACTGTACGTACACCCAAAGGGGGTGGGGGTGGGGGTGGGAGTCGCGGTTGCTCATTTGGTATAGCGTCTGAAACTGTCGCTGGTTGGACACCTGCCCAATGCAGACTGGCTCTTCTGCCTCGTTGTGTCTTTGAGCAATGCACTTGGCTCACATTTCCTAGGCATGATATAGCTAATTTTATGTGAAAAGTATCGTTAAAGCCAACAAAACAAAACCACTCTAGTAAAGTGAATCGAATTAAATGGTTTCTCCCTGATTTTGCTGGTTTGCTTTTGATCTGGTACATTATTGTTATGCACGTTGTCGAATAAATAACGTCCTATATTAATGCTGCAAAAATGGACATGCATTCGTGTAATACATCCCTTTGTCATATTGAAGCGACACACTAACTGAAGGTGTTCAAGACACCATAGAACAATGACTTTTCTCTGTATCTGTTATTCGGATATAAGTTCTTGCACATAACCTAAGCTAGACGTATCTACAAAACAATCATACAAATTAGATAAAAGATGGCGAAAATTGACTCCGAAAACTGTTACATACCTTACGCTTAACATTTATAACAATAGAGAGATGTACCAAATATTCTAGCTACGACATGTTGTGCTATATTTAGAATGGTATCTGAGCTATATATTACCTTGTTTTTAATATGACACAAGCTGCGAATAATGATAATGTTCTTACAACTCTATTTACTCTACTGATTTACGTTTATATATTGACTTAATTTCTAACAAACATTACAAACATTGGTCTGGTTTTTTTTTTTTATTTTAATTTTTTTTTTTGGGCCCTGGAATTTAGTATGAAATTCAACAGGTATCAACTGTTTCAGATAATAAAGAAAAACGAATTTGTAATCTCCGATAAACATTTACTTATGGGACAAGTCAACATTAAAGCGGCCAATATTAGAAACTCGATATCCACGGATGTATTTCAGGCGGAGTGAGCGTGTTGTTTGAGTTCAAAACAAAAGTAACGACACGTTTTGCCCTAATCAAAATAAAAAGCGTATTTATTTACGTACCTGCAATGGCCGGGCGAGGGTGGAAGGGGACAGCGGACAGGGAGAATGCTCTAAAAGGCGCAATTACTTTGCAACAGAGAATAATTTATGTCAACCTGCCGCTCGCCACCCCCCCCCCCAGTTTTTTGTGAAGAAATTCCCCTTTTACATTAAGATGAAGGCGAAATACTCAGTTAATTTCAGTCGCAAACAAACAGTCGAAATTGCCCCCTGCCACCTCACCTCTCCATTGCGTATCTCTTATCACTAAATTAACATCAAAAGATGGTTTGTTGATTTAATTCCCACAAATAAAATCACAGAGACAGAAGACCACCCAAAACGTGGGATTACAAAAGATATAAGATCATTGAGATACCAGCTGACCCAGCGCCTGCACATCCTCCGCATTTTCGATAGATCGACACAGTAACAGACCAAGGATCCGATACTTCTGTATCGAAAATCGAAACTAATTTTAGTTTACTACCAGATCGTTAATAAACTTTCGATAGTGTCTTTTCAGCAGCCACGCAGCTTGCGACGCTGATAAGAAAAGCGGTCTTTCTTATCAATAAACGTTAAAATTGATCAACATAATACGTTTTTTTTTTCTCACTATAACTCAACGACCACAATGTAAGATACAATCAGTAAAGAATACTGTATTCGGATAACCACAGTGCCATATTTTCAAATGGATAATTCACTTTTGAGTCAGAATAATTACTGGAATATAAAGTTGCATGGATGTTATAAAACAATACTTAAGGAAGATGATCACATTGTGCTGTAACCTTATAACATTCCTATCTTACATCTGCGACTATGGTCTTTCTTTCTGTTGATTTATGATAGGAATTCTGGAAACGTTATGGTTACGTCTGTCTAATGAACTCGAGAAAAACAATAGTGGTAATTTGGTATTACCAGGAAATCGATGTCATATCTGAACGGCATACTGAGGTTTATTTCAGGTGTACTTTGGATGTACAGAAAAAAGTGTTTTTCCAACATTCACGAACATTTCCTTCTTCCGTCTGATTCCTAATCCTTATCTAATATAAAAATACCATAGCTCCCAAAGTGTACTAAACACAAATGCATGTACATGGTATGACTCTAGTGACTTCAGAGTGTGTTGAACACAAATGAATGTACACGGTATGACTCCAGCAACTACAAAGTGTACTGAACGCATGTACACGCTATGACTGTGGCAACTTCAAAGTATACTGAACGCATGTACACGCTATGACTGTAGCAACTTCAAAGTATACTGAACGCATGTACACGCTATGACTATAGCAACTTCAAAGTATATTGAAAACATATGCGTGTGTATAATATGACTCGAACAAGATTATATTTAATACAAATATATATACATGGTATGACTCCACTAACAAACAAAGTGTACGACTCCAAGGAACTTCAAAGTATACTGAATGCATATACCACGGTATGACTCCAGCAACTTCAACGTGTACTGAATGTATGTACTCGATATGACTCCAACAACTTCAACGTTTACTGAATGTATGTACTCGATATTTAATACAAATATATATACATGGCATGACTCCACTAACAAACAAAGTGTACGACTCCAGGAACTTCAAAGTATACTGAATGTATATACCACAGTATGACTCCAGCAACTTCAACGTGTACTGAATGTATGTACTCTGTATGACTCCAGCAACTTCAACGTGTACTGAATGTATGTACCCTATATGACTTCAGCAACTTCAACGTTTACTGAATGTATGTACTCGATATGACTTCAGCAACTTCAACGTTTACTGAATGTATGTACTCGATATGACTCCTACAACTTCAACGTTTACTGAATGTATACACACGGTATGACTCCAGCAACTTCAACGTGTACTGAATGTATGTACTCGATATGACTCCTACAACTTCAACGTTTACTGAATGTATGTACTCGATATGACTCCAACAACTTCAACGTTTACTGAATGTATGTACTCGATATGACTTCAGCAGCTTCAACGTTTACTGAATGTATGTACTCGATATGACTCCAGCAACTTCAACGTTTACTGAATGTAAGTACCCTATATGACTTCAGCAACTTCAACGTTTACTGAATGTATATACTCGATATGACTTCAGCAACTTCAACGTTTAATGAATGAATGTGCTCGATATGACTCCAACAACTTCAACGTTTACTGAATGTATGTACTCGATATGACTTCAGCAACTTCAACGTTTAATGAATGTATGTACTCGATATGACTCCAACAACTTCAACGTTTACTGAACGTATGTACTCGGTATGACTCCAGCAACTTCAACGTGTACTGAATGTATGTACTCGGTATGACTCCAGCAACTTCAACGTGTACTGAATGTATGTACTCGATATGACTCCATCAACCTCAACGTGTACTGAATGTTTTTGTACTCGATATGACTCCAACAACTTCAACGTTTACTGAATGTATGTACTCGGTATGACTCCAGCAACTTCAACGTGTACTGAATGTATGTACTCGATATGACTCCAGCAACTTCAACGTGTACTGAATGTATGTACTCGATATGACTCCAGCAACTTCAACGTTTACTGAATGTATGTACTCGATATGACGTCAGCAACTTCAACGTTTACTGAATGTATGTTCTCGATATGACTTCAGCAACTTCAACGTTTACTGAATGTATGTACTCGATATGACTCCAACAACTTCAACGTTTACTGAATATATGTACTCTGTATGACTCCAGCAACTTCAACGTGTACTGAATGTATGTACTCGATATGACTCCATCAGCTTCAGTTTACTGAATGTATGTACTCGATATGACTCCAACAACTTCAACGTTTACTGAATGTATGTACTCGATATGACTCCAATAACTTCAACGTTTACTGAATGTGCGTACTTGGTATGACTTCAGCAATTTCAGTTTACTGAATGTATGTACTCGATATGACTCCATCAACTTCAGTTTACCGAATGTATGTACTCGATATAACTCCAACAACTTCAACGTTTACTGAATGTATGTACTCGATATGACTCCAACAACTTCAACGTTTACTGAATGTATTTACTCGGTATGACTCCAGCAACATCAACGTGTACTGAATGTATGTACTCGATATGACTCCATCAATTTCAACGTGTACTGAATGTTTTTGTACTCGATATGACTCTAACAACTTCAACGTTTACTGAATTATGTACTCGGTATGACTCCAGCAACTTCAACGTTTACTGAATGTATGTACTCGATATGACTCCAGCAACTTCAACGTGTACTGAATGTATGTACTCGATATGACTCCAGCAACTTCAACGTTTACTGAATGTATGTACTCGATATGACTCCAGTAACTTCAACGTTCACTGAATGTATGTACTCGATATGACGTCAGCAACTTCAACGTTTACTGAATGTATGTACTCGATATGACTCCAGCAACTTCAACGTTTACTGAATGTATGTACTCGATATGACTCCAGTAACTTCAACGTTCACTGAATGTATGTACTCGATATGACGTCAGCAACTTCAACGTTTACTGAATGTATGTTCTCGATATGACTTCAGCAACTTCAACGTTTACTGAATGTATGTACTCGATATGACGCCATCAGCTTCAGTTTACTGAATGTATGTACTCGATATGACTCCATCAACTTCAGTTTACTGAATGTATGTACTCGATATGACTCCAACAACTTCAACGTTTACTGAATGTATGTACTCGATATGACTCCATCAACTTCAGTTTACTGAATGTATGTACTCGATATGACTCCAACAACTTCAACGTTTACTGAATGTATGTACTCGATATGACTCCAATAACTTCAACGTTTACTGAATGTGCGTACTTGGTATGACTTCAGCAATTTCAGTTTACTGAATGTATGTACTCGATATGACTCCATCAACTTCAGTTTACTGAATGTATGTACTCGATATGACTCCAACAACTTCAACGTTTACTGAATGTATGTACTCGATATGACTTCAGCAACTTCAACGTTTACTGAATGTATGTACTCGATATGACTCCAGCAAATTCAACGTTTACTGAATGTTTTTGTACTCGATATGACTTCAGCAACTTCAACGTTTACTGAATGTATATACTCGATATGACTCCAGCAACTTCAACGTGTACTGAATGTTTTGTACTCAATATGACTTCAGCAACTTCAACGTTTACTGAATGTATGTACTCGATATGACTCCAGCAACTTCAAAGTTTACTGAATGTATGTACTCGATATGACTCCAACAACTTTAACGTTTACTGAATGTATGTACTCGATATGACTCCAACAACTTCAACGTTTACTGAATGTATGTACTCGATATGACTCCAGCAACTCTAGAAACTTCAAAGTGTACTGAATGTATATACACGGTATTACTCTAGAAACTTCAAAGTGTACTGAATGCATATACACGGTATGGCTCTAGAAACTTCAAAGTGTACTGAATGCATATACACGGTATTACTCTAGAAACGTCAAAGTGTAGTGAATGCATATACACGGTATTACTCTAGAAACTTCAAAGTGTACTGAATGCATATACACGATATTACTCTAGAAACTTCAAAGTGTACTGAATGCATATACACGGTATGGCTCTAGAAACTTCAAAGTGTATTGAATGCATATACACGGTATGGCTCTAGAAACTTCAAAGTGTATTGAATGCATATACACGGTATTACTCTAGAAACTTCAAAGTGTACTGAATGCATATACACGGTATTACTCTAGAAACTTCAGTGTACTGAATGCATATACACGGTATTACTCTAGAAACTTCAAAGTGTACTGAATGCATATACACGGTATTACTCTAGAAACTTCAAAGTGTACTGGATGCATATACACGGTATGGTTCTAGAAACTTCAAAGTGTATTGAATGCATATACACGGTATGGCTCTAGAAACTTCAAAGTGTATTGAATGCATATACACGGTATTTCTCTAGAAACTTCAAAGTGTACTGAATGCATATACACGGTATTACTCTAGAAACTTCAAAGTGTACTGAATGCATATACACGGTATTACTCTAGAAACTTCAAAGTGTACTGAATGCATATACACGGTATTACTCTAGAAACTTCAAAGTGTAGTGAATGCATATACACGGTATTACTCTAGAAACTTCAAAGTGTACTGGATGCATATACACGGTATTACTCTAGAAACTTCAAAGTGTATTGAATGCATATACACGGTATGGCTCTAGAAACTTCAAAGTGTATTGAATGCATATACACGGTATTACTCTAGAAACTTCAAAGTGTACTGAATGCATATACACGGTATTACTCTAGAAACTTCAAAGTGTACTGAATGCATATACACGGTATGGCTCTAGAAACTTCAAAGTATCCAGAATGCATATACACGGTATTACTCCAGAAACTTCAAAGTATACAGAATGCATATACACAGCATTACTCTAGAAACTTCAAAGTATACAGAATGCATATACACGGTATTTTTTTAGAAACTTCAAAGTGTACTGAATGCATATACACGGTATTACTCTAGAAACTTCAAAGTATACAGAATGCATATATACGATATTACTCTAGAAACTTCAAAGTATACAGAATGTATATACACGGTATTACTCTAGAAACTTCAAAGTATACAGAATGCATATACACGGTATTACTCTAGAAACTTCAAAGTATACAGAATGCATATACACGGTATTACTCTAGAAACTTCAAAGTATACAGAATGCATATACACGGTATTACTCTAGAAACTTCAAAGTATACAGAATGCATATACACGGTATTACTCTAGAAACTTCAAAGTATACAGAATGCATATACACGGTATTACTCTAGAAACTTCAAAGTATACAGAATGCATATACACGGTATTACTCTAGAAACTTCAAAGTGTATTGAATGCATATACACGGTATGGCTCTAGAAACTTCAAAGTGTATTGAATGCATATACACGGTATTACTCTAGAAACTTCAGTGTACTGAATGCATATACACGGTATTACTCTAGAAACTTCAAAGTGTACTGAATGCATATATACAGTATTACTCTAGAAACTTCAAAGTATACAGAATGCATATACACGGTATTACTCTAGAAACTTCAAAGTATACAGAATGCATATACACAGCATTGCTCTAGAAACTTCAAAGTATACAGAATGCATATACACGGTATTTTTTTAGAAACTTCAAAGTGTACTGAATGCATATACACGGTATTACTCTAGAAACTTCAAAGTATACAGAATGCATATACACGGTATGGCTCTAGAAACTTCAAAGTGTACTGAATGAAAATGCATTTACTGGGGATAACTAAAGCTACTATGTCGTTGCCTCACAAACAAATGAACATGTTTTCAAGTTCCGTTGGCATTCATTTCAGTTGTCTTGAATGCGATGAAAGCGGGGAACACCGAAATCAGTTAAAGGGATAATACGAATTTTGAACGAAACGAAGCTATCTGAACACTTTCTTCAATATTAATATAACTTTATTCGCTTCATTAAAGAAATATGCTTCAGCTTAACCCGAGTTTGGCATTCCCGGCTTCCATCGCTTTTCAGACAACTGAAATGTATGCCAACGGAACTTGAAAACAGGTTCATTTTCTTGTGTGAGACTTTGAATTTATTAGAAGAAAAAAGACATCGGAGTAAGTAAAGTTTGACTAATACATTATGACTTTAATTTGTAGGAAAGTATCGTTATGGGCTGCCGAGTGTGCGAGATATTCCTAAAATTTTTACTTTATTTACCATGTCAGTCAACATCAAAACACGCTACACAGCGCCGTTATTTAGGCAGTAACACCTCTGTGCCCAAAAAAGTTATCAGGGTCGAGGGCTTACATTGTAGGACTAAGGTGGTGCGGCCTTGGGCCATCGAAAATGCCCTCATGCAGCACTCAGGATGGTTTGAGACCCTTGCTCTAGCAGCTATTTTCAAGTACTAAATGCTCCAAAGGTGAGAAGCGAAGACACTAAAAATGTGCAGCGTAAAATCTGACGATTTTCCTTAAAACCGAAAATGATACTAGTCAAAATAAACTGCCTTTGTAATTTACCTTTAGCATCTTTCTCGACTCTGATCCAGTCTCTACAAGAATTTTATGTCACAAGATCCGTTCGTATAGGTGACTACCTAAAATACAAAGAGCCGTACGAACGTCTTTTACAACACGAACTCCAATCAGTGATGGGCGAATGCAAAGGACCTCCGCATAGCGTATTAAGATGGTTCTCTTTTTTTGACGTCCAAGTTATAATGTATAATCTGTTACGGTATTATTGATCCTGGGCAATCAACTTACGTGATTGTCCCAGGTGTGGGAAATCGGCTACAACCTGTGATCCCTTATTTAACTTAGATGTAATGCCCCCTTAATAAGCTTCCGTAGAAAGCTTATCGTCGGCTTAAAGAGTTGGTATGCAACAGGTGAGAGGTCCAATTATAAGCCTGCATAATATTTCAGTGTGATCTTTTCTATAAGTGCTCAAGGCATGTTTATATATTGGGCGGTTACGAAAAGCACGTATTAGCTTTTGTCAACAGGCCAAACAGCCATAAAAATACAGCCAAGAAACTTTGGGGGGTGGGTGGGTACAGACTATTAACATCATATGCGCCTCAACAGAGCCATTGAAATTCATGCTGGATTAAAGATCGGAAGAACATAATTGACCTATATTAAATTGGCTGCTACTGCAAAAGAAAGAAATGAACTTTAGCATCAACAAATATTTTCCCACAAACCTGGACAAAATTATTGCAAATATGTAAATCATAATATATAAATATATAAACTGTCCGACGACGAGCATTGGACCATAAATTTCAAATGGCAATTAATGAGCGCATAACCAATGAAGTTTATTTCATTGTTTTCTCTAAATAAAGCGTTTTCGGATCGGGGTCTAGTATACTTATAATCTGAAGATAACCAATAACGAAGTCAAGGCGAGGAATATATATATATATATATATATATATATATATATATATATATATATATATATATATATATATATATATATATATATATATATATTTATATACGTGTCTGTGTGTGTCTGTGTGTGCGCGTGTGTATGTTTTTTATGATGGTAACGACGCATCTTTAAGACAGATAAATATGAACGTATTTCAGAAAAGCAAGTTTTAAGCCTGTTTATATACATAGTAAGTGACAGGATTAAATTTGGGAGGACCGTATAAAACGAACTCATCATTAACAAAATGACCTCCAAGCTAACATTAAATATTCACTACAATTATCAAAATCTATTTTCTTTTTTTTTTTTTGTTAAGTTAGGGTAATGAGAAAATAACGTACTCTAAAAAAAGTTAAACCGTTTAATAAGTCCTTCTGAATTGTGGATACTTTTTGTTCTGTATCTTCGATTCACTGTATATATATATATATATATATATATATATATATATATATATATATATATATATATATATATATATATATGCATTTCTGTGTGTGTCAATATAATAAATACACTCAAGTAACTAAAACTTCGTCTTGCAAGAATGGAAAGCCAATGTACATGATGCCATATGCCAGAACGAGAATTTACTTAAATATTGTTTATAACACAAATGTTCGTGACTTGAAGAAACTGGAAAGACCTAGTTCGCTAAAATACATGTTTCTCTAACATGGTCAAAAATGAGACAAACGATGATTGGGCATTGTATTACTCTAACATGATCAAGAATGAGACAAAGCGATGATTGAGCTTGTGTTACTCTAACATGATCAAGAATGAGACAAAGCGATGATTGAGCTTGTGTTACTCTAACATGATCAAGAATGAGACAAAGCGATGATTGAGCTTGTGTTACTCTAACATGATCAAGAATGAGACAAAGCGATGATTGAGCTTGTGTTACTCTAGCATGATCAAGAATGAGACAAAGCGATGATTGAGCTTGTGTTACTCTAACATGATCAAGAATGAGACAAAGCGATGATTGAGCTTGTGTTACTCTAACATGATCAAGAATGAGACAAAGCGATGATTGGGTATTGTGTTACTCGAACATGATCAAGAATGAGACAAAGCGATGATTGGGCATGTAATAACATTTAATGTCTAAAGAAGTTAAACATATTCTTGAATTTTTATGATTTGTCACACAGCGTACCATCCCGTGATAACTAGCTATACAGGTGACACTAATACATACATAATGTATTTTACCAAACATTACTCATTTATTATTCCTTTTTAACAAGATCTGTATGGTTTGATACGTAAAGTTTTGTGGGTAAACCAAAGGATATTGGAATATTACCAGATTTATCACCTAAAAGTGACATTTTCTATAAGGTTAAAAAAATTCCTTAAATCATTGAGTAAGCTGAAAAGTATACAAAGACTAGGTCAGATAAAAATAAATGTTTTTATGGGAGAGAGAGAGAGAGAATATATATATATATATATATATATATATATATATATATATATATATATATATGCACAACTACATATAGCATGCAAATGCAAGTGAGCTGACAAAGAAAATCGATTATATAATTGTGCGCAAGGTAAAATCACCTATTTCACCAGACAAGTGTCTGTAATTTAAAACATAGACCCGTATTTTCTTCTGCACAATATAAACACCAAATTGCTCGAGTAGAGATTCTCATACGAGATTTACTGAAGGATGAGAAAAGTCAATATATTTTGTATGAGTAAACAGAAATAACACTCCCGATACAACCTGCTGTTAAATTAGCACAAGGGTTTGACTGCTTCTCGTACTTTCGTATATTCCCCTATCTTACGTACTCAGTAAATCACAGAAAAATAAGAACCCGCTGCGTGGCAGATGTCCATTGTTTTCGCCGTTGTGTAGATTACAATATGGGCTACCACTAGGTTGTGGTTTTGCTTGCGTGACTGCGTCATCGCGATAAAGGCATTTTCCCCAAAATTACATCTTTATATTCCTTCACTTTTGCGGTTTTTTGTTATTGTTTTTTTTTTAAAAAGATACTTATAACTCAGAGGTTCTAATGATGATTGTACATTAAACTATTCATTGGTTAAGAACCAAAATGTTGCCAACGGAATGACGCGATAGGAAACAAAAATCTGACACCCGAAGTGTATTAACAATACACGTATTGTTTCCCACACCCTTGATGTAACTACGATATTCTTGCGAACAACTTTGCTGAAAGAATGGTGCAACTGTTCTTTATCTTCCGTTAGTTCTTTCAAAACAGAAGGCATTTATACCACGATATACAGGCAACAAAATTAATCTTAGCAAAAGATTAACGACCCCTCGGGTAAGTTCTCACACCTCACATGGTTATAATACAGGGTAAAATCGGCATCTTCGACGCTAAGCCGAATTTGTGAACCACAACATGCTGTGGTCCAGCCATACAGTAACAGTTACCATTTAAATGCAGGCAAAATGTGTTCATACTATGTAAATACTCTCTCTCTCTCTCTCTCTCTCTCTCTCTGTTGGTGTTGGTATAATGCAAATTGATATTCAAATACTGTTGGTATATCAAATTGTGATCCGCCCATGGCGCAATAATACGAATATATAAATATTCTTTCAACTGCAGGCCTATACATCAATGATAAATTCATTCGTTAATCATAAATGACATGAAAATAACGATAACAAGAATAAATAGTCCCTATTTTCTAAATGATATTAAAATAGTACACAATGCCATCGGAATCCATTTTTTTCTTCCCATTCCCCTCTCCCTTCTCGTGCGTAAGAGAAAAAAAAAAAAAGAGCAAAATTCTGGAGTGAGAGAGAAAAACATATGGCGCTGGACGAAAACATTAAAACTGAACTTGTACCAAGTAACCTAACGTAATATGGTTCGTTGTAACCTTATGTTTACTTACGCTTTTCTTGGGATCTATCTACAGTGTTCATAATATTAATGATACATATTTGCAATCTTAGTCGACACTAGGCCTGTATGTTAAATTTGTCGGTTACGAGGCACACATGCTGAAGCGTATTTAATGCTTTTGTTGTTGTTGTCTCTTAAAACTATTAAAATGTTATAAAACTCGATTATTAATTATTAAATATAAAAATGTTGAAATGGTCGCCCCCGTCCTCCCTCTTTCTCTCTCTCTTTGCGGATTTTCGTTTGTGTCTTGGTGTTTTCTTAGTCGTTCCTATGAAAAGTGTCAAAGTGTGCTTGCTGTGTTCTTAGTGGTTCCCATGAAAGTGTTCTTGTTGTGTTCTTAGTGGTTCCTATGAAAAGTATTGTTGATGTGCTCTTAGTCGTTCCTATGAAAAATGTCACCGTTGTATAGTGGTTGCTATGAGAAGTGTCCTTGCCATGTTCTTATAATCGTGTGAAAAGTATCCTTGCTGTGTTCATAGTTGTTCCTAACACAATTATCCTTGCTGTTTTCTTGGTGGATCATACAAATTGCCGGCAAGCCTTATTTATTTCCTCAGGCTTAAAGACGTGGATGCTTATAGTTGGACATACGTTCATTGATTATTGTGGACTGGTTGCCACAAACAGGTAGGATCTTAACAAGACTAATTATGTTTCGACGCAAACTTCTAACACACGTAAACCAGTCATTCATCAGTTTGAAAATACGATCTCCTATTTCGTGTGGGTTGGGTCAATTTTTGCGCAAACTAGCGCACAAAAAAGAATCAAATATTAATTAAATCATTCTTCACTAAATAGGTGCAAGTCCTCGCCAAATTAAGGTCTTGGTCCCTTGAAACAACAACGCACTAAATAAAGGTATAAATTCACCAGAGTCGAAAGGACATCCGCCATGTGTTTATCGAAACATCCGTGTTGAGTTCAGAACAGTGGACTTTTACCATCCTTATTATACTCGGAAAGAAAAACAAAAAGACTTGTATTTGATATTTAGGTTTTTCAAGATAAACTTTAATACTTATGAGTACGTAAAGGCATAGGATATCACAAAGGATGACCAAAATGACATATTGGCAATTGCAAGTCAAAGAGTCCATTAAGACAGGCCAATAGTTTTTGCACAAAGTATAACTGAGTAAAGACGACATAAATCGTATGCACGCGTCTCCATAGCAAAGTTTTACCTCATGGTGATTAGCAGACACTCGACTGCATCACCATGAAGGTGATCAAGGTTGATCTGACACTAGCAGACACTCGACTACATCACCACGGAGGTGATCGAGGCTGATCTGACACTAGCAGACACTAGACTGCATCACCATGGAGGTGATCAAGGTTGATCTGAACAACATATTGCATAAAAGTATCAGTTTGATCTACATTATAAAAAAAAATCAATCCACAAAAATATATTCTCTTCCACTGTTGTTAAGCCGTAAGAAACCAACTCGACACTTTTCCAGGAAGTCAACACATGGATGCTTCATCCCAAAAATGTATGAGGCACCCAGTCTATCGGAATTCGACAATTCATTAATCACGCAGGTATATTAATCCCCACATCAATTACAGCTTATCTTGATCGGTCTTAGATTAATTTCTACGCAACATGGCAATATATTTTCCGGTTAGTTAAGTGTCTGTTAAATCCCAAATCTGTTTTTGAACTCCTCTTGCCAATGAATCACACGCCAATGTTACCAGGATTTGCCATGTCAAGCCACGTACTGCTGTACTTGTGGACCTTTATGGTTTAATAATGAATAAGTCTTACCAATGAAGTTTTTTATTTGTAGCTCTAAAATAAATTTTCATTCTACTACAATATGCCCAAAGATAGAGTCTCAATATGATTTTCATACAACTACAATATGCTCAAAGATAGAGCCTCAATATGATTTTCATACTACTACAATATGCTCAAAGATAGGGTCTCAATATCATTTTCATACTACTACAATATGCTCAAAGATAGGGTCTCAATATCATTTTCATACTACTACAATATGGCTAAAGATAGGGCCTCAATATGATTTTCATACTACTACAATAGGCCCAAAGATAGAGCCTCAATATGACTTTCATACTACTACAATATGCCCAAAGATAGGGTCTCAATATCATTTTCATACTGCTACAATATGCCCAAAGATAGCGTCTCAATATCATTTTCATGCTACTACAATATGCCCAAAGATAGGGCCTCAATATCATTTTCATACTACTACAATATGCCTAAAGATAGGGTCTCAATATGATTTTCATTCTACTACAATATGCCCAAAGATAGGGTCTCAATATTATTTCATACTACTACAATATACCTAAAGATAGAGTCTCAATATGATTTTCATATGCCCAAAGATAGGGTCTCAATATCATTTTCATACTACTACAATATGCTCAAAGATAGAGCCTCAATATGACTTTCATACTACTACAATATGCCTAAAGATAGGGTCTCATTATGATTTTCATACTACTACAATATGCCTAAAGATAGGGTCTCATATGATTTTCCTTCTACTACAATATGCCCAATATGCCTCACTATGAGCATTAAGTGTCTGTGGGTGAACAAGGTTGTACATATTCATAACTAGCACTCGAGAGAGGCGAGCATTAATTAGTTATCGGAAATTCCTGGTAATGATTATCACGCTTGCTGAAATGTGGTTCAGGGAAGAATGAATGCTATCAAATTTCATATGCCTAAACTCTAGTACTGTAGTGCATATTTCGTTAACGTACGTTACGTACGTTGTCTCCTTCTCCATCGTGTACTGATATATATGTCAAACATCGGAGATTCTCTGTATGACGTCACAACTAAGCAACTAAGCGTTCGCAGAGCTCTGGTTGACAGAACCACAGTGTCGACGAAGGAAGATGATCTGTAAATCAACTTAAGCCATTGAATCGGCAGTGCCAATTTCATACCCGCTATTGATGTTGGGTATATAATTTAGGTCATTAAGACTGTCACTTTCCTTATATATATATATATATATATATATATATATATATATATATATATATATATATATATATATATATATATATATATATATATATATATATTTATTGATTTATTCTGTTTCAGTGCTATGCCACTCGCACAAGTCTCTCTCTCTGTCTCTCTCTTTATATATATATATATATATATATATATATATATATATATATATATATATATATATATATATATATATATATATATATATAGTTGTTGTTGTTGTTGTACGGTTTAACGCCATTTTTCAGCAAACGATAGGCTATACATGGCGGCCAGTATTAACGGTGGAGGAAGAATCCGGGAAAACCCCGGAAAGAACCACCGACCCACGAGAAGCTACTGGCAAGCTTTCTCACATACCCACATTGGCCTTTATACCTTTAATCTTGCCCTGTATACTGCAATAGAATGAGGTCACTCATAACCATAATCAGGCCCGTATACTCAATAGAATGAGGTCACTCATAACCATAATCAGGCCCGTATACTGCAATAGCCTTAAGTCGCTATATTTAAATGAGATCAAGGCCTCATAACCTTAATCAGGCCCCGTATATTAAAATAACTTTAAGCCACTTATAATCTTAATCCAGCTCTACATAATACAATAACCTTAGGTCCTCTATAACATTAATCCGACCTATATATTAAAATAGCACTAGGCCCCTTATAACTTTAATCGTAGCCCCCACCCCTAACCTTAATCCGGCCATGTATATTAAAATAATCCAACGCCCCTTTTAACCTTAATCCGAGGCTGCATAAGGGGCGCTCGCCAATTAGTATGTACTTTTGAGAGAGCGACGTATGTAAGGCGAAGTTGTTTGCATTTGAAACATGCACAGTAGAGAGAATGTTGGCATACCTCTATCGACAATAATGTAATATGGAAGATATTTCTTTGGATATTGTACTTATGGAATTGTACATTATCTAAGCTTGCTGCTAACTAAAATGACTGCTCCCTTGTGCTAAAAATAAAAATAAAAAATCGGCCTGAATTAGTCTAAAGTACACTATCTTTAGCAGCTAGTAAAATAGGGAAAATGAGTTTTACCAGACCAGACAATACCAGCTTCTGAAAGTGCAATGAATGAATTACCGAAATATATGAAATATACAAAAATTATCGGCTCTTTAATTTTACAATTTACCCCTGAAGTTCAGTAAGTGAAAATTACGAAGTGGAGCTAGCAGTTTTTTGAAAGGTACAAAGGTGTAAAGCCAAAATGTATACTCTATAACCCATATTACACCAATCAATCATACACCAGAGTAAAGGAAACTATTCCTAAGATATACAAAGGTCTTTTTTAAATAGCCAGTATAACCAGCGAGAAAACCCGAGAAAAATTTTTTCTTTAAAATTCTAACCCTATGCAAAATACAAAACTGTAGAGCGCCACCATACTGCAATAGCCTTATGGTATAACAGATCCCTGAAATCCTAATTTGCAACGTGGAGGGCACGTTATTCATGAAAATAATTATTCTGAACAGTTTTTGTTTCTAACTACATTTTACAGGTTCTGTGACTGATATTACGTCAAGTCAATAAACTGTGCTAGGTTTATTCATATCATTCTACGTAATATAACTTTTTACCATAATCTTGTACAACAGAAACTAGTAATCACCAAATAGAACAGAACTATAAGTTAAATAGAACTCGGTAAGAAGTATATAACTAGGTGAGCTGTTAATTCAAATAGAACCCAGTAAGCTGTACGTAGAACAAAACTCAATAACCCGTACGTGGATTAGAACTCGAAAACTCAGGAAAGACTAAGTAGAACGGAACTCAATAATCTGTAAGTGGATTAGAGCTCCGTAAACTATAAGCAGAATAGAACCCAGGAAATCCTAAGTAGAACAGAACACAGGACACCCTAACTAGAACAGAACACAGGAAACCCTAACTAGAACAGAACACAGGACACCCTAACTAGAATAGAACACAGGAAACCCTAACTAGAACAGAACACAGGAAACCCTAACTAGAACAGAACACAGGACACCCTAACTAGAACAGAACACAGGACACCCTAACTAGAACAGAACACAGGACACCCTAACTAGAACAGAACACAGGACACCCTAACTAGAACAGAACACAGGACACCCTAACTAGAACAGAACACAGGACACCCTAACTAGAACAGAACACAGGAAACCCTAACTAGAACAGAACACAGGACACCCTAACTAGAACAGAACACAGGACACCCTAACTAGAACAGAACACAGGACACCCTAACTAGAACAGAACACAGGACACCCTAACTAGAATAGAACACAGGACACCCTAACTAGAACAGAACACAGGACACCCTAACTAGAACAGAACACAGGACACCCTAACTAGAATAGAACACAGGACACCCTAACTAGAACAGAACACAGGACACCCTAACTAGAACAGAACACAGGAAACCCTAACTAGAATAGAACACAGGAAACCCTAACTAGAACAGAACACAGGACACCCTAACTAGAACAGAACACAGGAAACCCTAACTAGAATAGAACACAGGACACCCTAACTAGAACAGAACACAGGACACCCTAACTAGAACAGAACACAGGACACCCTAACTAGAACAGAACTCCATAAAGTATAATTAGAATATAACTCGGCAAGCCATTCTTAGAATATCACTCAGCCATCCTTAAGTAGGATATAAATCTGTAAGATGTAGGTAGAACAAAATTATGTAAGCTGTAAGTAGAATATAACTATGTAAACTGTAAGTATGATATAACTCAATAAGCTGTAAGAATTTAACTGTCAGCTGTAAGTAGAAAATAACTCAGTAAGTTGGAAGTAGATCTGTCAACTGTCAGTATAATAGAACGGTCAGCTGTAAGTAAAACAGAACTATGTAAGTTGTAACAAGAACATAAATGTCAGCTGTAACTAGACTATAGCTCTGTAAGTAGAATCTAACTCGGCAAGCTGTATGTAGAAAAAACTGTCAGCTGTAAGTAAGATGTAACTCAGTAGCTGTAGGTATACTAGAACGGTCAGCTATACGTTGAATAACTGTCAGCTATAAGTAGAATAGAGCTCTGTAAGCTGCAAGATTTAACTCTGTAAGCTCTAAGTTGTAATAAAACTAAATAAGCCGTAAGTAGAACATAACTGTGTAAGCTGTACATATAATAGAATTCTGCATGCTATACGTCGGAAAAGAAATCAGTAAGAAACTAGAAACGAAGCCCCCGTGGGCTTCAAAAGCATCTGCTGAATGAGGAAAGTCCTAGTTCAAGTAGACCAATATATTGTCGTAAAATAGACCAACATATTGTCGTAAATACGAGAAAGAAAGATTTTAGTTGAAGTAGACCAATATATTGTCGTAAATACGACAGACAAAGATACTAATTTAAGTAGAACAATATATTGTCGTAAATACGACAGAGAAAGATCACAATTCAAGTACACCAATATATTGTCGTAAATGCGACAGAGAACGGTCCTAGTTGAAGTAGACCAATATATTTTCAGTAAGGTGGCGCTCTACAGTTTCGTATTTTGCATAGGTAAGAATTTTAAAGAAAAAGAATTTCCCCGGCTTTCCTCACTGATTATACTGGCTATTTAAAAAAAGACGTTGTATATCTTTGGTATAATTCAAAGAACCTTTAATTCCCTTTATTTTGGTATACGATTGATGGGTGTAATATGGGTTATAGAGTATACATCTTGGCCTTACTCCAGATGTGCACCTTTCAAAAAAGTGCTAGCTCCACCTGGTCATTTTCATTTCCTGAACTTCAGAGGTAAATTGTATAAAAAAGAGCCGATAACCTTTTTTAACATTTTATATTTTTGGTAATTTATTCATTACACTTTCAGAAGCTGGTATTGTCTAGTCTGGCAAAATTCATTGTCCCTATTTTAATAGTTGCTATGGATAGTGTACTTTAGACTAATTCAGGCTGATTTTTTTAGCACACGGGAGCAGTCATTTTAGTTAGCAGTGTGTTTAAATCATGTACAACTTCCAAAAGTACAATATCCAAAGAAAAAATATCATCCACATTACATTAATGTAGCATAGAGGTATGCCAACATTCTCTCCATTGTGCATGTTTTAAATGCAAACAACTTCACCTTACATATGTTAGTCTCTCAAAAGTACATAAAAACTGGTGCTCTAAACATGAGAGATAAAGATCCCAGTTCAAGTAGACCAATATATTGTCGTAAATACAAGAGAGAAAGATCCTAGTTCAAATAGACCAAGATATTGTCATAAATACGACAAGGAAGATCCTAGTTCAAGCAGGCCAAAATACTGTCAGTAAGAACGAGAGAAAGATCCTGGTTCATGTAGACCAGTATAATATCGTAAATACCAAGGAAAAAACAAAATTAATCAACATCACTTAAAGAAGTAAGCACGAGAGCTGAAATATTACGAAAATATTACCCTGACACAGAGCGATCAATGCAAAAAATAATGGAATAAGCCTGTACGGAAATTACGACAGTAATTTAACTGAAGTTACTTCGACCGCAGTGGAACTCATTAGAATTTTGAAGCAACTGACAAAAAGAGTTGACATTTACTCAGTAAATAATTTTCCTCATTATTATTTCCGTAAAGTCACAAAAATAGCATAAATAATATTTACTATTACAAAATTTTCGTGTGGAAAGAAATAAGTAAATAATCAGGTGGCTATATTTAAAATTTTCTGTTTTCATTTTTTTGTGTCAGTAAGTTCGGATTTGGAGTTAAGAGACAGGTGCTAAATTCAGACATTTGACATTTAACAGTGACGGAATTGCACAATTTTACCTGAACATGAGGTTGTTCCTGAAGTTTTATATTAGCCACTTGACGTGGAAAACATTCGGCAGTATGTAAAATAGATCGAGGCACTATTCTATAATACAGCGCCCGATTACAAGAAAATCGATATCAATAAGGGAGCTAATTGAGGTTAATGATTCTATCGTACATACATATTGAGTTCAACGATATAAACCTTTTCATCAGAGACATAATAAGGAGACATAATATATTAATCTTGGAGCTGCCAGATGAAATTACATGGCGGTGTAAACAGACTGCAGAAAATGTCAGACGAAATTTGTCATTATAACGTTGCCATTTTAAAATCTTAGTCCAAATGTCAGACACTATATGACGTAACATTGTACCGATTGAACCTGAACGAACCTTTCAGTATTTTGTTAATTCTGAGCGAAGGTTTCAATTTAAAAAAATAAAATAAAAAAAACACAAATCAACACCTGAAATAAAATGTGAATTTTAAGACAGGGGAAAGCTCAGACTAACCATCGACCAGCATATTTGTCTAAATGTGATTAAACTATGCGCTATGTTTTTGATGTTTAATGATTTGTTTATTGCCCAGGTGTATATCACCGACGAGAATCATACATTACAAGTTTGTAAAATGTGTCATTCACCTTGATTACAGGTTTGCCATATTAGCTATGATAAGACTTCATGCTTCGATACATGTAAGTTTTGAAAGCATTTGTTTTTGGTAAATGATGCGAACTAAATATGGCAAATGAAGTGTGAGAACTCACCCCACCCCCATCTGACTGAATTTATGAGAGATCATCTATTTATTTTAATATTATTTATTTATCAAAGTTACGTGATAAGGATGCGTTTCGTATTACTATACATTCACTCACAGATCTAAATTATATGCATGCATAAACTTCTACGTCCTGAAGATTAAATTACACCTTGTTACCATGATCTGATTTTCGGCATTCCCGGCTTTCATCACTTACCATTCAACTGAAATGTAGGTCAACGAAACTTGAAACAGGTTCATTTCTTTTGTGAGAATTTGAATTTATTAAGAGAAAAGACATCAGGATAAGTAAAGTCTGACAAAAGCATTATAACTTTACTATGTAGGAAAGTGTCGTTATTGGTTGCCAGTTGTGTGTGATATTTCTGAAAATTTGACTTTCGTTATACTGTTAGTCGACATCAAAACACACTACACAGCGCCGTTATTTAGGCAGTAAGACCCATCACCCACCCCCACCCCCCGAACAAAAATATCGGGTGATGTGTCTTACGTTGTAGGACTACCATTTGTCTAGCAAACAAACATTATTAACCTACAAGGAAGAACTTGTTAAAGATGACAACTACTGAATAGGTTTTCACTGGATTATTCAAAGTTTGTATTCATCCCACTCGTAAGTCCTGTTCATCTTTGAAAACATAATGTCATTATTTAACAAATAAATGACAGTTCGTAACTACTTCGTGATGACATAAACGATCTTGAGTGGTGTATATTTATCCCCCACTGAGTTCTGTTACGTCCTTAATCTGCCGTATTTTTGTGCCCTGGATGAAGAATAATTACTGATAGCCTTTGCCGAAAAACGTACACAAACGGAAGGTTAAGTGACTGGTGTACAATTCTGAAACCTGTTTTAATGCTGAACCATTACGAATATGCACAAAACGACCCGTCGGCGATGGAGTGAGTACATTTGCATGTGTATTTCTTTGTTCTGCTAATACTGATTTTGTACTCGTAACACACACACACACACACACACACACACACACACACGCACACACACACACGCACACACACACACATCATCATCATCATCATCATCAATGATTCGTTTTGAATATAGGGTTCCTTGTTTATCATGTGGAGATAATGAAAATAAAACAAAGTAAAATAAATAAACCCGTCAGATGCGGAACGTCAACACTTCAAATAAATATGCTTATTATACAACCAAAATTTTAGAACCATTCTAAGTACCAGATAGCGGTGGAATTATATTCAAATACCAAGGTACATCAAGAAGGAGCAGAATGGATAGCCGATGCATTAGAAGAAGAAAGAACTCTTGCTAAAATTACCTCCTCAACTGACGTTTAAGAACAGAGAGAGGGTACTGTGGCTAACCGGAAACACGTGCTTAAGTTCTTAGAACAGGAAGTGATTTTGATAGGGACGATTCGAAATAACACCAACTCGCACTCTCAAGTTAAATCTTGAAATAAATGTGCATGTTTGGGTTGATCATTAACACATTTTCGTAATCAGTCAATGATATTGTATCAGAAAAGAGTAAATCTGTAGATGACACCAATTATATAATGTTTACGAAAGGGAGAGAACAAAAACCGAATTGAACTGAGAGCAGACCTCCATCAAAGTGAAATCGTAATAAAATCTATTTAAGCGTCTTTCTGGCCAATGCAACTGAATGTAGAATACCAACTTTGAGAAGGACGTTTTGTGTATGGCGTGGATGAGAGGGAGCAATAATTTGGGAATAGCAGACTTGACAAATATTATCTCCTCCGATGAAGAGTATCACGTTCTTGACTTTTCCTCCATTGTTTAATACGTTGCTATCCCGTCAGCCTCTCACGTATTGATGTAGTGTTTGACACATGACCAAAAACCTAATCACCACGTAGTCAATATGACGCAATACCTTAAGCTATATACTGGGTATTGTTGTTGTTGATGTTGTTGTTGTTGTTGTAGGGTTTAACACCATTTTCAACAGAAGATATGCTATACATGGCGGCCAGTATAAATGGTGGAGGAAGAACCCTGGAAAACCTCAGACAGAACCACCGACCCACGAGAAGCTACTGGCAAGCTTTCTCACGTACTAACATTGGCAGAGCCCGAGACTCGAACCCACGCTGACATAGGTGAGATGGTTAGTGATCCGTAACGGCGAGCGCTTTAGACCACTCGGCCACTCGAAGTCTCACTGGGTTTTGAATACACATTCGCAAAACAGTATAATTATCTTTTATACAGAAATATATTGGACCGATTTAAAATTTCAATTGCAATGCAAACATTTACTGAGAAACATGAAACATATAATAAAAAACGGTAATTGATCAAACAAATATTTCATGTTGCATTTTGCAAGATTCATGCGAAACTCAATGACGAGTAAAAGAAAAATGGGTTACTCGGCCCGCATCTGCCGTCATCGCCATGCAATAAAAAATCCCCAGGAAATAAGGAAAAATGAGTTTTGACTAAGATGAAATAAAGTTATAATGAGAAAAAAGCGTGCCATTTCACAAGGGAAAGAAAAGTAAACGTATATCAGTCAGGAAGAATGATTTAAGAGCAAGTGAACTGCACGAAGGTCTTATGATCTTTTTGACGTGATTCACAATATAGCACAATAAACAAACTTTTAGGAACATTGTTTGTCAGTTATGAAATGCAGTATTTATTTTAAAACTTATTCGAGTGGGTTGTAATAAGTTCAGCAAGGTCACAACTAGATAACGTGACTTGCAAGCGGGCCGTAATTCCCATGACAACTAGCAATACATCCCTGATAAACCAAAATGGCGGACAACAAAGGCCTTAAAAGTTAACGCGCTGAGTAAAAAAAATATTATGTCTTTTAATATCAGTGGAAATTATCATCTAAAAGAAGGCTAGAGTTTCTGCATATCCATCAAAGGCGGCTAAGATATTCGAAACGTTATCTAACGATGAAATTTGGCAAAAGAAATTATCATCTAAACGAAGGCTAGAATTACTGCATATCCATCAAAGGCGGCTAATAGATTCTCAACGTTATCTAACGATAAAAATTTGACGAAAAGAACTGGTGTCAGGCCCAAAATATTTCACGAGGTAAAATTTTCATTACACGTTAGATTAACGGGAAGTGTGAGATATTATTGAATCCCATATACCTTTCGGATCAAGTTATATGGGGCTTGAGATCGTTATAACATTTCATACAACCCAGTGAAATACAATGTAACTAATAATATAACGTTATAATCTCGACAATATTAATACTGTCACAAGGAATGAAGTCAAAACCCATCTGCTTGATGTAACGAAACGGCAAATGAATATAGTTTTGTCCGTTCTTTTCCACACAAGAATATATATAATTCCTTGATACAGATGCATCATTGGTAGGCCGAGACTAACCAATTCCTCTAGATGGATTGCTTACCATTCATAGGATAACGCTGCCACAAAGTGGTCATATGCCATCTGGAGAAATACGCTTTAATAACCATATCACACTCAATTTAGGATGTAGTATTTGTTGCCATCTTTCCTCTACAGTGTGCAGATTTTTCCCAAGACGTTGGAGACCAACAAAAAAAACAACAACTCAGGAATTCTTTACTTGTAGTGATGGAGCTCAGGCCTGACAATGTCACAAGGTAACGAGACAGACGTGACATACTGTCGATAACTTCACACTGAAGTCAATCAAGCTTAGCTCAGGCCTGACGATGTCACAAGGTAGTACGAGGCAGACGTCACATACTGTCGATAACTTCACACTGAAGTCAATCAAACTTAGCTAAGGCCTGACAATGTCACAAGGTAGTACGAGACAGACGTCACATACTGTCGATAACTTCACACTGAAGTCGATCAAACTTAGCTCAGGCCTGACAATGGCACAAGGTAGTACGAGACAGACGTCACATACTGTCCATAACTTCACACTGAAGTCAATCAAACTTAGCTCAGGCCTGACAGTGTCACAAGGTAGTAGGAGACAGACGTCACATACTGTCGAGAACTTCACACTGAAGTCAATCAAACTTCAGAATTTATCACTTCTATTTAGACATTATGATATTGCAGATTATATCTAAAATTTGCTTACTTCCGAAATTGGAGAACTTGACAACGTGAAAAACTACGCATCGTTGAAACTAAAAACTTTAACAACCAAAGTGCTCGAGTAAGCACGGACTATTTTATGTTTTGCAAAAGCACATGGTAACAAATTTTGTACGAATTTTACTTACTTATATTACATTCAAGAAATATATTTGACTGACCTTAACAAATCATCAAAACGAAAAAAAGTAATGGGGCCAAGTGTTAGAACTATTTTATTACCCTTAACATAAAGACGTGTCCTCATAATCGGTCTGCTAGGTATAATGTCCAGGACTGGATAGTAAATCGCCCTGAGGCCCTTACTTAAATGTATCTCGTTCAAAGTGTGAAGATAACCTAGGCCGCCATACATAGTCTGGTTATTTTCCCTCGTTCTAAACTGGATTTGAATCTGATAAGTGAAATATGATAGGTTGCCATCAACGCGCTCGTGTATTAATGTCCGGAGTTGAGTGACCACGGTTTAGATGACACAGAGGTCAAAACAGATATAGTCTGGAAGAGCATGAGGTGTGAGGAAAGTGTTAGCTAAGATGACGATCGGAACATTGCCTGGCCTTCTTCTATAGGTCGTGTGTTATTTCACAACTTGACGGAAATGGCCGAGTGATGTTCCGATTGCTGGGGTAGCTGTCAGTCGGAACATCTTCGAGTCTTTTCGATGCGAGTCGAGTTATTCGACTGTTGAAAGAGAGGCTCAAGTGCAAGGTTCTGGAGGAAAAAAAATCAAATGGCGAGCTATTTGAAGACCTGGTCCTTCTTTAATGAAAACAACACTCGAAGCCGTTTCAATTAACATGAAATATCAGCACTTTTGTGAATCTAATTTCTGCAACGTTCTTAGGAAAACAAAAAATGAACAAATCCGAGTTTAAATTTATGCATTAATGTTGCGTTCTTTGATGACGTGTCATCAGGTTTTAGTGAATTAGTGAAGTTGTTATGATGTAATAACATGCACGGGCTTGAGGGTAGTTCAAAATGGCCACTCTTTACATCCAGGGTCTTGTTCATGTCTCGCCATGCCCAAGTTGTATCAGCATGCACAATTTGCAAATGAAAGCGTTGGGAAAGTAAAACAAACCCTTCGCGGTAGCGGTTTTGTTCGTTTTAAAAGCACACATTTTGATTTCATCTACTCAGACAAGAAAATGAATTTAACCTCAAAATGATGCTAGTCTAGTACACTGTAAATTTATCTTGTGACATTGTTCCAGCCTAATATGAATTTCAGTTTTGGTTACCTTAAAGGTATGACTCAGTATGCTTTGTTTTCATTATTGATTTATCATTAGTCAACGTTCACAGATCCGTTTAAAGCCCCAAAATTTTGGGCGCCATGTTTTCCATTTAATTTCGTTTCGTTTACTTTTTCACCCACACTAGTCTTACTCTAGCATGAAACAAAGATGGCCTAGGCCATTTCAACGAGGTGACTGTATGTGTGTGTGTGTGTGTGTGTGTGTGTTTATAGAGTACGTGCACAAAAGCTAAACAAGACCAACATATGTCAGCAAATAAAGGCAAATCAAACGAAGTTCAAACTTTCGTCTACAGAAAGACAGTGATACATTAGGAAGTAAATACACATTGTTTTCAAACATTATTAACAAAGTTGTATATCACATAAATTAACGCAATTTTGGTCTAATAAAGACATTTGTCAATCATTAATTATTGAAATGTTTAAGGAAAAATATGAAGAAGGCAAATAAAATGGTGCTGGTCTAGATGTTTGGAATACACTTGCCACAATAAAATGTTTAGAATGAGAAGAGAATGAAATTGTCAATCTATGGTTGTACATGAAGACAGTAACTATTAACTCATCCGGTAAAGTTTGTTGTCCGACGTTTCACTTTCAACATAGATCAGTATACGGGTTACCGTAAATTGATATCAAAGAAAAACATTTCTTACGATCATCCATACGGACAGAAATTTTCAGTAAGTGCAAGACACTGTTATCCAAATTTTAATATGTACTATATCAATCCCTTATCTGAAGTTACCAACAACCTTACTACAATATGCAGTATATAAACCCCTGAGATGACATCACCAACAACCTTACTACAATATGCAGTATATAAACCCCTGAGATGACATCACCAACAACCTTACTACAATAGGCAGATTATAAACCCCTGAGCTGACATATCCAACAACCTTACTACAATATGCAGTATATAAACCCCTGAGATGACATCACCAACAACCTTACTACAATATGCAGTATATAAACCCATGAGCTGACATCACCAACAACCTTACTACAATATGCAGTATATAAACCCCTGAGCTGACATATCCAACAACCTTACTACAATATGCAGTATATAAACCCCTGAGATGACATCACCAACAACCTTACTACAATATCCAGTATATAAACACCTGAGATGACATCATCAACAACCTTACTACAATATGCAGTATATAAACCCCTGAGATGAAATCACCAACAACCTTACTACAATATCCAGTATATAAACCCATGAGCTGACATCACCAACAACCTTACTACAATATGCAGTATATAAACCCCTGAGATGACATCACCAACAACCTTACTACAATATGCAGTATATAAACCCATGAGCTGACATCACCAACAACCTTACTACAATATGCAGTATATAAACCCCTGAGATGACATCACCAACAACCTTACTACAATATCCAGTATATAAACCCCTGAGATGACATCATCAACAACCTTACTACAATATGCAGTATATAAATCCCTGAGATGAAATCACCAACAACCTTTACTACAATATGCAGTATATAAACCCCTGAGATGAAATCACCAACAACCTTACTACAATATGCAGTATATAAACCCCTGAGCTGACATCACCAACAACCTTACTACAATATGCAGTATATAAACCCCTGAGCTGACATATCCAACAACCTTACTACAATATGCAGTATATAAACCCCTGAGATGACATCACCAACAACCTTACTACAATACGCAGTATATAAACCCATGAGGCTGACATCACCAACAACCTTACTACAATATGCAGTATATAAACCCCTGAGATGACATCACCAACAACCTTACTACAATATCCAGTATATAAACACCTGAGATGACATCATCAACAACCTTACTACAATATGCAGTATATAAATCCCTGAGATGAAATCACCAACAACCTTACTACAATATGCAGTATATAAACCCCTGAGATGAAATCACCAACAACCTTACTACAATATGCAGTATATAAACCCCTGAGCTGACATCACCAACAACCTTACTACAATATGCAGTATATAAACCCCTGAGATGAAATCACCAACAACCTTACTACAATATGCAGCATATAAACCCCTCAGATGTAATTGCCAACATCAAGTTACCAACAAACCTGCCACAAATGTCAATGGTCAGGACCGCTCCGGTGGCCTGGTGGTTAGAGCGTCCGCATCGGATGCGGGAGGTGGTGGGTTCGATCCCCGGCCGAATCATAACAAAGACTTATAAAAATGGTACTGACATCTGCCTCGCTTGGCACTCAGCATTAAGAGTTTATAGTGTTAGGACGGGTCAGCCTGTTGTCAGGATAATGCGACTAGGTGGGACATCATGCTATATGTCTGCGACATTATGCCCCAGTGCTACACATCACTAAAACTGTCATAGAGGGACATAGAAAATTCAAATCATCTATGACTTAACACAAACGAATATGTAGAAATTTGCACCAACTACTGCGTAATATAGAAACGGACATTGTGTAACACAAATATATGGCAACTCCATCATCACTGTTCTTAATCAACAGACAGTGCCAAACTACCATGTTTAGTTTTATTTATAAATATTATGGGCTATTCCCCACCCCTACTCGGTAATAGATAAGTACCTCTTTCGAGATTGATCACGAAGTAAAATTTGTCATAAATAACATTTGAAGCTACCTCAGTAAGTGATTCAAAGTATGGAATAAGTTAACGGTTATCTATGCATAATGACCAGAACAAGAGCCCCCTGAGGGTACTCACGCCCTACTGCACTAAAATAATTTCCACGAATTCAAGATCAGACCATATCTTCCCTTTAACTGTAGAGTGTTGAAACCACCTCTGATAGTCTTCAGCGATAACAAGATTAAGCTGTAGTGGACTGTCAGACTGGCCTGCTGCTTTTCATTTAGGACCATGTTGACAGCAAGTTTTTCAAGAAGGCTGTCCTGTCAGCAATTCTGTATTCAAATAGGCGCCTATTAAACCCAAGATAATATTGTAAGAAGTCTTTTAGAGAAAACCATGTCTATAGGAAGATTTATTCAGGAGATTTCTTGCATAACGTTTCATGGCAATCCTCAAAGTAGTTTAGGAGGATCAGCCATAACAAACTGGTGCTAACGGACAGACGGACGGATGACAGACAACAGACAAATGACCACCCTATAAACTCTCCTGGTCTATGACCAGTAGAACAAAAACTGTGACATGTAAAACTTCACAACACTAATTGATGGCTTAACAAAATTGCACATACCCCATTGTCTTCTATTCTGTGAGATTTAATAAATGTAATCATGTTTTCCAAGAAGAAAAAATGTTCATATTTAAGATATAAAAAAGACTGTGTTTTAAGTATATTATATAATTTATTCCTGCATCGACAGTGCCATTTTTTTGCAGCTTATCCAGCTAGTTGCAGTTGTTAGTTTCAGTTTGTCTTTAACATTGTGAATCAAACGGAGTCAATTGTCAATGAAACGGAGTCAATTGTCAATGAAACGGAGTCAATTGTGAATCAAACGGAAAAATTCTGGGCTGCGACAATATACAGACAAGGACATCTCCTCATATAGCTAATTTTAAATGTAAAACTCCCATAAAAGTGTTTTATGTTGCACTGGTTTTAAAATTACGAAAGGCAGGTCGTTTTTTAACATTAAATTATTTCATCTGATTTTTGTGATTTTGTTTTACAATGGGGAAAGAGTCCTAGTGTCAGAGATGAGAAACAGGGACGGTCGGTCCAGAGGGAAACATTTTGTTTGGCCTGATATCCTAACTATTATCGCGATTAACTCGTAATGATATCCGCCAAATTGGGTATACTAGAAAGTTTGACAATTTTGTCCCTTGGGTCGGTGATTCGTCCGTGGGTATTCTCAAGTTCTTCCTCCACCCGATATACTAGCCACACTATATAGCCTATCATATGCTAGAAAATGGCGTCAAATCCACATAAAACAAACATCATGATATCTAAATTTTTCCGATATATATATTGAAAAAATGTGTATGTCTGTGAATATACTAATGTTGCATGGTGCATTTGTATTAGGACCATATAAAGATTAACTTTTAGTGCTAAAATATGTTAATTGTCTTAAATTATTATTATTATTATTATTATTATTATTATTATTATTATTATTATTATTATTATTTCTAAAACACTGAAGTATTGCATTTCACCGTTCACCCCATACAAACTTTAACTGTTAGGTTGAACGTTGCTAATTAGTAACATTAAGGCCTTCGATAAACTAATCTGTTATCATAAAAACAGTGAACTCAGTGACAAACGTTAACTGTTTGTTCAATTCCGACCTCAGATAATTAAATTTAATGAGAAATAATTTACACGTTAACATTGTCAACATTTACCACAATACAACAACAACACGTACCTGAAAATCGCTTTGATCTCGACTTTTTTCATTGATCCGTATAGATAAAGCGCTTCAATGAATGGAGAGATCATATCTCCAAATATTGCCTATATCCTTAACTGTATAATTAAAAGTGTAATTTCTTGTGGAGCGATAGTGTCATATTTAATTTGATGTTCTCTAGTGTGTCTAATAACTGTAGCTACAGGTCGCTTTCTGCAATGGAACCGAGTGAAACTCTCTCATCGAACATGATCGCTTATGGCATTGCACAAACATTTCCACCTGCCTTTTATAATCTCGTCAGAATCTCACGAGATATATTCAAAATATATGTAAATTATTTTCAAAATATAGTACCAGTGCAAGAGTATTTTGCGGCCTAGGCGAACCTTCCATCTTGCCCCCCCCCCCCCCCATTCACCTCATCACTTGTTATAAACTCTTTATTAGTATTAATACACGTTCGGCTTGATAATTTATTAATTTCATTAATTAGTCTATATATCTAATGATTTTAAATGAATAACCTGACAGTGTACTTCGTGTTTCGCTACCCCATCCCCACCCCCAACAAATCTTGGCACCTTAGGTGGACGTCTAGTTTGTCTATTGGTTAAACCGGCTCTGTCAAAACATAGTGTTCCTAAACCATACTCAATGAAGAAAGAGACACCTGTGAATTTTATATTATTTATTCAGCTTGACCTTAATTAGAGAGCTGCGCGAGTAAGAGGGACAATTACAATGGGGGAATTTCTGTTAGAACTGAACGCAAATAAAGTTGAGATCTTAGCTAAAGCGTTTGAAATTTGAGTCAATAATTGTTCCGACAAATTTCAACTTGCCTGTACTAACATCTCGCATCAAATAATTTTATTAAACTTTTTGAAAACGAAATAGCTAAATCTGTTACAAATTCACTCATCAGTTGTTGCCAAGCTGTAATTGTAATTGCCAAGTTGTAAGAACTGTTCCCTTAAAGTCTCTAACAAAGTAATTTACATCGTAAATCTTCACGTTTTTGAAGTAATAATGACAAAGTGACCAAGCTTGCTCTATAGATCCAATTTTCTCTGTCAAAGAAAATGACCTTTTTTTTGTCGTTTGGCTATTTTTACTTACTCGCCATTTCAAAGATAGAGTGGGATGTATACGAATCACGTGATCATCACAAGCCATACAAACCTCCCTACTCTGTAAATGGTTCATCTGCAAGATGAATTGTAATGACCCGTATGATTCATGACACAAGATCGTCCTATGACTTTTAAGTTATTCAAATACTCGTTTAAACAATCATTTCTTGATGATCTAAATATAAGTCCATGGAATAAAATCAAAATGTGTGACGATGTGTGACGATGAAGATAAGACGCTGGTACCGTCCCCAAGTCCAATTGGTTAACGACTGAAATCTTGGATGCCATGAAAACGCAAGGCCAATTCAAGGCTGCCGGAAATCAAGCACAATAGAAAGTATGGATATATCAAATATCCGGTATAATTAAACAAGGATGTCAAATATCCGGTATAATTAAAGTTTGAAACTCTAATTTTCAATGCCAGAAAAGAAAAAGGTCTCAGTTAATAGATTCTAATTTGGAAGGTTTTCAGTTAACTCGTGTATGTTTGTATGTATGTGGCATTTAACGACATCTCAGCCCAATAGTGACTAAATAGTGTCAACAATAAGTCCGACAAAAACCCAGAAGACATCTTGAGTGACCGAGTACTGAAGTCAGAACGATAGATGTCTTGATGCGACGATACAAAAAAATCATACGTGATGTTCAGGTTATACACGTTTTCACATTATGTTACCAACATAATTGGTAAGCCATAGACATCTTCCGCCTAAAAAAGAAACAAATAAAACGCTAGCAAAGTTCGTACCTTTCCGAACATGACTGATTGGCACCACACTCTGTCCAAGAAATGGACATTGATAGCATAATAAAATATGTATTTTCCAAGACAGTGTTTCCTCTACATAGTGTGGTCTAAAGAGCATTTACTTGTGTTGTTAGAACATGCTTGAATATAGTGTGCTATCTGACATTTATGTACCATCCATTATGCAAAAATGACAGCAATTTCGGAATTTGCTTTATTGTCGATATTCTGTCTGACCACAAGAGTCACAGAAGGATCACCGAACAATTCTAGACATTCTTTTTACACTGCGTGGGAAGCTTTTCATCAGGCTTTCAACATACAACCCGCACCCATACCCCCTCTCTCTCTTCTAATGCTCACTTGCAGCGATACTCAGCGACGTTCCTAGACTGCACATACAAAGGAAATCAAATCATTTTAGTTAACTGTCCATATTCAGCAACATTAAATGAAAAGAGACATCCAGATCTGGTTAATTTTCAAGCTATCATACGTATCCATTACTGATGGAAATTTGCCCTAGAGTAATATTTTAACCCCAGACATCACAGCTTGATCAAAGTACTCATTCAATGCAGGGTAACGGGCGAACATTAAAAATCACATAGCGGCTACATGCCTTGTAGATCGAGTTATACCAGTATTAATTTACAATGGAGAACATACCTTTAGTAGCGTGCAATATCCTTCAAGGAACCGAGGGTAAGTTATGATCCTTCTTCAAGGGTTCTTATGTCTGGATAAATCCCTGTTTCACAACGTATTCAAACCATTTCATAATTCCATGTAGCTGATGTACGAATATGAAAAGCACAGTAAATAGACGTAAAACGTGGGAAAGAATAGACAGCATGGATTCCCAAAATTCCTAAATCCCATGGTTCCGATAAGGATTGTTAAATCATTTTAAAACATTGCATGTATATCGTCCCAAATATGAGAGGTAGTGAGTCATGGTTCTTTTAAAATTCAAGTACCAACCTTCGTTATGAATTCTCTCTTTATTCCACGAGGGAGGTACAAATAACTGCTTTCCGTTGTGTGCCGTTCGTTATAACAGGCACCTTTTTGCAGGTATTGACGTGCGTCATAGGTGTATCGTAGTAGCTCTCAGGCTATCTCTTCTTAAATCTGGCTAACGCTTTATATTGCCGCTGTACTTATAAGCGAATCGTTTGTTTAAGTATCGGAGTCGTTGATCAAGGAAGGTGTTATGGAGATCGCGCTACGCTGTTAGTCCGATGTACTCCGTATTTCCATGAACGGTGAAATTCCAAGCGTTATTCGTTTGAACTCGAGATCCAAAAGTGAAGACATTCAAAAGCTGATGAGGCTATAACAACCACTCAACCAGAGACATTGCAATGGAACGGGGACTGATTTATGACACGGCGACGCAAGTCTTACCAATTTTAAGCTGCGTTTTATCGCTCCGTTTTAATTAAATTCGATGAAATATAACCTTTTATGGTAGAATGACAAGTCTAAGAATAAACTTCCCCAATCATCGTGGCATGTTAAAGTTGGGAAAAATACAAACAGGTGACGATGAAATTATTCGGACCATTATGTGACCTACAAGTGCTAATAAATTTAAATGTACGTCTTTGGGTGCCAACTAAATAACTGCAATATATCATCCGGGACAAATTACTTGGGTGACATATTTGCTCATTCATGAGGAATACAGAAATCGTAGGATGGAAAAGCGTTTGTCTTTATCTACTGATATCTGATTCACAGGTAATAACATGAAACTGTCAAAGCACCCGATACACGGCTTTAAAGTAACTTTAAGTCATTACTTGGTATGATGCAGACATACGAAGGAAAAAAAATCAATGCATTATATTATTAATTAATTAATTAATTAATTAATTAATTAATTAATTAATTAATTAATTATAATAATAGCAAAATAATAATAATAATAATAATAATAATAATAATAATAAATAATTAATAATTAGTAATAGTGATAACATTTAAATAACCTCTCTTGATGACAAAACAATGAAACCGTGAATTTTGTTCCCTCAGCAAAACAAGTTTAACAAACTGGAGCTGTTGTTTCTAACGACACCCTGGAGTTCTTGCTGCTGTAGAGGAGACGATGTTAAACTCGAGTACATTCCTTGCTGATGTGGGGAGACGATGTTAAACTCGAGTACATTCATTGCTGCTGTGGGGGAGACGATGTTAAACTCGAGTACATTCCTTACTGCTGTGGAGACGACGATGTTAAACTAGAGTACATTCATTGCTGCTGTGGGGAAGACGATGTTAAACTCGAGTACATTCCTTGCTGCTGTGGAGGGAGACGATGTTAAACTCGAGTACAATCAATAAGATGATTTTTGGCCTTCTCCTTCAAATTTAGAAAAATTACAAGCATACGCCTGTAAATGTAACAGGTATTAATTCGAGTCCTGGTTAGGGAGGTATGAAATACAAGTGTACGCCTGTGAATGTAACTGGTATAAATTCGAGTCGAGATGAACATATATGATTTTCTATTAAAATTCACAGTAAAAAGCGGGATGTATTTATTATTAACATTGTATGTTCACATGTCTGTGCGTCTGTCAACCCTTAAATGCTGGCAGCAGGTGCTTCGCAGAATGTACGTTATTCATGCTTGTGTGTACGTTACAAGAAAAAATGGGTAACTGGCAATAACAGTCTGTCAGAAGAAAGTTGCAGTAGTTGACAAAAGTCAACCTGATAGTTACAAAAGACTGAGGCAGTATCCCAGATTTAAGAATGATAAATTACATTTGGCTAGTATATACTAGAACAGAGCGTCTGAGCTGTGTACCAGACTGCACTTTATATATATAAGCACATGATACATACATTATACATACATCTGTTCATAGATATGCCATCACTTCCATGTCTAAACATGTGGTTACCTTAGAAATTACTGTTGATTAGCAGGCCATCACTTCCATGTCTAAACACGTGGCTACCTCAGAAATTACTGTTGATTAGCATGCCATCACTGCCATGTCTAAACACGTGGTTACCTCAGAAATTACCGTTGATTAGCATGCCATCACTGCCATGTCTAAACACGTAGTTACCTCAGAAATTACTGTTGATTAGCATGCCATCACTGCCATGTCTAAACACGTAGTTACCTCAGAAATTACTGTTGATAAGCATGCCATCACTGCCATGTCTAAACACGTGGTTACCTCAGAAATTACTGTTGATTAGCATGCCATCACTGCCATGTCTAAACACGTAGTTACCTCAGAAATTACCGTTGATTAGCATGCCATCACTGCCATATCTAAACACGTAGTTACCTCAGAAATTACTGCTGATTAGCATGCCATCACTGCCATGTCTAAACACGTAGTTACCTCAGAAATTACCGTTGATTAGCATGCCATCACTGCCATGTCTAAACACGTAGTTACCTCAGAAATTACTGTTGATTAGCATGCCATCACTGCCATGTCTAAACACGTAGTTACCTCAGAAATTACCGTTGATTAGCATGCCATCACTGCCATGTCTAAACACGTAGTCACCTCAGTAATTACTGTTGATTAGCATGCCCTCACTTCCATGTTTAAACACGTGGTTACCTCAGAAATTACTGCTGATTAGCATGCACTCACTTCCATGTCTAAGCACGTGGTTACCTCAGAAAATACTGTTGATTAGCATGCCATCACTTCCATGTCTAAACACGTGATTACCTCAGAAATTACTGTTGATTAGCATGCCATCACTGCCATGTCTAAACACGTGGTTACCTCAGAAATTACCGTTGATTAGCATGTCATCACTGCCATGTCTAAACACGTAGTTACCTCAGTAATTACAGTTGATTAGCATGCCCTCACTTCCATGTCTAAGCACGTGGTTACCTCAGAAATTACTGTTGATTAGCATGCCCTCACTTCCATGTCTAAACACATGGTTACCTCAGAAATTACAGTTGATTAGCATGCCATCACTTCCATGACTAAACATGGGGTTACCTCAAAAAGTATACACAAAATTTCTCAAAGTACTTTACTACCTTTAAATTACTGAATCTGGATAGAAATAATCATCCCGACAACATCATCGTGAGGAAAGATCCGTTTGCCTACGGAAGACAAAAATTATAACGCACTAATTGGATTTAAAAAATCTTACCTTCAAATCGGGCGGAAACTAACCAAGAAATATCACGAGATAAGGCGAAACAGAAACTATGACTAACATTTTAAAATATAAAATCACAGGTGTTAAAATTATTTACCAATAGAACTGTACCTATATTATCGTGCAACGATATACGAGTCGATGAATATTAAGTATTTACCTCTGCTGAGTAACTTTATAAATAGTTTATCGATGGGGACTTTTGCAGGTGTGAACACAAAATGGCAACATAGATAAATTTAAAGACTGCATGAATATTCATGAGTAGTGATAAGTGACATTTGAATTTCAGTGGACTGAAGTTACATCTTGCCCTGGAGATACCTGTAAAACTAAGGACATATTGGTGTTGGAGATACTTGTAAAGCTTAAAACATGTTGGTGTTGGAGATACTTGTAAAGCTTAGGATATACTGGTGAATATTCTGATTGATTTAACAGATTTCTTTATATGTTTAAAGCGTTTAACTACTAAATAATCTTGTAATTTTATAGCGCTCTACTGATAAAAAGCGTTGTAAGTTTAAAGCATTTTACGGCTAAGAGACGCCGAAAGTTTAAAGCATTTTACCGCTAAAAACGCTGAAAATTTAAAACGTTTTACTGCTAAAAACGCTGAAAGTTTAAAACGTTTTACTGCTAAAAACGCTGAATGTTAAAAGCGTTTTAGAGCTCACAATCACCGCTAGCTTACAACTGGTTTGTAAAAGCGCTCTACAAAATTACGTATAAAATAATTTTCCCAGCAAGGACCAAATTTTCGTCTGATACATATTTCTTATGAATGAATGCGTTTTTTCAATTCAACAAATACTTCAGATTTTAAAACAGAAAAAAGAAATACGGCAGTAAAATCACACGGAATATCAATATGTTCTTCTCTATCAGCCAAAAGCACGCCATCACTTTAGCTTTGACGGAGGATATAGAAATGGGAATGTGGGTGGGATGGAGTGGGAAAAATTCAGATAAGAATGGAATTTTGCCCATGGAAATAGCACTACAATCTTGTTTGTAGTTGAATTTCTAAACCAGCGACGTACCTCCTGTTGAAAATAACCATTCATCTTTACGAAATGAAGTCAAATAATGAAATTAACGCATTGATTGCTTGGAAAGCATACATGCTTGTGCGATTGACGGACCAGTATAAAAAGACTCTGCTGTATGGCAATGTGGCAAAACGATTTTACTTTTGATACTATCTCATTATTTCATTAGAGTACAAAATACTTTACTGGTGGCACCCGCCTTTTGGTTGTATATTAGATATATACTGGTTTCCTAAATTATCAATCAATTTGTAAAGTAAAAAGAAGATGAAGCAATTTAGGAAATATTTAATATTTTTTTGACGAATACATGTCAATTGGTGCTGCTGTTTAGTATATCACTCGCAAAAAAGGACGAAGGCCGCGATTAAGATTAGTTAACTCAGAAAGCACGAAGGCCATGATACAATGTGTTGACTCAGAAAGCACGAAGGCCACGATTGAGATGTGTTGACTCAGGACGAAGGCCGCGATTAAGATCAGTTAAAGCACGAAGGCCATGATACAATGTGTTGACTCAGAAAGCACGAAAGACACGATTGAAATGTATTGACAGTGTCACGAAGGCCACGATTGAGATGTGTTGACCCAGCACGAAGGCCGCGATTAAGATGTGTCGTATCAGACAGCACGAAAGCCACGACTGAGTTGAGTTGACACAGAAAGCAAAAAGGCCGCGATTAAGATGCGTCGTATCAAAAAGCACGAGAGCCACGATTGAGTTGAGTTGACACAGAATGCACGAAGGCCACGATTGAGATGTATTGACTCAGTACGAAGGCCGCGAATAAGATTTATTGACTCAGACAGAACGAAGGCCGCAATTGAGATGTGTTGACTGAGAAAGGACCACGGCCACAACTGAGATACATTGACTGAGAAAGGACCACGGACACAACTGAGATATGTTGACAAAGAAAGGACGAAAGTCACTATTGATACTTGGTAGCTCATAAAGCAAGAATACTATGATTGAGATGTAGGAATTCAGAAATAATTATCGTTGATAAAATACTGAATTACTTACTTTAAAGCGGTCATTGAAAGGACAGCGAATTAAACGAAACCAAAGGAATAAAACGCTTCAACGGAAACAAACGGTCAAACGAAATAAATCAATTATGGCTAATACACACAGTAAGTAAATTGGGGCAATGGGTAAAAAAGCGACAGCAATACAATAGATTAAATAAAACAATATGCTAAACAAAATTAAATAGACACGGTAAATGCATAGAAAGGAAAGTAATGAATATAAGAGGGATGACTCTAAAGCGTGCCAAATTTTGTCCTCGTCAGTGAGATGACTCTAAAGCGTGCCAAATTTTGTCCTCGTCAGTGAGATGACTCTAAAACGTGCCAAATTTTGTCCTCGTCAGTGATCTTCTCATGAAGCTTTCCACCCTCTGACAAAAAAAATATCATTTATCTGGATTGCTGGTGGTTATCGGAAATTATTAATTATTTTGTTATCATAAATAAATAAAAAAATATTCACCAGTTATATATATTGCAGTAATTGCCATTCCCCAGTCATATGTATCAATAATTGTTAGCAACTGCCATTCTCTAGTCACATATATGATTTATTGGTAGCAGTTGCCATTCCACCGTCATATATATGTCTAATTTGTTGTTATTACCATTCCCCTGTCATATATGTGTCTAAGTTTGTTGCGATTACCATTCCCCCGTCATATGTATGTCTAATTTGTTGTTATTACCATTCCCCTGTCATACATGTCTAATTTGTTGTTATTACCATTCCCCCCCCCCCCCGGTCATACATATGTATAATTTGTTATTACCATTCCCCCGTCATATATATGTCAAATTCCCCCGTCATATGTATGTCTAATTTTGTTGCGATTACCATTCCCCCGTCATGTATATGTCTAATTTGTTGTTATTACCATTCCCCTGTCATATATATGTATAATTTGTTGCTATTACCATTCCCCCGTCATATGTATGTCTAATTTGTTGTTATTACCATTCCCCCGTCATATATATGTCTAATTTGTTGTTATTACCATTTCCCCGTCACATATGTCTAATTTATTGTTATTACCATATCCAACTCATATATATATATATATATATATATATATATATATATATATATATATATATATATATATATATATATATATATATATATATATACATATATATAATGTGTTTTTATTACCATTCCCCCGTCATATAAATGTCTACTTTGTTGCGATTACCGTCCTCCTGTGATTTGTTTGTTGCTCTTAACGTTGGGATTCATTTGTATGGAAACTCATCAGAGGAGATAAATTATTTGGAACAGTTCTATTGTTATTATACCTTATCGAAACGGACAACATGAATGCTGTTCCGCATGATACATTTAACGCTAACAGATATCGTTACTAAACGTGTCAGCGATGAGATCGAAGGTTTGGACTTTCCTCAATGAATCGTATTTGCACGCAAAAAAGCACTAGCTAACAAGAAAACAATTAATCTTTTCTTTATAAACGTGTGATTCTTAAGTATATCCTTGATACAAGTTAATGATGAAAGAAAAACCAAATACCTGGTGTACAAATAAATGGAGTCATTGTATATCAATTCACTTTTGTGACAGCGAAAATGGCTTGAACATCTTTCAACTCAATGGGTTCATATAGACCTATAGGGCAAACAGGTTGATCTATTCAATTATAAACAGGGAAATCTTTATTGCATATTACCTGTCGGTCTTGTGCGTTCATAATAATATACACAAACTAATCAGCAATAGTTAGGTTTATGCTCGTATCTATATTACATGTAACAATTACCTTTTAAATCAAAGCAGAGATAAGATCAAACAAACATTAGGGCCATCTGAATAATGAATACTCGGATATTTTATATATGATACGTAAATTGCGGAAGTAATTTTCTTCTCGTCGTAAGCACTTGTTTAGTATGTACGCGAACGGTATATGTAACTATCATGATATAAAACATAACGCATGGTACGCATGTAAAAATGGTGTCTGTATCTATTATGATATAAAACATAACGCATGGTACGCATGTAAAAATGGTGTCTGTATCTATTATGATATAAAACATAACGCATGGTACGCATGTAAAAATGGTGTCTGTATCTATTATGATATAAAACATAACGCATGGTACGCATGTAAAAACGGTGTCTGTAACTATTATGATATAAAACATAACGCATGGTACACATGTAAAAACGGTGTCTGTAACTATTGTGATATTAAAGGTAACTAACTGCACGGGAAGCATATACAAAAAATGTAAATGCCAAAGAGGAGAAATAAAAGTTATCAACAAAAACAACAGTAAAGCCGATTTAAAACATATAAATCAAAATTTTAAAAGTTAAGAACGCAACTACTATTTTAAGACATAATGTTTTTCAAAACCTTTAAACGATTTGTGCAGACGCTCCTTTGGGTAACAATCAATTTGTAGTCAAAAGTGAATCAAGCCCTGTGATTGGATGATTAGTTGTGTCTGAAGGGAATCAAGCCCTGGGATTGGATGACTGGTTGTGTCCGAAGTGAATCAAGCCCTGGGATTGGATGATTAGTTGTGTCTGGTCAAGAATGAGTTTGAAAGTGAGATGTACGAGTTATGACATTTTATGTCAAATTATTTCGATGTATTATCAAATTGTTTTTTTTTTTTTTAACACGATTTCTAGAAAGGATATCTAATGACCATTAAATGACTTCTAAACAGAAGTTTGGATGTTATACGATTATGACGTTAAGAAGTAATACAAATCAGACGCATGTAGGCGACTAACAAATCTGAATACGATATGGATTCGTTAAAAACGGTTCTGATATTTGGAGGTTTTTTTAAGTAAAAGGTTTCGATGTCTACTTCCCTCGTAGTTTTACAACCCAAGAGACGAAACTTCAATAGCGGTTAACGCTAAAAGGCGAACAATAAGATATTTTTGACACAGTAGCGAAGGGATGTATTTATGGGCATTATTTACCACAGTCGTGTTCATTAGCATATTCTAACTTCGTATAACCCGAATATTCAATATTCAGGTTTCTCGGTCTGCTGGATTGAAAAATAAAAAATAAAGGTCAGACTGTGTTTACCTTATACCTTACTAAGGCGAAGTGGTAAATGATAACATTTTTTGTTAGTGTAGTCGCAAATAGCCGCCTATTAAATTTTAAAAAAATCAATACAATAAGCTGGCCTTCAAGTTAACTCCTCACCCACCATAAGGCATATTCAAGACACGCAGAGGAAGTTTTTCCGATCCGTTTAAGCCATCACGCCCAGTATTGAAAAAATGTTTACGTGTATTAACCAAGACCTCGAGTAAACTGGGTCTTAGAACTTTAATGAAGCCATTTGGTAATTATTTGTTCAGATAATCATTCAAAACTAATTTAGGACTATCTAAAACTTCCTTCTGTAAAATCCCGTGGTCGTCGTAACATGTTGACAGCATTATCTTTCAATATATAAATGTAAAAAAAAAAAGCTTTCAGGGACCAGTGAAGGACACCTGATAAAATGTATACCATCGGGCAGTCAACAAATCCGTAATAATCCGAGACAAAATGTTAACAAACTTTTTTTTAAACAACGATATCGCTAAAGAAAACTTTTATGCACGGAAACATTATCAATTCCGAATGAGTGATTCAAACAAATGCAAATTATTTGACCCTTTTGAATACTTTTATGGATTACAAGAATTACAAACGTTACATTGTTTTCATTTTACAAAGAAAACCAATAAAGTATTACATAAAATAAATACGAGTAAAGCTCAGTGTTAATCAGTTTCAAATAATAAAAAAAATCATATTTTTTTGGCACGTGTTTGGGTCTTAACGACGGATGAGAAGACGTCAACTTTACTGGAGTTGGCATTTCGACCTATGAAAACACGTCAGTTTCATTCGAATTTGCATGTGTTTGAGTCTTATCGACGGATGAATAGACGTCAGCTTCATTTGAGTTGGCGTGTATCGCGAGCGGGTTTAATCCAATATGGGAATATGAAAGAAAATTTATGCAACATCAATAGGTTTTCCTTTTGTATAAAATATTTTCTAAGTAAGAATGAATATCTCTTATAAGACGAAAAGAGTGGATGAGTACTAGTAAAATGAGGACATAAAACAATGTCTAGTCTGTGTGGTGCAATCTTAGTACCGCTTTCTTCAGGTGTGTGAAAGATGTGATGGATGTTTTATATAGTACCTAGGTTTATTGAACAAGGACTAGATAGGGATGGCTGGGGCATGTGTGTCGTATGCCACAAGACGCGCTAAACAGAACTGCATTACGCTGAAAAAAGGTGGAAAGCACAAAAGGGGGCGGCCTATGGAGACATGGCGAAGGACAGCTGAGAAAGAAAGGGAGTGGTTCGGCCTGACATGGCGTTCTCTGGTGGAAACCTTGAGTATCGCCTAAGGCACGAAAAGGATTCAATGACTGAATGAACATATCGGAACTCACCTTGGTTAAACAGGAGAGATCAAAGACGGCCAGCTGGTGTATTCAGTTGCGTCCAGATAGGTGTGTCATGCTTTACAAACACTATAAGGTTTCAAATTTGGCATAATACACATTCTCATTCGTTTGCTCTCGCTTCAATTGAAATGTTGATAAAACTATGTAACAAAACAGTTTACTTACATACAACAACAATGTGTACATATCAAGTCATTTACATTTTAACAATATCATGAGAACTAGGCTTGAATTTATTTTGCAGAGCCGCGATTTTTTTGGTTTCGTTTGAAAGCTGAAGTTATCTGTTTGCTTACAGGCATTGATTAAAAAGGAAAACCAGCATTACAAGAAACGTCAATGCCATGGTTTACTCTACCTCGCATCTATTTCAATGTTTATAATAGGTGTACGTTTGTCATTCTTGGGTACAATCAGCCTTACACAGGGATAAAGTTCCACATAGAATCTTTAACAAATGTTTGATGTTGTGGGTTTGAAGCCGTTTTTCAGCACATACCATAGGTTTTACATGGCGGCTTGTATATTTGGTGGAAGAAGAACCCGGGAAGAACAAACAGCCATCGGAAGCTACCATTTTCGCTAGTCAAGGTTCCGATATTTTAGTGCTTTGTCCTAGCAGCATGTATTGGATTTCATTAGCTGCCTCCATTAGTATGTAATGCCAATTAACCAATAGTGTGTAACAGCAGTGCGTTGTACATCGGCTGGAAATGGTGGAGGCAACTGACTTATAAAGGATACTTTGTAAGTCTAACGTGTAGGAAAAGTGTTCAAATTTTAACAACTTAATTTTGATTGGATGCGTCCCCGCATCCAATGAAATTCACAGACCCGAAGCACAGAAATATCTGATCGATACGCCAAGGTTTAGATAGGGTTATCATATCGGAACCTTGGGTTGCGAAGATGGGGAAGCTACTGGCATACAGACATTCTCACAAAACCACATTAATCGGGTCGAGACTCGAACCCCGTTGACCCGTTGTCAGAGGTGAGATCTCAGTGATCTGTAAAGGCGAGGCCTTATACCACTCGGGGCAGTACTTTAACAAAAATATACCAATGTAAGAAAGCACCTTGAAAAATGAATCTGAAATATTTTCATAGAGAGACAAGAGAGACAGTCAGCGAGAGAGAAGAAGACAGACATGCATACATACAGAGAGAGAGAGAGAGAGAGAGAGAGATTCAAATTTCTTAATTCTTATAGCCAAATATACAAACAAGTCTCCGTTGTAAATATCAAGCCAATTATACTATTTTAGTAAATATACATCTAAAATGTTTGTACATTCATACACACGTCTGGCGGACCCTCCGTTTTTAAATTCAATATGGAAAATACGAGTAAGAAACACTTTCAACTCCATTTTCCTAACTGATGTTTATCATACTAATTAGATTATGAAAATAATTACTGAATGTCAATTAAAATTTATTTCCATGATGAACAGCGACACTGTTTTTGACTTCACCAAGGTATTTAAACGGTACTAAAATATATGGTAATTAGTCGCGAATGAGGCATCTAGTAATTGATCGTACCTAAGGCATATATTAATTAGTTGTGCCTAATGCGTATAGTAATTCATTGGGACTATGCCATAACTTAATCGGGCCTAAGGCATATACTAATTCATTGGGACTATGCCATATAGTACTTAATCGGGTCTAAGGCGTATAGTACTTAATCGGGCCTAAGGCATATATTAATTCATTGGGACTATGCCATATAGTACTTAATCGGGCCTAAGGCATATATAAATTAGTTGTGCCTAATGCATATAGTAATTAGTAGTGCCTAAGGCATATAGTAATTAGTTGTGACTAATGCATATAGTAATTAGTAGTACCTAAGGCATATAATAATTAGTAGTGCCTAAGTAATTCATTGGGACTATGCCATATAGTGCTTAATCGGGACGTAGGCATATATTACTTAATCGGGCTTAAGGCATATAGTAATTATTAGTGCCTAATACATATAGTAATTAGGTTGCTAATGCAAGTAGTAATTAGTCGTGATTTAGGCATATAATAAGTAGTCGTGATTGAGGCATAGAGTACTTAGTCGTGATTTAGGCACAAGGTAATTAGTCGTGATTTAGGCACATGGTAATTAGTCGTGATTTAGGCATATAGTAAGTAGTCGTGATTTAGGCATATAGTAATTAGTCGTGATTTAGGCATATAGTATTAGTCGTGATTGAGGCATAGAGTAATTAGTCGCGATTTAGGCACAAGGTAATTAGTCGTGATTTAGGCATATACTAATTAGTTGTGATTTAGTCATATACTAATTAGTTTTGGTTTAGGCATATATTAATTAGTTGTCCCAAATGCATATAGTAATTACACTTGCCTAAGGCATACAGTAATTCGTCGTGATTTAGGCATATAGTAATTAGTTGTGCCAAAAGCATATAGTAATTTGTTGTGACTAAGGCATATGCTAATTAGTCGTGATTTAGGCATATGCTAATTAGTCGTGATTTAGGCGTATAGTAATTAGTCGTGATTTAGGCGTATAGTAATTAGTCGTGATTTAGGCATACTGTTACGATACACATTCAGAGCCATAGGAGTAATATTTAATTCCGTATTGCGATGAACCTTCCTCTCGTAGAGAGTAAAAGAAAGTTTGTTGTTGTTATTGTTGTTGTTATTATTATTATTATTATTATTATTTAGTTACCTGTTACAATTCAGATTCGTTTTTCTTGGAGTAATTTGATTACCAATAAGTCTCTTACAATTAGAGGAAAACATTTCCTAATCTTCGATGCCTATCAAATTGATTCATTGATGTATCAATTAAATCGGGTACAAGTGGGTTTAGATAATATTGCTTGTAAATTTCATCAGGATAGAACTTTCTACTGTGGCTTTCGGCAGGGAAAAGGACTGGTCACACTATTCTTTGAAATAAAGTCAAATAAGCACACGGTGTCCCATGAATGGCAATGAAATACGTACGCATACCTAAACCGGTCAAATAAACGAATTTGGAAAAAGGTCTATCATTAAGGAATCTTTATAGGTATTTAATCATGTACTACGACCCTGCGTGAAAGTGCTAACACTCAAAACAGGTATTTATAATACCTTTAACAAAAATAGCCATTAATAGAAAATTAAAACGATTAAATCAAGGCAAAATTGTCAACCTCAAAAACAGGATAGCCATTAGGAGTCGTGTCTTCTCAAAATATACATTTTTTGCTTCATATAGCGACAATAGCGATATCCACTTATAGATGCCTCACCCCCCCCCCCCAACAATTCAGTATAAGTAAAACACGTGATGCATTTTACAAAGTTATGTACAAAGCAATTTTAATCAGAACCATCAGAGAAATTTTAAAAAAAAGAAGCTTAAGTCCATTGAATACACAAGTAAGTAGTAAATTGACCATTACTTGAAAAACTTCGCGATATTCGCACGTTTCGGAACCTGTAACTTCAGTTTGGTACAACGCAGAAAAGTCAATGATGGCTTGATTGATAGAAAAATATCTCAGAAGTAAAACAATCCATATAGTATGGTCGTGTGCCTTTAAAGACGGAGATAGCAGAAGGAAATCGAGGGTCATGGGTGGAGCGAAGTATTTGGAAGTTCCGTACCTTCTCTCTTATATATTATGATAGAGAGGATCCTATGTCAGAACGGGTCATGGGGGTAATCTCAGGCATTTTTGTCACTCTGTATGCTTTTTTCCTTTAGATGATTGTTTTTATTTCTTAACATCAAGCTCGCATCGAGCACCTGTGGAATACACAGGTAATAAGTAAACTGACCAGTACTTGAATAAACAGGTAATTAGTAAACTGACCATTACTTGTATATTTTCACCTTTTAAGTTACTCAATATTTATGAAGTTATACAAATATCAGATCATATGCAATAGCCACAAAGCCCGCTCTTTTCTGCAGTAGACAAATTGACACAAAACGTATTCCGTCGGTACCAATAACCCCCGCATGACGCCCTCCCCGCCTTTAAATATTCTGCATGCATGGTGTGTGTGCATTTCAATATTTGCTATGTTCAGAATACGTTGGATCACCATATTTGAACTTTCGAAAACAGGACACTCCGGAGAATGGGTGTATCTGTCTCATCATCTGCCACCTAACTTCGTATTAGTGTGTTCTATATAGTACCTATATATCAGATCAATCCATCATCAGCGTGTACAACGAGCAAAAGTGATAATACAACGTTCCATATTCGCATCGCAAAGCCATGAGAAAGCAAAACAAAATTATATCACTGCAACAGGGCTCTATATACACGTATATACATTTCATTGATAAAGAACAAGAAGGACAAATCCCGGAAAATTTTGGCTATTTAAACAACAACAACAGTAAACAAACAAATAAACAAGCAAAAAAGATATCAAAAAAATAAAGGCGCGACCGAGATTTAATTAAGGACCGAAAAGGACGACGGGTCTAGGGAAACAGGACGTACGGTAACCCTTTTCTGTAGTGAAATGCATAATAAACGGACAGGAAAAAACACCTAATATAAATAGTAATCCCAAATCGTTCAATAATAAAACTATTAGATGTGAGAGAGAGAGAGAGAGAGAGAGAGAGAGAGAGAGAGAGAGAGAATGAATACTGACGAATTTATAGACCTTCCTTGAGGCTGAAAATGGATCCTTGTCCTCGCTAAGACAAACATAATCCCCTTCAATCTCCATCGTTACGAATACAGTAATTTAAACTTTGCAAGGTAGCTTGAGGTCCTTAATATATCACTAGCGTAAGTGTGTATTCCTGATATTATAGCTCGCACAACAAACAGCGAAAATACAGGTCAATTTTCGCAATCTCAAATCGGAAATGTTGGGTTACACGCAAGTTTTGTTGATATTTACGAGTCACATATTTTGCGCCACAACTTGATGATTTAATTTAAATGCATTGATTGAGACCGATTGACAAGACAGACACATCGATCGAATTCTTGTCTGTTAAACATACGTCAGGCAGGTCATTTTGTCCTCTGGCACATTCCCGTGATAGTTCTCTTAGGCCCAAAGGCAATAGCAGTGGATTTTACGCAGCTGAGTGTAAATTTAGTCACAGTGGAGGTACGAGTTTAGTCATCGCATTATATCTCTCAGTATCTATCAAAATCACACGCGAAAGGCCAGTGAAATATTCGATCGGAAAATTAAACACAGCTGGAGTGGCAATATTTTTACCACAAAACCGGCCAAAAGATAGGTGGCAATATTTTTACCACAAAACCGGCCAAAAGATAGGTGGCAATATTTTTACCACAAAACCGGCCAAAAGATAGGTGGCAATATTTTTACCACAAAACTGGCCAAAAAATAGGTGGCAATATTTTTACCACAAAACCGGCCAAAAGATAGGTGGCAATATTTTTACCACAAAACCGGCCAAAAAATAGGTGGCAATATTTTTACCACAAAACCGGCCAAAAGATCAGACTGTAATCAAATACATGATACGTTTTTATTGACGTTTTTTTTTTTTTTTTACACTTATTTGCATCAGCTTATATATTTTGTTCTAAATGAGTATTTATTTTTCAAGTTTTAACTTTTTAAAACTGAACATAAGAGCTTTTATTTAATTTGTATTTTCAATAATCGTCTGAGGCCACGGCAAAATTCACATTTTTGGACTCGGGTACAAATTATATGGTTTACGAAGTGATAATAACGGAAGTGAATATTGGTCCCGTCCATCACGCTTTATTTCATTGTTCTTTTATATTAGCACCACGATTATCTCCCTTTTTTAAACACCACATTGTACTGAAAATGACGAAACAAGTTCCGAAGTTAAGACGCTTAAAACTTGAAACAATACGGATATAATATTTACAGAATATTTTCATTAATGAAAACATCCAACACATTTTTTTCAGGAAAAATCAACTTATGGAAAATTGGAAGATAATGTTGGATGCACTAAAAATGTATACTACTGGTTAGATCAAGTTTATCATTTTAATCTGCGCATGAGCACTCTCTAAAAAGAAAAACATAATCAACTGTTACTGACCTATTTTCACATGTAATGGTAGAACTCTTCTGGACTCACAATACTAATTAAATTCCCATATTAAAACTACGCAAACACCATGAAATCAAAAATTCAATAACTTGAAATTTCTGAGTGCTCATGATCAAACCTATAATTATTAGTATAGACGCATCCTGGATGACAGCTTCTGTGTGGAGCAAACCAAAATTAGCCGGGGTAATTTCTGGACATACGTGTGTTTGAAACATGTACTTTCAATTCCGCATTAAAGATTCATGTGTTTATTTCAGTAATGAGTGTTCCAAATTCAAGTCTGTTAAAGGGGGCGCTCACCAGTTATTATGTACTTTTGAGAGGGTGACGTATGTAAGGTAAAGATCTTTGCATTTCAAACATGCACAGTGGAGAGAATGTTGGTATACTTCCATGTTACATTAATGTAATGTGGGTGACATTTCTTTGGATATTGTACTTTTGGAAATTGTACATGATCTAAGCACACCGCTAACTAAAATGCTTGCTCCCTTGTGCTTCAAAAATCAGCCTGAATTTGTCTGAAGTACACTATCCGTAGCAGCTAGTTTAGTAGTTATTCAAATAGGGAAAATGAATTTTGTCAGACTAGACAATACCAGCTTCTGAAAGTGCAATGAATGAATTACCAAATATATAAAATGTACAAAAAGTTATCGGCTCATTTTTTATACAGTTTACCTCTGAAGCCCAGGAAGTTACAATGGCCAAGTGTAGCTAGCAGTTTTTTGAAAGGTGCACATCTGGAGCAAGGCCAAGCTGTATACTCTATAACCCAAATTACACCCATCAATCATACACCAAATTAAAGGGAATTAAAGGTTCTTTGTACTATACCTAAGATATACAAGGTCTTTTTAAATAGCCAGCATAATCAGTCAGGAAATCCGGTGAAATTCTTTTTCTTTAAAATTCTAACCCTATACAAAATACGAAGCTGTAGAGCGCCACCAAAGGACTGAAATTCCATCAATAAAACAATGTCTGTTTTTGTCACTTACAACTAGGATAAGCTCTCAAAAGATTCTTTTTACTAACAACTCTCTTCCATTATCGACCAATCCTGGCCAGCCAAAGTCATAAATGCTCGACTTTATCTTTTTCACCCATTTCTAGGCTGGTTCCCATTTTTCCATACAATTAGTGCCGTGTGTCCTTCTTACGGATAGTTGTCCAGACTATAATTATTGATCTGCTTAATTAATCACTTGAGTTTTAAGACCCAAATTCATTGTCACAGGCTAATGAAAGTTATTTTATAAACATGAGTGTAATTAATAGCAAATGAAACAAAAAATACGAAAAAAATTCATTCCGAAAAACAAAATGCCAAAAGAAAATTGCAAAATTTTCATTAGTCATTGTAAATTCATTCAAAGTTACATTTTCTGACGAAACTTGTGTTTATATTAATTATGCAGAGACAATTTTGTTACAATTGTAACAGTATGCCGTAGCTAGATAGCACGCTGATAATCAGCTGATCAGTGTTGTAATAGTATGACGTAGCTAGATAGCACACTGAAAATCAGCTGTTCCGTGTTGTAACAATATGACGTACTTAGATAGTGATATAGATAGATAGTACGCTGAAAATTGGCTGTTCTATGTTGTGACATTACGTAACTAGACGATACACTGTCACTGGCTGTTCTATGTTGTGACATGACGTAACTAGACGATACACTGTCACCGGCTGTTTTATGTTGTAACATTATGACGAAGCTAGACAACACATTGAGAACTGACTGTTATATATTGTAGCATTGTGACGTAGCTAGATAATACACTGAGAAATGGCTATTCTATGTTGTAGCATTGTGACGTAGCTAGATAATACACTGAGAAATGGCTATTCTATGTTGTAGCATTGTGACGTAGCTAGATAATACACTGAGAAATGGCTATTCTATGTTGTAGCATTGTGACGTAGCTAGATAATACACTGAGAAATGGCTATTCTATGTTGTAGCATTGTGACGTAGCTAGATAATACACTGAGAAATGGCTATTCTTGGCTGAGAAACATACGGTTAAGAATCATGCTACTATTTATAGAATACAAGAATAATAGATGTGCGAGTATTTTTTAAATGGCAAAATGTTTGCATAGAATGTAAAATTTATAAACATTGTTTATATACGAGTATATGCGTAGCAAACGTTTAGGTCACAAATTTTAGAAAAGGTTGAAAGAGTGGAACTACCTTTGTTACTAAGTTTGCTTTTGACGCAACATTCTTCGTTGAATGATTGTGGAATCTGACTATTTCATTTGAACGTTCCACGGCCTCTGCCTGAAAAAGAAACGAAATGTACATTTATTGAGATCAACACCAAAACATCATATACTATACAAAATGCACACATATATATCTCACTGTATCCTATATTTCGTCATACAAATGATTACAGATGTACAGCTGGAAGGTTCCAGAACTTGTATTATCTATCGGAGAAATCGGAGTTCAGTCGGTAGAGTATCTTAGTCTCATCTTGCAGGTCTCGAGTTCGAACATCGGTGTCGATGGGCTGATTCTCGTAACCTATAGGCAATGTGTTTGCCTTTGCTCAGCTTGTTAGGACCATTATTTGTGTCACACAAATAAGCTAATGTGACTCATTGAAAAAGAAAAGCCTCGTTAAATATATTTTATATTATTATTAGAAGGAAGCAAAGTTGTGAAATACTTTGAAGGCTCACAAAGAGATCTAATGTTGACACACTTAAGAGAGGAGAAATATGATAACATTTGGCCATGAGCATCCATTACTGACAGCTTTTGGCACCTCTCTATCAAATCACGTGACTAACTGCCGGAAAAATAGCCCTCTTGTTACGACGATTTCGGAGTGGCACCATATATGACTCGCAAGTGAGGTCACTTTCTTATTAAAGCTCAGATGTATGTTTTAACTACACTGAAGTTAAACACAGGTTCCCTGTATTCAAGTAGTAATTTCACCAAGATTCTCTCTCACGTATCTTATCTGTTTAAAAAAAATGGAGTGACACTTTACATCTACTGATGTAATCTCTCGCGAGAAATTCGTCTCATTTCGTTACATTTTCATTACACAAATAGTGATGAAAGCAATTCACACGTGTAATTTCTTTCGATCCGAATCGTCAAGATAATTAGATCGAACCAAATATATTTTGAAAGTGTCTGACACGTTTCATTTTCTTTCTTTAATCCGCTCCAGTAGCCTAAGTGGTTAGAGCGTCCGCCTTGAATGTGGAAGGTCGAGGGTTCGATCCCGAGTCATTCCAAAGACTAATGAAAATGGAACTTGCAGCTGCCTCGCTAGGTGCTCAGCATTAAGAGGTTAGTTTAGAACTGGTCGGCCTGGTGTCAGGATAATGTGACTGGGTGTGACATGATGTTACATGTCTGCGGTATGATGCCCCAATGCTAGACATCACGATATACTGCCACGCTGCAGACATCGTAGCGATATGACTGCATTAGTTAAAGCTGCGTTAAAAATATAAAAAACAAAAACACAAGTTTCAGTTTCTTTATAAATGGATACCAATTTAGCATGCGTAGTAAATACAAACTTGAAAGGTCAATGCCAAGAACCAAAATATCGATCACAACTGACCAGTGTAAACTGACCAGTGTAACCTAATGGACCCTACCTCAATTTATCACGTTCCTAGTTGTATCGGTCAGCCAAGAACCAAAATATTGATCACAACTGACCAGTGTAACCTAATGGACCCTCCCTCAATTTATAACGTTCCTAGTTTTATCGGTCATGATTCAGAAAATATTTCCGAAACAGGCTTGAGCAATTTGGAACATGATTCAGTAAATATTTCCATTACAAACTGTGCAGTTATGAATGAATCGTCAGATGAAATTTTGTCCAACTCAATGACTCACACCTTTGATAAATAATTTTATTTGTAAGGTCCATGGCATGGACAAATTTCACCTATTTGCTGAAACTAGAGATGTCTCAATCAAGACACGTGAGTATCTACTTCACGGTCGATCTTATCTGAAGTAAAGGTTAAAATCAAACAGTTGTGATTATGTTCAACGTCAAGTGGCCTTCAACTTTACTCGGCTAATTGATCAATCAAAACGCGGGCGGAAATAAAACGGTCACTTCAAGTTGGATTTGGTATTCTTTTGTTAAACAACTAAATTTGTGTTTCCAATTTCAAAGCAGAACGTTTCAGTGCTTTCTCGGCACCATTCGATTTAATAAAAACACATCGAAACTACTTAGAGGATTTTCAAAAATAATTAGCAAGTTAGAAAAAAAAGCACGTTCATGTGGTTGCAAAAAAACCTTTAATGTTTTATGCATGACATACGTTTCTAAACATTCAAAAGCACAATAGCTACATAATGATATTTTACTATTTCAATGTGATTTAATTTCGCTAAGATATAATGGCTTTAAACCAATACAACTGCATGCAAAAATAAAATATATAAATTTGTAAATAAATTTGACGACGAAATGTTAGAAGAACAAAACGGGAAACTACTCCGCCTCCGCATAGATGGTTGGACAGATTCAGTGTACAAATTATTTTGCCACGACAAAATAATTAAACAACTACCTTAACCAAAGAAACTCCTTATTAATTAAACTACTACCTTAACCAAATAAACTCCTTATTATTTAAACCACTACCGTAACCAAAGAAATTCCTTATTAATTAAACCACTACCTTAACCAAAGAAATTCCTTATTATTTAAACTACTACCTTAACCAAAGAAATTCCTTATTAATTAAACCACTACCTTAACCAAAGAAATTCCTTATTATTTAAACTACTACCTAATTAACCAAAGCAATTCCTTATTAATTAAACCACTACCTTAATCAAAGAAACTCCTTATTAATTAAACCACTACCTAATTAACCAAAGAAACTCTTTATTAATTAAACCACTACCTTAACCAAATAAATTCGTTATTATTTAAACTACTACCTAATTAACCAAAGAAACTCCTTATTAATTAAACTACTACTTTAACCAAAGAAACTCCTTATTAATCGTCGCAATTGTTGAAGTACCTCAATCAACAAAACTGTAACGAACCCATCGTTGTCCTTTGAAAATGCAACAGTGTCGTGTGTACCGAACCCATCGCTGTCCTTTGAAAATGCAACAGTGTCGTGTGTACCGAACCCATCGATGTCCTTTGAAAATGGAACGGTGTCATGACCGGGTCTTCACAATTACAGCATAATGTCATTATAATTTCACAGAACTTCCTGCGTAATGAGCGAAGTCAAAATCATTCCTATTTATTAAGTGATACAGAGAACTATCATCCATAGGCCACTGTGATCCATGGGCCACTATCATCCATGGGCCACTGTGATCAATATTTCTTGTCAAAGGTATTACATTTTTACAATTTTAATCCAACAACCGACTGAGCTATAAACATAGGATTACTGATTTTTGTTACGATCGACTTGTGGTTTGCAAGAATGGCGTATTGCAGACGACATAAGAGTTGCAGATTACTTTTCAACCTTATCTCAAGTGATTTTCCTTTGTACTTTTACTGCCATCCAGTCATTTCTGATGGCAACTGGAGGATTCTAAAAACTGAGTTTCAATTCATAAACATTTTCAGACATCTTTCCGCTTGTACAGTGTTAACTATTTCATACTTGCCAGCTTTACTCTGACATAAATCAAATCCCATGATACAGTTATTTGCAAAACCTTTCACAGCTTGTTCTATATGCATTAGAGAGTTTTTAGCCACTCTAAATTCGACACATCAATCCAAGCTTTGTTAAATTTAATATCAGTGAAGAACATTTCAGGTATTTGATGAACAATGTCAAGAAGAATGTTGTATTAATATATGGAAGAGATTTATTTTCTTGTCTTATATTCTCTTTTATTTTATATTATTTAATTATTTATTTACTGTTTGCTTATTTTGGGATTTTTTTGTTGTTGTTGCTGTTGCTGTTCTAAGAGAAAGATTTATTCAATAAATTATTTTACGATGACACTGAAGCAACTATAAAGAAGAGCCCTTAGTAGGACCAACGATCATTGGGCTGAAGGGAATTTCCAAGAATTCAAGATGAGATCATTTCTTCCCTTTAAATGTTAAACCCATCTTTGATATACTTCAGCCAAAACAAGATTTTCCAATGAGCTACTGTTGTGGACATACTAAATGTTAGCGTGGCATAATTTTCATTTAGGACATTCAAATAAATGTTAGCGTGGCACAATTTTCATTTAGGACATTCAACTAAATGTTAGCGTGGCATCATTTTCATTTAGGAAAATCAACTAAATGTTAGCGTGGCATCATTTTCATTTAGGACATTCAACTAAATGTTAGCGTGGCATCATTTTCATTTAGAACCATCAACTAAATGTTAGTACGGCATCTTTTCATTTAGGACCATCAACTAAATGTTAGCGTGGCATCATTTTCATTTAGAATCATCAACTAAATGTTAGCGTGACATCATTTTCAGAACCATCAACTAAATGTTAGCGTGGCATCATTTTCATTTAGAATCATCAACTAAATGTTAGCGTGGCATCATTTTCATTTAGAATCATCAAATAAATGTTAGCGTGACATCATTTTCAGAACCATCAACTAAATGTTAGCGTGGCATCATTTTCATTTAGAATCATCAACTAAATGTTAGCGTGGCATCATTTTCATTTAGAACCATCAACTAAATGTTAGCGTGGCATCATTTTCACTTAGAATCATCAACTAAATGTTAGCGTGGCATCATTTTCATTTAGAACCATCAACTAAATGTTAGCGTGGCATCATTTTCATTTAGAACCATCAACTAAATGTTAGCGTGGCATCATTTTCACTTAGAATCATCAACTAAATGTTAGCACGGCATCTTTTCATTTAGGACATTCAACTAAATGTGAGAGTGGAATCATTTTCATTTAGAACCATCAACTAAATGTTAGCGTGGCATCATTTTCATTCAGGACCATCAACTAAATGTTAGCGTGGCATCATTTTCATTTAGGACATTCAACTAAATGTTAGCGTGGCGTCATTGTCATTTACAACCATCAACTAAATGTTAGCGTGGCATCATTTTCATTTAGGACATTCAACTAAATGTTAGCGTGGCGTCATTGTCATTTGCAACCATCAACTAAATGTTAGCGTGACATCATTTTCATTTAGGACATTGAACTAAATGTTAGCGTGGCATCTTTTTCATTTAGGACAATCAACTAAATGTTAGAGTGGCATCATTTTCATTTAGGACATTCAACTAAATGTTAGCATGGAATAATTTTCATTTAGAACCATCAACTAAATGTTAGCGTGGCATCATTGTTGTTTAGAACCATCAACTAAATGTCAGTGTGGCATCATTTTCATTTAGAACCATCAACTAAATGTTAGTGTGGCATCATTTTCATTTAGAACCATCAACTAAATGTTAGCGTGATATCATTTTCATTTTGAATCATCAACTAAATTTTAGCGCGGCATCATTTTCGTTTAGAATCATCAACTAAATGTTAGCGTGGGATCATTTTCATTTAGAATCATCAACTAAATGTTAGCGGGGCATCATTGTCATTTAGGACCAGAAAATAAATATTAGCGCGGCATCATTTTCATTTAGGACCATAAACTAAATTTTAGCGTGGCATCATTTTCATTTAGAACCATCAACTAAATGTTAGCGTGGCATCATTTTCATTTGGAATCATCAACTAAATGTTAGCGTGGCATCATTTTCAGAACCATCAACTAAATGTTAGCGCGGCATCATTTTCAGAACCATCAACTAAATGTTAGCGTGGCATCATTTTCATTTACAATCATCAACTAAATGTTAGCGTGGCATCATTTTCATTTAGAACCATCAAGTAAATGTTAGCGTCGCATCATTTTCATTTAGAACCATCAAGTAAATGTTAGCGTCGCATCATTTTCATTTAGGACATTCAAGTAAATTTTAGCGTGGCATCATTTTCTTTTAGAACCACCAACTAAATGTTAGCGTGACATCATTTTCATTTAGAATCATCAACTAAATGTTAGCGTGACATCATTTTTATTTAGGACCATCAAGTAAATGTTCGCATGACATCATTTTCATTTAGGACATTCAACTAAATGTTAGCGTGGCATTATTTTCAGAACCATCAACTAAATGTTAGCGTGGCATCATTTTCATTTAGAATCATCAGCTAAATGTTAGCGTGACATCATTTTTATTTAGGACCATCAAGTAAATGTTCGCGCGGCATCATTTTCATTTAGGACCATCAACTAAATGTTAGCGTGGCATCATTGTCATTAGAACCATCAACTAAATGTTAGTGTCCATAATTTTCATTTAGGACATTCAACTAACTGTTAGCCTGACATCATTTTCATTTAGGACATTCAACTAAATGTTAGCGTGGCATCATTGTCATTTAGAACCATCAACTAAATGTTGGTGTCCATAATTTTCATTTAGGACATTCAACTAAATGTTAGCGTGGCATCATTTTCATTTAGGACCATCAATTAAATGTTAGCGTGATATCATTTTCATTTAGGACATTCAACTAAATGTTAGCGTGACATCATTTTCATTTAGGACCATCAACTAAATGTTAGCGTGGCATCATTGTCATTAGAACCATCAACTAAATGTTAGTGTCCATAATTTTCATTTAGGACATTCAACTAACTGTTAGCCTGACATCATTTTCATTTAGGACATTCAACTAAATGTTAGCGTGGCATCATTTTCATTTAGGTCATTCAACTAAATGTTAGCGTGGCATTATTTTCATTTAGGACCATCATCTAAATGTTAGCGTGGTATAATTTTTATTTAGGACCATCAACTAAATGTTAGCCTGACATCATTTTCATTTACGACATTCAACTAAATGTTAGCGTGGCATCATTTTCAGAACCATCAACTAAATATTAGTGTGGCATAATTTTCATTTAGGACCATCAACTAGATGTTAGCCTGACGTCATTTTCATTTACGACATTCAACTAAATGTTATCGTGGCATCATTTTCAGAACCATCAACTAAATGTTAGCGTGGCATCATTTTCATTTAGGACCATCAACTAAATGTTAGCGTGGCATAATTGTCATTTAGGACCATCAACTAAATGTTAGCGTGGCATCATTTTCATTTAGGACCATCGACTAAATGTTAGCGTGGCATAATTTTCATTTAGGACCATCAACTAAATGTTAGCGTGGCATCATTTTCCGAACCATCAACTAAATGTTAACGTGGCATAATTTTCATTTAGAACCATCAACTAAATGTTAGCGTGGCATCATTGTCAATTAGGACCATCAACTAAATGTTAGCTTGGCATACTTTTCATTTAGGACCATCAACTAAATGTTAGCGTGGTTTCATTTTCATTTAGGACCATCAACGCATCACCAGAAGATATATGGTGCAAAACCCTAAGTTGATATAGCTTTGTGTTTTGGTATAGTAACTAAATCAAGAATGGCAAGCTAGATACCACGGTAGCCATACTGGAGAACAGATTTGCATCATTTCTATTTAGTACCAACTATATACATCATACGATATATTGTGGGAAACCCCATGCTGATATGATCATTCAGGAAAAACAGTGACAATGCGATTTTTAAGATGGTGACTGTGGCAGGCAAATAATGGGAATCTGAATGGTAAAATTATGACCAACTAAAAGTCACAAGAAGTTGTTTGGTAAAACCCCATGTAGATACTACGAACCATTCAAGGCTGCTGTGGTCGCCATATTGGACATCAGATTGATCCTATTTTAATTAAGGCCAGCTAGAGAGACTTCTTGTGAAAGCCCAATGGCAATATGACTCTTCGTTCAGGAGGAGTAATGATAACAAGAGTTTCAAGATGGCCACTCTAACTGCCATATTGGATATCATATCTGCACCATTTCCATTTAGAACCAGCTAGATATCAGAATACGTCTTTTAATGAAACCCATTTGTTGATTTGAGCATCCTTTCAGGAAGAGAGGCGATACCAAGAGTTTAAAGATGGACAGAAACACTATAGCCATTGGGTGAACGTGTGTTAGAAGTTGCATGGCAATCTTCCAATTAGTTTAGGACAAATAGCGATAACAGACTTGTGCAAACGAACCTACGGACGATAGACAGACAACAGACTATCCTATACGTTTGTATGGCTTATGACCAGTATAGCTAAAATAATTTGTTAGGAAACATTAGTTTATCGTGAATATAAGCTGAATGTTTTCTTTATAATCTAATCAGCAGACCCGTTTGAAGTTTTATTTCCAATCACGAATGTACTTCATCAGCTTGTTTGACTCTTGGTAGACTGTGAGCGTTACTTCGAGTTTGATTCTTGATCCGAAATTTTCAAATTAATGTTGTTGTAAATACATCGTTGGGTGTCTTCATCACTCGACTTATTCAATTAAAATCTTGTTTGATTGTGGAATTTGAAAATCATATGGGAATTGAAGCCGACTACGTGTTTGTCTGTTTTAAACTTCATGAGACAAAAGTGGAATATTCGAGAAAATTTCGAGAGGATTATTCGCAATGGCATACTTCGATATTGCCGATACATTTAAACGTCGTCAATGTCGAGATACGTCAACATTCCTCTCACGAACAAGGAAAGGATTTTCTTGTCATCTCAACTCAGCATGGCTTATTTAACGCACCTTACGATGCTATGACAATCCCGTTGGTTTAGACGCTTTAGCAGAAATGGCCAAATCCCCGAAGGCTTCTTTGTTTCATGTGGATTAGAATGTGTCATCGACGTGTGCCATGGGTTATAATTAATAAGAAACTATCGTCAAGACTGAGATTAAAATAAATATTTTAATAAATTTATAAATTTAATAAATTAATTTTGACGAATACCGAAAGGATTTTATTGTCATCTTAACTCAACGATACGATATGAGACAAGGATATCAAGCATACCATGGAAATCTCCCCCTGTCAGAGCTTTATTTTTTCGGCAAAGAATGTGCCATCAACGTGTGCCATGCATTACATTTAATTAAAACATTTCAACAAGTACTTAGTAAAGATCAATCATTTTGAATTTTCTCAAAAGCTAAGTTTATTTTGAAGAGTCTTGCATGTGTCTGTCTTTGAGTAAAGTAATAAAATATAGCTCTATATTTCGCAAAAAAGTCCCTAATGACGACACTTTCAACTTATCATGTTTAACCGAAATATACATAAAATATGGGTTCATAGTTCACAACCTCCTGTTACGTTCATTACCATCTTTGGGTTGCTAGTGTAGTACAGTTTATACATTCCCGCAGTTTGAACCTTCTGGAACCACATTATTTTTATGGACAAAATGCCACAGAATGCTGTATAGCAATTAATAGCATTTGCATGGACAAAATTCCAAAGTACACTGTCCAGCAATTTGAACCTTCCAGATAACTCTTATTTAGACAAAATTCCAAAGTACGCTGTCCAGCAATTTTAACCTTCCAGATAATGTTTATATAGACAAAATGCAAAAGTACGATGTCCTGCAATTTTAACCTTCGAGATAACGTTTATATGACCAAAATGCAAAAGTACGCTGTCCAGCAAGTTAAACCTTCCAGATAACTTTTATATGGACAAAATGCAAAAGTACGCTGTCCAGCAATTTTAATCTTCCAGATAACGTTTATATGGACAAAATGCAAAAGTACGCTGACCAGCAATTTGAACCTTCCAGATAACTTTTATATGTAACAAATTCCTAAGTACGCTGTCCAGCAATCTGAACCTTCCAGATAACCTTTTTTTATGGACAGCATTCCAAAGTACGCTGTATAGAAAATTTATTGCATTTTGTTTATATAACGGTATATGATTGGTATAGGTTTTCTATCTTACTCCAGATGGTACAAATCGACATGTAACTTTATGTCCACAAATTTCGACTGGAACATGCAATTTTTGTATTATCCGTTATATGAGATGCTGGTACATGACAATAAATTACGTGCAGAGCCCTTGCACACGCGCCTATTTTTGTATCAAAATAATAAACCGTAATGAGCATACTAAAGATTATCCAAGTATCGCTCCAGAAGAAAGGGCCTTCCTGCAATGCAACAATAAACGTTGTAGTAAACAAGTCACTACTCTAACTCTGATACCATTGTTATAAGTGTTTACATTTGAATTCTCTACGACAACATAACATTTGTTTTCGTTTTTTAAAGAATTCGTTCTGGTTGGCATATTTTTTTTTGCTAATGCGATCGTCTGCACATGTGTGCGGAAATTCATATGTACATAAGCGAAAGTTACTTTTGCAGTAATGAAAAACGGTATCGTGCGCTTTAAAGAGAAATACAATTATGTCTCCCTCAATAACGTTATTGAAGATTGTCCAAATTGCAATCACATGAAGGTGAGGGAAGACCCAGTCACTACAACACACGTTGGCCGAATCCGAGACTCGAACCCAAGCAGACAGAGCTGAGATGGCAGTGATCCGTAACGGAGATCGCTTTAGACCACTCGGCCACTCGGGGGCCCCGAGAGAGAGAGAGAGAGAGAGTTATTGTTGTTGTTGTTGTGGGGTTTAACGCAATTTTTCAGCACACGATAGGCTATACATGGCGGCCAGTATTAATGGTGGAGGAAGAACCCGAGAAAACACCGGAAAGAACCGCCGACCCACGAGAAGCTAGGGGCAAGCTTTCTCACATACCCACATTGGCTGAATCTTAGACTCGAACCGCCGCAGACAGAGGTGAGATGGCAGTGATCCGTAACGAAAAGCGCTTTAGACCACTCGGTCACTCGGGGCCCCCGAGAGAGAGAGAGAGAGAGAGAGACAGAGAGACAGAGAGAACACACTGAGGTTTAGGAATAAAAATGTCAGTTATAATGGCACCGATGTTTAAGAATAAGAACAAAGGGGATAACGTAATATAAACAGCGTTGAAATTCTGTCATGTAGTTTTGAAGTTATGATCACTTGATGACTTTTCAGGGCGAGCAACTCAACCAAAAATAGAATATCTTTTCCTGATTTTGATGACTGTACAGATGAGGAATCCAAATTTAAAATAATTTAAGTTTTCTTTATTAGTACTCAGCTGTTTTAATTTTTATTAATTTGAACAAGATACAGTTAAATTAACACCCTCGTTCAAATACGTGAGATAGATTACATATTACGGATATTACTGACAAAAACTTAAGTTTAAATTTTGTTGCCAAAAGACGGTTTCTTGAAACATTAACGAGAAAAACCTCCAGTTTCATTATATTCTTAGCATGACGATTCAAACGTGTCTAGTAAAATATGAATACGGTCATACAGTTAAAATGTTGACATTTAAAGAAATTTAAATTCCCAGTTTTGCTAAGTTTATCCAAATAGCCATACAAATGATTGGAACCCAGATCTTTATAATTAACAAGAATCCCTCGAAGGGTCTGACGCTAAGAATTTCCAGAAATTTAATATAAAAACCTTTCTTCGTACATAAAAGTAACATAGAGGTATACCAACATTCTCTTCATTGTGCCTGAGCAGCAGGGAGGGCGAATCCTACAAGCTACTTTTTGAAAAATAACACTTCCACGTAATAATAAACAAAATAAACCCTTATTGTGATAAAATAACCCTTATTTTTAGTAAATAAAGATCCGCTGACGGGTTCATCTCGCCGAACCATAATTGAAAAAAGTTACACAGTGTTAAAAAATTCGGCGAGAAGAGTTTCAGAAACTCGAAGAGTTTTCACGGGGAAATTAAATCGTGGACAAATAAATAATGGCAAATATTGGCGAATCTCGTACAACTAGACTAGCACGAGAACGACTCGAAGCAATTAAAAAATTTATTCCCGTCCGTGATTCCGTCAAAGAAAAATTAAAAGCAAGGCAAGAATCGCGAGTTGAGTTTGCAACATCTGCGGAGGAATTATTTAAGCCTATTACAACAGCTACTGGTGAAGTCAAAACTGCAATTGTAGGAAAACCTGATCCTGCTGACCCTACCAAATCAAAACGAGGGTTACTTCAAGCAATAGAAGAACTTAAACAGCAACAGGCAGATGCAGGTGCTGTAGCTGATCCAGGTGCCGCCGGAGTAGTGACAGTTGCCAAGGAAACATTTATTAATAAATTTACCGAAGATGGTATTACTGAAATAAAAAATATTCCGCTTACTAACGTAGATGAGCTTAGGGAGTTTTCTACTTGGATTGTCTTAAATTATCCTAACCGGCAAGATTTTCTAAAACCAGGAGCTGCCTCGGGTATGACTCAGGCTGAGTGGCGGGATTATGTTTACAAAGTAAACCGAGACATTCCTCGAATAGCTAGCACTGATGATACCTATAATTTTATAAAAACTGGCGTAATTGGGGTTAATAAAAAACTAAGAGACCAACGAATAGAGGCAAAGGAAAAGGAAAAGCAGGCAAAAATTCAGGCCAAGCAGGCAAAAATTCAGGAAAGGGAAATGAAAAAGGAGGAAAAAAAACCGAAGAAGAAAACTCAAGCTCAAATTCTGCAAATGACACTGCCCGATCCAGTGCCTGAATTTTTATCGCGTGAACCCGTGGGGGCTAGTGCTCCCGACGACGATGATGATTTTACCACTCCTGTTTCGTCGCCCAATCTGTCACCGACTCTACCACCCACTCTGTCCCCCACTAAGTCAGAAGAGGAAATACTAAGAGAGGAAATAAGCAATTTAAGGGAAGAATTAAAAAAATTATCGGAGGAAAAAGAAAGTTTAAAAATACCAATGAATAAGGGTGAAAAGAGAAGATTAAAAAAAGTAGAAGAAAGAAGTAAATTTGTATCTGATAAACTTTCTTCTCAAATGAAAAAATTAGTAGAAATGAAAAAGAAAACAGGCAGCGGATATAACAATCACATCTGTCCTGATAGCGTCATCAATGATGTGTCAAGATTAGAAGTTCTCATCGGAGGAAGACGTGCCGGAAACAACTCTCGGGAAATTATAAATGAAGCCGCAAATATCTGTCAGAGACTATTTCAGCGTGGCATTATGGATATCGGCGTTTACCGGGGACTCATTGATGAACTCGCGGATGGTTACTACAGCGACTAGTAAATTTAGTTAGAGAAACAATAATTAAATAAAATGATCGTGCACAATTCTCAACCGGGACACGCTCGCGTGTTACAAGTCCGCGTAGTAAACTCGCGATTACCAGTCTACAGAGCAACCTACGGAGATGGTCTCGGTGATACAGTTACTGGTTTGTTTTCAAGAATAGCCCCTAAGATGTTACCGATTGCAAAACAATTGTCGATGAAAGCTATTGATGTTGTCAAGGATAAAGCCCTTGGATCTGTTGGTGATCTCGCCGGGAAGGCATTCGCGTCAATCAAGGATAGACTATCACAGTTAACTCGTAGATTAAAAAAAACACCACCGGTGAAACTGGCCAGTACTGAACTTATGCCCGCGGACGTCAGTAAAGTAATAAATCAGGCTGCCAATCAAAAACTTGCAGAGCTTGTAACCCAAACACCCGAACAAATAAATACAAGCCTGATATCAGGAAGCGGATTTCGTTTTAGAAGACAATAATTTTATATAAAATGTTTAAATCTATATCTGATCCAGCGTTCGATATGGATGCACCAACACTAAAAGATGAGTCCGTGCGCGATTATCAGTATTATTCTTATGAGGCAACAGTACCTAATCAACGCGGACGAATTGAATTACGAGTCCAGGATACAAGTAGATATTTCCTGCCCGCTGAAGCATTTCTTGAAGTCACGGGTGAACTTGTAACAGATGTTGCCGCTAATACAGCATACGGAGCTAATGTTCGAGTTGGTTTTGTTAACAACGGTATCATGGCGCTGTTCAAAAGTGCTTCATACAGCATTGACGGAAGAGAAATTGAAATAATTCAGGATAATGTTGACGTTGCTACAACAATCCTGGGATTAGCGAGATACTCAGATGATTACACTAGATCAGCTGGTCCGACTATGATGTTCGCTAAGGATAATTCTGATCATCCTGAACACAGATCTACTATTCAAGTACAAACAGCACAAGGCACTGCTGTAGACCCGCAACCGGCTGGATTTGTGGCTAGACCAGGTGCTGCATTTCCAATATTAAGGCCTAGTCCAGATTACAATTTAGGTTTTGCTACACGTAAATTAATGTTATCAGGTGAACGTAGGAGATTTTCATGCGCAATTCCACTGTCTCACATCTTTGGATTTTGCAGACATGTCAGAAAGGTTATTTTTGGAGCCAATCATACAGTTGTACTTAACCGAAAAAGTGATGACGTTGACGCCATCTGGCGAGAAGACGGTGTTGCTGGCGGTAAAGTAATATTATTCAAGCTTGCTTTGTGGATGCCAGTGATGTCCCCATCGATCACTGAAGAGCAACGGTTACTCTCTTTCATGGACACAGGCGGTAAATCACTGATATCGTGGTTAACAACATCAACAGATTCCATTCAAGGTGCCGGTCTCGGGCAGTTTACGTGGCATATATCATCACAACAGGGAATATCAGCGCCGCGACATATTTTTGTTGCACTCCAGCAAAATGCGAGGTTGTCTTCCCAACTACAGAGTAATATGATATTTGACAAACTTGGTGTCTCTGAAGTTTCGCTGCGAATAAACGGGCATCAAGAACCATCCGAGGATATAGCGATAGATTTTGAAAATAATCAAGTTGCGCGTGCGTATCATCGTTTGATGACATTTATGGGACGTGATCAAAATATTGATACCGGGTTGCAGATATCACAACTGGATTTTACAACGCTGTATCCGATTTATTACTTTTCGCTGGAACATTTGGATCTAACAAAACAATCTGTCGTTGATATACACTTCAAAGCTCGTGTAGGTGAGTTTCCCCTCGGCCCGCCTGCTGGTTTTAGAGCTGTCGCGGTTATACTCTCCGATAAAGCAATGCTGCTTGAAGGTGTTGGCGGACGAATGAGAGTTATTGACTCTCCAATCGAGAATATGTAACGCAATTAAAATCAAACTTAGGATATAATGTCATACAGTCACGTTAATGTCACCTTGACTTCCGGTCAAACGAAGAAATTGCAATCGAAGAACGCAGGCACGTGCGGGACATCAATAACACTAAAACGAGATCAACTTGTTGGTGGTCCAAACAAGCTGTCGTTGACTAATACTCAGATTAAACATTTTAATAAGGCACTAACAGCAAAAACCGGTGTCCGACTTAATTTCTCTGCTGCAGCTATCAAGGACATGACTAAAACCGGTGGAATATTTCCTCTTCTCGCAGCAATACCGGCGTTGATTGCCGCGGCAGCACCAGCCGTAGCAAAGGCAGCAGCACTTGGTGCAGTTGGAACCGCAGCTGGAATGGCACTTAAAAAGGCAACCGGAAATGGATACAAAAAAAAGGGACGCGGTCTAAGACTACCAGGAACTCCGGCATCATGGTACCCAAAACGGGTTTAAAAACGCTTCGTCAGTCTCCAATGAGCAATTTTGATTTATTAGATGCTGTTAAAAAATTGCGTATAAAACATTTCAGAGGTGTATTCATGCGAGATCAATTACCGCAACGACCAAATAATCCAGAAACTGGCATTATCAATCTCGACAACAAAGACGGTCCGGGAACTCACTGGGTTGCTTACGCGATCGATCCACGTGGAATTATCTATTTTGATTCGTACGGTTTAGCACCGCCAGTTGAGTTTCTCAAGTATGTCCGCGGAGTGCCTCGCACTCTCAACAGCAGATTTTATAATGTTCCAGTGTGGCAGTCGACGCTACCAACACAAACATTAATTGATCCGCCCATTTGTGGGAACGAGGGTTTAAATGTTCTTGATGCAATCTCAAGAAATCCAGCAACGTCTCCGCATCGAGTAGTGCATGAATATACCGCATCCAACGCTAGCGTTTCCAATGCTAGGCATTTTCATGCTAGCATTTGAAAAACAGCAATAAGAATAATGGTGGATATTTACGGAAGACCTTTCACAAGAAAAGTCAAACCTAGCACGGATGTTGATCTCTCAAAATATGCGACCCGAGATGAAGTCGATAATCTTTTGAATCTAGCCGGAGTTGAACAAGATGAAGTTGCTGTTTTTCAGGACCGGCAAGGGAAACTAAAAACTAGGAACATTAAGTGGAATGATTTAATCCGTAATGTTCGCACAGCTGTCCCCGGTAACTTCCCAGTTTTTACTGACCGTGGTAGCATCAGGGATTCAAATATATCAAACAAAATCATCAAAGACATCAACGATGAAATTAAAAATTGTGTGAAAAAAACCGGCGACGTAATGACTGGAGAACTCAGCCTCGGCGGCAACAAAATAACCGTTCTAAAAAATCCGGAAGGTCTCGAAGATGCCGCAAATAAACAGTACGTTGACGCGCAGTACCAACTCGTTGCTGGCCTAGTCAGCGATAAAGTAACAAAATCCGGCGACGTAATGACCGGAGAACTCAGCATGAACGGCAACAAAATAACCGCGTTAGCGAATCCCGAATCCGACCAGGATGCGTCAAACAAACAATACGTGGACATCGTCAACGGTAAACTAAATACGCTGCGGTCAGAGTATGATGTTCACGTGAACGGGTTTAAAAGACTCCAAAGAAACTTCGTAAAAACTGATGAGGTCGTGGATAAGTTCTTTGGGACTCCTCCAGTCGTCGACACGAAACTTTCTGAAATCATACCAAATCTTACTAATAACGCCAACGATATCAACAAAATTAATACCCGGTTAGGTGTAGTCAGAACGGAAAAAAGTTTTTCAGATCAAGTTCAGATAATAGAAAATAACATTAACACGATCAAACAAACACAGCAGAATATCGTAGCGGGAATTCCTGAGATCGTTAACAAAACCAGTCTGATTAAAGTTCCCACTGGAGTTACTCCCGGGCATATCACCAACATCGTATTCACGGTATCATCGGGATTCGCAACATGGTCACGACAAAATAACACTATCAAATACCTAGCAACAGCCACCGGTGTTTACAGGTTGTCTGTGTTTTCAGCCGCTAAATTTGAAATCTTCACAACATATCCTTGGAGACATTCCACCGATAAGTATTCCGGGGTTTGCACTGTAATACTAAACAGCGGAACCGAGGAAACATTTATGCTTGAAGCCGCCGACGATACTTTAACAGCAACATCTTACTGGTTTTGTTTGGAATTCGTCGCTGCAACGCCTCAATTGGTTACCGCGTAATTGAAAATCGGCAGCGATTTTTAAATAATATGTCAACGTTGAAATCCGAAGGATTTCCAGATGCTCAACAATATCGATATAATCAAGTCCGTGAGTGGCAATCTGAGTTAAAAACTGTCATCGAAATAACCAGTTCCAAGGTAAAAAAATACAAACGACGCATAACAGTGTTAGACATCGCGGTTTATTCAGTATCTGCCGTTGTTGTATCCGCGGGAGTAATACTATCAGCGATTGCTCCGGTGGCAGCCGCGGCCACAATCTCTGTTTGTACAACAACTACTGCGGCGGGAGTTTTCAGCATCATAGCAAAAAAAATATCCTCGTGCTCGGTTACAAAATTACACGATTACACGATAAAATTAAATGCAGCCGCGACCGCATATCAGAAATTATCGTTGATGATATCATCATCGTTAAACGCGCAATCCAGCGACGCCGCGTCAATATCAGATTCTGAATTTCAACTAATGTCAGATGCGTACAATGATTATTTAAAAACTAAACAAATAAATAATGACAACGCCACAGGAATTGCTTCAACAAATAGTTACAAACACAACACCGGTAAGGACCACAATGATCTCAGTGTCCTCGACGACACCAGAATTCAGCATTAATTTTCGAACTCCAATTCCAGTGAGTGAAATCGCATTAGCAAAGCTCAGTGTGTATCACAGCTGGCCCAATATCAGGTCAGCATCATTTTCTGGTCAGCAGCCGAATAATTCGTTTGTGTTCTCGTGGAAAAACAAACCTAATGACGAATTCGACTGGGATACAATTACGCTACCCACTGGGAGTTATCAGATCGAAGAAATCAACAATGAGATACAACGCCAAATAAAACGAATCACCGGCAAGGAAGCCAAAATATCTGTGACCGCGCACGAACCAACACTGTCTACGGTCATTGAAATCTCAACACCGGGATACGCCGTTGATATTTATAATAGCTCTCTTCGAACAGTATTAGGATGGCCACAAATACAACCGGGGTTTGAACAGGGTCCACCAGAACCTAAAAAATCGGATTTCGAGACAACGAAAGAAGATCTACACGACATTTTCGCACGACCAAGGACCAACAGACTTGGTCAGCCTCAAACTCCACCAATAATTGGTGAAGTTCATTTCATTCCAGTCTTCGAAGACGGGTTGGGGTTAAGGTTCTACTGGACCGGGTACCCTGGTTCCCTTAATATACACGTATCCGCGATAGGATCTAATTTATTTGATCTGATCAAACAATATCATCAAGAAGAGCTAAGACTATTGCGGTGGTATTTTCAAGAGTATATTTCTTCCAGTGATAAAATCGCGACTCGCGATAAAATTATCACGACCATAGAAAAACTAAACAAACTCGCATCCTTGATGGAAATTATAAATCAAAAAGTAATTCAAAGATTTTTGGATGATCCTACCCCGGACAGAAGAATAAAATTTGCGACGTTGAATAATATCCGCGTGGAAGATATTCCGTTGTTTAAACTCCCCGGATATAATGTGCCCGAGTTAAAAAAATCGGTTCAGGATCTTATTGATAAATCTTTCGAAGATATTCTTGCCGCGTACACGCGAACAAAACCACAACCTGTTATTTTAAGACACGACAACAGTACAACATCCGATGGCAGACACATCTCCGTCGGGATCGTAAATATCACAGATGTTATCGCGGTTAATCTTGTATGTGACGTCATCGACGGTAGCTACAGCGCTGGAAACATTGCCGGTGACACAACGGCGACACAGGGGTTTATCCTGTATACGTTCACACCAAAAGATCCACCGGGTTTTCTGATTGTGCAGGAACCAATCAATCCCGTCTATCTGCGGTGTAATAATCGGTGGTTGTCAACGATAAATTTCAAACTTGCTGACCAACGAGGAAATTTGTTGGACCTGCGCGGGGAGACAATCTCGGTACATTTACTAGTGAAATCGTAAACGATTTTCAGAAATGCCTTGACTTCCAATTATCGACAAGTAAAAAATATATAATGTATTATCACAAACGAGTATTTATTTACGATAAAGAGATTCTCGAACAAGCAATCAGACAGGCTTTTAAACACCCGGTAAACATCGCTGAAAGTCCTTTGACTTCTCTGGAAACGCAGAGCGTTTCCGGCGATGTAAACATCGCTCACGTTAATATCCGAATAGGCAAGCACGGTAATGAAGATTTTTTACTAACAGAAAGTCAATTACAGCAACTGTCGCGGACTCCTATTACTAGTATTGTGTGTGATCGATGTCAGATTCTTAATTACGCTCACTCGTGTCTGACACCGGCGCAATTACACGATTTACTTCGCGTGTAACAGTATCTCGTTGACGATTTTGCTACTCGCGAGTCTGGACAATCTTTGATTGTCTTGAGATAGTCTTTGATTGTCTGGCAATCTTTGGATTTCTTGGTACAATCTCTGGATTTCTTGGTACAATCTTTGATTGTCTTGAGAAAATTTTTGATTCTCTTGATGCAATTTCTGATTTTTCGCAACGAGTTTCTGATTTTTTTCCGTAATCTTTTTTTTTGCTGCTTCCCATTTCGCTAAGGTCTCTTTTGATCGATTTAACAATTTTTGACTATCTTGAGACATTCTTTGATTATCTTGAGATAGTCTTTGATTGTCCGCGATAAGTTTCTGATTGTCCTGAGAAATTCTTTGATTGTCCGCGATAAGTTTCTGACTGTCCGCGATAAGTTTCTGATTATCTTTTGACAATCTTTGATTGTCTCCGGCGATATCTTTCGGAATCGCATCAAGTCGTTGTTGTAGTTGGCGAATTATGAGATCCTTCGATGAAACTTTGTTTCGAACCGAGGCAGGATTGTCCTGTCGCCAAATATCATAAATTCTGCCGTATCCGATGTGATACTGCCGTGCAATATCGCGAATCGGGGTTAGTTCTCGCGCGAGTTTTATTTCTTGTATTTGATCCTCAGTGAGAGTAATTTTTACCATAATAATAATAACCCGCAGAAAAAATCCGGCAAAAAAAAAAATAAAATGATAAATTTTTGAAAATCTTTGATTGAAAATCTTTGATTGAAAATCTTTGATTTTATCTCAGATTTTTTATTTCAGAAATTGTTATTGCAATTACGGTAACAATTATTTGGTAATTATGATAACGATTACGGTGACAATTACTGACAATTACCAGTAATTGAAAATTACCAGTAATTGTCCCGGACAGTCAGAGACTGTATCAGGATAAATTTTACAACGTTAATTCTTCGAGTAGTTTATCAAGTTGCACGGAAAGACCCCTTCCGGCCTTCTCCCTTTCGAACACTTTTCCTATTTCCGCGAGAATAAATTTAATTTTTTTTGCTACTGCGATAAACAATTTTAAATCGCGACCAATAATAATATCAGATCGCAACTGAGTATCAAGTGTTTTTATTATTCGGTACTCATTTTTATGAGTTTTAAATCCTTGTAGGCGGGAATCTACTACATCATCGTACTGTTCGCGCAACCAAACCGAGTTGAAAATTTCATTTGAGTGAAGTTTAGCAACTGCATCAAGTTCGACGCAAAGTTCATCAACGCGGTCATCGTTCATTATATACTAGTATTTTTTTTTTGTTTAAATTGAGTATATCACTGAGGTATAATCCTTAAAATCTTATTGTGAGTCTTCGTCGGATTCGGACTCGAAGTCTTCAGACTCAGGTTCACGAAATGTTACTCGTGTGCGATATTTCGGCGAGTAAACAGTTTTTGTTACCCCGGTAATATTTCTGTGAACCGAGGCGTGGTGTATATCAAAATATTTAGCCGCGGAACTCATTGATGAAAATTCTATTTCGTCGTTGTCGGTGACAGCGATTACCGGTCGAGGGATTTTGGGAGTCTGTGGTGGTTTATTATTATTATTTTCTTGCTGAGTAACAATTCGCAAGTTTGTCACACGGTTATCTGTTTTATCTCGGTTAATATGATCTACAACCTTTCCCGTGGGAATTAGTCCGTGATAACACTCAACAACAAACCTGTGGACGTAATAAGCTTTTTGTTTACCGTCTTTGTAAACTGTTAACTTATAATACCCGGAGTTGGACACTCTCCCCAGTGACTTGCCTCGGGTGCAGTGTCTGATTGTTCCATCAGCGGAGGATTCGTAGTTGTCGTACAAGGGATGTTTTCTGAATTCCATCCTATATATGATGTAATTTGTTTGTCTAAATGATTGATTTGTCTGTTTGCTATATATTGTTGTACTGTGAGTACGCGATTGTGTTTCCGCAAGTAATATCTTGCAAGTTCTCGAAAACTTCTGCCTCCGTGACTCAAGCACAATTCCGTTTTTCCTCTGACTGCGATACCGCAAATCGCGCAAGATACGCACCCGGAAGATCCTCTTCTGATACTTTGATTGTGATTCGCACAAAACTCTCCCCGGCACTTTTTATTACAGATTTGATTCGTTTTTAGTATTCTCCAACTACAATAGTTTTCAGGCATTATACAATTACGATAATTTTTAATTAGATGCTATTTTGGCCTTAAATATATAGAATGAATAACACACGAAGACTTTTTGATTTTGATTGGTTGCGGACATTAATTCGTGTACGACAAAGACCAAAAAACCGGGTGTTGAGTGACCAAATTAGAACAGCTAAGAGAGAGTTTCGTGACGAAGGGGCATCTCACGTTTGGTCAACGCACCGATCTATCTCTGTTCGCGGTACTGTTGATAACGGCGTTATGACCGATGTTATCGCGAGAATTATCATTGGACGTCTCGGCGCAACGCGGTATATCACACAGATAAAATTTATCACTAAAATCATCGATGATTCTGGTGAAACCAGATGGATTATTCGCGACAAGAGGGAGCCTGTACTTGACGTCAAGGGAAGAATTGTTTTACTAAGCGGAAATTCTAGACCGGGAATGTTAACGGGAATTGATACACCGTATTACGCTCGGTCTTACCCGGCGTCGGCGGTCGTTTACGGAATATATCCCGTCACGGCCGGAGATATAAACAGACTACCCCCGATGAGAACATCAACGGTATTAAATTGTGTGGCCGAGCGGGTAACGGAACATTTTAAAAACGCAACGCGGGGGAATGGTCTAACAACGATCAGACAAAAAAAAATAACCGAATGGGGTAATCGAGTAGCATCCACGGGGGCTACGATTAATGACGTTGCCGAGTTGGAAAAATCATTAAAATTTCCTATAACGGTTTCATCGTTAACCGGTACGGTATTGTACAAGTCAAAATATAATCGCAATGGAGCTTCAATAACAATTATTGACCATAACAGCCACGCCTGGACGGACTCAGTTAAAATATTTCCGCGAGATCGTGTCGTAAGGTATTATTCCGGGGATATGTTCGATTGTATTTATCAAATGAGTAAAACCGATCCTGTGTCTGTGTGGTTATTTAAAAGTTCTGAAATTGGTAATTATGACCAGTTCGTGAAACCAAACGGAGAAATATATAGAACCGCGGAGTTACACGCGGAGATGAACGCGCTCGCGGAAAGATATCCAACTGATGACGCCGACAAAAAATTGCTAACTTGTTGTTTTACTATTCCAAGTGTTGTCGCACACACGGCACGACAAAAAAATAATTGGAAACCAACTCCGAGCTCGCTTCGTGAAGATGTCCAACAGAGTTGCGTTGAGTATGGTCACGGTGGTTTATGGAATAAGCCGTTTAACGTCGACGATATGGTATCAGTGGATATGATCGCGTGTTATCCTGGAAGTTTTCTTGGCGGTGGTGAATGCGCTGAATATTTTAAGCGATTTGGACACCCCACAAATTTAATGACACGGGTAGCTATTAACGGACCATTACCTGACTTCGACTTGACCGGATTTGCTCGCGTGGAATCATTCGAATTTGCAGCGCGGCTACATCCTATTAATTACGTTTGGTTTGGCAGACATTTTTCTGAAAAGAAATGGGCGCCGTTTCCGCTGTTGCGGTTTATGGTTGACAAAAAAATCTTAATATCCGTTATTGTCAGTGAAGCCATTATTTGCTACGTAAAACAAACTTCGGTTTGGCTACCAACCCCACAACGTGGCCCGATTCCCGATGACTTAAAATTAACCTGTGATGATGCGTCCGAAGAAGAATTGCACGTACTAGCGTTGAAACGCGATGAGCGCAACTGTAAAGATCTCGGCCGAAGATTAATAGGTAAATTTACTCAAGGGGGGGGCGTTTGATCATAAACGACATCATAGCCGCTTGATTATGGACGAGGAAGAATTAAAGTTCATTATCGCTGATACTACTGCGAAAGATACGTTTTGTTTTCGCGAGGATATACTGCTGTCCGGGGAGATGTCGGGAAAACGATTAGGCACAGTTGTTACTTATCTCGACGGTGATTCATCCCAGTACACCCATTTGAGATCTTCTATGTTAGCTTACGTTTCCATAAATTTATTGTCTATGGTCAACAGAGTTCCCAACGCGGTGAGGGTTGCGACTGATTCGTTTTACATTACCCGGGAAGAATTAATCACGTTAGATTTACCAATATCGGATGAATGGGCAACTTGGCGAGTAAAACAGGAGGAGTTGCACCCGTACTGTGAATCAGCTGATGTTGAAATCAAAGATGAATATCGTAAATCTTTACCCGTATCTTTGTTAACTTTATCATTGCCTTCTGTGTACGATCCAATTGCTAGACACAGAACAGTTTATTTAAACGGGCAGGGAGGCTGCGGTAAAACAACTCGTGCAATCGAATTATTTCGCGGCTCTGACATGATTGTGCTAACACCGACACATAGACTTGCCAGAGAAATGACACAACGCGGTGTAAAAGCCTGTACTTGGCACGGCTTTTTCAAATACAGTGGTGGTACGTGGACACCTGAACGAATGGGAACAAAATATATTCCCGAGAAAATCATCTGGGATGAGATAGACACTGTGCCGTTGGATACATTAAAACAGTTTCTGGATTGGCTGCTAAAGAAAAATACCGCAGTAGTGATGTGCGGCGATCACGGTCAACCACCACCATTTGTCGGCGAATCTCCCCACGAGTGGTTACGAGGGTTTGTTGATTATTACGAGGAAATGTGTGATGACATCAGAGCGATTGATGACACATTAAAAAAAATTAAAAAGTTGATTAGACTGCAAACCGATAAAGTCCAGTGTGAAATAATGCGTAAGGTAATCCCTAGGACTTCGTTCAATAACTTTTTAACGGCGTGGAAACCAGATGATTTAATTGTCGCAAGTAGAAAATCAGTCAGGGATACACTTCAGCGGCGACTATTTCAGTTACATCGGCAGAAATTTCCAACGTTGGAAGTGCCGTTATGTTATAGACCAGATGATACACGATTGCAAAATATCGACGTTAATATTCCAGGACGCGGAACTCAGTCACAGCCAGAGAAACAAAATTTAGTATTGAATGATATAGTAACAGTTAACGTTGATGCGGTCGAAGATGCATTAGCGATGAATAAATCACCGTGGACACTAGGATATGCTATGACGATTCATTCCGCACAAGGATTAACTATTTCTGATACAACTGTTTGGATCGTTGATGACCGCATCGAATGGTCAAATTTAGTTTACTTGGCTGTGTCCAGGGTAAGAAAGATGGCTCAGTTGCGAAGGATTGTATTAGATACGTCAACAAAGTCAGCCGTTGTTGAGTTAACACAAAAAGATCAAATAGGAAAAAAATTAGACAGTTACCGACAAAGCGACAAAAAAAATAATAGAGAGTTTAACCTGGATGTTGAATTTGTGTTGTTGTTACGTGAGCGTCAGAATAATCACTGCGCGAATTGTAATTGTTTATTATTATGGCAGTATCCGAAAAACGACCCAAGACAATTTACCGTAGATAGAATAGACAGCAGTCGTGGTCACACACGTAAAAATGTAATGTTGACCTGTCTTGAGTGTAACCGACGCAGAGGTGCTGCTGCAGTTATTTAAGTGTGGATCACTTCAGTGATCGGGGTGGTAATTGCGTATCCGCGGGGATCACCTGAAGTTGCTCGCGTGTGAATCCACGCTGAGGAGCTGTCGAATCTAATCTGTAGATTGCGTTTCTCCCAGTTGATCTGGTTATGCTGGATATCTTATGTGTAGTAATACTCCACGTGGGATCGGTTGCTCTTTTTTTTCCTCCTTCTAGTTCGCCTGGTTCGTATAAATACCTAACAATGACATTACCCAGAAGTGGCTGAACTGGAACATTCTGCTGCTGTTGTCCGCGTGTACTAACACGGGGTATATATTTTTTTGTGATTGCATTTACAGGTTTCATATTGATTGATCTAGTAATTTCATTATTCAGTGCGGCTATCACGTTTGGCAGTCTTGCAACCCATTCACGAGATCTCGTATCGTAAATGAATTCCCTCGCGTACTGGTATCCAAATAATCTCTCAGCGAGTGTTCTATTAAATCGCTCAACAATTGCCTGATCGTGATGAATTTCAGTGTGTCCTCGTCGCACGGTAACGTTATGCTGCTTTGTCAACGATGACACCGCGCCCTGAAATTCCTTACCAGGATCAACTTGTAATAATCGTGGCCAGCTTAGAGGTCCTCGTTGATAAATTCGTTTAAACGCAGAGGCGACTTCGGATGCTGTTTTAGTCGCTAACGGTTCTGCTTCTTTGTATCTACTAGCAACATCAACTACTGTTAGCGCATATTTGTATGTTCGGCCACGGACAGTATCATGAGGCAGGAATAGTATGTCAGCCTGATGAACTTCATTGGGGGTACTAACATCAAAATGTGCAAAGTTGATTCGTCGAGGTGGTGGTAAGTAGATTTGCCATACTGCTTGTTTTGACAGCCAATTTTTGGCAACCTCGCGTGTTACTGATGCCGCGTTGGCGAGTTTATTAATTGCTGAGTTACCTCTCCAGTATCCGATTGGAGAATAATAAATCGCTTGCATTTTTATTTAATTATCCAGCACCTAATGCTAATTTAGATTTCATCGCTGATCTTATTAACCAATTAGCGAGCGACTCCTTAAATGATTTATTTTTTATGGCGCTTAATGCGTGAATTAATTTCACATCCGCGATATGCCGGTCTTGTAGATCTTTACTTCGATAAGCAACATCATGCATATGACACGCTGCGTCAATAGCGTTTATCGGATACTCTCCCGGTTTTGGTTTAGATTGTTCATCAAGTCTAATATCTAGTCGTGTCCCTGGACCACAGTAATTGTATCCTGGGAGATGTTTTTCTCCGGGATATTTTCCCCAAGGGGTACCTGGAAGTCGTCCGAGGGCGGCTGCGATATCACCTCCGCTGACTTTGTCAAGCTTTTTTTTTGAAATCTAAATTTTTTTGTGCCACATTGCGTGCAAGTACCAGAAAGTGCTTGTCTGTTATTTTTTGTTGTAACCGTTGTTAAATCATTCGTAGGGGTTCGCGCCTTACACTTCACACAATATAGATCCATAATTATTATTCCTTATATACAAATGGAGATCACTGATTTTTCTGCGACGCGAAAGAAAGAACCAGTCAAGCATAATTCAGTGCTACCAAACTCTATTAGGATGATTATTATAGGACCGTCAGGATCGGGTAAAACGCAGCTGTTGCTGAACTTAATAATGAAGTGGATGAAATGGGATAAAATGTATTTGGTAGCTCCGTCTGTAGATGATCAGCGATGTTATGATGTTATAAAAGATTTTAATGAAAGTGCAAAAGCGCTGAGTGACGAGGATGTTGTTGAATTTATAACTGATATCGAGGAAGCTCCCAGCGTTGAAGACCTCGACGGTGAAATAAATAACCTAGTAGTGTACGATGATGTGATGCTGGACAAGCAAAAAAATCCTGCAAGAATATTTTCACGGGGTCGTCACCGAAACACTGACGTGATTTATGTTACTCAACGTTACACACAAATACCAAAAGTAATCAGGGATAACTGTAATCTTCTTGCGGTGTTTAATGGAGTTGATGTTCACACGCTGAGAAATATTCATCAAACCTGGTGTAGCGGCGATATGGATATTAATAAGTTTAAAAATTTCTTTAGTCGCGCTCAAAGAACCCCGCACGGATTTGTGACAATAAATTTACACGACCCGCGGACACGATACCGTATCGGCCTTGATACATTGTATGGTTGACATAAAAATGTTTCCTTGGCGATGTCAACATCGCTCGGTGCGTTAACGCACTCAACTTGAAAACTCTTCGAGTTTCTGAAACTCTTCTCGCCGAATTTTTTAACACTGTGTAACTTTTTTCAATTATGGTTCGGCGAGATGAACCCGTCAGCGGATCTTTATTTACTAAAAATAAGGGTTATTTTATCACAATAAGGGTTTATTTTGTTTATTATTACGTGGAAGTGTTATTTTTCAAAAAGTAGCTTGTAGGATTCGCCCTCCCTGCTGCTGCCTGGTATAAATGTAAACAACTTCACCTTACACTTGTTACTCTCTCATAAGTTCATAATATATGTAGAGCGCGCCGATAACGAACAAATAGGTATTATTATTGTATAAATACATTTTTCAGTTTGAAAAGGGATGGAATAGATGAGGTTCATAGAGGTCAAATGTCAAAAGTTAAAATGTTGCTTATGGTTCTAACATTACAATATGGAAGAAAGCTATTTTACTTTGTCATAATTTATTTCTTAATTTCATTACAAATAAGTGAAAATAAATATTTTCACCATATATTTCTTTGTTGTAAGGTGGCGCTCGACAATTTCGTATTTTGCACAGGATTAGATTTTTAAAGAAAAAGAATTTCCCCGGTTTTTCCCATCGGTTATACTGGCTATTTTAAAAAATTACTTTGTATATCTTAGGTATTGTTTAAAGAACCTTTAATTCCCTTTATTTTGGTGTATGATTGATGGGTGTAATATGGGATATAGAGTATACAGCTTGGCCTTACTTCAGATGTGCACCTTTCAAAAAAGAGCTAGCTCCACTTGGTCATTTTCACTTCCTTAAACTTCAGAGGTAAATTGTATAAAAAAGAGCCGATTGATTTTGTTCTTACATTTTACATGTTTAACAATTCCTTCACTTTCAGAAGCTGATATTGTCTAGTCTGGCAAAATTCCATTTCCCTATTTGAATAACTACTAAAAAAGTAGTTTTGTAGTTTAGACATATTCAGGTTGATCACAAGGGTGCAGGCATTTCAGTTGGCTGTGTACTTAGATCATGTATAATTTCCATACTTGGAATGTCCAAAGATGTTTCAGCCACATTATATGAAAGTACCACAGAGCTCTGCCAATATTCTATCAATTGTGCATCTTGCTTATATAAGCAACATCACCTTACATCCGCCGCTCTCTCAGAAGTTCATACTATCTGTAGAGGGCCCCATTAGATCCATGTAGACCATGGGGGTTAATGTGTGTATGAAGTTTCAGGGCAACCCTCCAAAAAGCTGGAGACGAACAACAATAACAAACTGTGCTTACGGATGGACGGACGACAAACTATCCCATACGGTCTTCTGGTATATGACCAGCATAGCTAAAAATAGGAACGAAATTAAGTTTAGACTATTATAAAAGATCAGTTTTGGAGGTAAAAATATTACAGATTCTTTTAACCTATAACATCATCAGAATTCGTGATACTGACTCAAAAATGCTTAACCTTTTTATGGATTTTCTGTTTACTGGGGTTTATGTTAATATGTTATAGTATTTTTTATTATATTTACTTCTAAACTTAAGTGTCACTTTGAACTACTGGTTTTTTTGTTTTGTTTTGTTGTTTTTTTTGGCGAATGATATCGACCAGTTTACAGAGGGCTGCGCGTAAGCGTTAAGAGAAATTCCTGTTCAGATTTACGCAGAACTGAAGATATTAAACGCATCTGTAGCGGTTTAACAGAGCTACCCATTTTTACAACCAGCTGTAAATTTCCAACGCAAGCTGTGTCAAACACACCTCTTGCGTAGGTAGTCGGGCAGGAATTCACGTGAGATAAGATGTTACCACAAGCAACACCATTATCTTGAGGTAAGCTGTTGATTTCCTCAACATGTTTGCGGTCTGAATACCAAATCACGACGAAACACGACTGACATGATCTTGATAAGTTATCTAAAGGCACCGTTCCAAATAAAGATGTTTATTTAGCCATAAGTTGGAAATTTGAAACTGTACCAATAATTCCGACACTATGTGTTCAAACCACGACTGAACGCTGAAATAAAAGATTTGGCCACGAGCGTAGCTACCATATAGCAAGGGTATCTAAAGAATAAGGGGCCCACGAATTATTATATTGTTTTTGACAAGCTTTTTTAAGCTTTGCATAAGGACCCGCATAACGGCCCAAATAGCCTAGCTACGCCACTGCATGTACCACATACAAATTGGTTGGTTGGTTGGCTGGCTGTTATGGGGTTAACGCCATTTTTCAGCACATGATAGGCTATATATATGGCTGCGAGTATATTTGATAGAGAAAGAACCCGGTAGGAACCACCCACCCATACCCCACAGAATGCTTTGGCAAGCTTTCTCACATACCCACGTTGGCCGAGCCCGAGACTCGAACCCACGCGGCCAGAGGCGAGATGCCTTTGAAGGCAAGGTAACAGCCTTAGACCACTCGATCACCAAGGCCCTTAGACCACTCGGTCACCAGCCCCCCCCCCCCCCCCCCAACAATAGGAACATGGAAGATAAAAGAAAACGGAATACTCAATATCTGAGCTTTCTGGCAGAGGTAATCCGATTGTTCTTGTTTGTCAGATATACATTTAAGACAAAACAATCACATAATTACCGACTGATCCGGACAACGAAGAATTAATCAAAATATAAGTTTTACTTAGGATATGTACAAATGATATTTGGTATTTACATGTCCAGTACACGAAGACAACAACAACAACAACAACAACAACAACAACAATAATAATAATAATTATTATTACTATTATTGTTATTATTATTATCATTATTTAATAATGTAATGTAAAACAATATATATATATATATATATATATATATATATATATATATATATATATATATATATATATATATATATATATATATATATATATATATATATATATATATATATATATATCCTATATCTGAATTTAATGTCCCAGACATTTCTCAAAGAAGACAAAAACTGACAAAGTGCAAAATTAACATGTGAAGATACCGGTATTGCACAGAAATGGACTGATAGGTCCCGCGGATGAATCTCCCATCGTTATGAGTTTTGCAAAGGAAGACGTATCCTTCTTTTCCAAAGGGAAAACTCCGTCATCAGGAGCAAAGATGGTCACAAAATTAGGCAGAAACGGATGAAAGAACAGGACAAGTCGAGAACAAAGATGGTGGCAGGTAATTTTACGGGATTAGTTCAAAGTTCAGACTGAGAATTGTTATCAGCGAGTGATAAAGTCAAACTTGTCCGCCCCGCAGAACATATAACTTCGACACATCATGCGGGTGTCGAATTTATGCACAGTATGCTGTGTTATAAAAATCTATGTCACAACACATACGGGTCATACCATTTTTTTTTTAAACTACCGCTTTATTTATTTTATTACAACTGGTTTTAAATTATGGAGTATAAAAACCCGTATGAGCCGAGATTCGGGGTCAGAGGTAGATTATTAAGTGATTTATAGTTAGGTGGACAATACAATTGTCAATACAAATCAGGAAGACGGGCTTGGGTAGCTGAGTAGAAATGCAATTCACCGCTCCAGTGGCCTAAGTGGTTAGAGCGTCAGCCTCGGATGAGGGAGGTCGCAGGTTTGAACCGCAGCCGAATCATTGCAAAGACAAATAAAAGTGGTATTAAGCAGCTGCCTCGCTTGGCGCTCAGCAATCAGAGGTTAGGACTGGTCGGCCTGGTGTCAGGATAATGTGACTGGGTGGGACATCATGCTACATGTCTGTGGCATGATGCCCCAGTGCTAGACCTAACTATAAACTGCCTTACTGCTGACATCGTAGCGATGTGACTCAAATTGTTAATACTACGTTAAAAAGTTAAAACAATGTACAAATTGGAGATTGGGCTAAAACGAATGCTATCTGAAAGTGAGGATGTAGAAGGCTTACAACGGATGTGATATTTTGCATCCAATATGGTCAAAAGGCGCTTGAAATATTTTTAAAGACCTATATGGTTGTTAAAATGGCTTGGAAACTCCTGTTAACGATTTATGTGCATTAAGCCCTGTCCTGGAAAACGGACACTACGAGCCAAGTAATAAAATGAGGTTGTAGTATTATACAGACTGGTGTTCTCAGCACGATATACATGAAGTGCGTGGCTTTTTAATACCAATGTAGTTGAAAAATACTCAGTTATGAATGACTCATGGCGCAAATCTCGTAATAAAAACTGAAATGCCAATATTAGACACAAAACCTGATCAATATTAGGCACAACACCGAATCAATATTAGACACAACACGGAATCAATATTAGGCATAACTCCGAATCAATATTAGACACAACACCAGGTCAATATTAGGCCCAACAGCGGATCAATATTAGGCACAACACCGAATCAATATCAGACACAACATCGGTTAACATTAGTCTCAACACCGGATCAATGTTAGACACGACATCGGATCATTCTATAACTTGCTAAATCAATGAAAGGCAAACAAACTTCACCGCCCCTCCACCACCACCACCCCCCCCCCCCAAATGTTCTACGGCTGCGCGAGTCCAAAACACTTCTAAAATTAAGTGTTAGATGTCAACATTTCGAAGACACAAATCCGGTGACCTAGTAGTTAGAGCGTCCGCCTCGGATGCGGGAGGTCGCGAGATCGAACCGCGGACTGCCGAGACATACCAAAGACTTATAAAAAGGATATAAACAGCTGCCTCACTTGGCGCTCAGCATTAAGCGGTTAGTGTTAGGATTGGTCGGCCTAGTGTCAGGATAATTTGACTGGGTGGGACATGATGCTACATATCTGCGGCATGATGCCCCAGTGCTAGACATCACTATAAACTGCCACGCTGAAGACATCGTAGCGATACGACTGAAAAATTGTTAAAGCTACGTTAAAAATTTAAATTACACACGCATGCACATTTCGAGCATTGACTTCTAGTTATATTAACATACGACCATGTGTGTGGCGACGGGTTGTGGTTGTAGTGGGGTTTGAAGGTGTACAAGTGACAAAATCATAAAATAGTACACATGCGAGAAACTGGTGTTGAGTAGAGTAGTCACCTGTCTTTCAAACCCAAATGTGTGTGTGTGTGTGTGTGTGCGTATGTGTGTCTATATATATATATATATATATATATATATATATATATATATATATATATATATATATATATCTATCTATCTATCTCTCTCTCTCTCTCTCTCTCTCTCTCTATATATATATATATATATATATATATATATATATATATATATATATATATATATATATATATATATATATATATATATATATATATAGTTCTTCATTCAACAATGTGGGTATGTGTATGTGAGAAAGCTTGCCAGTAGCTTCTCGTCGGTCGGTGGTTCTTTCCGGGGGTTTCCCAGGTTCTTCCTCCACCATTAAATACTGGCCGCCATGTATAGTCAATCGTGTGCTGAAAAATGGCGTTAAACACCACAAGTGTTTATCTTATGCTGTACACGTGACTCTATTTATACAAGTGGGTATTCTTAGGAAAGTAGTTCTCCTTACAGTTCATACGGAAATGAACGAAATTCATTTTGATCACGTGGCAACATTCTGACCAATAGAAATGTTACTTTCCTGTACCAGCTACTGCCATTGCATTTATACAAGAATAACATTGCACTATATCTACGACTGACCTGGAGAAGACCAATATACGTTTAAGCTGAAGCTTGACATTATGGTTCGTGTTGACCAATTACTGGGGATTTCATTCGTGTTGACCAATTACTGGGGATCTCATTCGTGTTGACCAATTACTGGGGATCTCATTCGTGTTGACCAGTTACTGGGGATCTCAAATTTAGGAGACAAGAACCAGCAGTAAAACTTTAGCAAGATAACAAACTCGTGCTCATGTTTTTTGGGGTCTGATCTATTTTTTTTTTAAATTGCTGGATATAGATATTTGATTAATTTTTCTATTCCATTATAACGGACACAAACATAAAGGGAGTTATAAAGAGGGGACTTGTGTTGAAGCGAACCATACATAATTCTTAAATTTACAATATAGAGACTTGCAGTCCACCATTTTCGAAATTAAATAACTGTTTTGTTAATAGATTTATCTCTTCTTAATTAGGGCTCTTTGTCTTAGTAAAAATGTGGAGCAATAAACTAGTCACAGGAAATCTCATAAAGGCTATAGTGATATTAAACCTTGCTGGAAAAAAGACAGTTTTATTATCGTTGTAATCTATTTATATCTGTTTGAGGAACTCTGGATGATCCTTAAATGTAATATACGGGTTCCGTACGTGAGTACATTCGGTTAGCTTTGACCTTTATCCCATTCCTATAAAAAATTCTCAATACGAATACATCACCAATCATTTAAAATTTAGGTCCCCCCAAAATTGTGAAATAAAATGTCATCACGCATTTCATGGCACACGTTTCTCCCAAAACAAGCAACGTTTTTCACCGACTCAATTTATGAATGATGCTGAATGAGCTATCAAGACAGACAGACAGACACTAATCAAATAACCGCTTCAAATGAACCAATCTACGTATAAAATCGGTCTGTGATATGTATGACGTCCATAGGTGGACGATATTACCGGTATACTGGTTTCCAAGGCATTTTTTTTATTTCCGGTGGTACTTACTACGGCACGTTTTCAACGTGTTGACATGTTTGTAGTTTCTGTCAGTAAGGAATTTACGGAAATTCGCTAGTAATCTTGTTTCGTATTCAAAGATGTTAAATATTTTCATTTTTTCTTGATAAAACCTCCAATTTGTTTTTTTTTCTTTTACATAATGGTTTTATTCATCATAAATTAATTTCAAATATTATTTAATCACATGATTGATCCATGTCACATAAGCCAGCATCGCAGCCAAATGGCTGTTGTGAAAGATATTCGGGTCAATCCAACGTTGGAACATTTTCGAAATAACAAAAGGAAAAAAGATCTAGGTTATTTACTAGCGTATATTAATGTGTTAAGTGTACGTATTCCTTTGTAAGATACATAATCATCCTGTGATTTTCAGGAGAGTAATTGTTTTTTTCTGTTTGACTTTGAAGTAATATCTCAAGTTCACCGAATATGTTCTCGTTTCTGTAGCCTGTGTGTTTTATGTTTACTGACCCTCTCTGATAAACACCTTGCCCAGATGTCAGCATCCCACTTAAAATTTCCCTGCCGGTTATCATTAAGATCAATAAGTATTATGTAGGCTTCCCGTTTGCATCAACAAGCACTTGAATGTCAGCACAATACTGTCAGCTATATTGTAATCTTAACCCACTTTAGTTACCGATTTTAGATGACAACGTATACAATTGACATATATAAGGCTATTGTTGTTGTTGTTGTTGTTGTGGGGTTTAACGCCATATTTCAGCACACGATAGGCTATGCATGGCGGCCGGTATTAATGGTGGAGGAAGAACCCGGGAAAACCCCGGGAAGAACCACCGACCCACGAGAAGCTACTGGCGAGCTTTCTCACATACCCACGTTAGCCGAATCCTGGACTCGAACCCATGCAGACAGAGGTGAGATGGCAGTGATCCTTAACGGAGAGCGCTTTAGACCACTCGGCCACTCGGGGCCCCCATATATAAGGTAACGATCATTTTATTTTCGGTGGATGGCGGGTGAGGATGTTTGCGATTATGTTACCTGTAGAGCAGTTTTATTTTCTTTTATCTCAAGATACTTAATTTGTTTCTAATAATATAAAGAGTTTTAGTTTGAATTAGAGCTAGATATTTTACAGCTATTGGAGAGCCGGGAATTAAGAAGAAGAAAAACAACCCCGAGGCCCCGGAAATTTAAAATTGTTGGTCCTTATTAAATTTGCGGTATATGTGTGGTACGTATCGGGGCATGTGCATAAATACAACGTGCACCAGGGTTCGAAATTTGTTCATGGAACCCAGCTCTAAAGACATTATACTGATATGGATAAATCAGAACTTTGCAAAAATATAAATGTAAGTCGAATTAATATTTTGTAATTAACAGCTGTTTTGTCTGAGCTTCTATTTTGATACAGTTCTTTCGTACTTGTCATTCAGCTAAACGTGTCAATGAAATATTTTTGTAAACGTCTAAATTGTTTGTGATTAAATTGCAGTTGTACGTTTACCTGAATGATTAGGACACTAATTGGATGGGATGGGTGTATTTATGAGGCACCTCAATGTCTACAGACCAGACAATTTTTTAATCAGAGTTATTATTGTGCGAGGCAAAATATCGGTCAACGTTCAAAATGGAGCAATACGTGTAAGGTAATTTGTATGTTTACTTTATTATGAACACCTGTCAGAGTTCCACACAAATCTCATTATTTGTATACTGCTGACGGGTAACATGAAGGATATGTTGTCAGGCCCCAAAAGGAATATTTTCTGCTGTTTTAACGGCGTTGCGTTTAATGTCTTTACAGCGTTATGGAAGTAAATGACAAAAGACGCCTCAGATCCGGTTTTATAATAAAATGAATAAAAGGAACGAAATGATGGCAACTAAGACCATGCAATTTTTTAACCCTAGAAAAAGTTGCCATTACAATCTTTCTCATGAAAATGCCTGTGAAAACGAGATACATATCTTTTTTTATCGTCTGGCACGACAGGGCTTGCCAGAGAGCTGTCGTAACAAGAAGAGAACTGTTGAATAGGGTTTTAACAGATTTTACAAACAAGGTACTCATCCCTCTTGAGGCTTTCATTCATCTATGAAAATAAATTGATAATAGTTGACAAATCAAGGCAAATACGTATGATGTTGATATATCTCACCGACCCATATCACTCGACAGCAATTTCGTCATGGTGTTCAGAAGAACAGCCTTAAAAGACATTTAGAATTATTTCCATCAGAATAACTCCTGTAAAAAAATATCAATTGCGTTATTTACCAGACCTCTGTTCTTTTCAACTCGTAGATATTCACCATTCAATATGTAATACAACAGACGAGCATGCACTTCAGTGTGTTATTTCCGTGATATATCTAAAACATGTAATAGATGTTGGCAGAATGGATTATTATTAAGAATTATTGGATATACAATTGTTTTACTCCAAAGAACAGTTTTAGTGACAAATATATTTGCATCTGCTTTTGAGATTATCAAACTATTACAAGTGGGTCGCCGACTGGTCGAATGGTCTAAAGCGCTCGCAGTTACCGATCACTGCCAACTCACCTCTGTCAGGGCTTGACCAATGTGAGTATGTGAGAAAGCTTGCCAGTAGCTTCCCATGGGTCGGTGGTTCTTACTGGGGTTTTCCGGGTTATGCTTTCACTAGTTATTCTGGCTGCCACGTATAGCCTATCGTGTGCTGAAAAATGCCGTTAACCCAAAACAACAGCTTCTACGAGAGCAGTGGTTCCCAAAGTGGGCGGTGGGATTACTAAGGGGGTGCTAATGCTGAATAATGCTTTTTAAGGGGTAGGTAGGGGGCGCTGAGTATAACCAAGGGACGGTGGCCCGAAAAAGTTTGGGAACTACTGTACTAGAGCAATGAGGAGGAAATTTGTAATGTATGAACAAATCTAAAATGTACCGTTTATATTTGGACCTCCAACAGTCAACTCCCCTCCACCTCACTCCTTTCTCTAGCAACGAGATCGTAGCCTCTACTGACATTCGGAGAGGTCGAGGCTAAAAGGTTGGTAATGAAAGAACGAAATTACTCTAAAAAATGCCAACCAGTTTGTGATTTTGTTTTTAAAGCACTCGACTCTGTATGACATGAGCTTTTTCATTTGTGTGTCAAGCTCATGCAGTCAGTTGCTGTATTCAGCATGGCGTCATAGTCCATCGGATATTGCGCTTCAATAATTTCTAGGACATATGACGTTGTTTTCGGTAATTTCTAGGACATATTACGTTGTTTTCGGTAATTTCTAAGATATATAATGTTATTTTCTGTAAGATCTAAGACATATGACGTTGTTTCCGGTAATTTCTAGGACACATGACGTTGTTTTCGGTAAATTCTAAGAAATAACGATGTTGTCGGTAAGATGTAGGACATAAAACGTTGTTTTCGGTAAGTTCTAGGAAATATAACATTGCTTTCGGTATTTTCTAGGACATAGAACGTTGTTTTCGGTATTTTCTAGGACATATGACGCTGTTTTCGGTAAATTCTAGGACATAAAACGTTGTTTTCGGTACGATCTTGGAAATAAAACGTTGTTTTCGGTAAGATCTATGAAATATAACGTTTTCGGTATTTTCTAGGACATAGAACGTTGTTTTCGGTATTTTCTAGGACATATAACGTTGTTTCCGGTATTTTCTAGGACATATAATGTTGTCTTCGGTAAGATCTTGCATTTTGTTTGAGCTGGAAGAAACTAGAGACTTTAGTCTTTAATGGTGTACACGCTACGAACACGATCAAAATTATTAAAATGCCCCGATTCACACCTGGCTGCTCCATTGATAGATATATGACTAATTTAGTACTCCCTAGATATAATTTAGTACTTTATTACATCCAATTATCTAATTTAATATCCCCTTTATCTATTTTAGTACTACCAATATATAATTTAGTACTCCCAAGATCTAATTTAATACTACCAATATCTAATGGAGTACTCCCTATATATAATTTAGTACTACCAATATCTAATTTAGTACTCTTTATATATAATTTAGTACTCCCTACATCTAATTTAGTACTCCCTAGATCTAATTTAGTACTCATTAGATCTAATTTAGCACTACCACTATATAATTTAGTACTCACTATATCTAATCTACTACTCCTAGATCTAATTTAGTACTCCCTAGATCTAATTTAATACTACCAATGTCTAATTTAGAACTCCCTATATCTAATTTAGCACTATCGATATGTAATTTAGTACTCACTAGATCTAATTTAGTACTCCCTAGATCTAATTTAATACTACCAGTATCTAATTTAGTACTTCCTAGATCTAATTTAGTACTACCAGTATCTAATTTAGTACTTCCTAGATCTAATTTAGTACTACCGATATCTAATGTAATGCTCCCTAGATCTAATTTATTGCTCCCTAGATATAATTTAGTACTCCCTAGATATAATTTAGTACTACCAATATCTAATTTAGTACTCCCTATATCTAATTTAGTACTACCAATATTTAATTTAGTACTCCCTAGATCTAATTTAGTACTACCAATATCTAATTTAGAACTCCCTATATATAATTTAGTACTCCCTAGATATAATTTAGTACTCTCTACATCTAATTTAGTACTACCAATATCTAATTTAGTACTCCGTAGATCTAATTTAGTACTACCAATATCTAATTTAGTACTCCCTAGATCTAACTTAGTACTTTCTACATCAAATTTAGTACTACCAATATCTAATTAATACTCCCTAGATCTAAATTAGTACTACCAATATCTAATTAAGTACTCCTTAGATCTAATTTAGTACTACCAATGTCTAATTTAGTACTACCTAGATCTAATTTAGTACTCCACTGACTAATGTACTACTCTTCTATCCAGAAAGAGTTCTCGGAAGGTTGAATTACCCAATAACAGGAAAATGGTTCAGGAAGATAGCATTAATCAATTTTAAAGTTTAGAAAAATCGACAATTTTAAAACGTTTTCTGATGAATATATATTTTCAGCTTTAAATAATAAAATTTACCCACAAATATCAAAACAAATTGATGTGGGAACGAGGTAAACGTTAATAATTGCCTAGTTATGGATATTATACGTTACTGATGTTATTTGTTTATATAAGATAAGCATTTGTTTGTATTCTCTTTGAATCATTTGAAGAAAATTCAGAATATATTGACGATTTTAGCTTTCTAATATGGACAGTTGCGCAAAAATGCCACGAATAGGCAGGTTTTTTTAATTTATTTAAAATTTGCTTTATAGAAGTTATATTCTTAAATATCACACCTTAGCGCCAAGTAATTAAATACGTTTTGAGAGAAATCCGATCAAAAATTCATAGAAGTTATGATTTTTGTTTATAAATATTAATATTCAGTCCATAAAAGATTTTCCGTGTTCTTAATTAGCTACGGTGAAATTGTAGAGCTACCAACATAAATATATTATCAATTTTCAGCGACAAAAGTAAAACTGAAACACAAAATCCAAAAAACCTACATGAAAAAATAAATTTTAAAAAAACATACACAGTGAATGTATATGGCGTTTATGAGATTCCAGGATACTGTTATATCGCACACGTCATACAGACGTCTAGTTTATGCAGTTTATAACTATACTTTTTAAAGCTAAACTGCCGTAGTTGCTGATGCGACAGGAAGATTCCAATGTTTATTACTCTGAATCATCTGCATATTGAAAAGATAAATAAAGTAACATTTTGTTATATTTCCAAAATAACTATAAATGCCATAACTTCTATTTAAAAGTTAATTTATGCCAATATATTCTATCAACTGAGCAATCCAAAACCAATAATGACGGAATAAAACATTCGTTGGACCATTAATCATGGAATGGGTGAAATACGATTATGTTTGTTTAACGTCCTATCCATTTGCCGAGATGAGGACCGTATGCCCGAGTCCTCAGCTTTATTAGTCTGAGTTCTCAGCTCTATTAGCCCGAGTCCTCAGCTCTTTTAGCCCGAGTTCTAGCCCGAGTTCTCAGCTCTATTAGCCCGAGTCCTCAGCTCTATTAGCCCGAGTCCTCAGCTTTATTAGCCCGAGTTTTCAGCTCTATTAGCTCGAGTCCTCAGCTCTATTAGCCCGAGATCTCAGCTCTATTAGCCAGAGTCCTCAGTCTATTAATAAGAAATGAGTTTGTTTTCCGATATTGAGCTTTTAAGTCACCGCCCATTTTAAATGTAACTTCTCCTGGCACACTATCGGACATTTTGCCATTGCTTTCCACGTTAGGCTTCCGTCTTCTCTCGTCTTATCAGACGTACCTGATAGCACTTGCTGATAGAGTTCACAGTCTATCGTTTGCCAAACCGTTGACAAGGAAAGGGGATAACGGCAAGGGGATAACAACAAGGAAAAGGGATAACGACAAGGAAAGGGGGGATAACGACCAATAAATCTGGTCAAGTTAGATTAGTAAATTGAAAACATACCTTCAGTACGGTCCAATATCCTCGACGGAATCACCGGCTAGAGACGTTCCAAATTGAAAATAACATATTATTTGTTATATCCATTAATTCCACACTTTCAAGCAAACGGTTTATTGCTTTACATCAAAGACTTATAATTCCGTGTACTTTCAGTTCCTATGTACCATTATTACTGTTAAGACATGAAATACTATCTGAACAGAAGGTCTAGGACCGAAAATTCCAACTCCACAACCGCTGTTACGACAGAGAAATACTTGGAATCATTTTTTGATACATCTGTGGTCACCGTTTTCACTGACAGTCAGGCGACTTATCTTTACTGTGCCATTGAATCTTTCATCTGGAAGTGATTACCGTATCTGCTGTCCGCTGTACGTTTGTCATACTCAAGGCTCATTGATCCAGGTGTGAAAGTATGTTTTAGTTTCAGGCTGTGTCTTCCTCGTATCGGGCTTACAGTTATTATATCGGGTAGACTTGTATAAACATTGTATTTGTCACATCAGAGTCGTTGATCAATGAATATGGTATGCTGATCACGACTGAGTATTTATATAGCGTATCCTGTTCTTTCGCGTAATGCGATATGTGTTATTTTCATGCCATTCGAGTTCAAAATGAGCAAGGAAACAACAACTTGGAGACTCAGAAACCACTCGACTTAGGCAGACGCGACAGAACGGAGACCTGAGTTATGAAACAAACACAAATCATATACCGACGTTAGACCCGTGTTTTTTTTTTCTCTCTCTATGTTGTAATTTAATTCTATGAAATATAACCTTACCTGGTAGAATGCCAAGCTTCATAACACAATTTCCAGGTCTCTGTCACAAGTTCAAGTTAAGAATGAAAATGCCAACATAGGACGAGGTAACCACCAAATATGTTTTTGCAGAGCTTTAAATAAAGTCATTTGTGTTGAAAATGGAGGTATCCAAGGTGTGTATATAAATAAATAAATCAATATTTGTTACACACACACACACACACACACACACACACACATGTAAATTAATTTTAACTTAATTATTGGCGTTTGCGTTGTGTGTTTTTTTAAATTCAATTTTCTCTTTTTCACGAAAAAAATGCGGTTCAGTCAACGAGTCCTAATTAATACGTTGCAAGGGGAATTATTTTGCAGGACTCCACTAAACACGATGTTGTATCTACTAAATAGCCCTCGGAAGGATCTACAAAATATACCAGGCATCATACGGTGTAGTGAACTAGGCGTAAAAATAATTGCCGTTTATAACCTGGATAAGATTTCTCCTTATGTCACGCACTCAAGGTGTCGGCATTTTGCTGTTCAAGTGGATATTATTGATGAGAAGTCTCGAACATCGTATACACAGAACGAATTATTGTGCAGTAAAAAAAAAAAAAGAAGTAAATAAATAGGATTATTGAAAGAGGCAGGCCCATACGGGAAACTAGACCGACCATACGGACTAATTTCAATGGATCGATTACATTTCGCGGTTTCACGCTCTACTTACCCTGTATTACGCCACCTTAACATAACGATGCAAGAACTAATACTATACATTAGAACTACTGAAAGTCGAAACAATGCATGTCAGAGCATCTGGTTTCAGTTTCGGTACTTTCGAGTTTTCCTATGTCATGGACAAGATAAAAGTATTACGGATTGACTGAACAAATCGATCTTGTGAATCCGATTATTTGAGTGATTTATCGAAGTTTTATTGTTTAAATATTAACAAACACAATTAAGGATCTACAATTTTGCAGTGCTACGTGTTTAAGCTGGAATAAACAGTAACACAAGAAAGAGTGAAAACAACAAGCTTTAAAAATATAATAATTTATATCCCTGGAAAAATTCTGTAAAACTGAAAAATATAAACTTACCGTTTAAAGAATCAAATCCAAAAATAGTCCAAGAATAATCCACGAATACATTTTTTAGAAGTCCTAATAATAAAATGTTCTAATGATTTCAAGTTCGAGTCCCGACGAAAAATCCAAGATGGATGACAATGACGTATGCAATAACCTGTAGTGTATTGAAGTTACAGTTCCTTGTAGAAACAATACATATCACTCCGGTTTTGGAAATCTGAATAAATTTATTATAAGAGCTGTCTTTGTTCAAGAATCTCACACAAGCACACGTATTTTCCAGGAAAAAGGAATTAATCCTTTTGAATCCAAATAATTTGAAATAACTCCAAACGGCACAACATCCACTTTCCAGTGTAATAGTCCAACTGAGATTATTTCTCCAAAACAAAGGTTATATCGTATTCAGAAACGCAGTTTAGAAAATCCCCAAGTTGCGAAATCGAACAGGGGGTCATGTGATCGTGTTTATATCACGTACGCTTAACATGACCTTGACGAAAACCAATCAATTTATTCTAAGAAATAAAATTTAAATCCCATAGTCCCATCATGGCCTCGACAACAGCCAATCATTTAAAAATAAATATAGAACTTATTTACGTGGTTGCTACTAATTTTGAAACAAGGTCCGGATCAAGGTCAAGACCTGGTGTTTACTAAAACGAACAGTGAAGGTCAAACTATTTTCTAAAAAAAAGTATAAGTTCCGAACAAACAGAACTACATTATTTTGACCTATAATGAAATTTTAACTAAATTAAACGATTTTTAAACTTACAAACAATTAAATCAGATGTAATTAAATCAAACATACATAACAGCAGGATGTTGGAGAAAGCTGATAACAAGACTATTCGAATCCTGATTTTCGTCGTCACATCGGTTCTGGAGATCACAACAACATTTAGACTCAGTTTGAACCTGAGGTTTTGTGTTGACCAATCAAAGATGACTTTACATTCGAAAGTCACTGGTGATGGGCTTGGAACGGAAACGTAATATCTAAGTTAATGTCAGAGTTTTATGATTTGTAAGCACAAGACACAGTTTCCCAACAAAAGTTTGATGGTTAAGTTGAGACATAAAACATTAATTATTCGAAAGCATAGACTTATATATCAGCCAATCAGAACGCTGGATTATATAAGCAAGTTTAAATACCGACTCTGTTTATATTCTGTTGGTGAAATTCAGGTCAGGACGAAGTCTGTTATGACAAGTTTATGAATACGTAGTCTCTAACTCATCTCTTCAAAAGAAGTTGCAAAACTTGGCACAGACTCAAATGATCAAGTAAGGATAACTATACTGCTTGTGACAAACCGTTTTTTTATTAACTTAAACTACGTAGAGAATCGATATTTACTGAAGTCTTGCTTTTCTAAAGACTCTTATAAAAGACCAATTCTGACTTTCTTTTCCGTAATGAAAGACGTTCCTGATGGATAAGATTTTGCCATATTTGTAACCTCTTCACCTGTGAAAGCAGTATTAGTCAGAAACATGACCCTTCTTAGTTCTTTCCGACTGTGCGACATTTTATCCATCGGTTGAAAATGTCTGGAAGTTTTGGAAAACTTGGTAGATTTGAACAAGTTTGGAAATAATTTGATTTCATGTTAAAACAAAACATGTTAACAGAATTTCGGAATTTTTTGATAAGTCACTAAAGTGATTTTGTCGTAATGCAAATAGATAAATTCACGAAATACTTTGCGCAAAATCAACATCCTTATAAAAGGATTGCTCTTGTATCGCTATAATCTGAACTATTCTTCACCGAGTATTTTCCAGTCTTTGCATGGCGTGACTTTGTTTTCAACGGTCGAATATATATATATATATATATATATATATATATATATATATATATATATATATATATATATATATATATATATATATATATATATATATATATATATATATATATATATATACTTCCACCGAGTATTGGATCTTTATAATAGGACTGAGTATCTAATTGATATTTTTGATACAAGCAGACGACTCAACCTGGGGTTTCCTCGGCAATGACATGTATGTTCAAGTAATTTATTTTACAATTTGACCGCAAATTACATTGCCTTAAGTACACACGATCCTTCCTACAAATACATACTGTTATTGTACACAAGGCCGTACCATTGTATAACACACACACACACACACACACACACACACACACACACACACACACAGTCTATTATGAGCCAGTGAGCGAGTCACTCAAACATCACACACACACACACACACACACACACACATATATATGTCGTAAAGACCTAATAATGTTTCCTACCTGAAATAGTTTCAGCATGTTTTTTATTTTATTTTTTTAAAATGTTTTTCTAATTTCATGTTGTTTGTTTTTGTAATAATATTATTATGTTTCTTATCTTATAGGTGTTGTTCTAAAGTTGTAAAGCGCTTAGAGCTTCTAAAGATTAGGCGCTTTACAAAGTCCTCATTATTATTATTATTATTATTATTATTATATATATATATATATATATATATATATATATATATATATATATATATATATATATATATATATATATATATATATATATATATATTGAAAAAATAGTGGAGAAATGTTATTATGTTATGATCTGCGCCTGATGATCCGATGTCCCTTGGAAATCTAATTGTTTACGTATAAAATAAAATAAAACATAAAGTTGATACACCATCTAAAACAACATTGTTTTCGTAATTATCAGCATTATTCTCTATATTTAGCATGACGTCCACCCAGTCACATTATCCTGACACCAGGCCAACCAGCCCTAACATTAACCTCTTAATGCTGAGCGCCAAGCGAGGCAGCTGCTAGTACTATTTTTATAAGTCTTTAGTAACTCTCGGCCGGGGTTCGAACCACGACCTCCCACATTCGAGGCGGACGGGAGGTCGCGGTTTCGTAGCTCTAACTACGTAGGCCACCTGAGCGGTATGAAAATTGGAAGCAGGCGAGAAGATCAAAAAGATCAAGAGGAGAGGTGATATATAGCGATGTCACTACACTCACATAGATGTCACTGTACATTAAGACATGTTTATTTGAAGTCCTTTTGGTTGGCCAGAAAAGGAAATGGAATCAAAAGGAATGCTGCATAAATAAACTGCATTGAATAATGGAAAATAATGCACGTCACGAAAGTTGACGTTTACAGAAGAACATCAATTTCAATTTCAGCTGGAAAGAAATGTTGTTATAATAGACTGTATAACCGATTCAGACAATTTTTTTCTGAACACCAGAACGAATGATTACACAAAAACGAATGATTACACAATGTAATGATGTGACCTATCGAGGAAACTGAAAAGGAGTAACGAGCACTGTTACTGATATACATACATATCGCCCAAGGCAATTTCTTGATATAACCCACGCACTACACTTTTAGTAATCCTATCTGTTTGACCCGGTCGCTTGTAGTAAAACCGGGTCTACTTACTTGTATAATCGATTATGAAAACAGGGTCTACTTACTCATATAATCGATAATTTATCTTTAGATTTTATCTCTTTTTGAGCGCCAAAGAGTTGTAGGCCTAGAAAGGAAATCTTGTCCAGGTTTAATATCTTGTTTGCATAGGTTACGTATGTTAGGCATAGAGCAGAGTGGCCTGTTGTAAAGTCAGATGACAATTTCAAACTTCTGAGTAAAATCACCCTCACATAAGAGCAGTTATTTCCCTCTCCTTCAGTATATATAACTGGATTTTAGCCGGACACAACTAATTAGGATAGTTATTGATCGATCTGCCCTTCTCAGTCAGATTTGAAATTAAAAACGGCGGAATGCTGATTCAAAACAACAATGGAGTCAAACATTCGGTGTACAAATAAATATTTTATTTATTTATATTTTTTGTTCTATTTATTCTGTTTTACCGACAAACATCAGAGCATAGATTTGCAAGCGAATCTTACGTTAAGTTTTAATCACAATTTCATATCGAAAATAAAGAAAACATTGGAGCAGACGGAATATATCATATAACTGGAATCTATAAGTCTATGGTTTAACTGATTTTTGGCATTGATCATTCACGTTCATTTTTATTTTTAGGGTTCGAAATTGCTAGCTTGTAAGTTCAACCCATGAGATCAATTGTTCAGAATGGCTCTTATGTTATCATGCCTTTTTTAAGTAGTCAAGATGAATGGTGTTCCGCTTGCTACATTTAATGTATTTGAAATACTGGTCAGCGTTTAATTGATGGCGTGTACTCTCCATACAATATCATACTCACACAAATTCAAACACTAATTGATCAGAAAATAACAAAGAAGTTATTCTTGCTATCAAAGACTGCATTCAATGATACTTAAAACTTCAAAACTTCAAAGCGTTTGTACTTAAAGACACAATCCATCGTATTTACATTGTAACCAATGAATATGGACTTAGGGAACTCCATATAAAGACCAGTTGTAGTTGCTCATTTGGTACTTTACGGCACAGCAACACATGTAAGTTATCTAATACCAATGCAATATTAGTAAAGTGCCTTGCCCAAGGACTCGCCACGATAGCCGACCAAGACTGATCCGATAGTAGGATTCGAATCCGCAAACTTACGGTCGCGAGTCCAGTACGCTAACCATGGGATCACCGCATCTCCTCTATACAAATGTTACCGACTAGTTTATAGAGTACACACGACAAATGCTTGAAATTGTGTAGAAACACGAACATGATAGAGAGCTGTATCCGTCGAGTAAATTTTGTGTGTGTGTGTGTGTGTGTGTGTGATTTGGATTTTTTAACGTAGCTTTAACAATTGTTCAGTCATATCGCTATGATGTCTGCAGTGTGGCAGTTTATAGTGATGTCTAGCACTGGGGAATCATGCCCTAAGACATGAAGCAAATTATGAAAAGCAACAAATATTTCAGGCCCCTTATTATGTGTACGTAACACTATTTTGAAGGCACGGGAAGTTACTGAAGTGTGTATTCAATACGTGAGTGAATGTATACATCGGCAGCAGGGAGGGCGAATCCTACAACGTTTTAGGAGATTTATTACGCTGATAAAAGCTTCCTACGAAAATGAAAATACAAGGTCAATAACGCCCAACCGAAGCCTTTAACCGACCTAAACTTCTCTAATTGGGTTAGCTCATTTTGTTATTTTATCTTTTGACGTTTATGTTTTCGTTTTTTATTCGTGTTCGTTTACCCACGTGGACACATAATGTTTGTCTTCGCCCTCCCTGCTGCTCCAGAGTGGTGTAATTAAATCATTATTATATCAATAATAACACTAACCATGGAATCTCACACAGCCAGACTAGCTCGACAGCAACTAGAGGCAGTTAAGAATTATCTTCCAGTTCGTTATTCTGTCAAGCAACAACTACAAGCTCTTCAGAAGTCTTAGGAGGAGTTTTTAGAAGGTTACAAAGTCTACCATAAGAGTTACAAAGTCTACCATAAGAGCTACAAAGTCTACCATAAGCGTTACAAAGGCTACCGAAGGTCTTCTTCCCACGTTAGAGCAAACCGCGGCAGCGACTGTAAAAATAGCAGAAAGATATAATAAAAAATAAAGATTGTAAGAGATCTTCCAGGTGCTACTTATCAACCAGAAACACAAGAAATACTTGATAATATTAAACAACTTTGTTATGAAGCAGCCGATATGAAGGAACGTATACCAGAACCAGAACCAGAACCAAAACAAGCAAGAATCAGACCTGAAGTGAATGATAAATTTGCCGAAACGATTATTGCCTTCATCATTTTTTTTTTGACGTGATAAAATTCCTGCGCTTGCCGTGCACAATGATAATAATAGACATTAAAAAAAAAAAACTGAGTACGCTGATGACAGCGTAAGTCGTGAAGTCTGTTACAAATGGATATTTCGTATAAACCATGGAGTTGATCGGGCCCGAAATGATGATGCAAGATATATTTTATTTTACAATGGAATATATTTATATCTTGCGCAGTTACAACAACATCAAAAACAACAACCATAGTTACCAGGCAAAACAACAAGCGAGGAAGAAGAAGAATTGCAAGATAAAAGCTCTGACCCCGGCGCCACTGAAAGTGGTATTGTCACTTGACGTGAACGCACCAGTTCTCAAGGATGAATCTGTTCGTGATTGTCAATATTATTCTTGTGACGCACGTGTACCTAACGCACGAGGAAGAATTGAGTTGCAAGTTCAGTATACAAGTAGATATTTCTTAGACTTTTGAAAGCAGATGATACAGCGAACGAAATTGGTGATCCATTTTGTTTTGTTAACAATGGCGTTATGGCGTTATTTAACAGTGTCACATAGATTATTGACGGAAAGAATATTGAATCATGCCTGGAAAACGTCGATGTTGCCACGACGATACTTGGCCTTGCAAGATACAGCGATGATTACTTGAGATCAGCTGGTCCATCAATGATGTTTGTAAAGGATACAACTGATCATCCAGAAAGCAGAAACGTAACACTAAATGCAGCTGAAACCAAAGTTGCATCAATGAATTTAAAGCTCAATTTAGGATTCGCGTCTCGTCGCACAATATTAAACGGCAATGAAGAGTTATCATGCTTACATCTTTTTTGATTCTTCAGATATGCTAGAAAAGTTATATTTGGAGCTAAACACACCGTGGTATTTGTTAGAAAAGCCACTGACAATGATGCAGTATGGCGTCTTGGTGCCGTTAATGCAGGTAAAGTAACACTAACAACACTTTTGTTGTAGATGCCCGTAATGACTCCATCACTTGCCTAAGTGTCTGTGGATTTTTTTTTTATTCGTATGGACTGGCGCCACTGAAATAATTTTTAAAATATGTTGACGCTGGAATGCATAGCATTCCGCTGATCTGGTTTTAACCAGTTATCAACACAGACAGTAAGTGATCCGCAAATATGTGGCCGTGAAGTACTTGCTGTACTCGACGCTGTGTCATCGTCAACGACGTCGCCTAATAGTCGTGCACGAGTATGCCACCAGAAGGTATAGCCATACACCGTCGTTTTAAACAGGCTTAGTGCATATACAATGGTCGATATTTTCGAAGATCTTCTCGGGGTCTCATACCTTAAGGCGAATGACCAGGTCAACGACGAGTTCACTAATCTTTTGCGTCTCGCAGATGTGGACCAAAATGTAGTTGTTGTTTTTGAGGATCAACAAGGACGATTAAAGATGAGCAATATCCCATTGACATATATTATTCTGCGAGTTCCAGATGTAACCGAAGATAACTTAAGGGTGTTTATTATGAAAGGTAAAAATAAAAATTCGGGGGAATCCATTCTAATAATCATGGTAGAGATTGTTGGACGTATCAGAAGAATTGGAGATATTGTGTATTGCAATCTCAACATGAGCAGAAATACAATTATCAGTGTGAGAGAACCAAAATCAGACGACGATGTGGCCACAAAAAGATACATAGAAAGAAGACATGATCAGAACTGAGATCAATGATCATTTATTATCCGTTGGTGATACAATGACTGGTTCTCTCAAGATAGCTAATTATATAAGTACTTGTCTTAGAGAATCAGAATCAAACAATGACGCTGCAACGAAGAAATACGTTGCCAATAACAACATTTCCGTTCCTTTAGCGCATCCAAATCATTTGTGTTTTATTTCAGGATCCAGTGGATCAGATAATTCTATATCATCGTTAGGTAATTTTTTTATCTCAGAAATCATTGCATCAATATTTTCGAAATTCATTATATAAGAAATATCTGTTTAAATAAACTGCCCCACATGGTCGCCCACACATACCTGGAAATCTAAAATGACTTACATGGATTTGCGAGCCACAACGATTAACGCATGCATGTCTAATAACATGTGAACCGCAACAAAAGAAATAATCACGGCGGTGTTTATCACTAAAATTGACAGTTATCTCCCTTCATCTTGATCAAACTTCAAAGAGCCAAAGTAGATTCAGGTGCGGTGGACACAGATGAGATATACTGAAATGTTATTTTTTGTTTATACTTCTTTGAAAACGCCGATTGGTTATGTCATTTGCGACATGGTGTATTGAACGGGTGTGAATATCAAAATATTTGCCAGCTGCATTCATCGATGGGTCATTTTTTCTTCGCCAGTCTCCACGTTCACAGATTTAACCGCTCTCGGAAATTTATGATATTTTCCAGTACCACTAAATCTGCAATTCTGACTTTATCTAATAGACCGCAAATTAATCAAAGAATTATTTTTCGGATTTGAATCAATATGATTGATCACAAATCTGTCTTCGATCGGTTCGTGAAAAGTCATATATGCATTTATGAAATAAATATATTTTTCCAAGCATTAAATGTGTTTTTTATTCGACAGTTCATGATTACACCATCACAAGATGCCTCATAATTCTTGACGATGCGATGTGTTACAAATTCATTTTGCTCCATTTATATAATAATGTTATTTGTTTAAATTAATATTTTATTGTTAGAGTGAAAATCAGGCGAGGTAGTCTTCGGCTTTTCTTTATGGGAGATTTATCACCAGCAACGCTGTTGCCGGCGTTATTTTTTTCTCTTCCTAATATCGTTTCAGCAATCTGTATTTCTTACCACCACAATTAACACAACTGCGTTTCTCCTCTAACCCCAACACCACATCGTAAATACGGTTTTGGTTATAGACTTCCGCGACGCACGCTTTGCATGTGATATCCACATACTTCATTTACGCAAGCCCTGTTACAAGGAGTAACGAAACCAATCATCAGCTATTTAATTTTTTTGTGCTTGAATCATTATATATAACTAATCTTCAATTTAAACATCTATATTTGCCTTCATTATAACACGGAGGAATTTGCGAGATTATCTACGATTAAGCCCTCTAAAGCCAGATATGATCTTGACAAAATAACCCCTGAATTGCCGAGGCGAGATCAAGTTTGTGTTCATTTGACGAATAATACTTTAATCAATCCTATCCGTGAAGCCAAGAGAAAATTTTGCAATGATGATGCGGCTCCTTTGTGGACAACATTGAGAATTATGCAAGATGTCGATGATAACATGACTGACAAGCGAGCGGCGATGATTAATAAATATTTTGACGTTGAACAAAAGATATTTTTAGATTAAAATTTATTGCGGAAGGAGACGACACATGGATTATCCGTGACAAATGTGACCCTGTTCGATTACACCACACTGGAACTGGAAAAATTGTCACGTTAAAGAAAAATTCCAAACCAAGAATACTGACTGTAACTAATAGACCATATTATGAACGATCGTATCCTATGACGGCAGTTTTTTTTATGCGATATATCCGCTGATTGATAAACCTAACGTCGATGAAATTCTGCCGATGAATATTTATCACTTGAACTCTGTTTCTAAGCGAGATACAGAACACTTCACAAACGCGAAACGAGGAAACGGTTTAACGGATCTAAGTCGTAAAAATTTAAATGTGTTGGGCAGAAACAGTTCAAGATACCGGAGCGTCTATCAAAGACGTTGCTGAGCTGGAAAAAAAATTACGGTTCCCTATAATGGTGAAGACACTAACCGGAGAGATTTTGTACGAATCGAAATATAAGAAAATGGAGCTTCGATCGAGATTTTTAATCATGACACACACGACCCGACTTCGGATGTAACAATATTTCCACGAAATCGAACTGTTAAATTCCATAACAGTGATATGTTCGATTTTATCAGAAAGATCAGTAAGAGCGACCTGTATCCGTGTGGTTGTTTCAAAGTTCAAATTCTGTGAACTATGATCAGTTTGTACGGCCTAATGGAGATGCTTATCGTACAGAATCTCTTCAAGACGGAATGAAAAATCTTGCGTTGAAATACACGAACGATACTGATGTTATCGAACGATTACTCAGTAATTGTTTTACAGTTTCGTCAGTCGCTGCCCACGCTGCTCAGAACAAAAATTCAGGGAACTAACACGGTTGAAATTTCTTAAAGATATCCAACGCAGTTGTGTCGAATACGGACACAGTGGATTACGGAATACTAAATACGATTATAAAGATGATATGGTTGTTTGTTATTCTGGAAGGTTTCTTGGAGCGGGATATTGTTTTGAGTATTTCAAGAGATTTGGACATCCAACACACGAGATGACCAGAGTTGCGATAAATGGACCCTTACCAGGTTTTGACCTGAATGGATATGCCTTTATCGAGTCATTCGAGTTTGCACCGAGAAACCTTCAAACGGTTGTCCCTGTTTGGTTGGGAAAACATTTTAGCGAATGCGGTTGGGCTCCACTAGTGTTATTAAGATATATGCTTGATGTAAACATATTAATGTAGTTGATTGTAAATGAAGCAATTATATCATATCGCCCGCAGAAACAAGTTTGGTTACCACAGCAAAATACATATTCCCGTAATGAAAATCCGGACAATACCAATCTCCAAAATTAAGATTGCAAAAGATCTTGGCAGAAAAATAACTGGTAAATTTACTCAAGGAGGATCATGTGATCATAAACGACATTGTTCAAGATTAATTATAGACGATGCTGAACTCGATTTTATAATTGCTGATACAACGGAGAGAAGCACATTTATTGGTCGAAGTAATGTTAACTTATCGGGCGGAACTAAATTAGGTACAATTGTGAGCTACACTGATGGTGACTCACCACAGTTTCCTCATTCAAGATCTGCGATGCTCGCGTACGTTTCGATAAATGTATTATCGATGATAAATATATTTTCTGATACTGCGGTTAGAGTCTCCATAGTTTCATTTTATATCAATAACAAACACGTAGGATTGCTAAAACAATTACATATTGGCGCTGATGCATCATGGGTGGTGGTGGAATGGAGAATAAAGCGAGAAAAGATTCTTAGTTATTCTGAATCTGCCGACGCTGAATCTATGGAAATATATTTTAAAAATAAATAGATGTCTAAACTTTCATCGGCACCATAGGTATATGATCCTGTGGTCAGACATAAAACAGTTTATCTCAATGGACTCTGGTTCTGGTAAAACTACAAGTGCGATTGAATTATTTCGGAAGTTTGATATGGTTGTTTAGAGGCCCACACATAGACTCGTCAGAGAAATGAACAAACGAGGAGTTAAATCTCATACTTATCACAGCTTCCTCGGATGGAAGGTAGATGCATGGACTCCTGAGCGAATGGGTGAGAAATATATTCCTAAAATTATTATCTGAGATGCGATATGCACAGTGTCTGTGGAGGTATGAAACATGTTTCTTGATTGGTTCTTGACAAAAAAAATACTGCCGTTATCATGTGTGACGATCATGGTCTGCCACCACTTTTTATTGCATCATCTCCGCATGAATGTCTGGAAAAGTTTATAGATTATTGTGAGAAAATAAATGATGATCATATAGCTATTGATGAACCGCTAAAAGAATTTAAAATGTTAATCAGACTACAACCAGATACAATTCAATGTCAGATAATGCGTGAAGTAATTCCAGAGACTATGGAATTTATGGAAGCCTACTGATTTGATAGTTTCAAGTCGGAAGATAGTTCAGCAACAATTACTTCTGTTACATAAAGAAAAGTTTTCAAATTTACCTGTGCCATTGTGTTATCGCTCAGCAGACACACGCAAACAAGATGATATGGTAGTTGTTGTTGTAGGGTTTAACGCCATTTTTCAGTACAAGATAGGCTATACATGGCTGCCAGTATTAATGGTGGAGAAATAACCCGGGAAAACCCCCGGAAATAACCACCGACCCACGAGAAGCTACTGGCAAGCTTTCTCACATACCCACGTTGGCTGAATCCGAGACTCGAACCCACGCAGAAAGAGGTGAGATGGCAGTGGTCCGTAACGGAGAGCGCTTTAGACCAGTCGGCCTCTCGGGGGCCCCGATGATATGGTAAGGAAAGGAAATAATTAGCTGGTTATCAGCGGTCTGACAAAAAAAGTAAGCGTGACTTTGATCTTGATATTAAGTTTATCATGACGCTGAAACAATAACAAAATAATCATTGTGCGAGCTGTAACACTGTCATTTAGTGGCAGTATTCGAATAATAATCCAAGACAGTTTACCTATTAGAAATATTAGTAGTCTTGGTCACACTCGCAAAAATGTGATGCTGACCTATCTTGAGTGTAATCGAAGTAGGGGCGCTGGTGCCCTGCTTTCATAGAAGTTAAGGCTGTGGTAATTGTGTATTCTCAGGAAATACTTGCAATTATTCGCGTACAAATCCACGTTGAGGAACAGTCGAATCTAGTATGTACATTGCAGGTCTACCCGTGGATCTTACCACGATGGAAATTTTATGCGTGGTTACACTCCAGACTGAATATGTCGCTCTTTTTTTTAACCCCCTTTAAGACCACCAGGTTCATGTAAATATATGACAGTCACATTACCTAGTACTTGTAGTTATGAGGAAGAGTCACTTCGTTGTACTAGTATATGTTTTTTGTGTGATCGCTGATGGGTTTCATAGAAGTTGCAAGAGTACTTTATTTAACGCAGCTATCATACTTGGTAGTCTTGCAACCCATTCACGAAATCTTTTGTCTTTCTGAACTTTTTTTTTTTTTTTTTTTGGGGGGGGGGGAGATATTTCCTTTGCATATTGATATCCAAACAATCTCTCAGCAAGTGTTCGATTAAATCGCTCAACGACTGCCTGATCACGATGAATTGCTGTGTGTTCTCGTCTGGTTTTTGACGTTATGTTGTTTCATCAGACATGTTACTGCACCAAGAAATTATTTGCTTGGACCAGTCTGTAGTAGCTGTGGCCATCGTAGACCACCTTGTGGTCCGGATCCTCGTTGATAAATTCGTTCAAAAGCGGATGCAACTTAAGTTGCTCTCTTTGTTGATAGTGGGGCTGTTTCTTTATATCTACTTGCAACGTCAAGGACAGTTATTCTTTATGTCTATTTGCAACGTCAAGGACTGTTAACGCGTATTTGTATGTGCGTGATTGACGTGTACGTGTTTTAATGGTATCATGAGGTAAAAACAAAATATCTTCGTGATGAGCTTCATTGTGAGTGTTGACATCAAAATGTGCGTACTAAAGTTGTTTAGGTGGTGATAGAACATTTGCCATATTGCCTGTCGTGTTAACCAATTTTCAGCAACAGAAAGTTTGACATTCACTGCATCAGCAAGTTTACTAATCGCTTCTCTACTCCTCCAATATCCTCTTGGGCTATAATAAATCGATTCCATTATAATAGATATCTATGATTAATTACTAGCCTCTATTAATAGTTTACATTTCATCGCAGATCTTCCAACCAATTAGCTAGTGATTCTCTAAGAGATTTAAAACAAAAAAAGATTTTAACGTGTGTATTAACTTCACGTCTGCAATATGTCGTTGTTGTAAATCTGGATTTTTATATGTGACATCATGAAGGTGGCTGACTTGATCAATCACATTTATTGGATACACTCCAGGTCTTGGTTGGTCTCGTTCGTTAAGTCGGATATCAAGTTGGGTTCCAGGACCACAATACTTATATCTAGGAAGATGTTTTTCTCCATGGAGTCCGTGGTAATTTTCCCAGTGAAGCAGCGATATCACCACCTGTCTTCGTACGAGACGAAATAAATATTTATTTGTATCACATTTTACACACTTGCCTGTAAACACAAGCTTTTTTATTCATCGTCGTTATTGTTGTTAATCCACTGGCGTGGGTTGGTGCTCTGCATCGAACACAATACAAATTCATATTATTATTACATATTTCTACAACAATGACGTGGGTTGGTGCTCTGCATCGAATACAGTACAAATTCATATTATTATGATATATTTCTACAACAGTGATTTCTCAGCGACACCAAAGCAAGAGCCAATCAAGCATCATGCAGCGCTACCAAATTCTATCAGATCAATTATCATAAGTCCATCTAGGTCTGGTAAGACACAATTGTTGCTGAATCTGATAATGAGATGGCTCAAGTGGGGTAAGTTGTCTTTGTGGCACCATCTGTAGATGAACAGCGATGCTACGACGTGCTTAAAGATTTTAATGAAACAGCGAAGTTGTCGGATGAAGACGGTAATGATATTATTGATTTTATCACCGATATTGATGAAGCCCCATCTGTAGATGACTTCGATTGATTTCTTAGTAGTCTGGTAGTATATGATGCTAAGATGCTGGGCAAACAAACAGATATGTTCCCAAGACATAGTGAGGTAGTATATGCTACTCAGCGGTATACACAAATACCTAAAGTGATCAGAGACAATTGTAATCTTCTGGTTGTCTTTAATGGAACCGATACCCACACACTAAGAAACATCCACCAGACTTGGTGTTCAGGTGATATAGATATGATTCAGTTCAGAAACTTCTTTTCAAAAGCGCAAGCTACTCCACACGGATTTTTCATAAAAAATTTGCATGATCCTCGGTCGCGGTATCGTATAGGTCCCGATACAAATTTTGGTTGAGAGACACAGCAGCAAGGAGTGAGACGACAAACACTGAGTGTCCAGTTGGGTAAACGATCACGCAAGTCAAAAAATAAAATAACAAAAGGAGCTAACCCAATTATAGCTACAAAATCGTAGCTTAAATTTGATTTGTTGTTGTTGAGGCCACGAACAGTTCCCATTACATGTAATGAAGCACAAAAATAAAATCATCACTAAAGTCAGAAATCAAACAGTGTAGAAATCTATTACATAGGTATAATCATGTTGTGAAAGAAGTTTGGCTTATTTTGAATTCATTTAGCCCTTACACGATAAAATAAATTGGCATGGTTACACTAACCTCACCGTGTCCGCCATGATAGATAACGCTAGACTCTCCACGTGACCCCTTCTCTATATAAGGCTTGCCAGACCTTATTTGGATATTCTACGCTATATTATTATCAATCAAGTGGCAAATAATAGGTTCTTGGTGGAATTTCAAAGTTGCCGATAGACCGCATTTAATGCGCAGAATTTCTGACTCGAACCGCGCTATATTTTTACTACGATGTGTTTACGTTTCCAAATAAATGTCCTTATATGGCACACAAATAAACGAGGCTGAGAACGGAAGTAATCATTATTTGAACTAATACGGCGGACGATCTAAATGAAACTACCGGATAAAAAAGGTAAACGAGATTTTACAACTATTTCTACAATGATTTGCGATACTTCCAGTATTAATAGAAAGACTACTCAATTTATTTCATTATATGCAAGGAATACGTTTCAATTGTTGAAATTAGGCTTACAAAAGCGCAGTGTGTGAATCACACCCGGCATGTTCAATTGACACATAAATGCTCATCTTAGTACCCCGTCCACAAGGTAGGAGTAGGGTTACAAATATTAGTACTAACCCAATTAGAGATGTCTCGGTGGGTTAGAGGCTTCGGTTTGTCGTTATTGACCTTGTATTTTCATTTTTGTAGGAAGCTTTATTTTCGCGAAATAACCCTCCTAAACCGTTGCAGGATTTGCCCTCCCTGGTGCTACATCTTGTATAAAATAATAATGGTTTATTACATCTCAGGGATTAATTTTCTGCTTATCATACGTTTGAGAGAAAGTTAAATGGTCCAAGATAATGCAGACAAGTAGCCGTAACTACTTACTGAGGAAAGGTAAGGGATCGGGATGAGGTGTGATATATTATACCATATAATTCGGATAGCGGTTTGCTGTCCAATATCCGAGACATGTACTTAATTTTAAATTCCTACACTTTATGTACATTTACTGGTTGCAGATAATAGTAAGAGACGAACCTGGCTGACCGTAACGTGTTTAGTCGACCCAAACTGAGCAAACTGCTTCAGGCTATGATATCATCACCTTGTCAAATAAATTATACAGTACAGCTATTCTAAACATTTTTCTTCACCAGTTTTGTAACAAGATACATCCACACACGGCGATGGAAAGCCAGTGTGCAAACATTCGAGTAATGGAGAGCGCGTGCGTGTGTGTGTGTGTGTGTGTGTGTGTGTGTGTGTGAGAGAGAGAGAGAGAGAGAGAGAGAGAGAGAGAGAGAGAGAGTTAGTTTTAAGGACAATGTCCTGATAATGGTGTTCACAAAATGTATTAGGAGTGATTAATAGACATGATAATCATTCGTTGAGAGAATTTTACAGACATTGCTAATTAGTCGGGTCTTATCTTGTCTACATCCATATGTGGAGAAAACTCATAGAGATGGGAAACAAGAGGCCCTTCCTATTAAGACCACCTTTCATTTAACTTGAAAGTAAACATCTTCAATCCGACTTTAACATTAACTGTAATATAGAGTGTGGATAAATGGACGGAGACAGGATAAACACACGAACACACAAGTGTTCAATGAGGCAAGCTTTTGCAGGGAGAGTCTCGACACAAATGAACTGTAAACGTGTAAAATTAAAAATCCCGCAAAAACAAAATAGAATCAACATGACAACGTTTCTTTTTTTATCTCGTAAGAAAATAAAACAAACGCTTGTATAATTGAGTCCACTTATAATATTCTGCGTGAATGATAATATCCAAAAATACATTTTGGTGAATATGCATACAGAAGAATAAACACTCACCTCGCATACATAAACAATGATATAATGTTTCTCCATCGCTCAATCACATACATAGAAAACGTTTGCCAGTAGAGTATCTTTGTTAAAAAAATCCTTAAATCACAGTTTCACAGCTAAAAATAAAGAGAACAACTGAAAAGGTACAGACTTCCTTCCAATATTTAAAATCACTTGATGGTGCTGATGTGTTTAGACTATTGGCTCATGCCTTCGTAGTGATGAACTTTTCCTGAAAATATAAATGACAATTTTCTGACATTCTAACGTTTAGGAAATAAACTCACTGACAATATGTCAGTATTTTCTGCTTCTAGTGGTTGTAGAGATCACTTAACAGGGATCAAGGATGAGTTCCACTGCAAATACCATTTGTAATTTTCAAAATAACAATACATCATGAGTTCCACTGCAACTACCATTTGTAATTCTCAAGATAACAATACATCATGAGTTCCACTGCAAATACCATTTGTAATTTTCAAAATAACAATACATCATGAGTTCCACTGCAACTACCATTTGTAATTCTCAAGATAACAATACATCATGAGTTCCACTGCAAATACCATTTGTAATTCTCAAGAAAACAATACATCATGAGTTCCACTGCAAATGCCATTTGTAATTCTCAAGATAACAATACATCATGAGTTCCACTGCAACTACCATTTGTAATTCTCAAGCGGTGTGGCTATTGCCTATAGGTGAATATAATGCTATATTTAGAACCATCTCAACTTTTTTCCTGATAATGTCTGGGGTTTTCATCGGGTCATCGAGTTAATATTAATAAACAGAAACTACCCATCTTTTGAATATAACAGACATGGAAGCCATATTTGATTTTGCACATACATTAACTGAACTGGAGACCCTTTAAATAATGCTGTAAATATTTCATTCAGGGTCAAAGGCTGTAAATATTTTATTCAGGGTCAAAGGTTGTAAATATTTCATTCAGGGTCAAAGGCCGCATATATTTCATTCAGGGTCAAAGGCCTTAAATATTTCATTCAGGATCAAAGGCTGTAAACATTTCATTCCGGTTCAAAGGCTGTAAATATTTCATTCTGTGTCAAAGGCTGTAAAAATTTCATTCAGGGTCAAAGGCTGTATATATTTCATTCAGGATCAAAGGCTGTAAATATTTCATTCAGGGTCAAAGGCTGTAAATATTTCATTCAGGGTCAAAGGCTGTAAATATTTCATTCAGGGTCAAAGGCTGTAAATATTTCATTCAGGGTCACATGTAAATCTGACATTATGTTTCAAAAGAGTCACCATGACTGGAATGCTGACCAGGGACAAATAATGCATATTCCAGTTATTGAGTACTATTGTTTTTTCTTTAAAAAAAATGTCAAATACAGTTTTAAAATTTTATTTAAATTCAAGATTTTACAGAGAATTCACAGGAAAAATAAATTAAATTTGAGAAGGCCGATCAATTACGCTGTTAGTCTGCCATATTAAGTAGATTGCATGAAAATACGCTTACCATGGCGCTGATGAAACCAGTGTCTCCCTTCACCTCTGAGGGGTTTCCGCAATGTTTAGATTTCATTTTGAGACCAGATTTGCAGTTTTGAGTTTTTTCCAATAGATCATCCAATGGAATCTGTACAAATATGGACATGTAGATCACGAAACTGTTGATGCTGCAGATGGAGGAATGATAGAAGGAGGTAGCCATCCCCTCCCCCGCCCACCAACAAAAACTAAACCTATATTGATGCCATTTATTTTTCGCTCGTTTACTGTTCCAACAACAACAAAGTCCTTTTTGATATTGTAAAAATCTGAAAACTTTCCAATTTTCTGTAGCATATAAAACATATGATATTTAAATCTGGCAAAGTCTGTGAACCAAGGTAGAGAGGAATGGTTGAGGAATCTATATCTCTCGAGGGCAATGCTTACAATAGCATTACTATTTTGGAGCTCAGACACATCATCCAACATCCGGCAAATTTGTGCTAATTCAGCTTCACCTTTATGTAGGTGTATGTTTTGAAGAACAGAACACTTATCGAATCCAGTCCACGACACAACAGCTCTCACAGGTGCTCTGTATTTCCTGCATATTTTTCTTCTGCTACACAAGCTTATACAAATATATTATTCGCTGTAAATGTCCAGCAATAGCGTTTTTTTTTTCTGTGATATTATGACTTTCAACTTTTGCCGCCAAGTGGTTTTTATGAGGCGCTTTCCCTCGTTGGTTTCAAGCGTATGTTCGCGGCAAAATCGTTAATCTGTGACAATATCACTAAAGACCTTCATCTGACTAATCATGTTTTTTCTTTCTCTGTTATCTTGTGACAGCTTTAGAGTCATCAGGGGTGGATTGACAGTTTTCTTCACGTATTATTCAGTGCACGAATTTGTCCCAGTAAATCTTTCAAAACGCTGTTCAGATTTTGGATTTGAACTTCGATATGCCAACTGTAAGGGCTTACTCTTTTAAAGAAATAAGACTAGCCTCAGCTGAAAAGGATACTTCATTCCCCCTAACCTGCAGATGGTCTGGTCCATATTTGTGTTACGATCAACACTTTCTGATGCTTTAATCCGATTGACCAGCTGGGACATAATAGCTGTCTGCTGTCCAGTTGCCTTCATTACTTTAGGCTTTACATCTCGGGTCTCAAAGCCGTATCATGTGACCCGCAAAACGATTGGCGTCACAAAGTGTCATGAGTGATAAGAAAGGTGGTGGGGCCTTGGTCCGTCGAAAATGCCCTCATGCGGACCTCAGGGTGGTTTGAGTTTGAGACCCCTGCTTTAAATAATCTGCTTTCAAAATGTCATGACAAAATGTCCTCTCCGAATTAAAGCAGTCTGTTTGTTTCTTCTTAGATGACACCTTTTTGATTCGCTTCTGTTTTACCATTTGCCTTTCACTTCTTACAATTGCTTTGGTCTTAAAGCGAGTTTTAATTTATGCATATGTTATTGCATACATCCAAAATAACCAGCAAATTCATTGATTGCATTCACCTCGTCATCAGGCCCTAAATAACCAATAGATGTGTTGACCGCATTCACCTCGTCACCAACCCCAAAATAACCAACAAATGCATTGACTAAATTCACCTCGTCATCAACCCGAGCAACAGACTTGCAATCACTTAGATCAAGACCTATCAGGGTCACATAATTTTTTTCACACTACGTGGCAGCTTCTCATCGAAATCATTTTGCTATCCTAATGTTACATCTTCCAGTAATAGGTTCAAATCTGTTTTCCCTCATCCATAGTATCAGTAAAGCCTGGACCATCGTTATCTCGGGGAATATATGATTCAGTGTCTTCACCCGTCCCTCCAATCAGCACGACTTAAATGCATAATTAAACAGATGTCTTACAAAATTGTCTCCTCTACTACTTGTTGCGTTCAGTCAATGTAGTGTAAGTCTAATTCTTCATCCCTTACGACAACGATAAATAAATAATACTTTTTGCATGCAAAGGCTTTCCATGTTGCCTTTATTAAAAGCCAAGCTTCTCTCATACCTTATATTATAAACATTCTTCTGTGAGTTAACAGTGTAGTGATGTAATGGCATTATTGTATGTCTTCCCATGTAACACAAACTGCCCCTTATAACAAATATTAATGCAAAGAGCATTGTCATGAAAGAATTATCTTCCGGGAGTACTTTTTGCAACAATCTGCTAGTACCTTTTCTTCCTGAAATTACAAGCAACTGTTATGATACAGTGAAGTTGCATGACTTATTGATATTCACACTCCGATGCAGTTGAAATTGCATCTAAAGACATTGTCAGGAAAGATTCTTCAACTTCATGGAGTGGCATAATATCGTCACTCGAATTATCTGACATGATTCTGAAGTACCAGCATTAATTATTTCTGGAGTTTTGTCATCCTCATCCTTTTCACAACCAGCAGGATATCGCGTTGATCTGTACAATTCACATATTGCTGAAAGTGTTAGGAAGAACAAATGATTCTTTTTATGTCTGTCATTTTTCAATTAAGTTTTATGGTAATATTAAATAAATCAACTGTTATTTTTCCTTTTTCTGGAAACTTGGTTAAATCAAATGAGATCGAGGTTGTACTAGTTTTTACAATGAAGATAAATCTTTCTTCTAAGCTAGCAATACACTTGTGCAGTTTAAGTTTAAATTTCATGTTCAATGTTTGATTACTTACTTTTCACTTTAAATAAAATGAACAGGACGTGATTAATACAATACAATAACAAAGGTAATAATGAAATCATGGACCAACATGGTATAACGAGCATCTTCGCAACCGTTCATACCTCTGTCTAACGCCTAACTCTTCTAAGAAATCTTCCAGAAAGCTTATCCGCCCTTCAACTTTTATCTGTTCCATTGCTTTCATACAACTGCATCGCAAAGGCATTTTTGCCTCTGCATTCAACACCATGCCAAGTTACTAAAATGGCAGCATCCCGTGGTATTCCCTACAAGGTGAATGGCACCGTGTACAACTGTAGTGATTTGCTTTCACCATAGTATAGATCACGCTTATATTTCAATGTTAAATGTCAATTCAGAATCATGATACAATCTCTTGTCCTTGTTATCTCCTTACACACTCCAACTACTGCTTCACAGAAATGTTTGTACCTCTTAATATAGGAATTGTGATAGAACAAATCACGTTCTGCCTTTGATCTCAGTAATATAACTGCGTCTCTTAAGCTTCTTGTTATTCTGCTTTAGCTGCTATGTCAATATTAGATTATGTGGCTTTTTCTAAACAGGACAAAAGTGATATTGATCGTATTTCAACATTGTATTCAGGGTACTATCAGGACGTCAGGACCGCGGCTTCTGTTATTAAGGAAGTTTTAGCATTGTGAGAAGATTACTCTAGCAGAAACGTGTTTACTCATCTGTTCAGTTGGTTCAGCATCCCATCTCAGTGTGTCATAAATAGACTTCTTTTTAAAGATTTGTAAATTTAGATATAAAATAGTTACACTTTCCATCTCTGATAATCAAAAGGAAGGGTGTCGCAGTCACCAGCAGTTACGGAATCAGCTACACCCCAAAATGGACAGTATTTTCCAACCTGCAGTTAAGATGGGGTGTCATCATACTCGAAACGACTGTGAACCACTGCCTTAGGATTTGATTCATGACTAGAATCAAGTCTGTGATGAAGTTTTGATAATTGTTGCGACGATCTTTCCTCGGTTTTTAATATTTTTCATCTTTTTCACTACGAATGAAACATTTGTTTCTCCAAAGATGTCTTCCAATGGATAAAAGTAAAATTCTTGACTGAAAAGGCAAGTGATTTCCTCACTTTTAATTAACGGCATTTCAAACCATTGTTTATCTTGGACACATCTAGCTTTTCTTAAAAACCTCGACCCTAACAGAAAAATCAACTGACTCAACAGTTTGTGAAAATCAGAAACTACTATATTTGTGCTCCTAACATTGTGCAAATATTCAATATGAAAGAGATGAATTTGTAATAAAGTGGAACTGTAAAGCATAATGCAAATCAGTCCGTACTTGAAAATATGCAATAAAGTTAATTGCTATTACAAAAGATTGGAGAAAATGGTTGGAAAGGGATTAAACAAATTCACGGATTCTCATACATAAAACTTTCCGTTGGCTTTTCCCTTTAACGTAGCTATCACACTGCCGCACACGGAGCCATCTGAAGTAAATTTACAAACGAAGTCTCCAATAACAACAAAAAATTATTACAGGATGTATTTACAGGAAAGGTTTAAGACATGTACATTGTGCCATTACTATTTTGGAAATCCAGTGCAGATGTAAGGTCCTTTGGTGTTCTTGCTTATTAATTTACCCGAGTTAAAAGGCAAAGTAGCAGAAACGTACCAGTGTCATCTCCAGAAGTTTTACACAGAGTAGGAATTCCCCTGGTTGAGGGAGGGATGCAGTTTTGTATATGAACGGTGAATAGACAGTCCTATATTATGTTTAAACAAATACTGCTGCGATTAATAACTTTTAATGAATAAACACACAATTCGCTGATTTTATCATCAGTATCTACACAGATGCTGACAACGACACTACGTACAATGCATAAGAACTGCATGCAATAGCGGAGCCAGAAACGTTACCACCGAAAACGCAAAACTTCATGTCCGTTGATGGTACATTCTCGCCATGTGCAGTTGGTACAATGCTATTAATTAAATAATGAATGAATTCATTTCATTGCTTAGTTGCCAAAGGTCACTTACTTTGTACTTGACTATGATATTTATATAGAAGTCAATATTGGCATGAACGGATTCGGCTTTGTTGACACTAATAAATGTTGCAGGTTTCCGTACAGTCATGGCACATCAACTTTGAATGAATGTGGAGCACTTCGTCATGTTTAACGGGGAGGCATATTACATTTATAGGGACTTCGGTTTATAGCGTATCCTAGAGAAAACAATGAAATAATTCTTTTCGGTCCTGTAAACTGCTGTTTATAAAAATAAATGTATCGCCACGAACATTTAACCCAGGAAGTTTTCCATAACAAATAGCCTAAGTTTGTCCCCTAGCATATAGTACATGGCCTAGGGCGTAATAATCAAAACATGGAGTAGTATTGGGTCTTAGGGCTTTATAGGAACTATTTGATCATTATCTGAAGGGATGTGCCATCAGAACATATTAACAAGTGTCAAACATTTCCTTCTTTAGAATCCTAACGTCAACATAAAGATTTGAAAAAATTATCTCAGAATATATTACAAAACGTTTTCAAAGGCTTAGATGGGGAACCTGTTGACACTTATGTTGTAGTGCGGAGAAGGTTGAATGTGCTGCGCTTTCTTTTAAATGATACTTAAAACTGTGGAAAACTTGCCAAAGTATTGATATTGTACCAGTCTTTCTCGTTTGCCGAGTCGATAGGGATTGGAATGTCCTTTTTAATATTCATACATTCGACGACTGTACATTGTCTAAATGCAAGCAAAAAAACAAAAAACAAAAAAAAAAAAAAAAAAAAGAACCGCGTATTCATTCACATATCATGAACAACTCTTTTCCATTCCATTCCATTCTATACTTTTGGTTCGGATCAGCTCCAATCGCAGCCATATTTAGTACAGTAATTGCGAAGTATAGGACATGTATGGAATAGTCCAATTACACCGAATGCAAAAGTTCAGTTACACTGAATCGTGAAATGTGGTGATGTTTTTTTTATATTGGAAAGTGAATGAAAGAAACATTAATAATGAATCAACGTGCCATAGGGCGCGGGGCAAAATTGTCTGATAAAGGTGCATACAAACATTGGCAATAAAGGCATTTTAATTTTGACAAGAGGAGGGGGAGTGAGATAGAGCGTAATTAATACATATAGGTAAGTGAATAACGGACTATTTAAAATATTTGACATAAAAGGTCAACTTTTTCTACTAATTGCATTCTAACATCTTGATCGCATAAGTTCAGTGTGATAACGCAGATAATTGAAGGTAATTTAGATAAAATTGCATGACAAGGTCTCCCGCAGAGTTAATTCATAATTCCATTCACGTTTTCGGGGGGGGGGGGGGGGCGGGGGCGGCGAAGGAACATGTAGCAATGTGTTCTAAGGAGTTCTCCTTCACATATAACCGACTTATCTCCTCTGTCTGTGTGGGCTCGAATCTCAGGCTTTGCCAGTGTGGGTATATGAGAAAGCAGCTAGCCAGTAACTTCCCGTGGATCGGTTGTTTTTCCCGGGATTTTTCTTGTTTTCTTGTTTCTCATATTTTGTGTATAGCCTACCATTTACAGCAAAATGGAGTTTAAACCAAAGCAACAACGTCAGCAACGTTTTCGAGCTGAAGTAGTCAGCACACGAGTATTGAATATGATGACAACAGAGAATGTACATTAACACTGGAATACGGCAGCTTCATTTTAGTATGATGACTACAGAGAATGTGCATTAACAATGAAATACGTCCTTTTAAATCGAATACGATGACTACAGCGAACGTACATTAACACTGGAATACGGCAGCTTCAGTCGAATATTATGACTGCAGAGAATGTACATTAACGGTGAATAAGGCAGCTTCATTTGAGTGTGATGACTTCAGAGAATGTACATTAACAATGAATTACGTCCGTTTAAATCGAATACGATGACTACAGCGAACGGCAACTTCAATCGAATATTATGACTGCAGGGAGTGTATATCATTTTTACGTTCGAAATAAATATTTCCGTATGACATTATGGGAATATGTAAATGGAGAGCATCATTTTTTAAAAATCTTATATGGCTACATACAATGAATGCTTATTTGATCATACTCAAAATTGTCTAGAAACATAATATATATAATTCATGTAGTTAATTCCGTCCGTTAAGGTTTGTTGGTTTTCCTACAAAAGGTGACGTCATGGTTGCTTATTTCAGTGCAATTTTACATTATTGTCAAGCTGTCGTAAATTTAAGTTATTAAAGAAAGTTCCAGTACATCTTTAGCATAGTTTAGGTGCATGAGTGCATTTCATTCTCAGATGACGTAATTATGATTTATTTCCAGTGGAAACTCTTTTATAAGTATTATAAGTAAAGGAATATTTAAATCAACAAACCTTAACGGACGGAATTAGCTACAGGAATTATATATATCATGTTTCTAGACAATTTGGCTAAGAAAACAAATTGGCACTTGTGATATATATTATACACACACACACACACACACACACACACACACACACATATATATATATATATATATATATATATATATATATATATATATATATATATATATATATATATATATATATATATATATATATATATATATATATATATATATATATATATATATATATGTGTGTGTGTGTGTGTATATATATATATGTGTGTGTATATATATATATATATATATATATATATATATATATACATATACATATACATATATATATATATATATATATATATATATATATATATATAGAGAGAGAGAGAGAGAGAGAGAGAGAGAGAGAGAGAGAGAGAGAGAGGAGAGAGAGAGAGAGAGTTGGCTAGCTGTTTGTTTCTGGCGAAATTGAAATTTCTATTTCATGAAGAATTGAAAGAGAAATGTGTACAATACTGGAAGAATATCACGGTACAAGTGCAGTATGGTCGTGTAAAGTGGGGGCATGAAAAAGAATAAATAATCGATTAAATCCATAACAATTACAATTCTTGTCAACTGACTGTTAACGATTGCTGGATATGGTCGGTCATTTTATATCATTGGACACTAATTTTACAGGTTAGATCAAAGGCTACCAGGCGAGATATTCGACCAGCTGGGTGTGTCAGGTTTTGCAAATACACCTTGGCTGACTTTACTTACAATTTTCTTTATAGGAGTTCGATTTCATTCAAATGTTGAAAACATATCTACTTCGATACAAACAGCTTTCATGAAACAAATTGCTTACATATGAGAAAAATGTTTACTTTTCAAGACAAATACGCCACAGCATTATGTTAGCGAACGCAGTTTGAATTTATTTTATAAATCACTGCATTTCTAGCCCTTATGTGACAATTAGAGCCATTTGTATACAGACAAACACTGATATTGAAAGGAACTTCGACTTCTTAATAGAAGCCAATATTAAAGTTTGTTCTTCTACGTACCAATTGATAAGTTGTATTCGGAATTAGCACAAGAGGTGTACTCATGACACACAAACAGAAGTATCAGTGGTATATAGGTACAAAGTTCTGTACAGATTCTTTATCAAAATAAGTGGGAATATGACAATGCACATAATAAGAAGTATTGACAATTGCTTTTACGAGACTTAATTGTCGAGGCGGGAAGAGAGAGAGAGAGAGAGAGAGAGAGAGAGAGAGAGACTTAAATGTCGAGGAGGGAAGAGAGAGAGAGAGAGAGAGAGAGAGAGACAGAGACAGAGGGGGCGAGAGAGAGAGAGAGAGAGAGAGAGAGAGATCTGAAACCGATATTATTGTGCTAAAATATGCAAAAAGTTACATTATTATGTTCTCATTGGTAAATCCTCAGATAAGTTTGTCATTGCGTGTTTTTTGTTGTTTTTAGAAAGAAAAAAATATATACTACATAAATATGTTTTAATTTTGTGTTACATGAACACATCTGGATTTTATATGATATGAACACATTTAGATTTTACATTACATGAACACATTTGGATTTTAGATTACACGAACGCATTTCAATTTTATATTACATGAATACATCTCGATTTTATATTACACGAACACATCTCGATTTTATATTACATGAATACATCTCGATTTTATATTACACGAACACATCTGGATTTTATATTACAAGAACACATCTCGATTTTATATTACACGAACACATCTCGATTTTATATGATATGAACGCATTTCGCTCGTACGTAAGATGTCAAAGAGATCATTCGAGCAAAGAAGAAAAGAAGAAGAAATGCAACATTACTTTTGTGTGCATATCAAGAGTCGATACTTTTATTTCATCCTGATAAGAGCAGCAACAACTTAATGTAAAATAAACTATTTGTAAATCTAAACGAAAAACTGCAACAGAGCTTACGAACAAATGCTTCAACTGAGAAACAGCATTTAATCATAGTCAAATGATTCTCCTCACAGACGCTTGGGTCGGTTTCTTTCCCTGCTTTACACTAATGCGCGAGACAAGTGATTCAAAGTTTTGTTTTAACAATATTTAGGTCCAATTTAGTCATGTACAATTCGGAGTTCGGATGCATATATGTTATTAACGAACACAGGCATTTATTGATCATTTAGTTCATTTTGGTTCAGGAAAATGATCGATGGAATAAGTTACATATAGCGAATTAGGTACATACTAATATACATACGTATTCAAACGGAGAATAGATCAGGTGAAACATTCTGCAAGTAAGATACTACAAAACGTCTATTTCAAACCAAATCTCAAAGATTTCCCTGTGTTTCCTGGAGGGATGATACAATGCTAATAATCACACTTAAGAAACATTTGTAGACAGAAACATCCTGAAGGAGATCGTAATTGCATTGTCCTTCTAACACTAATTTATGAAGACACTTAACATTTCTAGTTCGTACCGAGTTCAATGTTCTGGTACTTGTATGTCTTGCGTATCCATCGGGAGAAAGATAAAGCACCTTGGAGTTATCGGTCTTTTGCATCCATCGGGAGAAAGATAAAGCACCTTGGAGTTATCGGCCATGATTTATACAGCATGACTAACATATTTCTTAATGGTCAATGATCAGTGAGTTACGGGTCAGTGATCACTGGGTTACGGGTCAATGATCACTGGGTTATGGGTCAATGATCAGTGAGTTACGGGTCAATGATCACTGGGTTACGGGTCAATGCTCACTGGGTTACGGGTCAATGATCAGTGAGTTACTGGTCAATGATCACTGGGTTACGGGTCAATGATCACTGGGTTACGAGTCAATGATCACTAAAATCACACGGAAATTTGGCTAAGATACAGCATTCGAAACATGTATATTTAATAATAAAACACAGCAGGTATATTTGAGCTGTCATCATATAGGAATGAGACCACTGTGGAATATTCGTAAATATTTTTTGTTTAAAAATCTGAGTTCTGATGTTTGCAACGTAATGCTCTATTAGAGGTTGTTGGAGATTTTTTGCCTGAAATGTTCTCAGGAAAGAAAAAGAACCCAGATGGGTTTTGTTGGGAATACGATTAGCACAAACACATTGTGTTATCAGTCCTTAAATATTTGTCACAGTACCTGGAGATCATTATTGCTTGGAATGGCTTCAGTTTAATGAGCGATGATTGTTTTTTATTTTTAAAGTTTTTGAAGAATAAAACAAGGATAACAAATGAACTTACTGATATACTACAAATTTAGAAGAGCATTGAGAGAGAGAGAGAGAGAGAGAGAGAGAGAGAGAGAGAGAGAGATACTGACATGTTTGACGATCTTATGGTAGTCCGAGAAAGGGTTTATATCCTCACAAAGGTAAACATATTCCCCTTCCATCTCCATTGTGAGTGTTCACTGTTTAAAAATCAGATATTTAAAAAAAAATCCAGGCATCATTTTTTTAATTTGATCGCATCATCAACAGCGAAGACAGAAATAAACGGCTACATGTAATGTTGTCTTGATACTTGTGCGTTACATATTTTGTTGATGTATTTGCAGGTCACACATTGGTATGTCACACATTGGTATGTCACACATTTCAGTACAAAAATCGGATGATTAAAATTGAATGTAATGATTCAATGATGTTGCCCCAGGAATCAAATTCTCTTCAATTATAGAAGGTAAAGTGTCAGGTAGGACATGTTGTCCCTCAAATTTCTGTCGTGTGACGTGTCTATCATCCCGAACACCAATATGCAAGAACAGAGATATGTGTTAAAGTCAATGTGCATTATCTATCAGTGTCAATCAAAATCACATTTGAATCTCAAGTGAAATACCTGATCGGAAAATTAAATACAGGTGAAGTAGCGTATAGCGAACTACGACTCTTGTCACGTGCTCTGCGTTGTCAAATTGTAGCACTTCGTCACCGGCATATGATTCATCCACTGTATTTAATGTATTTTCTGCAATTGTACTGATATCTGCTTTAAAAAGCACCGTGGTTGAAACATGTACAAATCATGACGGAAACTGTATATATGTATTTGCTATATAATTCTTTCATTCAATTGGATTTAGATGAGAAAAAATGTATCGATATTTTGTGTCTGAAACAATTATTGCTCAAGTTAGAGGCGCAGTACGGGACCAATACCAAATGGAAACTCTTTCAGCATAAATATATAAACTAACCAAAGCAACCAATATTGATGTGACTTGTAGTGCCCCTTATAAATGATCTATCAACAACTGCTTTTCTTTCTGTCTGGTCAAGAGTATAAATTATAGTAAAAAGAATATGTGCAAGTTATTTGCAGCAATCCATTAAAACAACGGTAATCCATGTGTAATTCACACACACACACACACACACACACACACACACACACACACACTTTAAAGAAGTCGAGATATTAATGAGTGGAACGAATTAAGTCGTAGGTCGGTTATTAACTAGATCCAAATTATTATACAGACCAAAGCTGAAGCCTTAGAACTACGCCATGTGTTACGGAAGCCTTAGAACTATGCCATGTGTTATTGAAGCCATATAACTGTGGCATGTGCTACTGAAGCCTTAGAACTACGCCATGTGTTATTGAAGCGTTGTAACTGTGTCATGTGTTATTGAAGCCTTAGAACTACGCCACATGTTATTGAAACCCCAGATCTGTGCCACGTGTTATTGAAGCCTTAGAACTACGCCATGTGTTATTGAAGCGTTGTAAATGTGTCATATGTTATTGAAGCCGTAGAACTACGCCATATCTAATTGAAGCCTTAGAACTACGCCATGTGTTATTGAAGCCTTATAACTGCGCCATGTGTTAATGAAGCCTTAGAACTACGCCACATGTTATTGAAGCCCCAGATCTGTTCCACGTGTTATTGAAGCCTTAGAACTACGCCGTGTGTTATTGAAGCCCCAGAACTACGTCACGTGTATTGAAGCCTTAGAACTGCGCCATGTGTATTTGATGCCTAAGAAATGTGCCATATGTTATTGAAGCCTTAGAACCGTGCCATATGTTATTGAAGCCTTAGAACTGTACCATGTGTTATTGAAGCCTTAGAACTGTACCATGTGTTATTGAAGCCTTAGAACTGTGCCATGTGTTGTTGAAGCCTTAGAACCGTGCCATATGTTATTGATGCCTTAGAACTGTGCCATATGTTTTTGAAGCCTTAGAACTACGCCATGCGTTACTGAAGCCTTATAACTGCGCCATGTGTTAATGAAGCCTTAGAACTACGCCACATGTTATTGAAGCCCCAGATCTGTGCCACGTGTTATTGAAGCCTTAGAACTACGCCATGTGTTATTGAAGCCCCAGAACTGTGCCACGTGTTATTGAAGCCTTAGAACTGCGCTATGTGTATTTGATGCCTAAGAAATGTGCCATATGTTATTGAAGCCTTAGAACAGTGCCATGTGTTATTGAAGCCTTAGAACTGTGCCACGTATTATTGAAACCTTAGAACTGTGTCATGTGTTATTGAAGCCTTAGAACCGTGCCATATGTTATTGATGCCTAAGCACTGTACCATATGTTAATGAAGCCTTAGAACTGTGCCATGTGTTATTGAAGCCTTAGAACCGTGCCATATGTTATTGATGCCTTAGAACTGTGCCATATGTTGTTGAAGCCTTAGAACCGTGCCATGTGTATTTGATGCCTTAGAACTGTGCCATATGTTGTTGAAGCCTTAGAACTGTGCCATGTGTATTTGATGCCTTAGAACTGTGCCATGCGTTATTCAAATCTAGTTTGCAAGCTATTTATAAAAGCACTAATGTAACGATGAATGTAGGTACAATCAAAATGCGGCCTTTTTTTCTGCAAAAGAATGGAACATATAAGCATTCTGTTAAATTAGTTTTAGATGGGACATGGTTAAGTTACATATATAGTCTTATCTTTCAAAGTGAATACAAAAAGTCTCTACATTACAAAGTTACTCGTATCACACAAGTTTTTCGCCATTTTAAGCGGCTAAAAAACCCACAAAGAGATGTATCATACGACAACATTCCGTCTTTTGTGAAATAGTTGTGTTCAGATAGATACATTGTACCTAGTTTGTAAACTCTGTTTAGAGTCATGCAGTAAGTGATCCATCGGCAAAAAGTATTCACGATGGACATATACCAGGGCGTTCTCATTAAACTAGGTGACTAAATGCGAGTACAACTGTTACGTACAATACAACCGTCACACTGTTACAGACCATACAACCGTCACACTGTTACATAAAATATTACAACCGTCACACTGTTCCATACCATACAACCGTCACATTGTTACACACGATACAACCGTCACATTGTTATATACCAATGAACAAACTGTCAAGGTTCCCCACAGTATCCGTATTATACCCAGTAAACCAGTAAACGCACGAAGAACTGCATAGTCTACAAAATCTGCTTTCCGATACGTTTTCAAATGCCAAAAGTAAACATTTAACGTATGTCTAGACTCCAAAGACCACACACTATTCATTTAGTGGAAGAGACTAGTAGAGGTTGCTAAAAGACACAAAATCCAGGTGTATCCATCTTGACGATCACTCTGTGCCAGGTATGGATCAATATTGTCTCCGTATACAAATACGAATATATTCGTTATACTATTATTATTATTATTATTACCTGTGTCTTGGACAGCCTAAATAAACTTTATGATATATTAGTTTATAACATGCTGTGAGTTCAAAACAATTGAAAACCAATTCTCACCAGATATATGTATTGCTTATTGTAACGCTGCAAACTGTTGAATGGACGTCTCTAACTCTTGCGGTCCGAATTTGATGAGTTAATATTTCAATAATAACAATCAAATTCACAAGAAGAAAAATAAAAAGACAACAAAATCTGTGAACGAAGATTACTGTTTGATTGTTCCAATTTTGTGTTTGACTGTTCTTCATGATAGAGGTGGTTGTGAAGCCCGTATAAGCATATTCAAATTAAGAACACATTAAGAATACAGGTTATAAGTTACTGTTGTGATACGTTGGATTGTTGTGAATATTAATATGGATATTTTATGAATTTACATGATAGCAATACTAGTTATCCATATACATGATGTTTGTAATAATCATCCATGTGTTGGATGGTTCCATAATACAAGTAAATAAAATAATAGCACTCCCACCACCAACTCCACACAATTGTGTACCCCCTGGAACCTGCGTGTCTTGCTTCTATATGACAATCTCATACGTCTACCTTAATGACAATGTTCATGGTCTGTTACTTTTATTGTATGATTCCTGTGATTTTTCCCCATGACTAAGTGAGATACTGATAAAGTATTTGCTGTGATGACAAAATTTGGCAATTCACGGAAATATTGACAAAGAATGACCACTATTGAAAGTTGTTATGGGCTTAATTATATGAGTCAGTAAATATCTTGAACAGAAGATAGCTAATTTAGACTTCGTTGGAAGCGAATCTCCTTCATAACTTTGCTAATTAAATAACCTACACCGTTAAGAAGTGACTTCATTGAAGAGGGCCAAAGACCGGGACAGTTTTAATCTATTTGCTGGAATAGGAGATATGTGAAGAAAGACTGTTGAGTGGTACTTCACGGTCGAAATGTCCTGCATTATACAAAGCAATGTCCTAACTTCAAACAGTCGTGATATTCTATGTCGTCAAGTGGCGTCGAAGAGAGGTTGGTAAACAGGTGTGTTATACGTAATATGTGCGTATCAAATTAGATGACCGTTTCGGGTCAACAACCAATATTTGGCTCACCTGGCCCGGATCTCTGTTACTTATGAGAAAAAAGACCCTCTAAAGTTCTAAAGAAAGGGGTATCTTATACGTAATGTCAATATTTAATAAAACGGTCACTCAGTTTAAAATAATAAACATAATTATGCTTTTTTCTAAATACTTTGTAAGCTGGCCATAAATCTAAAATTAAGGTTGCGGCCATGATGTGGAGATACGTAATCTGAAATGTAGAGGATTTATTGCAGGTGTCATAATTCTATAATGATATTATATATTGTATCTGAAGAAACGAATAGCGTCATACTGTATTGTATAGTAGGAAAAGATCACAGTCTACAGCCAAGACGGTTGGTGACCCGAAGAGAGAGAGTGAGAGAGAGAGAGAGAGAGAGAAGCCGACCCATCATCAATCAACATTTATTTGGAAAAGATCGAAAGTACCAAGTGATGCTGTCATGCGAACGATTTGAGTTCGATGTCACTCAATTATAAGATGAAATTTGTTCTATCATTATAACATACTGGCTAAATGAATTTAAAGTAACATTTTGTAACATCTTGTTCTAAAAGTGAATCATTCACACGTCATGTTCAATTTAATTTTGTTCATGTAATTGATAAAATTGTTATATTTTACACACGGGAACTAGTGTTATTATATTATATATCTCTGCTCAGATCTCTGTTATTCTATCCAATTATTTCAGTTCTTTTTTATTGCATACTCGATCAAGGGAATAACCTCGTAGTCGATCATCTCCAAGGTAACTATAACCAAAAACCCATATGGATTTGAAGATCTTGCACATATTCTCGTCTTATCACTTCGTGACAGTTAGCTTGCTAAAATTTAAGTAAACAGACCTTACATTGTTTACGAATTTGATGGAAAATTCCATTAAGATGACAGAGTAATTTCGGAAAATGATTTTTGCGAGATAGGTCAGGTAAAGAGGTATATAATCAGAATTGTTCGTCATCATCAGCGGAATCAATTTTTGTTGTGTTTCAACTAATATTTGAGAGGATTTATTTATTTAAATTATTCACTGGAATTTCAAAATGCTTTTTGACTTGTGGACAAAACATCTATTTTGGAATTATTGTCAATTCAAGGTCATTTTGGATTATATCTTTGTGATACATCACGACTGTTAGCACATCAACACTATTCCAGGTTTTTTGTACATCAGTACGTTCCAGATTGTACATCAGCACGTTCCAGATTAGAATTCATTCGGAAAAGCACTGTTTCGCTCGGGATATTCTGTTCGTTTGGACTTGCGATAGAACTTTTATAACTATTTGGGGTTGAAATCACAAATACCTTGGAAATCCTTTGTCTGTTCCAAAATGGCAAAATCTGCGAGACCTTTTGTTGTATCCAGGTAGAAGATGGCTAAATCTGCGAGACATTTTGTTCTATCCGGGTGAAAGATGATTGAATCTCCGATACTTTTTTTCATATCCGGGTAGAAGATGGCTAAATCTGCGAGACTGTTTTACGTGTCCGGGTCGATATATGTCACCAGCGTGAAGTTGTCATGGATGAACGGGACAAAGCATTATCATTTATGAAGCTTTGCATTGGAATTTGTTTTCTACTGATCAGCTCCTTTATAGACCGTAACACGTCTAGCTACGTAACCAGCTGACTATTAAAATAGTTAATGGTTAACTGAATAGTTACAAACCAGCCCCATTATCGCCTCGAAAGCTTGAAGAAGGATGATTGAAAGTTTTATGTACTTTAAAATAATCCGTGCTATTTTTTTCTATTGTTTTTCTTACTTTCCAGTTGCCGTTCATTATTATGGTGAAGAGGGTGGAGTATAAAGGTCATCTTATCCCCAGGTGAGATTGCATGCCTGGAGAGAACACACAATTTCATGGATTCTTTCCACTCGGTTTCTAAAGTAACATACATAGTATTAAAATACGAAATAATTCCAGACATTCCATATTTTCTAATGATATATCATTCTGTTTATTCGGCTTCTTGTATTTGTTTGTTCATTTATGTTTGTTTGCTTTTTGTTTTCTCATTTGTGTGTTTTTAGTTTTTTGTTTGGATGTGGATTATGCTTGAAACAAATGATTTAAAGGGGACAAAAACCCCGACCTGCACAATTTTATTGTAAATAGAAGGATATTTAGTAGTTTGTGTATATAATCTATCCCGACTATTTTTTTCTTTGCATTTATTGTATTTGCACAAAGATTTCATACAAAATATTGTCCTGTATTCCGAGATCAAACGCAAAGAACCTGCCCCGAATGTGTTAGCTCCCTTCCATACAAACAGGAAGTGACGTCATTTGAGACGATTAACGTATAAGAGTATTCAATTTGTGCAGCGAAGTGTCAAGTAGAAACAAGATGGTTCAATGCGCAGCTCTAAATTGCGTGAATAATAGCAGTTCTGGAACAATCCTCAATTATTGTACTCTTTTTCTTTCTCCATCTTTGAAAAGTAAGAAATTATCTACCAAATGAAATAGCATTAAAGAAATTTTTACGCTTTTTCATTCAATGTTTCCAACATCAATTTATTATGCACGTTTGTTTCTGTATTAACTGCATCGGATCAATATGCATTTTTCTTCCACACTTACGTTCAAGACTGTTTTCCACTCGTTGTATAATAAACCCCTCCTTCCCATTCTGCATTCATCTTTTTTGTGTAATGTCGATAATAGAAAAATAAATCACTTATAATTGAAAATCTGTGTGTTCATATAAACTCGTTAGATTTCTTATAACTACACACACCGGAACACCATGATACAATTTTTTAAACAAATGTTACTGTTAACTTTCTTGATTGATAAATCTATTATACTAGCGTTATTCATTAATGTGGTAATTACTCTCAACCTCGGACCAGGCTGATTCGGTACAAATCGCTGACTGATTCGGCCCATATATCTGGCTGATTCTCCAGACTTCCAAGCTGATTCGGACCATGTGAAATGTTATTCAGTTTAGTCCAGGATTTAAATGTGACATTTAAATTTGTTTTTAAAGATGATCTTCTCATTATGTCCCAAGTACGATGAGAAGTTCAAATATCCATTTAAAGTAACAAAATCCCGTTAGTACGCGTGACCATGGTATTGTTATATATAATAAAATAACGTAGTCATGTTTATTGTGCATCGGCAATTTAGTAGTGAAATATTTTTAAACTTCTCGTTCAACATTAAATAGTTTGTTTTATTGAGAAATAATAAAATTACGAACACTGACAAAAACGAAGAAATAAAATAAATGATGTGCGTAGTACATGATAGCTTTCAGAAACTGTCCGAATTATGTGCATTAGCCATGATGTTGAACTCAATAGCGACCGGATTTCCTGAGTAGGCGTCAATGATGGTTTTTAACGAGTTCAAGTATCATTCGTCAATGGTTAGCAAAGCTCAAAGAAAAATCAGATTAAATTGTTCAGTTAGAGAGATGATACTATAACCCTTTGGATTATTGACGGCAAGAATTTAGTCGATTTCTGGTTATAGAGGTCCATGCCATAAAGTCGTCTCAGGATGACTTTAGTTATTAGGTTGGAGCCCTTTCAGGTACAAAACTGCAGATGTCACATCATGCTTACACCCACCCTGTTTTTCCAATTAAAATGCATTTAATGATTTGAACAGCAGAAAAAAGGGATATATATATATATATATATATATATATATATATATATATATATATATATATATATATATATATATATATATATATATATATATATATATATATATATATATATATAACCCATTTAAATATAACCTGAAATTATATTACTGGAAGAAATGGAAAATTCTGGTTAAAATGGAGAGAACAACGTATGCCCTGATGAAGATTTTTCTCAAACACAAACCTTTGTGCACTCTCCAGCTCCTCAAGTGGAAAAAAAATATGAGTAAGACTCAGTTCCAAACATCACATGTTGCCAGTAAATCATAACGATAGGAAGTGCCATTTCCCTACAGCACCTGTTGCCCGTACACTATGATGTCTCCTAACCATCTGCTCACGTGGTAAAGATATGAATGAGATCATTCCATTCAGCAGCTGTTACCCGTTTGTCATGATTAAACAGATTAAGAAATGGATGCCACTTAGGATTGTTGTATTTGAGAAGATTTTTTTTTCTTTCTAGTTTTAACCACTCATGGCAATATCGACGATCATGTGTATAAAAGAGCTGTACTAGTGTCAACTTAATGCAGAAAGTCTTCTCTCGTGTATTATTGAATAATTTTTATATGGCAAGGGATGTGTGATTCAATCATCTTGCTTAGTCCCCATATAAACATATCTCATGTACAAATTGCGAACGTATTTTAATAAAGATAGGGTGTATACTATTTGTATTTAAGCCTCTGTTTATAGCTTTGTTAGATTTCAGTGATTATTTGTTGATCACTGGGAATCGGTATTATGAAGATATTTATCAGCCCAAATAATCAGCCATTTTGTAGAATCAGACATTATAATATACCGTTCAAGAGCCTTTATCACAGCTTGGATTGGTTTCGTAAAATGGACGCACAATATTTTTTTCATAAGAGGAATTATCTGGATAGTGTAAGCAATATGTGCTTAGTAATTTGCGACAATAATATTTCTTTTTATTGGGTGTTTGGGTCGTATATTGTATTGCAAGTCGTAAAATACTAATATTCGGCTTGGAAAGGCTTACTCGTGAATTATACAGATATGGAGCAAGAAAAGCCACGTAAGCATGAAATTTGAGTTTCATGATAAGAGGTCATTAGGTGATTAGATAAAAATTATTTGTAGTATTTGCGCGTCTAAGAATTCTTCAGCTAACAGCCACTATAGTTATAGGGCTCTTGAAAATCGGGGAAGCATGGACTCTTTAAAGCCAGACACACGCAGGAGTTTGTTTGATTCGCTCGGTAGTGAGACCCATTGCTCGTAATATTTCATCTAATATATATATATATATATAGAGTCGATCACCGAAAAACATAACTTGTTACTTGAAGTTTTGCGTAGATCGATAGCATTTTAAATTTTAAATACTGAATTGAGATAATTGCCCCAAAACTCACGAAACCCTGCAAAGCAAGAAAAGAACCACGTTTTAATAAACACATCCAATATTCTGAGACGAGCTTTAGATACGTCAAACACCATGACCTCCCGATCCCTATCAGGGGCATGGCCCAAGGTATGGGATGACACAAGAAGTAAGGAAAGTATACAGTGCTCTTATATATTTCAAATAAGATGTAAATTGGAAGAAAAAATAGAACTATTCAAGATATAATACTTCTTGATCTAATGGTCCAATCCAAAGACAAAGTCCAAACAACTGGAATGCCACAAATTGTGTTAACATGAACAATATCAAGATTCTCATGATGGCCGCTATGGCGTCCTTATTCAACGTCAAAATCAGTACCATTGTCATTGAGAACCCTATGTTGACATGGGCATCCATAAAGTAGGACTAGCGAAACCAAGATTCTCGAGATGGTCATTGTGGAGGCCATATTGGATGCCTGATCAGCACCATTTTCATTTAGGACAAACTTGACCATTGGATGAACGTGTATAAAGTTTCCTGACAATCCTCCATGGTGTTCCGGATGAGTAGCAATAACATACTTGTACGGATAGACGGACGTCGGACTAGATGCAACATACATTACTATAAGCACTCCTGGTGTATGTCCTTTTGATCTAACAACACCACCAACAACAAAAACAACAGCAACAACAGCAATAATAGTAATAATAACTGAAATTATTAAGATACCCAATTATTGATCATTGGCCCCCACGAAGGGAGATCACCCTGAAACAATCGTAATAGAGTCAGAAGGGAAAAAGTGGTACTGCCAGACCGGAAGGAGGCATAAAAGAAGTGGATTGGTCTAGAGGTTATGGCAATACCAGTGATGAAGAAAACTTAGTTTGTTGCTTAAACCAAATTGTGTTCTTATGTTACTTTTTGTCCTTTTGTACATGCATATCAGTCGTGTTCAGACTGGTACCAGGAAAAGCTAAGTTTATGATGTTATTATGCTTCAAATATGAAATTAATCGGGTAAGGAGTTACTGAGAAAGAAATGAAAGGATAAAAATAAAAAAAAAAAACACCCACTGAACCAAAGCGTCCACTGATATAAACACGCATCCACATATGAACAACGCAAAAGGACATGAAAAGAGAGCCAATGCAAACAAACACAAAATTCGTGCATGCATACACAACGATACTACACGACTGAATTTGTTCACGCTTCGGTTAAGTTAGACCAGAAAAGCATCTGTACAATTTAAAATGAAGATGTGGTTTCTACACGACCCAGTTGCACAAGGTATGAATGTTTTATGTCGGCTAGCTTAGTTGATTACTCTTACCTGGATAATATCCATCTCTTACCTGGATAATATCCATCCAGTACAAATCTAATGTATCTCAACATGGAGCCTTATCACTTGCCATAAAACAAGCACGCGATGTGTGTGTGCAACCCTTATATAAATATTTTTTACTTACGAACTCGGATAATAAATCATGAAAGATAAGAACTCGCAGATTAAAATGCATTTCTCCAGGTACACTTATTTTCTTTAGTAGGTTAGAATCTCTTAACGCATATTAAAAAAGGTATACAACGTAAGTTTGTAGGAATAGATGCATGCTAAATTATGGTGGGACAAGTTTAAACATTTCGTTACCCAAGACTGCTAAATTTGAAGTCGAGTCTCTAGTTCTGATCTTTATAGTGATACCTGTGATTCTACCTGACATGGAAGGCTTGTACATGAAAAGTAAATGAAAACTAAAACCAAACAGATGATGAACTTTTATATCAGAATTCCTTATAATTTTATTTCAGCTATTTTTTAATAAACATGACTGCCGTATAGACTCGACTATAAGTCTAGTCCCACTGCAAAGTTCTGCATAATGCACCGGCAGATCTGGGTCTGTGCAGTTTGTAAGGAGTAATCAGGAGAACAAACAGCATAGCCTCTGGTCTGCAGGCACATTATATTACGGCAGATCGGGATCTTTGCTGTGTGCAGTCTGATTCGACTTTGAGGCGAACGCATTCGGCAAGCTTGCCGACTTAAAACATGGCAAGAAAAACCGAAGGATTTCATGTGGTAAACAGTTGGCAAGGATGTCACACAATAAAAAGTCATCCTCCTCAAACTTGCATGTGTTTCGTTGTTTCGCACAGTTTGATGCTACTGTAATACTGATGCAGCTTGTACTCACATCACGTTCTTAAATTCACACCATATTAACACAACGAAGTTTACATTGAAAGCAAGAGTACCTTGAAGGGACTGTCACTCTGCTGGGCGAACAAGATTTACAGGAATTCAAGATGAGACTGTTATTTTCATATTCTTCAGAGACATGAATATTTTACAAATTCGCAGCTGTGGTACACACATTGGACATCAGTTTATCACAATTTTAATTTAGGACAAAGTGGACATCACGAGAAGTCATTTGGTAAAAACGCCATGTCATATTGATCAAGCTTTCAAGAGGAATAGGGACAACAAGATGTCCAGATGTTTAAGATAGTCGTAGTGGCAGCCATATTAGTTGTATAACTGGCACCATTTTCATATAAGGTCTGGTGAAAACCAGATGTTATAATGATCGCCCAGGCAGGGTGAGTAGTAATGACAATTTTAAGACAGTCGGGACTGCCATATTGTATGTACGACTAGCACCATTTTCATTTAGGACTATTTAGGTATAATACAATGTATTCTGGTGACAAACCCATGTAGATTTAGCCATTCATTGGGGAAGGAGCAGAGATAACAATATTTACAAGAGAGAAGTAGCAATATTTTCAAGATGACTGCTGCATTTTCAAGATGACCTAACACAAGTTCAAAAGTATAAAATGTTCTGAATGAATTCCAGTAGACTTGCATGTATTGATGTATCACACTGAGATTAACCAGAATGTCTTTGAGCTCTCGGTAATCGCATCGTAATATTAGAAAGTCGATGAGCACATTGTAATTCCAATGAATAATTTAAATAAATGACTTCTCTTAACATATAACTGAGCCAAACTATACAATCTGGTCACAGATTCCCAAAGACTGATATTATTTTCTAAGTCTGATATAAACTTATTTTATGACACCCAAGACGCAGAATAATTTTCAATGGAAAATCCCAGGTTTCGATCTTAAATTCAAGTAAATATCTTGTTTACGTCCTAGAACCATAACGATAGTCATGTCGGTAAAAATTATACCTTCAATCACCGACAAAGGTCAACAACACAATATCACAGTATGAGATTTTCATTCTCTAATTTGTACGACTGTATGAGAGCTTTTTAGTGTGTAATGCGTACTGTACAGTCATATACAACTGTATTAGAGATTTTAGTGTCTAATTTGTACTGCACAGTCTATATACAACTGTATTAGATTTTATAGTGTATAATTTGTACTGCACAGTCTACATACAACTGTATTAGAGTTTATAGTATCTAATTTCTACTGCACTGTCTATATACAACTGTATTAAAGTTTATAGTGTATAATTTGTACTGCACAGTCTATATACAACTGTATTAGAGATTTTAGTGTCTAATTTGTACTGCACAGTCTATATACAACTATATTAGAGTTTATAGTGTCTAATTTCTACTGCACTGTCTATATACAACTGTATTAAAGTTTATAGTGTTTAATTTGTACTGCACAGTCTAGATACAACTGTATTAGGGATTTTAGTGTCTAATGTGTACTGTACAGTCTATATACAACTGTACTAGAGATGTTAGTGTCTAATTTGTATTGCACAGCCTAAATACAACTGTACTAGAGATTTTAGTGTCTAATTTGTACTGTACAGTCTATATACAACTGTATTAGAGCATTGTAGGTCTAATTTGTACTGCATTTCAACTGACTCGTCGTCACCATACAGTTGGGATACAGAATTTGAGCGGCAACCATTAGCAGCATTTGAACCTGTCTCTATGGATTTCGTACGTACAATCCTGATGAAGAGTGCACCAAAGTCATGTGAACTTGATCCAGTTCCAACATCACTGCTGCTTGAGTGCTTCGATCCAGTATTGACTTCACTAACTGATGTTATTAATACCTCTCTCTCATCAAGGGAATTCCCATAATTTTTCAAAGCCGCCATTGTAAAGCCTCTGCTGAAGAAACCAACACTAGACCATAACGATGTAAAGAACTACCGCCCAGTTTTTAATCTCCGATTCATAAACAAAATCTTAGAAAAGGTCGTTCTATCCCAACTTGTATCTCATCTGAATTCAAACAGTCTTTCGTTTTAGCAATGTACAATCTGCATATCACCTTTGACACAGTACTGAAACTACTCTTCTAAAAGTAGTTAATTACATTCTCTCTCCTTTGGATAGCGGAAAGATTACAGTCTTCACCCTATTTGATTTGTCTGCAGCATTTGACACAATAGACCATGATATATTACTTCACCGTCTCCAGCATGTATTTGGCATTCATGATACAGCCTTACTGTGGTTCAAGTCTTACTTGGTCAACAGGACACAAATTGTATCTGCAAATGGAATACACTCCAGCCCAGTTGATCTATGTTGTGGTGTTGCACAACGGTCTGTTCTTGGACATGTTCTCTTCATTCTATACACTCAGCCGTTCTCAAGTGTCATAAATCGTCATCTAGTGTCTCACCAATTGTACGTTGATGACACCCAAGTATACAAATCTAGCCACCCAACTGAAGTTGATGCTACCATCCAAGGTGTAGAGAGGTGCATTTCTGATGTGAAATCATGGATGACATGTAACAAGCTGCAGATGAATGATGATAAAACTGAGGTCATTCTGATCACAACACAAAGACTTTCTCATTCACACAGTCAGTACAAAACCTAGGTGTTACTCTGGACAGTACTCTCACATTGCAACAACATGTCATGAACATATGCAGTGCTGCATATCTTGAGCTGAGACACATCAGCTCCATTCGCAAATATCTTTCAGTTGATGCCACTAAAACACTTGTGTGTTCATTAAATACTTTCAAGACTGGACTATTGTAACTCAGTTATGTCTTGTTCGTCTCAATATCTAGTCCAAAAACTTCAAAAAGTTCAAAACACAGCTGCTCGAATCATACTTAGAGTACCAAGATCAGAGCACAAATCCCCACTGCTCTGTACCCTACACTGGCTATCCATTCGATCCAGAGTCAAACACAAAATTTGTTCTCTGTGCTACATTTCACTGACGGACTCTAGTCCAAAATACCTATCTGACCACACCGATGTGTACACACCAGCAAGATACTTACGCTCCTCTTCTGACAATCGTATACTCATTATTCCCACTATGAAAACAAAGTCATATGGACAGCATTCTTTTGCATGCCAGGGCCCAGCAACGTGGAATGAATTGTCCACTCAACTTAGACACAAAGACACAGTGATCACATTCAAAAGTGCTCTCAAAACTGCACAGTCTAGATACAACTGTATTAGAGATATTTAGTGTCTAATTTGTAATGCAGTCTATATACAACTGTATTAGATTTATATGGTGTCTAATTTGCACTGCACATTTCATAAAGAACTGCATTAAAGCTTTTTAGTGTCTAATTTGTACTGCAGCACAGTCTATGTACAACTGTATTATAACTTTTAGTGTCTAATTTGTATTGCACAGCATATATACAACTGTACTAGAGATTTTAGTGTCTAATTTGTATTGCACAGTCTAGATTCAACTGTATTAGAACATTTTAGTGTCTAATATGTACTGTACAGTCTATATACAACTGTACTAGAGATTTTAGTGTCTAATTTGTATTGCACAGTCTAGATACAACTGTATTAGAACATGTTAGGTCTAATCTGTGCTGTACAATCTATATACAACTGTATTAATGCTTTTTAGTGTCTAATGTGTACTGTACAGTCTATATACAACTGTACTAGAGATGCTAGTGTCTAATTTGTATTGCACAGCCTAAATACAACTGTACTAGAGATTTTAGTGTCTAATTTGTACTGTACAGTCTATATACAACTGTATTAGAGCATTGTAGGTCTAATTTGTACTGCACAGCCTATATACAACTGTACTAGAGATTTTAGTGATTAATTTGTACTGTACAATCTATATACAACTGTGTTAAATCATTTTAGTGTCTAATATGTACTGTACAGTCTATATGCAACTGTGTTAAATCATTTTATTGTCTAATATGTACTGTACAGTCTATATACAACTGTACTAGAGATTTTTGTGTCTAATTTGTATTGCACAGTCTATATACAACTGTATTAAAGCATTTTAGTGTGTATTGTATACTGTACAGTCTATATACAACTGTACAAAAGATTTCTGTGTCTAATTTGTATTGCACAGTCTATATACAACTGTGTTATAACTTTTTAGTGTATAATTTGTACTGCGCAATCCATGTACGACTGTATTAGAGCTTTTAGTGTCCAATATTTAAACATTCAATTTAAAAGTTGGATAATCTCAATAGCAGTCTATTTAAATAGATATTATAGAAAGTACAACATTCAATAGCCGTCTATTTGAATATAAACTATACACAGAAATCATTTAATAACCGTCTATTTGAATATATACCATACAAGGTAGAGCATTCAAAAGCCATATATATATATATATATATATATATATATATATATATATATATATATATATATGCATACATACATACATACATACAAAGTAGATCATTTAATAGTAGTCTATTAGAATATATATTATACAAAGTACAGCAATCATTAACTTGGGCTTGTGTATGTATGTGATTTGGATTTTTAAAATACCGCCTTACAATTTGTCAGTCATATCGCTACGTGGAGCATCATGTCCAACCCAAGTCATATTATCCTGACATCAGACCGACCAGTCCTAGCACAAACTTCTTAATGCTGAGCGCCAAGCGAGACAGTTGCTTGTGACATTTTTTAAAATATAAATCTTTGGTATAACAAAGCCGGGGGTTCGAACCCGCGACCTCCCGCATAAGATGCAATAAGAGCGGTCAACATGGGCATACATATCTTTCGTTACTCACTAGGCAACCATAAGTCGAAAATAGCTGAAGAAGCAAGCGTAAAGTGTTTATAAAAACATGACAGGTAAATCTTTACATATCACGCACTTGCTGAAATGTTGTAAAGTGAGAAAAGATCTATTATCAAATTTCAGACGTAAACCGTAAGGTAATGTAATGCGTTTCAAAAGCCTAATGAAACATATTGTATAGTATTGTATAGTATTATCCATTTTCATCTAGTACATAATGAATGAGAACACGTGATACCGGAATATCTGATGAAGCCGTACACCGAAGGCTTCCTTAGTAATTATATTGTATGTTCTCTCCAGAATTATATTTAGTATAATGTGTCAAGTGAGACTCAACATTCTTAGTGCAATGGGTTTTTGTTGTTGTTCTTGTTGTTGTTGTTTGGGGGTTTGTTTTACATCTTTTATGTCTTATTTCATTTAAGACCCTGCCCGGTTTAGGCCGGATCGTTGGCCTTGGTGTGTCGTTTGCTTGGCTTCCATGGTTTATTTTACATAAGCCAACCAAGTACACTTTTTTTTTCTTTTTTTTTTATAAACAGAAAATAAACAGACATTGCCTCGGTTTGATTTTATTGCCTCGGTTTGATTTTATTGCAAAATAAACGTTCGGCTGTAGAACTTTGTTAATTATCACTCCGAAAACTAAATTACCATTATTAACACCTAAGCTACAATGATTTGGAGAAAAAAAAAATCATTTTATTTATTAAAAAAGGAAACAAAAACAAATTGTCGTTGCTTAAAATATGTACAATTAACATTAATAGACATCTTTTTCTAATGAAAGTTGTGAATAAATCAAATCGGTCTTTTGAAGTTTTACAAAAAACAAACGCATTAAAGTCAGTCAAATCAGACTCGGAATGGAAACCAAGGTATCACTTTCTGGAAAGAATTCCCGATATTATATGCAATTTGAAGTTTACCATGAATACAGAAAATACGCACATGAGCGAACGAACGAACAAAAGAACTCTCAAAGAGGTAGTATTTTGAGGTTCATTGCTTACTCAAAGGAACATCTACCGGATGTCAATATATGCTCAGATATTTTAATTATGACATAATTAAAAGATTTCTGAAGTCAAATAGCAAAGATAATTGTCCAAGTGAATTCTTGAACTTTCAAACTTGTAATAACTCCTGTTTAAAAGGCATTGGTAACTTGACCAAAAATTCTAGATAGTAATTTAAATGTTTTTCCAATTCAAAGCCCTACTTAAAGGTTATTGATTTCGACAAAAGAGCTAAAACTTTAATAAACTAAATTAAATGAATGCTCAATTACTACACTATTTTTCATCCTCGAGATAATTAAAAGTTTGTAAGTGGTGGGAAAATTCTATGTCACTGTCAAACTAAACAGAAGATGTCAGAATTTAGTCATTATGTAAACCCTAACCCCATTGGATAATAAGGTAAAATTTGAAATCTTACACTGACATATTGGCCAAACTCTCAGATGTCCAATCAAAATTATTCTTGTAAGTGCCGACATTAATATTCCATGTATGTTCTTAACACCTTTTTATTAGCTCCAGTCACATGAATGTCGTTGTTGTTGTTGTACGGTTTAACGCGATTTTTTAGCACTCGATAGGCTATACATGGCGGCCAGTATTAATGGTGGAGAAAGAACCCGGGAAATCCCCGGAAAGAACCACCGACCCTCGAGAAGCTACTGGCAAGCTTTCTCACATACCCACATTTGCCGAATCCGAGACTCGAACCTACGCAGACAGAGGTGAGATGGCAGTGATCCGTAACGGAGAGCGCTTTACACCACTCGGCCACTAGGGACCCCACATGAATGTCGCAAACGTATTAGATATACATATTTAGACATGTGTTTTATACTTTATAAACCTTAAAAAATAATTTTTTTTAACGAACCTTAACTAATTTTTCATGTGAAACAATTGAGTGTAGTTTACCAAATATCCAAATTTAATTAGTGTAGTTAACAAAATATTGTAATTGTGTGAGGTTCACAAAATATTGTAACTGAGTGTAATTTACAAAATATTGTAAATGAGTGTAATTTACAAAATATTGTAATTGAATGAAGTTTAAAAACATTGTAATTGAGTGTACCTTGCAAAATATTGTAACTGACTGTAGTTTATCAAATTACAAACGTTGCATCTATTCTACTTTAATTTCATAAGTTTAAGTTGAATATTTTCAACTACTAGGACCTGTAATTGGCCAACGATTAAATTGCAGACTGCTAATCACCCCTTGACAAATAGTACGCTAATTGGATAGGACAGGTAAATAATTCGTCGTCATGTCCACATAGGTCTTCGTATTCAGATGGCTGTGGTTATGTTGCACATTGCTACCTTTGTTTTGACTTTAACATGATATATAAGATGACCATCATTTGTTACGTACTTCATAATCTCCCGTACAGCCAATGTGGGTATGTGAGAAAGCTTGCCAGTAGCTTCTCGTGGGTCGGTGGTTCTTTCTGGGGTTTTCTCGGGTTCTTCCCCCACCATTAATACTGGCCGCCACGTATAGCCTATCGTGTGCTGAAAAATGGCGTTAAACCCTACAACAACAACAACAACAACAACATCTCCCATAACTAGATATATAAGCAAACGTTGTATGTTTATGTTACCGTTTTTTGATCTCAAGCAGTTAAGAAGACGAAGACTATAAATAAATTGCCCGTCCTCCTTGTTTTAAAACTTTATTATGTAATATATAAATATACCCCTTTCATTGCCCATGAGGGAATAATGGTATGACTTGCCCCTCCCTCCTCCGCGGAAAAAAAATGTTGAGATAACTTCCATGTGAAACAACATCGGTAGAAATAAAAAAGAGTGATTGTCGAATAAAATAACTATTTAGCACGATTTCGATCGGTGCTCACCTTTTTTTTTCAAAGCTTTATCTATTTATAAAAACGTAGAGACATTCCCTTTAAAAAAATAGCACTAGAAAAATAATATTAATATATTCCACTTTCGGACGAATTACGTGAGACTGCAAGGTGTAAAAAGTACACAAAACACGATTCTTTTGTGTCTGTTATCTTAAAGCATTAATATGCGTCACATTGCGTGCTGTGTTTGTATCCTTGTCAGAAAAGACAATCAAGCCTAAGGTAAAGTTATCAGTTTCCAGTCTTTTCCTCGTCATTGTGCATGCCATCCAAGTCATTGTAGGCTTGGTATATACTGGATGACTGACACGCTGCGTGCTGTAAATATAGATTTGCCATTCTTAACAGCAAAACCAATGGGATAATTGTACCATATACTGACCTGCTTGCAAAGCGAGCTGTCGAAAGAAAGGCTCTTTCAATAGGACTCATAATTTAAGGAAGTTACATTCAAACCCACTTAAGCTCTTAGTATTTAAGTTGATCAGATGCCACTTCGAAACTTAATGTGGACAATTCAAGAACATAGTGGCACGTCGCTGCATGTTCCGAATGTTGTTGTTGTAGGGTTTAACGCCATTTTTCAGCACAAGATAGGCTATACATGGCGGCCAGTATAATTGGTGGAGGAAGAACCCTGGAAAACCCCGGGAAGAACCATCGACCCACGAGAAGCTATTGGCAGGCTTTCTTACGTACCAACGTTAGCCGAGGCTGAGACTCGAACTCACGCAGACAGAGGTGAAATGGCAGTGATCCGTAACGGTGAGCGCTTTAGATCACTCGGCCACTCGGGGCCCCCGTTCCGAATGCTTGAGAAGTCTGGATAATTGGGAAGTTGATATGTGTTACCGTGATATTTCATGCTTATGCACTCTTCATCATGACATTTTTGTTGTATTTACAGGTGTATTTACAGGTGGTATTATCTGCTTGAAAGCCATTCATTTTCTTCTTTTTTATTCAAACAAAAATGCATCAGCATCATCCATTCTGCATATCGTCCAGACTGTACATTGCACGAGGAAGGTAAAGGACATGTATTTTAAGCGGACTGTCCCTAAAATCATTTCTTACGGTAGGTCGTATTTAACAAATTAAACTAAAGATGGTTAGAAACGAGCCACATAAGAAACTTCAAGTGTGTGTTTAAAGGGACACTTTTTTAAAATGCCCCTGTTTTTAGTGATTTGTGAATTTAACAGCCATGGATTTTAATTATGTCCAGCTGGGATAACGGTCCGACAGGGATGTTAATGTAAGGTCATAAAGAGGCAATGACAAAGCTGAGACAAACCAGAGCAAAATTTTGGGAAATCTTGGGCAACTTGAAACAGGTGTCATAAAATTATACTGTACAGAAAAGTTGTCAATAAAGGCGGTTGAGAGAATTATTCTGTTATTCTATTTTATATCTCTGCCCAGATATCTGCATTGCAGCCATTCATTTCATAATATATATTAGTATTGACTGTATTGGTACAATACCACCGCAGTCAATCATCTCATAGATAACGATAACCAACACACCATAAGGAGTGGGAGATGACACATCATCCCCCACCCCTGGCAATATCATTTCCGCATAGAATACACGGAGAACTGCATTTGGTTGATGCGATTCATGATGGGCACTTTTTACCTTAACAAGAGGTGTCAGTTACAACGAATGTAGCCGAGCTATACAGAATATGAAATGACATCTACAGGCTGACATAACACATACAGTGTGATCCAAAATAGGAATACATTTCAGCTCATCTTACGTTGTATTGAATCACTGACAAAATAGATAGAACGTGACAAAATGATCGTCTTTGATTAAAAACAGGTAACATTGTAACTTTGCGCACAAAAACCGCTAAACCTATTCGTTTCGGAAAGATACTTTGCTGGGGGAAAAATGCGGCAAAAGTTAAACAAAATGATGCCACGAGCGGTCACCCTTATCGCTCACCCTCTACGACGGCCCTGCTAATGGGCTTATTTATCCCGTGTATATTTCCTTAATGTGTTGTTTTGGCTTTTGATTAATAATCAGTCTTATTTGTACATTCCCCATTTTGTACGCTTTGATTGCCCATGCCATTGCTTTTCTTCAATGTGATCATATACGTTTAAACTCGTGAACACTCCGGGTCAATGTTGTGTGATCTGAACAGACTGTTTTATAATCTCTCTCTCTCTCTCTCTCTCTCTGAACAGTTTGTATTTATAGTCTCTCTCTTTGAACAGTCTGTTTTTATAGTCTCTCTCTCCCAGCAGTCTGTTCTTATAGTCTCTCTGAACAGTCTGTTTTTATAGTCTCTCTCTGTACTGTCTGTTTTTGTAGTCTCCCCCTCTCTCTCTCTCCGTGTGAACAGTCTGTTTTTATAGTCTCTCTCTCTGAACAGTCTGTTTTTATAGTCTCTCTCTCTTTCTCTCTGAACAGTCTGTTTTTATAGTCTCTCTCTGAACAGTCTGTTTTTATAGTCTCTCTCTGAACAGTCTGTTTTTATAGTCTCTCTCTGTACAGTCTGTTTTTATAGTCTCTCTCTGAACAGTCGGTTTTTATAGTCTCTCTCTGTACAGTCTGTTTTTATAGTCTCTCTCTCTGAACAGTCTGTTTTTATAGTCTCCCTCTCTCTGAACAGTCTGTTTTTATAGTCTAAGTTCTTCTTAATGAGATGATATCTAAATAAGATTACACTTACAAATAAGGCACAAATGTGTGTATTTGTGTATGTGTGTATGTGCTTAGTGGAGGTTGGGATATGGACGGGGCGGAAAGTAAAAATGCCCACAACTCATACTATTATTACCTCCTCGTCTGAAGAGTAGCAGCTGTTTACTGAATAGAAGTTGGAAATGTTTGGATAATGATTAGCAGTTGGCAATGTTTTGTTAATGAGCAGGAATCGGCAATGTTTTATTAATGAGCAGAAATTGGCAGTGTTTGGTTAATGAGTAGCAGTTGGAAATGTTTGGATAATGAGTAGAAATTGGCAATGTTTGGTTAATGAGTAGAAATTGGCAATGTTTGGATAACGAGTAGCAGTTAGCAATGTTTTGTTAATGAGTAGGAATCGGCAATGTTTTATTAATGAGCAGAAATTGGCAATGTTTGGATAACGAGTAGCAGTTGGAAATGTTTGGATAATGAGTAGAAATTGGCAATGTTTGGTTAATGAGTAGAAATTGGCAATGTTTGGATAACGAGTAGCAGTTAGCAATGTTTTGTTAATGAGTAGGAATCGGCAATGTTTTATTAATGAGCTGAAATTGGCAGTGTTTGGTTAATGAGTAGCAGTTGGAAATGTTTGGATAATGAGTAGAAATTGGCAATGTTTGGTTAATGAGTAGAAATTGGCAATATTTGGATAACGAGTAGCAGCTAGCAATGTTTGGTTAATGAGTAGGAATCTGCAATGTTTTATTAATGAGTAGAAGTTGGCAGTGTTTGGTTAATGAGTAGCAGTTGGAAATGTTTGGATAATGAGTAGAAATTGGCAATGTTTAGTTAATGAGTAGAAATTGGCAATATTTGGATAACGAGTAGCAGCTAGCAATGTTTTGTTAATAAGTAGGAATCGGCAATGTTTTGTTAATGAGTAGGAATCGGCAATGTTTTATTAATGAGCAGAAATTGGCAATGTTTGGATAATGAGTAGCAGTTGGAAATGTTTGGATAATGAGTAGAAATTGGCAATGTTTGGATAATGAGTAGCAGTTAGCAATGTTTTGTTAATGAGTAGGAATCGGCAATGTTTTATTAATGAGCAGAAATTGGCAGTGTTTGGTTAATGAGTAGCAGTTGGAAATGTTTGGATAATGAGTAGAAATTGGCAATGTTTGGTTAATGAGTAGAAATTGGCAATATTTGGATAACGAGTAGCAGCTAGCAATGTTTGGTTGATGAGTAGGAATCTGCAATGTTTTATTAATGAGTAGAAGTTGGGAATGTTTGGTTAATGAGTAGAAATTGGCAGTGTTTTATTAATGAGTAGAAATTGGCAATGTTTGGATAATGAGTAGCATCTAGCAATGTTTTGTTAATGCGTAGCAGTTGGGAATGTTTGGTTAGTGATTAGTAGTTGGAAATGTTTGATTAATGAGTATAAATTGGCAATGTTTGGTTAATGAGTAGCAGTTAGCAATGTTTGGTTGATGAGTAGAAGTTGGCAATGTTTGGTTAATTAATAGAAACTGGCAATGTTTGGATAATGAGTAGCAGTTGGCAATGTTTGGTAAATGTGTAGAAGTTGGCAATGGTTAGTTAATGAGTAGCAGTTGGCAATGTTTGGTTAATGTGTAGAAGTTGGCAATGGTTAGTTAATGAGTAGAAATTGTTTTGTTAATTCTAGACAAGGCAATGCATTCTCAGTATTAATAACTTTTATTACACCTTAACATCACGATTTCGAAAGTTCAGATACGTGTAATTCAATTAATCATAGTATTCCTCGCTTCATAAAAAATCCAAACATTTACATTGAGTTACATCGACTAAATTATTGTATTGGAAGTCCTACACGAGTTTAAACATTCCCAAAAGGGTCCAAAGTTGAGTACTACAAATGTTTAAAACCCGTTTTGATTCCAATCACAAGACGCTTCTTCTATTGACCAATAATAATGAGAAATATCTTCATGAACTGACATGTCATATCCGCAGACAAGAGAGCACTCGCTTATTTGTCTAATTTAAAGTGTGAAAGGTTATTAAACGACCAGGATGGAAATATTACCCTGTCATTAGCACGATGAGACAATTTTATAGCATATATATGACACGAGTTACAGATTGCACTTTTCAGTCATGATTATGTAGACAAGACAATAAAATACGCATGTCAATGTTGTCTGAATGACGTGTTGCACAACAAAGCATCCAGGATCATAGTTATCCAGGGGTTATGATTAATTATTTATATTCAGGGTCATGTTTAATTATTTATATCCAAGGGTCATGTTTAATTATTTATATTCAGGGGTCATGATAAATTATTTATATCCAGGGGTCATGTTTAATTATTTATATTCAGGGTCATATTTAATTATTTATATCCAGGGGTCATGTTTAATTATTTATATCCAGGGGTCATGTTTAATTATTTACATCCAGGGGTCATGTTTAATTATTTATATCCAGGGGTCATGTTTAGTTATTTATATTCAGGGGTCATGTTTATTTATATCCAGGGGTCATGATTAATTATTTATATCCAGGGGTCATGTTTAATTATTTATATTCAGGGTCGTGTTTAATTAATTACATCGACTAGTAAACTAGTTCATTTACTACGGGTTTAAGTAACTAATATCATGGAAGAATCTGAACTTAGCTAAACGTAAAATGACTTATTCGTGGTACTCAGAATTTAAAAAAAAAAATTCCAGGAAGGCTTTTTAACTACATTATACAGACATTTGTCAAAATGATGTTTGAGTATTTGCCATTATAAATTATGGCTTTCAGTTTTCTAAGAACATAATCCATCCTCGGTATCCATATCGAAAACCCGAGTAAATTGTTCAAGCAATAGTTTATCGTGTTCTTGACTAGCGGTAAAAATGTGTGCTCTTGATACGTCAGAGAAATACAACACTATGACATAAACTCGAGTGTTTGACACAACGGTATCCAAGCCATGCTACAGTGCGCGAACTGCTTGAGTTTTGGCTGGCGTTTTCAGTTAGCATAGTCCCATTTTATTAAGACATCTTTGCACTGGATAGGAAACCCCATTCATCGCGTATTATGGACGCTGAATTGTTTTCATACAGTTTACCTTTCAAAATGGTGTCCATGCTGACATTTGGTGTAAGTTATTATCGCATATGATATGTCATTTAACTCCGAGATATATTTCAGCCTGACATCACATATTTGCAAAAATTACAAAATTATGGTCCATTATGGGACAGGTTTAGGTGCTTATTCCGCAGTTTAATGTATCATGGGAAGCAGATAGCAGAAAATAGGCCTAATACATTCAGACAAACTAATAGAAGTTAAAATGGCAAACATATCTTTAAGGTCGGTACTCGACCCCCATTACAAATGAAAGTAAGTTAGTTCCCTCGTCAATGTTCTCCTGCGTTTCTTTTCTTTGGATACATGCATTTATTGCAGATGTTCATACAATTGTTGCAGGACCTTAATGACCTTAATGCTCAACACTTAGATCGTATATATTCTTGTATATTGTAAATTAAAATATTCAAATCATATTTCACTCTTCTGCCTATAACTTTAGTATAATGTAGGAGAGAAAAAAAACACACTATTGAAACCTTTTATTCCTAATTGCACAACAGCAGTTAGCACTTATATAGACCAGCTGTCTAAACTAACGCAGAACGCAAGTCTCTTGAATTAAATTTTAAGTTCAAATTGCCTGCTTTTGCCCATTTCTAAGACGGTGCTTAGCACATATACTTTCATTTGTATTTTGAAATCAGGCGCTTTCTTTCAAAACATCGAATTCGCCATAAGTATGCGGTATTAGTTCTCGGGTTATGTTTCCAACATTTTTGATATTGTCTATACAGTCATACAAAAATGATATCCTGTATTGCCAATCAGCAAAGAACTTATGCAGATCACGATTTTCTTGTTTGTACGACAAAACCGTGTAATTCACACTCGGGTAATTATAACGTTGTTATTGGGTGCCATTAAAGCCCCAAATGAGAAAGAGAGACGAAAATTGAGGGACGCGTGTCCCCGCCTGGGGAAAATGCGACCCACTGAATATTTGATTTATGATATAGTGACAAACACAATGGTCAAGATGACCGCTGTTGCGGTCACACTGGATATCTGATCGGTTGCCATTTTTCATTTAGGACCAATTAAACATAAGAAGTCTTTTAGTGAAAAGCCGATGCTGATGCAACCATCCATTCAGTCTTTGAGTGAAAATTGTAAGGGTGCAAATTTCTGTCGATCTATAAGGAGCACATTTATTAATTTGTGCAAGAGAACAATTAACTAGATTTATGGGGACAGGTGCTTGTTAAATCGCTATACTGAAATAATTTATAATGTCTGTGTCGGGAGAGGGAGTGATTCTTAATTAAGCCTTCGTTTATTTAACCGTCAGACAGACTAGAAAAGGGAAGGTTAACCACGATTTTATATCGGAACTGACAGAGTTGAGTTTTTCCAGATCAGTTGTTTGGCAATCCAGAAGTCAGACTGACCGCAATTTTGACACCTATTTATACAAGGCGGTAGATATATTTAATCCTGATTGGTTACGCTAAATAAGGGGCGTGACTCCCATATTAAATTTCTTGGGTTTTATATTCCCCCATCGCCAAACATTTTGTCAGTCTACAATTTTCCTGCAAGAGTGAAAATACACAAAGACTCCGAGACTGAATTTAGAACAAATTTTCTCGTAAAACATTTGTCCAAGGGACATAATGTCTAGAAAGTCAACGGACACAATTCTGGCGGTAGAAGTGAGCAAAGCTTTAAATCACAAGGGGAAATAGCTCCAATGACGTATCCACGTAACTACTGATCCAAGTATCTACGTACTTACGTATCTACCTACCCATATAAAGTTTGAGGGCCGAGTGACGTTGGAGTGAACAGGAAATAAGCAGGTTATGAAATTCGCCGAATGATTTATTTCAAAGAGACGTGTATCTTCCTAATTTAATTTATTATCACAATTTTGTTTATGTAATTGAATAAATGTTTGTTTTTCCATGTCATTCTGTTCTATATATCTGCTCAGATCTCTATTTATTCCATCTATAAGTTTCAAACTTTATTTTAATATTTACTCGATCCGGGCAACAATACCGAGGGCGATCACCCTCTAGATAACGATAGCCAAATAAAGCGGACACCTTGTTAGAAGGCACAACCCCATCACCACTACCCAGCAGACACCGTTACAAAAAGCCGATGTTGATACGACTATCCATTCAGGAGGAACGATCATTACAAGATTTTCAAGACAGCTGCCCCGACGGCCATGTTGGACATCGGATAGGCACCATTTACAATTTAGAGCAACTACATATCATAGAACGTCGTCTCAACAACATGCTGATATGTCCGTGTATTTAGGAAGAGATAACTTAGATTTTCAAGATGGCCTCTGTGGCAGCCATATTGGACGCTTCAGCAGCACAAATTTAATTAAGCACCTACTTGATCAGTGGATGAATATGCGTTTAATGTTTGAAGGCAATCCTGCAAGTAGTTAAAGGTGAATAGCGATAACAAACGTGCGCTGACGGATGGACGACTGACCAATCAATAAGTTATATCGACCAGTAGAATTAAAAACAAGACGAAAAACAGGTTCACACTAGGAAGCTTATTTTTAGCATTCGGGCAAATATATGTTTATCCAATATACTTCTTCATGTATCGTTTGTAAAACGTCGAAGGAAAACGACACCTTAACTAACACAATATTTCTTTACGTAAACATGGTCGAATCAGCCATGACATACACCGCAATATAACCATAAATAACACGTATTACAAGATAGTTATTGTTACAAAGTCGACTTTTCTTGGCCTCCTCTGACAGCCTTTTGTTAGTTTTATTTATAAACATCTATTTTTAGTAATGTACATATTCATTAGTGTATCCCTGCCAAAGAGCTAGATAAATCGTGGTATCCGTGTCCCTCTCCTCTCTAGAATGTCTGGCGTAAAATGTAGAGCTAGAAACTGTGTGTATCTTTTCGTCTGACGTTTATGTAAACGTTAACCACAGTCATCACAATGTTTGCACACGACTAAGCATGTATCCAGATTAAAGAATGATTGATTAACGTGGAACAAAGTATCAGCGTAATACAAAGCGTTGTATATGTGTAACCAGACCGTGTATCTAGGAGACGGGAATGAGTAAAAAAAACTTTCAGGCATCGATTAGTAAGGCTGTTTGATTTATCAGCAGGTTTGAACGTGGGGTTACCTTGGTAAAGACGGGGCCTATCAAGCATTTCTCACGGTTTAGCCGCTCAGTATGTACCTTGGAGTAAACACATTTGTGCTCTTAAGAACGTTTATATTATACTGATATACATCACTTGTTATATCGCATCCACACATATTTTTTTCTAATGGAATGAAGTCGATGAATGGAATGATGCTGAAGTGTGTGTGTGTATGTGTGTGTGTGTGTGTGTGTGTGTACACTGCAACCAGATTGTTTGTGTACATCCTGACAAACAGTATTCTTTATTTTACAGAGACATCGAAAACAAACGTTTTAATGCTGTGCGAGCCAAAAGCGGTAAAATAGATTGCAAGTTGTACTCAGAATGCCGCTTGGCCGAAGACATGGTCACATTTTATGCAAATCATCACAAGAGCTAAATAAAAGAAGCCAAACGGGAGGTTGAAGATATTTAGTTGCTGCACAGCGATATATTGTCATCATCCAGGGGGGGCTGAAATTATTTAGTTGATGCATAGCGATACACTGTCATCGGGTGGAAGACTGGATATATTTAGCTGTTGCATAGATAACCACTGCCATCGCGTGGAAGACTGGATATAATTAGCTGTTGCATAGATAACCACTGCCATCAAGAGGAAGACTGGATATATTTAGCTACTGAAGAGAGATATACTGCCGTCACGTGGGAGCCTGGATATATTTAGATCCTGTGCAACGATATGTTGCCACCATTCTCGTGACAAATAAATGACTCAGCTGGATTTGGACAGGTTAATTATTTGTCGTCTTCATGTACACTAAGGAATCCCTTTTCAAATAAGATATGGTGATTATTTTTCTGCGATCTTATTTTCACATATTTGGTTTTCAAGTATTTTATTAAAAAAATGAATGAATTTTTTTTTAAATATACAGCATTCCTCAGAGTCTAATTATGGGAAACTTAAATCGTACATTGCCCGCCAATATAGATTAAAAACACATTGTGTTGTTTTATGACGGTCTTTCTTCATGCAAATTTTACAAGAAAGCAGGAAGAATATATATACTTCCAAATAAAGTAATCGATTGGTTGCAAAAATGATACATGGAACGCATGTGGTGGCTAATGCAAACATCAGTAAATGCGGTACAAAAATGATACATGGAAAGCATGAGGTGGGAATGCAAACATCAGTAAATACGGTACAAAAATGATACATGGAAATCATGAGGTGGGAATGCAAGCATTATAAAATATAAACATATGAAGAAAAGTATGAGAACAAGATCAAAGTATTCCAGCAATCTGTGCTTCACTGTGCAGTGGTGCCAAATGGGTCTGGCTACTTTCTGTCACAGTGTTAATGGCGACCCATCATAAAGCATACACGTCACGTAATTCTCTACGCATGGATATTAACAGGATCAGATCAAGGTAAAGAATTCTCTATGCATGGATATAAACAGGATCAGATCAAAGTAAGGAATTCTCTACTAATGGATATAAACAGGATCAGATCAAGGTAAAGAGTTCTCTATGCATGGATATAAACAGGATCAGATCAAGGTAAGAAATTCTCTATGCATGGATATAAACAGGATCAGATCAAGGTAAAGATTTCTCTATGCATGGATATAAACAGGATCAGATCAAGGTAAAGAATTCTCTATGCATGGATATAAACAGGATCAGATCAAGGTAAAGAGTTCTCTATGCATGGATATAAACAGGATCAGATCAAGGTAAGGAATTCTCTACTAATGGATATAAACAGGATCAGATCAAGGTAAGGAATTCGCTATGTATCGATGTAAACAGGATCAGATCAAGATAAGGAATTCTCTATGTATGGATATAAACAGGATCAGATCAATGTCAAGTAACCTCCAGAGTTTGATTGAGAAAACAGGAAATGAAACAGTTAAAAACACAAAATGTACTGCCTTTACAAACTTTGATTGTTTTCAAAGAGGAAATACTTGTCGTTAGAATAAGTATCACGTTATAGAGATTTCAACAAAGTGAAGATACATAGGACAAAGGGGGACGCCGCAGGCTAAGTGCATACATCTCATGTGGGCTGTACATTATTTGCTGAACGATGTCGGTCGACGCATGCCGATTTACCTCGGTTAAGAGAATACACAACTTATTTACACAAATGAATTAATGGACTTCACGTCTTGTCCTAATTAACCATATTATTTGCTAACCAGCGATTCGTTGAAATCGACATAGAAAAATCAATTCTTAGCATACATGCCAGATATCATTTAAGACAGATAAATCAATTTTCACAGTTCGTATCAGAGTGCATAAAATTCTTACAATACATACTTTCTATTAAAAACAAATTTCTAAATCATCCACATTCATATCAACGAAATATTTTATGACATTCTTACAATACATGAATCGTATAACAACCAAGATCAATGAAGACACAATTAACTTCTTAACTCAAGGAAAATTGAAGTATGAATTTAAACAATAAATTTTACAAATAATTACAAACTTACATCAATGAGCATATTGTACGTGATTGAAACAATACCTTTGTGTCCTTTCGAGCCGCTTCTTTTCCATGCAGCAAAATCTCTCGTTCCGTGTACCTGAAATTCCTGACGCTCGTCCCTAGGACTATGTAACGAGAAATACTTGTTATTTTCCCGGAGCTAAACTCTGGTTTCCGCAGAAATGTAGACTGACTACTTTCGCCGGGGAGATAATTAAAGCCTTGAATTTCGTCTCTGAACAAACAAACCTCATTTTACTTAGCCAATCAGGATTAACGTTTTTAACCGCCAAAACTTTAACACGCCAATCGAATCTAGAATAATTCTCTCTATTCTGCCTGGAAAATTGCATTTTATGACACCTATTTACAATATTTCAAGATTTCCAAAAAGTTGTCTTTAGCTTGTCTTAACTTTGTTTGTTCCGTTACCTGACCTAACTTTAACATCCCTTTCTCCTATCCGTCTCACCGTTATCAGAACGGACTCTATTAAAATTCGCTCATGCTCCAAAATAAAAGAGGTTACCAAGTTATTGCGAGCCTAGCTCAAATATCAATCTTCATGGTTAGTTGTCGTGCTGACCACGACAGAGTGTACTGCAAAAGTATCTACAACATTTTGCACCAACCATTACATATATATTCCAGGATGTTCTTAAAGCAATTCAAACTGATCCAAAAGTGGTTGTTTTAGTCCAAACAGTCAATGAGCACATTGTAGTTCTAACAATTAATATAAATAAATAATTCCTCAAAAATTATGTCTGAACACAACAGTAAACAAGTCCAGACTGGTATTAAAAGGAGAAATGAATAATTCTTATGTAAACAATCTTATATACACTTGATCAATGTCGCAATAACCTTTTCTTTAAAAAAAATCCTCGATCTTAATGGAAAATTACCCCAAACTGCAAACAAATTCGTTTCGAAAATTTTCTTAAGGTCAAAATTAAGGCTTGGTCCTAAACTCATTGCAAAGTAAAGAACCTATGTATAGTTTATTAACAAGACAAACACGAGAGTAGTCAGGTAGATCTATTCCTCAATTAGAGACAAAGGTCAAGCCACAATACAATTTAAATACACATAACATGTGTAACATTGAATTGAATCTGGTTCAGACGATTAATAGGTTAAAATGTGTATTTTTAACATAAATATGATGATTACAGGTTCTTGTTATTCATGCTTTTATTTTTGAACCCCAACCTACCCCTAGAAAACGAACAACCGACACACGATACCCTGGGAATAGGAAACAACCGACACACGATACCCTGGGAATAGGGAACAACCGACACACGATACACTGGGAATAGGGAACAACCGACACACGATACCCTGGGAATAGGGAACAACCGACAAACGATACACTGGGAATAGGGAACAATAGACACACGATACACTGGGAATAGGGAACAACCGACACACGATACACTGGGAAAATGGAACAACCGACACACGATACACTGGGAATAGGGAACAACCGACACACGATACACTGGGAACAGGGAACAATCGACACACGATACACTGGGAATAGGGAGCAACCGACACACGATACACTGGGAATAAGGAACAACTGACACACGATACACTGGGAATAGGGAACAACCGACACACGATACACTGGGAACAGGGAACAACCGACACACGATACAATGGGAATTCCGACACACGATACACTGGGAATAGGGAACAACCGACAAACGATACACTGGGAATAGGGAACAAGCAGAACGATACACTGGGAATAGGGAACAACCGACATACGATACACTGGGAATAGGGAAGAACCGACACACGATACACTGGGAATAGGGAACAACCGACACACAATACACTGGGAATAGGGAACAACCGACACACGATACACTGGGAATAGGGAACAACCGACACACGATACACTGAGAATAAGGAACAATCGACACACGATACACTGGGAATAAGGAACAACCGACACACGATACACTGGGAACAGGGAACAACCGACACACGATACACTGGGAATAGGGAACAACCGACACATGATACACTGGGAATAGGGAACAACCGACACACGATACACTGAGAATAGGGAACAACCGACACACGATACACTGGGAATAAAGAACAACCGACACACGATACACTGGGAATAGGGAACAATCGACACACGATACACTGGGAATAGGGAGCAACCGACACACGATACACTGGGAATAAGGAACAACCGACACACGATACACTGGGAATAGGGAAGAACCGACACACGATACACTGGGAAAAGGGAACAACCTACACACGAAACAATGGGAATTACGACACACGATACACTGGGAATAGGGAACAAGCAGAACGATACACTGGGAATAGGGAACAACCGACATACGATACACTGGGAATAGGGAACAACCGACACACGATACACTGGGAATAGGGAACAACTGACACACAATACACTGGGAATAGGGAACAAGCGACACACGATACACTGGGAATAGGGAACAACCGACACACGATACATTGAGAATAGGGAACAACCGACACACGATACACTGGGAATAAGGAACAACCGACACACGATACACTGGGAATAGGGAACAACCGACACACGATACACTGGGAATAGGGAACAAGCAGAACGATTCACTGTGAATAGGGAAGAACCGACACGCGATACACTGGGAATAGGGAAGAACCGACACACGATACACTAGGAATAGGGTACAAGCAGAACGATACACTGGGAATAAGGAACAACCGACACACGATACACTGGGAATAAGGAACAACCGACACACGATACACTGGGAACAAGGAACAACCGACACACGATACACTGGGAATAGGGAACAACCGACACACGATACACTGGGAATAGGGAGCAACCGACACACGATACACTGGGAATAAGGAAGAACCGACACACGATACACTGGGAATAGGGAACAACCGACACACGATACACTGGAAATAAGGAACAACCGACACACGATGCACTGGGAATAGGGAACAAGCAGAACGATACACTGGGAATAGGGAACAACCGACACACGATACACTGGGAATAGGGAACAACCGACACACGATACACTGGGAATAGGGAACAACCGACACACGATACACTGGGAATAAGGAAGAACCGACACACGATACACTGGGAATAGGGAACAACCGACACACGATACACTGGGAATAGGGAACAACCGACACACGATACACTGGGAATAGGGAACAAGCAGAACGATACACTGGGAATAGGGAACAACCGACACGCGATACACTGGGAATAGGGAAGAACCGACACACGATACACTAGGAATAGGGTACAAGCAGAACGATACACTGGGAATAAGGAACAACCGACACACGATACACTGGGAATAAGGAACAACCGACACACGATACACTGGGAACAAGGAACAACCGACACACGATACACTGGGAATAGGGAACAACCGACACACGATACACTGGGAATAGGGAGCAACCGACACACGATACACTGGGAATAAGGAAGAACCGACACACGATACACTGGGAATAGGGAACAACCGACACACGATACACTGGAAATAAGGAACAACCGACACACGATGCACTGGGAATAGGGAACAAGCAGAACGATACACTGGGAATAGGGAACAACCGACACACGATACACTGGGAATAGGGAACAACCGACACACGATACACTGGGAATAGGGAACAACCGACACACGATACACTGGGAATAAGGAAGAACCGACACACGATACACTGGGAATAGGGAACAACCGACACACGATACACTGGGAATAGGGAACAACCGACACACGATACACTGGGAATAGGGAACAAGCAGAACGATACACTGGGAATAGGGAACAACCGACATACGATACACTGGGAATAGGAAACAACCGACACACGATACACTGGGAATAGGGAACAACCGACACACGATACACCGGAAATAAGGAACAACCGACACACGATACAGTTGGTATAGGGAACAACCGACACGCGATACAATGGAAATAGGGAACAACCGAGACACGATACACTGGGAATAGGGAACAAGCAGAACAGTATGTAGAAATAGTATTCAGCATTATGTCAAGAAAACCTTAGGTCAGTTACAACGAGAGGACCCATATGGCAAGATGACCGTTACTAACAAGGCAAATAAAAATGTGTCTTTGGTCAGCTACAACAAGAGGACCTATATGGCAAGATGACCGTTACTAACAAGGCAAAGAAGTATTTGTCTTGGGTCAGTTGCAACTAGAGGACCCATATGGCAAGATGACAGTTGCTAACAAGGCAAATAATTATTTATCTTGGGTCAGCTACAACGAGAAGACCTATATGGCAAGATGACCGTTACTAACAAGGCAAAGAAGTATTTGTCTTGGGTCAGTTACAACGAGAAGACCTATATGGCAAAATGACCGTAACTAACAAGGCAAATAAGTATTTGTCTTGGGTCAGCTTCAACGAGAAGACCTATATGGCAAAATGATCATTACTAACAAGGGAAATAAGTATTTGTCTTGGGTCAATTACAACGAGAGGACCTATATGGCAAGATGACCGTAACTAACAAGGCAAATAAGTATTAGTCTTGGGTCAGTAACAACGAGAGGACCTATATGGCAAAATGACCGTTACTAACATGGCAAATAAGTATTTGTTTTGGGTCAGTAACAACGAGAGGACCTATATGGCAAAATGACCGTTACTAACATGGCAAATAAGTATTTGTCTTGGGTCAGTTACCAAATCAAGTGATCTATATGTACAGATGACCCGTTACCAGCTAGGTCAATAAGATTTTTTCAGTACACTACATCATACTTCTGTTGAAATGTATAACACGAACAGAAAATGCCTCTCCAAACGGTTGAATACTGGAGGTCAAAGCAATCGTGTTGGCACTACATGGCAATACGGACTAAATCACTGATCTGCCTAGCTTTTGAACAGCGGTCTACTTTTATTTGTGTTACTGAACTGTTTTATCTCTTTACTAGTAGTAATTGTTTATGAAAAGGGAAAATGTAATAAAAGTGAGTAATATACATTTAAGAAGACAGAATATCTCCTTTATGCAGGCAGACTAATGTTATAAGATTAGTTTATTCTAGAAAGATTCCAGTTCGATGCATGCATTTTTTATACATGCATTCACCTATCTTCGATAGCAAAGGTTGGTATATCCACTTCTTTTCACGTCGACACATGGCATATGTAACTAGAGGAAAAAGGTAATTTCAAAACAAGTGCCTCTTGCGAACAATATTTCTACTGCCTGAGGGCTAGTGGAACCTTATATCTACTAAAGCGAAACAGATTGGTCAGTGAGAAAGTTTGTTACACAATCTGTTTGGCGGAATCAGGACAGAATTAATTTTACTATATATTATCTACATTTGTTTTTTCATGCTGAACTTTCGTTGGTGTCCTAATGATAATAAATCATATCCCATTCTAAAGTACCTTCCAAAATTAACTCACAATGAAGTTCTTGTCATAGTTTCACTGGCATTTCTTTGAGAGGCTCGACTGTAAACAAACCTATGTGCAATGGAACACATATTTCACTTCCGGGTCATCACCAAGGCCTTATTATTCGCTGTGAACTGTCGCCGAAACACAGACAACTGCATCATAAGCCCAGAGTTTAAAGAATAAACAATTACCTTTGATTCCATACCAAGAATGCCTAAATCTAACTCCTGTATCACCACCAGACGAGACAGGAAAAATAGACTGGGACTACATTTGCTAGTACTTAACCGGAACTAATAATTGTGATCTGAGTCTTGTCATCAAACAAGGCAACGTTCATGATGTCTACCATCTTCGCTATCCAAGGGTCGTCTACTCACTTCTTCACTCATATCCTTGGTATAGGTAGCTAGCTGTAACGGCATCTATCGTTCCATTATCTGATTGGAAGCAGATGAAAGAAAATTGTTCCAGCAAGATTTCTTGTTACGATTAAATAGAAAGATCGGTAGAATTAATCATAGCGACTGATAAAGAAATGTAACAAAGGATCTGATTGAATCAGTTTTTTTCAGCGGCATCCAGTCACACTGTTGAGTGGTATATATCGTTTCGGCTAGCTATATGGTATCACGGTACCAATTGTTTTTCCATATACCTCAATGCTAATGTTTTGTGAAATAAATATACTTTCTGTCCTACTTGGGCATGCATGTCACACGCTGTCATATAGAACAATGCTAGATTGTCAATTTGACAATGACATAACCAGGTACTCCATTGCATTTAAGAGAGATAACTCTACTGGAACTAGACAGGGGTAAGAGTTATCTAGTCACAACAAGCACATTTTCAGTCATGTGTACCATATTTTAAAAAAATCATAAAAAATACAAAATATGATCTAGATAGAAATTAACACAAACTCACATGTTGCCAAGAGGCTCAACTTTTTTTTAAGCCAAACAGAAAGTACAAGTCTTACATAATGCACCAATCACAGCTAGTTTTGTTCTTTAATTCTGAATACAATGTTCCATACACCTTAAGCTCCGCCCACCTGGACTTGCGCAATTGGTACCGTTATACCTATAGCAAACCTTAATTTTTCCAATAATCTGTGAAATAGTTCAGGACTGTATAAGTAACAAATATACTTAGTCTCACTTGTGAAAAACAATTTGATGAGGTACTAACCTATGTCTTATATGAATGTGTATAGAAATGTCATTGAGCTGTTTGAACTATTGTTTTCATACTTTTGCTTCACCATCAAAATCATCTTTTGAAATAAAATGAATTCTTTCAACTATGAGTTGTATCTTATTCATATCAGCAATTATTGAACTTGACATAGGTGATATGGGATAAATCACATTATATCATATTATGTAATAACTAGGTCAAAGGTCAATGTACCAAATAGTATGCACCTGTCCTACTTCAAAATGTACAATTCACCTAAAAGAAAGGAATTTATATTTGTTTGGCAGGTGCAGAACTTAACATCAGAGACAGGTGGACATGACCCAATCTTATTATAAAGTATAAGCTTTGACCACTTTACACTATCTACAGATACAAGAGGTCACTAACCACCAGTCCTCACACAAAGGTCCACCTACCCATCCTCTTTGTAACACAAATAGTAAGCTTTCCTCCTTTGTAATGTGAATAAAATTGTTTCAATAAGCCAGTCAGTCACCAAATATAGTAAATCGCAGCTTCTAAGTGGTTATGTTTGGATTGGGAGGTGAAATTAGGGGAATAAAATACAGAAAAATGCCAAATATAAACACTAAGTATAGCACATCAAATGGAGTTAAAAACAGGAGGAAAGTGTTTATCTAAAAGGGAGAGGTAGCTTATGATAAAGGAATTAAAGGTGGCAAAATCAGCAATGCGAAAAATGAGAAGTGAAAGTTTGATGACCTTACCTTGGACAAATATATGGGGCAGGGCCCAACAGGTCCAAGGACAGCCCAAAGGCAACTGTGCTATAACATCCCTTACAGGACCCAAATTTCAAGTGAAGTTGTGTTCATTTCCATCTAATATAAAAGGGTGAATAATTTAGATAATATAGATACATATAAAGTATATTTCTTCTACATAAGAATTTAATAATAATTGGTATAAGATAGAGAGAAACTTATCTCAGAGCCAAGCAGAACATACCTTATCAGTTTTTTAACTTGTAAACTTTACTGTGAGAAATTATCAAATTGCTTCTACTTACATTTGCATCAAGATTGAGGGCTAATATAATACTTCACAAATCTTCTCTTTATTTTCATAATCAGTCACTGAAAATGTGAGATTTTTTTTGCTTGAAATGTTATGACTGGTGTAAGGGAGATAACTGAATGATATACATAAGGTGTGGTAACCTTGAATACATTATCCATGTAATATAGATGAGTTCATCAACAACCTGTATTAACTTCATTGCAATTAAATTATCTCAAAATACATTACTGACAAAGTGAGAACCTAACATTTAGACTCCTATGTTTAGTGGAGACCTCAAGAGTCATGTAATTTTAATTTCTAAGATGACGCAGCTCTTTCATATCACATAGTTCATATTTTCTACAATGCCGGCATGTAGAGTGCAGCCTTCCATAACCATGCAGATATCATCTCATGCCAATTTGGATTCTTGCGATGGGATGCAAAGTTTCAAGAACAGTGTGGATTTGAATGGAATGAATACGCACTGTGTGACTAAAATGGTTATCATTCTGTAATGTTGGACCAAACATGGAAATTCCACAAGAGCAGCTTGACAGAAAGAAATAGGATTAATTGAAAGTCAGTAGTAGATTATAATTGGGCTTATACAAGTGCCAATGGGAAATGCTGACTTAAGGAAACTGTTCTTGTTTGTTGGTATTCACTGCTACTTCAACAAAAGGGAATGCATGAGAATTGAACTAACTACATGAACAATTTCAAAGCAGGAGAGTGTAAAAAAAAAAAGGGACAATTAGAGCAGGACAATTCAAATCAAAATGGGAAGGAATACCAAATCCTTAATAAATTACCTAAAAATTACTCATGCCAGAACATCCCACATGGTACAAGTGATCTATCTACAAGTGTACTTAGAATGTTCTCTATCCTGGTTTATGGCATGCCTTACAAGAACAAGATAGTTGTTTTTGTACACATGATTTTTCATCTTTTGCAGGTACAATAGCCAATATTTGGCCAAAATCAACTATATTATGTTTACATAACTTATTTTGTTGCATGCATTCCAATCTAGGAGGTAACAGCACATACATAAAGGCATCAGGTAACACAAGTCTATATCTATCATAGCTATAGTTATCAAAAGTCCCCATCCAAAGCCATCTTGTGCTATTTTCTAAAGATTTCATACATTTTATTCTTAAAGAACTTTCAATATTTGACCAAAAGTGTTCAGCATACATTTGTTTTCCTACATCAAACTAGTATAGTTCATAAATGCCGCCCACATGTATGCGTTTCTATGGAAACACTGTGAGGCTATTCTTTCCTTTAGGTATCACGGTACCAATTGTTTTTCCATATACCTCAATGCTAATGTTTTGTGAAATAAATATACTTTCTGTCCTACTTGGGCATGCATGTCACACGCTGTCATATAGAACAATGCTAGATTGTCAATTTGACAATGACATAACCAGGTACTCCATTGCATTTAAGAGAGATAACTCTACTGGAACTAGACAGGGGTAAGAGTTATCTAGTCACAACAAGCACATTTTCAGTCATGTGTACCATATTTTAAAAAAATCATAAAAAATACAAAATATGATCTAGATAGAAATTAACACAAACTCACATGTTGCCAAGAGGCTCAACTTTTTTTTAAGCCAAACAGAAAGTACAAGTCTTACATAATGCACCAATCACAGCTAGTTTTGTTCTTTAATTCTGAATACAATGTTCCATACACCTTAAGCTCCGCCCACCTGGACTTGCGCAATTGGTACCGTTATACCATATGCGCGACTGGTCGTTTACTTTTGATTTTGGGATGAGTGTATGGAAGAGCTGATTGGAAGATTAGAGTACATGTGCATGTGCTCAAGGGGATAGGGGCCGTTATTCCTACTAGAACGGATGTGTGTTTGTGTGTGTGTGTGTGTGTGTGTGTGTGTGTGTGTGTGTGTGTAACCATATACCCTTAGATATAATACTGGATCTAGGGGTAATTGCTTTCCTCTCTGGTACACAGGTGCAATTTCATGTATGTATCTTGCTTTTCTCAATAGCAATCATGTGGGCTTGTTTTTTGAACTGAATATTCATTTTGCCTGCCTAACAACTTGGTTCTTTTGCATCTCAAGCCTTTTCTTTTCCAATTTTACGGGATAACGCATGGGCGAGCGGATGAGAGCTCTGGTGCGTGGAAACAAGCCAACGGGTACATTTATTCGCAGCGCGGATACCGTTCTTGGGAATTATTACTCTCTACATTTTATGCCGATAATATATGGATGTAAATTGTTAAATTGAAAAGGTATTATTACTGAAGCAATTGCATGTAACAAAATTCAAATGGAAGTGAATGCGTGTTAAAAGTCCAGCCGTTATGATGGAAACTATATGAAAATACATTTTTTATATTATTTCGTAAAATATCGTACAAGAGTTCATTCGTTACCCTTGAATAACTTAATATTTGTGTGCTATTTGAATACTATGAGATCTTGAAAAGTAAAATATATTGTCATTTTAACTTTTGTTGACAGTTACATAACTCAAAACATAACTGTCACAAATTATGTAAGAATATTGACATTATGCTGGTCACAGGATATTGAGCAAATTTTCTAGATTTATGCAAATTAATTGTTCGTGTTGTTTATATATGAGTGATATAATAACTTGCTGTTATTAGTAAATGATAATCATTTTAACCATATAGCTGTTAAACAAGTAAAATATGTCATTGTCAAAGCCATTTGCAAGAATTCGTTCCTATTGATCCCAATGTCATGTGAAGGCACTGTAACTCTTACAACGTCATTTGCTTACAATTGTTTTCAGGCCTGACTCCAACGTACAGTACTGCGATTGCTAGTCTTATATACTTTTTTGCAAACAACATTGTCCTTCCAACTGGGTTTCAGCCATGTAAGTGCAGTTGTTGTCCGCGCACTCCAGGCAGAACCTCAGAATTTGAACCTTCATCAGAAGGTACTTGAAGCTTGTCACTGTGCCCAGCTTCTGTCCATTTGCTATTATTTCCTTGTGGATGCCACTCAGGTTGTTTGTCATTAGTTTGGTCTTATCAGCGCTGATCTCTTTCCTTTACCTTAGTGATGCTTGGTTGAGACGGTTCAGTAAGGTTTCAACTTCTTGTTAATCTCCTGATAGGCCATTGACATCATCAGCGAAGCACAGCTTGATGATTATTCTGCCTCCGACATTGACTCTGCCCTCATAGTCTTTCGAGGCATCAGGCATGATCATTTCCAGGCAGATACTGAAGAGAGTGGGTGAGAGAAGACACCCTGGTCTGACTACGAATGTGATTCTGAACCAATCTCCTATGGTATCATTTACGAGAAATTCGCCAGTCGCCTTGTCATACAGGTTTCTATGGCGCTGATTATTTTTGCATTTATGTTTTATATCGGCACGGTGGTCTAGAAGGCTGTATGCCATAGCCTGTCGAAAGCCTTCTTAAAGTCATTGAAGACATGATAGATGCCCTGCTGATGCTGCAGATACTTTTCACAGAGAATTATAAGGTTGAAGATTTGTTCTATAGTGCTTAGTTCTGCTCTGAAGCCAGAATGTCTTCAGCAATGCAGTGCTCAACTTGGGGTTTCAGTCTGTTGAGGATAATCTTAAGTATCACCTTGATAGGATGACTGATTAGACTTGATTGGATGACTGATGAGACTTGATTGGATGACTGATAAGACTTGATTGTATGATTGATGAGTCTTGATTGGACGACTGATGAGACTTGATTGGATGACTGAGTAAACTCGATTGGATGACTGATGAGACTTGATTGGATGACCGATGAGACTAGTTGTTTCCTTAGTTCTGACGCAGCGACATATTCCGTTTCTTAGAAAGAGTGATGATCAGAGACTGGGTCAGTGGGTGTGTGCTATTCTCCTATTTGCCAGATTTTGTTGCAGATTGTTGTGAGGACATCGATTATGGATGTTCTTCCTGCTTGAACAAGTTCTGCTGGTATACTGTCTACCCAGCTGACTTCCTTTTCTTTAATACATCTTCTGGATGGTTTGTGGTGGGTAAGGGGGTTCTTTAGCAATAGGTTATTGTAGGCGGAGAAGTCCCCTCTCATTGGTCTGTTTATTACAGTATGGATCACAGACTCCTCTACTGTCTGCTACAACCTTGGCATTCCAGTCTCCTTGAATAACTATAATATCCTTCTTTTGGCGTCTGGTTAATGGGAGTTTGAAGCTGGTCGTCGAACACATCCACTTCCTCGTCATCATGGTTAGATGTTGGGTCATACATGCCTATGATGGTAATGTCGAAGGGAAAGCTGATGATTACCATCCTGTTAGACACTGGTCAGCAACACTCACAATACCCGTATGTACCATAAATCTGACTCCATACTCATGCTTCTCTTCATGTCCAGTGAAGCAAATCCCGTGTCCTTCCTTGCAATGGCAATTCATCTTTTAAATTTATGAACGGGTTGTTAATAATGACACAATCTCTGTGTTCTTGTTATTTTAATACGTACAAGTTGGAATGCGTACAAGTTGGGATGCGTACAAGTTGGAATGCGTACAAGTTGGAATGCGTACAAATTGGGATACGTCGTGGAAGTAATTATGGATGGTCTTTCAAAACATATGCGAGGGAATTAGCTGTAATTGAAATATAACACATTATATACTTTCCACATAATGCACCCATTACTTTCTATAAATGTTTTTGTTTGTTTGTTTTGTTATTAAAAATAGACTCTTTGAATCAATCAATCAACCTATTCTATTGTGAATTTTCAGTGATACTGGTTTAAACATCATTGGTTATATAAAATGAACGTGACATTATTTCTAACCAGTTTAATTAAGTGTGTATATCATAATTAGTGTCTTTACAATAGCGTACTTTCTTGGATCAAAGTCATAAAATGAACATAGAGCCAACTGACACCCTCCGTATAAGAACAAGACTCTTGGTTTCCAATTAGCGAAAAAATTAATTTAGCTGTTAAGTTGCAGTCCTTGAAACTTCATCCATTGTGCCCAATATAAACAGATGGGAAAGATACTGTTGGGTACCTTTTAAATACCATGCCAGAACATGAAACCACGAAGTGTATGTTCTTGCACAATGATTTATTTAGAAAGTTAGCTATGCGAGTATTTGTAACTTCTTTATTTAGTATTATTTATATAGAACTTGTTTTTAGAAAGAAAGAAGACAAAAACTACGAAAAAGTACGAACATTTTTGGGAGATGTTCATGTTCCTTATTATATTACTAACAAGGCTTTACAGCCGAGGGTTAAAAAAACCCCACAACAACAACTATTACAACTATTATACAATTAATCAATACTATGCAACGCTAGTGAATTTGAGAAACTTCAAGCTCGAAATCCTTTGTTCTGATAATCAGAATTTTACTAAGCTGACACCTGGTATTCCAATGATTGCATAAGAATTTGTTAGTATGCCGATTAAAAGATTGAGTAGTGTAGACCACTATATCATGGCGTAATGTGTATGATAGTAACAGGTGCATGCATCTCAAGAGATGGAAAAGGAAAGGTACCATTCAAACACATTGTATAAATATGTGCGCTTATCAGCATGCATTCGGACGATCCTCTTTTCTTTCCGATGCCAGTCGAATAACAGTATCATCAAACGTACACATGATATACTTCACTGAGCTGTACCTTGCAAAATCACACACACACACACACACACACACACACACACACACACACCAGCAAACGAAATAACAAAAAATAAAGGATAGTCAACTTCGGAGATGGAATCAGAGATCTTATTTGTGTCAGAGGGTACAAAGTATTCGATAAAAAAGGAAACGGAGCCAATATACAGTTATTTGATTCTCTGTTTATCCTTGAAGTCTTTGTTCTTGCTATAATTGCTACGTATTTATATCTCTCACCTGACAAAAATGTCTGGATTGTAACTGAAATAGACCGATGATATGACTCCAAAACCCTATTTTGTAGTCATATATTTCAATAAGCGCGCCAAAAACACGATAATGGTTGAACAGTAACGAGCACTCAATTATAGAAATAGTTTTCGTCTGACATAATTGATAGCTTTGAGAGCGTTGAACAGCCCTGTGTCAAGGTAACATTCGTGTTATTTTACTCTGAAATCATATTCAAAGCAAATGCAACATTTTTGGATACATTAGACAAAGTTTAAAATGATTCACCGATATAATAGTGTAACCATTTTCATGAATAACCAACTAGACCATGGAATTAATGTATGTGTACAATTTCAAAGCATTCCTCCAAGTAATTTAAGAGGAGTGGCGATAACAAAGAAATTATGCAAACGGGCGTACGGACAACGGACGACAGACCAACCCATAAACTCCTCTGGTCTATGACTATTTGGGCTAATAAAAAATCGTATTGACATTTTTTTTGACCAACCCACACTTGTTGTGATACGATTACACATTTTTGACTCTCATATAATTCTGCCTCACCAGGAAATTCATTGTGCTAATTAGCTCGCGAGTTGAACTATTGAATTATTTAATTAGCATACTAGCCGAGTTATTAGGTTACTGTTGTTAATTAGCGCTCTAGACTAACTATTGAAATGAGGAGTTATCTATTGAATTAATAAACAAAAACATGAAAAACAAACAAAAAATAGACCAAATGGCTGTTAAGGATAATAATAGCTAATTTGTATACATTGTAAGCATGACTAATTTGTATGCATTGTCAGCATGACTAATTTGTATGCATTGTAAGCATGACTAATTTGTATGCATTGTCAGCATGACTAATTTGTATGTATTGTAAGCATGACTAATTTGTATGCATTGTAAGCATGACTAATTTGTATGCATTGTAAGCATGACTAATTTGTATGCATTATAAGCATGACTAATTTGTATGCATTGCAAGCATGACTAATTTGTATGCATTGTAAGCATGACTAATTTTTATGCATTGGTAGAATGACTAATTTGTAGTCATTTTAAGCATGACTCATTTGTATGCATTGTCAACATGACTAATTTGCATGCATTGTAAGCATGACTAATTTTTATGCATTGTAAGCATGGTGCGATTATCCTAGTAAACTAGGTTAACTTGATAGGTTGCACAAAGCGATATACAACATCTAGGCAAAATTGCAGTTGTCTGATTTGATATGATATCAGCACCCTACACAATTAAAACTATAAAAGAACTGAAGTTTTACAAAAAGTAGTAAAATAACATTGGCATGATTGGGTATAAATATGACACTAAAGCATATTGTATAACTATGGTAAATCAAACTAACCATTAACACAATTTTGGGTGCTTTCTTAAATTCTAGAATTTATTGAATTTCTCTATTCATATCATTACCATTGTGGATGGGGTAAGTTTAACAATGTCATTGTTTGACCACTTAACGAATTCCCAAATATTGTTCCAATGTCTGAGAATTGACAATATATAATACTAGGATTTAAAAGTATTCATTCAAAGCTGTTACGATTCTCGGTCTAAAACTACGTAATAGAATTAAAGCTAAAGCAACAAGGTTAGAAAAATCAACGTATAATTTCCCTAACTTACAAATTAAAAATTTAAGAAACACTTACTGTATTTTAAATTAAATCACAAACAATTCTAAATGTGCATCACTAGTCCAAACGTGTAGAATGTTCAGAATGAATCCCAATAGTCTTGAATGTCCTAATGTACCACAATGATGTAATCAAGACTCTCTTTGATTGAGCTCTCGATAATCCCAAAGTAATGTGTTAGTCCAAGGTCAATGAGCACTTTGTAATTTCAATGAATAATTTAAATAAATAAATCCTCTCAAATTATATTTTAACACAACTATAAACTCTCATCACATATTCCCAAAGACTTGATATTAAACAGGAATGAATAATTGTTTATGAAATCTCCTTTTTGTACATCACCACCTGTCCTACGAAGCAACAGATTGTTCTGAACAAAACTTAATCATTTTCATGGAAAAATTCCACTAACCCTTGAACTCATCTTCTGGTAAGCATCTTCAACAATTATAACCATGCCAAAAGTAAACCAGGCTTTAACGCCATTCACAACCCAAACCGCTCCTGTGTATTAGTGGTTAGAGCTTCCGCCCGGGATGCGGAAGGTCGTGGGTTTGAACCCCGGCCGAGTCATATCAAAGACTTCTAAAAATGGTCCTAACAGCTGCCTCGCTAGACACCCATCATTAAGAGGATAGTGTTAGGAATGGTCGGCCTGGTCGCAGGATAATGTGACTGGGTGAGACATCATGATACATGTCTGCGGCATGATGACCGAGTGCTAGACATCACTTCAAACTCCCACGCTGCAGTCATCGTATCGATATGACTGGAAATTTGTTAAAGCTACGTTAAAAATCTAAATCGCACACACACACACACACACACACACACACACACACATCATTTACAACCATGACAAAAAAGATGAGGAACATATTCTGAATTAAATATGCATGTAACAACGCGTTCTCTATTTTCGGAGAATTGTCACTATATTAATTCATCTAAGGTCTTCTGGTATACAGTCAAACACTATTCCATGTTTTGAAAATTGTCATTTTATTAATCTTAATTTTATTATTGGTATACAATTAAAAAAAAAACAAAAAAAACAAAAAAACAAAAAACACCTGTTCTGTCTGGCCCTTCGTCTCATGTGTTACATGATACAGTTCTAATTTGAAATGACACGATAATTAGTTTTCGTTTTAACCCATCCCTAAACTAATTCAATATAATTCATAAAATTCCCCTTTACTTACCTGGACTGTTATAATTAATTATAATTCATAAAATTCCCCTTTACTTACCTGGACTGTTATAATTAATTATAATTCATAAAATTCCCCTTTACTTACCTGGACTGTTATAATTCATTATAATTCATAAAATTCCCCTTTACTTACATGGACTGTTATAATTCATTATAATTCGTAAAATTCGTAAAATTCCACTTACATGGACTGTACATGGACTTCCGTGGACTTACATGGACTGTTTACAAATATCAGATCCATGATCGTTGTTGGTAGTCCTCGACAACTTCAAATACTGTCAAATTTGGCAAATATATTTAACACTTTTTTTTATCTCGTACAATAAACGTTTCTGCTATTGACCTCTTTTCAGATAAAAAGCCTCAATGAATGTGGAGATCATATCTCACGATAATTAAACAATCATTTAAATATATAATTACAAGTGTAAAATCTTATCTAATGACTTGTCAAGCAATCAAGGTCATATATAGACTGATCATGTTAATCACTGAGATCGATACTCTAAGATACGATTCACTTTAGGATGGATACGACAAAATGGTTTAGCATTTAAAATGAAAGGATTTTATTTGTATGGCGCCTTACTCAAAACGAAATGATGCGTAGATAGCTCGAAATTTCTTTCACTTGCAGCAAAGTTTTACTTAATTTTCTTGTTTTAAAAAAAAGGAATTCATTGTCATACATACATGCATGCATACATACATACATACACACACATACATACATACATACATACATACATACATACATACATACATACATACATACATATGGACAGATAGACTTAACTGAGTTCCCAATGTTTTTTTGCCAACAGTGAGGACTTACCCGTAATACCTCAAATATCAATGCCGTCATGGAAACACAGGCACTTGACGCAAATCAACGTGTCGCCTTATGTCATTCGCTATACAATGATATCATGAAAACACAGGCACCTAGCCGCAGTTAACATGTCGCCTTGTGTTACGATACAATGATATCATGAAAACACAGGCACTTAGACGCAATTAACATGTCGCCTTGTCTCATTCACGATACAATATCATGAAAACATATGCACCTAGACGCAGTTAACATGTCGCCTTGTCTCATTCACGATACAATGATATCATGAAAACACAGGCACCTAGACGAAGTTAACATGTCACCCTGTGTCATTCACGATACAATGATATCATGAAAACACAGGCACCTAGACCCAGTTAATATGTCGCCTTGTGTCATTCACGATACTAGATTGAATATACAGTGCACTTTATAACGCCCGTAGTCCAGAGAATATAAACTCAACCACTAGCTCTGGACGACTCAGTTTCAATGATTATGACAAATTAAAAAGGACAGACATACGGACAGCATATATTTTACATAGATCGGATACATTAAAATATCAATAGTAACACACTTAGAACAGACAAACTACAGTATATGTAACATACAGATATACGTGTATTATTTGTTTACAAATATAATAATAAAACGAATTGCACACGCGGTAAATAATAGGCTATATATATATATATATATATATATATATATATATATATATATATATATATATATATATAATATACATGCAATACACATCGGATAGAGTGATGAAGGTCTTCAAACGGCCAAAATTCCCGAAACTACTGACGTACATCTTGAACTGATACACGCCCAATGTTCAATGTATCACAGATCACGAGTCCTTAAATTTGTTTAAATGTAAAGATATCTGTTATATTGCGTTCCTTTCAAAGAGGTGGTTTGCGTGCCTACTATCCGTTGTCTTGTGTTCGTATAATAAGTTCCTTGTTTCAGGCAGTGAAATCCGTCATAGCTGACAGGTATTAGTTCTCGAACTATCTCTCCTAAAATCTTGCTAACCGTTATTAATACTGTCTGGAGGTGTACACGAAAATCGCTTCTTTTGGTATCAGTATCGACGAGCGTTGAAGATGTTGTACAGATCACTATCCGCTGTTATTATGACTAACGGTGCAATCCACACTTAGAGCGCTATTTGAAAAGGGGGAGAAGAAAACTTAGGAGACTCGAGACAACTTGACTGCGGAAAATGCGACAGGATGAGAGTTTGATTTATGATAGCTTCTTGCCAGCCATGTCTCTATTGTCCTAATTAACTAGATTTAAACTTCCTCGGTAGAATTCTGAGTTGAAGAATACATGTCCCAGTCGTCTTGAAAGGTTAATGTCAGGAAATCCAGCTATAGCTATCGAATAACCCAAACTCTCTTGCCACCTAAAGGTCTTGTTGCAGTTAAGAATACAAATTTGGCTGCAAAAAGTTTGTTCACTAATGGTCTTGATGCAGTTAAATATAATATAATATAGTTTATACTGAAACTTATATGCGATATCTTGAGATTACTGCAAATACATCAATTAGTATACATTGTATTGATATTATTGGCAACACATCAATTAGAATAAATTATATTGATATTACTTCCAACACATCAATTAGAGTAAACTGTATTGATATTACTTCCAATATATCAATTAGAGTAAATTGTATTGATATTACTGCCAATACATCAATTAGAGTAAATTGTATTGATATTACTGCCAATACATCAATTAGAGTAAATTGTATTGATATTACTTCCAACACATCAATTAGAGTAAACTGTATTGATATTACTTCCAATATATCAATTAGAGTAAATTGTATTGATATTACTGCCAATACATCAATTAGAGTAAATTGTATTGATATTACTTCCAACACATCAATTACAGTAAATTGTATTGATATTACTGCAAATACATCAATTAGTATACATTGTATTGATATTATTGGCAACACATCAATTAGAATAAATTATATTGATATTACTGCCAATACATCAATTAGAGTAAATTGTATTGATATTACTGCCAATACATGAATTAGAGTAAATTGTATTGATATTACTGCCAACACATCAGTCAGAGTAAATTATATTGATATTACTTCCAACACATCAATTAGAGTAAATTGTATTGATATTACTTCCAATACATCAATTAGAGTAAATTGTATTGATATTACTGCCAACACATCAGTTAGAGTAAATTGTATTGATATTACTGCCAACACATCAGTTAGAGTAAATTGTATTGATATTACTGCCAATACATGAATTAGAGTAAATTGTATTGATATTACTGCCAATACATCAATTAGAGTAAATTGTATTGATATTACTGCCAATACATCAATTAGAGTAAATTGTATTGATATAATATGGATATAGCCGATTTGGATATAGCCGTATTCACTGTTGTATTATTAACCACCATTTAGAATCTACGTGGAGTTTATATTAAAAAAGCCCGACCACCAATATGTGCCACATAACTCATTGTGACTGTGAGGCGTCAAATTTACAGCCCCAAATTCACTGACTTTTCTGATCTGGAGTATTTGCAAACGTTGACACCAGTCAACCTAATATTTGCACACCACTGGGCTAGTGTCCCATATTAAATAACGATTGATAACTGTGGACCATTATTGCAGCATAATACAAAGCGATGGATATGTGAAACCAGACCAGGTATCTAGGAGACAAGATTGGGAACGAAAAGTTCAGACATCGATTCGTATATCTGTTTCTTGTATCATTAGGTTTGAACGTGGGGTTACCTTGTCAACGGCGTGTCTGTCAAGCATTTCTCACGCTTTGGCCGCTCCGTACGTAACTCGGGGTCAACAAAGTTGTGCAGTTGTAAACTTGTATATTCATACTGATGAACACCACATTTGATATCCTTTCCAGTCTGTGCCGGCACATAATTAATTTCACATAATTAAATTAATGTACTGTAAAACGTTGAAAAATATAGAGTTTTGCTGTCGATAAGAGTTTTTTGAGGTCTCAAAGATGGAACATATGTTCGACTGGGACTGAGGATGTCCTTCGATTAATATCGAATACTCGAGTGTTATATAACGAATTATAGAATCATTAAAGCTTTTTATTTCCAACGTATTTTGAGCATATAATGATATGCAATATAATTTAATATAATGAAATGGTTAGATGAATTGAACTTTGAATGGATACATAAGTGTATGACAGTACCTTACTGATGTATCTCGTGAAACGTATCCCTGTGAATAATATTTGACTGATACATTTAGAATCGTACCTTATCTGTATTTTTTCTTGAACGCAGTTTTGATGCCTAGGTTAAAAAAGATCTTTCTAAATGCTCCAGCGAAGTTCGAGCAGGATCCATTACCACGAATATCGAATCGGATCCATTTGCACAATTTCCAACGAACATCAATTTGTATCCATTTCAACAAGTTAAAACGAATATTGAGCAGTATCCATTTCAACAAGTTGCCACGATTATCGAGCTGGATACAGTTGTACAAGTTAACACGAATATCAAGCAGGATCCGTTTCTACAAGTTACTACGAATACCGAGCTGGATCCATTTCAATAGGTTACCACAACTATCTACCTGCATTCCTTTATAGTAATTAAGTTGGATGATATGCATACTTTTAATTCACACCTCTAAATATTGAGCTTTGTTGAAAAGACTTAAAACTGTAACAATATGATTAATGACGTTATCAAATAAACAGTTAAATTACATCTTGAATTTCAAAGTGACACGTATAATAATTACCCGAAAAGCTAGACAAATACTGGTAAAAAAAAACAGTAAAGAAAAATTGTAAGTCTTTGTTTATTTTGTAATTTTACTTTCAAGCGTATTTTGCTTTTCATCTTACCGCTTTGTAAGGAGATTCTTTTAAAAAAATGAGAATGAAATATAATCATCTTTTACATTGTTGCAAAAATATATCATACGACTTTTTTTGCTCTGCGGATATGTATGTATGTATGTATGTATGTATGTATGCATGCATTGTTACACGCACACGGGTATTTACTTGACCGAGCGGTTGTCAAACCCTGGCGCCATTCTCGCTAGAAGTCATAAGTTTCCCCGACTTTCCAAAGACTTCCATACAACCTCAGTTGTAAATCAGAAAGCCCGACGTGTCCATTCTATACCTAAATTTTCCTCTAATTAATGCAAGACCACAGATAAACCAAACTGCCAACTATCTATCAACCGTACATCTGCGCGTTTTGGCTTCATTATGTTTCCGTACCACCAACCGTTCACGCCCTAGAACATATATGAGTACTCCCTAACAATGGGAACTATTTTAACTCCGCCACCTTAGGCCAGTCAATGATGCTTTCCAGGCATATTTCGCCGATATAACTGCACCATATTCGCCCACATGGCGACACGAACGGTGTCTGTCAAGTCCCTTTTTATTTATGCCCTTGTGTAATTTAACGGTTTAATACAGTAAGTACTGTCCTTGCAGTCACGCTACCAATGTATACCACTAGATTTTAATATGTACTATTTTACGACAGGGACATTCATTCGGTTTTGGTCGGAATTCACTACTAGTGAACCAGGACATCATGGAAACACTAACACTTCACTCCGTGACGTTTGCTCCTATTAATTAGCTCATTAGTTCGGGCCAGGAATATTTCCATGGCGCCGAATTCCAATAATCAAACAAGTAATCACACAAATCTAAGAACTTCTTAAAACGGGGCACTACAACCAAGTGCACATACTCTAAATTTACTACATTATGTATGTATGTATTTAAGTTTGTGTATGTATGTATGTATGTATGTATGTATTGTATGTATACACAAACATATCTTTGGTTCAGGAAGTGCACATTACGTATCAAACTGCGCCATAGTCATTTCAATAGAATTATAATAAGCAATCATGGTAGGTGAAGTTCGATGATGACTAGGCATTTGTTACTCCAGTGTAATTATAGGCCCTATCAATATCTGCATTTCGATTTTGACCAGTGCAATACCGACAATACAACTAATGTAATAGGGTAAATATAACTAATGTAATGCGGTAAATTAAATTATTGTAATACGGTAAATTCAACAAATGTAATACGGTAAATTCAACTAATATAATACGGTAAACACAACTAATGTAATAAGGTAAATTCAACTAATGTGATACGGTAAACACAACTAATGTAATAGGGTAAGTACAACTAATGTAATAAGGTAAAATAAACTAATGTATTACTGTAATTAAATAATTGTAATACGATAAATTCAACTAATATAATACGGTAAATAAAACTAATGTAATAAGGTAAATTCAACTAATGTAATTTGGTAAATACAACTAATGTAATAACGTAAATTAAACTAATTTAATACGGTAAATTTGATTAATGTAATACGGTAAATTCAACTAATATATTACGGTAAATACAACTAATGTAATAAGGTAAATTCAACTAATTTGATACGGTAAACACAACTAATGTAATACGGAAATATGTTTAGACTGAATGGTGGTGGTGGTTGTGATGCTGTTGGTGGTGAGGAAATCACAAGTCATATGACTCACAAAACTGAATATGTTAAGATTTTATCTTCTCAAAGCGGCAATGATCTCATCCATAATTCGAATGCATGGACGTTAGTCATTATAGTAACGTGATATTAAATTATGAGAATCGGAAAAAAATTAAATGGAACGAAGAATACTATAATAAACGAAAAGACTTGTTAAATACATGTACAGAAAAAGTAACATATAACGGTGTAATTTACCCAATTTGATTTTGGTACCTCTTCGAACCGTTCGCTTTTAGCAGATTTGATGATTCCTAATAAGCTAATTGTATCCGTTCTTTAAACGGTTATAAAGCATAACAATCAGCACCTCTAATCCATATTTCTGGAAGTTGAATGTTGTATCAAGTTTTATGCCATGAATGAAGAAAATATTTGAACAGTGACATAATTAACATATCTTTGATCAATTCCAGTGTAGTTGTTATCCATTTGTATTCTGTTTGTAAGGTTAAAATTTATCTCTTTGGAGCTTCAACGAAGGAGATAATTATTTCATTGGAATGTTTTATTGTTATCATGCCTTATCTGAACGTAGGAGATGAATGGTGCTCCGCATGCTACGTTTAACACTCACACATATTTTCTACACCGGGGTCACCGCTAAGACAGAAGGTTAGATCCTAATTGCATCGCTTTAAAAAAATCCAAGAACAATCAAAGCGAAAGAAAACAGAATTCGTGGATCAGCTTTTTAATACTTGACAAAATGAAAGGAAGGATTAAAAGACAAAACTGTTTATTATAAAATGAAGACTGTTTATTTTGTTACATTTTTAAGTTATGCAACATAATGTTTTGTTTTGTTTAATTTTTTAAGCTATGCACGAAGATAGTATTTGGAACCTTTTGATATAGTCAATGCTATATTTGTAAAAAGGTAAGTATATTATTCGAATATGTAAGTCATAATGCGCCTTGAGGGAAAAATTCCCCAGAAAGCTATTTATCGAGCTATCAATGTCATAGAACAGCTGGGAAATTATAAACGTGGCCAGATAATAGTGATAAAATGTTGTAGTTGGTAAGAAACTATTTTGTCGTGTAATAAGTGAAATATTTAAAGCATTTGGCAAATATTTTGGTATAGAACCCACCATGTCCTGTCAAGTTTGGTACATATTTTATAGAGAGCCTATCGTGTCTTCTCCAATTTGACAACTATTTCATACACAACCCAATATGTCTTCTCTGGTTTGTCAGTCATCGGGTGATATACACAACCCAATATGTCTTCTCTGGTTTGTCAGTCATCGGATGCTGTGCACAACCCAATATGTCTTGTCTGGTTTGTCAGTCATCGGATGATATACACAACCCAATATTTCTTGTCTGGTTTGTCAGTCATCGGGTGATATACACAACCCAATATGTCTTGTCTGGTTTGTCAGTCATCGGATGCTATACACAACCCAATATGTCTTGTCTGGTTTGTCAGTCATCCGATGCTATACACAACCCAATATGTCTTGTCTGATTTGTCAGTCATCGGGTGATATACACAACCCAATATGTCTTCTCTGGTTTGTCAGTCATCGGATGCTGTGCACAACCCAATATGTCTTGTCTGGTTTGTCAGTCATCGGATGATATACACAACCCAATATGTCTTGTCTGGTTTGTCAGTCATCGGGTGATATACACAACCCAATATGTCTTGTCTGGTTTGTCAGTCATCGGATGCTATACACAACCCAATATGTCTTGTCTGGTTTGTCAGTCATCGGATGCTGTGCACAACCCAATATGTCTTGTCTGGTTTGTCAGTCATCGGGTGATATACACAACCCAATATGTCTTGTCTGGTTTGTCAGTCATCGGATGCTATACACAACCCAATATGTCTTGTCTAATTTGTCAGTCATTGGATGCAGAGTGTCTGCTATATACAACCCAATATGTCTTGTCTGGTTTGTCAATCATCGGATGATATACACAACCCAATATGTCTTCTCTGGTTTGTCAGTCATCGGATGCAGATGATTAAAAATAAACGAAAGTGTCACATCTGCCCTTATAGTGTGCAAATATAACCGCGAAATTGAAGTCAATCAATGTAAGCTGCCCTTTTTTAAACCATAACTTGATATTTATTTTTCTTCATGAAATAATACTAACTCATTACTATGCATGCATTGTCATATCATGTGGTCATTTGGCATAATTTCACCGACCCAAATTGTCTTACGTCTTTCGTTTGATGTTATGGTTGTACAATGTCGAGCCATAAGGAAGTTTTGTACTTGAAAGAATTCAACTGAATTGAAACCTCTTAAGACCGAAATCTCTTGGAACTAAATTAAAGTCAAATATCTCTGACAAAATAAACACGGTTAACCTAAGTGGTAACCTTACTAAATAATCACACATCATATTTTAACTGTATCATATGTATTTTCCAGCTTGAGAAGTAAGAATCGAAAACCAGTATTTGATAATAATGTAATATCCTTTTACAATAACGGATTTTCACCCAAAACAATCACATGGTTTGCTTCTCTCAACTCTTAATAACCTGTTATAAAATTGTTAATTTACACTTGCAGTATTCATATCAGTTAGAAAAACCCCACATACGACACAATACTAGTCTAATATTGACGATATTATTTCATCAAGAAACAGTCATTAAATGACTTATCTTCAAAGAAGTAAATTTGCAAAGATATTGCTGGCCAGTTCACATAACACGTGCTTCATCAAACAATTCGACACATGTAAGAAAATACTAAGGTATGCATGCATTTTTTCTTTTGTTTGTTTTTGGTATTGTGTCATGTTCAAACGAATATATACAGAACAAATATTAAATAAACTCAAGTTCAGGTTCTTATCAAGGAAACCAATATTGAAAGTGGAATAGCTCTAGTACTTCTCAGAATGGTTCAGACCCCCTTCTATCCTGCTTTTAAACTTTACAATTTCTCTTAAAATTCCCAGAATGGTTCAGACCCCCTTCTATCCTGCTTTTAAACTTTACAATTTCTCTTAAAATTCCCAGAACTGTTCAGATTCTCTTCCATCCGGTTTCTAAAATTTAGAATTGCACTTATAATTCCGAGAATGATTCAAATACCTATCCACCCGGTCTCTAAATTTAGACTGGCTCTTACAGTTCCCAGAATGGTTCCAAGCCCAATCAATTCGGTTTCTAAACTTTAGAATGACTCTCACAATTCCTAGAATGGTTTAGACACCCATCCATCCGGTTTTTAAACTTTAGAATGGCTCGTAGGATTCCCAGAATGGTTCCAACACCCTTCCATCCAGTTTCTAAATTTTAGAATGGCTCTTACAATTCCTAATGTTTCCAACACCGTTCCACCCGGATTCTAAACCTTAGAATGGCTCTTACATTTCCCTGAATTGTTCAGGCACCATTCCATCCGGTATCTAAGCTTTAGCATGTCTGTAACCGTTCTCAGAACGGTTCCAACACCCTTACATCCGGTTTTTAATCTTTAGAATAGCTCTAACATCTCCCGAAATCTTTCAGGAACACTCCCGTCCGGTTTCTAAGTTTTAGAATGGCTAAGAGAACGACAGTTACGGCTCGTAATCTCTGATAAATCTGACATCTTCAACATCCATCAATAGACTGAAGCCAATCATGAGGTAAATATGAATTTTGGAATAGTGTTTAGAATTAATGAACTAAATCGACCATAAACTACGCTAAATTAGGCGCTCTATTCAGATTTCTTTTAGTTTTTTTTTATTCTTTCTATCTGAAGAACACATCAAAATCTAGGGACTTTGACAGATTTAAAAGGAGTCGAGTCAATGTGCTGAGGAGGAGTTAATGCAAAATTACCAGACATTTATATAAATTCTAATGATTCAGGGAAAACGTATTTTACCCGAATCGATGATGGATTAATTGTAAATAAATAATCGTTATATAATAATCAAATGGTTATATTGTATAGGAATCTGAAGCTTGTAGCAACCATTTCTTTGACAGAAATATGCATAAAATATAGACGCATGTCAATTAATAGTACCAAGCACTTAAAGCATTCCTTTTGATAATATAATATATCAGGAATAATTTGTTTGACATTACTAATATAAAATGAACACTGGAACATGTTCGTCATGTTAACGAACATTTGAGGGTTACAATAAAAGTTTCAAATTTCTAATCGGGATTTAAATACATTTCAAAATCTGCATAAGTATACGTACCTGCCATCCACAAATGGTTATAAATATTTTTAGAAAGTTACAGAAAATATCAACACTCTGTACAAGTAGAACAGCATCATGGCTTAATTTATTTAGAATATTGTAAGCTTGCCTGAAATGTTTTGAATGCCAAATATCATGTCACGAGGTGGGCGATGCTGTGTCATCCTCACTTCTTATGGGCACTGGGTCTCGTTATCTATTAGACGATCGACCACGGTGTTATTACCCGGACCGAGTAAACAATAACATAAAATATGAAATTAATGGATGGAATAAAAGAGATCTAAGCAGAGATATATTACAGATCAACACGAGCCCCATATAAAATATATAACAATTTTAATCAATTTCAAAATGGAACTGAACATGTCGCTTTAATGTTTCACTTTCTATTAGAAATATAGTTAAAATTTTATGCGAAATTCAACAAGCATTTATATTAAAACCCTGAATAGATTTCATCAAATAATCGAGTGACAGAGCGAACTCATGTTGCCGGCATGTCAGCATAACGTGGTTGCTTCCAGACTTTTTGAAATCAGTGTTTGTGATAGGTCGGAGTTACCGTTTCATTCTTTCACATTTCCTCGGGCCTCTTCGGGTCATCAACCGTCTTGGAAGTACACTGTTCTTTTCCACTGTGCAATAAAGGTATGGAGTTATTATCTTCAAATAAAATATAATACCCAGCCTAAATACGTGTCAGGTGTTTCTTCTCCTATGATCAAACAATATCACCACACTGTCTATGTCAGATTTCATTTATCATGATTCGACAGAACTACGTTAATATGGTCAGTTCGTAAGCTGATAAACACTCACCATATTATGAGAAAATTAATGTATTTTCTATTTTCTACTCGTTTACTACTGGAACATGACATAAGTAGACCTTTGATAACCATTACTGCATCAATGTGGGCTGTAAATCACTAGCTGACGATGGTCGACAGGTGTCTCTAATGAATACACAATCGATTCCCGCTTAAAAGAATTCACGACTTAGTTACACAAAATGAATTAATGGATTTCACTCCTTGACCTAACTACGTTACTTTGCTAATTACCGATACATTGTCACAAACATAGCAACGTCAATTATTGGCATACATGATACATATAATTTAAGACAGATACATTTATTCTCACAATCGTACCAGAGTAATGCATGAAATCTTTAGGATCCATGATGCCTATAACCTTTAAGACAAATAAATGTAGTATGACAATGAGTATCAGAGTAATGCATGAAATTAAACATGATTTCTATTACATTCAAGGCGGATGCATGCACTATTATTTTATAAACACAAGGAAAAGTGATGAAGGAATTTAAAATCAATAAATTCAGCAAATGATTACAAACTTACATCAGTGAACATATTGTATGCAATTGAGAGAATTCTTTTGTACTTACTGAGATTCCCAATTACTCTGGAGCTCAGCTGAGTCTCTCTCTTTCCGCGTTCTCAACTTTCCGAGACACTTACCTTGGTTAATCGGAAAAGAAATAATTGTTATTTCCCGGAGCGAGGTTCTGGCTTGCCTGAGAAATTTGGACTGCCTAATCATGATTACTTTCTCTAACAGCCCAAACAATTTAACACTTCCATCAAAGTCCGAATAACCCTCTCTATTCCGCTTTCGTTAATAACTTTTGAGGAAAATATAATTTATTTGTTACAACTGTTTCAAATGGTCCAAGATTTACCAAAATATTTACTCTGGAATGTCACAACTCCCACTTTCCGCAATTGAACTTACACTGACATATCTGTCTGACCGTTATCGAACGGAATCTAATTAAAATTATATTTATGCCCCAAACAGAGCATATGCTATCAATATTGTTTTGCGAGCCTAGCCCATACGTCAATCTTAATGTTTACGTGTCACACTTAAAACGACATAACTTGCTGAGAAATCTCTACAAAATTTTGCGCCATTACATATCAGTTCATAACAGCAAATTAACAAGAAATTCTTCTCGCCCTCCGCCTCCGCAAAACTAAATCTGGATCCCTCTCCAATAAAAAAGGGCTAATTGTTTTCATATTTGATGGGAATTTGGTCCTAATTGCCACACTTGATCATTAGGCCTCCTCTCACCCCTACGGAGTGCTAAGGCGGTTGATCTGGTTCATATCCGAAATGCAGACTCGTTTTGTTTTTCTCAAGGATGGTTTCATCTGACTCTAAAACGGTTTAAAATAAATATTTTGCTGTAAAAAAAGATATTTTTTTTCAAAGACAGCTTTCATGTTTTCATAGTGTCTGCGTATAACCTTTGCCTAAAGATTTACCACATATAACATCTTTTTAGGGATGTGTCACAGTGAGCATTCGCATTATCTGTACTGATATAGATCAAAGAAGAAGTTAATTTCTATTTGTATCAATTCAGCGTGGCACGAATGACGAGCCATTAAAATAAGGCATCTAACGATGGGTCATCTGTCAATTATAGCCAAAATACAGCCATGTTCTGGTCTAAACATAAGGGCATGACCCTAGTCACCTTCAGAAAACTAGAGATCAAAGTAGGCCTAGTGAAACAACAGTCTTCCCCAGGTGGGTGTAACAGGCACTACACACTGGATGTAACAGGCACTTCACACTGTATGTAACAGGCACTACACACTGGGTGTAACAGGCACTACACACTGAGTGTAACAGGCACTTCACACTAGGTGTAACAGGCACTACACACTGGATGTAACAGGCACTACACACTGGGTGTAATAGGCACTACACAACTGGGTGTAACAGGCACTACACACTGGGTGTAACAGGCACTACACAGGAACAATAGTTCAAAAGCTGACTTAAAATACAATTTCCATTCATTGTAATTCTGAAAGCAAACCTAACTTAAGAGAAGCAGCGGTAATAAAACAATTTTCTTACATTTTGGACATTTGTTTGCATGTCGATCGATATATGCTTTAGCAATAACAAGTTTGGCGTAGCATGGTTCTTTCTTAGAGCCGTTGTCCTTGCTTTTGTTTGAATGCTACTGAAGTTTTTCACATCCACATGCGTCGCTCAAAATAAAAGGAGCACCATAGTTTGCACAGCAGTAAATGTTGAAGATTGCTTTTTCACTTATACATTCTTGAGTTTTATTCATAACTTACATAATAGTTATTTAGTATTCATTATGTTTTAGTTTCAATATTAGCAAGTACAAGTCAGTCTTTATGTCTATTGATGCTCAAATAAGTTGATAGTAATTCATCAAATAAAAGATTATCTTTGAGTTAGGATTGAAAAAAAAAACAAAGTTATAAGAGAGAGAGAGAGAGAGAGAGAGAGAGAGAGAGAGAGAGAGAGAGATTATCAATACAATAAAAAGCTATAAATAAATTCTGTACACAAGTTTTCTTCGCGTAGAAGAAACTCGACCAAACAGTTTTGACTGGTGTATCCCCATTTTCTATCTAGTCGAATCAAATTGCTTCAGCCAAAAATAATTTCCATGTCTGAAATGTAATGCAGTTTCTATTTATTTGCTCCAGCTTACAAAGTGCTTGCCTGTGTTAGTACAGGTATAACTACTGTAGGCACACACGATCAAACCGTCGCATAGCATGATTGGGAACCTTACATTTTAACATATGAAAATATAGGAATGAAAAAAAAATATGAAAATTATTTCTCCTTAGTATGTTTCTATATTTCACACTTAAATATATACTAAAAAACTGTTTATAAATGATTGTGGAAACTATTATTTCTTTTTGCATCTTAAATTACTTTATCAACTCTAAAATATAAATCCATCACATAATCCTGTATTCAATGAACGACAAGTTTATAATCCTGTATTTATTATACACTCGTCATTTTATCCTGTCCTTGATGTATCATAACATAACATACATATTTTCTATTTGTTTTTATGCCCATCACGTAATCCTGTACTTGACATTTATCCATCATATAATCATGTATTTGATCTATGCACCTTAATATAATTCAGTATTTGATCTATGTAAATCACGTGATGCTACATTTGATCTAAACTATCATATAATCATGTATTTGATCTATACCCATTACATAATCATGTATTTGATATATACCGATTACATAATCACGTATTTGATATGTACCGATCACATATTCTTGTATTTGATATATACCCATTACATAATCATGTATTTGATCTATACACATTACATGATCATATATTTGATACATACACATCATATAATCCTGTATTTTATCTATACCCATTACATAATCTTGTATTTGATACATACCCATCATATCATCTTGTATTTGATCTATAATCATTGCATTATCTTGTATTTGATCCATACATAGTACATAATCACGTATTTGATCTATACTCATTACATTATCTTGTATTTGATCCATACATATTACTTAATCACGTATTTGATCTATACCCATTACATAATCTTGTATTTTATATATACCCATTACATAATCATGTATCTGATCTATACCCATCACATAATCATGTATATGATCTATACCCATCACATAATCATGTATCTGATCTATACCCATTACATAATGATGTATCTGATCTATACCCATCACATAATGATGTATCTGATCTATACCCATCACATAATCATGTATCTGATCTATACCCATCACATAATCATTTATCTGATCTATACCCATCACATAATCATGAATCTGATCTATACCCATTACATAATCATGTATCTGATCTATACCCATTACATAATCATGTATCTGATCTATACCCATCACATAATCATGTATCTGATCTATACCCATCACATAATCTTGTACTGATCTATGGACCGCTCCGGTGGCCTAGTGGTTGGAGCGTTAGCATCGGAAGCGGTAGGTCGTGGGTTCGAACCCCGGCCGAGTCATACCAAAGACTTACACAGTTGGTACTAACAGGTTCCTTGCTTGGCGCTCAGCATTAAGACGTGTTAGGATTGGTCGGCTTCATGTCAGGGTAATGTGACTGGGTTGGGACACGATACTACATGTCTGCGGCATCATGCCCAAGTGCTGGACGTCACTATAAACTGCCACAGTGCAGACATCGTAGCGATATGACTGAAACATTGTTAAAGCTACGTTCAAAACAATAATCACACACACACACACACACACACACACACACACACACACACACACATTGGATCTATACCCATCACATACTCATGTATTTGGTCTATACCAGCATTTGTATTTCTGACTATACCGCGATATCGTACCACAGTATACCGCTGTATTTCTGACTATACCGCGATATCGTACCACAGTATACCGCTTTATTTCTGAATATACCGCGATACGTACCACGATATACCGCTATATTTCTGAATATACCGCGATACGTACCACGGTATACCTCAATTATATTAGTGACCAACAATTTAATTTTGTTGAGTAGAGACTGTGAAGTGGCAAATTTTATGTCGATCTAACAAGAATACATTAGCTGAGACCAGACAACCATTAATTAGATTTATGGAGACAAGCGCGTATCATATCGCCATACTACCGTGTACGGTAATGTCCTTTAGAGGGAGAATTCTGTTCCTAATTAAACATTTGTTTATACAGCAGCCAGGCGGACAATTTAGGACGAGAAAAACTTCATTTTCATGGTCAAGTTGTCACAATTGAGAGAATGCAGAAACTCTGTTACTCAAACTACCAGGGTCAAGTTGACCCTGACTTTGGCGCCTCTGGAAAAAAGGCGGCAGAGATATTTGACTCTGATTGGTACGTTAAATGAGAGGGCGTGTTCCAATACAAAATTTCATAGGTTTTAATATCGCCCGCATCGAATTTTAATCAGTCTAAGCTTTTCCTACAAGAGGAGACCCAAAGGTTATGACTCCGGAAATTTGCAAGAAATTTCCGTAAAACTGTTGTCCAAAAAGGGGACGATTGTCGAAAGGAACCGACGAACTAATCTACTGATTAGGGGGAGGAAAAACGTTGACGGCAAAGGTAGTGTGACAATTCCATGTAATTTGTTGATGCCATATATAATGCTTTGCTGAAGTTATTTATTTGTATCTGCATGAATCTTTTTCCTACATTCGTGTAATAATTTGCTTTATGAAGTATAACTGTGTTGAGTTTATGCATAGGAAGTTGTACATTAATCTTCTTTAGATAAGTTTGACGAATTGTTTGAATTTGTCGTCTTGTTTGCATAAGAATGATGTTCTAAGAATTTAATGCATTACATTAGTTAATATGATTTCAAGAATCCGTGTGAATTCGCCGAATTTAGAAGATTTCACGTATGATTAAGAATAAGTGTGTATTGACGGAAATGATCTAGTAATTGATTGACGTGATGTATCCTATTTATTCGCTGTGTATGTGGTAATGTGTAAGGTCAAGGCGTAACGAATTAGCCATTTGACTAACTAGGGTCATTATAGGACATGTGGAGTAGATTGATAGCCTTAGCGTCTGTTTAGCACTGCTAGTGAAATCTGATAACGAGGGAGAATAATGAAGAATTAACCGTTTCATAAATAACGGGAAATTTAGGTTGTCTCTATTTATATTTATTTAAAAGGGAGAAAATAGCTCCAGAGACGTATGAACGAATGAGGGACGTTATTCTGAGACCTATACGGAGAAGCATAGAGAAGAGTGCAGTGAGACATATAATCCTGTGACGCAACCCTGCGACGTGTTAATCTCTGAAGAAGTATTTTGAGAGTGTCCTGAGACGGGTGGTAGAAAGTATCATCCTGAGATCCAGGGGTCTGAACAGTGACAGAGGAAGCAAAAACAGACTGAGGACGAGCAGGTTATGAAATCATACAAGACGTTCACTTCGATTGTTCACTCGATCTTATGATGAACTAAATCTATCAGTAACAGATTGGCTATCTTATTTAGATCTATTTGCGTTTTCTTTGTTTTCGGTGAAAGTTAAATTTCTAAAAGCAGAGTACACTCCTGATGTAATGAATTTTCACAGTGTTTGTATGTAATTGATTAAATTGTTTGTTTATATGTACGGGGGCTCGTGTTGGTTTGTTCTATATACCGGCTCAGATCTCTATCTATCCCACCTATAAGTTTCACCACTTATATTTCCATTTACTCGAACCGGGCAATAACATCGAAGGCGGTCAACCCCTAGATAACGAAAACCAAATACAGAGGGACATTCACTCCCCCCGTGTAACAGAGACCTGGCATAGTATTTTTGTTTTAATTTTCGGATCTCAAATAGCTGAAAAAATATCTTGCTCTGATTTACATAAAAATAACACCATATTATATTCATTACATTATTTGATGAAAAAATAAATTAATTAACTGGAGATAAAAGAAAATTAAATATCTTGGCTCGACATAAAATCGCAGTCTCGGACATTCACCCTCCAAAGTAAACTAAATGGTCAGTACTTTAAGGTAGACCAATTTGCAATGTGTATATTAATTGTTGTATAAGTTGTCATCTTAAAACTGTAACTAAAGTGGGATGGTTTTAGCTGATAGCCTGTACAAAATATTGACATTAGACGGGTTGTTGATCAAAATAGGACGTAACCTATAATTTACTAGCTACACTATTGATCTAATAAGACGTGAAACTTTCAGTGGGATGTAAACACCCAGTTAAAACAGTTATCAGAGATGGAAAAATAACACACTGATTCAACAAACGAGAATATATTTAGTGGACTGGAAAAATTAAGTAAAATTTAAACAGAAAACATCTGCTCTCCGGAAGATCGTAAAATGATTCGCAGTCTTACAAAGGAATACATGTACTTTGCACACTAACAGACGCTAACAAATAACTAATAAAAATGACATTTTCTCCTTTTTTAAATTCGGAATTTGTCCAAAGTTGGCATGAATATCATTCGCAGCATCCCGTTCGGAAGCGATGTGACAATTGTAATACACGTGATCCATGGTTCAAAAACGTAATTGTAATTGTAATAGTCGAAATTAATTTGTGACGAATACAACTATTTTGTAAAACCATCAATACATCTTTAAATTATTTTTCATGAAAAATGAAAAGCTACTTAACAAATATAATTACATTTATAAGAAGCTTAATCGGGAAATTCATAATTCCCATGTGACTGAAATAAAGAAGTAGTGATACAGTGAAAGGTACAGTGATACCTAACTCCGGATAAAAAGGTACAGTGATACCTAACACCGGATAAAAAGGTACAGTGATACCTAACACCAGATAAAAAGGTACAGTGATACCTAACACCGGATAAAATACCGCGGTAAAGCAGTGTACCGGTAATACAGTGCTTGTTTATCTATACCCTTCACATAATCCTGCTTTTGTTCTGTACCCTTCATATAATCCTGTAGTTTATTTATACCCATTACGTTAGTCTTACATTTGATCTATACCCATTACATAATCCAGTCTTTAATCTATACCCAAAAATAAAATCCAGCATTTATTTCATACCCATCACATACTCATGTCTTTAATCTATACTCATTACATAATCCTTTATTGATTATTGATATTAAATAACGATAAAGGTTCATTACATGGTCAACGTCTTGAAAAAAGGGTTAACGCTGATGTTGGAAAGACACACATGCTATAGATGTTTATAAACAACATATTGACATAAGACATTGTTGCGGAATTTTTTTAACAGCACGGAGAACTAACGTATTACTTAACAATTCTTTAATGTGACTTTTCTGAGTCTACAACCCAGAATGCCCGAAAGAGCAAAGGGTACTTGTTTTAATTGGGGATGCCCGATAGAGCAAAATGAACTTGTTTTAATTGGGATGCCCGATAGAGCCAAAGGCACTTGTTTTAATTGGGGATGCCCGATAGAGCAAAGGGCACTTGTTTTAACTGGGGATGCCCGATAGAGCAAAGGGCACTTGTTTTAATTGGAGATGCCCGATAGAGCAAAAGGCACTTGTTTTAATTGGGGATGCCCGATAGAGCAAATGGCACATGTTTTAATTGGGGATGCCCGATAGAGCAAAGGGCACATGTTTTAACTGGAGATCGAATTAGTAAGATATAAATCATTTTTGTCTAACTTGAGCTCCAAATTCGCAGAGTCCATTTAGTGTTAACGATACTATTTTTGACATTATAATTAAAATAAACGGTCAACCACACAGCCATGGCCTGGCTGTAACTAAATTAATTGTGCCACACAGCCATGGCTTGCCTGTAACTAAATTAATTGTGGGTCATACATGTCCAACATCTGTTCTAGATAAATGTATCACTATAATCCTCTCACAGTAACATTTTAACCGACATATTTGATTCTAATGCAGTGATGCGCTAGCCCACAATTTATGTGTCAGGTAGGGCACTTTGTTCGGCAGGTACAGTATTTGGGTAACTCACCCCCGTGGTGATCTTTGTTCTTTGCTGATTTAGTCACAGCAAAGTTGTGAGAGAAATCAGTGTTAGATATCTGATCAGTCACTACAAAAAAAAAGCACATCTGAGTCGCAAGTGAAATACTCGTCAGATTATTTAGCACACCTAAGTCACTACTGAAATACTCGTCCGAACGTTAAGCACACCTAAGTCACTAGTGAAATACTCTAATCAGAAAATTAAGCACACCTGAATCGTTAGTAAAATAGTCGAGTCAATAAATTAAGCACACCTGAGTAGCTAGTGAAATGCTCGAGTCAATAAATTAAGCCTACCTGAGTAGCTATTGAAATACTCATGCCAATAAATTAAGAACACCTGAGTAGCTAGTGGAATAGTCGAGTCAATAAATTAAGCACATCTGAGTCGCTCGTGAAATACTGTAATCAGAAAATGAAGCACAACTGAATCGTTAGTGAAATACTTGAGTCAGAAAATTAAGTACACAGAAGAGTCGCTAGTATAATGTTATAATCATATCTATCTAAATGAGTCTAAGAAGGGTTCGGGTACTCAGAATGTGTACGAAGGGATAGGGTACTCAGGATGTGTAAGAAGGGATAGGGTACTCAGGATGTGTAAGAAGGGTTCGGGTACTCAGAATGTGTAAGAAGGGATAGGGTACTCAGACTATGTACGAAGGGCTAGTGTAGTCAGAATGTGTAAGAAGGGCTAGGGTACTCAGAATGTGTAAGAAGGGCTAGGGTATTCAGAATGTTCAAGAAGGGCAAGGGTACTCAGAATGTGTAAGAAGGGCTAGGGTACTCAGAATGTGCAAGACAGGATAGGGTACTCAGAATGTGTAAAAAAGGATAGGGTATTCAGAATGTGTAAGAAGGGCTAGGGTACTCAGAATGTGCAAGACAGGATAGGGTACTCAGAATGTGTAAAAAAGGATAGGGTATTCAGAATGTGTAAGAAGGGATAGGGTACTCAGAATGTGTAAGAAGGGATATGGCATTCAGGATGTGTAACAAACAAGATGTGATCCAGGCCCTTCCTTCGCATGTACATTTTAGCAGCAATGTGACATGGCATGAGTACTTGAGTACGTCCCTACATTTCAACATCTTTCTTTTCACCTCGTTACTAAGTGAAGGTAAAATCATCCACTTGCTACATGTTGGGTGCATAAGTAATATAGATGTAAGTAATATTAATTCCTTGATATATTTAATCATAATCATAATAGAGATATTAATCAACTCCTGTACGGATAAGGCAACATAAAATTAGAAAATTAAAAATCTCCTGCGCCTAGATCTAATTTAAACGTTACATGCTGATTTGCCTTTTGTCAAACATCTGGCTAATGTTAAATCTCTTTAGCTGACGTATTTGTAAGGTAGTAAATTGTCGCAACTATGAAACCAAGACCATTGCTAACTATGTCGTGCTCTGCTCACTTCACAAAGGCTCCGTTGCCAAAGTGGGCATTGGGCACACAGAGACCCCATATCCTGGGCGGTACGTTTCTACAGCAATACCGTTGGCAGTATATGATATGGCAGTAGAGTACTGGGTGTCTTACACACACACACACACACACGCATACACACACATATCAGCATTCCACTTGCATAGCAATTTTACACTTTTTTTCAATTTAAGCTTTATCGAAAGCTTGCATTTTGGAATAGAACTGTTACTATCCTTTGGTCTGGAAGCATTCATTTTCTGTGTCCAGAAGTACTCATACACACATTAATTATGGTCAGATGTATTCATTCACCGTGTCCGGAAATGTTCATGCACAGTGTCCGGAAGTACATGATTAATGTGTGCAGAACTACTAACTTACTGTGCCCGAGAATGGAGCAGTCGAGTCTGGGACCGAAAGTGCAATAAATTATTGTGCTCTGCAGAAGCTGCGCTATTTACAGAGTAACATGTTTGTAAGGATCCCCGTGCTAGTAAGATAGTCAGGTGCAACGTGATTAGACTAAAGCCAGATGATGAGCTTTTCAATGCCTTCATTTTCAACGCTTGTCTGAGGACCAGTTGTGAACCAGGATAGCGTTTTCAAAAGCGTATTGTAGGCAGGCTACAGAAAGCTTATTGTCGGCGGGCTACAGAAAGCTCATTGTCAGCAGGCTACAGAAAGAGCCCAGTTTAATGGTGCATATTAACTTGTGCTGATGTTGCTTTTCATTTCATTCGATATTTGTCAGCAGTATTTATTTAATGACAAAAGCTTTTGCTTTGCATTGGGGAAATTTAGTGTTTCAATATGCCTTCAGTGAGATGACTTTGGCGTTCCGTACGCTATTTCTTAGACGCAAATATCTAAGGCGTTTAGCAGTATCAGTTTAAAATTTTAGTTGCCTTTAGAGTGTTAACAATTTTATACATGTGCTTTCGTGTAATTGACAGACTAAGTGAAAATGGAATAATCCGTTTTTCAATTTCTCCAATATCCATGTTTGATCATAGATGAACAGACATCTTGTAAGCACCCAATCTAAAGCCTGATGGGTTCCAAGGGTTGTCATCGCCGGGGGCGGATGTGGGAGATAAGCACCCACTTGCGTTGGAAATCTCCCAATGGCTTGCGTCTGATAGAGCCTCTGACAACCAAATCCAAATCCAGGCCTCTGACGAGCGGCGGAACCTATTTAAACTGACTGGAGATGGAATGACAGGCGAGTTTCTGGAGCCTAAAAAACATGTTCGTTAACCTTGGTTGGTCACCCATCTTGGAGAAGGTAAACTCCGATTTCAAACCTTCACTGCCTTGCGACTATACCCTCTCATGGGAAAGGCTAAGGGAGTAAACCCCAACATAAAATCCGGAGACGGAGTCTCTAAGGCGAATTGGCATTGCTTTCAGTGGCATCTCGGCAACTCCTGCGAATCAGCTGCTGACATGACGTATCGGCTTGTCGTTTCCCTTGGATCCACCAGCTGCGTGGAGAGGGGGATCAGCTGCATGGGCAACAGTTAGTTCTCCATATCACCCTGCCCAGACTTGCGCCCTGGAGAGGACACACAAGCTTCGCTCCACAGAGACGACACAACACGGGAAGCAGCCGTTTACCGGTTATAAGTCACCGCTCGATTCGCGTAGAGCCAGATGTTCGAAAGACTTCAGTCATCAACGACGAACTTGCAAGACTCCAGGTCGACATCGCCTCGTTACAGGAGACACGACTACCAGATTCCGGGTCCCTCGGAGAAAATAAAACTACACATTCTTCTGGCAAGGAAAGAGCGCCGACGAAGCCAGCGAGCTTGGTGTCGGATTCGCTGTTAGGAACACTCTGCTGGGGCTAATGAAACCCTGCCAACAAGGAAGTGGAAGACTGCTATCCCTCCGCCTCCACACCACAAACGGGCCTGTCAACCTGATCCCACACTAAGCGTCTAAACAGACACCAAGGATGAGTTTTGCAATGAGTTAAACTCGCTCATCGACAAAATTCCCAAGGAAGAGAATTTGATTTTGCTGGGCTACTTCAATGCTAGGGTGGGTGCCGACCATGACTCTTGGCCCTCCTGTCTTGGCAGTTTGGCGTTGGGAAGATGAATGAGAATGGGAAGCACCTTCTAGGGATGTGCTCGTATCACGACCTCAGGATCATCGATTCATTAATTCAGACAAAGCCACATCATAAAGTGTCTTGGAGGCATCGCCGGTCTAAACACTGGCACCAGCTGGACCTGATCATTACAAGATGGTCAGCCATAAAGGGTGTGCTTCTTACCCGTACCTTCCACAGTGCTGAATGCGGCACAGACTGAACAATGAAGCTTCAGCCGAAGAAGATCCACCACTCTAGGCAAGAGGGTAAACCACGCATAGATGTGAGAAAAACGTCATATCCAGACAAGGCTGAGGAATTCACCTACGAGAAGCAATCAAAGAACAATGACTAGTTTGAGGCTAGCTCCGCAACACTCATGCCAGCCATAGAAGAGCGTCCAGTGCTCACCTGTAATACAAGCGATCCCCCCTGACAGAAGACACTACAGACATACAGGTCTACCAGAAGCAAAGTGCAGAGATTATCATGGCAGTGTGCCAATCAATACTGGCTTCTGCTCTGTCAGAGCATCCAGTCAGCAGCATATATCGGAAACAACGAGTCCCACGAAGAAAGTGACAGCACCACTGAAGCCTGCCACAGGCGATACCATCTACAACAAGGGCAAGTATGTGGAGCGTTGGGTGGAATACTACTCTGAACTGTACTCTAGAGAGAACCACGTGACAAATGATGCCCTGAAAACCTCCCTCTCAAGGCCGAACTAGACGATACACATACTGCAGCTGAACTAAAGAAGACCCTAGAGAAACTGTCCTTAGGTAAAGCCCCAGGGAAGGATGGCATCACAGCAGAAGTCATCAAGTGCGGATGTTGCGTGCTACTCACACACCTGCACGACCTCCTCTGCCAGTGCTGGGGTGACGGTGCCGTACCTCAGGACATGAGATACGCCAACATCGTAACCCTGTACAAGAACAAGGGCGACATAAGCGACTGCAACAACTACAGGAGCATATCCCTTCTCAGCATCGTGGGTAAAGTTTTCGTACGCGTCATCCTGAACAGACTGCAGACGCTTGCTGACAAAGTGTACCCAGAGTCGCAGTGCAGGTTCCGCGCAGAGAGGTCCACAATCGACATGATCGTCTCCTTTCGGCAACTGCAGGAAAAATGCAGAGAACAACACAGACCCCTCTTCCTAGCCTTTATAGACCTCACCAAGGTGTTCGATTTGGTCAGCAGAGACGGACTCTTTACAATCCTGGATGTCCTCCAAAACTGCTAAACATGATCCAGTCCTTCCACGATGACATGAAAGGCACAGTGCAGTACGATGGCTCAACATCCGACCCCTCTGACATCCGCAGTGGAGTGAAACAGGGCTGCGTCCTTGCCACCACGCTCTTCAGCAAACTTCTTCGCAGTCTTACTCAAGCACGCCTTTGGGACGTCCACAGAAGGGATCTACCTGAACACTCGATCAAACGGCAGACTGTTCAACCTGGCAGGACTGAAGGCAACGAGCAAAATGCGTCAAGTCACCATCAGGGACATACGCTTAGCAGACGATGATGCTCTAGCCACCCACGCAGAAGCTTAGCTACAGCGCCTGATGGACCGCTTTGCTAAAGCATCTGACAAGTTTGGGTTGACCATAAGCCTAAAGAAAACAAACGTGATGGTTCAGGACGCAGACTTCCCAAGCGTCATTATCAACAACTACGAACCTGAGGTGGTCAGTCAGTTCATTTACCTCGGCTCTACCATCAACAAAAACATCTCAATCGATGCTGAGTTCAACAAGCGGATCGGAGAGGCATCAACAGCTCTCTCCGGGTTGTCGCAGAGAGTGTGGAACAACAGCATGCTGACCCTGAACTTTAAGATCACAGTGCACCGTGCCTGCGTGCTAAGCACTCTCCTGTACTCCAGTGAAACCTGGACTCTATACGCCTCACAAGAGAAAAGACTAAGCGCCTTTCACACGCGATGCCTCCGAGGCATACTCGGGATCATCTGGAGCGATCGAGTAACAAACAACGAGGTGATTTAACATGCCAAGATTCATGGTCACACTCCTCCGCCAACTTCGCGTCAGATGGCTGGGCCATGTACGTCGGATGAATGACAGACGGATCCTCAAAGACATTCTTTATTCAAAACTATCCTCTGGCAAAAGATCGATCGGACGCCCACATCTCCGCTTCAAGGATGTCTGCAAGCGCGACATGAAAACCCTTGACATCGATGTCAACCCCTAGGAAGAGCTATCTCTAGACAGATCAAGGTAGCGACATACTCTGATCATTGGTCTGAAAGCCGGTAATGAGAAGCTACACTTGCTAGCTGATGAAAAACGATGGCAGAGGAAGAAGAAGCAGTTCCATCCAACACCAGACGCAACCTTTAAGTACAGCAAGGACTGCGACTCCCGTGTTGGACTACATAGCCACAGTAAACGCTGTAGAACCACCAACCAGGACATCTCTCATGGTTACCCTACCATCGTCTCTCGAGACTAACGGATGCCAACAACAACAACTGTGACAAAGATTCAAGCGATGCGTGATAAACAAAGCTGATATTGTTAACCTTTTCACGCGACATCTTGAGTAAAAGCTCTGCTATGCATTCATAGATGCTACACATCCAACGATAAAAACTGTGCTTTGCGTTGTCAGACATTCAGTGTCCGTGTGCCGTTGGAGATGATTGACCGTAACATTGCATTATTTATTACTGGAAAGAACAAATCATTGCAGGGATCACATTCGACAAAGTTTAAAGCGTTGCAGGGATCAAAGTCTTTTGGATCGGATTGGACAAAACCGTATCACGAAGTTCTTTAGTAGTACTGATTCTTGTGATGTCTTATATTACGTTGTGTGCATGTTCCACAATTTCGTCAGCTTTAATAACATAAACACTGTTTTATAAAGGATGATGCGTCATCAATATTTGTCTAATTTCTCAAGATTAGTTGGTCTACTTTTCGAATATTTAGATCATGTGCTGTTAATAATGTCAACAATATATCATTATTGATATTAATACTAGTAAGACGTTACGGTTTGTTACAATACATATAATTTGGAGTAGCGTACTAACGGGGTGGTGGTGGACCGGGTTGTTGCCTTGGACGCCAAAACAATGCGTCATAAATGTTTGTCTGATTTCTCAAGATTAGTTGGTGTAAGTTTCAAAATATTTAGATCACTTGATGTTGATAATGGCAACAATATATCATTATTTATATTAATACTAGTAAGAAGTTACGGTTTGTTACAATATATATCATTTGCAGTACCGTACTAACGGGGGAAGAGAGCTGACGGGGTGGTTGCATTGGGCGTCAAACAGCTGATAATTGTTTTTTAAATGACCAAAATTGTGTTTGTAAATTTGTTACTCTTGAATCCTGACCTTTCAGTAAATTGCTTAACGCACTCGTATAAAAAGAATTTACAAACTCATTTCCGCTGCCAGCGTGTGCTTCATGAACAAAGTGCTGTTATATCCGTCGGCACTCCGCTAATTCTCTTTCGCATCACAGTGAGAAGGATACTGATATCAATTAATACCTGGGCACAAATCAATTCAAAAAGACATCGATCTTCGAATCCGTCACAAAATCACTAGTAGTTAGGTTTATGGGAAGGGGTAAGAAGGGATTATATTTTTTTATACGCAAATAGCCCATAAATACATCGATTTTGTTAAAACGTATGGTTTCTGTTCGTGCTTTTTTGTAATATGTTTGAGGTGAAATTAATGGGCCTCTTGTGGAAATAACAGACATGCATAAAATAGTGCTTCATTGTCTTGTGATAATGAAAGAGTTTAGATGCCAGGAAAAGACACCAAATGAAAACTAAATTGCAGGAAAATTGTGGGCGGGCAAGGCTCTGCCTCGGTCCCCGCTGAAGGAGCGCATAGCGCACCCAAACCTCCCAGATGGTAGACGGGGGCTATTTTGGGACAGGCAATAGCTCACTCCCACGAACCATCCACTGGATTTGGCCTTTCGGGCTTCATATTCTTGGTCTTTGGGGTATCATAATCGCCCCAAATGATTATTCGAACCTGTTAGCAATTGTGTCCACCAAATGTTCACCACTAAAATAATAGCCTGACGAAATTTTCAACGTGTAGATGCTGTATGATGGATTACTTGCTGAATTTGTGTCACCTGAAAACCCGATTTTATTTATTTCTTCTCGCAATTGGGCGTTCGGGATTTCGACCTGGAAAGTGTTCTGCTTTTCAATGATGTCTTTGATTTGTGTAGGGTAAATCATTTCCACCAAAGCCACTCCGTAATGGGCTTCGTGATCTAATTGGATGACCATAGGTAATTTGGCCGTGTAAAAACACAAAGTGTTATTGGGAAGCACCTCCATGGAACTATCACTGGGTAATGTTAAGTAAAGTTTGTTGGTGTTGTTCATAACTCCAGAGTTCTGCTGTCTGATGGGTTACTGGAAGTCAGAGGCGAATCTCCGACCAAAATGTTCCCCGTTGTTCCCGTTCGAGGTGTATTTCAGGGAAGGATTGGGAAGAAAGTAACTGATGGTGGGAGATCTCGGTCAAATGAGGATTTTGACTCAAACTCGGAGTCCGTTGTTCTTGTTAACGATTGTATTCCATCCATCGTTTGTTCGGCACTAAACCAATTTTCGTCATTCTATTCGATTTCAACAGTCACGTATGAGATTTGTGGACTACAGACGTCCCTTTTAAATTCTTGATCCTTTTTATCTTTCTCCCACGAATCCTCCCAGCATTGTTCCCAGTACTCCTTTCAACAAAGGTCTTAACAACAGAGGCAAAAATTCCTCCGCGTTGTACTGACATCTTTTTCTTTTGACGAGTGGGAAATTTCTTTCGAACCATTTGGCAACGAACGTGACGATGTTTGGCTAAGCGATTTCTCAGGTGTTTAGAAAGATGTATCGTGCCTTTCAAGACGTTAAAAAAACATTCGCGCACGGTATCGATGACATCTTTGTCGGCGGTTTGATTGAGTTTTTTACGCATGGGTGGAGAAGCTTTCGACAGGACGGACAACGTGTCCCAATGTTTGTCTAAACGAATAGGCAGTCCTTTTCTTTTCTTTCTTTTGACTTTAGAAGAGGAATGTCTTCTTGGAGGTGGAATCTTTGGGTATTCAGGAGAACAAAAACACTGATTCCGTTTCTTTTCATCAGGCCTTTTTTAATACTGGATCGCTTCGTCGATACAAATTGATGACCGACATCACGTGTTAGCAACGGACTAAATCGGGACAGTTCTTGTTTGGACCAATCCAGTAAACTCTGTAACATGCCCGATCTCTTTTGGACTTTGATTTTGGAAGCAGGTACTTTGTGAACAGCTGAAACAGCAGCTAAAGAGGAGGAGGAGGCTGTCACCGCTTTAGGAGAAGTTCTTGGAGACGTGGGTTTCCACTGTTTCATCAACTGAGGAAGAACGGGTGTCAAATCGGTTTGGCAGGCATCCCCAACAACGGCGAATCGGACGAACCTGAGGATACTGGCGACGTAGTCACCGTCGCTGCAGGTCGTGGTTTGCAAATTTAAGGAATGGCATTTTTGAATGTAGCATTCGTGTTTTAGGACCAAAATTTGGCGACAAATGTGACATCGTTTCGTTCTTCGACATACGTGTAACTTGGCACTATTGTTACATATACCTTGTCCACCAGTAGGGCACAATCTTAGGAGTTGACAAGCACTTTTCTGCTGTGAACCCTGAGTCTTCAGATGTTGTTGGTAACATGCAGGGCCGACAAAAGTGCGCTGACAAGTACGGCAATGCACTCGTTCTTGTCGTTCGTCCAGACAGGGTTGAGAGACAAACGTCCCTCATATTTCGATCCATAATGCTTGTGTTGCTCTCGATTGTTTTAGCCATAGTCACGTGTCTCACAGTAATAACCGTATCCTATGAAGGCGGTGATACTGGTGATGGCATCGAAATATTATTCATCGTGATGATAGACGTGAATGTATTTTCCGTCTTTGAAATCTTTGCTTCGAAACAACAGAGGTCCGCTCTTTCTCGAGCGAGCACTTTTAAGGTGTAGCATGGAGCTAAGACATATTGCAATTTGTGCATTTCAAGAATGCAACATGATGTGTCTTTAGATAGCTCCGCTTTCTCTAACACGAGTTCTGCTTCTCTTCGTTGTTCGGCACGATTCGATTTTTGAATAGTTTGGGATGCTCTTTTCCATTCGACCTTGTCATTCTTGTCGGCATACGTTCGTCCCACCACGATGGCACGGCCTAAACACATTTGGTCTTGAGAGTTGTTAATTGGGACGAGGCTACTCTTGATGCAACGAAGGTTGTTCACCAATAACACTTTGCTGCGTAAACCAGTCCCTTTTCGGAGAGAAACATTGGTCATGAACAGTGTCGCTTTTCCATCGGTGATCTGAAACTTGTCGTTGAATTGTTGCAAGTGTTGAATCTTGTCGATGACTTTGGAAGGTGTCAATTCTGCTGGGCTGCTAAACTCGATCCAAACAGGGGACTTCAAACTGTCGTGATGAATGGAAAACCTCAAGCAGTAGTCTTCTTGGGCATCACACTGTCGTCTCAGTGTGGTTAACAAAGAATATGACACCTCGTTGATGAAACCCTCTGCTTTCTCCAACGGTACTTCGGACTTGAAATCTTTAAACTTCACCGCGTAAGTGTAAGCCGTCTTTTTTAAATTTTCTAGAGGAGCGCTTTTCCGTCACTCGAATGTGATTTTCAGGGTTTACTAATGGTGGTGAACTTTGGTTGGGTGTAGACTCTCTGGGTATGGCTTCTGGGTCACTCATGTCATCTTTAAAATCACTGGGATGAATTTGTGCCAAGACTTCAGCTACTGTACGCGGCGATAAATCACGTTTCTGCCTCTTATCTTCTTCTCCTTTCTCTACTAAATGATGCGATCGTTTCATCTTAACTGCGAAAGGTCAAATGACTACATTATAAACACAATGGGTCACTTTATACCAATGTCAGACCAGCGTATATACAAATGTGTGTGTGTCCTTCCTTCCAATATTCATTTCACTCTGAAACCTAGCAGAACGATGGAAGAGCCCACACATATCAAACTTGTGATCAGAGCTTTGCGTAGTGTCATAAGAAGATTTTCTTCAGGCAAACTGACGGACTACTCACCCTAATTTCGAGATAAAAGTCAAGATACTTGCTATATCTGTAAGAAGAAAGGAGTATGGTCCACATAGTTTCCAGACCGTAAAAAAGGAAAGACATGTGTCATAAAAGTCAAGATACCTGTTATCACTGTCATGAGAAAGGACATTGGTCTTCAGAATGCCCAACGAATCAACAAAAGCAAGAGGAAGAGAGGAGTTCAGAACAGGAAGAAGAAGAGGTACCCTCCCCAAAAGAAGAACCCAAACATATGCAGAACGTGAAAAAGAGAAGAAAAGAAGACGAGGAGAAAGTGAGAAAGAAGAAGAGAAAAAAACTAATAAACTGTGAAAGTGACGAATATTTTTAAAACACCCAGAGAGAGAGAGAGAGAGAGAGAGAGAGAGAGAGAGACACACACACACAGAAGAAGTCTATGAACTTTTTAAAGTGCTGTGTTGTGTTGTGAATTTGATTGTAAAATTTGTAGCAGAGTAGACCAGGAAGATGACGTAAGTGTCTCTTGGTTTTGATATTTTAGAATATGGACCTACTCTCACGCACTCACACACGTACATCATGGGTAAAAAGGGCTTTGAATTTTAATTGATTTTGGCAATTGAAATACTATATCTTTTCGAGAGAAGTGGGTGGCCCTGAAAAGGACCGTTGGGTATTTGGTTATAAAAAATACAAACTCAGGAAGGGTACGTAATCATCTTTAACTGCCTTAAGCCTTTGCCACGGCCAATGCCTATTTCTTGACTGGCTCCTGTCAATGATGTAGTAGAAATCAGTAGGGGTGGTATCGCAGGCGTAGTAACAGGGCTGGGTTGTTTGGCTCGAAAAGGTCTTTTTCTCTTGGGTCGCATTAAAGAAGTCTGATACATTTGTTTCAGACTCCTCAACTCTGCTAAAATGTCTAAGAGTACCGTTACCATTTGGCTTTCAATATTGTCGCTCTCACCTGGACGTTGTTTCTTCTCTGCTGCTTCTTCCTGTCGTATCCTTCTTGCCTCTTCTTCTTCGCGCTGTTGCCGTTGAAGGAGAAAAGTTTGTTCTGCTTCTTTCTGCTGTTGTAAAAATTTCTCCAGTTCTTTTTTCTGTCTCTGTTTAAAATCCTCGACTAGTGGTAAAGAAGAAGAAAATGGCGATGGTACTGGTATCGGAACAAATTCTTGCGAAGAAGAAAGCAAATCGATTAAATCCCAATTAAAATCTACCTCTTGTGGAAGTAAGTCTGTGTTGACTTTGGTAGCCGCTTCTGTTCCATCGCTTCTCGTCTCCACTGCGGTGTACCCCAATTCAAAGTCTTCTTAGGTTCCGTCATGTTTGAAAACTCTGTCGCCTGGATTCCCTACGCACGGACGCTAGCACATCTATATAGGGAATGTGACGTCACAGACCGCTCTCATCGAATTGAAAGACAGTCTCCATGTTGTGACTGAATTTTGTAACGCGTGTTTGGATTGGTGAATAAACTCAATCCGTTTCTATTCGCTCTTCCACTATAAATAACCCCGTTCAGTTCATTCCCTTCACCTGTTCTCGTCACAAGATGTGGAGTAGACCTCTTTGACTGGGATTTTCCTTGTCCGTATAAATCTTGTCCCTATACAGGACCAGGGGTTTCTCTAAAATATTTTCCCATTGTCCGTATATCGTCCCATGGTGTCTTTTAATGCTAATTCCCATTGTCCGTATAAATCTTGTCCGTATATCGTCCCAGGGGGTCTTGTAATGCTAATTCCTATTGTCCGTATATCGTGCCCTATTACTACTTACAACTTCATGTGATATTTGCACACGATATAATTTCATGTCAAATTAGCACATACTATACTCTTCATGATTCTATCTTTTTTTCTAATTATTATGAACTTTATTTTGAAACTGCTCTTAAAGTTAGCACAACGTACTCAGTGTCCTCAAAATGAAATAGAGACGATAGGTACAAACCATGTACTACGATAATAGGTTCAGAAAGTAAACGATATTAAACTGATTGAGAGAGTTTTCCTCTGAGGATATTTTTCGATCAATATTTGTTGTCAAACGTTATTAGAGTAAGCAATTTTAATACAAACAACGGATGAGCGTAATCCACGGCTTCCTGTGCCGCATTATGTCTGACACATATCGCGTGCTTGAATCTTGTGTGGCAGACGACAAAAAAAAGTTTCGGATTAACTTCTGACTTATCCTTGTCGACATCCTCCTATGTTCTAGACCTCTTCTTGATTGTCAATAAGATATTTTAAGCATTTCAAATGGGATGTTAAGCCCAGGATAACTACGTCTCGTATGAATGCATGTCATTTTGACAACACGTGTTTCATTCATGAAGGCTTTAATGTGACATGTTTTAATCTTCCATCGTATCTTTAAAAAAAATGGCAGGTGTTATGGCTTCTCTCGGTGTTTCGATGTCTTGTCACAATTATTTTATTCCATGAGTTTAAGAAATATAATAATTCATTTTTATACGATCATTATTTAAATATTTAATGAGTAACGCATATAGAGATTGGCTTAAAATACTGTTTGCTGATGAGACAAAGAAGGGCTTTCTAAGAGAGACGTAAACTAAGACGTTTGGAAAACACATTTTTCAGCTTATAGGTTCAATATGCCTCAAAAATCATTTTATAAGTCAAGGCAGTCATTGTTACGTATAATTTTTAATCGATTTCTTTTTGTTCTTGTCCTCATCGTTCACATAATCACGTCAAAATGGCATTCTTCTTTTATAAAATAGCCGAACACTGCATCCAGTTTTGTTCTTGAATATTTAACGGCATTTGTAGCATCACGTTTAATGTCCGTGCGCTTTCCAAGTAGCGTGGGGATATTGTGAAATGTCCGTACATACGGAATAAGCTCTAACTCCAACAACATTAAAACTAGGAACCCGAAATTTGAATCGATGCTCTCATGTGGAGGTAAATTATACCAACACTTCTGGACTTTGATCCCATCGGGTTTGGGTCTTCGTGACCGTAGTGTAGTGTCGGGGTTGGGTATGGGTGATTACATATGTGTTGTAGTGTCGGGGTTGGGTATGGGTGATTACATCTGTGGTGTAGTGTCGTGGATGGGTACCGGTGATTACATTTGTGGCGTAATGTCGAGACTGGGTATAGGTTGTTACATCTGTGTTGTAGTGTCAGGGTTGGGTATGGGTAATAATAATAATGAGGACTTTGTATATCCCATAATCTTTAGAAGCTCTAAGCGCTTTACAGCATTAGACAACACCCATACGATAAGAAATATAATAATATCATTACAAAAACAAACACGAAACACGAAAAACATTAAAAAATAAAAAACATGCTGAGAATATTTCAGGTAGGAAACATTATTATGTCTTTAAGTTTGTTCTTACAGTCGAAATAAGTGAGTTTTGAGAGCCCTCTTGAATGTGATCACTGTGTCTTTGTGTCTAAATTCAGTGAGCAATTCATTCCACGTTGCTGGGCCCTGGTATGCAAAAGAACGCTGTCCATATGACTTTGTTTTCATAGTGGGAATAATGACTATACGATTGTCAGAAGAGGAGCGTAAGTATCTTGCTGGTGTGTAGGTCAGATAGGTATGTTGGACTGGAGTCCGACAGTGAAATGTAGCACAGAGAACAAATTTTGTATTTGATTCTGGATCGAATGGATAGCCAGTGTAGGGTACTGAGCAGGGGGGAGGTGTGCTCCGATCGTTGTACTCTAAGTATGATACGAGCAGCTGTGTTTTGAACTTTTTGAAGTTTCTGGAGTAGATATTGAGATGAACCAGACAGAATTGAGTTACAATAGTCCAGTCTTGAAAGTACTAATGAACACAGAAGTGTTTTAGTGGCATCAACTGAAAGATATTTGCGAATTGAGCTGATTCGTCTCAGCTCAAGATATGCAGCCTTGCATATGTTCATGACATGTTGTTGCAATGTGAGAGTACTGTCCAGAGTAACACCTAGGTTTCGTACTGATTGTGTGAATTTAATGTTGGTGTTGCTGATATTTATTGTTTGAGGTAAAGGATGTGAATGAGAAAGTCTTTGTGTTGTGATCAGAATGGCCTCAGTTTTATCATCATTCATCTGCAGCTTGTTACATGTCATCCATGATTTCACATCAGAAATGCACCTCTCTACACCTTGGATGGTAGCATCAACTTCAGTTGGGTGGCTAGATTTGTATATTTGGAGGTCATCAACGTACAATTGGTGAGACACTGGATGATGATCTATGACACTTGAGAGCGACTGAGTGTACAGAATGAAGAGAACAGGTCCAAGAACAGACCCCTGTGGAACACCACAACACAGATCAACTGGGCTGGAGTGTATTCCATTTGCAGATACAATTTGTGTCCTGTTGACCAAGTAGGACTTGAACCACAGTAAGGCTGTATCTTGAATGCCAAATACATGCTGGAGACGGTGAAGTAATATATCATGGTCTACTGTGTCAAATGCTGCAGACAAATCAAGGAGGGTGAGGACTGTAATCTTTCCGCTATCCAACGCAGAGAGAATGTCATTAACTACTTTTAGAAGAGTTATTTCAGTATTGTGGCAAGGGCGATATGCAGATTGTACATTGCTAAAAAGATTATTCGAATTTAGATGAGATACAAGCTGGGATAGAACAACCTTTTCTAAGATTTTTGAAATGAATGGAAGATTAGAAACTGGGCGGTAGTTCTTTAAATCGTTATGGTCTAGTGTTGGTTTCTTCAGCAGAGGCTTTACAATGGCAGTTTTGAAAAATGATGGGAATTCCCCAGATGAGAGAGAGGTATTAATAACATCAGTTAGTGAAGGCAATACTGGATCTAAGCACTCAAGCAGCAGTGATGTTGGAATTGGATCAAGTTCATATGACTTTGGTGCACTCTTCATCAGGATTGTACGTACGAAATCCATAGAGACAGGTTCAAATGCTGCTAATGATTGCCGCTTAAATTATGTATCCCAACTGTATGGTGACGACGAGTCAATTGAAATTGTGGTGTCAAGCTTATCTCTAATGGTTTGTACTTTGTCACGGAAGAAATTTGCAAACATGTCTGGAAGGTCGACTGGAGAGAAGGTAGTTGTAAGTGGTGTTGATTTGTTCCTTGACATTAGCTTGTTAGTAATCTCGAAGAGCTCTTTGCAGCTGGAACTTTCCATGATCTTAGTAGTGTAGTGGGCTGATTTCACTGCATGGACTATATTTGTGACTTTCTTCTTAGTGACTTCATAGATTTGCTTATGAATAGTGAGTCTGGTGGAAAGCCAGAACCTCTCAGCTTTACGGCAGTCTCTGTTAGCAGTGCGAAGCTGGTCTAGAACACTGCTATACCATGGAGAACACTTTTGAATTGATACTCTGCACTTGGTAGCTGGGGCATGTTTGTCAAGTAATGAACGCAGACAGTTATCGAGTTGTTCTGCGGTAGGAGGTAAGCAAGTTGTTAGGTTAGCTTGGATGTCGTGCATTAGTTTGGTTCTATTTATCATTCGAAGGTTTCTCTTAGTAGCAGATAAAGGTGGAGGGTTAGGGACTGATACGTCAAGATGGCATATAATGCAGAGGTGATCTGATGCAAGGTCGTGAGATACCAGGGAGGAACGTATAATGTTATCATCAGGTCTATGAAGAATCCAGTCTAAAATGTGACCATGTTTATGGGTGGGATGGTTAACTGACTGTTTGAGGTTGAAAACATTAATGGAATCTATGAGTTTTGATGTATTTGAGTTTCCGGGACAGTCAAAGTGAAAGTTTAAATCTCCAAGAATAATCAGGTTGCCACCTATCGAGTTTCCATAGTCCAGGATATTAGGAAACTGCTCCAAAAAGAGAGAGTCAGCCAGCTTGTTTTTTCTACTAGGAGGTGGGCGGTATAGGCAGAAAAAAATGGACTGACCTTTGTTCCAGTGTGAGTGTGGTTTGGACTAGTTCAAACGAAATGGTCGAAATTGAATGTTGTGGTATAGTTAAGATGTTTTATCATGGAGTTCTTTGTGATGACAGCAATTCCACCTCCGCGAGAATTACGGGGGAACGACTGGATGGAGTAACCAGTGGGTGTTAGATCCGCACACTTGGGCTCATCGCCTGATGTTTTTAGCCACGTTTCTGTCACGAAAAATATGTCAACATTTTGGTCGTTGATAAAATTAACTATTTCTGTGCGCTTTTCCGCTGGTCCTACTGACTGGACATTGAATAATGCAATGCGCAGAGGTATTTCTTGGATGACGAATTAATTGGGATTTGAATTAGGTTATCTAAATTAACGGTCGAAATTTTTTTAAATGGTTGTGCCGAAATAAGGGAGATAACTGGAATTCTTCTTCCTGTTCTACGCCGGCCAGCTTTGAAACAACGTTTCTTTCTTTGCTTTTGTTTACATTTAGGTAATGATGAATGTAGTCCCAGTTCATTTAGTCTAGAGCACAATGTAGTGTGGAGAGCCAAGGAGTGAACATTTAAAGCAATTAATAACGGTCGATCGTAGCATAAACGGATTGACTGGCGAGTATCACGTGATTGCGGATTGTTCAAAAACAATGGAGCAAGACAGCTGAGAAAAAGTCTAATTATTCTCGTTTCCAAAACAAGGAGATGAAGAAACACATACGAATTTAACAGCCAATACATAATGAACACAATATTACATCTGTGTTGTAGTGATGGGGTTGGGTATGGGTTATTACATCTGTGTTGTAGTGTCAGGGTTGGGTATGGGTTATTACATCTGTGTTGTAGTGTCAGGGTTGGGTATGGGTGATTACATCTGTGTTGTAGTGTCAGGGTTGGGTATGGGTTATTACATCTGTGTTGTAGTGTCAGGGTTGGGTATGGGTTATTACATCTGTGTTGTAGTTTCAGGGTTGGGTATGGGTTATTACATCTGTGTTGTAGTATCGGGGTTGGGTATGGGTTATTACATCTGTTGCGTAATGTCGGGGCTGGGTATGAATGATTACATCTGTGGCGTAATGTCGGGGCTGGGTATGAATGATTACATCTGTTGCATAATATCGGGGTTGGGTATTGGTGATGTTGCATAACTTTAAAATAACTCCAGAGATGATTATCTTACATATCTCAGAATTGGCATATATGATTAATGATCCAAGCGCCAAGATACACCGAAATGCGACTTGTGAATCGTGTCATTTTGTCTTTTCATCTCCACCATAGAGCCAGCGACTTCAACCTTGGTCTGTAACATAGAAACCAATAAAATCCAAGGATATCCAATGATAAACAGATATCACTACACGCAAAGATTTGACGCCTGGGCAACAACTTCCAACTTTTATGCGATTCCCACCCTATATCCATATGTACACTTATTGGAATGGAAAGACAAATGTATGCATACAACTGACCTAGGCACAGTGGTCTGCCTTAACTTCCCAATGCAATTAGCCACTGTGTCATGGGATGAGCATAAAAGGAAAATAAACAGATCAAATTGCCATTTGACCCTGGAGCAGTCCTTCCCCTAAGAAACCTAGCCAAGAGATTCACATCTCGGTGTGGAGTCAAAACATATGAACAAGGGGATGCTGTTAAGAACTTACAAGACAATACGAATAAAATAATAGAAATAATAATGAGGGTATAGTCACTTAAAATAATAGAAATAATAACGAGGGTATAGTCACTTAAAATAATAGAAATAATAACGAGGGTATAGTCATTTAAAATAATAGAAATAATAACAAGGGTATAGTCATTTAAAATAATGAAAATAATAACAAGGGTATAGTCATTTAAAATAATAGAAATAATAACAAGGGTAGAGTCATTTAAAATAATAGAAATAATAACGAGGGTATAGTCATTTAAAATAATAGAAATAATAACAAGGGTATAGTCATTTAAAATAATAAAAATAATAACAAGGGTATAGTCATTTAAAATAATAGAAATAATAACAAGGGTATAGTCATTTAAAATAATAGAAATAATAATGAGGGTATAGTCATTTAAAATAATAGAAATAATAACAAGGGTATAGTAGTAGTATAAGGGGTGAGATTAGCGACAATGGGAATTAGCATTAAAAACACCCACTGGGTAAGATTAGCGACAATGGAAATTTAACATTAACCACCCTGGGTAAGATTAGCGACAATGGAAATTTAACATGGGCAAAAAACCCTGGGTAAGATTAGCGACAATGGAATTTAACATTGGAGAAAGGAAAAAAAAGGAAATATTGAGATTAGCGACAAAGGCATTCGAACAATGGAAAAAAAATATCGATTCTAGGGACAAAGGCAATTGAACATGGGGAATAGAGTTTGGGTCTGTCTAGGGACAAGGGGAATTGAACATGGGAATAGAGTTTGGGTTTGTCTAGGGACAAAGGGGAATTGAACATGTTAGAAAAAAAAAACTACTTTAGGGACAAGGGGAATTGAACATGGGATTTTTTTTTTTTTTAAATTTTTTTTAAAATTTAAATTTAAATTTAAATTTAAAAAAGGGGTAGGCAATTGAAAAGTCATTCTCTTTTCGAGAAATATGGGTGGCCCTGAAAAGGGCCTTTGGTTTTTCTTCTTCTTCTTCTTCTTCTGCTTCTAATTTCTTCTTTTCTCCACCAACTTCTTATTTTCTCTCCTACACTCTTTTTCTTCTTTTTTTTCTCCTCCTCTTCTTTCTTCCTCTTCTCATTTTCTTCTTCTTTTTCAATTTTTTCATTCCATTTTCGTATTCTTATCCTTTCCTCTTCACCCTCCTTCTCCTCCTTTATCTCTTTCATGACATCACTTATTATGTCCTTTACTTTTCTTAAGTTATTAATTTCCATCTTTAGTCGATGGGGACTATAGGAATAGTGGTCTTCATTCAGTCTCACTAACATCTGCTCCATTATTCCTAAATTGTTTAAAACGTCTTGTAATTTTTGCATTTTGTCAAGGTGGTTCCAAGCCATCTTCTTTGTAGAATGGTTTGAACGACGAATACTGTGGGTTCTTATACGAAAAGCGCGGACGTGAAGGAAAACATCCCCCCAAGACATAAAATTGATCTTACCTAGATCATGACCAAACAACGCGCGAACGTGAAGGAAAACATCCCCTACTTTTCTCATTTCATATAATATACTATCCACATAAGTGAAGCAACAATAAACAAACCCCAAATCTACTATTTACACACGCAAATCATTAAAACAAAATCCATAATCTACTATCCACACAATCGTACGTGAGCGGTTACAAAACCCAAACTATACTCTCCACATACGCTAAGAAACAATAAACAAAATCCATAATCTACTATCCACGCAATCGTACGTGAGCGGTTACAAAACCCAAACTATACTCTCCACATACGCTAAGAAACAATAAACAAAATCCATAATCTACTATCCACACAATCGTACGTGAGCGGTTACAAAACCCAAACTATACTCTTCACATACGCTAAGAAACAATAAAGAAACCCATAATCTACCATACACACAAACTTACGTGAGCAGTTACAAACACAAACACACAAACACATACACTCGCACTATGAAAAAAGAGTTAGTGTTTATATTCACACTACTCTACCTACACACACACACACACACACACACACACACACACACACACACACACACACACATTGGCAAATTGATGGTTATTTCTTTTCTAGAGTATTGGGTAGCCCTGAAAAGGGCTGGTTTTTTTGGAACTTCATGGACACCTGGTTAATGGTGGTACCTTCCAGGCCTGGCGCCACATACACATCTTGTTCCCCAGTTGCTTTTTACTTTTTTGGGGGAGAGAGAGCAGAGGCAGGATATGTGGCTTCAGAATCCCAATTTTCGGTTTCTGGGATTCTGAAATTTCTTCTTCTTTTCTCCTTTTCCTCCTCCTCTTCTTTGTATTTTCTCTCCTCTTCTTTGTATCTTCTTTCCTCCTCTTCTTTGTATCTTCTCTCCTCCTCTTCTTTATTTCTTCTTTCCTCCTCCTCTCTCATCCTTCATTCTTCCACAATGGCCTCCGCGGCCAGTTCGTTCAACAGGCGCCTGGCATATTCCAGATGCACATGAAGTTCCAACAGTTTCGCCCGTCTCGTGTTCATTCTGGTGTTGATCAATCAACAAGGGTAGCTGGACTGCCGAACGAGTTTCAATTTATACTAAAACTGCGGACGTGAAGGAAAACATTCCCCTAAAAAACATAAAATTGATCTTACCTAGATCATGACCAAAAAACAACGCGCGGACCTAAAAGAAACACTCACTCACTTTTTTATACTACCCATTCCTATTCTAAAAATTTTTTCATTAATCACTTCAATAGACTATTCACATACTCCAAGCAATCCAATCCAACCCCAAATCTACTCTCCCCCACACCTCAAACACCAAAAAAACATGATCTTAATCTACTATCCACACCAACGTACGTGAGATGTTACAAACACAAACACACAAACACATACCCTCACACTATAAAAAGTAGTTAGTGTTTATATTCATACTACTCTACCTACACACATTGGCAAATTGATTGTTTTTTCTTTTCTAGAGTATTGGGGTAGCCCTGAAAAGGGCTGTTTTTTTTTGTTTGCTATGGCAATCTTTTAGTTTCTAAGAATGCGATGTCCTCTGAGGATAGACTTTCTGGAGATAGGTCTGCTTCTGCGGAAAGAGAAGAAGAACTCTTTGGTGTCGATACGACAATCGACAAAGCCTCTCTCAGGTTCAGGTTCCTGCTGCTGTTGCTGCTGCTGTTGTTGTTGTTGCTGCTGCTGTCTCTGAAGTCTGTACTTCTCTGTCCATTCTTCTTTCTCCCTGTTCACTTCTTCTCTGAAGAGTTCTTCTATCAGGTCTTCAGTAACTTTTAACATTCTCACATTCTCTATATCTTCTGGCTTCGGTATCAGACTGTGTCTGACCCTATGCAAATTCACGTAGGCTTCGTTTAGCTTAGCTAGTTTGGAGCACATCTTCGTAGGAGGATGAGTCGACAATGGATGGTTAGACTGGAAACAACCCGGTTCTTAAAGTCAAAGCGCGGACGTGAAGGAAAACATCCCTCTACGGTTTTCGAGCCGCAACGTTCAGTGAGTGTCATGAGAGGGATAGTAAGAAGTCAAAGAGCATAAATCAACATTCTTATAGCCAAACAAACCACAAAGGCATTTTTTTCAAAACACAACATTTTTTATTCAAAATCACTTAACATTAACCAACAACTCTAACATTTTTTAACAATAATCCAACAATATAACATCAAACATCTTTTTCAAATGACAAACATTTTTTTCAATTTACACTCTACTTTAAACAGGGTTGGCAACGTTGTGAATGAAATTGTGATTTCCACTGTTGCAAGTCATTGAGTCATGGATGGACACTACGTTTCCTAGCTGAAGACAACAAAATAAGCATACTAGTCACAAAATCAACGATTTACTTTCTCATCGTTTCTAGAAAAATCACGATCAAAATAAGTCACTAAATGTTCTTTTGCTGATAATAAGTGATCAATTTGGATCTCGACTTTCTGTTTGAATTTGTCAAAGAGGGCATTGATGTAATGGATGTCTCGAGTCGTTAATGGAGGACAGAAATGTTCACGCAAGTCTCTATACCACCAACGTAACACGTCTTTTTTAAACAGACTCCAAGCTTCGTCCAGATATTCGTTGAATTTTTCTTCTTGACTGATGTTTTGATATCCATAGTAATCATGCTTCATCCATATCGTAATTGTGTCTGCCAGGTATGTAGCACAGTAGGAGGCCAATTGCTGTTCTTGTTCTGGACATCTCGACTTGATCATGATGTCCTTTTCGTCTTTGTGTTGGGATTCTCCTTCCAAGGTCTCCTCACATTCCATCTTCAAAGCTTCTCCACTAGGTAAAGAGGGAGAACAGTCTTCCATAGCTTCTAATAGTCTAGAATGACTTCTCTCAAACTGTTGATTTCTATGGTATTATCGAATTCTGCATGCAGGATGACGTTCACTGTCTCGTCCAGTGGCTTTGCAAACTGAAGTTCCACACGAATCTGGCCAGATTTTATAGGGTGGAAATGTCCCTCGTCGCTGCCTTGGTCTGGAGTGAAATCGAAAGCCCACAAAGCGTAGCCTCCTGCATAATCCTCGTACGCAATGCCGTGACTGGTGTTGGTTCCTAACTGTCCCGTGGCTTCGTACAGCGACAAGTACGACCTCAAGTAATTCTTCTTGTCAAAGTTAGGTTCGAAAGGTCGGGTACACAAGGTCTTGCCATCGCGACTGACTTCGATCTTGGACACGTCAAAGTGTTGAAAGTAGAAAGGATTTTTAGCGATAGCTCCGTTGAAGGCTGTATTCTCGACCATACCAACAATCAAACGTTTGGGTAACTGTCCTTGGAACAGATGATCTTCAATCATGGATCGCTGTCCCCTAGGAATGGTGAAGGTTTTCACTTCTACGCGTCGGATCGGATACTTGGCGGTCGTTCTGCTCAACGTCTGACTGATGTCGTTTCCCACTTTAGGTAACACTTCCACACGGCGTACGTAGAGTCTGGCTTCTTGGATTTTGGTTTTGTTATTATCGCCACTATCAGCTATTAAATGGAAAGCGGCACTGCTGCGATTCAGTCTCAGGCGGACATCCACCCCGTTCAGCAAATAGTTTTCTTGCAACCACATGTCCAAATGCAAACGATCCATCAGTTCTAAACTCTTTCCACTTGTGATTTTCTTTTGTCTTTCCCCGAAGCCGTTATTGTCTTTATCTGGGTCGTCAAACTCCTTCGCTTCGTCAGGTTCCCACAGCACACAAGCATTGAGATGAGTATCCTTGGCATCTATTCCGTACGTCAAGAGATTTTCCAGGTAGGCACGATAAGGGTAAGTATCCATGCTGCTGCTGACCAGTTTGTTATTCAAGTACAAGTCCACTGAGCTGAACAAGGAATGCATGAAATTGTTGACGGGAGCTATATTCTCAGTGTCTGCTACTTCACCATTATCCTTATTTAGAACTTTGACTTTCAAGTACAAGTAACTGCTATTCAGATCGATGTAATCTTCGGGCTGTCCCTTGATTTCAAACTCGATGGGAGCAGAATCGGCCAATGAGGAGACGGGGTGAAATTCCACCCATTGGGATTCTTGCATCGTCATCATGGTGGGGGGCATGGCAAACAGATCCAGTTCCGTCTTGGAACAGGCGCAAGACTCTCGGTGCATCATTTTTTGTTGCTGTGTCTCAATAATCGAAAAGGTCTAAGTCTCGAACGGTTCTTCTTTTCTTTGCCTTTCTAGCTTGAAGTCTGGTGAAAGGGTGTTTTCTTCGTCGTCTCTTTCTGCCTTGTCCTTGCTGAATGCCTGACTCGGTAGCGTGCAGGGCATTTATAGGTGTTTCGCGTCGGCTCAAAAGGTCTTTGCCTGTTTGCAGCAAGACATTTTTGCCTGCCCTCATGAAGGCTTCTTTAGGGTTTTGTTTGTCGATGATGACATTTTGGAGAAATTCTTTGCCTTGCGTCAGTGCCGCATCTTTCAAGGCGTGCAATCCGCGTGTCACCATCGATTTCAACACTGGGGCCACCGAACGAAAGGCCGATTTTAACATATCTCCTAAACCGTGTCCTCGCTGTCGAGCAACCCCTCGATACACTGGATACATGACTTACGAGTCGTGAGAGAACCGTTTTCGAAAATGGAGTTTCACCGTGACTTTTCCTTTGGTGAATGGAATATTTTGTCCCAAATCTCCTTTTATAGCAATGTTGACCGTGTCCAAATACGACTTGCTGACAGGCAAATAATGAGGATGCACAAATTCCCGGTGGACGTGATAGGTGTTTCCACCTTCCTGGTCACTGGTCGTGGTACTATCCACTTTGAAAGGAATGACACGCAGTAACGGCACAGAGGTGTGTCCCACCACGTTATACTCCACCACATCGGAGTACACGAACATCAAATTCAGTCCTTGGTTCAGTTCTACAGGGAATCGAAAAAACTTGTAAAATTCCGTATTGCTGTTGATCTTCGGTTTAAGATTTGGAGCCATTTTTGTGTCTCCACCTAAAATATCAAACAAGTCACGATTAAAACTGATGGACAACGTTTGGGTATCCTGAAATTTCATCAGTAAGCGACGAGCCACTTTATGGTACTCCAGGGTGACACTTTTTTGACTCTGCTCAGGACTTTGGCAAAGGCTAACTCGAACCTGGAAGTAATGGTGTCCACCAAATGTTGACCATTAAAATAAAACCCTGCCGGAATTTTCAAGGTGTAGATATTGAAGGGTGAATTGTTGGATGGTCTTGTGTCCCCTGAAAACCCGTTGTCATTCATGGCTTCTTGTAATTGTTGGTTCAGGATTTCGACCTCAAAAGTGTTTTGCTTTTCGGTGATGTTTTGGATTTGTGTAGGGTGAATCATTTCTACTAAAGCCACTTCCCAATGGGCTTCGTGATCTAACTGGATGGCTTGAGGTAATTTAGCCGTGTAACAGCACAACGTGTTGTGGGGAAACACCTCCATGGAACTGCCACTGGGTAAGGTTAAGTAAAATTGGTTTTCGTGACTCATAATTCCAGAGTTCTGTGGCTGTCCGAGAGGTTAGTGGATGTCAGAGGCGTGTCTCCGCCCAAAATGGGGTTCTGGTTGTGATTGTTGTTGGAGTGGTGACTGGCACTGGCACTAGACACAAGGTTCCCGTGGTTCCCGTTCGAGGAGAATTTCAGGAAGGGATTAGGAAGCAGGTAACCGATGCAACTGCTCAATAAAATGGTCCACAATTGTTTGTCTCCTTGTTGCAAACTCAAATTGGCAATGGCTGCCCCGATGACACAATACACCACGAAGATTTGGCAGAAAAAGACGATTTGCGTTTTAGGCACACGTTCTCCACACCACACCCACAAGGGTTGTTTTTGTAAATCTTGCACAGAAGAACTAGGTGAAGGAGGAGTGGTTGACGTAGCTGCGTCTGTGTGAAAGGGCATGATGGTCACTTCTTTTTATAGTCGATGACATGCGAAGCGTCGATCCAAGAATCAAAACTGGGTGGATATCCTTTCCAACGTACCTTCACTTCTTTGACACGTCGTTTGCCCACTTTACGGGTTCTGCGTTCGAGAATGCTTTCGATTTCGTACACGTCGTCTTCTTTTTTGGTGACACATTGTAACTCGGGCAAATAAAACGTTCCTTTGAGCACTTCTCCATTCATGTCTTCCAATTTATAGACGGTAGGATGACGACCATGCACTCGTCCAGTGACGCGAAACAATTCGGTCGTCCAGTTAGGTAAGTAACCTTTGTCGAAAGTGCGTTTGGTTTTGCCAATGCGCACCCAATCTCCTACGGCCAACTCTCCACTTTTCTTGGGGACAGCCCTCGTCGGGGACGTACCAAACAGACGCTCAAACACCAACACTTCGTTGTCGGGAGTCACTTCTTGCGGGGCACGTCCGATGCTTCGATGGTAAGATTGGTTGTACGCTTGCACCAGGTGCGGTAAGATGTCGATGTACTTCAGAGTGTGGTGATGCGTAAAATATTTCCACATGCGTTCTTTCAATGTGCGTTGGAAACGTTCCACGATGCTGGCTTTGGTTTCGGGATTCTCGGTGGTAAAAAAATGAATGTCACGTTTCTTTAATTCTTTCTGGAAAGCTTGGTTCAGAAATTCGGTGCCTTTGTCCGTTTTCCATCGAAGAGGGTGACGACCACTTTGTTTCAACACCCGTTGCAGGGCTCGCACTAACTCGCTGCTGGATTTGGAAGTCAAGGGCACGACCCAGGCAAATTTGGAAAAGACGTCGATGACACAAAACAAATATTTGTAGCCACGATTGTAGCTGGCCAAATGAGAGACATCGGCTAAATCGGCTTGCCATTGATGATCGATGCCTTCCACTCGGGTGCGACTTCTGGCAAACTTGCGTCGAATGGGTTTGTGTAAAGTGTAGGTAGCTTGTTCTTGTAACCATCGTTGCACTTGAGGTAAACGGAGACTTTTCAGTCGCGTTTTGGCAGCACGATACAATTTTTGAACTCCTGCGTAACCTGCAGGATGCGATGGATCGTAGTAAATGCTGGCTAAGACTTTTTCCATTTTTTTATTTTTTTGTGTTGATTGGTGTGTTAATAAGACACCCACTCTTGGAGGATGCTACTCTTTTTCTCTTGGGGTACTTTCTTGGATTGCAATGCTTTGCGTGTGCGACCAGCAATAGGTGTCGAAGAGGAGGATGTCTGAGCGGGGGATATCGGTTCTTGTTTCACTTCTGTCTTCACTTCTGTCTTCACTTTCTTTTTCTCTTGTGATATAGAAGGGGTGGCCATCATCTTTTTAATCCATCCAATTCTGGAGGTAGGTGGTGTTGTTAACTTGCGTACTTTTTCTGGTGGAGTTTGAAACCTTTCTTCTTCTTCTCCTTTTTCTGTCTTGGTCACTGGTAGTGGTGGTACTGGTACTGGTACTGGTACTGGTGATGGTGCTGGACTTTTCATCAAGGTCTTAAAATCTTTCAGAGTGGGTAGAGCTGTTTCGTCTAAAGCTTTCTGGTGAAAGAGTTGCAGTCGTTGCAAGAGTTGACCGTACTTTTGCGATTTTTCTGTTTCGGACAAATCTTGGCGATCCATCAAGGACTGTAATTCGTGTTGTAACTGGGACATCTCGCTCAAATGGGGATTGGGAGGTAAATGCGGGGTGCGTTGTTCTTGCCACTGATGGTATTCCATCCATCGTTTGTAAGGCACTAAAGCTAGTTTTCGTCCTTCCATGGGGTTGTCAGGGGTCGATTCTGAAATCTTGGGACTTCCGAGGGCCTTTTTATCTTGCTCCCACCAGTCCTCCCAACATGGTTCCCAAGACTCCTTTCAGTAAGGGGCCTAACAACAGAGGTAAAATGCCTCCACGTTGGACCAACATCTTCTTTTTTTGACGAATGGGAATTTTCTTTTGAACCATTTGGCGAAGAACGTGACGATGTTTGCTTAAGCATTGTTTCTGGTCTTTGGACAAAGGGATCGTGCCTTTCAAGACGTTCAAACAACATTCGCACACGGTATCGATGACCTCTTTGGAGGCCGATTGAATGAGTTTTTTTCGTAGGGGTGGAGAAGCATTGAACAGGACAGATAACATGTCCCCATGTTTGACTAAACGTGGTGGTAGTCCTTTCTTTTTCTTTCCTTGGGGTTTCTGGAGGGTGACATCTTTGAATCTTCAGGAGCACCAAAAAACACTGATACCCTACTTGGTCACACACCTTTTTTTATACTGGAACGCGTCGCCACTGATTGTCTTTACGTCATATCAATTTGAGTACAGACATGACACGTCGTGCAGGGGTACGTAACGGACTAAATCGAGCCAGTTCTTGCTTGGACAAATCCAGTAAACTTTGTAACATGCCCGATCTTTCTTGAACTTTGATTTTGGGAGAAGGTACTTTGTGAGCAGCAGCCACTGCCACTAAATTGGAGGGTCCTGCCACTGGGGAAGTAATTTTTGGGGTCATCAACGGAGAAGTTCTTGGTGTGATCAACGTCTCCAAGTACTCTTCAGTTCTTGGTGTCATCAACGGAGAAGTGGATGAACGTGAGGCTGCCGGAGATGCGGTCACCGCTGTGGCAGGTCGTGGTTTGCGAGTGTAAAGTTGCGTCCTGGCCGAAGTGCCTCTCTTGCGACTAGCTTTCTTCTGTGGACTTTTCTTTTTCTGGGGACTTTTTCTCTGTTTCTTTTTCTGGGGGCTTCTTTTCTTTTTCCGGGGTGGTGTCTGGTCAGAGGAGGGTCCCGTCACTGGAGAAGTTCTTCTTGGGGACCTGGTCTTTTTCTTCTTCTTGGGGCTTCGTTGGACTTTTTTCTTGGGGAGAAGTTTGGGGGCATTAGGATCCCATCTTAAGAGAGAGCGAATGATGACCCCTCCTAGAGTACCGCTCCCTCCAGGTTTCAAAATGATTTGTTTTTTGGTTTGAGTGTCGATGCGGGGATCGGCCAGTTGGACCAAAGCGACTTTGTTTCGATCGAAAAAGCGTTTGGTTTGATGAGGAATCTGAATGATTCCTTGGAGTAATTGACGTGCCGTCACCGTGAACCATCGTAAGACTTCTTTGAGACTAGCTTCTAAGACACGAGCTCGTATTTGTGGATTTTTTTCTTGACTGATGCCATACAAGGCACGAATCAATTTGACGGGAAGATGCGACTGAAGGGACGTCATGTTGACGCTGTGTGAGTCAGACGAAAAGGGTCTGAGGTTTTTATAGATTTTTTTTATGTGGAGTGAAATTAAGTCGAGGACGGAGACGTGTACAGGACAGGCCCTCCGTCTTGGCACCAGTGGTGAAACAAGTGGGTACGAAATCGCAAATCCTCGGGGGTCGTAGGTTTCAAATCGACGAGTAAATAGGCGTGTGGAGTTTGAGTGGCATCGTCGTACGCCTGAGTCAGCCAAGGCGTTCCTAACTGTTTGGCTAAGACTTGCACTTGCGATTTATCTCGAGGGCTTTTAAACAAGACCACGTAATGCGCATTGAGACTGATGGTGCGATGGGCTTTACTTTGTTGAAACAAATTTTGGGTGATGTAAACGACACTGGCATTACGGTGATGCCCTTTGCGCGTGAACCACAGTTTAATTTCTTCTTCGTCTTCTCCTAACATGTCGTCAAAAATGACCAAATGGGTTAGACGGGAGTCAGAGACGATGCCGTCGTCTTCTTTAGGAATGCCTTCCACAAACACGATGGAATCGCCTTGACTTTCTCGCAAGAGGCTGTACGCCGATTGCCACTCTTTGTAACACCACACGATCCGTTGAGGTGGCCGATCGATCAAATGATGTTTATGTTCGATCAAACGTTTGACGAATTCGGTTTTGCCTGAACCGCTAGGTCCAGCAATGAGCATGTTAAAGGGATGGCGAAGATACAAAGCCTCCCAACTGGCACGATCTAAGTGTTCGTCGATGACTTTGACAGTTGAGGAAGAGGGAGCAGAGACAGCAGAGGTAGCCATAGTGTGAGAAATGTCACTTGTGACACGAAAACAAACAAGACAAGAGTTTATATACTTTTTTTCAGAACACGTTTATTGAATGTTTCAAACATGAATACGAAAGACAAAAATACATAAAAGCCAAAGGCTTAAGTATAAGGATAAAAGGCACATGATAACCATTAACGTGGAATAAACACAAATGTCTGTACAACATGTTTTGGGTAATGTTCTAATCAGTTCTATAGTAGGGGGTAAGGTCACACAAGTGTCCTCCCGAAAGGGTCTTTCAGGCCTGTCCACGACAGTCCCGTCCTGGGTGACGGGTTTTTCTGGCACCGTCACTAACACAGGTTGAATAGTCGCAAGGCTCACAATCGCATTCCACTTCAGAAGCCCCACACTTGAATTGTGCCTGTCTAAACTTGTTTTGTGTTTCTCTGAAAGTATTCATCTTGTTGGCTCGGTCTTGGTAGTCACAATGAACTATCGATCTTGCCTAGGGTTTCTTTTTATATACAGACCAATACCGACGTGTCCATACGATAAGGTGAAATGATTGGGAAGTCGCACTCGCTTCTGGTACACGATTTGATAGACTTTTTCCAAGGGTCGACTGACGATGTGGTGAGTGGGTAAACGTACAATTTTGTTCGGTTGATAGGTGGTCACTTTAAAGTTTGCATCCTCTCCCGATTGCAAGGCTTCTTTCAATACCCCAACGTTCACCACACGACTGGTACGATAATTCAGAGTCAATCCTTTCACTTTACACGTCGTGTGCAATTCTCCTTGTGGGTCCCGCTATTCGTAGCCGTAATTTTTGGGACCGCCACTGACGAAACTTAGAATCTTGTCGTCGGGATGTTCGTCTGTCCAGGCTCCTAAACGGTCTCCTTCGATGTCAGGGTGCTGTTGACTCGAGTGATGGATGTAAATGCAACTGTCCGTGTCAAAGTACAGGACACGTTCCCCTAACAGTTCTAAAGCTTCGTACAATTTTAAGCGAGCATGATCTGTCACGTAAGCCGCAATGATGACATTTCCAAAGGGGTCGTCTTGTACAAAGTCCAGATCTTCTTCGTAATTGACCAAGATCAAATCCTCTCGAACGACGTCCACGTGTTTCATGTATTTGGTTTTGTCGTGAATCATCTGGAAGTAGCGGGAAGGTTCTGTCAAATATTCCGTCTTGGGTAAACACGGTCGTTGTGCCATTTTACCCCACAAGCAATTTAACATCACTTTGGCAAACGACCGCCTGCCTTCGTTTTTCTCGATGTGGTCTAAAGAGATGCCTTCTTGTTCATAGTAGTTCTCTTTGAATGTCTTTTCGTCTTCGGAAGTGTGACACCAGGAAGGATAGCCGCTGGCTTCTTGCTTCAGTTTCAAAAAGGCATCCACGTAGTCGGCGAAAATGCCTTTCTGAGTAGGGTCACCTTTGTGGTATTGTTGTGTCTTGGGAAAGTGGCAAATTTCGTACACTTCTAACAGTTGGTATCCCATGTCCAGAGCTTTGAACAATTCTACGCTGATCCAGGTTCCCGTCAAGGCACGTTCTTCCTGGGTGTGCTGACAAGGTTGGTCTTGGTTGCACGTTTCGGCACAAGTACGGCACAAGGGAAACATCAGTTTGCCTTGACAATGGTGAGGTAAGACGGGATGGTATAGGTTCGTGGGAGGCAAAACTTTACACTTGATCAAGCCTTCGTATTGTCGAATGTTGGCCAGGTCGATGTGTTCCGTGAGCAATTGTGGGTGCCCTGCAGGAAAGGGACAATATTTGCACACGTAAGGATACAACGAACACACGTCCAAGTATTTGATTTCTTCTCCTTTCTCTTCGTCGGCTTGGTACAGCAAACAGGTGGCATTGGTCCTTCCTCCGTACAAACTATCCCTCGGGTTTAGGGGGTCCATCAGCTTGTAACTTTCCACGGCACGTTTAAACTCGGGATCGGTTTTCATACGGTGATCGTACTCGTGTTCCCACATTTCCACCACTTGGTATCCTTGCTGTTCTAACTTTAGGCGTCGCTGACAAGCGTCCTCGTACAAGTCTTCCATGGTTCGTTGTAAAAACTGATTTTTAGTGCTACGATCAGGGTAACAGACGGGACATCCGTGAAATAAGCAACCGTTAAACTCGTACACGATCTTGGGGTTTTCTAAGTCCCAGCCATCGACCGAATACGTTCCGATGGTCTTTTCGCCTCCTCCGTTGCCGGCATGCTGAATCCATTTGTCTTCCTTGTCGCACAAGTAATGTAACCAACGTAGGGCTTTGACCTAGTATTGACGTTTGACATTGTGGGTCGTTTGAGGACTGATGACAGCCACGGTGTTTTCAGGCATGAATCGTTGTCGATACACTAAGGAACACGCTTTGGCAATGGTGCAAGCTTCTTTCAAAGGATCGACCCCTCCGTGTTCCATGAACAGTTCTCGAAATTTTCCACAGCAACGCCGTAAAATGTCCACGTCAGAACGACAATACTTTAGCATTTCTTCCTGAAAGTCGAAAGGGTCGGAGGCGTGAGTCTGGTACCAAGCGTAGAAAGCTTCTCGTTGTTCGGTACGCATGTTGTTGGGGTCGTAATAGTGAGCCTCAGGTAAATGGGGTAGAACGGCGTGTTGATTGGCTTCCGTATTGAAAAAGTGAGGAAAATAACCTTTAGCCATTTCTGTCATTCCAAACGTTTTAGGCATTCGACTCAAAGGCATGGCCAAGTAACTCATCGAATCTTTAAACTGCACTTGTCCCACTTGCATGAAAATGATTTTGGCTCCGTTCAAAGTGACTTTAGGACGTTCGGTGCCATGTTCCGTATAGTACCTCAAAAGAAACTGTCCATCGTATCCGGAGAAACTGTGAGCCATCACCGTGGCATGACGATGACAATCTCCGTAACGTTCGATGTCCTTTTGGCTCCACGTCTTGTCGATGGGATCTAAGACCCATTGGGCAAAATCGGCTAACGTGTTCGGTCCTCGATAGATTTTTTCACGCCCTCTGGGAATCTTGCTGCAGTGAGGGCAATGACTGAAGATAGGTTCTTGAATGCACTTCTCGCACGCTCGATGAGCCACGCAGAAATTAGGAATGTGAATGCCAGTCTCTTGCATGCATTCGAAATCGAAAAAGATGAAATTGCCTTTTTTCTTGTGACCGTCCTCTTTCTCTGATGGGGGTTGGTATTTTTGCACGTAGCATTGGTGTTCCAAGTCCACGATGTGGTGACAAATGTGACATTTTTTCTTTCCTGAACACACGTGTGCCTTGGTATTATTGGTACGTAGGCCTTTTCGACACGTAGGGCACAATCTCAGCAGTTGACAAGCACATTTCTGCTGTGAACCTTGCGTCTTCAGATGTTGTTGGTAACAGGCAGGGCTGACAAACGTGCGCAGACAAGCAGGACATTGTACTCTTTCTTGTCCTTCGCTCAGACAGGGTGGAGAGGCCAAACATCCTGGGCATTTCCATCCGCAATGTTTGTGTTGCTCTCGATTGTTATAGCCATAGTCACATTTCTCACAGTAATAACTGTATCCCAGGAATCCAGTTATAGTGGTAATGGTATCGAAATGGTCATCGTGATAATAGACATGAATGTATTTTCCGTCCTTAAAGTCTTTCCCTCGAAACAACAGAGGTCCGCGCATTTCTTGAGGGTGCACTTTCAAGGTGTAAAGTGGAGCTAGGACATCTTGCAATTTTTGCATCTCAGGAATGCCACAGGGTGTGTCTTTGGACAGTCCGGCTTGTTGTAACAGGAGTTCTGCTTCGTTTCGTTGTTTGGCTCGGTCGGATCGTTGAATAGTTTTCCAGGCTCTTTTCCATTCTACCGTGTCGTTCTTGTTGGCATAGGTTCGTCCCACCACGATGGCTCGGGCTAAACACATCTGGTCTTGAGAATTGTGAATTTGGACGAGACTCTTTTTGGTGTTGCGAAGGTCGTCCACCAATAACATCTTTTTGCGTCCAGTCCCTTGAGGAGGAGAGACGTGGGCCATTTTCAGTGTGGCTTTACCATCGGTGATGTCAAACTGGTCATTAGATTGTTGTACGTGTTGAATCTTGTCCATGACTTTGGAAGGGGTTAGTTCTGCGGGACTGCTAAACTCGATCCAAACAGGGGATTTCAAGCTGTCGTGATCTATGGATAGTGTCAAGCGATCGTCTTCTTTGGGTTGACATTGTCGCTTGAGTGCGGTGAGCAAAGAATCCCACATCTCGGTGATAAACCCTTCTGCTTTCTCCAATGGTACGTCGGACTTGAAATCTTTAAACTTCACTGTGTAGGTGTAAGCCGTGGTTCTAAATTTTCTAGAGGAGCGCTTTTCCGTCTCTCGAATGGAATAGTACTTTTCAGGGTTGACTAAGAGTGGTGGACTTTGTTTAGAGGGTTCGGATTCTGGTTCGCTCATGTCCTCTTCAAAATCACTGGCATGAATTTGTGCCAAGACTTCAGCTCTGGTACGAGGCGATAGATCACGTTTCTGCCTCTTACTTTCTTCTTCTTCTTTCTTCTCGAATGAATAGGATCGTTTCATCTTGAGTGCAAAACGTCAAATGACTCAAGTTTAAACACCATAGACTAATTTATAGTCATGGCAAACCAGCGTATATAAAAAGGGTGTGTGTCTTGTCCTTTCACTATTCATTTCACTCTCAAACCGAGCACAACGATGGAAGAGACTACCCAGATGGAACGTTTCATCAGAGCTTTGCGAGGGGTCATTAGAAAATTCTCTTCAGACCAGCCCACGGACTACTCTCCTTCCTTTCGAGATAAAAGTCAAGATACTTGCTATATCTGTCAGAAGAAAGGGCATTGGTCTTCAGAGTGTCCAGACCGTCAAAAAAGAACAAAAACAGGGGCTAGAAAAGACAAAAGTCAAGATACCTGTTATTATTGTCAAGAAAAAGGACATTGGTCTCCAGATTGCCCAAAAAAGAAACAAGAGGAGTCGGAAGAAAAGAGGGATTCTTCAGAAGAAGAGAGAGATTCTTCAGAGGAAGAAAGCAGCCAGGTGAAGAAGAGAAGAAGGGAAGAAAGTGAGGAGGAAGAGGAGGAAAAGACTGTGACGGTGAAGAAATTGAAAAAAAAAGAGAGAGTTAAAAAAGAAACAGAAGAAGTGAATGTAATTTATAAAGTGTTCTCTTGTGAATTGTGAATTGGATTGTAACTATGGAGAAAAGAATACATGAATGATATAAGGTAAGTGTCTTTGAGTTTTGATTTTAAAATAAGAAGCTACACTCACGCACTCATACACAGACATGTACTATAAGGGTAAAATGTTTTTTTTGTTGTTGATTTTTGAGTTATTGGCAAATTGAAATTGTATTTCTTTTCGAGAGAAGTGGGTGGCTCTGAAAAGGGCCTTTGGTTTTTTGTTTTTTTTTTTGGTGTAGGGGTGAGTTTAAGCAATCAACTTTAACTGCCTTAAGCCTTTGCCACGGCCGAGGCCTACTTCTGATGATGATGATTGGGTTGAAATCACTAAGGGTGGTACGATAGGCTTAGTCACAGGGTTGGCGTGTTTAGCTCGGGAAGGTCGTATTCTCTTCGGTCGTGATAAAGAAGTCTGATACATTTGTTTCAGACTTCTTAACTCCGCTAAAATGTCCAACAGTACCGTGGCCGTTTGATTTTCACCCTCTTGTTTCTTTGCTGCTACTTCTTCTTGTTGTTGTTTTTTTCTTACCTCTTCTTGTTGCTGTTGCTGTAGGAGAAAAGCTTGTTCCGCTTCCTTTTGTCGTTGCATAAATTTCTCCAATTCTTCTTTCTGTCTCTGTCTAAAATTCTCCACTTGCGGTAATGAAGAATGAGACGAAGGTTCCGGAACAAATTCTTGCGAGGTAAGAAAATCCACAAAATCCCAATGTACCTCTTCTGAAAGTAAGTCCGGGTTCCCTTGGGCGGTCTCCACTGCTGGTGCATCCCAATGGATCGTTTTCTGAGTTTCCGTCATGTTGAATCACTGTCGCATAGATTGACAGCACACAGGCGCTAGCTAATCTATATAGACCACATGACGTCACAGACTGCTCTCTTCGGATTGGATGCGGACTGACTGAATTTTGTAACGCGTGTTCGGATTGGTGAATGAACTCAATCCGTTTCAATCCTTCCTCTACCTATAAATAAGCGCAGTTCACTGCATTGATTCACCTGTTCTCGTCGCCTCACGATGTGGACCACAGTTGAATCATCCAGCCTTGTGTCTTCAATGATGTTTAGGACGGACATGCTCATGTGTGTTTGGTCCAAGTGGACCGTTGTTGATAGGACATATACTAGTCTATGGATGAGAAGAGTTTACATAGAAAGACAAGGATGCCTCAAGAGGGTACTTGTGTATGGACCTGCAGTTAGAAGGAGTTTAAGAAGAAGAAGATGTGACAGATGCCGTCTATGTTAATATTAATATTAACATAAATCCAAAGGCCCTTTTCAGGGCCACCCACATTCCTCGAAAAGAAATAGCCTTTCGATTGCCTACCCCTTTATAAAAATTTAAAAAAAAAAATCCCATTTTCAATTCCCCTTGTCCCTAAAGTAGTTTTTTTTTTTCTAACATGTTCAATTCCCCTTTGTCCCTAGACAAACCCAAACTCTATTCCCATGTTCAATTCCCCTTGTCCCTAGACAGACCCAAACTCTATTCTCCATGTTCAATTGCCTTTGTCCCTAGAATCGATATTTTTTTTTCCATTGTTCGAATGCCTTTGTCGCTAATCTCAATATTTCCTTTTATTTCCTTTCTCCAATGTTAAATTCCATTGTCGCTAATCTTACCCAGGTTTTTTTTGCCCATGTTAAATTTCCATTGTCGCTAATCTTACCCAGGGTGGTTAATGTTAAATTTCCATTGTCGCTAATCTTACCCAGGGGGTGTTTTTAATGCTAATTCCCATTGTCGCTAATCTCACCCCTTATACTACTTATAGTCATTTAAAATAATAGAAATAATAACAAGGGTAGAGTCATTTAAAATGATAGAAATAATAACAAGGGTAGAGTCATTTAAAATAATAGAAATAATAATGAGGTTATAGTCATTTAAAATAATAGAAATAATAACAAGGGTAGAGTCATTTAAAATGATAGAAATAATAACAAGGGTAGAGTCATTTAAAATAATAGAAATAATAATGAGGTTATAGTCATTTAAAATAATAGAAATAATAATGAGGTTATAGTCATTTAAAATAATAGAAATAATAACAAGGGTATAGTCATTTAAAATAATAGAAATAATAACAAGGGTAGAGTCATTTAAAATAATAGAAATAATAACAAGAGTAGAGTCATTTAAACTAACAGAAATAATAATGAGGGTATAGCCATTTAAACTAATAGAAATAATAACAAGGGTAGAGTCATTTAAAATAATAGAAATAATAACAAGGGTAGAGTCATTTAAAATGAAAGAAATAATAATGAGGTTATAGTCATTTAAAATAATAGAAATAATAATGAGGTTATAGTCATTTAAAATAATAGAAATAATAACAAGGGTATAGTCATTTAAAATAATAGAAATAATAAGAAAGGTAGAGTCATTTAAAATAATAGAAATAATAACAAGGGTATAGTCAATTAAAATAATAGAAATAATAATGAGGATAGAGTCATTAAAAAAGAAAGCTTCTGACTGTCGAAAATCTGAAATTCTTGTAAAAATGCTCTTTTTAGATTTTCAGCGAATCTTTAATGACCACGGCAAAAATATGCTATGCTATAAATGCTATTCAAGCTACTCGGAATATCACTTAATATGTTGTCTTTCTTTGTGGAAAATAGATCCTATCCATGAGTCAACAACACCTCAAGGATTTTCTTGTCATGTCAGGAAATTCTTGTTGCCTTAGCATGCTGCTACTTTGGAAATCCTTTGCCTGTCAGAACTTGGCTGGAATGACATCTGCATTGACTTTCCATTGATTTCGGATCAAGCTGTGTCATCGACAATGCAAATACAATAACTAATAATTTAAGAATAAATGGAATTCAAATTCAGCAAGCTTTTTAAAAAGTGTGATGAAAGTAAAATATACTCAAGGCAAAAATAGTTGTGGTCTTGACGGGATACCCTAAAAATACTTGAGGTTCTGACGGGGCATCCACAAAAATATCTTCTTCTTTTTTACCAATAGAGTATATTCCGATTGTAAAGCTTTACAAAATCTGGTTAATCGTGACCACGTGCACATTTGATGATGGCGGAAAGTTTCCTACTGCAAGCAGGATAAATTGGCTTTTCCCTCGTAAATAGTATTTTCCTTTACGTTTCGTTTCTTTTTTTTTTTCTTCTTTTCTTCTATTTTACTATGGCTTCCTTAAGCACCTTCCCTCATTTTCGTTTCGTTTGTTTTTTTTTCTTCTATTTTACTATGGCTTCCGTAAGCACTTTCCCGCGAAGAAGACTTTGCCTAAATTAAATGTGTTGTGACAGCTTCAATGCACGATTCTGAACTTGAACTAAAAGGAGAACAACTGTACATATTCGCTTATAAACCTAGCATAACTGCAAACTGCACAGATCCAGATTTGCCGTCGAATAATCCACCGGCAGATCTGGGTCTATGCACTTTGTTAGAAGCAATCAGTAAAACAAACAACATCGACCCTGATCTGCTACAGCAGATTTGAATCTTTGTTATTTGCAGTTTGACCGGACTTAAAAGCATGTAAATACGGTAACTCAGTGTAGCGATGCGCTATCCAAATAAATGCTCTCAGGAGATTACAGTAATTCAAAAGCTTATGAAAATGAAACGTGTAGAGGTGCCGCTGGGTGGTGGTGTTGGTGAGTTTGATTGGCGGATTGTACTTTCTTACAAGGTGTCGGCTTTATTTATCTCGTTATCATGGAGATGATCGTCCTTTGGTGTTATTGCCCGGATCGAGAATGTGAGGGTGCAAATTTCTGTAGATGTTTGAAGAGCGCATTATCTTGGGGCCGGAGAACAATTGATTTGATTTGCGGGGAAAGGCGCTTGTTAAATCGCTATACTGCAATGATTTATAATGTCTGCCTCGGGAGAGGAAGTGATTCTTAATTACACTGAATCTTCATCATTAAAGCTCTTATTTAGTTTTTTTGTAACTTTTACAATTTTGTGACATTTCATGAAATTTGTTGACTTAAAATTTGTGCTGTTTTCAAAACATGCGCACTTAACAGCACCACTTGTTCGAAGTACTTTAAATACGGTCTTCATGATGGTGAAATTACTGCCAATATCACGAAAATTACCACTACACAAGGGGCTGGAAGTTCGAGCTAGAATTTTCACAGTAAGCTAAGACAATACAAAAGGGTAATATATACTATATAAGCATTGTATCACAAAACTATATTTCTTTTTTGAATTTCGGGTAATGCCAACTGTTAGGGTCGTCCACTTGTTATGTGGCGTTTTCATTTCGTTATCGTTGTATAGGTGACCATGTTGTTATTACCCGGATCGAGTAAGTAATAAAATAAAATCTGAAATTAATGTATGGAATAACAGAGATCTGAGCAGAGATATAGAATAGAACACGATTATGTTTCCTTGTATCACACATTGAAATATAACCAGTATTAACGCAGGACACCAAACAAGCCTCTATATATCGTGTATGAACTGTGAAACCAGACCGAACATCGAAGAAGAAGAGCATGAAAAAAAATCTCGCTGACACTGACTTGTTGGTCTATTCCGCGTATTTTCAGTGATTAAATGACGTTAACTGGTTAATGAGGGTATATCAGATATTTACATTAAGACAAATATGTGGTATCATGTCGAACCCGAATGTATTACATTAAGACAAATATTTGGTATCATGTCGAACCCGAATTTGTTACATCAATGTGGAGCTCTACAGTTTCGTATTTTGCATAGGACTAGATTCGTAAAGAAAAAGAATTTCACAGGTTTTCCTACTGGTTATACTTGCTATTTAAAACAGAGACCTTATGTTATGTATATCTTATGTATTGATATAAGAACTTTAAATTCCCTTTAGTTTGGTGCATGAGTGATAGGTGTAATTTGGGTTATAAAGTATACATTTTGACCTTTCAAGAAACTGACCTTGACCTTACTTCAGATGTGCGTTATCAAAGAGATGCTAGCTCCGCTTTTTCATTTTAACTTCTCAGACTTCAGAGGTAAATTGCAGAAAAAAGCCGATAACACTTTTACATTTTATATGTTCTGTAATTCGTTCATTGCATTTTCAGAAGCTGATATTTTCTAATCTGGCAAAATTATTTTTGTCTATTCTAAAAACTGCTAAAAATAGTGTACTTTAAACGAATGCATGCTGGTTTTATTTTATCAAATGGGAGTAGTCACGATTTCCACAAGTACAATATCCAAAGAAATTTCAGCCACAGTACATGAAAGTAACATAGAACTATGCCAACACATTTTTGGGTGCATGTTGGAAATGCAAACCACTTCACCTTATACTAGTTACTCTCTCAGAAATTCATAATATCTGTAGAGCGCCCCCTAAAGATTTAGTATCATGTCGAAACTCGAATGTGTTACATTATGACAAAGATTTGGTGTCAGACGAAACCCGAATGTGTTACACAATGACAAAGATTTGGTATTATGTCGAAACCCGAATGTGTTACATCATTACAAAGATTTGGTGTCAGTCGAAACTCGAATGTGTTACATTAAAACAAAGATTTGGTATCATGTCAAAACTCGAATGTGTTACGTTAAGGTAAAGATTTGGTGTCATGTCGAAACTCCAATGTGTTACACTAAAGATTCTTGGTGTCATGTCGAAACCCGAATGTGTTACATTAAAACAAAGATTTGGTATCATGTCAAAACTCGAATGTGTTACGTTAAGATAAAGATTTGGGGTCATGTCGAAACTCCGATGTGTTACATTAAAACAAAGATTTGGTGTCATGTCGAAACTCGAATGTGTTACATCATTACAAAGATTTGGTATCATGTCGAAACTCGAATGTGTTACACAATGACAAAGATTTGGTGTCATGTCGAAACTCGAATGTGTTACATCATTACAAAGATTTGGTGTCATGTCGAAACTCCAATGTGTTACATTAAAACAAAGATTTGGTGTCAGTCGAAACCCGAATGTGTTACATTAAAACAAAGATTTGGTATCATGTCAAAACTCGAATGTGTTACATCATTACAAAGATTTGGTGTCAGTCGAAACCGAATGTGTTACGTTAAGATAAAGATTTGGTGTCATGTCGAAACTTCAATGTGTTACATTAAAACAAAGATTTGGTGTCATGTCGAAACTCGAATGTGTTACATTAAGACAAAGATTTGGTGTCATGTCGAAACTCGAATGTGTTACATTAAGACAAAGATTTGGTGTCATGTCGAAACTCCAATGTGTTACACAATGACAAAGATTTGGCATAGTGTGAAGCATTGTGAATACTTGCATACCACGATAACCGTACAAATACCCGTTACACTGTATGTACTTAAATCTGGATTAGATTGGAAAGCACTAAGCTTGCATTGAAAGATGACAAATAAAAATAAATAGTCGGATTATTATAAGGAAGAAACATACATTATTAACACCCATGAGTTATTGTCAGTAAACGTTTTGGTTTCGATTCACAATATACTCCATACCTTCTCTGACATTAAAATAATCTAAAACGTTTATGTCATAATCTAACAATGTACCCATAAAAACTTTGTGCTTTCTGTCGTCTGGCATCAATATAAATAAATAGCCGTACAGGGCAATGGGTGATTAATTTCTGTAACACCTGCTTAAAAAGGAGAACACATAATGACATCAGTCGTGCGCTCAAGGTTTGATTTATTAGCATTATTTATATTCAAAACAAATTAATTACCATCAAATTAACTCTTAATCCTCGACACGATGTACCTAAACAAAATAAAGGAAACCTTGTTGTTCATACGAAGTTATCCTGAATAATTGAATGATATTAGTATATGCCGATATTGGAACATTAATCAAACACGTTATTTTGTGTCAGTTCTTTATTTGAAACCATTCAATAATCGTTTATAAGGTTACGTTTCCAAAACATATACAGGGCTGTCAGATCATCCTTTTTTTAGAATCTGACGTTTGAATGATGTGTCTGACGAATTTATATCATGAAGTATCGGTATACAATATTCTTTTGTAGAGGGTCAAGAGGAGTAAAGGTATCATCACTTTTACACTTTTGCTCTATAACTGAAGGGGTGGGGTGGGGTGGGCGGGGCAAGTATAAGAAGGCCTCAAATCCTTTCTGCAACCTTGACAACTGTGTTTGTAAGGTGGATAATGGAAGGAAAGAACAGAATAGGACAAAATGAAAATAGCAGCGCCATGTGAGTTTTCAGTTCTTGCAGAATGTGTTATGAAAGTGGATAACGAAGGATAAATAGAAATGCTGGGGTTATCTTCCCCTTGTCTTCTTTCTAGATACTGAAAATAATTCCACGTTAAAAGCTTACAAAAGTCAGTGACTAATACGACATATCAAATGCATTTCATTAATTACTTGAAAAGTTCCTGCCTGCGATTTTTTTTTGACCTGTTCATGTTGGAAATACGATGGGCAGCCGATAATACGGTCCGTTGAAATTAGTGTGAAAACAAGTACTGGGAGTACTTGATGTTGGGCATATAAAAAGCTTCTATGTTGTTCTAGAAACATAATCATGTGACCCTCATCCGGGAATCTGTTTTACGTCTTAAATTAGTGTATAACTGTTTCCTATAGAGACTTTAAACCACTGGCACTTAAAAGTGTTTTGTTGTGACCAGTTTGAGTTGAATTTTTTAATTTTTGTTCAAATTGTTGGGATTCCAAGAGATTATTTTTTCCTGGAAAAACTTGTGCTCTGAATTAGCGCCTTCCATTTTGGATTTCATCGGGATTCGAACTCAGTTTCATTAGGACATTTTATTGCTAGGACTTCTATTTTTTTATTTCTTGGATTATTCTTGTATTAATTTTGGATTTTATTCGTAGAACCATAAGTTCTTTTCCTTTTCTAATTTTACCTTGCTTTTCTAGGGAAATAAATTTTATATATATATATATATATATATATATATATATATATATATATATATATATATATATATATATATATATATATATATAAGTTTTGCAGGTCAGCTTAGAATCTCCTTTACACGGATGTCAATTTGCAAAACATGGTTAGAATGGATATTACCCCTAAAATCAGACGTATTAAAGAGTTATTAACCATCAACAATCCTCATATTGAAACATTGTAGGCAAATAAACTAGTTGAAAAGGTTAAATATGGATACAATATGGCACCGTCACCTAGTGAATAATCAAGATCAAATAAAAAGGGTCAGGTGTGAAATTCACTTCTGGTGTGTATGTACAAGTTTGTTTACAATCTAGTGTGCATAAATACACCTTAGTGTAAAATCCCGTTTAAACACACAAGACTCTTGATAAATACTCAATTCAAGTATTGAAATTATACCTACTTACAACCAGGGACAAGGAAACATTTTCATACGGATGAACAAATTATTTACTGTAAAAAAAATAATACAATTAATACAAAGGAAGAGCGCAGGTGAACGTTATTATTATTATTATTATTATTATTATTATTGTTCCATGGTCTATATTTAGTATTCAAAGAAATCAAGTACTTATTATTTTGCTCTAAGTTAATTCGTACACAGAAGCTTTATTATTAAAACAACACAAAAAATGCTACACGCATTTGTATTTAAATGGTAATATCTTATTACCACATAAATATAGAGACAGACACAAAAAAAGGAGAAAGAGAGGAGTAACTAGGAAAAATATACTGTTAAAAATCCCTTTGCGTTGATAACGAGGGAAAAAAAATGAGATTAAACTTCACTTAAATTAAGAATGTACGTAATTGATGTTGATTAATAGAAAGTATTTCCAGGAACCAGCACTCTCAAGGGCTTTATGGTACTTGCTGATGTGTTGTTATTAGCAATTCCTGATTTTGCTCTATCAAAAATAAAAAATCTGTGTAGATTTTTCAGAGATGAGAAATTAATTACGTGGAATAATATTTTGTGTTTCAATTTTTCAATATTTCAAACGAAAACAGTGCACTTAGTTAATTTTTGTCTTTCAGTATTGATTTTCGAATGTTATAGATCCTGCAATGTCAAACCACGCGACTGCGTAGTATTTCTATGCGGTACATACACAATAAACACAGTGTTTAAGCAATAGTAGGTAGTAGGAGGTAACATGTGATTCAAAGTGTACAAAGGTTGCGTGGCTGGGTCTTATACACAATGGCGTAATATTGACACTAAGGCTGGCTCCCCCCAGATCTGAATCCAATGCTAATAACTGATAATGTTTCATCCAGACAGACATTTATCAATAACTGTTTGCCTTCTCACGATATCCCGGTCTACTTTAGTCCTACTCAGACCACATGATCTTGACATTAATATTTGTTATATAACGAACAGCTTGCCATAGTTAACGTGGGGTCCAATTGATCGAAATACGTGCATGTAATTTTCGAATAGTTCTTTCCATGATCGCTTAAGTGTTACTATATGTTTTCTTTTTTTTTACTGGGGGTGGGTGGGAGCGTTTTTTTTTTTTAGATACGATGACCGACCACATTGTCCACTGGTAGACGAATTCAAGCACTGACCTGGACGGACAGATCCAGATACGATGTCTGACCACATGGTCCACTGTTTGTTGTTGTTGTAGGGCTTAACGCCATTTTTCAGCACACGATAGGCTACACATGGCGGCCAGTATTAATGGTGGAGGAAGAATCCAGGAAAACCCCTGAAAGAACCATCGACCCACCAGAAGCTTCTGAGACTCGAACCCACGCAGACAGAGGTGAGATGGCAGTGATCCGTAACGGATGGCGCTTTAGACCACTTGGCCACTCGGGGCCCCGGTCCACTGGTAGATAATTCAAGCAATGACCAGGACGGAGCGATAGGTCTAGATAAAATTCCCCAACCAGATGGCCTACTGGTCAAGGAATTCAAGCGTCGACAAGGCACAAGCAGATCATTGTTCAAAGATATTGTTACGACTCGGTCATCTTAAAGTTAGTAACAAAAAAGAACGAAAACCGGCAAGTTTGTTAAATTCAACAAAGCATTTATTTCCACAGAGTACAAAGTGAAATTACAAAAATAAATTACAGTATTGTGAATTAATTCCAAATGGTCCGAACAGTTTTATCACAAGTCCAACAGTATAGCGTTCTGAGTGAATAACAGTGGTGTTCCTAGTCAAAAATCAGCAGCGAACGAAGCAGGACGCAACATGGAAGTAACAAAGCTAGCGACGGAACTAATTCCCGCCCAGGCACTAGCTGCACTATGAGTCCACAGCCTCGTAGTGGCAACAGACTGGAGTTTAATAGCGAAATCCAATAGAACAGCTTTGCTCTTATTGTGGGGAAAGAAAATGAAGCAAAAGAAAAGAAGAAAAGGCACAGGAGTCGAAAAGGGGGTGAAAAGCCGAGACAGAAGGAGCATACGTAGACCCAGGCAAACTGCAAACCGCCTACTACGACCCACAAAGAGTCCAGACTCCAGCAGCCTACAGAGCCAACTACTACTACTACTACTACTACAACTACTACTACTATTACTACTACAACAACAACAACTACTACTACTAGTATTACTATTATTATTACTAGTGCGGCAATCAGTATTGACTGCCCTGGCACAACCAGACCACGCTCTGGAAAAACAACAGCAACAATTTCCTAAGGCATCATATTATCAGCGTTGTTGCAAAAACACCATCACCACCACCAAAAAGTAGGACACCACCAAGGACCAGTACTCCGAGTATTACAACTAGAATACAGCAAGTATTTCAATACATTCAACGACTCTTGGACTCACCACAGGGACAGAGTTCACCTTTCCTGGAAAAAACCACAACAACAGCAGTTGAAAGGGACATAGGAGCGACAAAAGGGGCCACAACACACGATGATAGCGACTCAGATATCAGGAGGCTTTACTCACTGGGCCTACGCATGGCAGTAGCGGACCTTAAATGACTTCATTAAATCAACCGCACGTATAGCCTGGAGATCCCTCAAGACACCCCCCGCCCCCACATCACGTCAATGTCACCTGGGAAGACGCATCCTTCAGAAACGTTTTGACAAAGCGTATTCAAAACACCCACTGTCAACCCTAATCGACGCTGCAGAATTCGTATGTGTATTCCATGGGTTTGAGGCATTCTCAGCATGTCATCGAAGAGAAACTCGGACGGCTGCAGAAATGTGTGAAGAGGATGACAGCCGGAACACCTTCCCTCCTGCTAAATAAAAACAAAAAGCCCTTCAAATTGCTTCTTATCTAAGGGTACCTTTTTTGGCTTCGTGTTCCTATTCGACAAAACCACAGTACTGACTTGATACTTTCGCTACCACCTCTTCAAAAACAAAAACATTTTTTTATCTAATAGAAACCAAACTGTTTTCATGTCGCTTATACATACTAGTCAATAGAAACTGGTAGGGCATCCAAAATGTACACTCTGTACTTGAATTCTTTTGGAACTGATTGGACATAGGAAAATTCTAAGACTTGTATGATTTGACTCTGGTACACAGGTGGCTAACACATCATTGACACTTTTTATTGTCCATTTAAATAACTGGACTAAATTTGGTAAAGTAGAAGCTGGCTTGCCGAGTTCCTTGCCTCCTTGCCTCACTTGGACAAAGTACATAGACGGAGATGTGGAACCATTTCCACCCGTCTAAAGCTAGGTGTCCCGATGTGACGTCATCGCTGCGACCAATCGCAGCGAACGTTACATACTGCTTGGGTCGACACCTGGTGCAGTCGAAAGCAGACTGAAATCCAACTCTTGTTTACCATGAGTGTGTGTTGGGTTCATTTCCACTCATGTAAGCCCTCCATTTAGGTCGTTAGGGACATCTAGTCCAATGACATGATGGCTTAATTAGCAGCACTCTTTGAGTGAATAGCGCCTGGGGGATGTGGCTTCAATTCCTTCCCCCCAGGAACAATTAGCATCCTCCTTTGCAGGAATAAACAAACCAGTGGCACATGCACTCCGTGTGAACGACTCTATAATCCAAGAAATCAATCAATAAAATCCTAGTTAATTCCAACGTGCCAACAGTCCTGATGTATCCTAATGATATAATCCAGAATGTTCCTAAATGAATTAACAATAATCACAAAATAGTGTTTCAGTCCAAAAGTATCAATGAGCACTTTGCAATTAAAATTAAGAATTTAAACTAAAAAAAAACTCTAAAATAATAATCAAATACAACTGAGAGGATGATTCCACTAAGATTTATATTAAGTTATGGAATTAATAATTGTGATGTAAACAATCACAATATAAAAAAAGTCTAAGACATATTAAGAGGACCAGGATGAAGGACATAAATTCATTTCTGGAAAATTCTAACTTGTAAACAAGATCATGTTGTTTACTTACATTTTAATAAAAAGGATAAAAAAATATCAGGTAGATTAAGAATTTTGAAGAGGGAAACCAATATCACGAACATACTTACAAGAAATACCATTAATCATGTAAGCCCAAACTCATACCCTTATTTATGGCCAAAGGTCAATCACACAATATAAACTAAATATACATGCAATATACATAGTCTGGAAGTGAAAATGACGATATCTGTACATTTTTGTACTTCCTAAACTCGGCTTAATTGTATGGGCTAACTCAATTCCACTTAAGATGTGGTGTTCGCTTAGTCAAGAACATTAACCTGCCTGACTAATTGCCTTCTAGCTCACTTACCTACCAACATACGGACATGACACAACATGTATTAGGCCGTAAAAATAGTCAACGTTATTCCGTTTTGCGAAGGTCTAGGTTCCCTCGTAACGAGAGAGAGAGAGAGAGAGAGAGAGAGAGAGAGTGTGTGTGTGTGTATGGCCATGACTCAGTTTACATAACTCCCGAATATAACTACATTTCCATCTAGATTTTCGCCAATCGCGATCAATAGTTACTTCACTGAGTCAAGGTATTAAAACGTTACATCCCAGATAGAACTAGATAAGTGTCAATACAGTAACTTGAGTGTGCACTTCACATCCAAAATTGCCTGTTATCTTCAGAGAAGTTCCCAAGTAAAACTGTCGTAATTTTCTTTCTAGTCTAGTGACAAGGCTTAACAAACTGGTTAACGAAATGCTGAAAAGAGCGTATACAAATGGATATTCAAGTGAATAACCTTTTATTTTCTTTATATCCGACTGTAAACTTTGTCGCAAGCCTAGATTTGTGGTTATACGTTAACATCAAAATCTTCCAGCGCCTGTAGGAAACAATAGGTTCAAAGAGTTTTTAAATTAAAAGAGGAATCGACGGTCTTTCAAATGCCCTAATTTTACGGAACAATTACCTGATTAGTCATCAGGACAAGACCAAGAAGAAAAAAAGTTCTGGTTTCTTACAAATTTCATGAATCTTGGCAAATTATGGATTTTAGATTATTTTCAATCCTTAATTACCCCTTTGCCTTACAGAGAGAGAGAGAGAGAGAGAGAGAGAGAGAGATACATACATACATACATACATACATACTGACAGAACAAAACATTTGAATGCTCAATGGCCAACAGGTTTTATTTGCAGGCCCGGCCTTTTAGTTAGCGGAGTCTTGCCCTATGTCGGTCATGCTTGTTCCTTTTTTTGCGTTGTAGAGCACTAGACTTGCAAAAATGAAGAAAAAAACCTAATAAGCGGTGTTATCCACGTGCTTTACATATTTACTTTGCCCCCATGTTCTGTCCTTTTTGTCTTGCGCTTAGAGAACTGATTAAAATCCAATCACGTTCTGCACATTTTCAGCAATGCACTAATTGTTCCATCAATGCTGGAGAGTTTATCTCTCACGATGTAGGATTAGACATGCATTTGTAACGCAATCAATTAAGTTGGATCTGAGGGGTTTAATTTGTTTTTGCTTTATCTTCGTAAAGCCAAGAGATATATAATCTGTTCGCAAATATAATCTTTTGTCGGTTAATTGTAGTCAGTGCTAGTATAAAAAAATTATTATATGCAAAGACGCCAGTTGTTATTAAAAACGACGTCTGACGTAGCCTTTAGATAGCCGCCTGGGAGAGTTTCATTTACTACAGAATAAACGCCGTATCACAGACTTCGTAATCGTACAATACGTCTATTTTCATCGCAAACACTTCAACGATTTTGACATCAACGTCAAACTAGACTGATCTGCATGCGTAACCTGACGTCATAATCCATCTCCTTCTTTCTTCCGTCATTGATGCTCAATTTTGATCAACATCTTTTGCATGATATACTTATATTGAAAAAAAGGGGGAGTGGGCTTGGTCTCCATAAAATGACCAACCAAACGATTCATACCAAGCGAAAGTCTTTATGCACAAATGTGATGCAGCATCAATGAGCCTAATATGCAAATTAAAATAAAATACATCAGTACGGTCGAAAGGGTCAATGTTATTAGTTAGCTATAATAAAACAGAACATAATGATATCATTCACGTGACCTGACAAGTCAACGGAAGCTCATATCGAATTGTGTTTATGCATCCCAGCCCTATAATCTTCACACATGCATTTTTCATGTCCAAAGGTGATTTTCAACGCAAAGTGATTGTGAGTTGGCAAATTTCTGTCGATCTATGAAGAACACATTAACTTGAGACCAGAGAACAATTAATTAAATTTATGGGCGATCATCTCCTAGATAACGAGAACCAAATAAAGCGGACACATTGAAAGAAGGTACTCTAATAATAATAAGAACTTTGTATAGCGCCTAATCTTTAGAAGCTCTAAGCGCTTTACAACATTAGACAACACCTATAACATAAAAAACATATAATGATAACATTACAAAAACAAACACCATGAAATTAAAAAACATTAAAAAAAATTAATTAAAAATAATAATAAAAAACAAGCTGAGAATATTTAAGATAGGAAACATTATTAGGTCTTTAAGTTTGTTCTTGCAGTCGAAATAAGTGAGTTTTGAGAGCCCTCTTGAATCTGATCACTGTGTCTTTGTGTCTAAATTCAGTGGGCAATTCATTCCACGTTGCTGGGCCCTGGTATGCAAAAGAACGCTGTCCATATGACTTTGTTTTCATAGTGGGAATAATGAGTATACGATTGTCAGAAGAGGAGCGTAAGTATCCTGCTGGTGTATACACATGGGTGAGGCCGGATAGGTATGTTGGACTAGAGTCCGACAGTCAAACGTAGCACAGAGAACAAATTTTGTGTCTGATTTTGGATCGAATGGATAGCCAGTATAGGGTACAGAGCAGCGGGGAGGTGTGCTCTGATCGTGGTACTCTAAATATGATCCGAGCAGCTGTGTTTTGAACTTTTTGAAGTTTCTGGAGCAGATATTGAGATGAACCAGACAGAATTGAGTTACAATAGTCCAGTCTTGAAACTACTAATGAACACAGAAGTGTTTTAGTGGCATCAACTGAAAGATATTTGCGATTTGAGCTGATGCGTCTCAGCTCAAGATATGTAGCCTTGCATATGTTCATGACATGTTGGTGCAATGTGAGAGTACTGCCCAGAGTAACACCTAGGTTTCGTACTGATTGTGTGAATTTAATGTTGGTGTTGCTGATATTTATTGTTTGAGGTGAAGGATGTGCCAATCAACCCACAACGTGTGGAAAGTGAGGGGCGGGTACACATTTACAATGATGCTCACAGTGCAAATGCAAGCATGTTTCGTGTACCAGTTTTGTAAATGGCTGTGTACTGAAAACTTGATGCAATGAAAATAACTGACCTTTTTTATAGATATTTTATTTGCATTGAATCTACATCTCTACTTGGTACAATGGGTGGTTGGACCTGTTACCTTGCCGACTATTGGTGTTTCACTGTCTACAGACTGCGAAGTAACTATGGGAGGTGTACATGCCTCACATGAATTTCAGAACAACACTGGCCCGAAACACCTAATTCACAAATGTAGCCATATCTCTATTATTGAACAAAACTTGCTGAAAAGTCACATCATAGCCTTAAGTTAAGAAATATGACAGGGGCCATTTCACGAAACTTTCCTTTGCCACATAATGTCTAACTTTTCCGAACTGCCAGAGTCTCATGTCGGTATTGAAGCTAGGTATCATGCAGTTTTTGAAGCTATTGTAATTTTCGACATTAACATGACGGCGAAGAGGTTATAAATCTGTATTTGGGTCATGAAGATATATTATGGTGCGAAGAAACCCGAGAAAAACGATAACATTGTACAGACGATTTGATGCTTGTGTCTAATGTAGATTCGTTACTGATATCGAGCGGATATTGAACTCTGATTATTTCTGACATAATGCAACTTTAACTCTGAATCAAATATTACGCTATTATTATTATTATTATTATTATTATTATTAGTAGTAGTAGTAGTAGTAGTTGTAACATAATGGTGATGATGTTGATGATGACGACGACGCTGCTGCTGCAGCTGATTATTATTATTATTATTATTATTATTATCATTATTAACATTATTATTTATTTATTTATTTATTTATTTATTTATTTATTTATTTATTTATTTATTTATTTATTTATTATTATTATTATTATTATTATTATTATTATTATCAGCTCTGAACTGTGAAGCCACCTTAAAACGATAGCTACTAGTAAGAAGGGATTTTGCGGTACGACTTCGATTATAAATTTGTTAATTTCTTTCTTTTTTCGCTCTAGGTGGGGGTGGTGGTTTGTTTGCTTGTTTACTTTTTGTATAATTTTAATGCATTACTTCAGTTAAGTTTATTCGCTTGCTGGTAAGATGAACTTCCAATTAAACTGGTATCAAGCTGACAGATACAATCGGAAGATAAAGCACGCTTGAGTGATAAAATTTCATCACAGGCTTCGAAAAGTAGACACTCGCTCTCATTTAAAACTCCGGCTCATAAATTGTACAAGCCATTAACTTTCAACAAAGGGGTAAGCTTTTGTGATGTGGTATTGTGTGCTGCATATCTTCAAAACACGATTTGCTTGTGGCCGACGACAAAACATTACAATTCATCAGTAACTTTCAACCTATTCCATACAAGTCACCACCTTAGGTTATGTTTGGCTCTCCCAAGTTGTTGATAAGGAAATTTAGGGCTTTGTTAAATGGGTTTCAGACCAAGTAAGTGTACACATAGTTTAGACAGCTTTGTGTCTTTTCAATGGTTTACCTTTTCTCATATGCCTGCTTTAGTCTGATTTGACTTCAAACCAGTGGTAAAATTATAGGCTTCTATTTTATTGGCTACACTTCCTTTATTAAAGGTCATTTAGTCAAAAATAATTCTTTGAATATAAATGTAACACGATTTAAAGACAGTGAACAGTCTGTTAAAAGAGCATATACAATTTGAATTACCCGTTTGTTTGGCTTTTATCGGCATACAACTACAATACAATGCCATACAGAGGTGAAGCAATTAGAAGGGAATGTCCAGTGACTTACCACAGCAACCGACTCAGCCTCATCTGGGTATGTTGTTGTTGTTGTTGTAGGGTTTAACGCCATTTTTCAGCACACGATAGGCTATACATGGTGGCCAGTATTAATGGTGGAGGAAGAACCCGGGAAAACCCCGGAAAGAACCACCGACCCACGAGAAGCTACTGGCAAGCTGTCTCACATACCCACATTAGCTGAATCCGAGACTCGAACCCACGCAGATAGAGGTGAGATGGAGCAATCCGTAACGGACAGCGCTTTAGACCACTCGGCCACTCGGGGCTCTGATCTGTGTAAGATTCGAACCCGCATATTTTGGGTTGTGAGTCCGACACCCAAATTAATGAGCTACAACGGCTGGATAGAAATGTCAATATTAAATAGGTTGTTTCAGAGACACCTCCCACCCAATATCTACACACATAAAAATAATTTCATCTGATAGGAAAAGTTGTAGTAAATATAACTTCATGCAAGTGTGAAGTGATGCTAATGGATGAACTGCAAAAGAGGCTTATGCAGGGTCCAAGTTCTACTGTCCCTGACACTTACTTGAACCCAAGCCCTAATGCCCCTGACACTTACTTGAACCCAAGCTCTACTGCCCCTGACACTTACTTGAACCCAAGCTCTGCTACCCATGACACTTATTTGAACCCAAGCTATGCTGCCCCTGGCACTTACTTGAACCCAAGCTCTACAGCCCCTGACACTTACTTGGACCCAAGCTCTACAGCCCCTGACACTTACTTGAACCCAAGCTCTACAGCCCCTGACACTTACTTGAATCCAAGCTCTACAGCCCCTGACACTTACTTGAATCCAAGCTCTACAGCCCCTGACACTTACTTGAATCCAAGCTCTACAGCCCCTGACACTTACTTGAACCCAAGCTCTGCTGCCCATGACACTTATTTGAACCCAAGCTATGCTGCCCCTGGCACTTACTTGAACCCAAGCTCTACAGCCCCTGACACTTACTTGAACCCAAGCTCTACAGCCCCTGACACTTACTTGGACCCAAGCTCTACAGCCCCTGACACTTACTTGAACCCAAGCTCTACAGCCCCTGACACTTACTTGAATCCAAGCTCTACAGCCCCTGACACTTACTTGAATCCAAGCTCTACAGCCCCTGACACTTACTTGAATCCAAGCTCTACAGCCCCTGACACTTACTTGAACCCAAGCTCTGCTGCCCATGACACTTATTTGAACCCAAGCTATGCTGCCCCTAACACTTACCTAAACCCAAGCTCTACAGCCCCTGACACTTACTTGAATCCAAGCTCTACAGCCCCTGACACTTACTTGAATCCAAGCTCTACAGCCCCTGACACTTACTTGAACCCAAGCTCTACAGCCCCTGACACTACTTGAATCCAAGCTCTGTGCCCCTGACACTTATTTAAACCCAAGCTATGCTGCCCCTGACACTTACTTGAATCCAAACTCTACAGCCCCTGACACTTACTTGAATCCAAGCTCTACAGCCCCAGACACTTACTTGAATCCAAGCTCTACAGCCCATGACACTTACTTGAACCCAAGCTCTACAGCCCCTGACACTTACTTGGACCCAAGCTCTACAGCCCCTGACACTTACTTGAACCCAAGCTCTACAGCCCCTGACACTTACTTGAATCCAAGCTCTACAGCCCCTGACACTTACTTGAATCCAAGCTCTACAGCCCCTGACACTTACTTGAATCCAAGCTCTACAGCCCCTGACACTTACTTGAACCCAAGCTCTACAGCCCCTGACACTACTTGACCCCAAGCTCTGTGCCCCTGACACTTATTTAAACCCAAGCTATGCTGCCCCTGACACTTACTTGAATCCAAACTCTACAGCCCCTGACACTTACTTGAATCCAAGCTCTACAGCCCCAGACACTTACTTGAATCCAAGCTCTACAGCCCATGACACTTACTTGAACCCAAGCTCTACAGCCCCTGACACTTACTTGGACCCAAGCTCTACAGCCCCTGACACTTACTTGAACCCAAGCTCTACAGCCCCTGACACTACTTGAATCCAAGCTCTGTGCCCCTGACACTTATTTAAACCCAAGCTATGCTGCCCCTGACACTTACTTGAATCCAAACTCTACAGCCCCTGACACTTACTTGAATCCAAGCTCTACAGCCCCAGACACTTACTTGAATCCAAGCTCTACAGCCCATGACACTTACTTGAACCCAAACTCTACAGCCCCTGACACTTACTTGGACCCAAGCTCTACAGCCCCTGACACTTACTTGAACCCAAGCTCTACAGCCCCTGACACTTACTTGAATCCAAGCTCTGTGCCCCTGACACTTATTTGAACCCAAGCTCTACAGCCCCTAACACTTATCTAAACCCAAGCTCTACAGCCCCTGACACTTACTTGAATCCAAGCTCTACTGCCCCTGACACTTACTTGAACCCAAGCTCTACAACCCCTGACACTTAGTTGAACCCAAGCTCTACTGCCCCTGACACTTACTTGAATCCAAGCTCTACAGCCCCTGACACTTACTTGAACCCAAGCTCTACAGCCCCTGACACTTACTTGAACCCAAGCTCTACAGCCCCTGACACTTACTTGAACCCAAGCTCTGTGCCCCTGACACTTACTTGAACCCAAGCTCTACTGCCCCTGACACTTACTTGAATCCAAGCTCTACAGCCCCTGACACTTACTTGAACCCAAGCTCTACAGCCCCTGACACTTACTTGAATCCAAGCTCTGCAGCCCCTGACACTTACTTGAACCCAAGCTCTACTGCCCCTGACACTTACTTGAACCCAAGCTCAACTGCATCTGACACTTATTTGAACCCAAAAGTGTAGACTTATCTGATTAGCACTTTTCTATCAGTATTTATTTGTGTGGTCTTGTGTGTGTGTGTGTGTGTGTGTGTGTGTGTGTGTGTGTGTTATTATATAACTTTATTAGAAACCACAGTTGAATGCATATAGTACTGTGAATTGTCAAATCGAGTAATCAGCTTTCCCGACCATAAAGATCTATAGCTGAGTTTTATCACTCGCGACTTGCAAACACGAATGTGGAAAATGATGGCGTTAATACAGTTAATAAAAAAGGACAACGGTGTTGTCAAGGAAATAATTTCTAAAGCAATTGCTAATTTTTCTACAGAATGATATTAGAAAAAAAAGTTTTTTATTAAATGAGCAATTAGACAATGTTTTTTTCTTCTCATTAATATGGGCATGGTGACTGTGAAGCAACGTAAGCTATTCACTTCAGACTGTGGAATAAGGATACGAAATCAGATTAACGTACAAGACTAGAACGTATTCCAGAGGAGCTACGGTTGACTGTGAGACAGATTCCTGCAGCAGTTGGACAGTTGCTTATCAGGACTCCATCACGGTCCAGGTGGAAGTTCGTCTTCATATTTCCCCTGGTCGACTTATATTTCAACACCGACATGTATTCCACCAGGCGCAATAAATTTACTTGAGTCGATTCCACGGAATGCAGACATCCACAAACACATGGGCGAATACTGCAGGAACAGTGATGATGGATACTTTATCGAAGTGGACCTGCTATACTCTGACGAGCGTCACTCCGCCCACACTAATTATACACTAATTATACTCTAGCGCAGGAAGCGCTATCGGTTCACTGTGAGTGGATGTCACTGTACCAGAATGAGACGAGAAGCATAGCTTCCATGGCAACCAAGTATACTGAATCCACCAAGCTGGGTCCGAATTTACGCCTAAAGTTCGTCCATGTCATTGAAGTACGAAACCTGCTTTGGTATATGCCGTTGGGAACGTGTGTGTCGCGAATCTTTGGCTACTGTGATTTCACAAATGCTATAGTCCTTTATATTCAGATTAATAAGGTTCTGCAAAACGGTCGCCACAAACGAATTGGGAACGGATTACTTCAAGTTTATGAATGTCATGTTTGTGAAAACCATTTGAGTCATGTAAACTGTTCAATGGTGCACTTTTTGCCGTACACCACAAGACTAAACTGAAGTTGAGGAAACCCATAAACGTTGGAACGTCTGTGTTCGGTTTGTCAAAGCTGCGCATATACTATTTCCCTTATGACTCGATCAAAGAGTGATGTGCGACAAAATCGAGATGCTGCGGTTCGGTAGCTCAGCTGTTCCCTCAATCCCGGGGCATATGGATACCAATACAAATTGTTTCCGACGGTTTTTAATCCTGGTGGTTGGTAAAGCCGCTTTATAGGCTACAGTTTACTGTCGAATCCCATATGTGGGTCTTAACCAAGTTGTACGCGTAACTTTATTATTCAGCGCTGTTATGATTTCAGCCGCGTGAACTTCGTTGGGTTTAGAAACATCAAATCAACCATGGTAAGTATTCTTTGGCCGGCAACATGCAGCATTGAGGCAGTTTACAAGTTTTTCTCCGGGCTTCGGTCGGTAATTGGAATCCAGTCGTATATTCAACCGCGTTCCCGTCCATGCATCATTTATATCTGGACCTTAGAAGGATCCATATTTGTTTTTCACCACGATACTAACTCCACGTAAGTTCAGATAGCTTCGTTAAAGCTGCAGCGATATCACCACCAAACTTTTTTAAGACATGAACGGTTTCAAGAACGGAAACCGCTTTTGCTCACTCGGTGAACAAGTTTCGGCGGATTCCGGCTTTGAAATTACGCGTTATAACTTGAGTTTGATTTGTGGTGCGTGTCTCAATGCAGCATCACACACAATATGAAGGCATGATAAGTAACGCAACAATGGACATTCAAGATGGCATCATAAAATAGAAAAATAGAAGATTTGAAAGGCCACGTTTTTACCGTCATTTCTTCCATACGTCAGTGAAGATTTGCCAGCCCATGCACAGAGATGTGTTTTTGAACTTGTATTGGGCCGGCCTAAGTCGAAAAAAGCAGCTGTTGATGAATCTGTTTATGTGATGATCAACGTGTGTTCGGCTGTACGTGATTACCCAATTGGCAGACCTCAAAGGTGTTATGACGTACTCAAGGGGTTTTCACGGACGCGCTTCCGTCGTCCATGACGTCTTCGTCGTACACCAATTAGTTCTTCGTCAAGATTGATTAAGTAGCTACTATTGTTGACCATGACCCAGAAAAAAATAATCATGTCATGTACGACGATGTGATGATTAACTGGCAAGATAACCCCGGAATAATATTTTGCCGGAGCCTGCGCAAAAAACACAGACGTGATCCAGGACAACTGCAACATGTTCATGATACTTCCTGAAGTTGACGAGCATGGCCTCGCAAACATTCTCTGGACTTGGTGTATCGACGAAGCTTCGTGGGATGGGTTTAGAAATAGTTGTGCGGAGATCACCTGGGACACATGGTTACCTGAAGATCGACGTAAGTGGTGGACCTCGCAAGTGTCACGTAGGTCTAGAATCGGATTCATAGCAATTTAACGACAATGATAAATATAAATGACGAAGAAACCTGGTAGTGATGTGATAACAGAATGTGCTGACCGACGCCTCAAAACTACCTAGGATCGACTGGAACTTCTCCACGATTTTATGCATGTCCGCGAACGAATGAAATATCTGGTATGACTCCACACTGGAAGATCTCACTTCGGGCTTCGAACAAAACGTTTGAAACACAGATGAAGTCCGTGCGCAAAACATATGAACAATTGGCAAAGATGATGGGAACAGGAACACACCATGGTCCGATTCTCAAGTTAGACAAACACGTAAAAGATAGCACTCATGAAACAATAAAAGAGCAGCATTTTCGTCCGGTATGCACGTTTACCTGAAAACTAACCATCAAACGAACCCCACCCCAGACCTTTGTACGAACCCGATCATGCACCTGAACTCGAGCATGAACCTAAACCGACGCGCAATTGTTAACCTACACGGGTAGAACTTTCTCCAGCTTAAAATAACGTTTTCGTATGAAGGAAAGTACAACCAAAACCTGCACCCAGACCTCAGCCTTAACCCGAACCCTTACATCGTATTCCTCTAAGATATATTATCTTGCAATTCAAACTTAGATAAAAATCTGGACGAACCAGTAACATGTCGACCTGGAATTAAAGGATACAAACCCGAACCTCTATACCCATACGAACGTCCATCTGGGCCTGAACACCCATATTAATCTGCCCTATGTTGCAAGGACCCCCAAGCAACAACCATCTGTAGGACAAGGGGTTGGTTGACCGGTGATTGACCAACAACAGATTTACGAACTTGTGAACAGGTTGGAAATACTCGTATGGTTGGTTCGCGCCGGCAACAACGAGATGATATTTATTTTCTTGATATTTTAGCTGTGGACATTTTTGGAGTGAAATATAAATAAATACTTAGATTACTTAAATCAATGTTCTAGGTTTTCAGTTATCATAAACATGCCTATATATGTAATATCTCGCTGAGAAAAAAAACATAATGAAAACGCTCTTAAATCCGCTGATGACACACATGCAATTATAACCGTTACCGTATTGGAAGGCTACATGACAATGGACATATTTGCAACTACTAACCTTGTTTCCTTGAATATATTACATCCTTTTGAAATGTTCAAAATGTCAAAAGGTCTCAAACGTTATAAAAAGAGCCAACTCAAACCGAAATGTTATCCTGATGTTAATTATTTTTATCCTTAAGTTTGCTTCTTGCTATTTCTACCATAACACGACATAAACCTCTAGATGGTTGTTACTTCTAACATAACACGACATAAACCTGTAGATGGTTGCTATTTCTACCATAATAAGACCTCAACCTATAGAGTGTTGCTATTTCTAACATAACACGACATACACCTGTAGATGGTTGCTATTTCTACCATAACAAGACCTGAATCTGTAGATGGTTGTTATTTCTACAATCACAAGAGCTAAACCTGTAGATAGTTTCTATTTCTATAACGACGAGAATTAAACCTTTAAATGGTTGCTATTTCTACAACGACGAGAATTAAACCTTTAAATGGTTGCTATTTTGACATGCTTACTTAAGACTTAGTAGAAGGGTATTTCATTGTCAGTGTAAGATTTTGTATCATGTGCTATTCAAGTTTGCACATACAAGTAGAAGTGTCACACAAAGCAGAAATCTCAGAACTATACTATGATCATCGACTAATATGCCGCAAATCCGTAGACATACATAATGTAACAGTGTATAAAAATCCATATACATAAGTAATGTAACAGTGTATAAAATCCATATACACACGTAATGTAACAGGGTATAAAAATTCATATGCATACATAATGTAACAGTGTATAAAAATCCATATACATAATGTAACAGTGTATAAAAATCCATATACATAATGTAACAGTGTATAAAAATACATATATATAATGTAACAGTGTATAAAAATAAATATACATAATGTAACAGTGTATAAAATACATATATATAATGTAATAGTGTATAAAAATCAATATGCATAGTGTAACAGGTTATAAAATACAAAAAGGAACATTATTAACTCTGATATTAAAAAGGAATACACTACCGTGTTGATAAAACAAGATTAATTTTGTTTTCTGTTTAAAACGTTCTATTTTAAAAATTGTTTTTAAAAGCATTAGCAATCATCATTATCCAGTTTAACAAGCCAGATGTAATAGGTTTTGAGTGACCTAGGAGTTACGTACAGTGCTAGAAACGTGCATCAATAATTACCTTAATTAACTTCTACAGGAAATGCAGACATTCTCAGGTTGTATAGGTATTCCACTAAAAGCGATGCATCCAGCTATCAAAATGTATAATTCAAACATAAACAGCACCAAATAAAAAAACTTAAAAGTTTAACAGAGTCACTCAAACATGTAGTATATATGACAGATGTTTTTATATTAATTAAGGAGTAAATTTATCAAGACAGCATAAGTCAGCAAAAATTTCATTCTGAGTCATTATGGTCTCCGCTTGTGGTAAGGGTGTGACACTAACAAAGATGCCTATCATTATCTATCTATCTATCTATCTATACGTCGACGCAGTCATACTTGACTATTAAGCAACGGATGGTGCGTGGTCAAAGATAAAGTAAAGATGGAAGTGATAGGACAGTCGGAAGAGTAATGACAGGAAAGACAGAAATAAGTAAGAGTGTCAGTGTACGTTTTCGTCCCTTTATACTAAGGCCAATCCGGCTACCGTAGTGGCAATGAGATATGGAATCTAAACCAGCATAGCCCTGAGAATCTCTAGGTCTTACTTGTAGCTGACTAGTTCATTAGAATGTGATTTTGGAAAGCTACTGCTTGTGAGATACCAAGTCATGAGCTTCTGCAATTTCTGATGGTAATTTTTTCCAAGTCCCTGTTGTACATGGGAAGAAGCTGAACTTTAAACAATTTGTCGATGCTCACTTTAATTGGAACTTTCCCCTGTGGTTTGCCCTAGTTTGGCTATATGTTAGAGTCAGGTATTTGTCCGTTGGTATGTCCACAAGGTTGTTCGCTGTCTTGTACATGGTCAGCTGGGCCTTGGTTGGCCTGGACTCGAGTGATTCCCAATGAAGATCGTTCAACATTGCACTGACACTGCTTGTGTTAAGATGTGTATTTGTGGTGAATCTAGCAGCTCTCATTTGAACAGTCTCTGTCTCATTTATTAGGTCTTTGTAATGTAGGTTCAACACAGTTGAGCAATACTCAAGGCCAGTTCGAACCAAAGTGAAATATGCTGCACTTTTTACTTCTTCATTGTTGATTTGGAGGTTGCGGCGCAGGAAACCATGGTTACTGTTCCCTTTTCTCACTATCTTTGTTTATGTGCTTTTTACCAAAAGAGGTCGCTGGACAATTCAAACCCGATATATTTTGCTGTCTGCTCATTGTCTAGCTTGCGTCCCTTAAGAGTACATTCGGCCAAGATTGGTGATTTCTTCGTGTAAACTCTTAGGATGCAGCATTTTTCTGGGTGGAACGACATACCCCAAGTTCTTTACCAGATGGCCAGTTGGTTCAGGTCTTCTTGAAGGATCTCACAGTCCTTGGAGACATTTATTTCCCATTAAACTATACAGTCATCGGCAAAAAGTCTTGTGCTGGATGTGACACTTGCAGATTGCTTATTGATGAATACCAGGAAGAGGATAGGCCCCAAAACACTCCCTTGAGGTACCCCACTAATAACCGGTGCTGGGTCTGGTATTGCTCCATCTACTATACCTCTCTGCGATCTGTCTTTCAGGAAATTTCTTATCCATTTCTTGGTTCCATTATGCGTATCGTGATTCTAGCATGAACAAACAGTGCCTGAAAAATGAACATTAAATACAAAATTTACCTCAATTCACTGATGCGTAAAATCTGCGCCATATCGATCTACTTCTGCAATGAGGGAATATTATCCATCTAGTTGCATGCCCTAACCAAATTTCATTATTAAAATTATAGGTCACAATGACCTTCTTTTGTCTAAGAATGTGGCGCTAATAGAGATTTATACAATTGTCGAATTTGATAGTTTCAGCTTGATCAGTACTTGGCAATTGAACACTAAATTTAATAAAAGTCATGAATCATGAAATATGGGTCACATTGAGGAAATGTTTCAATAAGGGGGCAGTAGCCGTTAAGATGCATTCCTTCACAATGTTTCATGATTCCAGGTATAAACATACGCATACTGGGTGTACAAAAGCTATCATGAGCTAAATACAAGAACGTAACTTAAGCCAGTAAAATGTTAAAAACAGGTCGCAGTGAACTAGTTTTGTTCTAAGGGTTTTAAGGACGTGGAACTAATAGAGATACATAAAATTAACAAGTTTGTTGGCTTTAGTCTGATCGAAGAAACAATCTTTAAACAGATACTTTGACCAGTCAGAGAAACATACAATATGGATCATAGTGACTAGTTTTTGTGATGAGGATATAGGACTCATTAAGATGCATCCACACACCAAGTTTCGTCATTTCGGGTGTTACACGTATGTATACGTGGTGCAAAAGCTGTGGTAAACACAAATTCTTAACCAAGAATGCTCAAATAATGTTCACATATGTGCACAAAAACCCGCTTTAGGACTCACGGTACTAATTCAAATCCAATAGTAAACATATGGAAACACTATCATATTCAAAATTCAATAACTTAAAATTTCTGGGTGCTGATGATGAGACCTATAATTCTCCATGCACATCTAACCTTGGTGCAAGCTTATGTGTGGAGAACACCATATGAGCTGCGGCATTTTGTTTATCTACATGTGCATGAAACACATGTTATTGATTCTGCACCAAATGAATCAGGTACTACTTTCATTATTGAGTACTCCTGAGTCAAGCCTGTAAAAATACTAAAATTGCATCGGTGGAAATTTGTCTATATTTTTTATTTTTTAAATTACATATAGGATAAGCTCTAAAAAGATATTTTTACTAAAATTTTAATTTTCATTATTAACCAATTATGGACCACCAAACCCGTAAATACTCTATTATTTGTTCACCCATTTCTAGACTGGTTCACGGTTCTTCCGTATAATTAGTACCGTGTGTCTTTAGCCCCCTCCGCCATAGGGCAGATGCTATAAAATCCACTCCAAACTGTTGCTCAGATCCTAAGAAGAACGAATAAAAACTGCTGAGACGCAGTTAGGTCATACTATGTTGAAAAATATCTCCTGAAACCTATTTCCTTGAGGCTGCAACTGTCACGATAAATTAATTATGAAATACTAGACTGCAAGTTAAACGAAATTTTTAATTCAAAGTTTCGATACAGCTAAGAAGTTATAAATGTTTGAAAGAAACTGATTTTTAATGATGTCCAAAATAGTGTTATTACTACTCGAATATATTTGTATTGCTCTCCAAATATGTGTCCCTTCGAGAATGTTCTAAGTCCTCGTTCATCGATTATAAAAATTAATGTTCATCTTCAGTTACAATCGGTTGCCTAGGATACTAAAGAACTCAAAAATGTTATGCGGCACTTATTTACGATTTTACATGTCAACTGTTGTACTTATAACATCAAGGGTAGATAGGACGTCAAATTAAATTGTGGGAACATATGAAATCAAAAGATAAACGATGGCCTTTTACACAAGCCCCATGTATACTATCTACTGGGGATTGTAAATATAAAGACGCAACAACAGAATGCGAATAGGTTTCCAATCTCTCCCATATAGAACGTATCGAAATGTAATCTTGTGCAAACACATTTTGTTGGACCCAGCAAAGTCTGTGATTTATGTATCTTGTGGGCGCAAGAAAATAAGACGTGGAATTAGTTACCGTAAGATCCATATGACTTTTCAAAGCATTCAATGCTTTGTTCAACTACATCCAAACTATCATTTAAGAGAACATATCAACGATGTCAAATTACCACAGATCCCACAATTCGACGATAAGTACATCTTTGAGTGTCATTTACATTCTAGATCAACAATTATATTTTCATACTGAATTGCTATATAAATTTCAGGAGAGACTCTAGATATAAATGCAGTGGTGGTTTCCAATATCCATATATCACGAAATTAAACTTGGAACCACAACATCAGTATCAAACTTGGAACCACTACATCAGTATCGAACTTGGAACCACTACATCAGTATCGAACTTGGAACCACTACATCAGTATCGAACTTGGAACCACTACATCAGTATCGAACTTGGAACCACTACATCAGTATCAAACTTGGAACCACAACATCAGTATCAAACTTGGAACCACCACATCAGTATCAAACTTGGAACCACTTTTCCAGTATCAAACTTGGAACCTCTATATCAGTATCAAACTTGGAACCACTACATCAGTATCGAACTTGGAACCACTACATCATTATCAAACTTGGAACCACTACATCAGTATCGAACTTGGAATCACTACATCAGTATCAAACTTGGAACCACTACATCAGTATCGAACCTGGAACCACCACATCAGTATCAAACTTAGAATCACTACATCAGTATCAAACTTGGAATCACTACATCAGTATCAAACTTGGAACCACTTTTTCAGTATCGAACTTGGAACCACTACATCAGTATCGAACTTGGAATCACTACATCAGTATCGAACTTGGAATCACCACATCAGTATCGAACTTGGAACCACTACATCAGTATCAAACTTGGAACCACCACATCAGTATCGAACTTCATCCTGCTGCCTAAACTCGTAGTTATCACTTGCAAGGTGGATAGAAATTCTTAGAGTCTTGCTTACATGTTCTACCCACATCATTATCTTATATCTGGGTATTACGACTCCAATGCAAATAAATCTGGGTATTACGACTCCAATACAAAACAGTTTAGGAGTATCATATATCTGGGTATTACGACTCCAGTACAAAATAATTTAGGAGTATCATATATCTGGGTATTAAGACTCCAATACAAAACAGTTTAGGAGTATCATATATCTGGGTATTACGACTCCAGTACAAAATAATTTAGGAGTATCATATATCTGGGTATTAAGACTCCAATACAAAACAGTTTAGGAGTATCATATATCTGGGTATTACGACTCCAGTACAAAACAGTTTAGGAGCATCGTATATCTGGGTATTGTTTTAGTTTTGATATGTTAATATCCTCGTGTTCTTACACGGAATGGTGATACAGAAAATATGACCTTGTTATCACTAGTATACCTATACTTACTCTTTATTGCTCTCGTATCCTCTATACGGGATGTAAACGCACGAAAATGTGACTGTTCGAATAGACTTATATCTATACTGCTAACTAATTGATCATTTACGAATATTGACCATACACATACATTTGTAGGCAGATGTTCTCTTGAGAGGCTTTGTATTCTCTGTATACAGCAATCGGTGTATACTACTATATTATCTTATCAGTTTTAATCCGAGTATTTTAATTAGATGGAACTCAGAAAATTATTGCTGAATTCTGATTGTTCTAATAGATTCAAAATGGATGCGACAGAAAATAAATGACCATATCTTGTTGGTGACTATCTTACAAACCATGGTCATTACGTTATTTATTTTTGTCACTGTGTTTCTACAAATGCTCACTACGTTACTAATCAAAGGATTGTTGCCTCTCTCTCTCTATCTCTCTCTCTCTCCTAGTAATAGCCACTATGTTGCTAATAATGACCACTATGTTGTTATCATTGTCACAAGGTTGCTAATAATGGTCACTATCTTATTAATCATGGTCATATGCTACTAATAATTTTCAATGTTATAAATCATTGTTACTATATTACTAATCATTGTCACTATGTTACTAAATCTTGATGAACATGTTACCAATTAATTAGTGTCACTGTGTTACTTATCATTGTTACTATATCACTAAATTTTGATGAATCTCTTACCAATTAGTGTCACTGTGTTACTTATCATTGTTACTATGTTACGTATTACAAAACCATCGTTTCTATGTTACTATTAATAGTCGCAGTGTTGCTAAAAATGGACACTATATTACTTACCATGGTCACTAAATTACTAATCGTTGTCACAATATTACCAACCATTGTCACTATGCTGCTAATCGTGACCAATACGTTGCTAGTTAATGTCACCATGTTATTAATAATCGTCATTATGTTACTTATCAGGGTCACTGTTGCTAATCAAGATCACTATGTTGCTAATCAAGATCGCTATGTTGCTAATCAAGATCACTATGTTGCTAATCAAGATCACTATGTTGCTAATCAAGAACACTATGTTGCTAATCAAGATCACTATGTTGCTAATCAAGAACACTATGTTGCTAATCAAGATCACTATGTCGCTAATCAAGATAACTATGTTGCTAACAATGGTCACGAAGAACGGATGCTTTTCTTTATATATATATGACCACATGAAAGAATCCAATATTAAGATTGAAATATTCATAATTACGTTAAACGTTGTTTGAAGTTAATAATTCTGAAATAAACTGAACATTTCTTATACAAAGAATTCATGTAATAAAATATTTCGATCATAGGAATATACTTGGGTGTCCAAGAAATTCATGCATTTATTTAGTTGTGTAACAAGTATATTTCCTGTTTTATTGGTGGTTTGGAGGTGGTATGGAATCGTCTGCTAACTGTCTCCACTAAATTTCAATCATTATCAGAATGTATCAACATTATTTGGGGATAATCAAACAGTACCCGAGAGTTAAAATCCAAATAGAAGAGCAAGGGAAAAAACCCATGCACGATTTATTAAATGTATTGTAAGAGTTGTTTCCCATAAATATGCAACATCGCCCGACACAAATGTACTAGACCATACCAGCATTCCAAGAGATATTCTTCACGCATGGGTACCAGCACAGAGGTGCAAGGGGGCGGGGGGGGGGGTACCCCTTCATATTCAAACATGTTTTGGCCTACATCCGACAAACTTAATAGCAGACAACTATAGTTTTGCCCACCCCCATTTTTTAATGTTTTTCTAATTTCATGGTGTTTGCTTTTGTAATAATATTATTATATGTTTTTTTATTATCTTGTAGGTGTTGTCTAATGTTGTAAAGCGCTTAGAGCTTCTAAAGATTAGGCGCTATACAAAGTCCTCATTATTATTATTATTATTATTATTATTATTATTCTGCGAGCGTCCCTGTCTTTGCGTGTAAATGTGTAATTAACAAAGTAACCAAAAACTAATTAACTTTTAATTACTTACTCAATTACCATGTTATATACATTTTTGCATGTTATATATTTTGTGCAAGCCTACAGACTATGTCAGTTAATTAAAAACCACTCTCGCCTTCTTTTGACCTCTCCTTCGTGCAGAAGCAATTCAATTAATTATCAACTAGATCAGATTGTCGTCCCTTGCCTCCCAGACAGTTAAGAAACTCTCACCTATCGCTGCAAGTGAGACGCAAGTCTGTGACCAAAAAAGCATGAAGAAAAAGATCTATAATGCACGGATCCTCTTATACAGGCACAGGCATTGGTGTCTTCCTTTATATATTTAAAATTTATCATAATCTCTCACAAACGTAAAAAATATAAGCTCGAAACCACAGAAAAAACAAAATCAAGAGATGATAATTTATTAACGAAGATATCATTACACTTTGTTTCATCTTTATCGGTTGCGAAAATAAAACTTTTCTTTTTAATAATAAAATAAAACTTAAAATGACAAAGAAATCAAGGTAATTTGATCCAAACAATTACACAAGGGTATAACAGTAACTCAACACAGCAAACACTGCACCGCGGGTAGATCTATAGCGAAGGTCTGGAACAGAAAGAAGAGAAGAGAAAACCGGCCTGTGACAATTGCGTCTAAATATGGCAGTAAAATCCTCTATAATTTTATATTTAGACCTGGGTAAGAGAGCGGGGAACCCGAGGACGGGAACCCTGACAAGAACAATCCTATCAAAAATAGAGAAAACCCATATCAAAAATCTATCTAAACAAATTTTTTGACCTAAATTCTTTTTGAGTTTTTACAAGAGACCCAACTACTGCAAACCTTTGGAGGAAACAATTTGCATATAAAATCCTTGATACATTCTCCGGACCGGAAGGGGTATGACACCTCAACGGTCATTAGTTAATATAGATAAGAGCCTGAGAGGGGTCCACATATGAACCATTTATTTATTTTACTATTCTCCATCGTCATGTCCTTTTCTTTTTTTTTAACTCCTCCTTTCTAATTGATTTTGGCAGCAAATGCTCATTAATGAGATCGAGATTTGAATCTCAAAATTGTTTGGGTTGATCTTTGTCGTTTTACACGTCTTTTCTTTCTCAACTGTCGATGAGTAGGTTTCTTAGTTTCGTGCTCTCTCCCATTGATTTCTTCATTAATTCTTTTCTTTCTTTTCCGAAATATTATATTCCTTAAGAAGAAAAACAGAAGTGACGTTGCGATGTGTTTAGTAATATAAGATATTCAGTTAACAACGGAGTTTACTGTATATATGTGACTCGTTCTATATATTCGAGTCATCGAGAAAATAAAATCTCTCTTTCGGCTATGTGAGGATCAGTTCAAAGTTTTCTAGAATTCAAAAAAGTAGGATTTAAATCATGACTTTGAACTTTGAAAGAATAAGGACCTTGAACTCTGAAAGAATAAAGACCTTGAACTCTGAAAGAATAAGGACCTTGAACTCTGAAAGAATAAGGATGTACGACTTATAAACTTTGGACGTACCTTACAAAGTGGCTATCCAGTGGAACACCTGTAACATAATAAAAAAATTACAACCATCTAAGTGTCTTTTGCAAATCAATTTATATGACAGTATATACGATTGTCTATATGTTATCACCTGCGTAATATTTAACATGCCATTTTCAATGTGATGTATGTGATACTGGGCAAGAAACTGGATAGATTAGAAAACACACTGGTAAGCTGCAATCCAATTACTGATGTGATTGTATGTAGACCGAGTTTTAAAGTCCCGATGCCTCCTTGGTCCTAAACATCGTTGGGTTTCATTAAAACCAGATAACATTTACGTTTCATCACATTATGAGCCATGTAATTGCTCCCTCTAACTGAGAAACCCGGCCATATTTCACATGTTTACACATTAATCCTTGGAGCGCGTGCTTCCCTTTGGCGAGATGCGCCTCCTGACGTTTTACAATGTCATTTCTTTGTCTTCTGCGCAGACAATATGCGAACATGAAATATATACCATGCTGAAAACACTATATCCTTGACCTATATAATCAGCTAAATTGCACAGCTTTTAAAAACGTTTACAAAATAATTGTTCGCTTCCCAACAATGAGAAGTATTCATAATCAAGAAACCTGGATGGCCTTGAGAAGGGCTGTCGGGAGTAACACATGACTAGGTTGTTATCATATGTCATACCTCTTGACTCTTCTCCTCACCATTGGTCCATACATCAAGCCTGTCTCTGCCACATATTCTTCTCTTCCAAAGAGAGGTGTCTACGATGCGTATGATTCAATATCTCGAGTTCTTATATACCAGGTGGTCTGGATGAAATCTCATCTGATAAAATAACTGTTAAAGAGTTTACACTGTTACGACTTTATGTTTTAAACAGAAAGGAAGTGAAACCAACAATTGTGTAAAGTTCAACAAATAATTAAGTTCTTGGTAATACAAGGTAAAAATGCACAAGACCTTTACACTATTGTGAATTCAATTCCAAATAACCCTAAATATTCAAACACATGTCCAAAAGTGTAGAATTTTCCGAATGAATTCGAAAAGTATTGAATGTCTTAATGTACTATAATGATATAATCAAGAATGTATTTGAATGAGTCCCCAATAATCCCAAAGTAATGTTGTAGCCAAAGAGTCAGTGAGCATTTTGTAACTCGAAATAATAATTTAAATAATAATTCCTCTCAAATTATATCTGAACACAACAGTAAATGATTCCACGGGCTGAACGAACCCAAAACTGTTCACCACAACCTTACATAAAATCATAAGATACAATAAAATGACCAGGATGTGGGTCAGAAGTTCGTTTCCAGGGCAGTCTAAATTTGTAAATAAGGCGAGACCTTGAATTCAGATATCAGCAAATAACTTATTGTTAACTTACAAGCATGCGAATAGTCAGATAGGCAAATTTATACCCTTAATTACTAACAAAGGTCAAGCATGCAATACAGATTAAATATTCATAACAACACTTATCATTGAAAATGAGTTTTGAGCTCAACCAATCGGAAAACGTCATACATATCTCACTTATCGCGTGTTTTGCATCCACCAGTCAAAGAACAGAAGGACGTATTGTGTGACATTCGGTGGATATACAAGAGAGCAATTTAAAGACGATCTTTTTGTCAGAATAATTGATAGTTAAAGTACAGTAAACATAACTAAGTTGAAGATCAAATCTGTTTGTTGGAGTGCTCCTGCAGTGGATTCTAATACCTGGAGTACACGACAACTACCGCTGCTGTTGCTATTATAACTACCTTTGCGGCCTTTGTTCCCGCGAATGTATCAAATTTCGATATTGTCATGTTGCGATTTTCGCCATGGCAATAACATAAGACGGTACCTCCTTTTTCGTCCATGGAATAGTTAGTTCTGTTGTTTTTTCTGTCTCTTCTTCTTCATCGCTTTTGTACCTTCACTTTCCTTTGACGTTCTTGACACTCTGAAGACCAGTGACCTTATTTGTGACACAGAAAACATTCATATTTACGTTTTTCTTGGGACTTGATTTCTTCTTCTCGAGTTGAAAGGTTTAGTGTAACTTAAGTATACCACCGACGTACGTAGATATAGACACAACTTTCGATAACAGCGCAAATGCAAAACAATTTCCCAATGCTCATCAGGGGAAGAACAATTTACATCCACAAAACAAACACTAAAAGCAAGAGCCAAGAGAAATTTTTGACTCCTGTATGTTTGAATGACGGATAAAATACAAACAAGGGATAAAAAAATAGAAAAACAAAGTTGAAAAAATTGACAAACGGTCTTAAAACTGGTAAAATACATAAGTATATTATGCTGCTATCAGCACAAAAAAGCTATATAACGAAACTCAAAGAAAGGATTATCCTGCCTACCACGCAGGACTCTATTAAAAAGTAAATTTGATCCCATTAGCAATATCAAAGAATTATTGGATACATATACTCTTATGACAAATTTGACAAAGAATACAAAACATCGGAGCTGCATTATCATTGTGGAGAGAGATGTTGTCACTGTTTAGGGTCGAGCACTTGTGCTCCGGAAGGAAAATGAATTACTCTTTGCCCTACCTGTGGACAATTATTTTCGATTGTGTTACGACAGACATCAAATGAATTATTCCAGCATAAAAGAAAGGCTTGTGAAGTATAGAAATGGTGTCCAAAATGCAAACATTATGATCGAATCAGTTCGAAAGCCTCACATGTTCGTCCATCAGAGAAATGAGAGATGTCCTATTTACCATTAGGTGGTCAATTTGGATCACCAGTGTTACAGTCAGTGATAAGTCAACCAACACAATGAAGAGTTGAACAACCCCAGATCATCCTGTAAACTTTATCTTTATTAGTTGAATGATCTTAAGACTTCCGTTTGTGTTGCCTATTGAACTTGCCATGAATTTATTAAGGAAACTTTAGTTTATCAATATCGGAATCATGGCTTGCTCACAGGTGGAGGAGAAAAGATAATTTGTGGACCTAATACTTTTTCCGATTTCTATTCTTGGTCTTTGACCCTACGCAAGACTTGGCCTCCGAAAAGTTCGATCGTTATGGGAACAGCTACAAGTACGCTACAATAATTGTTCAATATTTGTGCTAGGCACGACGGTGAGTTTCTATTCAAACATTTTTCAGCAAAATGGAACTGAATTTCCACAAGTCACTGGAGAAAAAATCATTTGCATGAAAGGGGTAACAACATAGAATAAAGATTCCATGAGTTATTTGCATCTACCCTAGAGAAAGATGCACAAAAACGAATAACCAAAATGGTTAAAATATACTTTACTCACTTTCAAATGCCAAAGTCACACTACTATGACATAAAAGGTATGTGACCAGCGCTTACGGGAAGCTGACACCAACTCCATTCTGTAAAAAAGAGTTGCTTAATAAGTGTCGGTCCGATATGGACATTCTACGACATTTTTCTGAATAATTTGGAGAGTTATTTCTCAAGCACAGGATATAAATCCATTGAAAGCAGCTACTGTCACTGACAAAGTTTGTGGATTAGCGTACACGAAGAATGAAATACTAACTATTGTACCCTCTCAAACGTCATCGTCATATAGGTTAAGGCTTTGCGTTGGTTACATTACTTGTGCGACAGACACAACGCAAGTGGATACAACATGTCAGAAAAGGCTGATAAAATAGGATCGTATGTTGCTCCATCGATGGTCATTATTTCGAAAACCCGTAGGTCTTGTACGAATTTCACGTTTGTAGCTTGGATGTCACTCGTGTTATCCTAACTGAAAATTGAAAAATTCATATACTGGTTGACTATGGAAGATGTGTACGAAAGAACTACGCCAGAGATAGAAAGCTCAGTGAAATTCCGTAGCAGAACAGTGGGAATACGACTACAGTAAATTTATGATAAGATGTCCGAAATTTCAACGCAAGGATGCGGATATCAGACCTATAAATCATCGCGACAGTTTGGTTGAACGACGGAACCAATGCGATATGCTTGTTGTAAGAAGACTATTCCTAACAAAACGATGTCAATCAAATTTCCACATATTGTTGAAGAATATAATTTTGTGGTTTTCAAACATTTAAATCAAAGCGATAGTTTGTTTGAACGACGGGCAAAATAATTGTAAGGATAAATGTATGTTCCTTGTACCCTTGCGTTTGCAAATATAATCGATTTCCAACATGTAATCCAGACCAAACCACTCCAGTGGGTTAAGTGGTTAGAGCGTCCGCCGCGGATGCCTGAAAAATGGTACCAGCAGTTAATTCACTTGGCGCTCAGCTTTAGGAGCTTAGTGTTAGGACTACTTGGTCTGGTGTCATGTTAATATGACTGGGTGGGACATTATGCTACTGGTCTGCGGCATGATGCCCTAGTGCTCGACATCACTATAAACTGCCACACTACAGCCATTGTAACGATGTGACGGAAAAATTGCTAAAGCTATGCAAAAATCCAAAATCAGACACAAACACACACACACGACAATATGTCTTACATTTGCAGAAATCAACAGTAATTATATCGGCATGACGACAAAATGCAGGCTGTAACAGGCGCTGATGATAGAATGGCTTCCGTCAACAGTTTCATGTATTTTTTTGTTTAATGTTATATAAATTGATCTGCAACTACACTTTCGGCACACATGACACCCGCATATAAAATGTTGTGAGACGCAACACAGGTAAATGACAGTGGCATGAAAATATCGGAAGAGAATAAGAATGATAGTATACCAAGAACACTTTGTAAATTCCACACTCTGAGGCTACTCCCTTTCTAATATCAATTCTGACTTCAATTAAGTTCACGGATATAATTCTCAGTCATATTCTACAATTTTTAATATTACGCCATAAGTTAACATGGAAAACGCACTATGAAGACAAGTTGATAAATGCTATGTAAAACTATCCATAAGTTTAACATTCTGTGGTAGTCTAGGAACAAAAGGAAATCGATTTCCATAGGTTTAACATGATGGTTCTTATATGTACAATGGTAATTTAGCATTAGTCCACCATATTTTGAATTTATAGGGATAAGGGATATGTCATGTTAAGACTACACTTACTTACTAACAGTCTTGAGTGAAAAACACCTACTCATCTACTAGTAGTTAAGGGGGACGATTCAGCGACAATGGGAATTAGCATTACAGAACCCCCTGGGACTGTTTAGCGACTATGTAAATTTAACATTAACCACCCTGGGACTGTTTAGCGACTAAGTAAATTTAACATGGACGAAAAATCGTGGGACTGTTGAGCGACAAGGGGAATTGCACATGGGAATATGGGAATAAACAGGGTGGGACTGTTTAGCGACAAGAGGATATGAACAATGGTAAAAAAGTCTTGGGTCACTCTATTTATTTCTGTAAAAAAAAAAAAAAAAAATTGGGATAGGCAATGGAAAGTCAATCTCTTTTCGAGACCTATGAGTGGCCCTGAAAAGGGCCTTTGGGTTTATGTTAATGTATCCATTAACATAAGTGGCACCGCATTGGTCTTCTTCTTGTCCTTAGGATGCGCCTCACTGTAGGACCGTAAATCAGGACTCTTTTGAGGCATCCTTGTCTTTCTACGTAGATCCTACGTATCCACAGACTGGTGTCTGTCCTGTGGACAACTGTCCACTTGGACCGGACATACGTGGGTATGTCCGTCCGGAACATCATCGAAGACACAAGCGTAGAAGATTGCACATCGGTTCACATCTTGAGGCGCCGAGAACAGGTGAATCAATGCAGTGAACTGCACTTATTTATAGGTAGAGGAAGGATTGAAACGGATTGAGTTCATTGGCCAATCGAAACACGCGTTACAAAATTCAGTCAGCCCGCATCCACTCCGAAGAGAGCAGTCTGTGACGTCACGTGGTCTATATAGATTCGCTAGCGCCTGTGTGCAGTCAATCTATGCGACAATGATTCAACATGACGGAAACTCAGAAAACGATTCATTGGGGTGCACCAGCAGTGGAGACCGTCCAAGGGAACCCGGACTTAATTTCAGAAGAGGTAAATTGGGATTTTGTGGATTTTCTTACCTCGCAAGAATTTGTTCCGGAACCTTCGACACCTTCATTACCGCAAGTGGAGAATTTTAGACAGAGACAGAAAGAAGAATTGGAGAAATTTATACAATGACAAAAGGAAGCGGAACAAGCTTTTCTCCTACAGCAACAGCAGCAAGAAGAAGAGGTAAGAAAAAAAAAACAAGAAGAAGAAGAAGTAGCAGCAAAGAAACAAGAGGGTGAAAATCAAACGGTCACGGTACTGTTGGACATTTTAGTGGAGTTAAGAAGTCTGAAACAAATGTATCAGACGTCTTTATTACGACCGAAGAGAATACGACCTTCCCGAGCTAAACACGTCAACCCTGTGACTAAGCCTACCGTACCACCCTTAGTGATTTCAACCAAATCATCATCAACAGTACGCAGTCCAGAAGTAGGCCTTGGCCGTGGCAAAGGCTTAAGGCAGTTAAAGTTGATTGCTTAAACTCACCCCTACACCAAAAAGGCCCTTTTCAGGGCCACCCACATTTCTCGAAAAGAGATACACTTTCAATTGCCAATAACTCAAAAAAAAAAAAAAAAAAATAAAAAAAAAAAATGAAAAAAAACATTTTACCCCTATAGTACGTGTATATGAGTGTGTGAGTGTAGCTTCTTATTTTAAAATCAAAACTCAGACACTTACCTTATATAATTAATTTATTCTTTTCTCAATAGTTACAATCCAGTTCACAACATAACACTTTAAAAAGTTCATTGACTTCTTCTATCTCATTGTTTACTCTCTCTGTTTTTTTCAATTTCTTCACCGACACAGTCTTTTCCTCTTCTTCCTCCTCACTTTCTTCCCTTCTTCTTTTCTTCTCCTGTTTTTTTTCTTCATCTGTCTGCTTTCTTCCTCTGAAGAATCCCTCTCTTCTTCTGAAGAATCCCTCTTTTCTTCTGACTCCTCTTGTTTCTTTTTTGGGCAATCTGGAGACCAATGTCCTTTTTCTTTACAATAATAACAGGTATCTTGACTTTTGTCTTTTCTAGCCCCTGTTTTTCTTTTTTGACGGTCTGGACACTCTGAAGACCAATGCCCTTTCTTTTGACAGATATAGCAAGTTTCTTGACGTTTATCTTGAAAGGAAGGAGAGTAGTCCGTCGGCTGGCCTGAAGAGAATTTTCTAATGACCCCTCGCAAATCTCTGATGAAACGTTCGATTTGGCTAGTCTCTTCCATCGTTGTGCTCGGTTAGAGAGTGAAATGAATAGTGAGAGGACAAGACTCACACCCTTTTATATACGCTGGTCTGCCATGACTATAAATTAGTCCATGGTGTTTAAACTTGAGTCATTTGACGTTTTTTACTCAAGATGAAACGATCCAATTCATTCGAGAAGAAAGAAGAAGAAAGTAAGAGGCAGAAACGTGATCTATCGCCTCGTACCAGGGCTGAAGTCTTGACACAAATTCATGCCAGTGATTTTGAAGAGGACATGAGTGAGCCAGAATCCGAACCCTCTAAACAAAGTTCACCACCCTTAGTCAACCCTGAAAAGTACTATTCCATTCGAGAGACCCAAAAGCGCTCCTCTAGAAAATTTAAAACCACGGCTTACAAATACTCAGTGAAGTTTAAAGATTTCAAGGTTGAAATACCGTTAGAGAAAGCAGAAGGGTTCATCACCGGGGTGTGGGATTCTTTGCTCACTGCACTCAAGCGACAATGTCAACCCAAAGAAGACGATCGCTTGAGACTTTCCATACAACACAACGGTTTGAAATCCCCTGTTTGGATCGCGTTTAGCAGACCCGCAGAATTGACCGCTTCCAAAGTCATGGACAAGATTCAACACGTGCAACAATCTAATGACCAGTTTGACATCACCGATGGAAAAGCCACACTGGACATGACCCACGTCTCTCCTCCTCAAAGGACCGGACAACGCAATAAGGTGTTATTGGTGAACGACCTTCGCAGCACCAAAAAGAGTCTCGTCCAAATTCACAATTCTCAAGACCAGATGTGTTTAGCCCGAGCCATCGTGGTGGGACGAACCTATGCCAACAAGAACGACACGGTAGAATGGAAAAGAACCTGGAGAACTATTCAACGATCCGATCGAGCCAAACAACGAAATGAAGCAGAACTCCTGTTACAACAAGCCGGACTGTCCAAAGACACACCCTGCGGCATTCCTGAGATGCAAAAATTGCAAGATGTCCTAGCTCCATTCTACACCTTGAAAGTACACCCTCAAGAAGTGCGCGGACTTCTGTTGTTTCGAGGCCAAGACTTTAAGGACGGAAAATACATTCATGTCTATTATCACGATGACCATTTCGATACCATTACCAGTATCACTGCATTCCTGGGATACGGTTATTACTGTGAGAAATGTGACCATGGTTATAACAATCGAGAGCAACACAAACATTGCGGATTGAAATGCTCAGGATGTTTGGCCTCTCCACCCTGACTGAGCGAAGGACAAGAAAGATTACATTGTCCTGCTTGTCAGCGCACGTTTGTCAGCCCTGCCTGTTACCAACAACATCTGAAGACGCAAGGTTCACAGCAGAAATGTGCTTGTCAACTGCTGATATTGTGCCCTACGTGTGGACAAGGCCTACGTACCAATAATGCCAAGGCACACGTATGTTCAGGAAAGAAAAAATGTCACATTTGTCACCACATCGTGGACTTGGAACACCAATGCTACGTGCAAAAATACCAACCCCCACCAGAGAAAGAGGACGGTCACAAGAAGAAAGGCAATTTCATCTTTTTCGATTTCGAATGCATGCAAGAGACCGGCATTCACATTCCTAATTTCTGCGTGGCTCATCGAGCGTGCGAGAAGTGCATACAGGAACCTATCTTCAGTCATTGCCCTCACTGCAGTAAGATTCCCGGAGGGCGTGAAAAAATCTTTCGAGGACCGAACACGTTAGCCGATTGTGCCCAATGGATCTTAGACCCCATCGACAAGACGTGGAGCCAAGAGGACATCGAACGTTACGGAGATTGTCATCGTCATGCCACAGTGATGGCTCAGAATTTCTCCGGATACGATGGACAGTTTCTTTTGAGATACTATACGGAACAAGGCACCGAGCGTCCTAAAGTGACTTTGAACGGAGCCAAAATCATTTTCATGCAAGTGGGACAAGTGCAGTTTAAAGATTCGATGAGTTACTTGGCCATGCCTTTGAGTCGAACGCCTAAAACGTTTGGAATGACAGAAATGGCTAAAGGGTACTTTCCACACTTTTTCAATACGGAAGCCAATCAACACGCCGTTCTACCCCATTTACCTGAGGCTCACTATTACGACCCCGACAACATGCGTACCGAACAACGAGAAGCTTTCTACGCTTGGTACCAGGCTGACGCCTCCGACCCCTTCGACTTTCAGGAAGAAATGTTAAAGTATTATCGTTCCGACGTGGACATTTTACGGCGTTGCTGTGGAACATTTCGAGAACTGTTCATGGAACACGGAGGGGTCGATCCTTTGAAAGAAGCTTGCACCATTGCCAAAGCGTGTTCCTTAGTGTATCGACAACGATTCATGCCTGAAAACACCGTGGCTGTCATCAGCCCTCAAACGACCCACTATGTCAAACGTCAATACTCGGTCAAAGCCCTACGTTGGTTACATTACTTGTGCGACAAGGAAGACAAATGGATTCAGCATGTCCGCAACGGAGGAGGGGAAAAGACCATCGGAACGCATTCGATCGATGACTGGGACTTAGAAAACCCCAAGATCGTGTACGAGTTTAACGGTTGCTTATTTCACGGATGTCCCGTCTGTTACCTTGACCGCGACACTAAAAATCAGTTTTTACAACGAACAATGGAAGACTTGTACCAGGCCACTTGTCAGCGACGCCTAAAGTTAGAACAGGAAGGATACCAAGTGGTGGAAATGTGGGAACACGAGTACGATCACCGTTTGAAAACCGATCCCGAGTTTAAACGCCTCGTGGAAAGTTACCAGTTCATGGACCCCCTGAATCCAAGAGATAGTTTGTACGGAGGAAGGACCAATGCCACCTGTTTGCTGTACCAAGCCGACGAAGAGAAAGGAGAAGAAATCAAATACTTGGACGTGTGCTCGCTGCATCCCTACGTGTGCAAATATTTTCACTTTCCTGCAGGGCACCCACAATTGTTCACGGAACACATCGACCTGAAAAACATTCGACAATACGAAGGTCTGAACAAGTGTAAAGTTTTGCCTCCCACCGACTTGTACCATCCCGTGTTACCTCACCATTGTCAAGGCAAACTGATGTTTCCATTGTGCCGTACTTGTGCCGAAACGTGCAACCAAGATCAACCTTGCCAGCACACCCAGGAAGAACGCGCCTTGACGGGAACCTGGGTCAGCGTAGAATTGTTCAAAGCTCTGGACATGGGATACCAACTGTTAGAAGTGTACGAAATTTGTCACTTTCCCAAGACACAACAATATCACAAGGGTGACCCCACTCAGAAAGGCATTTTCGCCGACTACGTGGATGCCTTTTTGAAACTGAAGCAAGAAGCCAGCGGCTATCCTTCCTGGTGTCACACTCCCGAAGACCAAATAAAATTCAAAGAGAAATACTATGAACAAGAAGGCATCTCTTTAGACCACATCGAGAAAAACGAAGGCAGGCGATAGTTTTCTAAAGTGATGTTAAATTGCTTGTGGGGTAAAATGGCACAACGTCCGTGTTTACCCAAGACGGAATATTTGACAGAACCTTCCCGCTACTTCCAGAAGATTCACGACAAAACCAAATACATGAAACACGTGGACGTCGTTCGCGAGGATTTGATCTTGATCAATTACGAAGAAGATCTGGACTTTGTACAAGACGACCCTTTTGGAAATGTCATCATTGCGGCTTACGTGACAGCTCATGCTCGCTTAAAATTGTACGAAGCTTTAGAACTGTTAGGGGAACGCGTCCTGTACTTTGACACGGACAGTTGCATTTACATCCATCACCCGAGTCAACATCACCCTGACATCGAAGGAGACCGTTTAGGAGCCTGGACAGACGAGCATCCTGACGACAAGATTCTAAGTTTCGCCAGTGGTGGTCCTACAAATTACGGTTACGAATACAGGGACAAACAAGGAGAAGTGCACACGCATTGCAAGGTGAAAGGATTGACTCTGAATTATCGTACCAGTCGAGTGGTCAACTTTGGGGTACTGAAAGAAGCCTTGCAGTCTGGAAAAGATCAACACTTTAAAGTGACCACCTATCAACCGAACAAGATTGTACGTTTGCCCACTCACCACATCGTCAGTCGACCCTTGGAAAAAGTCTATCAAATCGTGTACCAGAAGCGAGTGCGACTTCCTAATCATTTCACCTTACCGTATGGACACGTCGGTATTGGTCTGTATATAAAAAGGAACCCTAGGCAAGATCGATAGTTCATTGTGACTACCAAGACCAAGCGAACAAGATGAATGCTTTCAGAGAAACACAAAACAAGTTTAGACAGGCACAATTCAAGTGTGGGGTTTCTGAAGTGGAATGCGATTGTGAGCCTTGCGATGGGTACGATGCTGTACGTTGTGACCTGAGCGATGCCGTAAAGCATCATGGGAACTTTGTTCTCACCACCTCTAGCATGGAACGTGATGCTGTGCGTGTCAAACCTGAGGGATGCGAAAGCGATGCCGCTCGTCCTCTTGGACATTTTACTGGGTTTCATTTTAAAGGGGGATGTTCACCTTCACGTCTACCCCCCTACGGATGTCGTCCATCCCTGAGGAAACTCCTGTCCATGTCACCCAATCCTCATCGAAACGAACCTGTGAAAGACGAATATTCGTTTCCTGTGCGTTTGTCGGAATACTGGGACTTTGAAAATCGTCTTCAATCGTTCAAAGGAAAATGGCCTAAGTATCTGGGAGGACCGACCCCCCAAGAATTAGCCAGAGCCGGATTTTTCTACTTGGGCGAAGGAGATAAAGTCAAGTGCTTCAGTTGCGGTGTGTCACTTCACCACTGGGAACCACAAGATTCGGCATACGTAGAACATGGTCGATGGTCACCGAATCGTCATTACTTACCCTTAGTGGGACCGAGACATTAAAGTAACTTACCATGTCGTTGACGAAGAAGAAACCAGTTTGGCTAGGAGTCAAATGTTGGACATCACCGAGACCAGTATTTAAACTTCATTTCAAAAACGATATTGAATCATTACCTAAAGAACTACATGGGAAGATTTACAAGGAAGTTTGGCAGGGGTTTGCCAGAGTGAAATCTCAATGGGTCACTGTAGAACTTTTGTGCCGAGAAATTCACAAGAGGAAAGTGAAAAAAGTCAACCAGTGTGTTAGATTTCTCTGGGTCAAGTGTGCATTCGTCCTATTATATCACTCTAGACCGTTTACATCAAAAGAGTTCAGTGAGATTCTTGGACGTTACCCTGAATGGCAGTGGTCAGAAATTACTTACTATGTGGATTACCTTTGCTCTAGAAGAAGATTGTGAATTGTACGGACTGACCTTATCATGGATACTTTGCTAGAGAACATTCGTGCTTTGCCTGTGGAGTTGAGAGAACGCATTTACCGAGAACTGATCAAAATACAAGTGAAACGCAAACGCAAAGTTATTCATCCGTTTTTAAATTATGCTCTGATCCAAAGTATAAGAAGACTGATTATGAGTAGATATTACATCAGCCACAATGGTAAACGAGGCTATTGGCCACCACCCAAGTATTCCAAAAACAGTGTATATACTTATGGATACTTTACAAGAGAACATTTTGGGCTTGCCTGTGGAGTTGAGAGAACGCATTTACCGAGAGCTGGTCAAAATACAAGTCAAACGTAAAGAACAGTTGCATCCGTTACGTCACCAGATCTTTAACCCCTGGTACCTGAATGGTATAAGAGGACTGATTCGTCAGAAATTGTTTCAGTGGTCAGACCTTGTTGAACACTTTCAGTTAGTGAATGAACTAAACGTTCGTAATTTTAATGGTTATCATGTGCCTTTTATCCTTGTACTTAAGCCTTTGGCTTTTATGTATTTTTGTCTTTCGTATTCATGTTTAAAACATTCAATAAACGTGTTCTGAAAAAATTATATAAACTCTCGTCTTGTTTGTTTTCGTGTCACAAGTGACATTCCTGACACTATGGCTACCTCTGCTGTCTCTGCTCCCTCTTCCTCTACTGTCAAAGTCATCGACGAACACTTAGATCGTGCCAGTTGGGAGGCTTTGTATCTTCGCCATCCCTTTAACATGCTCATTGTTGGACCTAGCGGTTCAGGCAAAACCGAATTCGTCAAACGTTTGATCGAACATAAACATCATTTGATCGATCGACCACCTCAGCGGATCGTGTGGTGTTACAAAGAGTGGCAATCGGCGTACAGCCTCTTGCGAGAAAGTCAAGGCGATTCCATCGTGTTTGTGGAAGGCATTCCTAAAGAAGACGACGGCATCGTCTCTGACTCCCGTCAAACCCATTTGGTCATTTTTGACGACATGTTAGGAGAAGACGAAGAAGAAATTAAACTGTGGTTCACGCGCAAAGGGCATCACCGTAATGCCAGTGTCGTTTACATCACCCAAAATTTGTTTCAACAAAGTAAAGCCCATCGCACCATCAGTCTCAATGCGCATTACGTGGTCTTGTTTAAAAGCTCTCGAGATAAATCGCAAGTGCAAGTCTTAGCCAAACAGTTAGGAACGCCTTGGCTGACTCAGGCGTACGACGATGCCACTCAAACTCCACACGCCTATTTACTCGTCGATTTGAAACCTACGACCCCCGATGATTTGCGATTTCGTACCCACTTGTTTCACCACTGGTGCCAAGACGGAGGGCCTGTCCTGTACACGTCTCCGTCCTCGACTTAATTTCACTCCACAAAAAAAATCTATAAAAACCTCAGACCCTTTTCGTCTGTCTCACACACATTTTGAACATGACGTCCCTTCAGTCGCATCTTCCCGTCAAATTGATTCGTGCCTTGTATGGCATCAGTCGAGAAAAAAATCCACAAATACGAGCTCGTGTCTTAGAAGCTAGTCTCAAAGAAGTCTTACGATGGTTCACGGTGACGGCACGTCAAATACTCCAAGGAATCATTCAGATTCCTCATCAAACCAAACGCTTTTTTGATCGAAACAAAGTCGCTTTGACCCAACTGGCCGATCCCCACATCGACACTCAAACCAAAAAACAAATCATTTTGAAACCTGGAGGGAGCGGTACTCTAGGAGGGGTCATCATTCGCTCTCTCTTAAGATGGGATCCTAATGCCCCCAAACTTCTCCCCAAGAAAAAAGTCAAACGAAGCTCCAAGAAGAAGAAAAAGACCAGGTCCCCAAGGAGAACTTCTCCAGTGGCGGGACTCTCCTCTTACCAGACACCACCCCGGAAAATGAAAAGAAGCCCCCAGAAAAAGAAACAGAGAAAAAGTCCCCAGAAAAAGAAAAGTCCACAGAAGAAAACTAGTCGCAAGAGAGGCACTTCGGCCAGGACGCAACCTTACACTCGCAAACCACGACCTGCCACGGCGGTGACTGCGTCTCCGGCAGCCTCACGTTCATCCACTGAAGAGTACTTGGAGACGTTGATCACACCAAGAACTTCTCCGTTGATGACCCCAAGAACTTCCCCAGTGGCAGGACCCTCCAATTTAGTGGACGTGGCTGCTGCTCACAAAGTACCTTCTCCCAAAATCAAAGTCCAAGAAAGATCGGGCATGTTACAAAGTTTACTGGATTTGTCCAAGCAAGAACTGGCTCGATTTAGTCCGTTACGTACCCCTGCACGACGTGTCATGCCTGTCCTGAAGTTGATACGACGTAAAGACAATCAGTGGCGACGCGTTCCAGTATAAAAAAGGCCTGTGACCAAGTCGGGGTATCAGTGTTTTTGGTGCTGAAGACTCAGAGATGTCACCCTCCAGAAAACATCCCTCTTCTAAACAGCCCCAAGGAAAGAAAAGAAAAGTTCTGCCTCCTCGTTTAGTCAAACATGGGGACATGTTATCTGTCCTGTCCAAAGCTTCTCCACCCCTACGAAAAAAACTCATTCAATCAGCCTCCAAAGAGGTCATCGATACCGTGTGCGAATGCTGTTTGAACGTCTTGAAAGGCACGATCCCTTTGTCCAAACACCAGTAACAATGCTTAAGCAAACATCATCACGTTCTGCGCCAAATGGTTCAAAAGAAAATTCCCATTCGTCAAAAGAAGATGTTGGTCCAACGTGGAGGCATTTTACCCCTCTTGTTAGGTCCCTTACTGAAAGGAGTCTTGGGAACCATGTTGGGAGGACTGGTGGGAGCAAGATAAAAAGGCCCTCGGAAGTCCCAAGATCTCAGAATCAACCCCTGACAACCCCATGGAAGGACGAAAACTAGCTTTAGTGCCTTACAAACGATGGATGGAATACCATCGTTGGCAAGAACAACGCACCCCGCATTTACCTCCCAATCCCCATTTGAGCGAGATGTCCCAGTTACAACACGAATTGCAGTCCTTGATGGATCGCCAAGATTTGTCAGAAACAGAAAAATCGCAAAAGTACGGTCAACTCTTGCAACGACTGCAACTCTTTCACCAGAAAGCTTTAGACGAAACAGCTCTACCCACTCTGAAAGATTTTAAGACCTTGATGAAAAGTCCAGCACCATCACCAGTACCAGTACCACCACTACCAGTGACCAAGACAGAAAAAGGAGAAGAAGAAGAAGAAGAAGGGTTTCCAACTCCACCAGAAACAGTACGCAAGTTAACAACACCACCTACCTCCAGAATTGGATGGATTAAAAAGATAATGACCACCCCTTCTTCATCACAAGAGAAAAAGAAAGTGAAGACAGAAGTGAAACAAGAAAAAATATCCCCTGTTCCGACATCCTCCTCGACACCTATTGCCGGTCGCACACGCAAAGGATTGCAATCCAAGAAAGTACCCCAAGAGAAAAAGAGTAGCATCTTCCAAGAGTGGGTGTCTTATTAACACACAAACACAAAAAATGGAAAAAAGTGTTAGCCAGCATTTACTACGATCCCTCGCATCCTGCAGGTTACGCAGGAGTTCAAAAATTGTATCGTGCTGCCAAAACTCGACTGAAAAGTCACCGTTTACCTCAAGTGCAACAATGGTTACAAGAACAAGCTACCTACACTTTACACAAACCCATTCGACGCAAGTTTGCCAGAAGAAGAAGGGTTTCAAACTCCACCAGAAAAAGTACGCAAGTTAACAACACCACCTACCTCCAGAATTGGATGGGTTAAAAAGATGATGGCCACCCCTTCTTCATCACAAGAGAAAAAGAAAGTGAAGACAGAAGTGAAGACAGAAGTGAAACAAGAACCGATATCCCCCGATCAGATATCCTCCTCTTCAACACCTATTGCTGGTCGCACACGCAAAGCATTGCAATCCAAGAAAGTACCCCAAGAGAAAAAGAGTAGCATCTTCCAAGAGTGGGTGCCTTATTAACACACCAACCAACACAAAAAATGGAAAAAGTCTTAGCCAGCATTTACTACGATCCCTCGCATCCTGCAGGTTACGCAGGAGTTCAAAAATTGTATCGTGCTGCCAAAACGCGACTGAAAAGTCTCGGTTTACCTCAAGTGCAACGATGGTTACAAGAACAAGCTACCTACACTTTACACAAACCCATTCGACGCAAGTTTGCCAGAAGTCGCACCCGAGTGGAAGGCATCGATCATCAATGGCAAGCCGATTTAGCCGATGTCTCTCATTTGGCCAGCTACAATCGTGGCTACAAATATTTGTTTTGTGTCATCGACGTCTTTTCCAAATTTGCCTGGGTCGTGCCCTTGACATCCAAATCGAGCAGCGAGTTAGTGCGAGCCCTGCAACGAGTGTTGAAACAAAGCGGTCGTCACCCTCTTCGATGGAAAACGGACAAAGGTACCGAATTTCTGAACCAAGCTTTCCAAAAAGAATTAAAGAAACGTGAGATTCATTTTTTTACCACCGAGAATCCCGAAACCAAAGCCAGCATCGTGGAACGTTTTCAACGCACTTTGAAATAACGCATGTGGAAATATTTTACGCATCACCACACTCTGAAGTACATCGACATCTTACCGCACCTGGTGCAAGCGTACAACCAATCTTACCATCGAAGCATCGGACGTGCCCCGCAAGAAGTGACTCCCGAGAACGAAGTGTTGGTGTTTGAGCGCCTGTTTGGTACGTCCCCGACGAGGACTGTCCCCAAGAAAAGTGGAGTGTTGGCCGTAGGAGATTGGGTACGCATTGGCAAAACCAAACGCACTTTCGACAAAGGTTACTTACCTAACTGGACCACCGAATTGTTTCGTGTCACTGGACGAGTGCATGGCCGTCATCCTGCCGTCTATAAATTGGAAGACATGAACGAAGAAATGCTCAAAGGAACGTTTTATTTGCCCGAGTTACAACGTGTCACCAAAAAAGAAGACGACGTGTACGACATCGAAAGCATTCTCGAACGCAGAACCCGTAAAGTGGGCAAACGACGTGTCAAAGAAGTCAAAGTACGTTGGAAAGGATATCCACCCAGTTTTGATTCTTGGATCGACGCTTCGCAAGTCATCGACTATAAAAAGAAGTGACCATCATGCCCTTTCACACAGACGCAGCTACGTCGACCACTCCTTCACCTAGTTCTTCTGTGCAAGATTTACAAAAACAACCCTTGTGGGTGTGGTGTGGAGAACGTGTGCCTAAAACGCAAATCGTCTTTTCTGCCAAATCTTCGTGGTGTATTGTGTCATCGGGGCAGCCATCGCCAATTTGAGTTTGCAACAAGGAGACAAACAATTGTGGACCATTTTATTGAGCAGTTGCATCGGTTACCTGCTTCCCAATCCCTCCCTGAAATTCTCCTCGAACGGGAACCTTGTGTCCAGTGCCAGTGCCAGTCACCACTCCAATAACAACAACAACAACAACCCCATTTTGGGCGGAGACACAACCCCAGTAACCCCTCGGACAGCCACAGAACTCTGGAATTATGAGTCACCAAAACCAATTTTACTTAACCTTACCCAGTGACAGTTCCATGGAGGTGTTTGCCAAGAACACGTTGTGCTGTTACACGGCCAAATTACCTCAGGCCATCCAGTTAGATCACGAAGCCCATTGGGAAGTGGCTTTGGTAGAAATGATTTATCCAACAGAAATCAAAAACATCACTGAAACTCAAAACACTTTTGACATCGAAATTCTGGACCCAATAGTGGAGCAAACCATGACGACCACTTCTCAACATAAATTACTTCCCAAGACCCCAATACCCCGCAGCAGCAGTGACCCTTCTCCTCCTTTTTACGTTTATCACTTTAAAATTAACTCAGGCCATTATTTTAGTGGTCAACATCTGGTGGAGGCCATCGTTGACAAATTCTGTGCAACATTTGACAAAGTTCTGACCGGACTAAAAAAACTTGTCGCCATTGAGTACCACAAACTGTCTCACAATCTACTCATCAAATTTGAAAGTGAGGAATAAAGTATACGTATTAAATTTTGCCCTGAATTGTATGACATTTTGGGTGGAGACCTCAATTTGGTCACGGATAAAAAGACCAAAAAGATTGAGAAAGCAGAGATTGACAACAACGGGCATTTTTCGAGGTATTTTCGTTTCCCGGTAGAACTGAACCAGGGACTAAATTTGATGTTTGTGTACTCCGATGTGGTGGAGTACAACGTGGTGGGACACACCTCCGTGCCGTTACTGCGTGTCATTCCTTTCAAAGTGGATTCTGCCACGGTCACTGACGAGGAAGGTGGAAACACTTACCACGTCCACCGCGAATTTGTACATCCTCACTATTTGCCTGTCAGCAAGTCGTATTTGGACACGGTCAACATTGCTATAAAAGGAGATTTGGGACAAAATATTTCATTCACCAAAGGAAAAGTCACGGTGAAACTCCATTTTCGAAAACGGTTCTCTCACGATTCGTAAGTCATGTATCCAGTGTACCGAGGGGTTGCTCGACAGCGAGGACACGGTTTAGGAGATATGTTAAAATCGGCCTTTCGTTCGGTGGCCCCGGTGTTGAAACCGATGGTGACACGCGGATTGCACGCCTTGAAAGATGCGGCACTGACACAAGGCAAAGAATTTGTCCAAAATATCATCATCGACAAACAAAACCCTAAAGAAGCCTTCATGAGGGCAGGCGAAAATGTCTTGCTACAAACGGGTAAAGACCTTTTGGGCCGACGAGAAACACCTATAAAAGCCCTGCACACTACCGAGTCAGGCATTCAGCAAGGACAAGGCAGAAAGAGACGACGAAGAAAACACCCTTTCACCAGACTTCACACGTCTAAAGCTAGAAAGGCCAAGATAAGAAGAACCGTTCGAGACTTAGACGTTTTTGATTATTGAGACACAGCAACAACAACAAAAAAATGATGCACCGAGAGTCTTGCGCCTGTTCCAAGTCGGAACTGGATCTGTTTGCCATGCCACCTACCATGATGACCATGCAAGAATCCCAATGGGTGGAATTTCATCCCGTCTCCTCACTGACAGATTCCGCTCCCATCGAGTTTGAAATCAAGGGACAGCCCGAAGATTACATCGATCTGAATAGCAGTTACTTGTACTTGAAAGTCAAAGTTCTAGATAAGAATGGAGGTGGTATAGACGGTGACGAGAAAGTAGCTCCCGTCAACAATTTCATGCATTCCTTGTTCAGCTCAGTGGACTTGTACTTGAATAACAAACTGGTCAGCAGCAGCATGGATACTTACCCTTACCGTGCCTACCTGGAAAATCTCTTGACGTACGGAATAGATGCCAAGAATACTCATCTCAATGCTTGTGTGCTATGGGAACCTGACGAAGCGACCAAGTTTGACATAATAGATAAAGACAATGACGGCTTTGAGGAAAGACGAAACAAAATCAAAGATGGAAAGAGTTTAGAACTGATGGATCGTTTGCATTTGGACATGTTGTTGCAAGAGAAATATTTGCTGAACGGTGTAAATGTTCGCTTGAGACTGAATCGTAGCAGTGCTGCTTTCCATTTGTTGGCTGATGCTGATGCTACTACTGGTGGCAATCCTAAAAGCAAAATCGAGGAGGCCAAACTCTACGTACGACGCGTGGAAGTGTTACCCAAAGTGGGAAACGACATTAGTCATACATTGAGCAGAACGACCGCCAAATATCCCATACGACGCGTGGAAGTGAAAACCTTCACCATCCCCACTGGACATCAATCCATGATCGAAGACCATCTGTTTCAAGGACAGTTACCCAAACGTTTAATCCTTGGTATGGTCAAGAATTCAGCTTTCAACGGAGACTTCACTGAAAATCCATTTAAGTTTAAACACTTTAAGGTGAAGAAAATCGAAGTCAGTCGCGATGGCAAGACCTTGTGTACCCGACCTTTCGAACCTGACTTTAGTGACACGAAGATGAATTACTTGAGATGGTACTTGTCCCTGTACGAAGCCACCGGCCAGTTAGGGACCAACACCAGTCACGGCATTACGTACGAAGATTACGCAGGAGGCTATGCTTTGTGGGCTTTCGATTTCACTCCAGACCAAGGCAGTGACGAGGGACATTTCCACCCTATAAAATCCGGCCAGATTCGTGTGGAACTTCAGTTTGCAGAAGAAGTGAAAGAGACAGTGAACGTCATCCTGTATGCAGAATTCGATAATACGATAGAAATCAACACTTTGAGAGAAGTCATTCTAGACTATTAGAAGCTATGGAAGACTGTTATCCCTCTTTACCTAGTGGAGAAACTTTGGACATGGAATGTGAGGAGACCGTGGAAGGAGAATCCCAAGACAAAGACGAAGAAGTTGTCATGATGAAGTCGAGATGGCCAGAACAAGAAGCCCATTTAGTCTCCTGTTTTGCCAAACACTTGGTCGAAAAAATGACGGAATTGATCAAGAAAGATTGCTATGGATGTCAAAACGATCATCCCAGTCAAATTCAACACGATAAATGCCTAATGCTGAGTCAAGAAGAAAAATTGAACGAGTATCTGGACGAAGCTTGGAGTCTCATCTCGGACGAAGTCGTGTTGCATCAGTGGTATAAAGACTTGCGTGAACATTCTTGTCCACCATTAACCACTCAAGAGATCGATCGTATCGAAGCTCTCCTGAATCAAAGTGAGGAGACGAAACGAAGAAACGGTTATTTGTCAGACATTTTCAAGCAAAAAGTCAGGATCGAATTGATGACTTATTATTACCTGTGAAGAAGAAAAAAAAACACACATAAAAAATGGATACCTGGGAATTTTATTACCTTTTGAACCACAGTTCGTATACGCCTTCTTGGAATCCTGTCGTCTGTGCTAAAGATGAACTCCCTCATCGCAAACCTCAAGACCATCTAGCTTACGTGATCAACACGGACGACAGTCATCTCCCAGGAACCCACTGGGTAGCCGTCTACTTTCCTCAAGAAGGATGTGTGGAATATTTCGATTCGTACGGATTGCCTCCTTTGGAAGACGATATCATCGACTTTATGAGAAGAAATGCTTAGACTACCCGATTCAATAATGTGAAATTACAAGGCACAGATTCCTTGGTGTGTGGACAATATTGTGTGCATTTTCTGCATCATCGCAGCCTGGGCTATTCCTTAGAACATTTAGTGACTCATTTTGATCCTCGTTCTTCTTCTAGAAATGATGTGAAAGTAGATCGATGGTTTTGTGACCATTATGCTTATCTTTTGTCTCAAGCTAGGAAACGTAGTGTCCATCAATGGCCTAATGACTTCCAACAGTGGAAATCACAATTTCATTCACGACGTTGTCAGCCCTGTTTAAAGTAGAGTGTGAATTGAAAAAAATGTTTGTCATTTGAAAAAAATGTTTGATGTTATATTGTTTGATTATTGTTAAAAAATGTTAGAGTTGTTGTTGGTTAGTGTTAAGTGATTTTGAATAAAAAATGTTGTGTTTTGAAAAAAAAATGCCTTTGTCTTTTGTTTGGCTATAAGAATGTTGATTCATGCTCTTTGACTTCTTACTATCCCTCTCATGACACTCATTGAACGTTGCGGCTCGAAAACCGTAGAGGGATGTTTTCCTTCACGTCCGCGCTTTGACTTTAAGAACCGGGGTAGTTTCCAGTCTAACCGTCCATTGTCGACTCATCCTCCTAGGAAGATGTGCTCCAAACTAGCTAAGCTAAACGAAGCCTACGTGAATTTGCATAGGGTCAGACACAGTCTGATACCGAAGCCAGAAGAGATAGAGAATGTGAGAATGTTAAAAGTCACTGAAGACCTGATAGAAGAGCTCTTCAGAGAAGAAGTGAACAGGGAGAAAGAAGAATGGACAGAGAAGTACAGACTTCAGAGACAGCAGCAGCAGCAGCAGCAGCAGCATCAGGAACCTGAACCTGACAGAGGCTTTGTCGATTGTCGTATCGACACCAAAGAGTTCTTCTTCTCTTTCCGAAGAAGCAGACCTATCGTCAGAAAGTCTATCCTCAGAGGACGACGCATTCTTAGAAACTAAAAGATTGCCATAGCAATCAAAAAACAGCCCTTTTCAGGGCTACTCAATACTCTAGAAAAGAAATAACAATCGATTTGCCAATGTGTGTATATAGAGTAGTGTGAATATAAACACTAACTCTTTTGTGATGTGAGTGTATGTCTTTGTGTATAGGATTGTGCGTTTGTAAGTGCTCACGTACGTTTGTGTGGATGGTAGATTATGATGATGGTTTCCTTTTGCTGTTTCACGTGTGGGGAGATAAGATTTGGGGTTTGATTGGATTGCTTTGAGTATGTGGATAGTATATTGAAGTGATTAATCAAAATTTTTAAATTAGTAATGGGTAGTATAAAAAAGTGAGTGATTGTTTCTTTTAGGTCCGCGCGTTGTTTGGTTATGATCTAGGTAAGATAACTTTTGTCTTGGGGATGTTTTCCTTCACGTCCGCGCTTTCGCTATAAATTGAAACTCGCTTGGCAGTCTAGCTACCCTGTTCATTCGTTAACAAGACAATGAATACCAGAATAAGCAAACTTCTTGAACTCCAGATACATCTGGAATATGTCAGGCGCCTGTTAAATGAACTGGCCGCGGAGGCCATAGTAGAAGAGGAAAGAATAAAGAAGGAAGAGGAGGAGAGAAGACAGAGGGAAGAGGAGGAAAAGAAAATAGGAGAGAGGATGGCTTACAAGATACCAGAGACAGAGGATTGGGGTGCTGAAGCCACTTATCCCGCCTCTGCACTCCCAAGAAAAAAGGTAAAAGGAGACTGGGGAAGAAGATGTGTGTGTGGTGCCAGGTCTGGAAGGTGCCATCATTAACCAGGTGTCACCGGAGTTCAAAAACGAACAGCCCTTTTCAGGTCTACCCAAACCTTTAGAAAAGAAATAACAATCCATTTGCCAATGTGTGTATGTAGAGTAGTGTAAATATAAACACTGACTTTTTTTTTTCTAGTGTGAGGGTATGTGTTTGTGTTTGTGTTTGTGTGTTTGTGTTTGTAAGCGCTCACGTACGTTTGTGTGAATAGTAGATTATGGGTTTGTTTATTGTTTCTTAGCGTATGTGGAGAGTATAGCTTGGGTTTTGTAACCGTTCACGTACGATTGTGTGGATAGTAGATTATGGATTTCGTTTTAATGATTTGCGTGTGTAAATAGTAGATTTGGGGTTTGTTGATTGCTGGTTAACGTATGTGGATAGTAGATCATATGAAATGAGAAAAGTAGGGGATGTTTTCCTTCACGTCCGCGCGTTGTTTGGTCATGATCTAGGTAAGATCAATTTTGTTTTGGGGGATGTTTTCCATCACGTCCGCGCTTTCACTATAAGAACCCACAAAGTTTGATGTTGGAACCATTCTAAGGAATAACTAAGACAAAATAACTCAAGTATCAGTTTTATTTAATCTATTGAGAGACATCTATTTTTGGATAATGGATGTAGAATATGTTGTAGGAAGAATAGAAGAGGAATGGAGGCATGGAGATATGAAAGACTTGGTAACCAGTCAAGTTCAAGGCCTAAAGACAGCAAGAGATATCATAGCAGGGATGATAGAAGAAGAAGTCAACAAGTCAAGAGGCTTCATTAACCCACCTTACTTCAGAGTGGGAAGTTTGAAGGAAGCACTGGATCATGTCATCCAAGTCCGGTGCTTCCTAGAAAAGATATTGTACTGGACAGAGTGGAGGAATGTAAAATGGGGGTTGGACATATACTTATTAACTACCACACGTGGAGTGAAAAAATAAGAGAAAATGATGGAGAAAAGGAGAAAAAAAAACCACTTAAGGACAGACATTGTCTTACTTTTATGTAGTCCTAGTACTAACGTATCCATTAGTTTCAATTCATGCATAGAGCCAAATGTGGTTTATACTTTATAGTAGTGTGTTAATTTTTGTCGGTCATATATTTAATTATCTCGTCGCATGCGACTACTCATTGGCAATTTATAAACATATTGCCAGGAAGTAGAATGTTGCAATATTTGATTCTTCAGTTATAATTTACGGTGTTCGCCAGTCTAGACTTAGTACATTGACTAACTTTACCCAGTCTGAGTTCTTTGACGAAGGGAATTGTTAGCGGGTCATTTTGCCCATTATTGTAGTCAGTTTATATGAGTGATGTTCTTTTAGTCATGCCCAATTTATTGATGAGATCACTCCCACATAGAAAGAAAAAGAGAAAGACATCATTCTGACCTCCTTTTTGCGGGCGGTGTCATTTCTGTGATGTGGATATTACATTGCTAGTGTGCTGAAAGGTACTGAGTTCGAACTTGAAAAAGGAAGTCAGAACCTGAAGTCTGCAAAGCAGAAATTCTTTATTGAAATCAAATACCACTCAACATAGAAAAATTATACACAAATCAAATTAAATTATACTTTTAGGATGCATAATAAAATTGTTATATTTATTTAAAGATTTGCAATCAAAGCATTTTATCGAATGCTTGTTCTAAAAAACTAACATATTACTTTCCGTAATTTGAAAAGTTTTATTTTTGTTTCTAAATAAATTATTATGTAGCATGCAGTTAGTAGCAAACCATTTCTATAAAAGTCAATCATAAATTATAAATTAACAAAAATTCTAAATAAATTTAAACCATCCATGACACACTATATTTAAAAATTAATATTGAATAATAATGAAAGATTACAGACGCTTCAAACGAAAGTGAAATATTTTCTAAATATGTTTCTTCTCAATATATTAAGATTCCTTGGAGAAATCTCTAAACTAAGATCAATTACATCTTTCTTTCCTGGAAAAAGGAAGTCAGAACCTGAAGTCTGCAACGTAGCAATTATGACTAGGCTGTTGAGAGCGGAGTGCAGATATATATATATATATATATATATATATATATATATATATATATATATATATATATATATATATATATATATATATATATATATATATATATATATATAGTTTTTCCTATACTGACAGACATTCTCTTTGTCTTTAATAGGTCATGCCTTATAACACTCAGCTTCAACTTACGTGTTCTTGTAAGCCAAAAAGAGCCCTCCATCTTGCGTTCCGCTTCCAACAATAATAACTTGCCTCATCAAAAACTGCATACAGTGCAAAACTTACACTCTGTATTCAGTTTTCCCATTATGCCTTTTAAGGGCAATGGCTGGGAATGTTGCTTGCGTAAGTCGTTTTTCTTATGTATGTACTGTATTTGTTACCTTTCTTTCTTAGAATATACAAGCAACACAGTAATATATTATTTGGTATTATGTACAAATGCCGTAGTATATCAGAACAATAGTAATCTCTACTAAAGATATACAATCTAGTTTTGATACATTTCTAACAATCATAGAGGTTATTAAAGACGTACTATTTTGAATTTAGCAATACAGAAATTCTAATAATCATCATCTTTATGAAAATTATACAAAATTAAATTACAGTTCCAAAAATTGCGCTTTGTACAAATTCCTCAAACATTTTATCGTGCCGGTTCGATGTATTAAGGAAGCGTTTATTCACTTCATATTAAATGCGATGAGGTGAAATGTAACCTCAAGACTGTGTTCAAATGTGATCTATTTAGCTTGAGAAGCAAGAGTTAAATTTGCCACATTCTCAAACCAAGAAAAAGTTGGCTGGAACCAAGGTTTATTGCAAGATTCTGACATCAAAGTTATGCATATATGAGAGAGAGAGAGAGAGAGAGAGAGAGAGAGAGAGAGAGAGAGAGAGAGAAAGAGACAGAAGGGGGTAAACAGATTAAGTATTTGTCAAGTCCTCTAAAATAGTTAGAATATGTATCCTTTGATCGGCCTTGAACCTTCTGTCCCCAACTGACATTTTCTAAATAAAACATTTGCAGACATTTGAATTTATGTTATATTGACAGGTAGTAAGTAATGACAACATATTCCACTACTAAGCTTAATTTTGTTTTCCTAAGAGAGAATGAAACAGAGGTTTAAAAAAATAACCTCTTCCTTTTATTCCCAGTTAAGCAGCAGGAATAGGAAAACCATAAGTGAGTAAGAATAATTCTTCTTTATATTCGTAATAGAAAGGATTCCGTTACAAATGTTTTAAGTAGAAATGTAGTTAACTGAAAATTGGACATTAATAAGTTTAAAATAATTCCCAAATAGTGCAAATTAAAGAAACGTACAAGTCCTTTAAGTATTGTTGATGTGGTCAAATCAATCCGCATTTTGTAACAATTATTTGCAAATTCCACCTCCACCAACACCACTAACAACAACAAAAATAAAAAATAGAAAAGAAAGTATCAATTAACGTTATCTTCATGTGCCTAATTAGCGAGAATCTTAGCCATCTCTTCGGTCCGACACGGTTGTTTCAACACGAACAAACACAAAATCCACCCAGTCCGTAAATGTAGTGGTTGCTCTTCAGGGTATATTAAGCACAAACTCTTTAAATTAAACGTTCTAAATGTCACTTGAAATCACTTTGTGAGAGGTTTGAATGTGAACAATTAATCAGGTGCTACAAAGACATTCTTTCTTTTACGAATGAAATGGCTGGAACAATTTTCTTGAGAAGAAGTTGGATGACGGTATTGATTATGGAATAATCATGACCTCTTTAAAATCGCAATGTTAAACTTCTGCCATAAGTTCTCTCATAGTATGAGGTACACAGGCTTCTGGTTTCTCCATGGAATGATATCACCATTTCATTACGGCAAGGAAATCAAGACTGTTTTCCCTAGAATACCCCTCTCTATTTCACTATAATGTCCCTGGTTGAGAAGATAGATAAAAGTCATTATTGAGTACTGAAAAGAACAGTGTACTTTCCGTTTTTCTGAATCTAAGGATCGTTTCTGTATATGTTGTTGTGGGGGTTTAACGCCATTTTTCAGCACATGATAGGCTATGCATGGCGGCCAGTATTAATGGTGGAGGAGGAACCTGGGAAAACCCCGGGAACAACCACCGACCCACGAGAAGCTACTGGAAGCTCTCACATACCAACATTGGCCGAATCCTTGTATATGTGGTAAGAATAAGCAATATTGTATGGCTATGTCTTTTAAATATTGTGTGCGTATTCTTTTGTGCTTTTCTCTACTGCATAACTTTGATTAAGCAATGCCTTGGTTTCGAAAGTATCCAGCCTAGTTATTACCAGTTCGAGTAACTTTATGAAAAAGATGAATGGATAAGCAAGGGCAGTTTGTTTTATCATCACGGACTTCATCACTGGATACCTCGACGCTCATTACGCTCCCCAGGCTCGAGTTATATGGAAGTTCTGAAATGACACAATATATAATTTTTCGAGATACAGTAAAAGATGTATATGTATTTACTGAATACGAGTTAGGAATTCATTGTGTTTGTATGGTACTGTTAATAAATAACGTTTTAAACACGTGAAGAAAAAGACTTGGAGGAACAGAAAAAGTCTTATTGATGACAAACCATTTCAAATAAACGTACACATGGAGTACTGCAAGATAACAAATAAAATAGAAAAATATAAAATATAAGGAATTGCAGAAAACTTCAGATAACCTAACCCGTCTAAACAAGCGTAAATATGAAATACTAACATTATCATCATCCTCATCATCATCATCAGCAGCAGCAGCCCCGTAAACCTAGAGCTTGTTAGGGCACCACATACGATTTCTCCACCAATTTTATCCATCTTTCCCTGTTCTCCACTGCCCTTTGGGTATCTCCAAACCCCATGTCTGTCCATTCTTTAATAGTGTCTACCCACCTCATTTACTGTCGACCTCTTCTTCTGCACCCTCTCACTGTGCCTTGCAAGATTATTTTTACCAGTTCACATGATCTCGATGTATGTCCGTTCCACTACTTTTTGAGTTTTCTTCATAGTGGTCAGTAGATCTTCGTAGGGTCAGATGGCTCGTTGGATCTTGTTGTGGACCTCCTTATTGGTTACATTGTCAACATATGAGATGCCCAAGATCTTCTGATTCCGAAGGCTTTAATCATGCTTTGTAGATCTTGTTTGAGCATCCATGTTTTATAAGCATACAGATAAATGGATATAACAATAGAGCACATCAGTTTTATTTTTTTTAAACCAAGAGCAATGCTATTGTCCTTACATATTGGTCTCAGCCTCATTATTGTGGAGAAATCATGGTGGAGAATAGTGGAGAAATCATATGTGGTGTCCCAACAATCTAATGAGGCAACTATGGAAAGTAAATCTGGTTTGGAGACCTCATCTGTGATGATTGATCCCAAGGATTTGGAGCTTGTGACTGTTTCTAGTTTATATCTTCTTATTTGTTTGTCATCAGTTTGGTCTTTTCGGCACTTATCTTCATACAGTATGTGTTGAGGTTCTTTCATTGCGCTCAATCAAGTCAGCCAGTTCTTGTTCATCTCCTGCCATATCATATGTGAAGCAAAAGTTGGTGATTGCTGACAGTGCCCTCGTGGTTTTCCAAGGCATCACCCATGATCCTTTGTGCTGCGATTGATAAAGCCACCACTGCTGGCTTTGTCATAGAAGCGTTCAATAGGGCTAAGCGAATGTTGTATTGCCTCATATTTGCCCATAAGGCTGCATATCATACCATGTCAAAGGCTTTCTTGAAGCCAACGAAGATGTGGTATAGATTTTGCTGATGCTGAATATATTGCAAAGGAGCCTGAGACTGAAGATTTGTTCTGTGGTGTTCCTTCCTGCTCGGAAGCCTGCCTGCTCTTCAGCAATAGTATTCTCTGCTTGAGGCTTTAGTCTGTTGAGAATTATCTTCAGCATGACTTTGCTCGGGTGGCTGATCAGATGGATGGTTCTTTGGTTTTGAATTAGATGTAGAGTATCTTTCTTTGGGAGCACGATGACCATAGACTGAGTTCTTCTTGTGGGCCATTCTCCTGTCTTCCAGATCTTGTTGCAGATTGTTGCTAGGACAGTGACTATCTTTTCTGCTCCGCTAGCATGAGCTCTGCAGGTATGTTGTCAACTCCAGTATGTTGTCAGCTCCAGTATGTTGTCAACTCCCATATATTATCAACTCCATTATGTTGTCAAATCCAGTATAGTGTTAACTCAAGTATGTTGTCAACTCCAGTATATTGTCAACTCCAGTATGTTGTCAACTACAGCTTACTTTCCCTTCTTCAGTGACCTAACTGCAGTCTCTTCTTCCTGGCGGAGAATGGGTTTGTCATCGATTTCTTCTGCCTGGAAGCAAATTTAGTACTGGTGGATCCCCTTAGGTCTTATGATTGTACAATTCTGAGCAGTATTCTGTCCATCGTGTCAGGATATAAGATATTAACGGTACATATGCTAACATTCTATGAAAGAAATATAAAACTAACATATAAAGGAGAACAAAAAAGAATAAATACTTCAAATATAGAATCACCATTTGTAATATAAGCCACGTTTCATTAAAACAACGAAGATGTTTTCTGGTGGTAGGACAACATTCGTTTATTGAGTCTCGCCGCAAAATATTGTAGAAAAATAAGATGATGATAATTTTGAATATGTGAAGGTAGCAAGGGACAAAACTCATATAGAGCATATTAACGATGAGTTGACCAATATATAATATTATTTTAAAGTTGTAATATGTCAATCAGTAAATGCCACTATGAAACTGGCAACATAAAGTTAGATATAAGCCAGAAGGAATTATATAGGCAGTGAGTTTGTAAGTAAGCTAGTTAGTTCGTTACTTCTAATAGTAAGTCAGTAATTTCAGTTTGAAATAGAGTTGTGGTGTTTATTTTAGAAGTGATACCCATGCTTCAGTGGTATTAATTTAATATGAATGAGTTTTAATATGTTACGAAATGAAGACAATGGCCATGCTGAAATGATACCGAACAGAGTGTGCTGCCTATGTGAAACTTTAGTTCGAGTTTGTTCTGGACATTATAAGGTGGACAGTTAATTTATTATTGTAATCATGCAATGCATGTAAATAAATATCTCAAGAACTAAAATGCAGCTAATTCCACTAACGCATCTATACACATTCCCACCCTTGCCTTGATACACGTACCATTTAAACACGACCACCCTTAATGTAATATGTGATGGAGACACTTTTGGGAACTGGTTGAGGATTAATGACATCACGCTTTGAAAGAGATTGGAACTCGATACCTTTCAGGTAGAAATCTATCTAAATTTGGTTATTGATTTTATAATTTATATTTTATATCTTGTACTTGCTTTACATCTGCTGCCAGAAAATGTGACTGGGAGAAATCGCTTCGACTTTGAATACATAAGAAATCCCATGTTAAATATTGGCTGCATAAGATAGGTTGGATGGAGGGGGCCAGTACACCCAAGCACCCGGCCAAAGGGGTAGGCAGTATAATGTTTTTTTTGTTGTGTATTCTGTAGTTAGTACTTCACCTTCACTTTAGAGTAATGAGGGCAATTCTTCACAATACTTCTGTGTGTGTGTGTGTTTGTAAGTGTGTGTGTATGCGAGTGTGTGTGTGTGTGTGTGTGTTTGTATGTGTGTGTATGCGAGTGTGTGTGTGTGTGTGTTAGCTTACATAAAACCTATCTCTGTGGCAAAGTAAGAGCATGATCACTGTGGGTTTCGAACCCTTGCGCTGCCACTGACGTGAACTAGTCATATTTGTACCACCCACCTGATTGTTCATCACTGGAAGATGCGCCTGTCTCAGCGTCAGCCACTGCATAACTAGAGGCTTGGTTGGATATGACTGATAAAGCTGATATTTCAATTTCTGGTGTTGTTTGTTGCTGATTTTGGGATCGAAATCTACAGCATCCTAATGATCCAGCTGCATCACGGTTTTCTTCAGTTTGTGTTAACACCCTTGAGCTTTTCTTATTGCTAGTTATGCTGCATCCATATATGCATCCATATATGATAAGAAATGGGAAGAGGATAAGGAACAAGGCTGCCGTGAACAGACATTCGCAGGTTTTGCTTGCGTTGCAATCGTTTACGATACATGCTACAATCAATACGAATGCACCTACTCCTCCTAATATGTATGGGATATAATTCGTGTGTGCTTCTTCTGAAAATTAAAGCGGACACTTTATTGTAATTGCATTTGTTACCTTACAAATGATGTAGATAAGACAACTTTGTTTTAATTAAATAGCAAGTGCAAACTCAAATTGAGAAGAAAACAAAATGAAAAGAAATAAAGCCACGAAGCTCTAACAATTGATAAGACTTGTGCTTTTTGCTGGTTTGGACGTCTATAAGTGATCACATAAAAGGAAATGGATGTATATAGGTACTTGTCTTATCTTCTAAATTCTACAATGTCTTCCAAAAACTCAAAGCCAGTGACCATTCATCGTTTGGCATAATAAAACAATACTACTACTACTACTACTACTACTAATCGTCTCAGCTAGTTCGAGGGAAAAAAAACTTTGCACACACAATTTCCAAACAAATAGAAAAGAACTGCATGGAGCATCTCTGTCAGAAATACTTTGTGTAGGTTAGAGTATTATAATAAGCTTTTAATTAACAAACCTGGAATCTTCTTTATTGTTTCGATCGTTACATATATCCTTAAATACCCGGTGCCTCTTTGGTCGTCTGGTGTATATAGAATAAAGCCGGCTGGCACTCTGTCATAGCAGTACTCAGAGGGAGAGGTAAAATTATTTGTGAAGATCTGAAGAAAAAAATAATCAAAAACGTTGAAATTTCAAGTCGGTAATATTGTTGTTGACCCAAATTTTCAGAAATGTTAGACCGGCCTATTTCCACGTATACTATCTGAGTTACCAGGGTATTTTATTCTTTAAAATGTGCTTGTATATTAATGTTCTCTAACTTTGACAAAAATACTTTGATAATGTTGAATATGACCAAAATATGTTTTATTTTGTATTTAAATTCATTGTTTAAGTACAGTGTAACAATCTATTTATGCTTCATAACCATGGTTTCGAGATATGGAACTTACTGTAAAACTCGGAAACCTGTAGCGGCCTTCGCGAAGTGCTAAAGGTGTGATTGCACGAGGCCCGCAAGATGTTTATATTCATTCTTACTAAATCTGCCTTTTAATTTTAACTTTCTGTTTTATGTTCATAATAGAGATGATTCTTTCGCAGAAATAACAAATCTGTAGAGCTTCAATTCAAAAGTGTTCTTCATGACATAGTAGTGTTAAGGACCAATTCACACTGCTAAAAGAGAACGCCGTAATCCTGAGAATATTCGGCTTTCCACCAACCTCATTATTAATTAGCGGATCTTTCAAGTGTCATAGATTGACATCCGGTTTCTCACCAATTGTGCTATGAAGACACTCAAATATACAAATCTAGCTGGCAACTGACGCTGAGGCTGCCAACGAACGCGTAGGAGGTACATTTCCGATGGGAAGTCAAGGATGACATATAGCAAGCTGCAGATGAATCATGATAAAACTGATCGGAACAGGAGCGAAGATTGAAACCTTTGATGTCACGCGTCTAGGCTCCAGCAAGTGAATGCAAAGAGAAAGAACAAAGAAGAAACACAGTCACCGTCTGATTCAAGACAAATGGCAAATTCGAAAAAGAAATCTCTATTACATTTTGCCGTCTCAATGGTGGTAAGCCTTTGAAACCCGCTGCCTTTTTTCCCCCGACTTTTCCGCACATCATTTGGAATGGAACATTAATTATCCTGAGAGTGAGCAAACTCGGTCAGATTAGTCACGATATGATCACAGTATGCTGAATAAGCAAACTCGATCAGATTAGTAACGATATGATCACAGTATGCTGAATAAGCAAACTCGGTCAGATCAGTCACGATATGATCACAGTATGCTGAATAAGCAAACTCGATCAGATTAGTCACGATATGATCACAGTATGCTGAATAAGCAAACTCGGTCAGATCAGTCACGATATGATCACAGTATGCTGAATAAGCAAACTCGATCAGATTAGTAACGATATGATCACAGTATGCTGAATAAGCAAACTCGGTCAGATTAGTCACGATATGATCACAGTATGCTGAATAAGCAAACTCGACCAGATTAGTAACGATATGATCACAGTATGCTGAATAAGCAAACTCGATCAGATTAGTCACGATATGATCATAGAATGCTGAATAAGCAAACTCGATCAGATTAGTAACGATATGATCACAACTGAAGATTGTGACTAAACCAGTAACGTGCAATCTGTTTTATAGCTGTAGATTGTTGACATTTTGTTTTCCTATCCTTATGCTCTTTGTTTATTCAGCACATTTTAATGTTTCCTCGAACAAGTGATATAAATGTATTGCATAATGGCTATTTCGATGTTGTATTATACGAATAGTTGTGAAATACGGGAAAAGGTTGTACATGGCACATACAATTCACTTTCCAAAACGAAATAATTATGCTCTATAATGCTATATAAAAATTCGACGACTCTTGTTAGGGAAGACGTGGGTATGCATTTTTGTGAAGTGAAGAGGCTAATGAAAGTAAACTCTAAGCTATCTGAAATCGAATACTTTGTTGATGAAATCCTCTGACATGATGACCTAAAGGAAGAAATTCTTTGATTATAAGGATCAAGTGAGCATGGTTGGGTAGTTAACATGAATGCCTTTGAACATTATTTACTTTGTGAATAAATTAAAAAAAAAATTACACATTGATAAATACCCAAGAATGATCATTTAGTTCTATATTCATATTTGTTTACACCATTACAATTATTACGATAATAAGAGTGAAGAAGGGCCTACCAATGTGTTGGCTTTTGATGCCATAACTAAAACGTGTGGGATGGTTTGTGCACAAAAGAGGACCTTTATATTCTTATTTTTTATTATTTGACTTTGTTTGACCCAACAAAGGTATTGTATTCAATAAATAAGAAACAAATAATAAGCAGCACATAATATTATGTCTACTCACTCAAAACTGAAATTAAGGCAGTAAAAACTACAAAGGTAAGAACCTTTAAACCTGGCCACAAAGTTCTGTCTCTCTTGCCAATACTTCAAAAAATCTTTTTTAGGTTCGATATTATGGTCTTTATAAAGTTAAAGGAAAGTGATTTAAATTATACAAACACTCCTGGAAGCTTAAACAGAAATAACTTCGTCACCAGCCATGTAAATATGCTTAAGGATTATGTTAATAGAGATATCCCTGTTAATCATTTTGTCAATTTAGTTGTACCTGTCCCACAAAGTGGCGATTGAAATGATGACGTACAACCGGATAGTAGTGACCTTGGTTAAACCCCTCTTCCAAATTCAGCAATATGTCGAGTTTGCAAGGGAAAAATAACTATTTGACAGATGGTGTGCATCTAAAAAGATTGATGACAGTTATGAAAAACTAAGACAACTCATTGATCGAAGAGTTCAAGAACTGCTGCACAGTGACGTCAAGATTTATTCTGATGAGTAGACACTTTAGAAAACACTTTTCGTACAATTGACGAATATTCCTTGACTCACAAAGTTTCGTTTGTCAATAAGTTTTCCTCAGCAGATGGTTAGTAAGAAACTAACTCAGTCTGAAGCAAGTACTTACAAATTTCAATATGGCACAATTTATAACATTCAAACGTCTGATAAGACTGATCAGAAATTATTATCTCTTCCTACGTGCACTTACTTTAAGAAAATAGTGCGCATTATTTCTGGTTGTTTTAAGTTACAAAAGTAAGCAGCAAAATAAAGTTAGAGCTAATGCAAATGCTCTTCTTTCTCACAGGTCAAGGTCATAGTCATGTATTGGATACAATACATTTGTTGAGTCAAACATAACCTAGTTTGAACTGGTTATGGAGAATTATGAACTATTCATGTCGAAAGATTCTATATCACTTGTTTGTGATTCAGCCAATTATATCCCTATTAAAATATTAAGGGAGTATTCTCAGATATTTTGTTATCAGGTATTTTGCTTTTGTCTTAGTCTTCTTCTTCTGAAAGTGCTCGTCGTCAGGGAGTAGGGTGCAGCTTTTTTCAAATTCCACTCTATAATGTTAATTTGTCATCAGACTTAGTTTCAGAACCATTTACTATTGGATGTGAATTTGCCCATTGAGTGTATTCATTTGCTGGTAGGCAATGACTTAGCTGGAGAAAAGGTTGTGGTTAGTGTAACTGATAAGCCTTGTTTGGACTAAAAAGTTGATCCAGTGAAAATGAAATCCCCGATTTATATTCTGAATGTGCAGTTACTAGAGCTATGGCATAAGAGCACTTGACAATAATGCTGATCATAAAATTATTCTTTTTGCTGACACATGTATTGGTCAGGCTAGGGATGAGGTTACATTAGCTATTTTTACCGATCAATCAAAACGTATTGATCATTGGGCTCCTTTCTTAACCACTCATTCTCTTATTTCTAATTAGAGTGACAAACGACACTCACATGTCGAAAAAGAAAAATATCCTGAGATCTCCTGTTTGTTTCAGAGGGCTATTAGCGAGGCTGATTCCGCAGTTCTACCGACCTGCTATTTTTTAAACAGTGGGGTCCCTGTGAGAAACTGGAGATGACCTGAAGTACCCGCTGCTGACGAGGAGTCAGTGAGCTGTCAAAGCGTTGTTCTTAAGTCGTATAGGCAGGATATTCTTAGTATTGCCCATGAAACCTATTCGGCTGGTCATTTAGAAGTCAATTAGACTTTACCACTAGATCTCACACACGTTTTATTGGCCGCAAATTAAAAGTAACATTTCCAAATATTGTAGATATTGTTTTGTTCGTCAACTGACCAGTTTTAGTATATATTATCCATTGACTACCGGGAACGTTAAAAGAAAGAAAAAAACACTTCTTTTAGCAGAGGATTTAGGTACTAATATAATTGATTTCATCTCTGGTTGTGAAGTAGCAAGATACTAGTCTGACACTCAAGAGTCTAATTAAGGCAGACAAAAGTTACCGAAGAATTAACTATTGAGCCAGGTGATAAAGTTCTCTCTTGCCAGGACTTCTTCTCGATAACTATTATGGTCCTTATAAATTATATAAACACTCCTGGGAGGTGCAAGTGAAATAACTCCGACACCAGCTATGCAAATATGTTAAAGGAGTATGTTGATCGAGATAGCTTTGTAGATCCTTCAATACATTCTGTTGTACATTTCTCACATACTGATGATGTATACCCTGATTGTAGTGGATCTTCAGAATTCAGAAATATTAAACTTTCACATCTATAGCCATAGTTAAAGCAGTTAATATGTGAGTATGAGCACTTGTTCCAAAACGTTCCAACTCGAACAAACAAAATATACCATGACGTTGAAATTGTAGTTTCAAAGGCTGTAAGTCAGCACCCGCACAGGATGAATCCCCTCAAGCAAGAATGCTTGAAAAATGAAACTGAATATTTGTTAGAGAATAACTTTATTGAACCAAGCAAAAGTAACTGACGTTCGCCGTATATTCTTCTGCCGAAACCAGATAACACTTTCTGTATGTGCACTGACTACGGAAAAGTGAAAATTATCACCAAAACAAACTCTTTTCCGATACCAAGAATTGATGACTGTATTGACAGAATTGGAAATGCAAAATATGTAACCATGTTTGACCTGTTAATAGGATTCTGGCAGATTCCATATACGGATAGAAGAAACGAAATTTCGACTTTTGTAACTCCAGATGGACTCCATCAATACTAATGATGATATTTGGTGAGAATAATTCTCCCTCAGCATTCCAGCGCTAAATGAAGATGATAGCGTCTGGTATAGATGGCTGTGATGCGTACATCGACAACATCAATATACACAGCACTTCCTGGAAAAATCACATAGAAACTATCCAGAACCTCTTTGTTGGATGAGTGAGGCAAATTTGACAATTAATTTAAGTAAAAGTGAGTTTTGCTGAGCTTGTGTCACATTTTAGGACATGCTGAGTGACATAGTCAAGTCTAGCTTGTAGAAGCTAAGGTTAAAGCTATCTCCATGTTCCTATCAGTGTAAAGCAACTGATGCGACTTTGGGGTATGGCTGGATTTGCTCAATTATTTATATATAATTGCTGAGCCCCTGGCTAATTTATTGAGTACGAAGACCAGGTTTTATTGGTCTGAAAAATGTTAGGAGGCGTTCGATATGTTAAAGTCTATAATTAAAGTGCATTCAACCATTTAAAATCTCTATTGATACAAGTGATGTAGACGCTTGTGGCGTATTCATTCAGGAAGATAAAAATGGCATGTATAATCAAGTGTGCTATTTCTCCAAAAATATTAAATAAGCAAAAGACATAGACACTCGGCATATCAAGGGAAAAGAGCATTTAATCGCAGATGCACTTTCAGGTGTTTAGGGGTTCGACATTGTTTCATTTTATATGTATGTTTGTACATTCATTATAATCTTCCTGTGTAATTTCATTATTATTATTATCATTTGTGTGTTTGATTAATATCGATAAAAGTCTATGATTTTCTTATGAGGGGATTTGTTATTTATATTTCTTCCTGTTACATGATTTTGTCAAATGTTTTAAATTTGCATTCCTGACTGTAAATTGTTGCGAAAGTCTATAGCTGTATTTGGCATACGTGCATATGGACTATTACAAGGTATTTAAGAGCATAACAGTTCGTTGGATACATAAATAATTGCTTAAGTATGTGTTTATAGTTACTACTAATAAAATTATTTGTAAACATGTTAGTAAAGATCTTCTGATACCCTAAACTATTTAGAAATAATGCCTTGAAAAAGAAATTAAATTAAAGACATTAAAGATATTATTAATTACAGATATTATTAATTCCATTTCTGTCAATAAAGCCGCTGGGCCCCACGGTGTAAGTCATAGAATGATTAAAGGCGTTAGTGAAACAATAGCAGCACCACTAGCACTCCTTTGTAGTCCATACTTGGAAGTAAAACAAATTTCCAGATACATGAAAACATGCGGACATTCTTCGATTTCCTAAAATAGGTGATTCACACGAGATTGTCATTATAGACTAATCTCTCTACTTAGCTGTGTGGCAAAAAATCTTTGAAAGATGCATTGTAAAATATGTATATACTTACCTTCGCACAAACCGTCTTTTTTATAAGTATCAATGAGTATTCCTCCCTGGTCACTCCATTGTTTTTCAACTTAATGAAATTTATCATAGTATTTACAGTTCATTAGAACAATTTCAATATTTTTTGGTATTTTGTGATCTATCAAAAGCTTTCGATTGCGTATTGCAGTGAGACTTATTATTTAAATTGAAGGAATACGGTGTTTCACGTAATCTGATACAAGGCTTGAAATTTTGCTAAGTTATACACAATATTTATTCACGATTATAAATGATGGTGTGCCGCAAGGATCCGTGCTTGGGCCACTCTTGTTTTTGATCTGTGTAAACGATATTGCCGTTGGTATGAGCTCTTCTCTTACTAGTCTTTTTCAGATGGCTCATCTCTGCTTTATTCACCCCCTTATTGTGCTGAAATAGAGCCTGTCATGAATATTTATCTAATAAAATGGCATAACTGGTACAAGCAATTACTCTTAAAGTGTAATGAAGAAAAAACCCAGTTGCTATGTTTTTCACGAACAAAAACGTAACAAATAATCATGAACGTGGTGTTTTTTTGAAAATATAATATCGAACTTAGCTATGATGATTCTCATCACAATACTTTCATCAAATGGACTTTTAACATTTGTAGTGTTTTAAAAACGCATTATTTCGAATAGCTCACCTACGGAAACTAAACCAAACGCTAAATAGGCAAATTTTACCAAAGCTGTAAATAATGTATATCAGGCTTATCTTGGAATATGCAAGTGTAGTTTACTCGTTGTTTGATTAAAAAAAATTGGAAAAACCACAGCTCAATACGCCAATAATAGTTACAGAACTTCCAAAATACACTTGTGGGTAATCTCTCTATTTTGAAACAGGTGGGAAAGTTTGCAGTCTAGAAGAAAAAGATAATTTTACTAACACTCTTCAATATTAAAACGAGCCAAACTCTAAGACTATAAAACTGAATTTCTCCCTCACTCCTGTCAGAACAAACAAATTATAACCTTCGATGTTCAAACAATACGGCTCTTTGCAGTTACAGGCTAAATTCTACCAAATTTTCTTTTTAGTTTACTTTGTCTTAAAGTGCTTTGAAAAAGTGTTTATTACCAAATATCGTATTTAGCGAAATGTCAGGTTTTATTAATCAAACACTGGATATTATCCATACTAGGTTATGGCACAATGTAAGTTCATTAAAAGCTGATCTTTACCGTATTCAGCTTGCTGACACTCCTTTGTGGAACCGCTCCGGTAGCCTAGTGGTTAGAGCGTCCGCCTCGGATGCGGGAGGTCGTGGGTTCTATCCCCGGCCGAGTAATACCAAAGACTTACAAAAATGGTACTAAAGCTGCCTCGCTTGGCGCTCAGCATTAAGAGGTTAGTGTTAGGACTGGTCGGCCTGGTGTCAGGATAATGTGACTGGGTGGGACATCATACTACATGTCTGCGGCATCATGCCCCAGTGCTAGACATCACTGCAGACATCGTAGCGATATGACTGAAAAAATGTTAAAGCTACGTTAAAAATCCAAATCTCTCTCTCTCTCTCTCTCTCTCTCTCTCTCTCTCTCTCTCTCTCTCACACACACACACACTCCTTTGTGGTCACATGATGGGATCGAAACCACCATGCTCTTTGTCATGTTCCGCCCCATGTACAACATACAACGAAATGAGTTGATGAGAAATTTACGTTCATTGTGTATTAGCTTAGATTTAATCCTTTGGTGAAAGGGTGATGCAAATGAAAAATATAGAATTTTACATCATGGACGATTTCAAGAAATTACTCAAATCGTGATTACTGCCATTGTGCCTGCCCCCCCTCTCTCTCCCCAAATCAGGTTTCCTTATTATGTTGTCATGTTAAAAATTGTTGTAATAGCTGTATCATGAAGGGAGATGGCTAATTTAAGTTGTGATAATTTGATTACAATATTTTTTCTGGATATATTGTGAATTATACAAGGGAGTTCTGGACAACTTAATTTTGACAACCTCACTGTTCTTGCTGGACCAGTACATTTCCGGTTCTGAAATTTGTACGGAACTTTTCATTTGATTTATTTTTTAATAATACTTATCAGGATTATTTTGGATTTACATCATAATTCAGTAAGTTCCTCTCATATTTTCATTTATAACTTTGATATTGAAATTATTTGTTAAGTTTAACAAAACTTGTCTGTTTTTCTTTTTTCTGTTACTTAGTTTATGACCATAGAGTCGTAACAACTCCTACATACAGTAATTTACACTGTTAGAGTAATCGACATTAAGACGAGCGTGTGTAATTTCAACACTTTCCAGCTATGCTTGTTTGGGTCTGAATTATGTTGATCCATATTGTCAACTCTTCGATCTGTTTTATCATACTTGTCAGCATAAAATGTCATTCCTTTTATTTTTTTCTCCATTTTACATCATATCCGCTTATCCTACCGATTGTTCCGTGGGTTAATTTGTGTCCGCTATTATCAGCATCTCTATTTCCTCGTGTACTTTTATTTGTTCTAATTTTATGACTTTAGATGCTAATGGGGATCCATTATTGTCAATAGTACATACCCCTATTCGTCACATCCTTTAACCCAGCGTAATATAACCAACAATGTATCTTCGGTAGGGCCTGCTATCATGCAGTAGTATCATAATGGGCATTTAAGATGTTGCTTGCCGAACTAGGTCAACGCCTTGAACGCGAGTTAGTATGGCTAAAATGATGCAGTAAAATATAATTATTTCGTCTCATGTAAACTTCGTAGCCCATTACTCCAATGTAAATGCAATTACTAACTCTTCGGAAATGTAAATGTGGACACTGCTAATAGCGACAAAATCACTGCCACCGCAGGTGTAGACAATTTCGCCTACCAATAGTGGTGTTATTGTGGAGACAGTTTGCAAACGTATTGGATACTCTACGAAAAAAATTAAAGATATTGAGCATGATTTTGCGAATGATTTTTTCTTCAGAAACCTAAAAGATTTTGCGATGCAAGATAAGATAAACTTAACGGTGAGCAACTAATGAGCTTTGGGTATGGGCTATATATTATGAGAAAGTTTGTTGAAGTTTTTCCATAATTACTAATCTTCTGAACAGTTTGTTGAGTAACAAACCAAATTGCATTGGTGTGAGAAATTCAGGAAGCTTTGGATAAATTAAAGGCTATACTTAGTATTGCACCAATGCACTAGTTATTTTAGCTCCCGATTTCAGTCAAGCATTTGAAATTATGTTGAAGCAAGTGATGTATGGTCTTGATTCAGGAAGACAAAATTGGTATGTATCATCAAGTGTGTTAGTTTAATAAAACATAAACAAGCACCCGCGAAGTTATTCCACAATCGAGAAGGAATGTTTGGCTTTGATATTGTCCTTGCAACACTTTGAAGTGTATGAAATTGAGCTCCTTCTCCGATCATTGTTTTCAGTGATCACAACCCACATACGTTCACTATCAAAATAAAAAACGAATTTAGAGATTGTTGATGGGGATTCGGATGTATGCAAAACGACAACTTCGACATTAGGCACATACAGGGCAAATATAATCTGATTGCAGATGCACTTTCAGCTGTATAGAAGTACCATATTGCTTTGTTTTGTGTGCTATTGATACGATATCATCTTATGTACTGTTAATATGTACAATAAACTGTATTGCGTACATCTTTATGTTTCCTTATTAGGGGAGGTATTATGTATATCTATATTGTGTAGGTGTCCTTATTTAGGAATTGAGGGTAGAGGCCGACCTGACTAATCACATCCTTTTTATACGAAATATATTATATTGATAATTATTGTCTATGACTTTAGTTTATATTTTAAGATCAGAATTACTTGGAAGTAAGCATGTTTGCATATGCTGGGTTCCAGAAGTAGTTGTTGAGGAATTTGGATAGATTCTAGCATGTTCTAAAAGTGAATTTGGTTCTGAATCTGATGGGATAAAGAACTTTTGACCCTCCCTGGCTCTGTAATCGTGTCTACGTTTTTTAGATAACGGTTCTGATAGACAGAAATACTCATTCCATATCGTATCATCAGTTTAGTGTAATCAGATTTTATGTGTGTTCAAATAATCAGATTTTATGTGCGTTCAAAGGATATTCTTTTGCACTTGTGATTGAAGTTTTAGGACTATTTAGGATTTTATTGACAAAAGTTCCTTTTAAATTTGCACTTTGTATTGTAGGGAAATGCATTAGTTGTTGAATTTTACAAATCTTGTTTTTTTTTTTTTTTACTCTTTTCTGTACTTACTTTGTAATAATAGCCGACAGTAAAATTCAATAGAGAATGTGTTTTGCCAGTTTTAAACATAACCACCGATTGTTACACCGGTTGCATGTCTGGACAATTGATTGCCAACATTTTATTAGCGGAAATCAATGCTTGTGATATAATTTTTATGCTTTTCTGAGAGCTAAAGAGAGGGGGCTCAATGCAATTCTACTACCTATTAATCAATACACCGTCTGAACTCACCCCTTCATCTATTGTCAGCACCTAGAGTTACTGACACAATGCTTATTATGTATAAATAGTGGGATAAAAATGAAGTTAAACAACTAGCAAACCAACAAATCTCCCCATTCCCTTATAAAGTCCCTACCACCCTTCATAAAGAAAACTACAACCTCCTACTCCCACTTTGATTCATGTGAAATGAAAGAAAAAAGGATTGAAATATGCACACACTCTATACGCAAACATCCTTGTATGCTATGACAAATGAAGCGAAGGATGTTAGATGGTATGAGTGTTAACACACTATGCACACAACGATAGTTATATACTGTCAAAACGGAGCTGAAAAGTCTGTTATTATTTTCCGAAACCCAACTGTCATTTAAAGGGATATCCACATATTTTTAGAACATTGCTAAATCAAGCCAAATACATCCTTCCATTATAAAGAGTGCGTGTTTACGTCTGTTTGAGTATATTTTTAATAATAAAATACACACAAATAAAGACATAGGTACACTTACATTTTAGATATATTTTCTTAAATTTCAGAAGACGTCTCAAAAATCCATATTTGTTTTCTTTTTTCTACTGCCTTGCCTTTTTGAATTTCTTTACTGGAATGGGTTCTATTCTTGTTTTAGTTTTCCTTGTCTTCCTTAGAATTTCTTTGCTGGAGAAAGGGTTTCTTTTATTTCTTCTTCCTCTTCTGGAATTTTATTTTTCTCCTTTTTTCACTTTCTTGGGATATGATGTAGCCTTGTGTCATTTCTCCTGACAACATATAACGTATCGTCAGTTTCGTCTTTAGAATAGAGTCTCTCCGGAAGTCTTGTATTAAGTGTATTTTCGAATGGCTCTCTAAATCTCTGACTAGATTTGTAATCTTTCGTGACTCTTCCACTTCATAGGTTTTGAAACCCAACTAGTGTATCCTCTTACTTAGGGGTACTCTGAGAGAGAGAGAGAGAGAGAGAGAGAGAGAGAGAGAGAGAGAGAGAGACAGACAGACAGACAGACACAGAGGGTATTCTCGTTACCCTGTTACCTCATACTTGAAGAGGAACTAATAGATTCATATATCCAATATAATAATTTTCTTTCTCCCTAGAGCAAAGTGGATTTTAAAAAGAAAATCATTCGGTAGCCTCTGGGGACTTTTCATATTCAAAATCACTCTCAACGTGCCTTTCAGAAAGTTTAGAACTACTGCTTACACTTTTAGGTTGAAATTTAAAGAGTCCGAATTTACTGCAGAGAAAACGAGGAAGTTGACATCAAGAAATTTGTAAAGACACTTTACACTTATACTTGCACTGTCCGATTCAAGAACGCTTGGTCCAAAGTTCCACAAAGAGAAATTGGTCATATCGATCACTGACTTCGATGCGTATGTGTTTGGCTAAGTTGAAATGACTCAAGATTATTTGGGACTTTCTTTCGCCCATGACAGTTTGAAATCTACCCTACAAATTGATTTGGCAATTCTACTAAATTAACAGAGATCATGGACAAATATTTAAATAGCACATGAACTACCAAAATAACTCCAGCCATATGATTCGCTTTTGGAAGGAGCTTAGCAATAATGTATAGCAGTAAACAACTATTATTCAAATACACAATGTTAATTTCTTCTCTTGTGTAACGTCCACTGAAGTGGTTTGTCTTCGTTTTTGTCTACGTTCTTTGGATGATAGCATATCAGCATGTTTGTGTGCATAGTGTGTGCCTTTTTCAATTATCTCATTTCACTATAACTTTCTCATATGTGTTTGTGCCTGTGTTATCACTCCTAATATTTAAAACAATGTTTGTGTGCATAATAAGGAATCACTCATAATCTTTAGTGTTTGATAGGAGAGCAGGTATGTTTGTTTATATAATGTGTACATATTCCTACGTTTTCGTTGGTTCCTATATACTAAGTGATAGTCTGTCAAAGGGCGTGTTGGTAAGTAGGTTTGAATGTCAACTTTTTTTTACCTTTGCAGGGTAATTGTATATTTGGGTATAAGTTGCATTCATTCCCTTCTAGTTGGTTAAAATTTGTGGGTGATTTGCAGTAACATGTGTATTGTCTAGTAGGTGTGAGTGATGGTCAGTCAAATGGTATATTGGTTAGTCAGTACTGATCAGTAGATGTGGGGTCATCAAAATGATATGTGTATGTTTTCCACGCTACTCTTTAGCTTGACCCAATATTCCCTCTATCTTCCTTAACATAACAATTACACAATGGGGTCATAAAATTACATGACTGATTTGAGAGGGAAGGCAAAGGAATAGCTTAAATTAATTATTTGAATACAATATTCATTGTTTTACATCATATTTTATTTGAAAACCACTGTAGTGCACGATTCATTCACTCACCGGCAGCTCTTTCACCAAGTATTCAGTGAGCGGTTAAATGAAACATATCATAGTTACAAATATATTATTGTCGGGTAAGGATGCCTCTTTACATCGTGCGTCTAGGTACACCATTCTTTTATTATGCTCAACCTTCCCTTTGAATTAAATTAACAAAAAAGTCAAAAGTTTGTCGGACACACGGTTCTATCTACATCGTGCGTCCCCGGCACATAATTCTTCTATGAGAGGAAGCCTTTCCTGTATGGAGCTAAAAGTACACGCCAATACGGAATTACACATTTATTTTAAGCAATAAAGCCAGTCAAGAATAGAGCAAAAATAAAAGGAAGGTATAATTACAAAAACACCCCTTTTAAGACAACCTTACCTTTTCTTTGTATTTGTCCCCTGATAACCAGCCATCGAAGACAAACAGCTGAAGATATGTGCCTAAATGTCCCATAAAATTAGCGATGTAAAAACAAATTTTATTTCCATCAGGGTAGCTGCTATTATAGTGTGAAAACGTGATTCTGCAACCCTCAGGTGATGAGGAATATAACTTTATTCCGTTCCACTCTAACATCCTTCTCTCCAAAGTGTATAAATTTACAAAGCGTCTAAAGATGCGGCAGAAGTCCGGAGTGAGCGTGTCTGTGAGAAACACAAAGTATTAGAATAATAATAATGAAAATAATAATACAGAATCACAATATGACGCTGATGATGAATGAAGGGAAGACAACATTAGCAACTGAATAACATAGATAAAGTGTTTTGACCGAGACAAATATTAGATGTAAACGATCCAACTATAATAATAATTAATTCTCAGATAACCGTTTTGTCTTAGTTCATTTACCTTTATCTACTTACTATTATTACTTTTCTGCCTTTATTTTTTCTTTCTGGCTTTAATTGTATCGGTTATTAATATGGCTGCGATGATTACCGTAACATTTAGCAACAGGTTCTGTCTTGATACAAGAAACTGGCATTTTATAAGAAGATGACCTAAAGATTGCAAAACCTTTACAAAGCTGAAACCATTAGTCTAAATAATATTTGAATAATTATTGTTTGAGTATATTACAACATTTTTAAGAGTTATGACTTAAAGATCTCTATCTTGCAAGTGTTAAATCTTTTGGTTAAGAGCAAAGCGCAAAACCAAAATTGTGAAATTATTAAACTTGGCCAGTTTACTGAAAGGCTGTTACGAGCATATCGTATGACTATGCCACCATCCATCCTGTCCGGCTTAAAATCATAAACACAATGTTGGCCATATCAAGGCTGTAAAAAGGTACATACAAGTTTCAGAATCACTAATTATTTAAACAATTAAGAAACAATCACACGTGTATGCATTAATTAATCATAACAACAGCATATAATTGATGTGCTCATTACATCTGGAAAAAGGAAACTTCCGTAGTCGTCATGGCCTGAATCGTTTAGTGGTGCAAGGGATAGATGAACATTTACTCAGCTGGGTACCTTAGTGACTTGGTGAGATTTCCTTAGGTATGGTGAATTGAAATGCAGCGCGGAGGAATAAACTTGTTCTTTTGAATGCTGGGAAAGTAAAATAATCACTTGACCACTAGGCTTGGCTTTTTGACGATGTTTTTGCCAAAGGTCGAATGCAAATGTATTGCATGTTGCAAAGATAAAAATACATTTACTTTCGCATTTCAAAATGAACAGTTAAATAAACTGAAATATTGATAATTATATAAAACATAAAATTGTTTAATATTTTGAAATATATCTAATTAAATTAATCCCCAACTACCACTTTTATACTTACTGAAACAAGACCAAAAATGTAGTATATGAAATTACAGCCAAATTTAATATGTCTTCCAACCATACAAAAATTCATGCGTATCAAATTAAGTAAAAACTTAAACTGAATGATCACTAGGACTTAAATATCATTTCAAAGGAATGTAAGCGAATATATCATTTCGGATGAAGCATTTTTCATTGACAGTGGGCAATATTCAAAGAGCTTCAGTAGAAAATTAAACAGTTTAGTTCTATATGCAGTTGGGCATACCCAGTTGATAGAGTGAAGAAAGTATTTAAATATTTTCTACAAGGCATTATTTCTAAATATATTGAATAAAACTGAAATGGATGACGTTATTGAAGGTTCGCTTGACAATTAACATTCAGAATTCGGACAGAAAACAATCAAAAGTACTTGGGTGTCTGACAGAGTTCAATATTTAACATAATGCATATATATCAAACGCTCATACAAAGGTTTGCCTGAATGGTTTCATATAAGAAAATCTTGTGTAGAAAAGTTAATAAAATAAATTCATAAAACAAATTAAATATGTTAAGTGTTTCTTTCAAGTTGTGGAATATATGTTAAAAACAAGAAGTAATCATGTCAATAGACCATAATAAATGACCGAACAAGAGACATACAAGTACCGGAGGCACAATCAAACGCATATCATTGTCATTACTTGTCAAGTTATGGCAGTCATATTCATTAAAACTAATAAAGCTGAAGAGATCTGAGAAATATATTTAGTTCAGCAAGAACTTCATAAGTTCATGAAAGCAGAACAATACATACAGTTAAAAACACGATTATGTTTGCAGACAGCTTTAGATTCGTAGGACAGTCAATGCAATTTTAAATGATGAACTTTTTACAGAGACACTAACATGTTTTCTATACACGCTAGCTGAAATATGTGATTAAAGACGTTTACCATGCTAATACATGAATGGAGATGAAAAGTGTGACACAACATATATACCAGTAATACAGCGTATTCAAATTAACATTAAAACATTATGTTCAGTATTTCAAGGAATGTTTCAGCCTAGAAACACTTATATTATGTGAAAATGATACATTGATTATATATTACATTTTAGCTGAATTTAAGACTGACTGGGTAAAGAATTACATACTGGACCCTGTTCATTATTATAGAGTACTGGGACTAACACAATGTGCTTTATAATAGGCGTTTCAAGAGACTATAACATGTTCCTGATGGTGGAGAGATGAAATCATCAAGATATCACATATACAAATTGAAGAAACTGATGAGAACTATTTGGGCAAAGGTGGTGAGATAAACATTTATAGTGAGTATGAAAGGTCAAGATTATTCAGCATGTACCAAACTTCTTACAAGATTTATGAGTGGGTTAACAGAGTTAATTTTGTTGACATTGTCAAATAGAGGTAATCAATGTAATGATACCACTGTTAAGTTTTTTTGTATTTAACGCTCCATAACAATATTTTGAACAAGGTTTTGTCGAGATGAAATTGACATGCATGTAGTGTTTGATTTCTTGTTCAAAATTTAGTTCATTTGAACAGTACATAATTAATGGGATTAAACCTAGCACAGCCCGTAAAGATGGGGACAACTTTTGTCTATTTCTAATCATCAGGAACAACACAAGTGGTAATGATTTTGCTAATTAAGCTGGTGATGAAAAATCATCTTTCAACTTTGATAACTTGCGGCCAATTACAGCTGTGACCGAAAATTTGGTGGTGAACAATTCAGTTTGGTAAGTATTGATATCATTCTCTTTTTATAGGGATTAATAAGTTTTATGTTTTACCGTATTTTTCCATCAAACAATTCAGTTAGTTCATAAGACTTAAAGTTTATCGAATGGCGGATGCTAAGTTATTTGCCAACGTTTGCACGGAAAATATAGAGTTTTTGTGTATCAAGAGTAATTCAGTCATACTTTCATCCAAGTTATATTTTTTGGGAACACTTTATGAGCTCAGTTTTGAAGAATGTTTAATTTGATTGCAGAGAAGTTTGATTTTATTATAAAATAGCTTTCGTTTAGGGATTTCCTTAGGCAAGTGATTTCGTGTAAATTCAATAGCTTCTAATTTATTTCTACAAATCGTGTACTTGGTTGATTCTTTTTCATATAAAAGTATTACCCTTGTCATTGTATTTGACTATTACAGAATGAACCAATGAGGCAATGTTGTACGCTTTACTCATTTAGTTTTGGTGAGACGAAGCTATGTTTAGCGCAAAAGAAAATAATTTTCATCGAAGGTTAGATTGCTTTTGTTGATGTGACTTATTCCTGTGTGGTTTTGAGTAAAACATACAGTGTAGTTTGGTTTGTTTGATGTGCTTTATGGCCAATTTGAGAAAAGCGCCCTGCCCAAAGACGCACCAGAGTAGCTGGAATAGGCTGGTCCGTTGGTAATTCTTTTAACTCTTAACCTTTCAGTCGCGAGACCTGCACGCGAACCACTGCGGCACTGCAGCTCCCGCTTATAGAATTTGATGGCAGTATTCCATTTGCCTTTGTCCTCACTCAGTCAATGTAAACCAGTCTGGTAATTTTGTAGACTTTACTCATCTAATTTTGGCGAGATGTACATCATCATCATCAACCCCTTAACCTAAGAAGTCATTGGGGAACCACAGTTGACTCTACAACCAATTCTCTCCATCTTTCCATGTTCTTTACTGCCCTTTGGGAATCTCCGAATCACATGCCTGTCCACTCTTGAATGCTGTCTTCCCACCTCTTTTCCTGCCTGACTCTTCTTCTACACCCTCACTGTGCCTCGCAAGATTGTTTTTGCCAGTCCAGATGATCTTGAGACATGACCATATCACTCCAGTTTACGCTTTTTTACAGTGGTCAAGAGGTCTTCATAGGATCTGATGGCTCGTTGGAACCTGTTGTGGACGTCTTCGTTGGTTACATGGTCAATGTATGAGATGCACAAGATATTGCGGTAGCACCTCATTGCGAAGGTTTGAATCCTTCTTTGTAGATCTTATGTGGGCGTCCATGTTTCACAAGCATAGAGAAAGACGGATATGACAATTGAGCCCATCAGTCTTATTTTGGAACCAAAAGCAATGTTGGTATTTTTCCATATTGTTCTCAACCTTGGTATTACTGCTGTTGTCTGGGCAATCCTGCAAAGCAGATCTGGTTTGCGGCCCTCATTTGTGATAAATAGTCCCAAGTACTTGAGGTTTCTGACTTCTTTCAGCTTCTGTCCACTGACCTTTCTTTCTGCACCGATGAAGTTGGTGTTGTTTGTCATCATTTCTTTTTCGGCGCTAATCTCCATGCGGTATGCTGTGGAGGTTGTGTCAAGGCGCTCAACCAAGTCAGCCAGTTCTTTTTCATCTCCTGCTAAACCATCAATATCATCTGGGAAGCGCAATTTGGTGATTGTTCTTCCTCCGATGCTGACTGTGCCATTTGGTCATGCAAGGCATCCTCCATGATACTTTCCAGGAAAATGTTGAAGAGTGTAGGAAACAGTATACATTCATGTCTGACTCCAACTGTTGTTCGAAACTAATCTCCTCTTCTACTACTGATGAGGACAGCACTGGTTGCTTTGTCATAGAGGTGTTCAACAACTTGCACTAGGTCTGAGCTGATGATGCATTGACTCATAGTTGCCCATAAGGCCGCATGCCATACCCTATCAAAGGCCTTTTATAAATCTATTAAGACGTGGTATAGATTCTGCTGATGCTGAATGTATATCTCGCAAAGGAGTCTGAGATTGAAGATTTGTTATATGGTGCCCATTCCTGCTCGAAAGAATGCATGCTGTTCAGCAATATTTTCCTCTGCTGGAGGCTTTAGACTGTTGAGAATTATCTTCAGCATGACTTTGCTCGGATAACTGATCGTACTGATGGTTCCGTAGTTTTGGCATAGCTGTAGTATCCTTTCTTGAGGAATATGATGACCAAGGATAGAGTCCATGTGGTGAGACATTCTCCTCTCTGCCATATCTTGTTGCAGATTGTTGTCAGAACTGTGACTATCTCTTCTCCTCCTGCTAGTACGAGCTCTGCTGTATGAAGTCAACTCCAGTATGTTGTCAACTCCATTCTGTTGTCAACTTCGGTATGTTGTCAACGCCAGCTGACTTTCCTTCTTTAGTGGCTTAATTGCAATTTCTACTTCGTCACGAAGAATGGGGTTGTCATCAATTTCTTCTGCCTGAGGGTAATTGAGTACTGCTGGATCTCCTTGGGTCTTATGATTGTACAATTCTGAGAAATATTCTGTCCATCGTGTGAGGATCTCTTGATATTCTGTGAGGCATTTTCCTCTATGTGTCTTGGGTGATAGTAGTTGTCCCTTGTTTATGGGTTGTAAGATATTTCACCAGTTGATACGCAATGTTGTTGTTATTTCTACTCAGACTGCCATCGAATTTGCCGCATTGTCTTTCTATCCAGGATTGCTTCGCCTTTTTGATGCTTTTTCTGATAACGTTGCTTATCTATCTGTATTTTCTAGCTCCTGCGTGATCTCTTTTCCCCTTTTTCAGTTGCATTTTTAAGTAACGCTTAGTAGCGTAGGTTAGGTTTACTTCTGAACCTGTTTGCTTTGTAATTATTGTGCTGACAATGTAATCAGTATAACTTACCGTACATAACGTCATTACGTTTAATCGTATATGCCCGTGTCATGCATAGTACAAAGTGTTAGATGTATTTTCAGCCGACCCGAGTGACCGGAGGGATCCGAGTTGTCGGAGTGATCAGAGTCGACGTGGTACCACAGAAGTCGACCATAGCAGCTGTGAAGCTGAACCATAGCAACCTTAGAGCTGAATAAACGGTGTCGCTGGTCGAGCAGTAGGTAATCGGGCGTTGCCGGCCGAGATTGGTGGGCGCTGACTGCTTCACTGACCAACTTTGAATACTAACGGCATGATTGGCTAGTGTGACTGGTACCCGAGTGTGCTGGTGACGGAGTGTGTTACTCCATACATGTAATCTTTTAGCCGTAGGCTAATTTTTGGGGTTTGTAAAGCTCAGTGTGTTTTGGGGATTGTAAAGACAATTTGTATATCTGTCCCTTTTGTTTACATAATTTCACTATTTGAGTGAATACATTTAACTACATGAGTAAAATACTAAATTTGTTTTATTTTTTGAGTAAAACACATCAATCTTTTCGTTGTGAAATCACTGTGAATCATTCACTCCTTGTCATTGTACTGTGTAAGGTCATTTATTTGTATTTTCATTCTTAAGTCCGTGCGTTTTATGTTAATTTATCCAATATTTGGATCATATACACAAACATAATAATCATAATTAATTGCTCAATCAAGTCGTTCGTTATTAAACATTGTATTTGTATCACCATCAAAAGTGTTCTGTTGTAAATCCGAAATCCAATCCGGTTATCTTGTCTCAATGACAAAGTTACAACTACACCGGAAGTTATTCCCGCAACAGTTAATCCGATACCATTCTAAACTCTTCACATGCAGATTTCAGTCTCACTGAAAACTCTTTCAGCTACCATAAATTTCCTTTTGACCATTCTAAACTGTTCGATAGTTCATTTGTTATCTTTTTCACATGGTATTTCTTGAACACACACGCACACATGCATATATATATATATATATATATATATATATATATATATATATATATATATATATATATATATATATATATATATATATATATATATATATATATATATATGTATGTATGTATAGACAAACATTTTAGGAAATCATAGTTTCAGATGCCTGGATAACTTCTTCAAGAAAATGTATACTAATAAGCTAGTCTACCACATGTAGTCATGTATGTCAGTGATGACAAGACTTTGTCTTTGATTCTTTACCACATGGATATTTTTATGTTTTTATTCATTTAAATTTTGACAAATGTACAGCTATATTTAAAAATAAATATATTGGCAAAACATTTATGTACGAGCTAAAATTCTGATTTTCAAATGGGCATTGGAACAGTGGGTATTCTACCCAAGATTATTTGACTCTGAGCCCTAGTGTAACCAATTTTTAACTTGTGTACATATATGGAAACGTTTTTAGTTATTTATTCAAACTTCATACCTTCATACACGCATCTCTCAATCTTATCTTGAATGCTGTACAGCCCATCAAAGGTGGATACAGTGTGGACGTCGCTGTAGTCACTTGCTATTTCCAACAGCTCCGCATGCGCAACATCAGAACCAATCCCTATGGCCACAATAGTTACACCGGCATCCTTCAATAACCTTGCCTGCATTATCGTGTCACTTTTGTTGGAGAACAAACTATCAGTTAGAATGATAACGCGTTTCGTAACATCTGTTCTGTTGCTTGGGAGCACTTCCTCCCGCGCAGTTCGTAGGGCACGACCAGTGTTGGTAACCCCGGGGTTGTAATGGATTCGATCTATGGCGTCAAGCAAAGTTTCGTTTTCTAAATATTTGGTGAAGTTGAATTGTACTCTAGCATCAAACGAGAAGGTTATCACGCTGACCCGGAAGAAAGTCTCTCCGACGTAGACCGATTTTATAAATTCCTTGATGAAGTCCAACTGTTTGCTGAAGTTGTCTTTACCCTGACTTACCGAAGAGTCGACAAGAAAAACTATATCTACTGGACCCATCTTGCATCTATCTGTGATGAGAAATAATAATGATCTTTCAGTGATATTCACTGCACTCTCTCAAGGTATAACAGTTTTGCCGGTTATTTCACATTGCTTTAAACATACATAATTGTTTGAAAAATTCAGGTTCTCTATACAACAAACTCTTGAGCTTTCAAATATAACCAAGTAAACAAAGTTATCAAAATAGATAAAAATTACTTGGCATACAAGATCATTTGCAAATTACAGTTATTGTAGTTGATGAATGTTTCGAAATATGACTGGCTATTTCTTAAAAATATAGAAAATATTATGTAATACAACGGATGATTATTTTAGTGTTTAGTTGTAACGATGGGATCTGTGAATACGTGGCATGGCTTGGGCTTGATGATGAATAACATGACTGCCACAAAATGTTATCCTCAAAGACTGATTCTAAAAACTAAAGTTTATAAACACGATCATGCCATTTTCGCTGAAATATTGGTACCTGAGTCTGGCAGTATATTTGTTGAGCCCCACGCCCCCGGACAAAATTATATATACGTTTGGGCTTTTATTTCGCCAGTCTTGATATAGTGCTCTTTTGTGACAGCGTAATCAAACATTGGAATTTCCATCGATGCTTGAATACTGTTTTGTGCTTTAAATGGCATTTCTGTAGCTATTTAGTCGATACTTTACGAAAGTGACTTCGATCACTTGGTTACTGTTTTGTAGAAACAAACACATGATTTTAATGTAACATCTTGCCAGACCAGAGGAGTTGCACGAATCAAGGGAGGTTACTCTTTTAGGTATATGATACTACTAATAAGTGGATGCGTGGAACTTAAAATAATTTCAAATACCTTGGCTGCACAATATCCAGTGATGGATCCCTGAAGAAAGATATCACTGCGAGGATCCAAAAAGTCAGTCTAGCACTCGGGCGAGCCCGAACCAAGGTCTTACAGAACAAAGACATATGCCTGTCAACAAAGATGAAGCTGTACAATGTAGTTGTCCTCACGTCTCTCTTGCATGGCTGTGAAACGTGGACTGTCTACCGAAGGCATATTGGTCAGTTGGAACAATTCCACCAGCGCTCCCTAAGATCCATTATGCGGATCAAGTAGCAGGACCTACCAACCAGGAAGTCCTTGATAGAGCCAACACAATAAGCATCGAAGCCAAACTAAGCCAGGCCCAGCTTCGTTGCACTGGCCTTGTCATCAGCATGGATCAAAACAGAATCGCAAAGTAGCTGTTCTTTGGCGAGCTAGCTCAGGGCAACCGAAGCCGAGGCCGCCCTCGCAAGAGGTACAAATACAATCTCAAGAAACACATCAAATGGACAGACCTTCAACCCCACCAGTTCGAGCTCGCTGCCTCAGACAGAAGCCTCTGGCGAGTACTAACCAGAAAATCCTCTTCCACCTTCGAGGTTGACAGCCGCCAGCTTCTTGCTGCAGCTCGTGAGAGACGTCACAGAGCTGTATACCAGCCATCGGTGTCCCATGCCACACCTGCAGCCGCCTGTATGCATCATCGGAATTTGGACTCTGGAGCCACATGTACGTCCACCGTCCATGAGATCGCACAACTTGTCTTCCTCGCCTCGAAAGACTACCAAGAGGAATAAGTGATAAAGGAATGTCGAATTTCAGAACTTATATTTTTAAAAAGAAAATAAATCATTCCCAAACAAGTAATAAATAATCTAAACGCATGAATTTATTATCGTATGTATGAAAACTTATATATGAAGCAATGCGATATATAGCTTTTCACCTACGTAAACATTAACAAAACAGACAACTTCTCATTATATGCTCACCAAATACTTATTTTATAGTTATTTTGTATTTAAAGGAAATTTCCAAATAAAACATAAACTATATTTGGTTTTTGTGGGTTTAACGCCATTTTCAGCACATGACAGGCTATTCATGGCTTGTACATTTGGTGGAGAAAGACCTCTGAAAAACTCCAGGAAGAACCTCGGACCCATTGCAGTCTTTCTAACATATCAACGATGACTGAGCCGAGACTAGAACAAACGCAGATATTGGTGGGATGTCAGTGATCTGTAAAGGCGAGTGCCTCAGACCATTCGCCCACCTGATGCCCCTAAAAATAAAATAAGGAAAGGAGGGAGCAGTGTTCTAGAAAGGTAACACTAGACATTTTTTAAATCAAATAAAATGCAACAGTTTATTCTGGTTCTTACTAAAACCATGAGTTGTTTTTTCTAAATATTAATTGCAAATGAATTATATACTTAAATAGGTTAAGTTTTATTAAACTATATCTTATCCTAGATTCCATTAATGTTTTCAACCTCAGACAGTCAGTTAACCAACCCACCCATAAATATGGTCACATTTTAGACTGGATTCTTCTTAGACCTGATGATAATATTCTAAGGTCCTTCCTGGTATCCCACGAACTTGAATCAATCACCTCTGCATTGTATGCCATCTTGACGTATTAGTCCCTAACCCTCCACCTATATTTGCTACTAAGAGAAACCTCTTTGTAATAAATAGAACCAAACTAGTTCATGACATCCAAGCAAACCTAACAACTTGCATACCTCCTACAGCAGAACAACTCTATAACTGCCTGCGTTCATTGCTCGACAAACATGCCTTAGCCACCAAGCGTAGAGTATCATTTCAAAAGTGTTCTCCATGGTATAGTAGTGTTAGGGACCAGCTTCGCACTGCCAAAAGAGACCGACGTAAAGCTGAGAGGATTTGGCTTTCCACCAGACTCACTGTTCATAAGCACATCTATGAAGCCGCTAAGAAGAACGTCACAAATATAGTCCATGCAGCGAAATCAGCCCACTACACTACTAAGATCATGGAAAGTTCCAGTTGCAAAGAGCTCTTCGAGATTATTAACAAGCTAATGTCAAGGAACAAATATACACCACTTCCAGCTACCTTCTCTCCACTCGACCTTCCGGACATATTTGCAAATTCCTTCCGTGACAAAGTACAAACCATAATAGATAAGCTTGACAAAACAATTTCAATTGACTCGTCGTCACCAAACAGTTGGGATACAGAATTTCAGCGGCAACCATTAGCAGCATTTGAACCTGTCTCTATGGATTTAGTACGTACAATCGTGATGAAGAGTGCACCAAAGTCACGTGAACTTGATCCCGTTCCAACATCACTGCTGCTTGAGTGCTTAGATCCAGTATTGTCTTCATTACCTGATGTTATTAATACCTCTCTCTCATCCGAGGAATTCACATCATTTTCCAAAACTGCCATTGTAAAGCTTCTGTTGAAGAAACCAACTCTCGACCATAACGATTTAAAGAACTACCGCCCAGTTTCTAATCTCCCTTTCATATAAAATATTCATAGAAAAAGTTGTTCTATCCCAACTTATATCTCATCTGAACACAAACAGTCTTTTTAGCAATGTACAATCTGCATATAGCCCTTGCCACAGTACTGAAACTACTCTTCTAAAAGTAGTTAATGACATTCTCTCTGCTTTTTGAATACAGTCTTCACCCTCCTTGATTTGTCTGCAGCATTTGACACAATAGACCATGATATATTACTTCACCGTCTCCAGCATGTATTTGGCATTCATGATACAGCCTTACTGTGGTTCAAGTCCTACTTGGTCAACAGGACACAAATTGTGTCCGGAAATGGAATACACTCCAGCCCAGTTGATGTATGTTGTGATGCTCCACAGGGGTCTGTTCTTGGACCTGTTCTCTTCATTATATACACTCAGCCGCTCTCAAGTGTCATAGATCATCATCCAGTGTCTCACCAATTGTACGCTGACGACACCCTAATATACAAATCTAGCCAACCAACTGAAGTTGATGCTACCATCCAAGGTGTAGAGAGGTGCATTTCTGATGTGAAATCATGTATGACATGTAACAAGCTACAGATGAATGATGATAAAACTGATGCCATTCTGATCACAACACAAAAACTTTCTCATTCACACTGTCAGTAGGAAACCTATGTGTTACTCTGGACAGTACTCTCACATTGCACTAACATGTCATAACATATGCAAGGCTGCATACGCATCAGCTCCATTTGCAAACATCTTTCATTTGATGCACTAAAACACTTGTGTGTTCATTAGTACGTTCAAGACAGGACTATTGTAACTCAGCTATGTCTTTTTCATCTCAATATCTACTCCAGAAACTTCAAAAAGTTCAAAACACAGCTGCTAGAATCATCCTTAGAGTACTACGATCAGAGCACACCTCCCAGCTGCTCTGTACCCAACACTGACTATCCATTCGATCCAGAATCAAACAAAACATTTGTTCTCTGTGATACGTTTCACTGACGGACTCCAGTCCAACATACCTATCCGACCTCACCCATGTGTAAACGCTAGTAAGATACTTACGCTCCCACTATTCCCACTATGAAAACGAAGTCATATCGACAACGTTCTTTTGCATACCAGGGCCCAGCAACGTGCAATGAATTGCCCACTGAACGTAGACACAAAGACACATTGATCCCATTCTAGAGTGGTCAATTTCGACTGCAAGAACAAATTTAAAGACCTAATAATGTTTCCTACCTTAAATATTTTCAGCATGTTTTTATGTTTTCTAATTTCATGGTGTTTGTTTTTTGTAATCATATTATTCTATGTTCTTTTGTTATAGGTGTTGTCTAATGTTGTAAAGCACTTAGATCATCTAAAGATTAGGCACTATACAAAGTCTTTATTATTATTATTATTATTATTATTATTATTATTATCCACATAAGTGGTAGAGCAGGAACAAGACTGTTTCGACATGAAACATGTGTCCCAAACAAAAATTTAATTTGTTCCCCTTTATTTGTTGGTTGGTCTGTTTTTCTGGTGGCGCCACTAAACAGATTTATGGGAAGGAATAGAGCACAGTCCCCCCGTCGATTTTGTAAGAATAACGATAATAAGTAGTTTGCTGAGTATAAAGTACACACAAACATGGTCAAACATCAAAATTTGCGGTTCAAAGACAATAATCTCTAATTTGTGCAGACGGAAAAAACTCTTCTCCTTTTCTCCTGTATTGTTTTTGTTTTTCTTTTATTGTATAAAATAATTCTTGAAAGATTTAGTTCCCTGTAGTATTCGTCTTCTCTTCGTCTTATAAAATTCAAAAAAATTTGTTAAAACCAGATTAAAGTCAAAATTTGTGCTTTTTTGCTGTATAAGGACATTATTTGCTCGTTTTTGTAAGCGTTCGATATACTGATTTAATTTATTTCTTTTTAAGTTAATTTATTATCTCCAAATTTTGTTTTACTACTTATTTTTTATGAACAATTGTTATTTCCTTTAAGGTTAATTTAATGTAGACCAGTGTTGTTATATTGTTATTTGTTGCTAGGCTCTTCCGTGTCTATTTAAAGTTCCGTGTTTGACATATGAGCTAATATTATCATTTCACACATGAAAACGTTTCTGCATGCATCCAGTTAGTACGACGGTAACATTGGTACGTAACGAACGCGGTGGGTCTCCCGCATTCTCCTCACTATGGGTCATCTGGTTAGGATAACACCACTGCCACAACGATACGACCTTGAGAAAGAAGACGTGTGCATTTATAGCTGCTTCATACTCAATTCAGAATGCGTTTGCTGAGATCATTTCTGCACAATGACCTTAGATTTTGCCCAATACGTAGGACAAAAAGGAGTCGGACATTCTTTACTTGAAGAGATAAATCACAAGGCATATAGTGTTAAACGGTACTACGAGGCAGGCGTCACAATATGTCACAATAAACCGCAATGGGGCCGCCATACACATTCTAGTTTATAATTGAATTTCAAAATGTGATAGGAGAAATAAGGTGGAATCATGAAAACGTGTATGTACGAAGACGTAGAACCAACGTAATAAGGTAGATGACCCAGAGATCATAACGGTCTAAGGCCAGCGACATATTCTGAAAGTGTACGAACTGAAGAGCATGGGTATCCTCACTTGTTTGAATACAGATTATGTGATTCTCTGTCGTCTGTATACCGACAACTGGGCAAATCAAGCAAATCCGTGTTATATCTAAGCAAGTATTGCTTTCAATCAGGGACGTCATTTTAACTTTTTTTCAGGGGAGGGGAAAAAACTTGATGGGGGGGGGGGGCAAAACTTGACGGGCTTTGTTAATTTTCGTATATAAGCAACAGCAATTTTACATTTTAAAGCATATGCAAATGGGGGGGGGGGGGTAAATGTCCCCTGCCCCCCCCTCCCCATGACGTCCCTGCTTTGAATGTGTGCGTGGCAAAACGTTGTAAGTTTTTTAAGTCATAGCTTTTGCCGAGACTTATGATATCGAACTTTAAATATAGAAGAAGAAAAAAAATAGCAATATGCGTATCGCAGCTACCATGGTCAGCGTTAAATTCATTTTAATGGAAATCAGTTAAATAACTTTATTCGAAATTCAGTAAAATGAGGGAAAGAAGCCGTTCATAGCAACAAAACAAAATTTGATAGCAATCTGTTTTAAATAAGTACGGTTTCTTTTCGCATAAAGAGAGTATCCAAGGGAAGAAGTAAATCTTGCTGTAATAAATTTGTCAGTAATTAATAATAATAATAATAATAATAATAATAATAATACAATATGGCGGAACGAAAAATATTTAATCTATTAAACACCAATTTTAAAGAAAGCATTTGAATTCCTGTATACAGTACCGATCATGAACTGCGTTGGTTTTAAAGGTACAAACCTGTAGTTACGGTTCGGAGTAAAGTTTCCAGACTTAGATGGCGTTCTTGAGTTTCTTGTTTTGCATAGAGTTAGATTTTTTTATTTTTAATTTCACTGGGTTTCCTCTGTGGTTATATGGCTTTTTAAAACATTACATATCTTAGGTATTTTTAAATGAACTTTTAATTAACTTTTTCTCGGGTGTATGAGTGATGGGTGAAATTTGGGTTATAGAGTTTGGCCTTACTTCAGATGCTTACCTAGCAACAAAAAACTGCTAACTCCGCTTGGCCATTTTTACTTCCTGGACTTCAGAGGTCAAATGTAAACAAAAAGCCGATAACTTTTTCTTACATTTGATATATTTTATTATTCATTCGTTGCACCTTCAGAAGCGGGTATTGTCTAATCTGGAAGAATTTATTTTCCCTATTTTAATAAGTGCTAAAGATACTGTACTTTACACTAATTCAGACTGAGTTTTCGAACACATAGGAGCCTCTATTTTACTTTCATGTACCATGGCTTAAAATTATTTTGGATACTGCACTTTTGAAAATTGATCTAAGTATACAGCTAATCAAAATGACTAATCCCATGTACTTGAAAAATCAGCATGAAATACTCTAAAGAACTCTATCTTTAACATTTATTAAAATAGGGACACGAATTGTGCCAAACAGACATTACCAGCTTCTGAAAAGGCAATGAATCAATTACAACATGTATAAAATGTAAAAACTAAAATTATCAGCTCTTTTATGACAATATACCTCCGTAATCTATGAATTGAAAATGATCAAGCAGAGCTAGCAGTTTATTTAAATTATAGATACATATCTGAAATAAGGCCAAGTGTGTGCTCTATAAACCAAATCACATCTATTACTCGTACATTGATAGTATGCATTACCATAAGCCAATTATGCTTATTTTGATCTTGCTTACACAATATGCCTTGAGGCAGTATTTTGATCTTGCTTACACAATATGCCTTGAGGCAGTATTTTGTGAGTAGTGCCCATAATTATGTGGAAATTAGAACCTTTGAACACAGGAAAGAAGTCAACTTAAATTTAAAACTTTTGCCGTAAATAAAAGAAGTACATAGTGAATATCTTTATTTTTATTCATTTGTAATGTAATTAGGATATAAATGATGACAAAGCAAATTCGCTTTCTTCCATATACTAGTGTTATAAAATTAAGCAAATATTTTAAAATTTTAATTTAGTCCTCCATGGACAGCATCAGTTCCATCCCTTTTCAAACTTTAAATATATCAGTGATATCTCAGGAATAATTATGGCAAGTTTCATGTTCGTGTCTTTCAGCATACCATTGGTTGCTATGCTGAAAAAATGCAATGTACATTTTAAAATAGTTCACTTTTCGTCATGGGGCGTAGGGGTGGGTGGGCTGGGCTTCCCTATGAGAGAGGTTTAAGGTGAAGTTCTTTGTATTTGCAACATGTACAATGGAGAGAATTCTGGCATACCTCTCAGTTACTTTCATATATTTTGGCTGAAATTTTCTGGATATTGTACTTTTGGAAATTGCACACAGTTACCCAAAAATTGCTGCTGCCTGTGCTCGAAAAATTACCATGAATTAGTTTAATATATTTAAAGTATTTATTAAAATAGGGACACAGATTTTTCCAAAACAGACAATATTAGTTTCTGAAAACGAAAGAACGAATTATCAAATATATAAAATGTAATAATGTTATCAGCTCTTTTTTTCACAATCTACCTCTGAAATTCTGTAAAAGAGTGTGACCTAGCGGAACATGCGATTTTTTGATAAGTGCAAATCTGAAGTAAGGCCGAGCTGTTTGCTCTATAACCCAAATTACTCCCATCAATCATACAACAAAATAAAGGAAATTACAAGTTTTTTACAACAATACCTAAGATATATAAGATCTTTTTAAATAACTAGTGAAGAAAACCTGCAGAATTCTTTTTCTTTAAATCTAACCCTATGCAAGTAGGAAATTGTAGAGCGCCAACTAAATCGTACGTGAACATGAAGAAAAATCGACTTCCGGTTGGCTAATGCCAAGGATGACGTTAATAAAAGAATATGGTGCTATGCATAATTATATGCTAAAATATTCCCATAAAAACATTCTTAAAAAGGATTAGAAAAATAAAAGTTGGAGTTGAACAAATTGATTATATCAAGCATCTATACACTGTATTGAAGGCATTGTACAGATAGAATGATAATTTTACAAAATCAATTTTCCTTTTTCATTGACTTCAGTACGACAACATTCGCTAAATGATTGAAAACGTTTGATCTTAATCCCGAATAATATTACAGATACTGGCCATATATCGCCGCCTTTCATGTTTTATGGATGCAACAGGGTTCAAACAGATTCATTGAGTGGTACAATCTGCTACTTCCAGGATGTGGTAATTGTACTGGAATGCCTTTTCGAAACGAATGCATCGCAGTTCGCTTTTATTTTTGGTTTTGTTGCGATGATATACTAATAATAATAACAGTCGAAAATGGACTCTTTAACACTTTCATGTAATGCACAGCATGCTTTCTTGCGCAGCGGAAAGATATTTATATTGATAGGTAAACATACCGAGTCAAAAATGTTGCCACAGTAACCAACTAAATAATTTTAGGAAAAACTAATGCAGTTTATTTCGAAGAAAAGTATATAAAAAGGGCACTGTAAAAATGCGAAAATTTTTACAAAGTTATTACAGAGCTTAACTGTCAGGCAAACTTACCTAAATCACAGTTCTCTCCGCCTAATCCGTTTTGGCAATTGCAACTGTAATTCCCAAAAAGGTTTTCGCAATAATGGTTCGGCTGACATGGTTGACTTAAACATTCGTCTATATCTAAAACAAGAAAGCAATATGTAGGTCATGATGATATATATTATGTTTATCCTGCATCATAATCTTCCAGAAATGAGCTGTAAAAGATCACAAATTTCAAGAAAAGTGAGTCAATATAGGAAGGGACAATGCATGGAGTGTTTGCTTTATCATGACCTAGTTTGATTGTGGTATGATGGCCATGTCCTTTTGAAAGTTCTTGGCATACATAAGCTTGGATAGATAACAAAATAGGTAATGATAAAATCTTACTTGGTTTGAATGTTTCATATTAATTTATTGGATCTTAGTACATTATAAAGGACTGTCAAGATAGATTTTAATCCTATACCTTTAAAAAACGTGAATGCTTAATCGATGTGACATTTGGGGATTGTCTGGTTATAAAACATTAGTAAAAGAAAATAAATGGGAGGGATTTTCTAAAAGGCATGTCTTAGAATACCTACAATCGAAAAATTTAACTCTTCAGTTTTATTACTTTCCAGTACGTTTTCATTTTAGTGTTAAGAAGGTGAACATTTATTAGCAAAGAAACGCTTCTACTCTCTAGTAAATTTAATTGGCTTTGAAACTAGAATAATATGACTTGCACAATACATCATAGAATATAATCAAAACAATTATTGTGTGCGCTCCACATATAGTATGAACTTGTGAGAGAGTGCCAAGTGTAACGTGAAGTTGTTTGCATTTGCAACAGGCACAACTGAGAGAATGTTGGAATACCTCAATGTTACTTTCATGTACTGTGGCTGAAATTTGTTTGGATATTGTACTTGTGGAAATTGTATGTGATCTAAGCACACAGATAAATAACATGACAGCTCCCATGTGCTCAAAAACTCAACCTGAATTAGTCTAAAGTACACTGTTGTTAGCAGTTATTACGAAAGGGAAAAACGAATTTTGCCAGACTAGGTAATACTAGTTGACAATTTACCTCTGAAGTCCAGGAAGTGAAAATGACCAAGCGGAGTGAGCAGTTTTTATTTTTTTTATAGAAGCCTATCTGGAGTAAGGCCAAGCTGAATAATGTATGACCCACATAACACTCATCAATCATGCACCAAAATAAAGCAAATCAAAACTTCTTTTCACAATACCGAAGATGTACAAGGTTTTTGTCTAAAAAGCCAATGCAACCAGAGAGGAAAACATTTTTCCTTAAAATTCTAACTCTATGCAAAATACAGAACTTTAGAGCACCATCCTGAAACAAATAAAAAATCGTTTGCGTTTTCTCCCCTCCATATCACTATATGTGATGTTCTCAACAAAACAGTACATTAACATTGATAATATGCATATAAAACTAATTATGTACATTAACATTGACAATATGCATGAAATATACTAATTATGTACATTAACATTGAAAATATGCATAAAAAAAATAATTATGTATATTAAAATTGACAATGTGCATGAAATAAACTAATTATGTACATTAACATTGATAATATACATGAAAAAACTAATTATGTACATTAACATTGATAATATACATGAAAAACTAATTATGTACATTGACATTGATAATATGCATGAAAATTAATTATGTACATTAACATTGATAATATACATGAAAAATTAATTATGTACATTAACATTGATAATATGCATGAAAAATTAATTATGTACATTAACACTGATAATATGCATGAAAAGTTAATTATGTACATTAACATTGATAATATACATGAAAACCTAATTATGTACATTAACATTGATAATATGCATGAAAAATTAATTATGTACATTAACATTAATAATATGCATGAAAAATTAATTATGTACATTAACATTGATAATATGCATGAAAAATAATTATGTACATTAACATTGGTAATATGCATTAAAAAACTAATTATGTACATTAACATTGATAATATACATGAATATAAACTAATTATGTACATTAACATTGATAATATATATGAATATAAACTAATTATGCACATTAACATTGATAATATGCATAAAAAAATAATTATGTACATTAACATTGATAATACGCATGAAAAATTAATTATGTACATTAACATTGATAATATATATGAATATAAACTAATTGTGTACATTAACATTGATAATATGCATGAAAACTAATTATGTACATTAACATTGATAATATGCATGAAAAATAATTATGAACATTAACATTGATAATATGCATGAAAAAATAATTATGTACATTAACATTGATAATATGCATGAAAAAAATAATTATGTACATTAACATTGATAATATACATGAAAATAAACTAATTATGTACATTAACATTGATAATATACATGAAAATAAACTAATTATGTACATTAACATTGATAATATACATGAAAATAAACTAATTATGTACATTAACATTGATAATATACATGAAAATAAACTAATTTTGTACATTAACATTGATAATGTGCATGAAAAAACAATTATGTACATTAACATTGATAATATGCATGAAAACTTAATTATGTATATTAACATTGATAATATGCATGAAAAATTATGTACATTAACATTGATAATATGCATGAAAAAATAATTATGTACGTTGACATTGATAATATGCATCAAAATGAATTATGTACATTAACATTGATAATATGCATGAAAAATTAATTATGTACATTAACATTGATAATATGCATGAAAATGAACTAATTATGTACATTAACATTGATAATATACATGAAAATAAACTAATTATGCACATTAACATTGATAATATGCATGAAAGAATAATTATGTACATTAACATTGATAATATGCATGAAAAATTAATTATGTACATTAACATTGATAATATGCATGAAAATGAACTAATTATGTACATTAACATTGATAATATACATGAAAATAAACTAATTATGTACATTAACATTGATAATATGCATGAAAGAATAATTATGTTCATTAACATTGATAATATGCATGAAAAATTAATTATGTACATTAACATTGATAACATGCATGAAAAAATAATTATGTACGTTGACATTGATAATATGCATGAAAATTAATTATGTACATTAACATTGATAATATGCATGAAAAATTAATTATGTACATTAACATTGATAATATGCATGAATATATGCTAATTATGTACATTAACATTGATAATATACATGAATATAAGCTAATTATGCTTTGTTTGCTCTTACATAAACAATATGCATTATGGTAGTATTGTGTGTGCAATGACCTTAATTATGGCGAAATTAAAAGTATTAGAACACAGGAGCGATGTCAACTTAAATTAAAACTGTTGCATTAAGTGAAAGAAATATAAAGTGAATATATTGCTTGCATGCCGAAATTTCTCTGGATATTGTATTTTTGGAAATTGTACATGATCTAAGCACACACATAACCAGACTGACTCCTCCCATGTGCTCAAGACCGCTCCGGTAGCCAAGTGGTTAGAGCGTCCGCCTTGGATGCGGGAGGTCGCAGGTTCGAACCCCGGCCGACTTATTTCAAAGAGTTATACAAATGGTACTAACTGCTACCTTGCTAGGCGCTCGGCATTAAGAGGTTAGTGTTAGGACTGGTCGGCCTGGTGTCAGGATAATGTGACTGGGTGGGACATGATGCTATGCGTCTACGACATGATGTCACAGTGCTAGACAACACTTTAAAATGGCACACTGCTAACATCGTACCTATATGACTGACAAAATTGTCAAAGCTGCTTTAAAAATCCAAATCACACACACACACACACATACATACGCACGCACAAATGTGCTCAGAAAATCAACCTGAATTAGTCTAAAGTACACTATCTTTGACAATTATCAAATAGATGATCACAAATGGATAATGACTTAATACTTAATTTATTAAACAAGTTGAATGAAGTGCAGCTTTTGCGAGCCTCTGCGAGCAAAAGCTGGACATCATTCAACGAATTTCATAAATTTATTATTAAATCATTACCCAGTTGAGATTAGTTTACCACAGTTTTTATTTCAGTGGAAATTGTTTAGATAGAAAGAAGAATGGATAATTTCGTTCATTCTGACAAACGTTGCACCTTTCATTTGTTGTGCGTAAAAATAGTCCCAAACAAAGTTGACTAGTAGAAGTAAATTATACTTCGTTTTACAAACCATAAATCACAGAACAATTGTCCATCCGAATAAACAGAAGAACATTTTATAAAGAAAAACCATTTTGCAACACAGAATTTACAATGCCTGTGATTTCACACTGTTTGATACGGTACAACGTACCGGTTAGAGTTCATGTTCAGCCTAAAATGTCACTTTCACAACTAAACATTACATTGTTGCGATATTTATATGACAAGAGTACTATTGGATGCAGATATTCCCGTATTTACTGTAATGTATTTGTGACTAGATATTTAATTGGGAACAGTAGATTGTACAGAAAACGTAAACAAATTTATTTTTAAGTCGGATTTGCATCACATATTTACCGCGTAATTATGCTATGGGTTGATAAAGTTCTGTAGTTGGGAGACCGGTTTATGTCCAGATTCTTCTGTTAGTTTGTAGACTGGTTTATGTCCAGATTCTTCTGTTAGTTTGTAGACTGGTTTATGTCCAGATTCTTCTGTTAGTTTGTAGACTGGTTTATGTCCAGATTCTTCTGTTAGTTTGTAGACCGGTTTATGTCCAGATTCTTCTGTTAGTTTGTAGACTGGTTTATGTCCAGATTATTCTGTTAACCGAGGTGAGTATTTTTACATCTGTAAGTTAACATTTAAACTACGCTTGTAAATAAGGTGGATTCTATGTTACTGATATACCGCCCCGCAAAACCCCCAGAATACACCACTATCGACTAAGCAATACCCTTAGTTTTAATACTTGTTGATCTTGTCTAGGGGTTTTCATTTGATGATATCGTTATACATGACAGAACAAACCTCTGTGGGGATTTCTTGGCCATATTCAGAGAGACGAGACCATTTTTCCACAATTCCCTTTCTTGAGTCGACTCTAAAAATGGCCACCAAAATATTCATTGAAAACAAATAATTCCAGAAGGCGGGGTTCAAATGTTTTCCCACGATAGCAGCCAATCAGTAAGTAGAATACTGCACACAATTTTCATGGGCTTTTTTGGACCAATCAGAATCATATAAAGTGATAGGTAACACGTTGGGATATAAAAAATATGAAACTACACATACTATGGGAAACTGTACCGACTAAGTGATGAAATAGGAAATAAAACGAAATCTGCCAGACAATACAATACCAGACTCTGAAAGTGAAATAAATAAGTTACCAAATACATACAATGTAAAAGAAGTTACATGTTCGTTTACAATTTTGCAATTTACCTCTGAAGTCAAGAAGGTGAAACTGACCAAGCAAAGCCAGCAGCTCTTTTCTTTTATAGATGCTGATCTGGAGAATGGCCAAGTTGTATACTGTATAACCATATTACACCCATCAATCATGCACTAATTTTTTTATTTATAAAACTACCTAATATATGCAAGGTCGTGTTTAAATAATCAGTATAACTAGCGATGAAAACATGGGGAATTCTTTTTTCTTTAAAAATCTAACCTTTTGCAAACTATGCAACTGTAGATTGCCACCTTAACACCACCATACATTCTCTCTGTGTTAAAGAAAAAGTCCAGTACTCTGTGATATATGTGTACTATGTTGAATACACAAGTCATACATATTTATATTATGTAACTACGATCACTAAATACACAAATACACTGCAACATTCACTTTTCTCAAAGAGTATATTTACTAGAAACTAGAAGTTCTTACAATCACCATGGAATAAACGGGTTGTGTGTCGCTGCGCACATTTATTTCCCGTTAACTATGCAACATTTGCGTTCAGAATCATTGAGACATAATTTTGAGAATCATTGAGACATACGTATGGGAATCATTGTGCCATATGTATGAGAATCATTGAGACATAAGTATAAGAATCATTGTGACATATGTATGAGATCACAACTTTACTTTGATCCATCTCACTGTTGGTTCTACTATGCGCATACAATCACATACACATACAAGCGAAACTGTCATAACTAACCATTGGCACAATCCTTGCCGTTAAATCCCCCTGGACAAATGCACCGGTAATCGCCTGTCGAGATGTTGATACACGTTCCTCCATTCTTACATCTTGGAACAAGGGTGTCACATACATCTGTAAAAGAAATTTTGAAATGATAAATGGAACTTCATTCTTTTATCTTCTCTTCTCTGTGCCTGATGTTTTACAGAAATATTGTGTGAAAGTTATATATATATTTTAAGATTACAAATCAGTTCGTACCCGTTGCTCTATAGTCTATAAAACAGAAATAACTACTACTGATACAATATTATTTGTATTATTTTTGATGATGGTGGTGATGACGATGATGATAATTGCGACGATAATGATGATGTTTGTGGTGTTATATATATGTATACATTGTGTGCTTAACCTTTGCCCATGGTTGTATATTGTATGGGTTTTTGTGAACAACATATTACTTAGCTAACTTTTGTCCATGATTGTAGATTATTCTTTAAGACAATGGAAACTTGTAAAAAAATAATTTTTACATGGATTTGAGTTCATACATACATACATACATACATACATACATGCATACATGCATACATACATATATGCATACATACATACATACATACATACATACATACATACATACATACATACATACATACCTGCACACATACATGCATGCAAGTAAAAAGGCATATTCAATGTAATTGCCGTCAAGTGTGCAACATAGTCTCTATAGCTGTTTCATCCATAACATAACTTCATTTCTCTTGAAACTATTATATCTGCCATGAATATACTAAATGGGTCTATTCGTGGACGAGAAAACTTACTGGTACATTGTGTACTATAGTGCGCTGGGCACCAGTTCGAATATGCATCTATAGTACACATCAGATAACCTGGACAAGCTTTAATCCCTTTTCTGCAAAGGTATTCCCTGAATTCCTCTGTCTGTAAAACAAAAAGCGAGAGAACTCACAATAACCGTACTTAATGAAATGTTTGCACTTCAAAATGTTAGAAGTGTTCATTGAGATAATAACGCATACTGGTCATAAAAACATTTGGCAAAATATCCCTATTTGTCCGCAGATTAATGGAAAATTAGTATTTCCCAAAGTTCAATTATAAAAATTATTATCATCATCATCAATCCCATAACCCAAGAGGTCGTTGGGGAACCACAGTTGAATTTACAACCAATTCTCTTCATCTTTCCCTGTTCTTTCCTTGGGGAATCTCCAAATCCCATGCCTGTCCACTCCTTAATGTTATCTTCCTACTTTTTTCTGTCTCTTCTTCTACACCCTCACATTGTGCTTCGCAAGATTGTTTTTGCCAGTCCAGTTGATCTTGAGACATGACCGTACCAATGTAGTTTGCGCTTTTTTATAGTGGTCAAGAGGTCTTCATAGGATCAGATGGTTCGTTGGATCCTGTTGTGGACTTCTTCATTGGCTACAAGGTAAATGTATGAGATGCTCAAAATCTTGCGGTAGCATTTCATTTCGAAGGTTTGAATCCTTCTTTGCAGATCTGATGTGAGCGTCTATGTTTCACAAGGATACAGAAAGATGGATATGACAATCGAGCACATCAGCCTTATTTTGGAACCAAATGCATTGTTGGTATCTTTCCATATTGGTCTCAACCAAGGTATTGCTGCTGTTGTCTGGGCAATCCTGCAAAGTTGTTCTAGTTTGGAGACCTCATCTGTGATAATTAATCCAAAGTACTTGAAGCTTATGGCTTTTTCCAGATTCTGTCCACTGACCTTTATTTCTGCACTAATAAAGGTCGTGTTGTTTGTCGTCATTTTTTTTTCTGCGCTAATCTCCATACCATATGCTGTGGAGGTTGTGTCGAGGCACTCAACCAAGTCAGGCAGCTATTTTTCATCTCCTGCTAAACCATCAATATCATCTACGAAACGAAGGTTGGTGATAGTTCTTCCTCCGTTGCTGACAGTGCGCTTGGCACTTCATGCTCCATGACCATTTCCAGAAAAATGTTGAAGAGTGTAGGTGACAATATACATCCCTGTCTGACTCCAACTGTTGTTCGAAACCAATCTCCTCTGCTGCCATTGATGATAACAGCACTGGTGGCTTTGTCATAGAGGTGCTCAACAACGTACACCAGAAAGACACAGTTTTTCCAAGTTTAATACATCTGCAATTAATTTGATTAAAAGCTAATTTTTATGAGCTGATATTGTAGCTCATGCAAATTAGCTTTAAATAAAATGAAGTGCAGATGTATTAAACTTAGAAAAACTGTCTCTTTCTTTGACTAACGATCAATAGGCATTTAATGCAATTATATGATGTTTATTTAACTAATGGTTTTCTACAAAGCCCATTATGCAAGATCTGTTCAGCAGACACGCCCACAATGCGGGTATCAGCTATCAGCCAATCAGAGACGGGAGCAAGGGTGAGTGCTGTGCCAAAGTCCTGCATTTTATGTGTATCACAAAGAATTTGCATGCAGCTATATAATGCAGTACCATGAACATTAAAGAAGATTGGAGAAGAATAGATCCAAGCTACAAATACATGTCCTGTCTGCTTATGAGGTAGTTGATTGCCAGCAGTTCCGGAATTTTGCTAATGCTGTAGACTTCTTCAATCTTGCTCCACAGACAGCAAATAATCTGCCAAGATAAAGCACATCGGTGTATAGACAGAGTACATTGCATAGACAGGGACGGAAAAGACTATTACATTAAGGAAAATAAATATGCAATAACTTCAAGTAAGTAAATATTGTTTCAGAGCTTACTGTCCTAATACGCTATTATGCTTGATTTGCAAAAAGTACATTCACAGTTACAGCTGCCTACAAACAACTATGACTACACGTGACTCGGGGAAATAGTCATTTACATACCAAGCAACCACACTTATACACATGCTTAGACTTAACAGGGACATCCTGATTTTGAAGGAAAAAAAAGTGTGTGAATGTGTGTGTGTGTGATCTTATCAATGGTCTCCGCTTAGGTTTTCACAACTGAATTTCTCATTGGCTTACTACTTCATTTGGGTGTAAAACTTTTGTATCAGCTGTATCACAAGTTAAAAAGGTTTGATTTATTACGGGACAATGAGCACCACAACAACCTTTGACAATCCACCATTTCAGGTGTACTGTATGAGCGCCATTGGCGATGTGCAAAGCAAATATTCTGGCAAGAGCAGACTTGCGGTAGATCTGTCAGCACCCCACAGTTCTCTCAAGCATAACAGTTTTAATGCCTTACTCAGCAAAGAAAAAAATTCTCTCTCATGATGACGCTATTCATATTCTGTTACAGTTAGGACCAGGTGCTAATATGTGCAAAACTGATATTATTGATAGATTCAAGTTCATTCCCACACTCACGATACTGTGGCCTTTGTACGGTGTCAAGTGGAGGGATAAATATTTTTTCTACACTAAGTTAGTCTCTACACTAAGTTAGTATTTGGTAATTGAAGTAGTCCTAAGAGTTTTGTTACACTGTCCAGAGTGATTTCATGCATGCCACAAATATAATCATGGCATTTCTCATTTCTTGAATTTGCTGGATGATTTTGTCCACTGATGCGCCTGATTTTTAAGCTAAATGAACAATGACAATAATTACATTGATATTCAGTAGGTTAGCTATTCCAACTGTTCCTCACAAGACACTGTGGCCATCACCAGTTATAGAAGACTTGGGTATAATATCTGACTCACACAAAATGTAATCCATATTGCCACGTGATAAGCTCAAAAGCAGCAAGCTTTCCAGCAAAGGAAATTGTGCATGAAGAGAGAATTGGTTTGTCTTTTGGATCTATTTACATTTTGAAGGTCGAATGGTAGCCTCAGACGTTTCTTTCACATTATATCTGATATCGTTGTCAACAATCGTCACCGAATTATAACATCATGTGAAACTAAATAAAGAGCCTAGACTGGATCTAAAGATGTGGAGTGAGTTTCGTTCAGCGGAATGGAATTTTATTCTGCCTTGTCTCTTTTGCTGCAGATTTTTAGCTCTTCACTGATGCAGCTTCAACTTTCGGTTACAGTGGGGGCTTTTCTTGTGCAAGGCAGGTGCCTCCGAGGATCGTAGCCCGACAATATTATTTCATATAATAGGTAGGGGTATCAAGAAATTTCAAATTAATGGTCCTAGCACAAGTTTACCAAACTCCTTCGATATAAGTTATGCATGTGTGCTGTGCTTCAAATGGTTTCATCTCTCCCTTAGAGGATGGTATGCAGCTTGCTGCATCTTCATTAACTTTCATTGCTTTCTTACGCTGAGCGATTTTAAATTCTTAATACGTTGATGAGGAAATGTGAATTAGCAATGTTGATAAACCTCTCTTTGGACCTATGATGTGTAGCCAATGAAATCAGTGGAACATCAGTAATACATTTTGTGATACATTTTATGAGGACGATTGAAAGCCGCTAGAAAATAGAATTTATCATCTGGAAATATATATTTTAGTAACAGTGACGTAAGCATTAAAACGTGAATAGATTTTGGATAAAAACATTTAAAAAATACTAAATAAACAAATATCATATATTGTAGTATAATTGTACGTGAAACTAACCTCAATAATCTATTTTACACGTGCAATATGGGATTACTACGCACTCCATATTCGCATAAAAACTTGGTACATTCCTGCTAAACTTTGCTTGATACATTTTAAAAGTCTAGTCGACCTATAAAAGACTGTTTCTGACGGTGCGTATCTTATTTATGTTTTCATACAATAGAAGCTTGAAACACGATTTTACTTATTAAAAGGTTATGATTTTTTTAAAGTCATTTGATAACTAAACACAACTGAACAAACATTACGGTAAAGGCAGTGAAGGTTGAAAAAAAAACGTCTGCAAATATTTGACTCCTAGAAATTAGTTCCAACATTAGTTACATTATTATTCTTTACGGGGAAATGTGCATTTTCATGCTGCTTGTGTGTACGTTTACTTGTGTCTGTGTGTGTATTTTCCAGTCTTTTGTATCGTTTCTGGCTTGGTTTATAACTGCTTTGCATAATTTAGTTGTTATGTACGATTCCACACAAAGTATATTCATCCCATGTATGGTCATTTCAATAATAATGATTACCTCTCTTTGTTTCTTTCACTAGTTCAATTAAAACAAGCAAGTGAAGCCGTTAGGGAAATTACAACGATATATATATATATATATATATATATATATATATATATATATATATATATATATATATATATATATATATATATATATATATATATATATATATATATATATATGTAGTTGCCGATCGATATAGTGATACATTCATTAAAATTGGCCAAACCTCCGGAAAGAAACAACATTAGTGTAGTGAACAAACTAAACGCCTGTAACTGCTGTATCACATTCATTTGTTATTGAAGAAATACATAATACAAACTGAAAAATAGATGTCTGACTTTGAACAGACTGCATATGACAGACTTGTCACACGTGTTTGTCCCAATAAATCGTTTTTTATTGCTTATTAAACATCTGCATATTCGATTATCTAAACAAATATAAGGGGAATAGCATAAAAGTTCGAAATGCAATCGTTGTATAACTGAAGAGAAGGGACAGTGGGACATTTTGCCAAGACATAAAAGCAAAAAGTAAAAAGATTCTTTTGAAAACTTATCCTAGTTGCAACCGAAACCAGCTGAGGTCAACATTATTTGAACATGATTCAGATGTATACCAGCAAATTATTATTATTATTTCATGCCAACTAAAGCACTCATAAATCTTAATGTAAGATCGTTCTTAACATTCTACATTTTATTTCATCATAAGTATAAGAAATTTTAAATCAATTGAAATTTTGACATTCAAGTAAAGACTGGTATCATTCAGAACGCTGCATGATCGTAATATCTGATTGTCTTGCAACAGCCCTGCTCTAAATGGTTTATTACCCTGTACATGATTCGGCCGAAGACACTCTTATGTTAACAAAAAGGAAAGGTAAGATTAATGTATATAGTTGTATAACTTCTCAAAGAGCAATCTGATATTAGAAGAATAGGAATGAAACATTCAGTTTTGCTCACAATACAACTATTTTGCTGTAAATCTATCTATCTATCTATCTATCTATCTCTATCGATCGATCGATCCATCTATCTATCTATCTATCTAAAGGCTTACCTTGCTGCTACATTATACTTAATGCAAATTGTTTTTAAATGAAAAAAAATTGCTGCAACTTTGCATCTTAATTCAGTTTGCATCTAAATGTTAACCTTGGCTGTTTCGTTACACATAATACAGCCTATACGATACACATAATACACCCTATACGTTACACATAATACAATCTATACGTTACACATAATACAATCTATACGTTACACACAATACAGCCTATACGTTAACATAATACAGCCTATACGATACACATAATACACCCTATACGTTACACATAATACAATCTATACGTTACACACAATACAGCCTATACGTTACACATAATACAGCATATAGGTTACACATTATAAAGCCTATAAGTTACACATAATACAGCCTATACGTTACACATAATACAGCCTATAAGTTACACATAATACAGCCTATACGTTACACATAATACAGCCTATACGGACAAGTAAAATCTTAATACAAAATTCTCAGGTCCTGGGCCACTCATTCTGTTTTATTCAGATTAAACCGATTAACCAATTTCCATCCACTCTAAACAGTTAACCCTGTTCTTATTCTCTAAGTTACTGGTCCTGAAAAACAGTTGTTATTACAGCGAAATACAAGACCACAGACCTTCAAAAATTGCTGTTATGAAATATATCTTGGGTACTCATCTTACATTTTGTTTAGAAATCCTAGGCCAATGGACTTGGAATTTTATATTAAAAAAATCTAGACCATTGGGTATTAGGAAATTAGTTTCTAGCCTGCTTATTTAATGTGAATGTAGATTATTCAGTTACTTGGGTTATAAGTTCAAAATGTTATATCCTCTTCCTTAATATAAACTTTGTCATGCTTATTTTGTGCACATGATTGATTTGTATTTGTTATGATACTGGAGTTTTAGGGTTGCAATATAGATTCATTAAATACTCTTTTTTGCTAGTGTAAATAGGCTTTTCTTTATTGGTTATAATTTATTTAAGAACTTAACTAGGTGTTTATTTTACAAATTGTTTCTTTAAACACCTACTTTGGTCTATCAATTCCTTAAGACAAAAAACCTAAAGTTTAATTGTCAAGTAACTTTTACAAATATTAATATGTCGTTGAAATAAGTTAAATAATAATAATAATAATAATAATAATAATAATAGTACTTTATTCAGTAATTTAGGCCACCGGACCATATTACAAAATGCAATACAAATAAATATAATGTGTGCCATAGTTTAAATAATTTAAATATGGTGTTCATCATTACTATAGATACATAATTTCCAATAATTCGCATTATTTTATAGATACTACTACCTCTGAGTATATTATTCACCATTCCTTTGAGTTATCAAAGACTGTCGAAGACAAAAAGCCAAATTGATACAGTAAAACAGATTTCTTATAATTAATAGTGTTATGACTCATGAGGTATACACATTATTATACAGACAGAAAGAGATAATAAACTTCATTGAAGTATTTCTTTCTTATATGGTCTTACGCTGGACACACACAAACAAAATGGAATTCATCTTCTACCAAATAAACATTTTTTCCCCCGGAATAATTCACAATGCCTATTATTTCTCTCAATCCTGCCATGCCTACCTGTTTCTATTTTTAGCGTATGCGATGAGCATCTAAATTTAGCATGTAATTTCCTAAGTAAATACGTTAATCCACATGGGAGGTATTTTCCGGTCCTAGTTCGGTTTTACACATGCTATAATACCCACATTTATGTGAGTTGTTAATATCAATTCGCCAGTTTTGAAGTGGTGAATCCTTAATTCTTTGCAAAAATAGTGAGAAAAATTATTTTTCGTCTCCAACATATTGATTTAGCCAAACATACCCAAAACCGAAACGAAATAAGTAAGAGTTTAACGTTGTTTTTTCTGAGTTTATCGTGATATAAACTGTCAATTGCCGATTCACACAGAAAATAATGCCCGGAGGGCGTTATGTAAGCTGTGTGAGTCGGCAACTGACAGTTTATACCACGATAAACTCAGAAAAAAACAACGTTAAACTCTTATAATTGAAATTTCAATTATTCGTTATGTTATTTTGTTTGCATCATTATAAAATAGAAATCTTAATTGAGCGTAGTAATAAATGTTTGGGGTTTTTCTGTTACGTAGCTGTATTTAGCACTTGGGATTGTCCTGCTTGATCGTAATAAGGTCATCATAATACCAGTCCTTCAAACCATGGAAGCCAAATTTATTCATTTTTTTTTTTAAATATGTAAGAATGTTGTATCCCTTTAATGCTTACTTCGTGTCTGCCTTCACTGGCAGTGTTTATCTTTTGCTGTACACGTCACTATAAGTGGGTATTCTTAGAAAAGTAGTTCTCCTTACAGTTCATACAGAAATGAACGCAAATCATTTTGATCACGTGGTTACATTCTGACCAGTGGAAATGTTACTTTCCTGTACCAGCTACTGCCATTGCAATTATCATATCTTTAACTTTGGTAACCCAGGTGACATGGTTAGTTTCATCTAATCTTTTCAACAAAAAATAACACAGAACTAAATTAAACTGGAAAAGAAAAATAAAGAGTAAAAACCTCTGAGATATTCTAAACTTAAAGCACTATTTGACACAACAGTCTGTTACACTTTATACAAACTGACCCTACAAAAAGTTTTCCACGCGGAAGGGTTGATGTTACTCGGATAACCAGACAGTCATATTATATTTGCAAGCATTTAAAAATGTAATAATGTTCACCTATATAAGATCTAAATCATATAAATATAGTAATTTGCAATGCAGGCCTCAGTGAAGAATTGTAAAAGTTATAACATGTCAAAGAAACACAAAAAACATTTTTAGTTGTACAGTACTCAATGTAACAATTTAATGGATATTTTCAACTAATCCCTTCACCTGAGTGCAATTAAACTACACAATTATAATAACTACTATAATCTATTAGATATACATCGATTGTACATACAACTGAAACGAGTGAAAAATGCAGGACAAAACTAAAACTGCAAGTTTTAAAATTCCATTAAAAATATATTCTTTATTTTCATTAGTTTTATATGCATCAAGACCAATACAACCTGTTGTCCGTGCGGAGAGAGCTGAATTGAACAGTATCATATTGCCAACCTTGTGATTTATGTGGAATAGCTACCTATTGTATCACTGTAATCCCATGAACATCATGTTAGGACATCCTAAACGACAACCAATAATATCATCGAGGGCTATCAAACATTCCGTATTGAAAGAACATTAATGGTCGATACTGATAATACCAAAGAGAATTACACAACATTCCTGAAATACATATTATGAAATTACTTATTTGCTTGTTAACATTTTACAATTTTTCCTCACATCTTTCACGGCATCTGCTTCTGTAAGTATTAATCCGCCAAAGTTTATATCGTCGTGTATCGTCACTGTCGTTCTTAATATCCATCTTAAGATAATAAAAATATTTGCAATTAACTGCTTATCCTAAATGAATCTTATAAGTATGCATAGATGAGATGAATATTGAATTTGATTGCAAGTAAGAGAACTATTCTAGTTGTGATGTGCGTTTCCGGCAGTGTGTGCGAACGCACAAGAGCATGAATCAAATTAAGAAAAGACAAATTTTAACGAAGTTACAAACTGATCCGGTATTAACAGTTGCATACTTTACAAGAGAGTACTTCGTTCAGTTCTAGTGACAGTCATGATTGTCCATAATCTAGAATATTAAAATAAATATAGCGCAACATGCGTAGTGACTGTGAATATGACACTTATTCATTTATAAATGTATGTTCTTTTCTATATTGAATTTTACGGTGTGTCGAATAGAGTTCATACTTATAAGTACAATTGGTTATGCGCACATTGGTGGTTGTTTATTGACATTTGTATGAATTTGTGATGATTTGCCATTTGTGTTGGTTTTTGTATGACATTTGAACAATGAACTGAATAAATTAGTAGTTATCGGTGGACTGTGTAAGTAGTGAAGTGGGTCACCCTAGGGACAATGGGAATTACCATTACAGACACCTCTGGGTCACTCTGGGGACTATATAAATTTAACATGGAGAAAAATCGTGGGTCACTCTAGGGACAAGGGGAATTAGCATTACATGGGAATAGAGTTTGGGTCTGTCTAGGGACAAAGGGAATTGAACATGGGGAATAGAGTTTGGGTCTGTCTAGGGACAATGGGAATTGAACATGGGAATAGGGTTTGGGTCTGTCTAGGGACAATGGAATTTAACATGGGGAATAGAGTTTGGGCTTGTCTAGGGACAAAGGGAATTGAACATGGGGAATAGAGTTTGGGTTTGTCTAGGGACAAGGGGAATTGAACAGGGGAATAGATCGTGGGACTGTCTAGGGACAATGGGAAATTGAACATGGGGAATAGATCGTGGGACTGTCTAGGGACAATGGGAAATTTAACATTACGGAAACCCCTGGGGGATATAGCCTCAAGAGAATTTAACATATGGAAATTGAACATGGTGGGTCTGAATAGCATCAAGGGGAATTGAACATGGTGGGACTGTCGAGGGACAATGATGGTAGAGGGTCAAACACAACAGAGACAGAGACATACATACACTAGTACAAGCCTGAGATTTATATATAAAGCATTACCAAGACCTGAAATCTAGCTGGGGTGTTCAAAAATTTGCATAATTGTAATGATGCTATAAATAGCTATAATCAAGGAAATGCTCAACGACAAAATGGATGTGACTAAAAGTAACGCTAAAATGACGAAATTGTCCCAGAAGTTAAAGGAAAATAAACATATCCCCGAAAATTAAGTTACAATGGTTTAGACTAAAATGGATAAAATTAGTAACTACTTACAATATCAGCTTGTGTGACGATCGTGGATAAATACCTTTGTATCTATAATCAGCTGAAATTCCTATGAAATCCCACTATCTATTTATAGCTCCAACTTGTGGGTTATTCCTTTGGAAAATCCCACTATCTTTTTATAGCCTCAGCTTGAGTGACGTTCCTGTTTATGAATTCTAGTATATATGTATAGCTACAAAATGTGAAAATCCCCAAGTCGATATTTATAGTCTCAAAATTTCCAGCGTCAGTGACGTCACTGTAGTGAACACTAGGGGATAAATGGCAACAGTGTTGCAAGTGGCTGACCTGAATACGCGCTACTGTAGGTAGGTAGGTAGAGTGTATCTGATAGGGATAAAGTGAGTTTTATAGGGACAAACAGAGACCAATACACACACACACACACACACACACACACAACATACGCGCGCAGACACACGCACACTCACACGCACACACACACACAGAGGGAAGAGGAAAAACAAACCCCAAATATACTATCAACACAGAGGGGAGATAATAAAAACCCCAAATAAACTATCCACACAAACGTACGCGAACGCATACAAACCCCAAATATACTATCCACACTCGGGAGGAACAAAAAAGAAAACAACCAAAAATACGATCTACACAACGTACGCGAACACACACACACACACACACACACACACACTATAAAATGGATAAAATTAGTAATTACTTACAATATCAACTTCGGTGACGATCGTGGATAAATACCTATGTATCTATAATCAGCTGAAATTCCTATGAAATCCCACTATCTATTTATAGCTCCAACTTGTGGGTTATTCCTTTGGAAAATCCCACTATCTTTTTATAGCCTCAGCTTGAGTGACGTTCCTGTTTATGAATTCTAGTATATATGTATAGCTACAAAATGTGGAAATCCCCAAGTCGATATTTATAGTCTCGAAATTTCCAGCGTCAGTGACGACACTGTAGTGAACACTAGGGGATAAATGGCAACAGTGTTGCAAGTGGCTGACCTGAATACGCATACAAACCCCAAATATACTATCCATACAAACGTACGCGAACGCATACAAACCCCAAATATACTATCCACACTCGGGAGGAGGAAGAAGAAAACAACCAAATATACGATCTACACAACGTACGCTAACACACACACACACACACACACACACACACACACACACACACGCACACCACAGAGGGAAGAAGAAGAAAACCATTATACACTATCCACACGGAGTGAAGAAATAACCCTTTATATATATACTATCAACAGAGAGTGAAGAAAATAACCCATTATATTCCATCAACACAGAGTGAAGAAGAAAAAGTTTTTTGAAAGCACCTAAGCCCTCACCTGCAATGACCAACTCTGCCAAACACCTACACCCCACCCACCCCACTCCCAACACTGCAAAACCCATTTAACCCGTTATTTTATGGCATCAGTGTGTGCTTTAGAAAACATCAAGACACAAAATGATGGATGAATAGACTGATTATTGTTTACGGACTTGCATGCCTAAAGAGCGTGCGTGAAGGAAAACATCCTTCCATTTCAATTCTAACTAAAACATGATCCAGAGGGATAGAGAGGTGAAAGAGCACAATTTCATAAAGTGTGAGTAAAAACAAAACACGCCATCCTTATTATACAATGTCAAGACCAAGAGACACTTACGTTTTCTTTCTGGTCTATTCTCTTTTAGAAGGTAGTATGAAATTTCACATCAGGGCCAAAGCATCGGCTCACATTGTCAATTTTTCCATTTCCATGTCTTTACTGGCACAAGTTCTTCATCATCTTCAATTTCTTTTTCTTCTTCTGAATCCCTCTTCTCTGTTTCGTCTTGTTTTTGTTTCTTCTCTTTTTTCGTAGGGCACTCTGAATTCCAGTGTCCTTTCTCCTGACAACGATATTAGGTATCTTGACTTTTCTCTCTTTCTTAGACGAAGCAGGTATTCTGGAGACAAATACCCATTTACCTTTGCAGATATAGCAAACTTCATTAGCACACACTTTCGTATGACTCTCATCAAATCAACGACCAAAAGAGTAAGTTTTGTTGCCACTTTCGCCTGTGAATTATGCTTTCGTATGACTTTTAGCAAATATTTGACCAGCAAGTCGATCTGTGCTGACTCTTCCATCTTCTTGATCGTTTGAGAGTTGAATGAATACTCTGACGCTAAGACACTCTCCTTATATACATGGACCTGCTGCGTATGAAACCTAGTCAAATGTAATTTTGCAATAAGATGAAACGATTTCATTGAGGAAGTAAAAGGCAATGATGTACCGTATCGCCTCACACAAAACCTGAAGTGTTAGCTCAGATCCGTGTCAGCGATTTCGAAGACGACATAACTGAGCTTTCATCAATGCTCTCCAATTAATCCACAAAACCATGAGTCCTGATTCACGCCAAAAGAAATTTCGTTCGGTCCATAAAAAATAGTGTCACATCTGAGAAACGCAAAAACGAACTTCCAGAAAACTGAGAACGACGGCTTACACCTACAACGTGAAATGTATGAGTTCAAGTAGTGCGTAAAACTTAGTCAAATTAAATTTTTATAGTCAAGACGAAACGATCTCTTTTCGAAGAAGAAAGCAGACACCAAGCGACAATGGCGATCCGTGTCACACAACACTTTTCAAAATGTATATGATCAGAGGTTTGTTCTAGCGATCTGCACGGTTAAATTAAATGTTGATGTATTTTGTAATAAGACGGACACAATTTCCATGGGATCGCCCATGGAACCATTGTTCGTGCATTAGTTTAATTTTTTAAACTATTTTTTTTATATAAATCGCCTATAGGATAGACCCAGTAAAGCATGGCCATTCTCGTCACTGTGTGAATAGCTACTCAAGTCAATTCGAAGTGAACGCGGTAAGAAAATAAGTATAGCCAATGAAATGGCTTACAACGGGTGATGCATTGTTTTGTTCTAGGACTGTGTGGCATAATAATCCCTATGTTCTTGCGTTGTTACCATTACAGTGCAGACAGACTGAAATGTGAACTTACAAGCCCTCTTTGTGTGTGTTGTACCATTTCTTCTTATCACATCAAAATACTGAGCGTCACAGTATTGGTTCGCGTTTTCAAGCTGACCATTTTTTTTATATCTCACTTAAACATTTTAACATAAACACTCACACTCACATCGGTAGAGTCAGAACAGATGTGTTACAGTATTGAGGGGCATGTTATCTTTTTTTTTCAAACTAATAAATTTGGGGTTTGTATGAAGTAAATAACCGAAAGTACAGAGAAACTCAAGGATGATGACCCAATATGTCTGTCTATTGATGCGTGTATTTACTTAAGAAGAAATATGACCTCTAAAACACAAAGAGATACGGCAAGCATGATTAGAATGAACATAACGATGTTTTCCTTCACGCCCGTGTAATTTAGAGCTTCAATCCTCTTTGAAGACAAACTTGGTCTCCTTTTGTAGGGCTTGAAATAATAAAAAACCTGAAAAAAGCTTAAGCACTTTGCTATAGATAATTTCATCAACAGACTAAACAACATAAATACCGTTACAACACTAGAAAGCTTTAAATCTTCTATCAAAAAGAAATGCATCAAAAAATTAAAGATTAACGATAACTAACCAATGAACCGAATTTAACAAAGGCAGTGACATGTGAAGAAATGGCTCTCACTTTGGAAAGGTAGGCGAATGTACTCTGTCATGCACCATCAACTTGAAAAAAAATTATAAACAGAGAGAAACCTGAATTCAAAATTCAGTTGTTTTTTTTTCTTCAAAATTGTTTCGTTTCTTTTTTCTTTTTTTGGAACAAATCTAAGCACTAATATAGAGTGGAAAAGGGAAAATGCACATACAAGCTTTGATATTTCTGAAAAAATGAGGGGATATTCCTAACGTTCATAACCACCTATGGACTTGGACTTGTCTGTGACTTATCCACAAAACAAGATGTACATATTTCTGGTCAAGCTGCAAGTGTGTGCGTGTTTTTGAAAATGGTAAAAATTGGATATACAATTTTCTCGTGACATTTATAATGTGAAGAGTCTGTGCAAGTGTCAAAAGCCAAAGTCATATAAGTTTTGTATTTTGTACGGCTTGTAAAGATTTCCACTTTAGAAAATGTGAAGTATCACAAGTTATTATCACAAACAGAAGTGGAACATAGGGGCTTGCAAGAAAGAAAATAACCCAGACAGTTGGTGTCATCAAAAGTGCTAGAGACGGTACCCGAACTTGCTTGCTTGCTTACTTGAATTAAAGTGATTTTCGCTCTAATGGAGCATATATCACTTGTTTAATAACGCACCGCGTGATTTTTAATTACTCCTGGGGAAGGAAAGAGAGCCTCATCTCCGAGGCTTTTATGTACTCACAGACTACTTTTAAATTTAGCCACTCAGGTGTAGGACTAACTAGTCCTTAACAACCTGACTGAAAGGCTTTAAACATGAGTGGGAATAGTCTCACCACACACTCATTTTTCTGTCCGAGCGTGGTAAAGGAGGAAAAAAGGTGCTCAAAAAGACAGCCATGGGTGTTAAGTACTCAACAAAACGCTAGCCCGTACTTATTTCAAATAAAGTCCCGTTTTTGCTAATGGACAGTAAAAAGTACCAATAATGTGTTAACCACTTGTGCAATTAGTTCAAATCTAATGAGTCTGTTAAATTTCCTACTTCCTAACATATCTATCTAATATTAGTACTTAGTGTACATAAAAATAGCCATACTGATCTTATTTAAATTATTATGTCTAAGAGACATACACCAGTTTGGTCACTGTTAGGTTTAAAAAGTTAAGTTTGTTGCGGTGTTCCAATGGGTCAAGTTTGTTTCGAGAATAGTTTAGTCAAGGAGGGATACCAAGCCAAATATGGTTCCCTAGTTAATAAAAAGCAATCTTTTGGAACCCTAAAAACGGCTGTTTTTTTCTGTTAGAAGGTAACACGTCTCTCTTTTGCTTTCACGTTCTTTCCCGCACTCCTAGTCTCATGATTCTTGATATCAGGAAATGCGTAGCCATGATGGGCGGCAATGTAAGCAGCGGCTTCTACCAGCTGACTGAGGGGGTATCCAGTGTAGGTTTGTCTGTAGAATTGGGGAAGAACTCTGACCCTAATCCTCATTGAGAAGGTCTTGGTTTAAAGGTGTCTAGAGATTTGTAGGCAACGTATTGTATGGCTCTAATAAACTACCCTGCTTTGTTGACGTCATACAATGCTTGATCTAGACCCATTTCGGTGTACTTCTCAACGAGTGTCAGCGTCCCCCTCCTCCTCCTCAACCGCCTCAATTTCCTCTTCTGGTTCTGATACTAATTCTTTAGTTGAGGTAGATAGTTTCAAATCCGATGCTATGGTGTCTGTCGCTGTTATTGTTGTTGTGGTTGTTCTTTCAGCTGAGATTGCCTGTAGTATCGGAGTGAGAAAAGAACGTTGTTGTTGTTGTAGGGTTTGACGCCATTTTTCAGCACGCGATAGGCTATACATGGCGGCCAGTATTAATGGTGGAGGAAGAACCCAGGAAAAACCCGGAAAGAACCACCGACCCACGAGACGCTACTGGCAAGCTTTCTCACATACCCACATTAGCCGAATCCGAGACTCGAACCCACGCAGACAAAGGTGAGATGACAGTGATCCGTAACGGAGAGCGCTTTAGACCACTCGGCCACTCGGGGCCCCAGAAAAGAACGTAGTGCCTCCGATAATTATATTTGAGTTTGCCATACCGTTTGTCTAACATAATTGGCCCTTTGTTTTTGCCACCACTCTTTCCGGGGCAGGTTGTTTGTTAGGTATAGTCGGCTGTTGACTAGATGTTATTTGTGTTCTCGAGGTGGGTGGAGTGCTAACTGGCTAGGTCTGCATTTCTTGCTCCCGCTACTGTTGCGTATATTTCTTCCCTCCACACCGAGTTCTGCGCCTAATTCTTTTAATTTCGTTGTACCCGAACTTACATTATCAATATTATCACCAACAAAAAAACAAAAACGCACAGACCTAAAAGAAACACTCACTCACTTTTTTACAGAACATTACCATTTTTAAAATTTTGATAAGCGACGGAAACGAAGGACTTAGAGTCGCACTTTCTAACCAAGATAAAGAAATCATGTGCTGATAGACTCACTTCTGTATTTTTTCTTCTAACTGACTAACATATCATAGGCAATGGAATGTTATTTCTTTTCTAGAGTATGGGGTAGCCCTGAATTTTTTTGTTTGGATCTTGAAGCTATGGCGGTCGCTTAGGTTATAAGATGGCGGCCTCCTCTGACGACAGGCTTTCTCACAGGATAAGGTCTGCTTCTTCGGAAAAGAGAAGAAGAACTCTTTGGTGTCGATACAACTGTTGACAAAGCCTCTGTCAGGTTCATGCTGCTGCTGTTGCTTCTCTCTCTCTGCCGTTTATGAAGTCTGTACTTCTCCATCCAATCTTCTTTCTCCTTCTTGAATTCCTCCTTGAAGAGCTCTTCTTTCAGGTCTTCAGTGACTTTTAGCATTCTCACATTTTCTATCTCTTGTGGCTTCGGTATCAGACTGTGTCTGACCCTATGCAAATTCACGTAGGCTTCGTTTAGCTTAGCTAGTTTGGAGGACATCTTCGTAGGAGGATGAGTTAACAATGGATGGGCAGACTGGAAATTTCCCAGGTTCTTAAAGTCAAAGCGCGGACGTGAAGGAAAACATTACTACACGGTTTTCGAGCCCGAACGTTCAAATAGTGTTATGGGAGGGATAGAGAGAAGTCAAAGAGCATGAATCAAGATTCCTATAGCCAAACAAACCACAAAGGCATTTTTTTCTTCAAAACACAACATTTTTTTTAATTCATACTAACAAAGAACTCTAACATTTTTTTAACAATAATCCAACACTATAACATCAAACATTTTTTTCAAATACCAAACATTTTTTTTCAATTCACACTCTACTTTAAACAGGGCTGACAACGTTGTGAATGAAATTGTGATTTCCACTGTTGGAAGTTATTAGGCCATTGATGGACACTACGTTTCCTAGTTAGAGACAAAAGATCAGCATACTGGTCACAAAACCAGCGATGTACTTTCACATCGTTTCTAGAAGAATGACGAGGATCAAAATGAGTCACTAAATGTTCTAAAGAATAGCCCAGGCTGCAATGATGCAGAAAATACACACAGTACTGTCCACACACCAAGGAATATGTGCCTTGTTATTTCACATTATTGAATCGTGTGGTCTGAGCATTTCTTCTCATAAAGTCAATGATATCGTCTTCCAAAGGGGGCAGTCCATAGGAATCAAAATATTCCACACATCCTTCTTGAGGAAAGTAGACGGCTACCCAGTGGGTTCCTCGGAGATGACTGTCGTCCGTGTTGATCACATAAGCTTGATGGTTTTGAGGTGTGCAATGAGGGAGTTCATCTTTAGCACAGACGACAGGATTCCAAGAAGCAGTGTACAAACTGGTTCAAAAGGTAATAAACTTCTCAGGTATCCATTTTTTGTTTTTTTTCTTCTTCACAGGTAATGATAAGTGATCAATTCGATCCTGACTTTTTGCTTGAAAATGTCCGACAAGTAACCGTTTCTTCGCCTTGTCTCCCAACTCTGATACAACAGAGCTTCGATGCGATGGATCTCTTGAGTTGTTAATGGAGGACAATAATGTTCACGCAAGCCTTTATACCACTGTTGAACACGTCTTCTTCCGAGATGAGACTCCAAGCTTCGTCCAGATATTCGTCCAATTTTTCTTCTTGACTCAGCATCAGGCATTTATCGTGTTGAATTTCACTGGGATGATCGTTATGACATCCATAGCCATCTTTCTTGATCAATTCCTTAATTTTTTTTCTGTCAAGACTATAGCATAACAGAAAACTAAATGTGATTCTTGTTCTGGCCATCTAGACTTCATCATGATGACTTCTTCGTCTTTGTCTTGGGGTTCTCCTTCCTCAGGATCTTCACATTCCATGTCCAAAGAATCCCTACTATACAAACATTGATAAAAGTCTTCCATGACTTCTAATAGTCTAGAATGACTTCTCTCAAACTGTTGGTTTATATCGTATTGTCCAATTCAGCATACAGGATGACGTTCACCGTATTATCTGCGCGTAGATTTTCTGCAAACTGAAATTCCACACGCATCTGGCCAGATTTTATAGGGTGAAAATGTCCCTCCTCGCTGTCTTGACTTACAATTCGTTAGAGAACCGTTTTCGAGTTTCACTGTAACTTTCCCTTTGGAGAATGGAATATTTTGTTCCAGATCTCCTTTTATAGCAATGTTGACAGTGTCTAAATACGACTTACTGACGGGCAAATAGTGTACAAATTCACGGTGTACGTGATAAGTGTTTGCACCTTCCTGGTCATTGTTTGTGGTACTATCCACTTTGAAAGGAATGACACGCAGTAACGGAACAGAGGTGTGTCCCACCACGTTGTACTCCACCACATCGGAATATACAAAGATCAAATTAAGTCCTTGGTTCAGTTCTACCGGGTTTCCAAAAGCTCTGTAAAAATCCATATTACTTTTGATCTTGGGGCTCATATTGTTTGCGACCATTGTTGGATGTCCACCCAAAATTTCAAACAAACTACCATTGAACCTGAGGGACAATGTGTCCGTATCTTGAAATTTGATCACGAGACGATGAGCCACTTTATGGTACTCAATCTTCACACTTTTTTTGGCTCTGTTCAGTGCTTTGCCAAAGGCTAAGTTGAACCTGTCCGCAATAGTGTCCACCAAATGTTCACCACTAAAATAATAACCTGAAGGAATTTCCAAGGTGTAGATAATGAAGGCTGGATTGTTGGCTGGTCTTGTGTCCCCTAAAAACCCGATTTTGTTGATTTCTTCCTCCAATTGGGCATTCAGGATTTCCACCTCAAAAATGTTTTGCTTTTCAGTGATGTTTTTGATTTGTGTAGGGTAAATTATTTCCACTAAAGCCACTTCCCAATGGGCTTCGTGATCTAACTGGATGGTCTGAGGTAATTTGGCCGTGTAACAGCACAACGTGTTCTTGGGAAACACCTCCATGGAACTGTCACTGGGTAAGGTTAAGTAAAATTGGTTGTTATTGCTCATAATTCCAGAGTTTTGTGGCTCTCCGAGGCGATACTGGAAGTTAGAGGAGTGTCTCCGCCCAAAATGGGGTTGTTGTTGGAGTGGTGACTGGCACTGACACTGGACACAAGGTTCCCGTTGTTCCCGTTCGAGGAGAATTTCAGGGAGGGATTAGGAAGCAGGTAACCGATGTAACTGCTCAATACAATGGTCCACAAGTGTTTGTCTCCTTGATGCAAACTCAAATTGGCAATGGCTGCACCGATGACACAATACACCACGAAGGTTTGGCAGAAAAAGACGATTTGCGTTTTAGGCACACGTTTTCCATACCACACCCACAAGGGTTGTGTTTGTAAATCTTGCAGAGAAGAATTGGGTGAAGGAGTGATCGCAGTAGCTGAATCTGTGTGAAAGGGCATGATGGTCACTTCTTTTTATAGTGCGAAGCGTCGATGCAAGAATCAAAACTGAGTGGATATCCTTTCCAACGTACTTTGACTTCTTTGACACGTCGTTTGCCCACTTTACGGTTTCTGCGTTTGACAATGCCTTTGATGTCGTAAACGTCGTTTTTTTTGGTGACACGACTTGATTTGAAATAAGTACGGGCTAGCGTTTTGTTGAGTACTTAACACCCATGGCTGTCTTTTTGAGCACCTTTTTTCCTCCTTTACCACGCTCGGACAGAAAAATGAGTGTGTGGTGAGACTATTCCCACTCATGTTTAAAGCCTTTCAGTCAGGTTGTTAAGGACTAGTTAGTCCTACACCTGAGTGGCTAAATTTAAAAGTAGTCTGTGAGTACATAAAAGCCTCGGAGATGAGGCTCTCTTTCCTTCCCCAGGAGTAATTAAAAATCACGCGGTGCGTTATTAAACCAGTGATATATGCTCCATTAGAGCGAAAATCACTTTAATTCAAGTAAGCAAGCAAGCAAGTTCGGGTACCGTCTCTAGCACTTTTGATGACACCAACTGTCTGGGTTATTTTCTTTCTTGCAAGCCCCTATGTTCCACTTCTGTTTGTGATAATAACTTGTGATACTTCACATTTTCTAAAGTGGAAATCTTTACAAGCCGTACAAAATACAAAACTTATATGACTTTGGCTTTTGACACTTGCACAGACTCTTCACATTATAAATGTCACGAGAAAATTGTATATCCAATTTTTACCATTTTCAAAAACACGCACACACTTGCAGCTTGACCAGAAATATGTACATCTTGTTTTGTGGATAAGTCACAGACAAGTCCAAGTCCATAGGTGGTTATGAACGTTAGGAATATCCCCTCATTTTTTCAGAAATATCAAAGCTTGTATGTGCATTTTCCCTTTTCCACTCTATATTAGTGCTTAGATTTGTTCCAAAAAAAGAAAAAAGAAACGAAACAATTTTGAAGAAAAAAAAACAACTGAATTTTGAATTCAGGTTTCTCTCTGTTTATAATTTTTTTTCAAGTTGATGGTGCATGACAGAGTACATTCGCCTACCTTTCCAAAGTGAGAGCCATTTCTTCACATGTCACTGCCTTTGTTAAATTCGGTTCATTGGTTAGTTATCGTTAATCTTTAATTTTTTGATGCATTTCTTTTTGATAGAAGATTTAAAGCTTTCTAGTGTTGTAACGGTATTTATGTTGTTTAGTCTGTTGATGAAATTATCTATAGCAAAGTGCTTAAGCTTTCTTCAGGTTTTTTATTATTTCAAGCCCTACAAAAGGAGACCAAGTTTGTCTTCAAAGAGGATTGAAGCTCTAAATTACACGGGCGTGAAGGAAAACATCGTTATGTTCATTCTAATCATGCTTGCCGTATCTCTTTGTGTTTTAGAGGTCATATTTCTTCTTAAGTAAATACACGCATCAATAGACAGACATATTGGGTCATCATCCTTGAGTTTCTCTGTACTTTCGGTTATTTACTTCATACAAACCCCAAATTTATTAGTTTGAAAAAAAAAGATAACATGCCCCTCAATACTGTAACACATCTGTTCTGACTCTACCGATGTGAGTGTGAGTGTTTATGTTAAAATGTTTAAGTGAGATATAAAAAAAATGGTCAGCTTGAAAACGCGAACCAATACTGTGACGCTCAGTATTTTGATGTGATAAGAAGAAATGGTACAACACACACAAAGAGGGCTTGTAAGTTCACATTTCAGTCTGTCTGCACTGTAATGGTAACAACGCAAGAACATAGGGATTATTATGCCACACAGTCCTAGAACAAAACAATGCATCACCCGTTGTAAGCCATTTCATTGGCTATACTTATTTTCTTACCGCGTTCACTTCGAATTGACTTGAGTAGCTATTCACACAGTGACGAGAATGGCCATGCTTTACTGGGTCTATCCTATAGGCGATTTATATAAAAAAAATAGTTTAAAAAATTAAACTAATGCACGAACAATGGTTCCATGGGCGATCCCATGGAAATTGTGTCCGTCTTATTACAAAATACATCAGCATTTAATTTAACCGTGCAGATCGCTAGAACAAACCTCTGATCATATACATTTTGAAAAGTGTTGTGTGACACGGATCGCCATTGTCGCTTGGTGTCTGCTTTCTTCTTCGAAAAGAGATCGTTTCGTCTTGACTATAAAAATTTAATTTGACTAAGTTTTACGCACTACTTGAACTCATACATTTCACGTTGTAGGTGTAAGCCGTCGTTCTCAGTTTTCTGGAAGTTCGTTTTTGCGTTTCTCAGATGTGACACTATTTTTTATGGACCGAACGAAATTTCTTTTGGCGTGAATCAGGACTCGTGGTTTTGTGGCATAATTGGAGAGCATTGATGAAAGCTCTGTCGTCTTCGAAATCGCTGACACGGATCTGAGCTAACACTTCAGGTTTTGTGTGAGGCGATACGGTACATCATTGCCTTTTACTTCCTCAATGAAATCGTTTCATCTTATTGCAAAATTACATTTGACTAGGTTTCATACGCAGCAGGTCCATGTATATAAGGAGAGTGTCTTAGCGTCAGAGTATTCATTTAACTCTCAAACGATCAAGAAGATGGAAGAGTCAGCACAGATCGACTTGCTGGTCAAATATTTGCTAAAAGTCATACGAAAGCATAATTCACAGGCGAAAGTGGCAACAAAACTTACTCTTTTGGTCGTTGATTTGATGAGAGTCATACGAAAGTGTGTGCTAATGAAGTTTGCTATATCTGCAAAGGTAAATGGGTATTTGTCTCCAGAATACCTGCTTCGTCTAAGAAAGAGAGACAAAAGTCAAGATACCTAATATCGTTGTCAGGAGAAAGGACACTGGAATTCAGAGTGCCCTACGAAAAAAGAGAAGAAACAAAAACAAGACGAAACAGAGAAGAGGGATTCAGAAGAAGAAAAAGAAATTGAAGATGATGAAGAACTTGTGCCAGTAAAGACATGGAAATGGAAAAATTGACAATGTGAGCCGATGCTTTGGCCCTGATGTGAAATTTCATACTACCTTCTAAAAGAGAATAGACCAGAAAGAAAACGTAAGTGTCTCTTGGTCTTGACATTGTATAATAAGGATGGCGTGTTTTGTTTTTACTCACACTTTATGAAATTGTTCTCTTTCACCTCTCTATCCCTCTGGATCATGTTTTAGTTAGAATTGAAATGGAAGGATGTTTTCCTTCACGCACGCTCTTTAGGCATGCAAGTCCGTAAACAATAATCAGTCTATTCATCCATCATTTTGTGTCTTGATGTTTTCTAAAGCACACACTGATGCCATAAAATAACGGATTAAATGGGTTTTGCAGTGTTGGGAGTGGGGTGGGTGGGGTGTAGGTGTTTGGCAGAGTTGGTCATTGCAGGTGAGGGCTTAGGTGCTTTCAAAAAACTTTTTCTTCTTCACTCTGTGTTCATGGAATATAATGGGTTATTTTCTTCACTCTCTGTTGATAGTATATATATAAAGGGTTATTTCTTCACTCCGTGTGGATAGTGTATAATGGTTTTCTTCTTCCCTCTGTGTTCTGCGTGTGTGTGTGTATGTGTGTGTGTGTGTGTGTGTGTGTGTGTGTGTGTGTGTGCGAGTGTGTGTTAGCGTACGTTGTGTAGATCGTATATTTGGTTGTTTTTTTCTTCTTCCTCCCGAGTGTGGATAGTATATTTGGGGTTTGTATGCGTTCGCGTGCGTTTGTGTTGATAGTATGTTTGGGCTTTGTATGCGTTCGCGTACGTTTGTGTGGATAGTTTATTTGGGGTTTGTATGCGTTCGCGTACGTTTGTGTGGATAGTTTATTTGGGGTTTTTATTATCTCCCTTCTGTGTTGATAGTATATTTGGGGTTTGTTTTTCCTCTTCCCTCTGTGTGTGTGTGTGTGCGTGTGTGTGTGTGTGTGTGTGTGTGTGTGTGTGTGTGTGTGTGTGTGTATTGGTCTCTGTTTGTCCCTATAAAACTCACTTTATCCCTATCAGATACACTCTACCTACCTACCTACAGTAGCGCGTATTCAGGTCAGCCACTTGCAATACTGTTGCCATTTATCCCCTAGTGTTCATTACAGTGACCTCACTGACGCTGGAAATTTCGAGACTATAAATATCGACTTGGGGATTTCCACATTTTGTAGCTATACATATATACTAGAATTCATAAACAGGAACGTCACTCAAGCTGAGGCTATAAAAAGATAGTGGGATTTTCCAAAGGAATAACCCACAAGTTGGAGCTATAAATAGATAGTGGGATTTCATAGGAATTTCAGCTGATTATAGATACATAGGTATTTATCTACGATCGTCACCGAAGTTGATATTGTAAGTAGTTACTAATTTTATCCATTTTATAGTGTGTGTGTGTGTGTGTGTGTGTGTGTGTGTGTGTGTTCGCGTACGTTGTGTAGATCGTATTTTTGGTTGTTTTCTTTTTTGTTCCTCCCGAGTGTGGATAGTATATTTGGGGTTTGTATGCGTTCGCGTACGTTTGTGTGGATAGTTTATTTGGGGTTTTTATTATCTCCCCTCTGTGTTGATAGTATATTTGGGGTTTGTTTTTCCTCTTCCCTCTGTGTGTGTGTGTGCGTGTGAGTGTGCGTGTGTCTGCGCGCGTATGTTGTGTGTGTGTGTGTGTGTGTATTGGTCTCTGTTTGTCCCTATAAAACTCACTTTATCCCTATCAGATACACTCTACCTACCTACCTACAGTTCCAAAGGAAAAACCCACAAGTTGGAGCTATAAATAGATAGTGGGATTTCATAGGAATTTCAGCTGATTATAGATACAAAGGTATTTATCCACGATCGTCACACAAGCTGATATTGTAAGTTGTTACTAATTTTATCCATTTTAGTCTAAACCATTGTAACTTAATTTTCGGGGATATGTTTATTTTCCTTTAAATTCTGGGACAATTTCGTCATTTTAGCATTACTTTTAGTCACATCCATTTTGTCGTTGAGCATTTCCTTGATTATAGCTATTTATAGCATCATTACAATTATGCAAATTTTTGAACACCCCAGCAAGATTTCAGGTCTTGGTAATGCTTTATATATAAATCTCAGGCTTGTACTAGTGTATGTCTCTGTCTCTGTTGTGTTTGACCCTCTACCATCATTGTCCCTCGACAGTCCCACCATGTTCAATTCCCCTTGACGCTATTCAGACCCACCATGTTCAATTTCCATATGTTAAATTCTCTTGAGGCTATATCCCCCAGGGGTTTCCGTAATGTTAAATTTCCCATTGTCCCTAGACAGTCCCACGATCTATTCCCCATGTTCAATTTCCCATTGTCCCTAGACAGTCCCACGATCTATTCCCCTGTTCAATTCCCCTTGTCCCTAGACAAACCCAAACTCTATTCCCCATGTTCAATTCCCCTTGTCCCTAGACAAGCCCAAACTCTATTCCCCATGTTAAATTCCATTGTCCCTAGACAGACCCAAACTCTATTCCCATGTTCAATTCCCATTGTCCCTAGACAGACCCAAACTCTATTCCCCATGTTCAATCCCCCTTGTCCCTAGACAGACCCAAACTCTATTCCCATGTAATGCTAATTCCCCTTGTCCCTAGAGTGACCCACGATTTTTCTCCATGTTAAATTTATATAGTCCCCAGAGTGACCCAGAGGTGTCTGTATGGTAATTCCCATTGTCCCTAGGGTGACCCACTTCACTACTTACACAGTCCACCGATAACTACTAATTTATTCAGTTCATTGTTCAAATGTCATACAAAAACCAACACAAATGGCAAATCATCACAAATTCATACAAATGTCAATAAATAACCACCAATGTGCGCATAACCAATTGTACTTAAAAGTATGAACTCTATTCGACACACCGTAAAATTCAATATAGAAAAGAACATACATTTATACATGAATAAGTGTCATATTCACAGTCACTACGCATGTTGCGCTATATTTATTTTAATATTCTAGATTATGGGCAATCATGACTGTCACTAGAACTGAACGAAGTACTCTCTTGTAAAGTATGCAACTGTTAATACCGGATCAGTTTGTAACTTCGTTAAAATTTGTCTTTTCTTAATTTGATTCATGCTCTTGTGCGTTCGCACACACTGCCGGAAACGCACATCACAACTAGAATAGTTCTCTTACTTGCAATCAAATTCAATATTCATCTCATCTATGCATACTTATAAGATTCATTTAGGATAAGCAGTTAATTGCAAATATTTTTATTATCTTAAGATGGATATTAAGAACGACAGTGACGATACACGACGATATAAACTTTGGCGGATTAATACTTACAGAAGCAGATGCCGTGAAAGATGTGAGGAAAAATTGTAAAATGTTAACAAGCAAATAAGTAATTTCATAATATGTATTTCAGGAATGTTGTGTAATTCTCTTTGGTATTATCAGTATCGACCATTAATGTTCTTTCAATACGGAATGTTTGATAGCCCTCGATGATATTATTGGTTGTCGTTTAGGATGTCCTAACATGATGTTCATGGGATTACAGTGATACAATAGGTAGCTATTCCACATAAATCACAAGGTTGGCAATATGATACTGTTCAATTCAGCTCTCTCCGCACGGACAACAGGTTGTATTGGTCTTGATGCATATAAAACTAATGAAAATAAAGAATATATTTTTAATGGAATTTTAAAACTTGCAGTTTTAGTTTTGTCCTGCATTTTTCACTCGTTTCAGTTGTATGTACAATCGATGTATATCTAATAGATTATAGTAGTTATTATAATTGTGTAGTTTAATTGCACTCAGGTGAAGGGATTAGTTGAAAATATCCATTAAATTGTTACATTGAGTACTGTACAACTAAAAATGTTTTTTGTGTTTCTTTGACATGTTATAACTTTTACAATTCTTCACTGAGGCCTGCATTGCAAATTACTATATTTATATGATTTAGATCTTATATAGGTGAACATTATTACATTTTTAAATGCTTGCAAATATAATATGACTGTCTGGTTATCCGAGTAACATCAACCCTTCCGCGTGGAAAACTTTTTGTAGGGTCAGTTTGTATAAAGTGTAACAGACTGTTGTGTCAAATAGTGCTTTAAGTTTAGAATATCTCAGAGGTTTTTACTCTTTATTTTTCTTTTCCAGTTTAATTTAGTTCTGTGTTATTTTTTGTTGAAAAGATTAGATGAAACTAACCATGTCACCTGGGTTACCAAAGTTAAAGATATGATAATTGCAATGGCAGTAGCTGGTACAGGAAAGTAACATTTCCACTGGTCAGAATGTTACCACGTGATCAAAATGATTTGCGTTCATTTCTGTATGAACTGTAAGGAGAACTACTTTTCTAAGAATACCCACTTATAGCCACGTGTACAGCAAAAGATAAACACTGCCAGTGAAGGCAGACACGAAGTAAGCATTAAAGGGATACAACATTCTTACATATTTAAAAAAAAAAAATGAATAAATTTGGCTTCCATGGTTTGAAGGACTGGTATTATGATGACCTTATTACGATCAAGCAGGACAATCCCAAGTGCTAAATACAGCTACGTAACAGAAAAACCCCAAACATTTATTACTACGCTCAATTAAGATTTCTATTTTATAATGATGCAAACAAAATAACATAACGAATAATTGAAATTTCAATTATAAGAGTTTAACGTTGTTTTTTTCTGAGTTTATCGTGGTATAAACTGTCAGTTGCCGACTCACACAGCTTACATAACGCCCTCCGGGCATTATTTTCTGTGTGAATCGGCAATTGACAGTTTATATCACGATAAACTCAGAAAAAACAACGTTAAACTCTTACTTATTTCGTTTCGGTTTTGGGTATGTTTGGCTAAATCAATATGTTGGAGACGAAAAATAATTTTTCTCACTATTTTTGCAAAGAATTAAGGATTCACCACTTCAAAACTGGCGAATTGATATTAACAACTCACATAAATGTGGGTATTATAGCATGTGTAAAACCGAACTAGGACCGGAAAATACCTCCCATGTGGATTAACGTATTTACTTAGGAAATTACATGCTAAATTTAGATGCTCATCGCATACGCTAAAAATAGAAACAGGTAGGCATGGCAGGATTGAGAGAAATAATAGGCATTGTGAATTATTCCGGGGGAAAAAATGTTTATTTGGTAGAAGATGAATTCCATTTTGTTTGTGTGTGTCCAGCGTAAGACCATATAAGAAAGAAATACTTCAATGAAATTTATTATCTCTTTCTGTCTGTGTAATAATGTGTATACCTCATGAGTCATAACACTATTAATTATAAGAAATCTGTTTTACTGTATCAATTTGGCTTTTTGTCTTCGACAGTCTTTGATAACTCAAAGGAATGGTGAATAATATACTCAGAGGTAGTAGTATCTATAAAATAATGCGAATTATTGGAAATTATGTATCTATAGTAATGATGAACACCATATTTAAATTATTTAAACCATGGCACACATTATATTTATTTGTATTGCATTTTGTAATATGGTCCGGTGGCCTAAATTACTGAATAAAGTACTATTATTATTATTATTATTATTATTATTATTATTATTATTATTTAACTTATTTCAACGACATATTAATATTTGTAAAAGTTACTTGACAATTAAACTTTAGGTTTTTTGTCTTAAGGAATTGATAGACCAAAGTAGGTGTTTAAAGAAACAATTTGTAAAATAAACACCTAGATAAGTTCTTAAATAAATTATAACCAATAAAGAAAAGCCTATTTACACTAGCAAAAAGAGTATTTAATGAATCTATATTGCCACCCTAAAACTCCAGTATCATAACAAATACAAATCAATCGTGTGCACAAAATAAGCATGACAAAGTTTATATTAAGGAAGAGGATATAACATTTTGAACTTATAACCCAAGTAACTGAATAATCTACATTCACATTAAATAAGCAGGCTAGAAACTAATTTCCTAATACCCAATGGTCTAGATTTTTTTAATATAAAATTCCAAGTCCATTGGCCTAGGATTTCTAAACAAAATGTAAGATGAGTACCCAAGATATATTTCATAACAGCAATTTTTGAAGGTCTGTGGTCTTGTATTTCGCTGTAACTGTTTTTCAGGGCCAGTAACTCAGAGAATAAGAACAGGGTTAACTGTTTAGAGGTTAGGGTTAGGGTAAGGGTTAACCCTAACCCTAACCCTATGGAAATTGGTTAATCGGTTTAATCTGAGTAAAACAGAATGAGTGGCCCAGGACCTAAGAATTTTGTATTAAGATTTTACTTGTCCGTATAGGCTGTATTATGTGTAACGTATAGGCTGTATTATGTGTAACTTATAGGCTGTATAATGTGTAACGTATAGGCTGTAATATGTGTAACCTATATGCTGTATTATGTGTAACGTATAGGCTGTATTGTGTGTAACGTATAGATTGTATTATGTGTAACGTATAGATTGTATTATGCGTAACGTATAGGCTGTATTGTATGTAACGTATAGATTGTATTATGTGTAACGTATAGGCTGTATTATGTGTATCGTATAGGCTGTATTATGTGTAACGTATAGGCTGTATTATGTGTAACGAAACAGCCAAGGTTAACATTTAGATGCAAACTGAATTAAGATGCAAAGTTGCAGCAATTTTTTTTTCATTTAAAAACAATTTGCATTAAGTATAATGTAGCAGCAAGGTAAGCCTTTAGATAGATAGATAGATAAATAGGGTGACCCACTTCACTACTTGTGTAGTCATTTGCAGAGACATGGGTCCTCTGAAACCAGAATACAATGAAACAGTTTTATGCGGCTGGTGGTCTATATCAAGGGAAAATATTAGACCAAAGTCTTAGATTTTGTACATTTTACTTTGAATTTATTATTAGGATACCAAGAAAGTGGTTAGAGATTTAAACTCAAAATTTATTAGTTAATGAAGTTTAGAAAACTAAATTGCCAATCGTGGTACAATAGATAGTTCAGCATGTAGAAAAAGACATGTGAGAAGCAGCAACACCAGGGTTTCTTCTTTTATCTTCCATGATCGTAACAATGGTCTCATATTAGATCCCGGTCTCCTCAAAGAATACACGCTCACGCTTGGCTATCTGTTTATGCAACCCACTGAAATTTTTAAAGCATTTTCTGGCAATTATTGCTTCGTGCACTGAAGTTAATGATGTCTTTGATCTGTATTGCTTGCCGATATTGATGTGAACTTGTCTATTGCATCCTGTAGCTGCTCATGCCTTAATTTTACCGCGACTGACACAAAACGTTTGATGACCTCACCAGGATTTTCCTCAAACTAGACCAGATCTCTTTTTGCCAGCGAACGTGCTTTTTTAATGTTCCGATTTCAGTTTAGCGTTTTCGTAAGATTCTGGTACGTCACTATGTTCATGAACAAATAATAGTTTCACAATACCACGTCCGTTGCTCACTATTTCTATCATGTTATAACAATCAAGAGGATTAAAGCCACGCGAGGTCATGCAGCGAGAGGAAGTGAAAATAAGATAGTCCAACATTCGTTGGTGTATCAGTCACACAGAAAAGACTGTAGACGTTATACTTTTCTGCTGTAAGTGGTGTTGGTAAGAAAAATTCTACTGGTGTTGTGTTTACATATAACGTTGTCCACGTTGACACGCTTGTTTTATGCCACCAACCACCAGCCTGCTAATTCAGGAAATGTTGCTAGTAGTTGAGACTTCCAGAATGAAGAGTATGGATCTGAATCCAAACATCATTGCTCTGTCCTAAAGTAGCCCACTAGTTTTCTGGGTTTGATGCAGTAAGATATGTTAAAGCCAGATAAACGATTGACTTTACAACACTAATTACGACAATTACCGCAGTAAACAAAAGATGGTGATACTAAAAAAAGGAATGCTGTTTCCGCTACTGACAGTTACAATTGGAATCACACCAACATTCTTTCTTACTCCCTTGGCATCTACGTATCCTTTTGTAACAGCCTCGGTGGCCAGAACACGATTGTTGTAAAGTCAATCGTTTTATTCTGACCGAGACATAGACTACAAAAGATGATATCGCCAGTTTTATTTATCGCGTAGACTTTTACGTGTTTTTAACTTGGAGCGTAATAATCAAGAGGAGTCTCTGGTATGCAAGCCTGTGATCCAGTTGTTGTTAGTTAACATACTCTCATTCATATTAATGCCTTCTAGTACAGCGTGCATCATCTGACCCTGGTCAACACTCAGAACATGAGCCCAGTAGACAGCAGCTCCAAAAGAACAATAAGTACCCGCTTGAGTTTGTAGATATAAAGATTTCTATACATAGACACTAACCGTAATGCAATTGAACGTTCTTAGTTTAGATGTTCTTCGACGCCTATTGTTCTTGATGTCACATTTCCTACTTTGTCAGCTGGTGAGATCTCATGATCATATTTGATGTAATATTCCCAGCCAATGACACGTGCCCTCCTATACCAAGATCTGATATCTTGTTATGTTTATCAAGAGATATCAGAGATATCAAGCTATGCATTACTCACGGCTTGTTTTGAGGATGTTCCTTCAACCAACACTGTTTTTTGTAACCAGAGAGAAAATATCCGCCCATCCTAAGATCATTTTCAACCAGACTTTGTTATTTTGTTATCCGCATATAATTTTGCTGTTATGCACATTTCAACTCCATTATTTGGTGAGTTTCTATCTCCGACAATATTTATAATATTTTTTCCTGTCATGTTGATATCACCCATTGTAGTTCCGCCAGCCAACCTTTCAGGTTTTACATGATGCAGATAAACAGTATCATCACTGGTATCTTCAGCTGACATGTTAACGACTCGTTGTAAGCTCCTGTTGAGATCACCTGTCATTGTTCCGCCAGACAACGACAGCTTGGTAGCAACAGCAGCGTTTACGTTATGCAACGTAGCGGCAGTAGTGAAATCAGTAACATCAGCAGTTAACATGTTAATGGTTCGTTCTGCTTATGTTGATATCGCATGTCATCGTGTCACCAGTTCTGTCTACTTTGTGACCAGTATATGTTGTTTCAGTATCATACTCACCAACACTGAGAATGCCAAATGCTGAGGAACTCATGTCTATAATAGTTTTTGTATATAATTAAAGCAATGAATGCAATGGTTTACTTCGACTTGGATCATGTGAGTAAACCACGTTTCGGTTTGCTTTATGGGGTTGTATTCCGGATTGTCATTTCATGATCATTGGTCAAGCAGGAAGCAAAGCCAGCTTTGGGCTAAGCTATGACAAGGTAACGGGGATTTGGACAAGTACCGAACGCTGTCTGAGTTTGATGAAGCTCTTGGTGGAGATATGATTACAACTGCGGACCCGGATGATATTTTTCCTTTGGAGTAGCTAGAGGGAGATCAAGATAAAATAGTTGATAATATCAAGCTAGACATGCAGAATACGAACAAGGTCAGTGAGTATTTTTCACTGTACATGAATAAAATGTGAAACGTGATTATCGCATATAGTAGAATTATGATGTGCCCGAGAACAAGAGGCTCAACACTGATCGTTTTGATGTGTTTTCTGGGGAAATTGATAATAGGGAAATTGATTCGAGCACAAGAGATGATTGCAGAGAAATAGCTGCATCTGAGTTTAAGAAAGCGTATCCCGACGCGGCTCCAACCAAACTCGACTTCTTGGTGTTTCACATAGATAGGTGTGGATGTACAGACGTGGATTTTATGTCCCTGATGATTAGCTGCGTTTCATCGATAGTCAGTCAGTTTCAATGTGATGTTGCTATTCCTGTATTTGCTCCAGTGACGGCTAAGGCAAATTATTGATGCTCATCTACGCGCATACACGAATCAAGTACATGATCGCGATCACTGTGTTGCTTACAAAAATTTATGGCGTAGAAAGAGAACCTTCTTTTGTCAGCAAAGCGAAGAGAATCATGCACAAGAATTATAGCGCTAAAAACATGTTCTGAGTACTCGAAGAAAACATTGAGAATTATACCAGAGAAAGATCGGGTTGGGTGGTGGTTGGTATTATTGGCGCGGTAAATAATGTATTGAGTTGCCGACGAATGAGAATAAAAAACAGCCCAAGCTGTGCGAATGTGTAAACAATGAACATAAATGCTTCACGTGGGCAGTATTATCAGTGTTTTATCATTCTAAAACAAAAATGTCCTAACCGATTAAGTATATTCTAATCCCTGAAACTTCACCGGAATAGGTTTATTCCAGTGCAGCTTAATCACATAAAAGCGTTTGAAAATCTCATTAACATTTCAGTGAATGTCTTCGGTAAAGTCTATCATTTCTTAACATCTAAACAAGCATTTGATCGTAATGTCAATTTACTTAGTATCGGAGAAGCCAATAATGGTCAATACAGCTGGATTACCAACTTTTTAGGGTTAACGAACAGACACTACTACAGCAGACTGTGTCTACATGGATATTCAGGTCATATACGTTTAAAACAACACAGACATGACTATATGCAAAACATGCTTCTACTACCAGAAGAGGGTGAGTGCATAGCTCAAATTCACAAAAGTTAAACGGAGAGCGCGTGTGCTTGGTGTCATTTACACAGACTTCGAGTCGTTGCTAGTACATTAGCCGGGACTGATTACAATCAGAAACAGTCCTAAATACGACTATACCAGAAGCATGTCCCATCTGGATTTGACACGATTTATCGACATGTTGCTGGAAGAAGCGTATAATGACCAAACAGGACGATATCGATTATACAAACGCAGTCAAGTGTCACATATGGAGACAAGGTCATGGTACAGAAAGAGTCATATAACACGATCTCTCCACCGGTAAATACCGAGGTACTGCGCATGAGGCTGTAGTTTAAAACTGCAACGATCAGAGTTTATTCCTGTTGTATTACACAATCTGAGAGGATGTGATAGTCATCTCATCATCACGTGTTTTTAGGATGAAGTGTGTTTAAAAAACATGGAAAAGTCATTTTCGTTAGTGTACTTGCGATTTTCTGAAAACCTATAGTTCATGAACGCCAGTCTGGATAAATTTGTGATAAACACGAGAGAGTTTCCGCATGCCAAAGAGGAGTTCAATGACAGAGTTGATAACATTACTCGCAATGGCATTTATCTGTACGAGTAGTTCACTGACTGGGACACGTTCTCAGAGACACAACTACTAGGTCAAGAATTGTTCTACAGTACTCAGACGGCGAAAAAAAATTCTGACGCCGTTTACGAGCATGCATATCGCATGACAAAACATTTTAAGCTTAAAAGAAAAACATTGCCAAGTATCACGATCTCTACCACAAGACACAGATATATTATTACTTGCAAATATCCTAGAAAATGTTCGAGACGTGTGTATGCAACATTATGAGCTAGACCCAACGTGAGTTTATTTATCAGTAGGATTGTCATTGGACGCAGCTGCTTTAAAAATCTGTGGAATGACACTCGAGCTATTAACAGACGCGGACATGTTCGAATTTATCGAGAAAGGTATCCCGGGTGTTATTGCAGTAGTAACTCAAAACCACATAATAATCATTTCCTGAATATAGTATATGCGAAGAGTCAAAGTACATCGTTTTTCTCGAAAATAACAACCTGTATGGCTGGGAGATGTCGCAGTCAGTGCCATTTGATGAATTCCCGTGGATAAATCCCGAGTGTTTTACACAACGAACACCAAATTCTGATGATCACACTGGATACATACTAGAAGTAGACATCGAGTACCCTGCAAAGCTTCATGCTCTGCAGAACAATTATCAACGAGCACCTGAGAATATTACGGTCAGCGATGGTATACTGAAACCAACTAGCAAAATAATACGTGAACACATGGAAGTAAGAACTCCTGTGCCAAAAACTTGTGCCAGATCTTATTGAACGTCGTTATACAATGCACTACAAAAGTCTGAGGTATTATACTGAACTCGTAGTGCGATTGATTGAGCTTCATTTTGTATAAAGTTTAAACAGAGCCCTTGGGTCGAAATGTATATAGTTTTCAATACTGCCAGATGTACAGAAGCAAAGACTGATTTCAAAAAGGCATTTTTAAGCAGAAGAACGAAAGCATGTTTGGAAAGACACCAGAGAATGGACATCGCGATTAACAAATCATACACTGTATACGTTCAATGTCAACAAAATCGGAATGAGATGATATGATGTTAAACGATTTGTGCCGGAAGATGGTTGTTGCGATATGGTTTAACGCCATTTTTCAGCACAAGGTAGGCTATACATGGCGGCCAGTATAAAGGGTGGAGGAAGAATACGGGAAAACCCAGAAAGAACCACCGTATCACGAGAAGCTACTGGCAAGCTTTCTCAGATACCATATTGGCCGAGCCCGAGACTCGAACCCACGCAGACAGAGGTTAGATGGCAGTGATCCGTAACGGTGAGCGCTTTAGACCAATCAGCCACTCGCCCCCCCCCCCCTCCGGAAGATGGCATTACTACACTCGCACATAGACTAGTATATATCGTATAAATCTCTGGTAACCAAGTGGCAGATGTTAATTATTTCCTAGTTGATCTCGGGTTATAATAATGCATATCTACTATTATCGGAGTCGTAATAGTCAGAGACAATCTGTTATCGTTCTGGAGCTGGAGTCGCAGAGACAAATATCCATCCTGTCTTATTTTCTATCAGCCTTGCGTTGCAGATCTCATTAATTGTCTTTGTATCAACACCAAGAACCCTTCTAGCTATAAAAAAAATGAAGTAAAAGCTTCTCTGTAGTTAGTTAGCATGTAATGCGCGATCACTGGACGATGTGCGTTCATATAATCGTTAATTATACTAGTGCACTAGTATTGTTACAATAAAAGCAAAATAAAACGAGTCAACTCCCTAGAGTTGGTAAGCAAATATTTATTTCCATTTAGAAACATAAAATAGTAACAGGAAGTTAATGATGTGCTAGTAGTAAGGAATCAGTCCGTTCACTGGAAAATCTCCTTCATAGACACAAATCAGACTGCGGTCCTGGATGATATTCCATCGCAGATGACATGACGACCTTGAGTGCGATCTGCTTCGAGACTATGAAGTAGGTTATCAAATTAGGCCGGAACGTCTAATAAAACGCCAACGAACAAAACCGCTTTAAAGTCAATATTAAGGTAGAGTAAACGTTAGCTAGGTAGGCGAGTACAAACAGATGATATATCTACAATTTTGGTGGATGTGTACGCCAATAGCTTAATGGGAAGGTTAAAAAAGACCTACCCAAAAACCCAACATACTTCTAAACTTGTACTGATTAATTGACGACATATACTCAAACTGGGTCACCTTAGGCGACAATTTAAAAATATTCCTTGAATTCACCAATGAATTTCATATTGCGATTAGATTGAAGTCAGAGTCATCAAACCTGTACAGTATCTTCTTAGATACTCAAGCTAACCTCTATGCGTTTGACGTAGAAACCAATCTGAATTGCAAAACAACTAACCATCACTAATATCTACTCCCAACCAGCTGTCACCCCATCACGTAATTAAAATTTACATTACAGACTATGCATTTGGACCAAATGTAAATGCTCCAATCCAACTATTTCTAAAAGATAATCGGACATCTCATGGTGCATCTTAGAAGGAGATGATGAAGAGCGGACTACATTGAATAGGCTATGAACAAAAGCATAAAACTACTACAGCAGAGTATGTCTACATGGATATTCAACAAAAGTAAACTCATCGATAGAAAAGTCCTTTCGAAATATAAAACCAAGAAGGCCAACAAATGCATGGTTACTTTCTATCCCAATGATCCAGATCATTCAGAAACATTGGCACCAGATAGAAGCTTTCAAACTTCTGAAGGGCGTATTCCAAGAAGTTCTTATGGTTGGGTACCGTTGACCTAGAATTTGCAAAGACAATCTTTTACTTGCCTAGTTACCTTCAAAGGAGGTTACAGATTCAGACACATACAACTGCCAAAAGAAGCCCTGCCTTATCTGCTAAGATATGCCCTTGTGCGTTTTTGTTCTTCTATAGGATGCACTGTACCCGAGTCTGCATCATTTTAAAGTTTGAAAATGTACATTTTAATGTTGGTTTGTGCCAAAAATAATATATCATTCTCTCGATCTTTCAGATACTCGAGTGACTACTTTTCGTCACTGAGCTGAAGAAAGGGACTAAACCTGTTGTCATTGCTGTTCGGGGTTTAACGCCATTTTTCAGCACCCGACAGGCTATACGTGGCGGCCAATCTAACTAGCAGAGGAACAACACGGGATAGCCCCGGTAAGAACCACCGACCCAAGGAAAGTTACTGTCAGTTTTGTTACATACCAACATAAGGGTGAGTAATACGAAAACAGTGGTTTATATATTTTTAGATATATTAAGCATGTATTTACATGTTGTTTGCACTGACATAAATCGCTTATCAAAACTTCATGTCATGAATAGTAGATCTTTACAATGGTTATGTTCAACAGTTCAAACAGTAACTACATTCAATTTATATTTTTAATTCATTTACCTCGAAACAAGAGTTAGTTATTATTAAGAAAGATACGAATGTATAATAAAGACAATAACATCTTTTGAAGTGAATTTTCATTAATATGAATATCTTCTCAAGCCGCCTTAAAACTGATCTTAATGATTTACTGAAATAAAATAAGTTATCACTATATGCAAGTATTGTCTACTGCAGTATCACTTAACTTGGTGATTTTACATTTCTAAGAATAAAGAGAATCATTTTACATAAAACTATCACTGAAATTGAAACATAGGTCTTTGTCAAATGCTGAATATTTGTCAGAGGTTAACAGGTCGTCATATTACCTAATTCGGTAAGCGGAGTGATCTATTACATCGCGTAAGTTCAGTTAAGTCTATAGCTGCGTGAATAAATGTAGAACAAACACGTGAAGAAGAGTACTGGAGTCTTTATCTGAAAATGCACGCTGAATAATGGCCTAAATGAAACAAATGTAACCTTCCCAATGCAGTTGTATCAAACTTCCAATCAAATATCAGTTCATCATCCGCAAACATTTATTACGACAATATTTACTCATGTACACATTCCATAACATGTTATATGAATTATTAGTAGTTAGTAATAACATTATTAGCAGTAATATCCCGCTGCAACATTCTGATGGCAAATTTCCTTTACTATCTCTTACGCGCATAACTTTAGCGAGATAAAATATATTTAGTATATATTGCAGTATCTGGTGTTTGATTGTAATGATTTTCGCCACACATTGTTTCCGTTTTTGTCCTGGTCCTGTAAGGTCAAAACAATTTAATTATCCGTATGTTTAACGCGCAATTACAGAAATCACCCCATATTTTGTATTATTGTTTCACAGGTTTGCTAATCTAACAACGACACAAAACAGACATGCAGTTTACTAATTGCAAGACACTTTCTCATTTGACTTTTTTCTCCCCATTATCAAATTCTTCGTTGTAGATTATCTTGTAATTCAAGCATCTAAAAGTCCAAGTTTGTGTTTAACATTTGTTTTGTGTCTGTTATGTTGTCTCTTCGCCTAACGACGAGCTTAATTAGTTGGAAACAATAGGAAACTGCTTTGTAATTGCACGGAATAAGGGAAAATTAATGTTTTAGCACTCAGCTATCATCGATTCGGTGGACATCGAATATATTTGCCATATACTTACACGGCACTCGGAAGATCGCAACTCACACGTTGACTCTTTTGACATGTCGTAGCAAAATGAGGGCGTTGTGCTACGTTTCACACGGTTTCCATGACTAAGGAAAAACTTGGCTTCTGTCTCGGCCATGCGAATCTCGTTCGACAGCTGTTTGCGATTGTAATGAGTCTGAACAACTAGATGAAAACAAATAAATAATCAGAATCAGAAAGACAGTAATCTGAGATTCCTTAAGAGTTACTAGTTTAAAAAAAAAATAAAACTAGTAATTCCATTAAACCTCCTGAATGTTACTATAACTATGGAGGATACATATAACGATGCTTGAAAGTACAACTTTACACAAGGCCCCTCATAATACAAAGCCTATAGGAGCAGTTCAACCCAGCTCCGCGAAGACACTGTTGTCATGGCAAAACGAGCTTGTATGCTCTTGTTAAATAATAGAGTTTATGATGATGTCATGCTACTTTAAGTACGGTATAAGCAAGGAATTTGGGAATAACAGATTCCTTCATATACATCGCTGTAGAATAGGATAGTTCCACCCTCGAGATCAAACTTTTGCGTCAGACACTCATATATAAGCCTGAAAGTGGAATCCCCTCCTCTATACTGACTCATAATGAAAGATGCTTTGTCTCACATTTAACAAAAAAAAACAAAAAAAAACGAGAACTCAAAATAGTGTATAGCGAATTCTGATGTAACACCCACTGAAAGATTCCCGAACGTAAAATGTTAGGTTCACGCTGAAAAATTGTTAACTGTTTATGACGCTTAAACACATTTTAATTTTTAAAGAACAGTGGTTGAAACGGCTATAGTAATGGGACAAAAACAGCGTCTGAATTGTGTGCCGCAGTAATAACAAAAATGTGAACAGGCTTAAATTAACGTCTACTCATATCCATAAGATTACTATATACAGACACAAAAATGAAGAAAACAAAAACCCTCGATCCAGCGCTTTGATCTAGAATCCATTTGTTCTTCAGAAATATAAATGAGATTATGAACTTTAAACAAGAGTCCCTCGACGAGACTGAAGCTCTACTGCGCGAATAGCATTTCCTTGAATTCATGGTAAAAACTTTCCTTCCGTAGTAAGATCTTCAAATTAGCTGCTGTGGTGGATATGCCGGATGTCAGATTTCCACCATTTTCACGCAGGACTAAACATGTATCATAAGAGATCTTTTGATGAAAACCAGATGTCCGATTGGCACCATTTTCACGCAGGACTAAACATGGATGATAAGAGATCTTTTGATGAAAACCTGATATGAATATGACCACACATGCAGGTGAAGAAATGATAGCAAGATGTTTAAGGTATCCTTTGTTGCAGCCATACTGGATTTACAATTGGCACCAAATTAATTGAAATCTAACTGAATATCATTAGGCGGTTATTGTTGAAAACCTCATATTGATATAGCCATCCATTTTGGACGAGTAAAATAACAATATTTTTACAATTGTTACCATGCTGTCTCTATTAAGAGTCGATTTGTGTCAGTTTAATTTACGAATAACTTGACACCATAACTACTTTTCTGATGAAAATTAAAAAGACAACAGTTCAGAATGACTTTCCAATTAAAATGAATATCAATAACAAGACTTTCAAAAAGGCACTATTTTAATTCATGGCCAAGAGTACATTATAAGACTCGATAAGACATGACTTCTGGTGCAAACCCCACGTTGATTTGACCCCTAGTTGATCTGGCCCTAGTTGATCTGACCCAACGTTAATCTCAGCTTTCATTTTACAGGAATAACAATAGCAAGATGTTTAACATGACTGCGATAGTGGCCATATTGGATATCAGATGCGCACCATTCTGGGTTAGTACCAACTAGACAATCCAAGATGTCTTCTGTTGAAAGTAAGATGTCAGATATGACCAGACATCTGGGAGCGATAACAAGATTTTCCAGATGGTCATTGTGCTGGCCATATTGTAATTCCGATTGTGACCATTTTCATTTACCACCGACTAGATATCAAAAGAAATATTTCAGTGAAAACCCCATGCCGATATGATGATTCGTTTAGGAGAATTAGTAATATCAAGAATTCGAAATGGCCGTTGTGGTGGCCATATTTGAAGTCTTATTGGCACGATTTTAATTCAGGACATCACAAGACGTCACTCTCGCTTGTTGATACAACCATCCATTTAGGATGAGTGGCAAAAAAAAAAGATTATCAGCATGGCCACAGTGACAGTCATATTGGATGTGCGAGGGGCATCATTTTCATTTCAGACCAACCAGACAGCATACAAAAGTTTTCTGATGAAAAACATCGCGTCAAATATGACTCTCCTTTGAGGAGGAGTAGTAAAATGGCTGCTTTGGCGGCCATGTTGGACGTCGGATCCTGCTCCATTTTCATTTAGAACCAATTAGGCTTAATAAAAAGTGCTTTTAACGAAAATCCCCATTTGATATGACCACCCATTCAAGTGGAGTATCAGCAAGATTCTCAACATGGCCGCTCTGGCAGCTTTATGGGTTTTCCCGGGTTCTTCCTCCACCATTAATACTGGCCGCCATGTATAGCCTATCGTGTGCTGAAAAATGGCGTTAAGCCCCAAAACAACAACAACAACAACAACAACAACTGGCAGCTTTATTGAATGTTATTTCCATTTAGCACGAACTAGACCGTGTGATGAACGTGTGTGTAAAGTCTCAAGGCAATCTCCGAAGTAATTTAGGAGGATTAACGATAAGACATTTGTGCTAACCGATCACGGCAACGGACGAAAGACCATAAGCTCTTCTAGTTGATGATCAACTGAAACACTTGCAATTACAACAACGTTTTTTTTTTTCGACTTTTATATTGGACTAAAGAAGCCGTATATTCGGCTAGGTCGATCAGTGCGAAACGGCCTGTTTGTGGTACAATGAACTTAAACGACTGCTTGTTTTTGTACGTAAACGTGTTTCAGTTAACGATTATTTTAATTACAGGGATCGAATGTTAAAGTGATGATGGAAATCGAGGAGTTTTTCGACTTTGCGTGCACTATGCTAGCAATAGAAGGCCAATGTGAGAAAAGAGTTTCTTTACTTTATGTTTTCCTAATGACACAAAGGGACGTATTTAGATTGGACATTTAGATTGGACATTACTCGCAGACAATGACAAACTTTAGTAACAATGGAGCTGTTGCAAAGGCTAAATCAAACTTACACCTTTTGGTCATAAAATAATATAACAAAATGTCTTAAATATTTTATATTAAAAACTTGCTACTTTTCAGCCAACGTTTGAGTAACACTCATTACATACATGTAAACTTGGCCACTCACCTGTCTGGCTCAATAGCCAACTAATGATTAGTCCGAAATTCAACATCCCTATTTCCATCCCATATGTATTTTTGAATGACGGTGACACGTGTGGTAAGTATATTTCACAAACGCTATGATACAAATAAATTTTTGTCTGATTCCAATAGTGTACAAGGAACAGAGTACAGGCAATCACTGTCTACACCCAGACCCGTCAATACTGTTATTGAACTTCCTTGTTCAGTAGTTGTAACCAGGATACCGCGGGGGAAAAGGACTTCAGCCTCGTTTATGAGAATCGTGATATGGAATAAGGAAAACATCAGTAACGTTTAAGAATTTATAAGAAATGATGGTAAACTAATAGCTCTCGCTTGAGTAAAGAATTTATTTATAAATAAAATAAAATATAGTATTACCATATTTTTTTTAATTATTATTATTATTATTTATATATTCTATACATTATATATATATATATATATATATATATATATATATATATATATATATATATATATATATATATATATATATATATATATATATATATATAGTATGTACGCTGTATCAATGATATACCACGCGATATATAAATTTTTCTTTAAAAGAAAACGAGGCTTGCCGTGTTTCCTTTCAATAAAAAAATTATATAACGAGTATATCATTGATACAGCGTACATACGATACATATATTTTATTTATATCACATACAAACACACATATTTGCCCTTTGAATGGAGTTACGTTATGCTCTGAGCAACTGTGTATTGACCATATGAATGAACTCCTCACATCCCTGCGAGTGTGTCATCTACAAAATGTAGTTCTTCGCCTTTTTTTTGTTGTTCACAATCACATATGCAAATTGATAAGCTGATTGGTTTCATTTTGAGTTTCTATTTTTATTCACATTTATTAAATCAATGTAAGACACACTCATGATTTAAAAATAAAATATGGCTTTTATGAAGAAAGTATGGCACTACAAACACGGTTAGCTTCTTGTACACTGAATCTAAATTGTCAGGAATTCACGTACTGGCGTATGGAAATTAGCGTGGAATAGAAACTAAGCGAAATGACGAATCCAACAAGATGTAATAAAATATTTTAATATATTGACAGTTCATATAAGTCTTTATTCTGCTTTAATTAACATTTCTAAAGACTATAAAGTTCTCTCTCTGTCTCTGTCTCTCTCTCTCTCTCTCTCCAATAATCCAGAAAGAGAGAGAAAGCGGGGAGGGCGACCATTTGGACATTTTTATATTTAATAATTATTAATCGATTTTTAGAACATTATAATAGTATTAAGAAACAACAAGAACAAACTATTAAATACGCTACAGTATGTGTGCCTCGTAACCGACAAATTTAACATGTAGGCCTAATGTCGACTGGCTATTGAAACTATGTATAATTGATATTATGAACACTATATATAGATCCCAAGGAAAGCGTAAACATACCGTTACCACGAACCAGATTAATGTAGGTTACTTGGTACAAGTTCAGTTGTAATCTTTTCGTCCAACGCAATGTTTTCCTCTCACTCCAGATTTTTGCTTAGTTTGTCGCTTACGCACGACAGGGGGAGAGGGGAATGGAAAAAAAAAAAAAAGATTCCGATGAAAATGTGTACTATTTTAATAACATTTATAAAACAGGGACTATTAATACTTTTATCTTTATTTTAATATGTCATTTATGATTAATGAATGAGTAGAAATTCATCATTGATCTGTTGATTTTCGGTTCGACTTTAAGGTTTCAAAGACCGACGATTCTACTTTAAATTGAATAACTAGTTAAATCTATAGTATCCTATATGCGCTGATAGATTTAGTTTTATAAGTCCAACTACGAATTTAAGTTTGTGACAAAGTTGACACTGGGATACAAAAAATAAATGTCTTTTTACTTTCATAACCTTTTTATACGCGCATGTTTAGCAACTCATAAACCAATTTGTTAAACTTCTTCTATTGACATTGAAGAAAATCAAGGAAGTTTTAATCGGGACTTCTCTGGAGATAACACAGGCAATTTTGGCTGTCAAGTCCACACTCAAATTTCTTTATTGACACTTCTCTAGTTTTATCTGACATGTAAACAGTTTGAATACGTAAACTCAATAAAATCACCATTGGTCTCAGCTGGCGAGAATCTGTTAAGAAAGTCATTCATGTGGTAAATTCCAGATTTTTGTAAACTGAGTCAAAGCCAATCAACTGCGCCAATAATAATAATAATAATAATAATAATAATAATAATAATATTATTATTATTATTATTATTTATTATTATTATTATTATTATTATTATTATTTATTTTCATCTACTTTAAACGTTTTTTTATAATTGCGGACACTGTCTCGCAAATGAATAACGTTTAAGGGAAAAACCATCTTTGAGTTTTCGTTATGGTGGAATTATGTTTTAGGTAGCTTCCTTATAGTCTTTCTGGTCAGTTTAATTTTTGCGCTTTCATTTAAAATATGCATATTTATCTTCTTGACACACATACATACTCATACACATAAAGCAACACTTATCACATACATTAAAAAAAACACACGGCAGTTAAAGTTTTGGCATTAATCAAATTGATATACCAATACTATTGGTATATCAAATTGTGATCCGCCCATGGAGCAATCAAAATAAGACTGCCTCAATTTTTATTTTAAAACACCGAATCCAAAGATATCAAAACTCTTACCTTAAATAAATAAGTGCTGGTTTCTTACAAATTTCATGAACTTTCGCAAATTGTGTATCTTAGATTGTCATCAATCCTTAATTGTTTCTTCACCTTTCTGAGAGAGAGAGAGAGAGAGAATTAATCGCTGGATAGTTTTCTCTGTCATGCGCTGTTCAACATATAACGTGCAAGAATTTAAAAGCTAAATAGCGTTCTCAACATGTTTTACTTATTTAATTTACCATGCCCCCCCCCCTTTATCCTCGTTAAACCAAGATATAGATAATCCATCCACAAACACAGTAGTTTCGTCGATTACTTGGAGCCAATGCTTGTATAAATACATTATTTGTATGTAAATCAACCACCTTTCTTTGAGAACCTAACTTCTTTTTTAAGTGTCTGCCTGGCAGAGTTTGATTTACGGCAGAATATACGCTGTAGTACAGAGTGGGTGATCTTACAATACGTTCAGTTTCATCGCAACCTGTTCAAGAAATTTAACGCCAGCGTCAAGTTAGACAGATATGCAGGTACAATCCTTACATAATCGATCTCCCTTCTTTCTTTCTGTTCAGATATATCAACTTTTGGGCAAACGAAAAAAACAAGGCGGGCCGGGGGGGGGGGGCCGGGGGGGGGGCCGGGGGGGGGGGGGCAATAGAAAACCAACAATCAAACGAATGATACAGTCTAACTTTTACGAACTGTCAGAGTCTCATGTCGATATTGAAACTAGATATCATCCAGTTGAAGCTATTTTGAGTTCCGACATTAACATGACGGTGAAGAGGTTATAAATCTGTAACTTGGGTCATGAAGATATATAATGGTGCGAAGAAACCCGATACAAACGTGAGCATTGTACTGAAAATGCTTGTGTCTAATACAGAGTCGTTATTGTTATCGTGCTGATATTGAACACGGATTATTTCTGTCATAATACAATGTTAAATGTATGCTAGATATTACGTTATTATTATTATTATTATTATTAGTAGTAGTAGTAGTAGTAGTAGTAGTATCATTAGCTCGGGACTGTGAAGCCATCATAAAACGATAGAGAGAGCTGATTTTCAATATGATTTCGATTATAAATGTTGGAATTATTTGGGAGGTTGGTTTTGCTTGTTTGTTTGTGTACTTTTTGAAAGTTTGCAATGGGTTTCCAAATTTAGTTACAATTCCATCCAAAATGAAACGTTTGACATATTTTGTAGCTTTCATACTATCGAAAGCATATTCAGAACCGATTTTAAAAGGTGACTTTTTGTATTTGAACTCGCACACGTTCGGTTGCGAGTCTGATTGCTAACCACCAAGCCAACGCGGCAGAGAGAGAGAGAGAGAGAGATTTAAGTATGAAGTACTTCTAACTAAAAGGATTCCTCTATTTAGTAAAGGATTATAATAGCACAATAGCCACATCAAGTGGTCGGCCCCACCTGGGCGGACGAAGGCTCATTATGATGTTTTGCATGATCGAGATTCATAGGGATAAAAAATAGGTGATAACAGTGCATAACTTTCTGCCTTGCATGTATTGTCACAACATTTCGAGCTATATTCCAGAATTTGTCAGTTGTTGTTGTTATAGGGTTTAACGCCATTTTTCAGCACAATATAGGCTATACATGGCGGCCAGTATTAATGGCGGAGAAAAAACCCGGAAAAGCCCGGAAAGAACCACCGACCAAAGAGAAAATACTGGCAAGCTTTCTCAAATATCCACATTGGCCGAGTCCGAGACTCGAACTTACGCAGACAGAGGTGAGATGGTAGTGATCCGTGATGGAGAGCGCTTTAGACCACTCGCCCACTCGGGGCCCCGAATTTGTCAGTAGCTAGCTTTATACAACTATTGCCTGGACTTCATGTAAATCTCATAAAACATCTGTATTGGTTAAGTCAGGGTATTCCAATTAAGAGCTTAGCTAGTCAAGCACCTGCACTGGCCAGTGGACAAACAACATGCAGTTATATTTACTTGTTTGCTATGTGCAACCTCTGAATTTGACAGTATCTTAAAATTATTTTCCAAACACTCGATTTTTACACTACAGCAAAGCAAAATATCTCAACTCACTTTTGTAAGATGTTCTTGATACACCTGTATATTAAGTAATGTATTATGGTCAATTTAAACCGTGCAGATCTGCACAAAGCAAGAGTTAAAAAGATTGAAAATGCGAAAGCTGGATCAACCTAGGACACATACTCTCATTGTTATCTCCACTGCAAAACCAGCTCCTCGGGACATAGCCTATGATATCATGAATGCATATGAGCGAAGTAGAAAAGTCATGCAAACCTCGTATCTGAGAGGATTGAGAGCAACCCAAGAATGAGGAAATTGCTTGACCCCGTTGAAAAGGAACAATCTGAAAACCAACAGCAATATGTGTAAAAAGAAGGAGGTCAAATGCAGTGAGAGAACCATAACTGTGTGCAGCCACACTACTCTTTGCTCGCATCATGGAACAGGACCGCAACTTTCAGTAAGTGGATGTACTTTAGCTTTAGATACATACTCGTAAGACAATGTAGCACAAACTGAAAAATTGCCAGAAATTCTGTAACTGTGTTTGATGGAATGAATCTTGTTCAGAGAGTGAGAGGTGATCAATCTATATTTGGTGAAGTGGCCATGTCTATTCGGTACGGCTCTGAAAGTAGGAAGTTTAAGTCCAAAATTAATGTGGTGTATGACACATACCAGGAAACATCTATAAATAACAGTGAAAGGACAGTCTTAGGTGAAACGCCTCGACTTCAGCTGCAGAGCACCACAGCCTCACGATCTAAAAGAAGAGAACATTCTGAGCCAAGTCAGAAACAAAACAAGCAAAGTCTCATTATTGGTGAATGAGCAGAAGTAAGCAGATTACACTGAGAAACACACATCATTATAAGGTACTCTTTTAAACCTGTGAGAATAAATACATGATCGCATTAGTACACAAGAGAATGCAGATGGCCCTTTTGTTCCTACATGCTGCGGAAGATTGCTACCAAGCAGTAGTGTTCATGACTGCATCAGAGTCCCAAAATCCGACACTAAAACAAGCTCAAGAGTCATTGACATTTAGGACATAGCAGCTAAACTGGGCACACAAGTTTGTAGAGCACTCATAGGCATGCTTGCATATTCCGAATGCAACAAACTCATCAAACTTTATGCAGAGTAAAAGCAAGTGCCCTCAAAATCCTGAGTGACAACATAGAGGCGTATGAAACCTGCACATTCTCTATGTAGCTAAATTTGAGTTATCACCGATTCTGTTCAAAGAAAGGTAAGGTTGAGATATATCAGCTATCCCCACCCTCCATGGAGTGAATGTTTACAGAAACATGCCCTACGGGCCAATTGCCAGGCTACCATATGAAAGAGGTGTCTGTAGAAGGACCTAGCCCAACTTGGAAAGGCAAGTGGACAAGACAGGATGTGAAGTACAGTTGACAGTAGACTGGATGGAAGGACAGGAACTGCAGGCCTTCAAAGATACAAAGGTACACTAATATATCATTTTTTACTCTGATAATGGTGCAGCAGGAGTAGACGGTGATGACGTTTCATCTGGTAATGAGTCAGATGATGATGATGATGATGATGATGATGATGATTATGGTGATTATGGTTGTATTACACATTGCAAGATTCATTCCATCATTACTGCTCATTCTAGGGCTTTTCTTTGTTCTACCTTTGCATTGTATTTTCAGGTAAATATTTAATCTGCAAAAAGATTTCATTTCTGAGCAAATATACAAGCCCATCAATATTTTTATTAATATTCTTTCTGTCAGTCACTGTCTAGATATCTCCTTTAAGAAAGGCAATATTATAAAAGGGTAAAACTTATTACATAAATGTACACTTCATTGCAAGAAAATGGTTGGGGCCAGTCAATTATTATTTGTTCCTCTAATATGCAACGTAACTGGTGTGATGAAGCACCAGAAACACGTTTAGATGACCATAAGTCCATTCCTTACGAAAAAGGTATCAGCATATGAGATTGCGTAAATGGGGAATAAAATACCCTGCCAAGTAATAGTTTAGTACCAGTCAGAGCTTAAATGGTGAATAAAATACCGTCAAGTAATATTTGAGTACCAGTCAGAGCTTGCAAATTTTGTGTTAAGATAAAGTAAGCAAAATATGATACCAATAGCAATAGCAACATGAGATACCAATAGCAATAGCAAAATAAGATACCAATAGCAGAATAAGATACCAATAGCAAAATAAGATAAAATAAGATACCAATAGCAAAATAAGATACCAATACCAACAGCAAAATAAGATACCAATAGCAATAGCAAAATAAGCTAACAGAAGCAAACGCGTTCAGAAAGCTACAAATAGCAAACGAGTTCAGAAAGCTACCAATAGCAATAGAGTTCAAAAGGCTATTTGTTACATTGGTAAGCGCACATTTTTTGTAACTAGCGCTGCCCATAATTTTAATACTCTGACTTAACTAATCAATATTTGATAGGAGATTGATGTAAAGACTCAGCATCACAGTTGTTGAAATGTAAGAAATGTAACTACCGGCGAAATCAGGGGATATGTTTGAAAATGTTATGGTAACATAGAAAAAGCAACATAGAAAAAGCAAAGAGTTGTGCACTACTATCCCCTATTTTGCATCTCCATGGATTCAGGCATTAGCAAGAATCATAATAAGCCTTCATTCCCCCAACTCCACCCCCACCCCACCCCACCCCGGGTGGTACCATCGGCCAAACATTTAAGTCCTGCTCAGGGACTATAGTATAGCCACATAACACAGGCTCTGTGGTATAGAAGAATCCGTGGTATACAAGAATCCGTGGTATACAAGAATCTGATTTATAACATCAACGTTTAAGTACTTTATGCACAATAATCATAATATTCTTTTTTTAAAAATCAGACATATTAACAGGAATCTTATTGCAAAAGATCAAAAAGTTAACAAAACAAATATTTAACTAACACAGTTTTCACAATTGAATTAGATGACCTCAAAGCCTTACTTCATCTAACGTCAAATGATCGGGGAAATGTGTGATGTACTGTGATGCATTAAGCTCAATAATTTAAAAACAGTACATTTCAGCCATGTTTATTATGCAGTGAAATAAAAATGTTTTCTCACTATTTTAGGCTATTAGAGAGTCTGAGAGTCTCGTTGTTTTTATAAATATAGCAATGTTTTGTCTACTTGGATTGTCGGCATTGAGCCTATAAAATATTACCACCCATAGTCAGATCTGATCCAATATTCCGAGGTCCTTTCGTACCATCTCGGTTATTAACGAAACAATAATTTTATGTCATTCAACCCCAACACGAGCCAGTACCTAGGGATCGCTAAACAATACTGTCTCAAAGAAGGCGTTGCTTAATATACTGTAGTAAATTTAGAGTATGTGCACTTGGTTCTAGCGCCCCGTTTTAAGCAGTTCTTAGATTTGTGTGATTACTTGTTTGATTATTGGAATTCGGCGCCATGGAAATATTCCTGGCCCGAACTAATGAGCTAATTAATAGGAGCAAACGTCACGGAGTGAAGTGTTAGTGTGTTTCCATGATGTCCAGGTTCACTAGTAGTGAATTCCGACCAAAACCGAATGAATGTCCCTGTCGTAAAATAGTACATATTAAAATCTAGTGGTATACATTGGTAGCGTGACTGCAAGGACAGTATTTACGTTATTAAACCGGTAAATTGCACAAAGGAATAAATAAAAAGGAATAAATAAAAAGGGACTTGGCAGACACCGTTTATGTCGCCATGCGGGCGAATATGGTGCAGTTGTATCGGCGAAATGTGCCTGGAAAGCATACATTGACTGGCCTAAGGTGGCGGAGTTAAAATAGTTCCCATTGTTAAGGAGTACTCATATATGTTCTAAGGCGTGAACGGTTGGTGGTACGGAAATATAATGAAGCCAAAACACGCAGATGTACGGTTGATAGATAGTTGGCAGTTTGGTTTATCTGTGGTCTTACATTAATTAGAGGAAAATTTAGGTATAGAATGGACACGTCGGGCTTTCTAATTTACAACTGAGATTGTATGGAAGTCTTTGGAAAGTCGGGGTAAACTTATGACTTCTAGCGAGAATCGCGCCAGGGTTTGACAACCGCTCGGTCAAGTAAATACCCGTGTGCGTGTAACAATACACACGGAGTGGAAGCGTTTAGGACACTCGGACATGTTTTCAAGCATAAAAGTATTTGTACCGAATGTACAATACACTAGGAAGTGAAGTGAATGTAAACTTTCAATATGATGCGACTTGTTGATCACTGGAACGTCTTTTGTTGTCCTAAGAATGTGGTACTAATATAAATTTATACAATCATATAATTTGATGACTATAGCATGATCGGAGTTCGAGAATAGAACTTAAAACACAAAATTTAATAAAAGACATTATGGTTGAACATTCTGAGTCGTAGTGGGTAACTTTGCATTGAAGGTGTAGTAGTCTTAAGTATGCACCCCCAGCAGCAGAGAGGGTGAACAGACCATAGAATTCCGACAAAACAAATAAAACAAACAAATAAATCATCTCGTAGAAAGGTCCAGATTTTACAAATGAACTTTCCTTGAGATGTTTATTTTTGCAATGACTGATTGTGCTAATAAAACCTCAGTTTGAAATAGTAGCTGAAAAAATAAAGTACTCTACGTGTTTATTTATTTCTTGTTTATTTTTTTGACGACCAACGTTGGTAGGTACCCTCTCTGCTGCTATTAATTTACCACCATACTAAGTTTGATGAATATTTTTCAACGCGTTCTCGCTGTCGTTTTTCCTCATCTGTTTCATCTTCATCTGAATCTTCGGAATTTGTTCTATGTTTCAAGTAATATTCAAGTTCTGATGGTGGTTTTTCTATTTTGGGATTTATGTTCTTTCTTTTTCCGTAATAGTTCATCAAACTTCGATATCGATCTCCACCGCAATTTTTGCAAATCTGATATAATCCTCTAACGCCGTTGTTACATCCAACACATCTTCGTGGACCAGCATGAGGGTTTTTCTTTATAAGATAATTATGTTTCTTGCAATATTCTCCACGGCACCTTTTGTTGCATTTATCTGTTGTTCCTTGACGCAGCCACGCACAGTTGTTCATTATATTAATGATATCTGTTTAATTCAATTTAATTTTATCATCACCCCTGTTACCCAAATATTTTATCAATACCCACACGATATCTTGTTCTTGGATCATGTAAATTTATTGTTATAAATCCATGCGGGGTAGCTTGCGCTCGTGAGAAGAAATTTTTGAATTTAATTATATCCATGTCACCACCACACCAAGTTTGATGAATATTTCGCAACGTGTGTGTGTCTACGCCATTAAACACAACTAAAATGTTGCAGTTGTCTCTGATCACTTTTGGTATTTGTGTATATCGTTGAGTAACATAGATCACGTCTGTATTTTTGTGTCTACCTCGGGAAAATATTCTGGCTGGATTTGATTGTTTATCTAGCATCACATCGTCGTATACAACTAAATTATTAATAAATCCGTCTATGGAATCTACGGATGGTGCTTCATCAATATCGGTTATAAACTCTATAACATCATTATCCTCATCCAGTAATCGCGCGTTTTCATTGAAATCTTTAAGTACATCATAACATCGTTGATCATCAACGGATGGTGCTACTAAATACAACTTATCCCATTTCAACCATCTCATTATCAGATTAAGTAATAATTGCGTCTTACCCGATCCAGATGGTCCTATGATAATCATTCTGATGGAGTTCGGTAGCGCAGGATGATGCTTAACTGGCTCTCGCTGCCGAGTTGCTGAGAAATCAATTATATCCATATATATTATAACATGAATTTATATTGTTTACGCTGTAAAGTTAAAACTCCAACTATTGATTTAGCTACAGTTACAACAAAAAACAAAAAAATAGCGTACGGTGGAAAATGTTCTATATGCGGTAGAAAGAAATTTTCGTTTTTACCTAATAAGCGCGGTGGTGATATTGCTAATTTGATGTCAAAGTTTCCAGGTGCTCCATGGGCTAAATACAGCGGAGAAAAACATCTACCAGGATATAATTATTGCGGTCCTGGTACCAGACTTGATATCAGGCTCGATGATCAAGATCAACCAAAACCAGGCGAGGAACCAATAAATGCTATTGATCGAGCTTGTCATGTTCATGATGTAGCTTATAAAAGTAAAAATCTACAAGATAGGCATATTGCAGATGTAAAATTAATTCATTCATTAAATTCTATAAAAAATAAAAATATTAGAGAATCATTAGCTAATTGGTTAGTAAGATCCTCGATGAAAGGTAAATTAGCGATTGGGGCTGGTAATTAATAATGGAATCAATTTATTATTCACCGAGAGGATACTGGAGAGGCAAAGCAGCAATTGGTAAACTCGCTGATGCAGCATCGGTTAAACATTCTACTGCTAAAACGTGGTTATCTAAACAAGCAATATGGCAAATTTATCTACCACGTCCTAAACAAATTCAGTACTCGTATTTCGATGTCAGTGTTCCTAATGAAGTTCATCAAGCTGATATTCTGTTTTTACCGCATGATACTGTGCGTGGAAAAACGTACAAGTACGCGCTAACCGTAGTTGATGTTGCAAGTAGATATAAAGAAGCAGAGCCGCTATCAGCGAAAACATCATCTGAAGTAGCCGATGCGTTTGAACGAATTTATCAACGAAGACTTGGACCACGAGGTGGTCTGCGATGGCCACAGCTGCTACAGGTTGATCCTGGTAAGGAATTTCTTGGTCCAGTATCATCGCTGATGAAACAACATAATACCAAAATACGACGAGGTCATACTGCAATTCACCGTGATCAGGCAATTGTTGAGCGATTTAATCGAACACTTGCTGAACGGTTATTTGGATATCAATACGCGAGGGAATTTATTCAGGATAAAAGATCTCGCGAATGGGTGGCAAGATTACCAATCGTGATAGCTGCATTAAATAATGAGATCACACGAACAACCAACATGAAACCCATTAGCGCGGTCACAAAAAAAAATATACCAACACAACGAAAAGATGCTGGAAAACAAAAAATATTAGGTGATGTTACAGTCAGATATTTATATGAGCCTGGTGAACTTGAAGGTGGTAGCGCGAGAGCAACTGATCCTATTTGGAGTGTTACCACACACAAAATATCTACCGTGACAAGATCCACTGGAAGAAATGTAGGCTTTTCCAGACCTGCAATCTACAGATTAGATTCTGCTGCTCCTCAACGTGGATTTACGCGTGAACAACTACAAATAATTTCCGCGGATACACAACTACCGCCGCGATCACTTCGGTGATTTCGATCACTTAACTAGCACTCAAGGCGCTAGCGCCAAGGGTGCCTGTACCCCGACGTCGATTACACTCAAGACAGGTTAACATGGTATTTTCTCGTGTATGACCGCGACTATTATCTTTTCTATCTACGGTAAATTGTCTTGAATCATTACTCGAATACCGCCATAACATTATACAATTACAACATGCGCAATGATTGTTCTGCTGCTGTTTTAACTCAATAATAAATTCAACATCAAGATCAAAGTCGCGTTTATTTTTTTTGTCAGATTGTTTGTATCCGATTAATTTTTTTCTTAATATATCATCATCGATGATGTTAAATTTATCAACGATTTCAGGAATTATGATTCTACGTAATTGAGATATATTTCTGACCCTCGATACCGCTAAATAAACTAAATTTGACCACTCGATGCGATCGTCTACAATCCAGACTCGTGTATCAGAAATAGTTAATCCCTGTGACGAGTGGATCGTCATAGCGTATCCCAACACCCATGGAGATTTGTCAGCGCGTAATGCATCTTCGACCACACTGATATCAACGGCGACAATATCATTTAATACGAGATTTTGATTCTCAGTCTGTCCTGGAATATCAACATTAATATTCTGTTTTCGTGTATCTGATGGTCTATAACACAACGGTACGGGTAGTTCTGAATATTGTTCTTTATGTAGCTGAAATAACTGTTGTTGTAAAGCGTCTCTGATTATTTTTCTACTTGCTACGATCAAATCGGTGGGTCTCCATGAGTTCAAAAAATCACTCATTGATGTCTCTGAGATCACTCCACGTAATATTTCACACTGAATTTTGTTTGATTGTAATCTGATTAATTTTTTAAACTCCTTCAAATTTGCATCAAGAGCTCTATGATCATCATCTATTTCTTCGTAATAATCAACGATATTTTTTAACCAATCATGTGGAGATGGTCCAACAAAAGGCGGAGGTTGACCATGATCGCCACACATTATTATGGCGGTATTTTTCGTCAACAACCAATCAAGAAACATTTTTAATGTATCCAATGACACCGTGCATATCTCATCCCAAATAATTATTTTAGGTATATATTTTTCTCCCATCCGTTCAGGAGTCCATGTATCCCCGCGCCATCGGAAGAAACTATGATACGTACACGATTGTACTTGCCGCTGTTTCATCTCACGTGCGAGTCTATGTGTGGGTGTCAGCACGATTATATCTGAATTTCTAAAAACATTAATCGTTCGAGTTGTTTTGCCGCATCCACCAGGTCCATTGAGATATACTGTCTTATATCTGGTTATTGGATCACTCAACGATGGTGCCTTCGACATTTCTGATATTTTATTACCCTCACGATAAAAATCTCTCACTGGAACATCTGCTGATTCTGTGTAATTGTGTAATAGTTCCTTTTTTATTCTCCACGAACCCCATCGTTCATCATTACTTGTAAATTTCATAACAGGTTCTAAATATTTACTTGAAATATAAAACGAGTCCGTTGCGACTCTGACTGCGGTCTCAGGAAATCTATTAATCATCGATAATAAATTTATGGAAACATAAGCCAACATGGAAGATCTTAGATGAGTATATTGCGGGGATACGTCATTTATGTAACTAACGATCGTACCTAATTTTGTTCCGTCGGATAAATAAACACTCTCTCGATTTACAAATATATTTTTCGCCGTTGTATCAGCGATTATAAAATCGTACTCGGCATCATCTAAAATTAATCGTGCGTGATGTCTTTTATAATCATATGCACCACCTTGAGTAAATTTACCTATAATTTTTCTACCGAGATCTTTTGCGGTTTTGAGTTTATTAGGAATATCATCCTTAAACTCGCTGATAACTTCAGAATCTGACATGGGCAACCAAACTTTGGTCTGTGCATGATATGATATAATTGCCTCACTGACCACCAACGATGTCAGTATCATACAATCTAGCATATATCGCAACAAAACTATAGGTGCCCAACGTTTTTCACAAAAATGTCTGCCAAACCAAACATAACAAATCTTGTGAAGATTTTCGTTAAACTCGAACGACTCAATACAGGCGAATCCAGTCAGATCAAAATCAGGTAATGGTCCATTAATTGCCACTCGCGTCATCTCGTTTGTAGGGTGACCAAATCTTTCAAAGTACGTAGAACAATCTCCGTATCCCAGAAAACTTCCTGGATAACATGCAACCATATCAACCGAAATAACATCATTGTAATTGTATTTGGTATTCCATAATCCGCCATGTCCATATTCGACGCAGCTTGCGCGTACGTCCTCGAGTAAATCAAATCGTGTTGGTTTCCATGAATTTCGTTCTCTGGCGAAATGAGCCGCAACAGATGGAACGGTAAAACAATTAGTTAGTAATTTGTCAGTATTTTCCGCGTGCTTGCACTGTAAAAACGTCGCAAGATTTTTCATCTCGTCATGGAGGGATTCTGTGCGATATATTTCACCGTTCGGTTTGACAAACTGATCAAATTCACCCTCCTCATTACTTTTGAATAACCATACCGATACAGGATCGGTTTTACTTATTTCGTTGATAAAATCAAACATATCTGTGGGGTAAAATCTAACAGTTCGATCACGTGGAAATATTGTTACTGCGTTAGTCCATGCGTGCGCGTTATGATCGATAATATTTATTGGAGCTCCCTTCGATTTATATTTCGACTGGTACAGTACTTCTCCCGTTATTGTCGCCACAGTTATTGGAAATTTTAATATTTTTCCTAACTCAGCAACATCTTTTATTGTAGCACCAGTATCCTTAACTGAATCAGCCCACGAGTTTATTTTTTCACGCCTTAAATCAGTTAATCCATTTCCACGCATCGCGTTTGTAAAGTGTTCTATTACTCGTTCAGCCACACAATTTAACCTTGAAAATTTCATCGGCGCTAGTTTATCAACGTTGGGTTTTTTATTTATCTCATAGATTCCATAAATAACCGCCGTTACAGGATATGCTCGTTCATAATACGGTTTATCAATACCAGTCAATAGACCCGGTCTGGAATTTTTACTTAATATGATAGTTTTATTATTACCAAGGACAGGATCATATTTGTCACGGATAATCCAACTATCTGTTTCTGTTAATACAATAAATTTTACTCTGAAGAAATATTTTTGATTGCCCTCGTATTCAGCGATGTAGTTAATGATAGTTGCCGCTCGCTTGTCGTTCATTGTGGCGTCCGTGACAGTGTTGCGTATAATCTTGAACGTTGACCATGTATGAGATGCACCATCCGTGTAAAATTCTTTCTTGGCGTCATGAATTTTCGAGATCAAACTTTTATTTTTCGGATCAACCAGATCTCGTACTGGCAATTGAGATAATCTGTCAAGGTTGAATTTATACTTAACAGGCCTAGTTTGGGATAATCTCTCAAACTCGTTCATATAATTAAAACAAATATTTAAATAAAGAAAATTATATATATATATATACAATGTCCCAATGTAGATGGTTGATGATCGGCTCAGTAAATCGATGCAACAAATCCTGTAGAAAGGAATTTTGTTGGATGCACTCACAAAACATACGACGAGGAAGTCTAGGACCAATACCATGTCTACGGTGTGGTATTGGAGTGCGAGGAAAGACAGAATTATGTAGGAAGTGCGGCGGGAAACGGTTCAGAGAGCTTAAAAGATATTATGACAAAAAAAATAATAGCGGTGAAAACGCTATAAAATCCGTGAGGGATTATATATCAAGATTTCAGACAAACAATGATTTAAACGTATAATATTATTATAATGGAGCAAAATATATTTGTCCCACATCCTGTCATAACAAACTATGAATCAAATATTAATGGTATCATCAGACACTGCAAGTTGAAGAGACAAGTTGGTCATATTAATAATCATGGTTATCTTAGATTTACAGTTGGGAAAAAACATTATTTCTGTCATAGATTTACGTATGAATGTCATAATGGGATGATCAATGACGGTCTTGTTATTGATCATATTGACGGGGACACTCAAAACAATAATTTATCCAACCTTCGTGTTGTCACATACAGCGAGAATAATACACGTGGAAATACAGGAAGATGTAAGACAATCGGAAAGAGGGCGGTAATTTCTACAAACATAGAAACCGGTAAAGAAATTATGTTTCAGTCTATGAACGCGGCTGCGACATATTTTGATATTAACTCGTCTTCAGTGCAAAAAGTCGCAGAAAATATATATAAAACAGCTTTTTCGAAAAAATATAAGCAGAAAATTACATTTCAGTATCAATAACTATCATCACCACATTATTAACTATCATCACCACATTATTAACTATCATCACCACATTGAATTAATTTTTTAATTTATGTCACAGTAGGTCCTCCATACACTACTGAATTTTTGATTACATAAGGGAGATTACTTTGTAATATATAGTTTTCTTCGTAGATGGTTGTTTTTTTATGATCGTAATTAGTCAGTTTAACTAATTACATCGTATAGTGCCGACGAACCTAACTCATTAGACTCATAAGTATTATTTATGGTTTTTAAATATTTCCCCATCATACAACACATGATAATATTATTGATCCGTAGGAAGCTGTGTGTAAACAGAAACCGTTACTCATTGTAATTGACCTGCAGTTGTGTGTTCACTGAACTTACAATTCTGGAAAGTTCTTTGACTGGTGCATTAATGCCACTGTTATTATTGATTTTCGGTCTGCTTAGGAAACTAGCTACAAATACAGAAACTATTATTCAGAAACTGTTATAAATACAGAAACTATTATTCAGAAACTGTTATAAATACAGAAACTGTTATTATTCAGAAACTGTTATAAATACAGAAACCGCTACAAATACAGAAACTGTTAAATACAGAAACCGTTATTATTCAGAAACCGCTGTTTAGTGTAAATATTGGTTCCTTAGCTATATATTAACTTCCGAAACATATGTTCGTAACAATGTTTGATAGCTCGATCAGTATGGTATTGGACTGTGGCGCTCGCGGTCCAGGATCAAACCCCCATGGCTGACAATTTGTCGGTGGTGCGCATAATTGCGATTTTTATAATAGTGGGGGGAACCGCAAGAACCCCTCCGCTCAGCAAATTCACAACCACAATATTGACTTGTGGTTGATACATATTTTCGTATCACCCACTGGATTAATTATTGTGGGTGTGATTTTGCTGAGCGTATATGTTTGTACTGTCCTTAGTTAGTACCGTTTCATTCATAATCTGAGCTCGCTAATACACTCGATAGGGGCTTTTCATTCATTGTATATAACCATTTCATTGTATATAACCATTTCATTGTATATAACCATTTCATTGTATATATGTTATATGTATGTCCGATAAACTTGGTAGATTGCGGTGGCAAGCTACGAGTTTAATGAGGACTGTGCTGTCCTTAGTTAGTTATATGTTATATGTATATCCTATAAACTTGGTAGATTGCGGTGGCAAGCTACGAGTTTAATGAGGGTTGTGCCGTCCTCCCTCTTGGGCCTCTAGACCGTTGTTTGGCGGGTTAGGGGCTCTCGTAGAGGGAATATTTGCCTAATGAACTTGGTAGATTGCGGTGGCAAGCTACGAGTTCTTGGCTGTGCTGTCCCTGAAACATCCCGACGAACTCGCTAATACACTCGATAGGTGTTCTGGGATATTTTTTTTATTTTAAAGATTTATATATTATATAATGAACCATGAAAATATCAATGATGTAATTGTCGCTATTAAAAAATTAAAAAAAGATGGAATTAATATATCTGATGAACTTAATCCTGAAAAAATAGTTTCTGATTTTGAGATTTTACAAGAACGTAAAACCATGGGGACACACACACTATCATCTGAATACAGGCTCATGAAACGGATTCAATCGGCAATGTTTCAGTCGCTAGCTACCGTAGAAGATGATCATGTGAAGGAGTTCGTTCCTCTTTCTACCGCCGTAGAAAGAATTAAGTCGTTATTATCCCACGAGTATGAGGCAAAGAAAACGATTAGTACTCGCATAAGACTATTAAGAAAAATAATGTTAGATCGTGAAACGATCCAAGGTAACTTCGTTACTGGTGAAACGATCCAAAGTAGTGATTTTGAAGATGACTGAGATCTTTGATCAGAAATATTATTCTGAATTTGATGGGTTAGTAATTTGTTTTTTTTTACTGAAATTTAACAAATTTGTACAAATTTCTTAATTTTGACTACCATTTACCCCATCAAAAGCATAAAATTGTACAAATTTCTTAATTTGAGTACCATTTACCCCATCAAAAGCATAAAATTGTACAAATTTCTTAATTTTGACTACCATTTACCCATCAAAAACATAAAATTGTGCAAATTTCTTAATTTTACAAATTATTTATTTCTGAATTAATTTATTTATTTACTGAATTAATTTATTTTTTTTAACTAAAATCAAGAAAAATGCACGAACTACTTGATTCTGACGGGGTAGTTGGTAGTCAAAATCAAAGAAAAATGCACGAACTACTTGATTTCTGACGGGGTAGTTGGTAGTCAAAATCAGGAAAATTGAGCAATTTCGTTGTATTTTAGTAAAAAAAAAAAAAAATCTCAGTAAAAATAATATTATTAATAAATAAAATTAATTTATAATAAATAAAATTTGTTAGGAACAATTTGACAAGGTTAGAACTTTCTTGATTTTGACGGGGTAGTTGGTAGTCAAAATCAAGTAGTTCGTGCATTTTTATGTTTCTGAGGGGGTAGTTATTTAGTCAAAATCAAGTAGATCGTGCATTTTTATGTTTCTGAGGGGGTAGTTGGTAGTCAAAATCAAGTAATTTGTACAATTTCAGTAAAAATCAGGAAAATTAATAAATATTATTTTTTTTGTGATAGAAATTTTAATTTTACTTTCATCGACTAGCTTTTTTAGTTGCCTAGGCCGATTAATTTGTACCAAACACAAATTTGTGCCAGTAATAATAAAATATTTTTTTAAGTTGATCGAATTTGATTCTGAAGATCTACGACAGAAATCCTTACGACGGAAGTCCTTACGACGGAAGTCCTTAGACAGAAATCCTTAAGATTTCACATACAGATTTATTACAAGCTCTTCTTCACGTATGTCAATCAAGCGATTAAGGTGGTCTGTGAGTTTAAAATTGATTCGTGTTAACATATTATTGTGACACCGCAAATACACGGGATTAGTTGGTTCTTGCACGATTAAATTTCCAGGGGGAACTTGTGGTGTGAACGTGTACAGGATGTATCCTTGTTGAGCCTGATTTGATCTTCCGAGATCTATTTGATAGCTGCCATCGATTACGTCACAAACCAGATTGACCGCGACCGTCGGTGTTATATTAACGATCCGCGGGGATACGTGCCTTCCGCCGCCGTGTGGATCATTATCATGTCTAAGAACAGTTGGAGGTGGTGCTAGTTTTTTCCATGCATCGAGTATTTTAGGGAAGTTTTCGTCGATAAGATCGTTTAATAATTTTACTAGTTCTCCAGCATCAATCCCCGGTATTACAAATGTTGGTAATTGTTGTTCAGTTATTTTGTAATGATTGAGAAACCATGGTTTAGCTTTATAATTATCAATAATTTCATCACCGTGTCTAACCATGTTCACAATGATAGTTTTATTAACGTATCTAATATCTGATATGACCTGATTTAGATGTTTTATCGTCTCAATGATTTTTTGTTTTACGTCATCGCTGTAGCTATCAGTAAAGAAATTTCGTAGTTTGTTGATTGATTGTTTAAATTCAAAATTAACAGGATCAGAATATGATTTAATAAATTCTTCATCTACGAGTGGATATACTCTAGCACCTGAATGAACATTACGTACATTATTTATTATTTTAGGAACGTCACCATCAGGAGTAATTGTAAACACGGAAAGACCACCGGTCTGGATCCATGGATATTTACCTCTATATTCAGGAACTATCATAAATTTTGCTTCATCTGTGATAAAATCACCCCTCGTTGGTTCAGATGGTATCGGTGTTATCGGTGGTGATATTTCAGGCCATCCTAGCACTGATCTGATTGAAGATTGATAAATATCAACTGCATAATCAGGCGAGTTTATTTCAACCGTCGAGGACAACGTCGGCTCATGAACGTTTATTGATATTTTTGATTCCTTTCCCGTTATTGATTTTATTCTACGCGCAAATTCCTCACCGATCTCTTCAATCTGGTAACTGCCGGTTGGTATTCCAACAACAACCCAGTCAGGTGTTCCATCGGGTTTGTTCTTGTTAGTAAATACGAGCGAATTATTTGCTGGTGTACCATTAAATGATTTTGATCTGATATTTGGCCAGCTGTAATATACTCGTAATTGTGCTAGTGCTATTTCTTTTACTGGAATTGCAATAGGAAAATTAACACTAAATTCAGGATTAATTGAACTTACCGAGATCATCGTTATCTTTGGCGGAGTTGTGTTGGTCACGATCTGCTGGAGTAATTCTGTCATTATTGATACTTGTATCTTTAATACCGATACCTTCATCGTATATTTTGGTCATCATTGAAAATTCGAAATCAGATATAATTCCATCACTGAGACTCGCTGATAACAACGAGGATAATTTCGAGTATGCTACCGTCGCTGTATGTAATTTTATTTTGTAATCGGATAATTTTTCGTTCGTACAAGTACATATTTTTTTTGTGATGATACCAAGCACACCTGCAATAGTTGTTGCTGCTGAAATACAGATAGTTACAGCTACTGGTGCCATCGTTGTCAACGCTGATAATATTACACCGGTTCCAGCAACAACAGCGGATACTGAATAAACAATCACATCAACGATAACCAATCGTCGTCGATATTTTTTTACTTTTACTGTATATTGATCGACTTGATCTTTTAGCGCAGCCTGCCATTCACGCGCTTGATTGTATCTGTATTGTGCACCGTCCATATATATTTTTATGCAGTAACCAATTGAGGTGTTTCAGCTACAAATTCCAAACACCACCAGAAGGATGTTGCGGTTAATTTCTTATCAGCTGCTTCCAGAATAAATATTTCCTCGGCTCCGCTATTTAATACAACAGATACAACCCCAGAAAACCTGTCTGTGGAATGACGCCATGGAAACGTTGTAAATATTTCAAATTTTGCAGCACTGAACACGGACAACCTGTACACGCCAGTGACTGTTGCGGTATATTTGATAGTATTATTTTGTTTTGACCATGTTGCAAATCCCGATGATACCGTGCATACGATGTTTGTGATATGCCCGGGAGTTATTTCAGCTTGAATTTTAATCAGATTGGTTTTATTGATAATCTCAGGAATTCCCGCTACGATGTCTAGTTGTGTTCGTTTGATCGTGTCTAGGTTACTTTTGATATCAACGAGTTTTATATCGATGACGGAAGGATTTCCAAAGAACTTATTTATGGCATCATCGGTTTTCTGAAAATTTCTTCGAAGCCTTGTAAACGCGCCCGTGTGAACATCATATTCGGCCCGTAGCGTGGATAGTTTTCCATCCACGTCGTCGACGTATAGTTTGTTTGCGACGTCGTTGTCAGATTTTGGAGCTGTTACAGCTACTATTTTGTTCCCGCTCATGTTGAGTTCACCTGTCATCGTGTCACCGGTGTTTCTCACGCGATTAGCAACACTTTTTGCAATTTCATCTCTGATGGTTTTAAGTGACATACTTGAATCTCTGATTCTACCACCGTCAGTAAACACGGGAATATTATCCGTAACTGCACCAAGTACTCGCCGGACTATATCATTCCATTTGATATTGCTGGTTTTTAGTTTACCATATCGATCTTGAAAAATAACAACTTCATCTGGGTCAACTCCAACAAGGTTCATAATATCAGCGAGGTCATCTTTAGTCGCATACTTTGACAGATCAACGTCGGATTTTATTTTCTTACTAGTAGAAGATCTTCCGTAAATGTCAACCATTATAATAAGATCCGTTGTTTAAAATGCTTTACGCGCAACAAATCGGTTGCTTGTATAATCGTGCACGACTTTATGTGGCGGCCTGGATGATTTTGATATAGCGTCGAGTACATTAATTACTTCACGGCCGCATATTGGCGGATCTGTCATTGTTTGTGTGGGTAGCGTTGAATACCAAACTTTGGAACCTCTAGTTGTTGCATGGAGTGGTGCGACATACTTGATAAATTCAACAGGTGGAGCTAACCCGTACGAATCAAAATAAACAATTCCACGCGGGTCAACCGCGTATGATACCCAATGAGTACCGGGTCCGGAACGTTTGTCAAGATTAATAATACCTGTTTCTAGTTTGTTTGGTTGTTTCGGTAATTGATCTCGCATAAAAACACCTCTAAAGGCGGATATTTTTAATTTTTTAGCAGCATCAAGTAAATCAAAATTTGATGATGGAACGTTTAACGAAATGACCCTGGAAGCCTTAGGCCTCTCCCCCAACGAGATCCCGGTAATCTTAGACCGCGTCTCTTTTTTTTGTTATATCGTCCACCAGTAACTTTTTCGAAAATTTTTTTACCCGCCGCTCCAGCAACACCTCCAGCAACACCTAACGCGGCCGCTTTTGCTAAGGCTGGAGCAGCCGCAGCTAGTAATGCCGGAATGGCCGCAAGAAATGGGAATATACCACCCGTTTTAACCATGTCTTTGATGGCGCTCGGGGAGAGATGGAATTGAACTCCAGTTTTTGATTCCAGAGCTTTATTGAAATGTTTAATCTGATTATTTGTCAACGATAATTTGTTTGGACCACCACCAATCTGATCTCGTTTTAGTGATATTTTAGTTCCGCATTTGTTGGCGGTTTTTGATTGAAGCTTTTTTACCTGACCCGGGGTCAGAGTAACATTAACATGACCATACGACATTTTTATATAAAATATATTTTTCTAAATAACACGATTAAAGATTTTCCACCGGTGCATCAACAACCCTCATTCGACCACTGCCACCTTCAAGTAACATGGCCTTGTCGCTAAGTATGACCGCGATCGCTTTGTAAGGACCATAAACAATTGGTGGACCAGCCGCGATTTCTGGCAGGGCATTAACACGAGCTCGAAAGTGTATATCAACGACAGATTGTTTGGATAAATCAAGATGTTCTAGTGAAAAATAATAAATCGGATATAGACCTCTAAAATCTAGTTGTGATATTTGCAACCCGGTATCTATATTTTGATCACGTCCCATGAATGACATTAAACGATGATATGCGCGCGCTACATGATTTTGTGCATAATTTAGTTGTATATCCTCGGATGGTTCTTGATGTCCATTTATCCGTAAAGAAACTTCACTAACTCCAAGGTTGTCAAATATCATATGTGAACGTTGTTGATTATTCGTCCGAGCATTATCTTGTAGTGCAATAAAAATATGTCGTGGTGCAGAAACACCCTGTTGTGATGCTATATGCCATGTAAATAAACCATTAATATTGCTTTGAGCAGCATCTGTGGTTACTGTTAACCATGATAGCAATGATTTACCGCCTTGATCCATAAAAGATAGTAATTTTTGTTCCTCAGTAATAGATGGAGTCATTACTGGCATCCACAATGAAAGTTTTGTTATATCTACTTTACCAGCATCAGCAACACCAGCACCTCGCCAGATTGCATCATTATCATTACCTTTTCTTACGAGCACAATTGTGTGTTTAGCTCCAAAGATGACTTTTCTAACATTTCTGCAAAACCCAAAGATGTGAGATAATGGAATTGCACACGAAAAATTTCTATTATCTCCCGACAGCGCCGCCCGGCGTGCTGCAAACCCTAAGTTGTAAGTCGGGGCAATATCTTTTATGATTTCAAATTCAGCAGCTGGTCTACCTTCACGATCGGGGTTGGCACCTTCTGCCTGATTAACAACAGCAGTATCCCGTATTGAAAGTAACTTGATATACTGATTATGGTTGGCGTTGTCGGTGATATCTTTAGCAAACATCATTGTTGGACCAGCTGATCTTGTAAAGTCGTCAGAATATCTCGCCAGACCAATTATTGTTGTAGCAACATCAACATCCTTCTGAATTGATTCAATATTTTTTCCATCAATCATGTATGTGGCGCTATCAAACAACGCCATAATTCCGTTGTTGACAAAACCAACACGCAGATTGGCACCATATGCCGTATCATCATCCTTTACAAGTGTACCTTCTACTTCAATAAACGCTTCAGCGGGCAAGAAATATCTACTTGTATCATGAACCTGTAATTCGATTCTCCCCGGATGATTTGGTTGTCTTGCGTCATAAGAATAAAACTGATAATCACGTACTGACTCGTACTTAAGGACAGGTGCCTCCATATCAAATGCTGGGTCTGATTCGCGCCTGAACATTTTATTATAGTTACCATTTTTCCAAATGATGATCATCGTCGACGAAGACCACTTCCTGCTATTAAATTTGATGTTATATTTTTTTCCGCCTCTTCAGATATCGCCGCTAGTTTTTGATTTGCAGCCTGATTTATTATTTTACTTACGTCTGAGGGCATCACCTCAGTACTTGCCAGTTTCACCGGTGGTTGTTGTTTTCGTCGCAATAATCGTGATAATCTTTCTTTGATCGCCGAGAACGCCTTACCAGCAACATTGACAATTGCACTCGGAGCTTTATCACGAACAATATCAATAGCCTTCATCGATAATTGTTTTGCTACAGGTGCTACTTTTGGAGCTATCCTCGTGAATAATCCTCGAATGACATCACCAAGTCCATCTCCGTAAATAACACTATAGATTGGTAATCGTGAGTTTACCGCTCTAACCTGTGTGGGTTTACGATGATTATCATGCACAATCATCTTATTTTATTTACCATTTATCTAACAACTAGTCATCAACGAGCTCATCAATAAGTTCTCGGTAAACGCCGATATCCATGATACCACCTTGAAATAGTCGCCGACAAATATCAGCTGCTTCATTGGTTATTTCTGGTGAATTATTTCCAGCTCGTTTTCCTCCTATGAGAACTTCTAACCGTGATACGTCATTGATGATATTATCAGGACATAAACCACGTCCTGTTTTAGGTTCATCTTGAGGTGTTTTAAATACTGGTGGTTGCATTACCGGAGCAAGTACTTCAGTGGTGGCCGGGGGTGAGTCACCTTCTTGAAATCCATGTGGTGAACCTGTCGGTGTAAATGTCATTTTCGGTGCAGAAATTTTCTTCGAGAAAGGTGATTTAAGTGACTCTTTAGCCTTTTTAATTTTCGACATCAACCCTTGCTGTGGCGAAGAAGATTGTTGTTGTTGTTCTATTTGTTGCAGAGGTGGAGGAAGCTGATACTGGGAGGACTCTCCTTGTTCTGGTTGTTCCCGTCTCCCTCTAAGTCTTTCTACTTCTTCTTTAAGTCTTTTAAATTCTTGACCTCTAGCTTGTTTTTTATTGTAATATACGCGATATATCCATTTAATGAAATCATCATCATTTGTTTTTCCATAAAAGGGTTTTAAAAAATTAGATTTATTAGATATATTTTTTGATATCATCTCAGGTAATTTCTCTCTTTCAGTTTTTCTAATTTCCTCAACAACTCCTTCGTTAAATCTTGCAATTAATCTTAAGCTTTCTTCTGCTGTTTTGGGTTCAGATGCAAGTTTTTTTCTCACATCGGCGACTTCAGTACGAAGTTCTCCAATACGTTCAAGTATTTCCTCACCAACAGGTGGAGGCTGAGCTGCAGCTATGCCAGTTGGAAGGTCTCGTAAAATCTCCCTCGTCTGTTTAGTTCTTCTTGCTATTTTTTTTGATACCGGAAGAAGATCTTCTTTGATGACAGTTGTAACTTGTTCAGTAGCTGCAGTGACGGGTTTAAATAGTTTTTTAGTGTCCTCTTCATACTCAACTTTTGCTTCTTGCTGCGCTTGCAGATTTTTTCTAAATGAGTCTTTGACAGGAAGAAATTTTTTAATTGTTTCTAATCGTTCTCGTGCTGTTCTTGCAGTATGAGATTCTGGATGTACCATTTTTATTATAACATAATAATTTAATTAATATCAGCAAAAGAGGAGCAGCAGAGAGGGTACCTACCAACGTTGGTCGTCAAAAAAATAAACAAGAAATAAATAAACACGTAGAGTACTTTATTTTTTCAGCTACTATTTCAAACTGAGGTTTTATTAGCACAATCAGTCATTGCAAAAATAAACATCTCAAGGAAAGTTCATTTGTAAAATCTGGACCTTTCTACGAGATGATTTATTTGTTTGTTTTATTTGTTTTGTCGGAATTCTATGGTCTGTTCACCCTCTCTGCTGCTCCCCCACATCATGGTTCATGATTCCAAGTATAAATGTACGTATACAGGGTGTAGTAGTCGTAAATATGCACCCTCTCACCATGGTTCATGGTTCGAAGTATAAACGTATGTGTACAGGGTGTGGTAGTCATAAGTCTGGACTCCCTCACTATGGCCCATGGTTCCAAGTATAAACGTACGTATACAGGGTGTAGTAGTCGTTAAGTATGCACCCCCACATCATGGTTCATGATTCCAAGTATAAACGTATGTATACAGGGTGTAGTAGTCGTAAATATGCACCCTCTCACCATGGTTCATGGTTCGAAGTATAAACGTATGTATACAGGGTGTGGTAGTCATAAGTCTGGACCCCCTCACTATGGCCCATGGTTCCAAGTATAAACGTACGTATACAAGGTGTAGTAGTCGTAAGTATGCACTCCCTCATCATGGTCCATGGTTCCAAGTAAAACATACGTATACAGGGTGTAGTAGTCGTAAGTATGCACCCCCTCACCATGGTTCATGGTTCCATGTATAAACGCATGTATACAGGGTGTTGTTGTCGTAAGTATGCAACCCCTCACCATGGTTCATAGTTCCAAGCATCAACGTACCTATACAGGGTGTTGTAGTCGTAAGTATGCACCCCCTCACCATGGTTCATGGTTCCATGTATAAACGCATGTATACAGGGTGAAGTAGTCCAAGTATGCACCCTCTCACTTTGGTTCATGGTTCCAATTAAAAACGTACGTATACAGGGTGTTGTAGTCGTAAGTATGCAACCCCCCCCCCCCATGGTTCATGATTCCAGGTATAAATGTACGTATACAGGGTGTAGTAGTCGTAAGCATGCACCTCCTCATCATGGTTCATGGTTCCAAGTATAAACGTACGTTTACAAAATCTATTTGATCATGAGCTAAGTACACCAAATTAACTTAACCAGATATAATGTTAAAAATAGGTCACAGAGAACTTGTTTTTTTTCTAAGCGTTGTAAGGATGTTTTATTAATAGATATACATAAAATCATCAAGTTTGTTGATTTTGGCTTGAACAGAATCTAAGAAATAAACTTAATACACAACATTTGATCAGTCATAGAAGCATAAAATATAGGTCATAGTGACTAATTTTTGTGATGAGACTCTAGTACTCATTAAAATGCATCCACACGCCAAGTTTCATCATTTCGGGTATAACAGGTATCTATACGGGATGAAAAAGCTATGCTAAACACAAATATTTAACATAGAATAAACAAATAATGCATGCGCATGTTCAAAGTAAACACCTTTAGCCTCCTCCACCATGGGGAGGGGGCTATAAAATCCACTGCAAACTGTTGCCTTCGTCCTATGAAGAAAGAACGGTTGATATTTAGCAAAGCTATACTTGTTTATACACCGAAGCAGAAACAGACGCGGGAGATAATATATTAGTTTTACTCTCTATTTCGTAGAGATGAGCTAAAACTGTCAAATTTTGCTGTGTGTTCCAGTGTTTGAAAAATATCTCCTGATACTTGTTTAGTTGATGTTGAAACTGTCATGTTAAATTATTGATGAGTTATAAGATTGCAAGTTAAATGAAATTTTACGTTAAAAGTATACGGCTATGATTTGAAAAACGTTTTGTCGAGAAAGATTTGTTCTGCTGTCCGAATATATTTGTATTTTTGTCCGAATATAGTTTTATTGGTGACAGAATAGATTTTAATTTTGTCCGAATATGTATTGTAGTAAATTTAGAGTATGTGCACTTGGTTGTAGTGCCCCGTTTTAAGCAATTCTTAGATTTGTGTGATTACTTGTTTGATTATTGGAATTCGGCGCCATGGAAATATTCCTGGCCCGAACTAATGAGCTAATGAATAGGAGCAAACGTCACGGAGTGAAGTGTTAGTGTGTTTCCATGATGTCCAGGTTCACTAGTAGTGAATTCCGACCAAAACCGAATGAATGTCCCTGTCGTAAAATAGTACATATTAAAATCTAGTGGTATACATTGGTAGCGTGACTGCAAGGACAGTACTTACGGTATTAAACCGGTAAATTACACAAGGGAATAAATAAAAAGGGACTTGACAGACACCGTTTATGTCGCCATGTGGGCGAATATGGTGCAGTTATATCGGCGAAATGTGCCTGGAAAGCATACATTGACTGGCCTAAGGTGGCGGAGTTAAAATAGTTCCCATTGTTAAGGAGTACTCATACATGTTCTAAGGCGTAAACGGTTGGTGGTACGGAAACATAATGAAGCCAAAACACGCAGATGTACGGTTGATAGATAGTTGGCAGTTTAGTTTATCTGTGGTCTTGCAATAATTAGAGGAAAATTTAGGTATAGAATGGACACGTCGGGCTTTCTGATTTACAACTGAGGTTGTATGGAAGTCTTTGGAAAGTCGGGGAAACTTATGACTTCTAGCGAGAATCGCGCCAGGGTTTGACAACCGCTCGGTCAAGTAAATACCCGTGTGCGTGTAACAGTATCATTTCGCGAACGATCTGTTGTTTCTAACGACTATAAAACTTCATGTACACCTTCTCAACTTTATTTGTATTTCTTCTGGATAAAACGGGTACAATGCTAGAATAATAATAAAGGCGACACTTTTATGCGGTATGTCTTTACGTTTTCCCTGCAAACTGTTGTACTCATATCATCATGGGTTGACAGGACGTAAAATTAAATTGCGGAAACATATGAAGTCGAACGATAAACGATTGATTTTCAGAAAATGCATATCAACTGGGGATTGTAAATATAAAAACGCAACAAGTGAATGCGAACAGGTTTCCAATCTTTCCCACATAGAGCGTCTGGGAATGTATTCTTGTGCAAACACATTTCGTTGGAACCAGCAAAGTCTGTGATTTATATATCTTGTGGGAGCAAGATATTAGGACGTGGAAATAGTTATCGTAAGATCCATACTCAGTTTCAAAGTATTCAATGATTTGATCAACTACAGCTAAATCATAATTTAAGAGAGTACAAGTAAGATGCCGAATTACAACAGTCCCGATTTATGGACGAAAATAACATCTAAGTGTCATTCTAGATTAACAGTTGTATTTCCATACTGCATTCTTTTATCAATTTCAGGACAGGTTCTCAAATAAACATGTTGTCTTAGTTTCCTATATGTTAATATCTCGAAACCAAAATCAAGTTTGGAATCACTAATTACACTAATTAATGTTAAACTTGGAATCACTAATTACACTAATTAATGTCAAGCTTTTAATCACTAATTACACTAATTAATGTTAAGCTTGGAATCACTAATTACACTAATCAATGTCAAGCATGGACTCACTAATTATACTAAATAATGTTAAGCTTAGAATCTCTAATTACACTTTGGAATCGCTAATTACACTAATCAATTTCAAGCATGGATTCACTAATTACACTAAATAATGTTAAGCTTAGAATCTCTAATTACACTTTGGAATCACTAATTAAACTAATCAATGTCCAGCTTGGAATCACTAATTACACTAATCAATTTCAAGCTTGGAATCACTAATTACACTAATCAATGTCAAGCGCGGAATCATTAATTACGCTAATCAATGTCAAGCTTGGAATCACTAATTACACTTTGGAATCGCTAATTACACTAAATAATGTTAAGCTTAGAATCTCTAATTACACTTTGGAATCGCTAATTACACTAATCAATTTCAAGCATGGATTCACTAATTACACTAAATAATGTTAAGCTTAGAATCTCTAATTACACTTTGGAATCACTAATTAAACTAATCAATGTCCAGCTTGGAATCACTAATTACACTAATCAATTTCAAGCTTGGAATCACTAATTACACTAATCAATGTCAAGCGCGGAATCATTAATTACGCTAATCAATGTCAAGCTTGGAATCACTAATTACACTTTGGAATCGCTAATTACACTAAATAATGTTAAGCTTAGAATCTCTAATTACACTTTGGAATCGCTAATTACACTAAATAATGTTAAGCTTAGAATCTCTAATTACACTTTGGAATCGCTAATTACACTAAATAATGTTAAGCTTAGAATCTCTAATTACACTTTGGAATCGCTAATTACACTAAATAATGTTAAGCTTAGAATCTCTAATTACACTTTGGAATCGCTAATTACACTAAATAATGTTAAGCTTAGAATCTCTAATTACACTTTGGAATCGCTAATTACACTAATCAATTTCAAGCATGGATTCACTAATTACACTAAATAATGTTAAGCTTAGAATCTCTAATTACACTTTGGAATCACTAATTAAACTAATCAATGTCCAGCTTGGAATCACTAATTACACTAATCAATTTCAAGCTTGGAATCACTAATTACACTAATCAATGTCAAGCGCGGAATCACTAATTACACTAATCAATGTCAAGCATGGAATCACTAATTACACTAATCAATGTCAAGCATGGAATCACTAATTACACTAATCAATGTCAAGCTTGGAATCACTAATTACACTAATCAATGTCAAGCTTGGACTCACTAATTACACTAATCAATGTCAAGCTTGGAATCACTAATTACACTAATCAATGTCAAGTTTGGAATCACTGATTACACTAATCAATGTCAAGCATGGAATCACTAATTACACTAACTAATATCAAGATTGGAATCACTAATTACACTAATTAATATCAAGCATGGAATCACTAATTACACTAATTAATATCAAACTTCTCCCACCTGCCTAGTCTCCAAGTCATCGCTTATACGATGGATAGAAATAGCAGCAGAGGGGGCGAACAGACCGACTTTGGAAGCGTCCAAAAACCGAAATAAGGCTTCTAACTAAAAATATTTCGAGCCTGAATATTTACTTGAAATAAATGATTGAGGATTCTCCGGTTAATTAGACCATTTATTTTCGTAAATTGCTTTTCTAATCTGAAAACTCGTGAAATTAAAATTACTATTACAAAAAACGAACCAACTTGAGGTCATGTCATCCTCTGCTGCTATTAATTTATCCAAATATTTTATCAAGTCCAATACGATATCTTGTTCTAGGATCGTGCAAATTTATTGTTATAAACCCGTGCGGAGTAGCTTGCGCTCGTGAAAAGAAATTTCTGAATTTAATTATATCCATGTCACCGCTGCACCAGGTTTGATGAATATTTCGCAACGTATGTGTATCAACTCCATTAAACACAACTAAAATATTACAGTTATCTCTGATCACTTTTGGTATTTGTGTGTATCGTTGAGTAACATAAATGACATCGGTGTTTTTATGTCTACCTCGAGAAAATATTCTAGCTGGATTTGATTGTTTATCCAGCATCACATCGTCGTATACAATCAAATTATTAATATATCCGTCTATGGAATCAACTGATGGTGCTTCATCAATATCGGTTATAAACTCGATAACATCGTTATCTTTATCTATTTGCGCGTTTTCATTAAAATCCTTGAGCACATTATAACATCGTTGATCATCAACTGACGGGGCTACCAAATACAATTTATCCCACTGTAACCATCTCATTATAAGATTGAATAACAACTGTGTCTTTCCACTTCCAGATGGTCCTATTATTATCATTCTAATTGAATTTGGTAACCCAGGATGGTGCTTGACAGGTTCTCGTTTTCTTGTGGCTGAGAAATCAATTATATCCATGCTGTATAAAATATCCATGGATTTATATTGTGTGAAGTGCAGGATGCGTACCCCGACGGATACACTAACAACTATTACCACAAAAAATAACAGATCAGCGGTTACGGGTAAGTGTACGCGGTGTGGTACAAAGAAATTTAAATTTATTCCCAGTGATAATTCAGGGACAAAGTCAGCGTTAAAAAAATAGCAACACGGGGGTGATATTGCAGCAAAATTAACAAAATTACCCGGGACTCCGTGGGCTAAATACCCAGGAGAAAAACACCTACCAGGATATAATTATTGCGGTCCTGGTACTCGACTCGATATTAGACTTGATAATCAGGATCAACCAAAACCAGGCGAGGAACCAATAAACGCTATTGATAAAGCATGTCATGCTCATGATGTTGCATATAAAAGCAATGATCTACAACATACGCATATTGCAGATGTGAAATTAATTCATGCGCTAGATTCTATAAAAAAATAAAAATATCAAAGAAAAATTAGCTAATTGGTTAGTAAGATCCGCGATGAAAGGTAAATTAGCACTAGGGGCTGGTAATATATAAATGGAATCGATTTATTATTCACCAATTGGATACTGGAAGGGTAAAGCAGCAATTAGTGAACTTGCTGATGCAGCAGCGGTTAAACATTCTACTGCTAAAGCGTGGCTATCCAAACAGGCAATATGGCAAATTTACCTACCACCACCTAAGCAAATTCGATTTGCACATTTCAGTGTCAGTGTTCCTAATGAAGTTCATCAAGCTGATATTCTGCTTTTGCCACATGATACTGTACGTAGAAAAACGTATAAATACGCGCTAACTGTTGTTGATGTTGCAAGTAGATATAAAGATGCAGAACCGCTGTCAACAAAGACAGCAACTGAGGTAGCCGATGCGTTGAAACGAATTTATCAACGAGGTGGTCTGCGAAGGCCACAGCTGCTACAAGTTGATCCTGGCAAGGAATTTTTTGGTTCAGTATCATCGTTAATGAAGCAACATAATACCAAAATACGACGAGGACATACTGCAATTCATCGTGATCAGACAATTGTTGAACGATTTAATCGAACACTTGCTGAGCGGTTATTTGGATATCAATACGCGAAGGAATTGATTCAGGATAAAAGATCTCGTGAATGGGTGGCAAGATTACCAAATGTGATAACTGCATTAAATAATGAGATTACTCGAACAACCAACATGAAACCTATTAATGCAATTGCAAGCGCGCACATACCAATACAAAGACGTGATTTTTCAGCGCAACCATTATTAGGTAGTATCACTGGCAGGTATTTATATGAGCCCGGTGAACTTGAAGGCTGTGAAAAAAGAGCGACTGATCCGATTTGGAGTATTACCACACATAAGATATCCACCGTGACAAGATCCTCAGGTAGACCCGCAATCTACAGACTGGATTCAACTGCTCCTCAACGTGGATTTGTACGTGAACAATTACAAGTAATTCCCGATAACACACAATTACCATCCAAATCACTTAACTAGCTCCGTTACGTTGATTACATTCAAGACAGGTCAACATGATATTTTCTCGTGTATGACCAAGATTATTATTTTTCTATCTACGGTAAATTGTCTTGAATCATTTTTTAGATACCGCCATAACATTATACAATTACAACTTGCACAATGATTATTCTGTTGTTGTTTCAGCGCATTAATAAAATCAGCATCAAGATCAAAATCGCGTGTGTTTTTTTTATCACACTGTTTATAACCAGATAATTTTTTTCTTATTATATCGCTTTGACATTCGTCAATATCATCACTAATCACTGACGAGTCCATGACGATTCGTCTCAATTGAGATATTTTTCTAACTCGAGACACTGCAAGATAAACTAAGTTCGACCATTCGATACGATCATCAACGATCCAAACAACTGTATCAGTAATAGTTAATCCCCGAGATGAATGAATCGTCATCGCGTATCCAAGCGTCCACGGGGATTTATCAGCACGTAGAGCATCTTCAACAACATCAACATCAACTGCAACAATATCATTCAATACAAGATTCTGTTTCCCCTGTCCTGGTATATCTACGTCAATATTTTGCCGTCCCGTATCTGCTGGTGGATAACATAACGGAACTGGCAACATTGGAAACTTTTCTCATTGTAACTGAAACAACTCCCGTTGAAGTGTATCACGAACTATCTTTCTACTTGCAACTATCAAATCGTTTGGTCTCCACGCGCGCAAAAAGTCTTTCATGGGTGTTTCTGAAATTATCTCGCGCATTACTTCACACTGAATTTTATTCGGTTGTAGTCTGATTAATTTTTTTAATTCCTTCAACGTTGCATCATTGCTCTATGATCATCAGATACTTCTTCGAAGTGGTCAACAACATTTTTCAGCCTCTCATGTGGAGATGGTCCAGGTACGGGTGGTGTTTGACCGTGATCGCCGCACATTATCACAGCAGTATTTCTTGTTAATAACCAATCAAGAAATATTTTTAATGTTTCTAGCGGTACAGTGCATATTTCATCCCATATTATAATCCTTGGAATATATTTCTCGCCCATCCTTAAAGATGTCCATGCATCACCCTTCCATCGGAAAAAGCTGTGATAAGTACATGATTGTACTCCGCGTTGTTTCATTTCTTGCGCGAGTCTGTGTGTAGGTGTTAGCACAATCATATCTGAATTCTGAAATAGTTCGATAGCTCGAGTGGTTTTACCAGAACCGTCAGGTCCATTTAGATAAACCGTTTTGTGTCTAGTTATTGGATCGTATATCGATGGTAACAACGAAGTTGTCGACGATAGTTTTAATGTTTGATATTTTTTACAGTAAATATCTTTAACCGCAACATCAGCGGATTCGGAATAATCGAGCATATATTCCCTTTTTATTCTCCATTAACCCCACGATGCATAAGTGCCTATGTTTAATCTTTCTAACAGTATTGAATATTTTTTACTTATATAAAACGAATCAGTAGCGACTCTGACAGCGAGTGTAGAAACCTTATTTATCACCGATAATAGGTTTATTGAAACGTACGCTAACATTGAAGATCTTAAATGAGTATACTGCGGTGACTCACCGTCCATGTAGCTCACAATTGTACCTAGTTTATTTCCATTTGACAAGAAAGCTGTTTCTCGACTTATAAACGTATTTCTATTCGTTGTATCAGCTATTATAAAATCTAACTCAGCATCATCCATAATCAATCTTGTACAATGTCGTCTGTGATCATATGCTCCTCCTTGGGTAAACTTGCCGATTATTTTTTCTACCAAGATCTTTTGAATCAGTTTCATCAGAATACTCCTTTTGTTGTGGTAACCCAGCTTTGGTTTGTTTTCGATATGATATAATTGCTTCGCTGATCGTCAGCGATATTAATATCGCACAATCAAGCATATACCGTAATAACACTATTGGTGTCCACATTTTTTTCTGAAAAATGTTTTCCAAACCAAACATAACAAATTGGATGACGTCCTTTAAACATTTCGAATGACTCGATACGAGCAAATCCAGTCAGGTCAAAATCCGGTAATGGTCCATTTATCGATACTCGCGTCATTTCGTGCGTCGGATGACCGAATCGCTCAAAATACACAGAACAATCTCCGTATCCAAGAAAACTTCCGGGATAACACGCGACCATGTCAACTGAAATAACATCTCTGTGATTGTATTTAGTATTCCATAGTCCGCCGTGTCCATATTCGACACAACTCAGTATTATGTCATTGAGAAAGTCGAACCGAGTTGGTTTCCACGAACAGTAAAACAGTTGCTCAATAGTTCGTCAGTATCATCAGTATATTGCAGTGCAAGATTTTTCATTTTCTCGTGAAGAAGATCTGTTCGATAAATAACACCATTTGGTCTCACAAACTGATCAAATTGATTTTTTTCTTCCACGCAAGACTGAAATAACCATACTGACACAGCATCGTTTTTACTTATTTCGTTAATAAAATCAAACATGTCTCCGCGGTAAATTTTAACAGTTCGATCTCTTGGAAATATTGTTACTGCGTTAGTCCACGCGTGTGCGTTATGACCAATAATTTCGATCGAAGCTCCTTTTGATCTATATTTTGATTCATACAAAATCTCTCCTGTTATCGTCGCTAAGGTTATTGGAAATTTTAATCTTTTTTCTAACTCAGCGATATCTTTGATAGACGCACCGGTATCTTTAACCATTTCTCCCCATGTGTTTATTATTTTACGTCTTTTATCCGTTAGACCGTTTCCACGAGTCGAAACGGTAAAATGTTCTGTTACTCGTTCAGTTACACAATTTATTTTTGAAAATTTCATCGGCGCCAGTTTATCAACGCTGGGTTTTTCATTTATCACATAGATTCCATAAATAACCGCTGTCACAGGATATGCTCGTTCATAATACGGTTTGTCAATACCTGTCAATAGACCTGGTTTGGAATCTCTACTTAGTACGACAGTTTTTTATTGCCGTGGACAGGATCATATTTGTCACGGATAATCCAATCATCTGTTTCTGTCAACACGACAAATTTTATTCTGAAAAGATATTTGCGATTATCAAGATAGTTAATGATAATTGCTGCTCGTTTGTCGTTCATCACAGCGTCGATGATATCGTTGTTGCGTATAATCTTGAACGTTGACCAGACATGAGATGCACCATCTGTGTGAAATTCTTTCTTGGTGTCGTGAATTTTATTAATCAAACCTTTGTTTTTCGGATCAACCAGATCTTGCATCGGCAGGTTAGGAGATATTCTGTCGAGATTAAATTTATCTCCGCTCAGGGGCTTTATTCGGGATAATCTATCGAATTCTTTCATATTATATTTCAAGCAAATATCTAAATTAAAATATTATGTATACAATGTCTCAATGCAAATGGCTCATGGTGGGTTCATTGACTCGTTGTAATAAATCCTGTAAAAAGGAAGTTTGTGGACAACACATACAAAACGTTCACCGTGGAAGATTAGGACCAATACCATGTCTGCGATGTGGTGCTGGAGTGCGAGGGAAAACACAGTTGTGTGCGTGTTGTGGTGGTAAACGATACAGAGAGCTTAAAAGATATTATGACAAAAAAAATAACGTCAGTGACGGAGCTATAAAATCCGTGGAGGATTATCTAACTAAGTTTTCAGACAAATTATCATTTAAACAAATAATATTGTTGTATAATGGAGCAAAATAAATTTATTCCACATCCTATAATAACAAACTACGAATCAAATATTAATGGTATGATCAGAAATTGTCAGAAAAAAATACCAGTTGGTTATATAATAATCATGGTTATCTATTGTTTACTGTTGGAAAGAAAACTTATCTCTGTCATCGTTTCACATACGAGTGTCACAACGGGTTGATCAAAGACTGTCTTGTGATTGGCAATAGTTTATCCAATCTTCGAGCTGTTACACAGAGCGAGAATAATACACGTGGTAATACTGGGAAATGTAAAACAATTGTAAGGAGGGCGGTAAAATCTACAAACATAGAAACTGGCGAAGAAATTATATTTCAATCGATGAACGCGGCTGCGAAATATTTTGATATTAATCCGCCTTCAGTACAATTTGTCGCGGAAAATATATATATAAATCCACTTTTTCCAAGAAATATAAGCCGAAAATCACCTTCCAATATTGTTAATGAGATAAACTATCATCACTACCTCGAACTATATTTATTAACCATTTTGTGACCATTTATCCTTTTTTGTCAGAAAGCCTCATTGTTATACTACTGAATTTTTGATTATGCAAAAGGGAGATTACTTTTGTAATATATAGTTTTCTTCGTAGATTTCCGATTTTTTATGGTCGTAATTGGTTAATTAATCATCTATGTCGTAATTAATTATACCAAAGAAAGATATTTATGGTTTCTAACTTACAAAATAGAAAAATAAACGTATTTCACATCATACAATATAGCGAGCTATTTTTAAACCTGTTATGAGAAATCGAGGCACAACACGCTGTTTTTAATGCAGATATTTACAATCTGTTCAGAAATACAGAAATATTTAAACCGATCTGTAGGTGGTAAAACGTTTGATGGTGCCGTGGTAGTACAGAACACGCTGTTAGTGCAAGATATTACAAGAAATCTTGGCAGAACACGCTGTTTTTAATGCACAAGTATTTACAATCTATTCAGAACACGCTGTTTATAATACAGAAATTTACAATCTATTCTGAACCGCTGTTTATAATACAGAAATTTACAATCTATTCAGAACCGCTGTTTTAATACAGAAATTTACAATCTATTCAGAACCGCTGTTTATAATACAGAAATTTACATTCTATTCAGAACCGCTGTTTTAATGCAGAAATATTTAAACCGATCTGTAGCTATATAATAACATTTGAAACATATATGGTTAGATGAATTCGATAGCTCACTTGGTAACGCATCTGGCCGTGATGCTCAAGGCCGCAGGATCGAATCCCATGACTGACAACCGTCGGTGGTTGCGCATATTAGCGATTTTTATAATGAATTGGGGCGCCGCCAGCCCCCCTACGCTCAAAAGAACCCTCCAACCACATATCACTGGTGGTTGATACATGTTTTGTATCACCTACGGGCCGATTATTGGGGGGTGTTCTGTTGAGCGTAGAAAATGGCCTCATTTCATTCATTTCATTTCATTCATTCATTCATTTCATTTCATTCATTCATTTCATTGGATACTGAACCTGCTAAAAGACTCGAATAGAGGTTCATTCATTGAATATATGTTTGTGCCGTCCTCCCTCTTGGGCCTTTAGACCGTTGTTTGACGGGTTAGGGGCTCTCATGGGGGTTGTTTTTCGTGTGCCCGTTGAACTTGGTAGAATGCGATGGCAAGCTACGAGTTCTGGGTTGTACTGTCCTTAATTAAGATTTCATTCATTGCATACTTACTGAACCTGCTAAAAGACTCAAATATAGGTTCATTCATTCATATTGTACCCCTTCCTGAACTTGCTAAAAGTCTCGAATAGATGTTCATAGGGGAAATATTTTTTTATTTTTAATATATATATATACTAAATAATGAACTACGAAAATATTAATGATGTAATTGTTGCTATTAAAAAATTGGAAAAAGATGGAATTAATATATCCGATGAACTAAATCCTGAAAAAATAGTTTCTGATTTTGAAATTTTACAAGAACGTAAAAACCAAGGAATACACACACTATCATCTGAATGCAAGTTCATGAAACGGATTCTGGCGGCGATGTTCCGGTCGCTAGCTACTGTAGAAGATAATCAGGTGAATGAATTCGTTCCTTTCTCTGCCGCAGAAAAAATTAGATTGGAGTTATCCCACGAGTACGAGGCATAAAAACAATTAGTACTCGCATAAGACTATTAAGAAAAATTATGTTAACGAGTAACCTAGTTGACGAAGTAGTACAAAATAATTCTGGTGAAAATGAAAATGAAAGTTTCGGTAACTGGGGCCCCTGTCAACGCTGACCACGTGTAGATCTTTGATCAGAAATATTATATTTATTCTGAGATTATATTTATTGTAAGATTATATTTATTCTGAAATTATATTTATTCTGAAACATCTTATTTTTTCTGAAATTATATTTATTCTGAAATATTTTATTTTTCTGAAATTATATTTTATTTTTTCTGAAATATTATATATTTATTTTGAAATATTTTATTTTTTCTGAAATTGATGGGCTAGTTGGTACTCAGAATCATGCAAACCAATCAATTTCGTAATTTTGATGGGCTAGTTGGTACTCAGAACTATGTAAAATGATCAAATTTTCAGAAAAAAATAAAATATTTCAACATTTTTTATTTCTAGTCGATTTGTTAAGGAAAATTGATGAATTTTCCAATATCATCAGGTCAAATCAGTAAAATTAGCTCAAAAAATGAGATTTTTCATGCGATTTTGTTAATTTTTCTGGTAATTTTCGAAAAAATGAGGATTTTTAACGATTTATCGATAAATCAATTAGAGAACCGCTCGAGGTTTGACCTGACGAAAAATTGTAATTTGACAAATCGACTAAAAATAACAAATGTTGGAATGTTAAGATCAAAGATCTTTGATAAAATAAAATAAAATATTATGATCAAAGAGCTATGATACAATAAAATAAAATAAAATATTTCTGATCAAAGATCTATGATCAAAAATCATTACGATAAAAGTATTTAAGACAGAAATCATTACGATAAAAGTCTTTCTACGATCAGAAATCTATGATTTTACATGTAGATTGGCAATCATTTCCTCCCCACGCAGGTCAATTAATCGTCCTATGTGGTCTGTGAGTTTGAAATTTATTCGTGACAAATACTAATTATGTGTGCGTAGATAAACAGGATTGGTTGGTACTTGCACGATCAAATCCCCAAGAGGAACTTGTGGTGTGAACGTGTATAGGATGTATCCTTGTTGAGCCTGATTTGATTTTCCAAGATCTATTTGATAACTGCCTTCGATTACGTCAAAAACTAGATTAACCGCGATTGTCGATGTTATATTAACGATTCCCGGAGATACGTGTCTGCCACCGCCGTGTGGATCATTATTATATCTAAGAACAGTTGCTGGTGGAACTATTTTTCTCCACGCTTCAAGTATTTCAGGAAAGTTTCTCGCGATAAGATCATTGAGTGATCTTTTTAATTCGTCTGTGGAAAATCCTGGCAATATGAACGTTGGTATATCCGCGTCAGTTATCTTATAATGATCAGTAAATAATTTTTTAACTGTTATATGAGGTTCAGCACTATAAATAACATCACCACCAGTAAACGCAGACATTCTTGGAGTGCTGATAGTAAGTGATAGAGTAATAATTTTATTAATATAATTAAGATCTGATATAACATGGTTTAAATGTTGTATTGTTTTAATAATCTGTTGTCTTGCATTTTCTGAATAAAGATGTGTTATATCAAAAAATAAATTTCGTAGATTACCGAATACACGTTCATACTCGGACTTAATTGTACTGGAAAATAAACCAATAAATTCTTCATTGACAAACGCTTTTTCATTACTAACATAGTACATGCTACTTCCTACCATCATAGGAAGTTGTGTGCCATCAGGTGCAGTAAATACAGCTCTAACACCATCTATATGGTAATTTATTAGATCCATGGGTGTTTGCTTTGATATTTTGGAGTTATTATAAACTTGGCTTCGTCCGTGAGAAATTCAATTAATTTTGGTTCTGGTGGTCCTTCATGCACTGGGGGAACATCCGGCCAACCTAGTACGGATCTTATCGTGGACTGATAAATATCAACGGCATAATCAGGCGAGTTTATTTTGATTGCAGAAGATAGCGTCGGCTCATGAAAATTAATCGATATTTTTGCTTCTTTTCCTGTTATTGATTTTATTCTACGAGCAAATTCATGATTGATTTGTTCGATCTCATAACTACCAGTTGGTATTGCAACAACAACCCAGTCAGGTGTTCCATCTGGTTTGTTTTTATTAGCAAATACAAGTGAATTATTTGCTGGTGTACCATTAAATGATCTCGATCTGATGTTTGGCCAGCTATGGTATACTCGTAATTGCGCTAGTGCAATTTCATTTGCGCGAATTGCAGTTGGAAAATTGATGTTAAATTCAGGATTAATCGAGCTTACCGAGATCATCGTGGTCTTGTGCGGGGTTGTGTTCGTCACGATCTGCTGGAGTAATTCCGTCATTATTAATACCCGTACCTTTAATACCAGCGCAGTTGTATATTTTAATCATCTCTGAAAACTTAAAATCAGATATAATTCCATCACTGAGACTCGCTGATAACAACGAAGATAACTTCAAGTATGCGACAGTTGCTATGTGTAATTTTATCATGTAATCGGATAATTTTTCATTCGTGCAAGTACATATTTTTTGGCAATGATATTAAGCACACCTGCAATCGTTGTTGCAGCTGAAATACAAATAGTCACAGCTACTGGTGCCAACATTGTTGCCGCGGATAATATTATTCCAGCTACAGCAACAACAGCGGATACCGAAGAAACAACAACGTTGATGATAACTAATCGTCGTTGATAATTTTTTATTTTTACTGTATATTGTTCGACTCGATCTTTCAACGCTGCCTGCCATTCACGCGCTTGATTGTACCTAAATTTTTGAACGTCGATTGAGGTACCCATTATATTTTATGCAGTAACCAGTTGAGGTGTTTCAGCTACAAATTCCAAACACCACCAGAAAGATGTTGCGGTTAATTTCTTATCAGCTGCTTCCAGAATAAATATTTCCTCGTTTCCGTTATTTAATATAACAGATACAACCCCGGAAAACTTATCAGTTGAATGACGCCATGGATACGTTGTAAATATTTCAAATTTTGCAGCACTAAACACAGACAGCCTGTACACGCCTGTGACTGTTGCGGTATATTTGATAGTTTTATTTTGCTGCGACCAGGTTGCAAATCCCGATGATACCGTGTATACGATGTTGGTAATATACCCGGGAGTTATTCCGGCTGGAATTTTAATCAGACTGGTTTTATTAACGATCTCAGGAATCCCCGCTACGATGTTTTGCTGTGTTTAATCGTGTCGATGTTCGTCTTGATATCAACGAGTTTTATGTCAATGGCGTGCGGAGTGCCGAAGAATTTATCTATGGATTCATCGGTTTTTTGAAAATTTCTTCGAAATCTTCCAAAAGCGCATACGTGAACGTCATACTCGGCCCGCAACGTGGATAATTTACCGTCAACGGTGCCATAGTTGACGTCGACGTATTTTTTTGTTGCTGCGTCTTCGTCGGATGTTGGATCTCTTAAAAGTACTATCTTATTCCCGTTCATGCTGAGTTCTCCCGTCATTGTGTCACCGGTATTTTTCACGCGATTAGCAACACTTGTTGTAATTTGATTTCTGATGGTTGTAAACTATATACTTGAATCCCTAATTCTGCCGCTGTCAGTAAACACAGGGATATTATCCGAGACCGCACCGAATACTCGTCGAGCTATATCATTCCACTTGATATTGCTCGATTTTATTTTACCATGTCGATCCTGAAAAATAACTACATCATCTGGGTCAACTCTAGCAAGATTCATAATATCAGCGAGTTCATCTTTAGTCGCGTACTTCGACAGATCAAAGTCGCCGAACTTTTTCTTAACGCGTGAAGAAGATCTTCCGTAAATATCAACCATTATAATCTAAGATCTGTTTAAAACTAAGCGGTTTCTTGTATAATCATGCACGACCTTATGTGGCGGTTTGGATGATTTTGATATAGCGTTAAGTACATTAATTACTTCACGGCCGCATATTGGCGGATTTGTCATTGTTTGTGTGGGTAGCGTTGAATACCAAACTTGCGCGTGATGTGGTGCAACATACTTGATAAATTCACTGGGTGGAGCTAACCCATATGAATCAAAATAAACGATTCCACGTGGATCAACCGCGTATGATACCCAATGAGTACCAGGTCCTGAATTCGAGTCAAGATTAATAATACCTGTTTCTAGTTTGTTTGGTTGTTTCGGTAATTGATCTCGCATATAAACGCCTCTGAAGATTTTTATTTTTAATCGTTTAGCAGCATCAAGCAAATCAAAATTTGATGCTGGAGCATCTAACGAAGTGATCCTGGAAGCTTTTTCTTATATCCATTTCCTGTTGCTTTCTTTAGAGCCATTCCAGCAGCTGTTCCAATAGCACCTAACGCGGCTGGAGCGGCAGCAGCTATTAACGCTGGAATAGCCGCAAGAAGTGGAAAAATACCACCGGTTTTAATTGAGTCTTTAACCGCACCCGCAGAGAGATTAAGTTTGACGCCTGTTTTTGATTGTTTAGCGCCGTTGAAATGTTTAAGCTGGCGTTCTGATAATGATATTTTGACCACCCGTGATCTGATCTCGCTTTAGTGATATTTTCATTCCGCAGTTTTTTGCTGAATTTGATTGAAGGTTTTCAGTCTGACCAGGAGTCAGACTGACACTAACGGGATGATATGGCATTTTATGATAAATACTTGCTACGCTCCAAATAATGATTAAAGATTTTCTACTGGTGCATCAACGACCCTCATTCGACCACTACCACCTTCAAGTAACATGGCTTTGTCACTGAGTATAAACGCGATTGCTCTGTAGGCGCCGCGAATAAGGGGTGGACCAGGTATATCAGGAGGAGGGTTAGTAACACGAGCTCAAAAGTGTATATCAACGACAGATTGTTTGGATAAATCAAGATGTTCCAGTGAAACATAATTAATCTGATACGGTTTTGTAAAATCTAACTGTGATATTTGCAGCCCAGTATCCACGTTTTGATCACGTCCCATGAATGACATCAAACTATGATATGCACACGCTAGGTGATTTTGACCAAAATTTAACAATATATCCTCAGCTGGTTCTTGATGTCAATTTATCCGCAAGGAAACTTCATTAACTCCAAGGTTGTCAAATATCATATGTAAACGTACTTGATCATTCGTCCGAACATTATTTTGTAGCGCAATAAAAATATGTCGTGGCGCAGAAACACCTTGCTGTGATGCTATATTCCATGTAAATAAACCATTAACAAAACTTTGAGTAGCATCTGTAGTTACTGTTAACCATGATAGCAATGATTTACCTCCTTGATCCATAAAAGAGATTAATTTTTGTTGTTCATCAATAGATGGAATCATTACTGGCATCCACAATGAAAGTTTTGTTATATTTACTTTACCAGCATCAGCAACACCAGCACCTCGCCAGACTGCATCATTATCATCACCTTTTCTTACGAGCACAACTGTGTGTTTAGCTCCAAAGATGACCTTTCTAACATTTCTGCAAAATCCAAAGATGTGAGACAGTGAAATTGCGCATGAAAAATTTCTATTATTTCCTGACAACACTGCTCGGTGTAATGCAAATCCTAAGTTGTAATTCGCATTAACACTTTTTATAATATCAAAAGCAGCACCTGGTCTAGCTTCATGTTCAAAATCATCTGGTTGTGGATCAGATGAAATAGCTACTGGTGACCGTACCTTAATATACTGAACATTATCAGCGCTGTCAATAATATCCTTAGCAAACATCATTGTTGGACCGGCTGATCTTATGTAATCATCAGATTATCTCGCTAGACCAATTATTGTTGTAGCAACATCGACATCCTTCTGAATTGATTCAATATTTTTTCCATCAATCATGTATGTGGCGCTATCAAACAGTGCCATAATCCCGTTGTTGACAAAACCAACTCGGTCATTGACGTCGTAGTTAGTATCATCCACCTTTAAAAGTCCACCTTCTACTTCAATAAGCGCCTCAGCGGGTAAAAAATATCTACTTGTATCCTGAACCTGTAATTCGATTCTCCCCCGCTGATTTGGTTGTCTTGCGTCATAGGAATAAAATTGATAATCACGTACCGATTCATCTTTGAGGACCGGTGCATCCATGTCAAATGCTGGGTCGGACATACGTTTAAACATTTTATTGTAATTATCATTTTTCCAAATCGTGATCTAAAATTATCATCGTCGACGAAGACCGCTTCCTGCTATTAAATTTGCTGTTATATTTCTTTCTGCTTCTTCAGATAATTCCGCTAGTTTTTGATTTGCGGCTTGATTTATTATTTTACTGACATTTGCTGGCATAACCTCAGTGCTGGCCAGTTTCATTGGTTGCTGCTGTTTTCTTCGTACTAATCGAGCTAGTCTGTCCTTGACAGTCGAGAACGCTTTACTGGCAAGCTTACCGATTGCGCCAGGAATTTTATCACGAACAACCTCAATAGCCTTCATCCATAATTGTTTTGCAATCGGTATTGCTTTTGGAGCCATCCTTCTAAATAGACCCTGAACAACATCACCAAGTCCATCTCCGTAAATTACTTTGTAATTTGGCAGTCGTGAGTTTACTACCCTGACCATGATCGGTCCACGTTGAGCAGTGTGTATAATCATTTTTATATACTGATTAATTAATTGTTTAGTCGCTGAGATAATCATCAGCAATTTCATAAATAAGGGAACGATAAATGCTGAGATCCATAATGCCACCTTGAAATAATCTTCGACAAATATCAGATATTTCATTAACAATTTCTGAAGAATTGTTTCCAGCTCGTTTTCCTCCAGTTAGTATTTCTAGTCGTTGCACGTCAGAAAGAACACTGTTAGGACAGGCAATAAGACAACCTCCTAAGCCACTTCCAGTAGCGCCAGGAGGATCATCACCAGGATCTCTTTCTTCACCCAGTGAACGTAATTCCTCCTGTTGTTTCAATTCTTCTTTTGCTTTTTGCTTCATTTCTTCTTCTATTCTTTGCCTCACTTTTTTTTTGTCACCTGTTTTATTTTCTCTCTAGGTGGTTTCAACATCATCTCTTTCTGCGGTGAAGAAGATTGTTGTTGTTCTATTTGTTGCAGAGGTGGAGGAAGTTGATATGAAGGTACCTGCTGGGAGAGTTGTTTTTGTTTCAGTCTCTCTATATAAAGTCTTTTTACTTCTTTATCAAGATTTTTGTATTTTAAATAACTATCTCTGGCTTGTTTTTTGTTGTAATATGCACGATATATCCATTTAATAAGATTATCATCAATTACTTTTTCATAACGGGGTTTTAAAATACCAGATTTATTAAATATACCAGATAATATTGCTTCGGGTAATTTTTCTCTTTCAGTATTTCTAATATCTTCAACAAACCCCTTCTTAAATCTTGCAATCAATTCTACGTTTTCTTCTACTGGTTTGGGTTCAGGTGCAAGTTCTTTTCTCACGTCGGCGACTTCAGTACGAAGTTTTTCAATATTTTCAAGTATTTCTTCATCGACAGGTGGAGGCTGAGCTGCAGCTATGTCAGTTGGAAGGTCTCGTAAAATCTTTTTTGTTTTCTTGGTTCTCGCTGCTATTTTTTCAGTCTGCGCTGCAGTTTGTTCTAATACTGGAAAAATACCCCTTTTCCTCTTCTCATCATCCTCAATATCTCCCCATATAGTTTTTTCAACAGCCGCTGAAGCTTTTTCAGTAGCTGTAGTGACGGGTTTAAATAGTTTTTTAGTGTCTTCTTCGTACTCAACTTGTGCTTCCTGCTGCGCTTGTAGTTTTTTTCTGAATGAATCTCTAACAGGAAGAAATTTTTTGATTGCTTCTAATCGTTCTCGAGCTATCCTTGCAGTATGAGATTCCGGATGTACCATTTTATTATAACATAATGATTTAATTATAGCAGCAGAATAGGGCATGACCTCAAGTTAGTTCGTTTTTTGTAATAGTAATTTTAATTTCACGAGTTTTCAGATCAGAAAAGCAATTTACGAAAATAAATGGTCTAATTAACCGGAGAATCCTCAATCATTTATTTCAAGCAAATATTCAGCTCGAAATATTTTTAGTTAGAAGCCTTATTTCGGTTTTTGGACGCTTCCAAAGTCGGTCTGTTCGCCCCCTCTGCTGCTGAAATTCTTAGACTGTCGCTTACATGTTCTACCCAGCTCAGTATTTTATATCTGGGTATGAAGACAGTTTACGAGTATACTGTATATCATATCTGAGTACGAAGACTCAATTCTAAACGGTTGAGGGCAGTAGTTCCCAACCTTTTTTCGGGCCACCGTCCCCATGGTTATCCTCAGCGCCCTTCTACCTTACCCCGTAACAAACATTCTTCAGCATTAGCGCCCCCCCCCCCCACCCCCGGTAATCCGACCGCCCCTAAGGGGACGGTACCGTCCACTTTCAGGACCACTGGTTTAGGAGTATACTATATCTGAGTACGAAGACTCTAGTCTAAACGGTTATGGAGTAGTAACTTGTTTAATTAATGCACTACAAATAAACATATTCTGACGGGGATCTAATATACTCCCGTTTCTTCATAAGGTATTCGATACTGTACATTTTAATATTTGCAATAAGTTTCCCAGAGATGCAACTACATTTGTTGAATTTGACTTATGAAAGGACAGGGTTTCATATTACAATCCTTCAGAATAAAAAATTTTATAAGAATATATTGCCTTCCTAAATCATGATGTATGATCAAAGGGAATATTTGCTAATAATTTCAAGGTAACAACTCAGACTTCGAACTGGTGGTAATAGCTGTGAAAAACTTTGCCGATTTCCAGAAATAATACTGCGTCGCACACCTCAACTTCAACGTCATGGAAAGCGACATCGGAACTTCTTGGCTAGAATACACGTTTCCAAGCCAGGTTGACTCCAGTAAATCAAGTACTGGTGGTACAGCTGCTTCTTTGTACTGTGTAAAGCAATTTTGCTGATCACATATGTAAATGTCATTCTTTGTACTGTGTAAAGCATTCGGTCTGATCACATAAGTAAATGTCCTTTTTTGTACTGTGTAAAGCAGTCGGTCTGATCACATAGGTAATTTGTCCTTCTTTGTACTGTGTAAAGTTTTCGGTCTGATCACATAGGTAAATGTCCTTCTTTGTACTGTGTAAAGCAGTCGGTCTGATCACATAGGTAAATGTCCTTCTTTGTACTGTGTAAAGCATTCGGTCTGATCACATAGGTAATTTGTCCTTCTTTGTACTGTGTAAAGCAGTCTGTCTGATCACATAGGTAAATGTCCTTTGTACTGTGCAAAGCAGTCGGTCTGATCACATAGGTAAATGTCCTTCTTTGTACTGTGTAAAGCAGTCAGTCTGATCACATAGGTAAATGTTCTTCTTTGTATTGTGTAAAACATTCTGTCTCATTGTATAGGTAAATGTCCTTCTTTGTACTGTGTAAAGCAGTCAGTCTGATCATATAGGTAAATGTCCTTCTTTGTACTGTGTAAAGCATTCGGTCTGATCACATAGGTAAATGTCCTTCTATGTACTGTGTAAAGCAGTCGGTCTGATCACATAGGTCAATGTCCTTCTATGTACTGGGTACATGAATCGGTCTGATGATATAGGTAAATGTGCTTCCTCAAATGTGTCATTTTTCTAAATCGTTTCAATGTTTATGTAAATTATCTTCCTTAATTGTTTTGATAGCTGTTCTACTGACAGCCCTCTAGATCGAATTTTTGGCGTAAACCTGCAGTGTTATTTCTTTCCCTCTTTCATGAACCTCTCAACCATGAAATTCTTGCAAAATGACGTGTATCTTTCGTCGTTATTTTGTTTGACTTTCATCTTATATCTTTTCTGGATCATTTTTAGCGATAGTATTGATGAACATATTATGAATGGAGAATTATATATATATATATATGAATATATATATATATATATATATATATATATATATATATATATATATATATATATATATATATATATATATATATATATATATATATATATAAAGAATACAAATCATACGGCTAATAACAATCCTTTCAAATGCACTGGATCCAGCAAGGGATCATGTGTGTCAGGGATTGATTAAGATAAACGCAATAAACTGACAACTGACAGTGCGAAACTAGTATCTAGCTAGCCTGAGCGTCTTCGACTCTTTAATGAGTCTTTTTCAAAGGCAAATACGAAATATAAACAAGACAACCACATAAAACAGAAAAACGGTTATGTTTGCGAAACTTTACATGGCTGTTTCTACAGGAATTCAACATTATAGCTATATTATGTGTCAAATAGTTTATTTCAGCTTGTTGCTGATACTGGAAAATATTTGTATTGACATAGACATTGAATACTAAACTACCTCCAAATTAATGGAACTGCAGTGGGTACAAAAATGGCCCCTTCGTATGCTAATATTTTTATGGGAAAACTGGACGGTCAACTTTTAGCATCGGTTGAACTTACACTATACCAGTGGGTACGTTTTATCGATGATATAGAAATGAAGTGGCAACATGGAAGAGAAAGTCTGGATGATTTCATATCAAAGGCAAACAACTTCCATCCCTCAATAAAATTCACGGCAGAAATCTCCAGCTCAAGTACGTCTTCTTGGACATAACTACCAGACTGGTAGAAAACAAACTCCATACAGACATCTACTTCAAACCAACCGACAATCACCAGCATCTCCTCCCAACCAGATCTCCTCCAAAATACTGCAGTAGGAACATCCCATATAGTCAGGCACTGAGGATACGCATAATTTGCTCCGACGACGAAACATTTCTTAAAAGGTCTGAAGAGCTATCTAAACATTGAATTTACCGAGGCTACGACCAAGACATGATTGCGGAGGCAACCCAAAGGGTTAAACATAGAAACCGCGATGAGCTACTAAAATATGGAAAGAAGGAAAAGGCTGATAGGATACCATTTGTCCAGGCAACCCCAAAGTAGGTAAACTAATCGGGAAACACTGGCCCATCGTAGAATCGTCGGACGCACTGAAGTTAATCCTCCCTAACAAACCTGTATTCGTCTACGGAAGACCAAAAAGCCCAAGGACATCCTAGTCAGAGCCACGCGACGGTTACTCCAAAATGTATGAGTGGTCTAAATGAGATTTTTTCCAAGACGCATACTAGGTCTTGATGGTCTAGTAACTTTTAAATTTCATGTTTAGTGCTCTTAGACCTAATGGTGATACAGAAAATATGACTTCACCAGCTTTAGTATATGTATACTAATTTTTAATGTTCTCGTGTATATTATACGAGATGTAAACGCACCAAAATATGAACCTAATACGAACGTATATATGTACTACTTGCTACGTAATTAGAGGCTCGGCCAATGTGGATACCTGAGACAGCTTGCCAGTTGCTTCTCTTGGGTCAGTAGTTCTATCCGGAGTTTACCCGGGTTTTTCCTCCACCATTTAAAATGGCCGCCATGTATAACCTATCTTGTGAAAAATGGCGTTAAATCCCATTACAACAACAACAACAACAACATCAACAACAACAACTAGGTAATTGGTCATGTGAGAATAATGACCACACACAGCTGTATGCAAACATTTGCTGCAACACTCGGGAAAGGCTTTTAGGCCTTCGACATACATTTGCTAGAACAGCCGGGGAAGGCTTTTAGGCCTTCCACATACATTTGCTAGAACAGCCGGGGAAGGCTTTTAGGCCTTCGACATACATTTGCTGTAACACTCGGGGAAGGCTTGTAGGCCTTCGTTACATTTGCTGGAACACTCGGGAAAGGCTTTTAGGCCTTCGACATACATTTGCTAGAACACTCGGGGAAGGCTTTTAGGCCTTCGACATACATTTGCTTGCTGTAACACTCGGGGAAGGCTTTTAGGCCTTCGTTACATCTGCTGGAACACTCGAGGAAGGCTTTTAAGCCTGCGACATAGATTTGCTGGAACACTCGAGAAAGGCTTTTAGGCCTTCGTTACATTTGCTGGAACACTCGGGAAAGGCTTTTAGGCCTTCGTTACATTTGCTGCAACACTCGGGAAAGGCTTTTAGGCCTTCGTTACATTTGCTGCAACACTCGGGAAAGGCTTTTAGGCCTTCGTTACATTTGTTGGAACACTCGGGAAAGGCTTTTAGGCCTTCGTTACATTTGCTGGAACACTCGGGAAACGCTTTTAGGCCTTTGTTATATTTGCTGGAACACTCGGGAAAGGCTTTAAGGCCTTCGACATACATTTGCCGGAACACTAGAGAAAGGCTGTTATGTTTTCTGGAAAACGTTTACGGGAATACTTATGCCCTCTGGCAAATGTCTGTAGGCAGCAATCCGTGTTGGAGAAATTGATGCGTGTATACGTTATGCATTAATTGTGTAACATAGTATCAATTATTTTAGGCGGGGCGGGGCGGGGTGGGGTGGGGCTTCACCGTCCGCTAACTAGATTTACTGATCTGCAGTCCTCGAGATGTAAAATTCCAATCCGCAATTAGTAGGTCAAGGGAAAGAAACCTTGCATGATTTACATAATGTGTTTGAAGAGTTGTTTCGCTTGTAGAAAGCATGCTTGCGACGAAGGATATAATGACTGAAATAATACTAGTCGAGAAACAGTGACAGTTAACATGCAAACTTCTCTCACCTTCCTGTCGAGTGTTGAACAGTATAAGGTACTATCTACATTTTCTTTTGAAAAATGATCAAGTGTCATATTTCGAATTGGTTATTAGTTATTCCTCTTTTATGAGGAGTAAAATTGTCATTTACTGACTTAAATCTTGTTTAGAATAGACAAAATTAAAAGGGAATAATAATAATAATAATAATAATAATAATAATAATAAACATTCTGTATAGAGGATAACATATTTGATCATGACTGACCCATCTGCCATGCGGTCCTCAATTTTTACAATTGGTTATGTTAAAGAAATAAAAGAAAATAAATCATGCACATACTCAGATAACGTCGCAGAATCATTCATACATATTTAACATGAATTAATTTGTGTGACTATACTGGGAAACATGTACATATATGAACTGTGTTATATACATATGTACATCCATTACCTATGTATATACATACATACACTGAATTCCATACAGTAGGTGCTGATACAGTAAATGAGCTTTTGTAATGATTGGTTTTCGACCACGGAATCTGGAGATCGTTGTTAGTCGTCGATCGGAGATTAGGCTCAGTATTTGATGATCATAGCTAAATTGGGTTAGAGATATAATCTGGAGAAAGATCGTTCGAAGACTTATATGCCATGATGCTTTTAAGATAAATAATACTTTTTTATGGGTAGGCATTGCAAGCGTGAAAAAAAAAAACATTCGAGGGAGTCATAACAGGAAGTTTCAATATTATTAGGGCTGCCCTTTTCTGGAATTTATCAATTCTGGAAGATTATAATTGGATATGTTTCTCTATGTGATATAGCCGTAGTATGGTTGTATATATCACGAAAAGTAAGTTCATTTGACTTTGGATATAGAAATCTACTACCATTGCGCAACGGTGATCGATATATGCATTCTCTCTGAGACGTGGATCAATGTAGATACCAAGAAATTTGCTATTTTTAACAATAGACACGTCTAAGCCATTTTGAGCTAGAAGTAATTCCATACTAGCAGATATATGCTGTCTTGTTCTGATTGTCATATGTTTCGTTTTAGAGGTATTAATATGCATTTTGTTTTGATGACACCAAACTGATATATTGCTGAGGTCGATTTGAAGTTTATTTTAACGTAGTCTAGAGATTTGCCAGATAAATGCAATGTCGAGTTGTCAGCGAAACTATCTTTGTTAGAGTACGCTCAATACAAGGCTAAGTCATTGATAAACAGTAGGGAAAAAAGAGGCCCTAATATAAATCCTTGAGGAACACCACTTGCGATATGACTTGGTTCATAAGTATATTTACCCGTGCAAACAACCTGGTATGAGATACGACGTGAACCAGGCAACTGAATTTGAAGGAAACTTGTAGGTTGAAAGTATTTTTAATGAGCACCGAAGGGTTAACCAGATGTAATGTTTTATTGAAATCAACGAAGATTGCGCAAGTAAGTTCGCCTGATTTGATTGCTAGTAACCATTGGTTTATAAATTTTGTCAATGCAGTTTAACATGAACAATTCTGTCGACGACCTCCTATTGTGATCTATGGATGAGTTGGTACTTGTCAAGATATCTGAAAATATGCTTGCTGACAGGTTTGTCAATATTTTTTGAAAGAACGGATATAACAGATATAGGTCACTAGTTGGATGGGTCGTTCTTTTCATTTATCTTATAAATTGCGAATACTTTTGCTAACTTCAATGAGTCTGGAAATTTGCAGGAAGTGATACTACAGATATTTCTTTCAACGACTCTGAGATCGATGAAGCCGACATTTTCAGAGTTTTGGGGTGAATTCCATCTAGACCAGCTGATTTGTTTGTGTCATTTTTATTGAGAATATTAAAAGTGTTATTTATTGTTAGTAAGGGAATGTTGAAACTAACATGATCAGGTACCCTTTCATTCACGAATTTAATAAGTTTGTCCATATCGTGCTCTACAAAATTAGTCCTGTCAAGGGTTTGTGATATATTAGTAAATGAGAGGTCCAGGGGTTTGTGATATATTAATAAATGAGAGGTCCAGGGGTTTGGAATATATTAGTAAATGAGAGGTCCAGGGGTTTGGGATATATTAGTAAATGAGAGGTCCAGGGGTTTGGGATATATTAGTAAATGAGAGGTCCAGGGGTTTGGGATATATTAGTAAATGAGAGGTCCAGGGGTTTGGGATATATTAGTAAATGAGAGGTCCAGGGGTTTGGAATATATTAGTAAATGAGAGGTCCAGGGGTTTGGGATATATTAGCAAATGAGAGGTCCAGAGGTTTGGGATATATTAGTAAATGAGAGGTCCAGGGGTTTGGGATATATTAGTAAATGAGAGGTCCAGGGATTTGGGATATATTAGTAAATGAGAGGTCCAGGGGTTTGGAATATATTAGTAAATGAGAGGTCCAGGGGTTTGGGATATATTAGCAAATGAGAGGTCCAGGGGTTTGGGATATATTAGTAAATGAGAGGTCCAGGGGTTTGGGATATGTTAGTAAATGAGAGGTCCAGGGATTTGGGATATATTAGTAAATGAGAGGTCCAGGGGTTTGGGATATACTAGTAAATGAGAGGTCCAGGGATTTGGGATATATTAGTAAATGAGAGGTCCAGGGGTTTGGGATATATTAGTAAATGAGAGGTCCAGGGGTTTGGGATATCGGCTCATCAGCATAACTAGTGCAATCAACAATAATTTCACATGCAGTTAGAGGTACAGGTTTCGTTGAAGTTAGATATCACGAGTGATTCTAGAAGGATCTGTTATCCGAGTTTGAAGCGATGGCCTATTTGAAAAAGGAGAGCCTGAGTTTTGCAATCAGTGACTTGACTTTGTTCCGCCACAAACAATAGTTTGTAAAATCTAGATATTTATGATTTACGTTGCGATTTCATAAGTATATTAGTCTGGTTGTTTTGATTGTTTAATTCTTTTGATGCGCATGGCGGCATGTCTGTTTGGGATAGTAAGAAGACAGTGGTCACAGATAAACAATTCATAATCTGCGTCTGTGTTAGAGACAGGCAATGAGTTCATATTTTGCGATAGTTCGGTGATAAATTCATTTTCAGCAAAGCTTTTAAAGCATCTGTAATACATATAAGAGAGTGAATTGTTTTTCTTTGCGCTCTGTTGCTTACGAATTGAACGTATGGGATAGTGATCACTGAATGGGAAACAGGGTACATTTGTCAAGTAGACATTGTCGGAATGGGTAGTATAGATGTGGTCAATTATGGAAGAAGTATAGACTGTTACTCTTGTTGAAGTATTTCTTACCAGTGTAATGTCGTTTAGTTGTATCATATGTAGCCATTTAGTGTTAGTATCAGAAAGGAAATCAATAGTAAAGTCTCCCATGATAATTACTTCACTGTTGGAAGATAAAGCAGCCTCTAACTCATGTTCAAATTTGACAGTCCATGAGGAGAGGGAGTTTGGAGGTCGGTAAGCTGAGCACATATAAATATATTGACTATTGAGAAAACTTAACTCGATCCATATTGATTTAATAGTAGATATTTCGAGATCTGTTCTTCTCATGAATGTCACGTTATTTGAAAAATATATGACCATCTCTCCTCGTATGCCTTGTGGTCGATCTCGTCTTTCCAAAGAAAAGTTGCTAATAGAGATAGCACTGTCAGGTACATTATTACAATCTAAAAACTTTTCGCATAGTCCAGTCACTGCAAGGTTGGATTCATTTTGTATCATTAGTGTTAGTTTGTCGATTTTTGGTAAGTTGTTGTTGTTGTAGGGTTTAACGCCATTTTTCAGCACACGATAGGCTATACATGGCAGCCAGTATTAATGGTGGAGGAAGAACCCGGGAAAACCAAAGAAAGAACCACCGACCCACGAAAAGCTACTGGCAAGCTTTCTCACATGCCCACGTCAGCCGAATCCGGGACTCGAACCCACGCAGACAGAGGTGAGATGGCAGTGATCCGTAATGGAGAGCGCTTTAGACCACTCGGCCACTCGGGGCCCCATTTTTGGTAAGATCTGTCTTATACTGAGGTCGATAAGTTGCAGACCTTTCTTTTTCAGACCAAAATATGTACAGTTTACATTTTTCCAATTCTTTGTAGAAATGAAGACAGATTTAATAGTTATTTCCGAGTTAGAGGAAGAGACATTATAACCTTGGCGGGTACAATTAGAATTAGTACTTTGGACAGAGAGACAGTCGGTACAAATATACCCAAGAAAGTGATACTTATTTTGCATATGCGGTAATAGCTCGTATCTTTTTACATTAAAGGGAATAATTAACAAAATCAGCTGGTGAAAGATGATATTAAACTTGAACACTTTCTTCCAGAGCAAGAGTATAATTTGACTGACGTAAAATAATATCACCTTTTTGCCCGAGACAATGTACTCTACAAAGCTAATTATCATAGCTGGGTACCGCGAACAATATTGTACTGCGGTATCCCGCGGTATTTCCCAACGTACCATGGTATATCGCAATTATATTAGGGACCGACAATTTCAACGTTATGGGGACAGGGACGTGACCAATTTTTGCTCTGATTTAAAGAAAAAATATAACCAGATTCTGTCCGTGATATTATCAGGAAATAAACGTTCATTTCTTGAGAAAAATGAAATAAACAGAAAATATTTTAGCACAAACGAAAATCGCAGCTCCCCCTCCCGCCAGTAGCTTTTCGTGGGTCGGTGGTTCTTTCCGGGTTCTTCCTCCACCATTAATACTGGCCACCATGTATAGCCTATCGTGTGCTGAAAAATGGCGTTAAACCATACAACAACAACAACAACCTGCCCCGATAATTAAATGGTCAGTGCCTTCCAGTAGATGAATTTCCAATGTGTCTGTCATTAGTTGTATACATTGTAATTTAAAATCTGTGTCTAAAGTAGGATGATGGCGTTAAACCCTACAACAACAACAACAACAAACAACAACCCGCCCCGATAATTAAATGGCCAGTGCCTTCCAGTAGATGAATTCCCAATGTGTCTGTCATTTGTTGTATACATTGCAATTTAAAATCTGTGTCTAAAGTAGGAAGATGGCGTTAAACCCTACAACAGCAGTAACAACAACAACCACCTGCCCCGATAATTAAATGGCCAGTGCCTCCCAGTAGATGAATTTCCAATGTGTCTGTCATTTGTTGTATACATTGTAATTTAAAATCTGTCTAAAGTAGGATGATGGCGTTAAACTCTACAACAGCAACAACAACCCGCCCCGATAATTAAATGGCCAGTACCTTCCAGTAGATGAATTCCCAATGTGTCTGTCATTTGTTGTATACATTGTAATTTAAAATATGTGTCTAAAGTAGGATGATGGCGTTAAACTCTACAACAGCAACAACCCGCCCCGATAATTAAATGGTCAGTGCCTTCCAGTAGATGAATTCCCAATGTGTCTGTCATTTGTTGTATACATTGTAATTTAAAATCTGTGCCTAAAGTAGGATAATCAAGGTTACAAATGATAATGTGAAAGACGTTGTACTGGTATTAAAGAGCCAGTTGATAAAAACATGACGTGTTCATGCTGAAGACTACAATATTCTAGCTACAGTGGTGATATTATAGGCATGGACACTTTGATTGGGATGCCAATATCCTGGCAAGAGAGGTCCAGTAAACATTTATATATTTATTCTACAAGCGAGAACGTATTTTGTGGACTTGTGAAAATGCCAATAATTTAGAAAACAAGTGCGCTTCCTGAAAATCATAGGATGATTCGCAGTGTTACAATGGAATACATATACTTAGCGCATGCGTAGACACTAGTAAATGAGTAAAATTAGACATGTCTTATCGGTTTGTTTTTGTTGTTTCTTAATCCGAAGTTTCTCTGAAAGTTGGATTTTGCCAGAAATGTGTTTCACAGCAATTCATTTGGCAATTGCGTTGGCATACATGACAGCTGTCAAATATGTGACTAAAGGATCATAAATAGAATCATATTTGTCGCCTTTAATTTGTGACTGATACAACCGTTTTGTAAAAAAAAAAAAGTTATATATTTGAACTCTTTTGTCGTACCATTAAAGTCGGTAAAAGAAACCTCTGTAATTTCCAAACATTCCTTACTGACGGTAACTACCTACGTACCGGTATATAATCCGAGTTTCCTTTGACCCTTGCCACCCCATTTTTCGATATTTGGACATTTATGTTGGGGTGTAGTGTCAGAGCGCATTCCCTATCGAAATTGGAATTCGCCGAAGTTGTGTTTGCCGCTTACTAGCCGGCCCAGCAAACTTGAACTTCCTTTCATCGAGATATACCTGCATGAAATCGATAGGAATATAATTTATTTTCTCAAAAATTGCGATCATAGCGTTCGTTATGTCTTTAATCCGCTGATACACGAGACGAAAGTACATCTAAAATTTGACCTGGATCTGGCCAGTTGTATTCCTAGTCACGTGACTACACAACTCTCGCAACCGACATTTGACTGACATCAGAGGTCATACAATCACGTGATATCAACAACAGACCATTTCTAGTGTTGCTGTGGGGAAAAAATTCGAACATATAAATAAAAGTAATGTAATTTTTATAGAAAAATAAAAAAACATAAACTTCTCAAAATATTTATTGTGAAAACAACGACGAAAATCTGTAAATGTTGCAGAAATTTGAAGAAAACCAGATTCACTACGAAGAGCACGTGTCAATAAGGTAGTCACGTGACACCAACAAAAAAAGCCAACATCGCTGACACGTGTTCGGTACTTATTGAAAACTGTTTTCTCCACCCTGCTTCGATACCGACAGATTTCTGTTCGTTGCTCTCAGAATAAATATGTTGAGAATTAAGTGTGCATTACATTTATTTACAAACATTAAATGACTTCTATATCATATGCCCAAATTCTATGTAGAATAAATTGGGAAATTTGTTTATTTCGACATCACGTGACTATATGACCTCTACTGTCATTGAGATTTGTATAGTCATGTGACTCGGAATGCAAATGACCAGATCAAGGTCAAGTTTCAGCAACGACGTACCTTCGTCTCGTCTGTCAGCGGATTAAAGACGTGACGAATGCTATGCTCACGATTTTTGAGAAAATAAATCATATTCCTATCGATTTCATGCAGGTTCATCTTGATGAAAGGTTGTTCAAGTGTGCAGGATCGGCTAGAAAGCGGCTACCATATGCCGGCGAATTCCAACTTTTCGATAGGGAATGCGCTTTGACCCTACACCCCAACATAAATGTCCAAATGTCAAAAAATGGGGTGGCAAGGGTCAGAGGAAACACGAACTAACCGGTACAGTGATACATCACTGTGGTATGTACCACCGGCAAAATACTCCGGTAAACCGGTATACCTGTCATAACATGCAGCTCTACTAATTACCCGTGAGTTATCTTCAAGGGCATTGGCCTGGATTACAATAAATAGTTTTCGTATCACATTGTATTATCTTAATAAGGTAAATTAACATGGTTCACAACTAGAATCCAAATTTCTCCCTGACAAAGTTACTTGGAAAAAGAAGCGACATTATTTGATGTTTTTTCGAAGTTACAATTCCGCACTTTTTATGTACGTGTGGTGGTCAAATAATAAACTATCAAGGTTTGCATGATTTGTAAGAGTTCTTGTAAGATTTTTTTCTAGTCTTTGTATCTACTGTCACATTACCTATCGTTAAATCACTTTTACATACAGTATCTATAAATATATGATACTTTCACCACTTATTTCATTTCGTTCTTGCAATTAATTTAACCTCACAACCTTAACCAATATATATATATATATATATATATATATATATATATATATATATGAAGTTACGATATCTGCATAAAGGATATTGTTGTTGTTGTTATTGAATATTTTACCTTTGATTATCAACATTTCTTCTCTTTGACTACCATGTTGGTCAAAACATTTTTTCCAGCTTCACCAGTGTCCATTGAAGAGTTTTGTTTCGTAACATATTTAATCTAAATAGTTGCTTTGTCAAATATTTAACTGCTTGACATATTTCAAGGAACAATGTCAATCCATGTGATTTAGCAAACGAAAGAGATCAAAATGAGATACGGAACAAAATATGCCTGGCTTTCTTTGGATTAACTGTACTCAAGTTTTTCATAAGCGACCTTGATTGTCTTAAATAAAAGTTGTTTGCGTTTAAATTTTCCACTTAAATATACGAATTTGAATGAAAATTTAAGAACCCCAGACTTCTTGCGTTTAAGATGCTTTGTTTGTTTTATTTACTCTTTGATTTAATTTAATTCTCGCATGGAACCTATGTGTACATGAAGATGGTTGACTTGGATTGCAGTGATTGGTCAGATTAGTTAGACTGGTTGTATAGCTGTGTTCAATCTAAAATAAAGAATGCTACACATGCAGAAACAAAACACAACAAACAAAATAAAACCCAAACAAATTTACGAGTAACAACCAGTAAACGTTGACAGTCAAAGAGACACAGTTCTTGCTAAATCCATTCAAATCCAAATGACGGTGCTGGGGAAGAAAACTATGAGATTTTAAAACTATTTTTTTATATGATATCTTCAAGATCACCAGCACGCTGTAAAAGACACCGATACTGCATCAGAAAGTGACATTCTAACTAAAGAATTAACCGCTCCCTTGGCCTAGTGGTTAGAGCGTCCGCCTCGGATGCGGGAGGTCGTGGGTTCGATCCCGGGTCGAGTCAAACCAAACATTTACAAAAATGGTACTTACAGCTGCCTCGCTTGGCGTTCAGCATTAAGAGGTTAGTGTTAGGACTGGTCGGCCTGGTGTCAGGATAATATGACTGGGTGGGGCATCATGCTACATGTATGCGGCATGATGCCCCAGTGCTAGACTATAAACTGTCATACTGCAGATATCGTAGTGATATGACTGAATTTTTTTTAAACTACGTTAAAATTACAAAACACACACACACACACACACACACACACACACACACACACACTAACTGAAGAATTAAAAAGAAAGGGTCATCGATAAAAAAAAACTATGACCCACCTTTATTCAGACCAACCGTTGTCTGATAAGGATGTAGAGGTCAAAAGCAAAAATCAAAAGTTACCTGAGAAACAGATGAAAATGGCCAGCAAACATCAATTAGCATCAGCATTTTAATTGTATACATTTCACAAAAGCGTCTTATAAACTATGATGTTCGTGATTCTGCTAGACGCATGTCGGACGTATTCTGCATCAACTCAATTAAATTATAGCAACTTCAGAACCCACTGTTACAGAGGATGAGTCTCCATTTACTAATTGCAAACACATCGCCCACCAAAAAATACAAAATAACTTAAAATAATTGAAAAGAAGAAAATTCAAGTAAACAAAAACAACATTTCTTTATTTTAGAGGGATCGGATTCTGAACTACTGCCTGCAATAGTTAAAGGGAAACTTGCCTCTATAAGAAAAAGAGAGCACAACAGCAAAGATGAATCAAACGCTGACAGCGATAGTGATTACACTCCATCAAAGTTCAATCTTCCCACTAACAGTTCACAAGAAAATGTAGACAGTGCCATTAAATGAAAATGACCGATGATCATGAAGTACATAGGAGCATGCTAAGAAAACAAAGAAATGGAACAATACATTTGAATATTCTATATAAAATCCGGCATAAGAAAAGTTCAAACAACAAATAAGACAACTAATACAGAAATGTTTTACAGACTCTGAAACAAAATGCTGCAGAAAAAAGATGTATCAAGAGAAGGAACCATTTATGAATTATCAAATGATTTTGAAAACATCTCATCAATGACTGTTTCTTTTGATTCTCTCAGTGAAAATCCAGAGGAAGTATAAGTACAGGCAAAAATAGTATCAAATACAGGCAATAATAGTAAGTATCAAATACAAGCAATAAAGTAAGTATCAAATACAGGCAAAAATAGTAAGTATCAAATACAGGCAATAATAGTAAGTATTAAAGACAGGCAATACTAGTAAGTATCAAATACAGGCAATAATAGCAAGTATTAAATACAGGCAATACTAGTAAGTATCAAGTACAGGCAATACTAGTAAGTATCAAACACAGGTAATAATAATAAGTATCAAGCACAGGCAATAACAGAAAGCATCAAATAAGGCAATAATAGCAAGTATCAAGTGCAGGCAATAATAATATGTATCAAATGCAGGCAATAATAGTAAGTATCCAACATAGAGAATAATAATAAGTATTAAATACAGGCAATAATAGTAAGTATCAAATACAGGCAATAATAGTAAGTATCAAATACAGGCAATACTAGTAAGTATCAAATACAGACAATAATAGTAAGTATCAAATACAGGCAATAATAGTAAGTATCAAATACACGCAGTAATAGTAAGTATGAAATACAGGCAATAATAGTAGGTATCAGACACAGGCGATAATAACATGTGATACAGGCAATACTAGCAAGCATCAAATACAGGCAAAAAAAATATGTATCAAATACAGGCAATAATAGTAAGTATCAAACACAGCCAGTAATGGTAAGTATCAAGCACAGGCAATAATAGAAAGTATCAAATACAGGCAATAATAGTAAGTATCAAGTACAGGCAAAAATAGAAAGTATCAAATACAGGCAATAATAGTAAGGATCAAACACAGGCAATAATAGCAAGTATCAAGTACAGGCAATAATAGTAATTATCAAATTATCAAATACAGGCAATAATAGCAAGTATCAAGTACAGGCAATAATAATAAGTATCAAATAAAGGCAACAATAGCAAGTATCAAGTACAGGCAATAATAGTAAGTATCAAACACAGGCAATAATAGAAAGTATCAAATACAGGCAATAATAGCAAGTATCAAGTACAGGCAATAATAGTAATTATCAAATACAGGCAATAATAGTAAGTATTAAATACAGGCAATACTAGTAAATATCAAATACAGGCAATAATAGCAAGTATCAAGTACAGGCAATAATAGCAAGTATCAAGTACAGGCAATAATAGCAAGTATCAAGTACAGGCAATAATAGCAAGTATCAAATACAGGCAATAATAGTAAGTATCAAACACAGGCAATAACAATAAGTATCAAACACAGGCAATAATAGAAAGTATCAAATACAGGCAATAATAACAAGTATCAAGTACAGGCAATAATAGTAATTATCAAATACAGGCAATAATAGTAGGTATCAAATACAAGCAATAATAATAAGTATCAAACACAGGAATAAATATTAAGTATCAAATACAGGCAATAATTGTAAGTATCAAGTACAGGCAATAATTGCAAGAATCAAGTACAGGCAATAGTAGAAAGTATCAAATACAGGCAATAATAGTAAGTATCAAATATAGGCAATAATAATATGTATCAAATACAGGCAATAATAGTAAGTATCAAACATAGGCAATAATTGTAAGTATCAAACACAGGCAATAACTGTAAGTATCAAGTACAGGCAATAATTGTAAGTATCAAACACAGGCAATAACTGTAAGTATAAAATACAGGCAATAATTGTAAGCATCAAGTACAGGCAATAATAGTATGTATCAAATACAGGCAATAATTGTAAGTATAAAATACAGGCAATAATTGTAAGTATCAAGTACAGGCAATAGTTGAAAGTATAAAATACAGGCAATAATAGAAAGTATCAAGTACAGGCAATGATTGTAAGTATCAAACACAAGCAATAATTGTAAGTATAAAACACAGGCAGTAACTGTAAGTATAAAATACAGGCAATAATTGTAAATATCAAACACAGGCAATAATTGTAAGTATAAAATACAGGCAATAATTGAAAGTATCAAGTACAGGTAATAATTGCAAGTATCAAGTACAGGCAATAATTGTATGTATCCATTACAGGCAATGATTGTAAGTATCAAACACAGGCAATAACTGTAAGTGGAAAATACAGTCAATAATTGTAAGTATCAAGTACAGGGAATAATTGTAAGTATCAAGTACAGGCATTAATAGTATGTGTCAAATACAGGTAATAATAGTAAGTTTCAAATACAGGCAATAATTGTATGTATCATGTACATGTAAAAAAGATATCCTCATTGTCCAAGGAGACTGGAATGCCAAAGTTGGCAAAGATGCTCTAAAAGACTGGGAAATACATTGTGGACCTTCTTGCAATGAGCTTACCAATGACAGAGGGAGACGGCTGCTCGAGTTCGCAAGCTACAACAACTTGGTACTAGCCAACTCCCTGGGACAACATAAAGCTTCACGATGCTGGACATGGCACTCACCAAATGGAACCCGTCAAAACCAGATCGACTATATACTGGTTCAAAACCGTTACCGATCTGGCATCAATAGAGCAAAAGCAAGGACATTCTCAGGTGCTGATGTTGAGAGTGATCACGACCTCGTGAGGCTGAAGAAAATTAACAAGCCAAAGAACATCAGGCTCAAATTCAACCTTGAACAACTGAAGGACCCTAACATCTGCAAGTCAGTCCAAGCCACAATTGGAGGAAAATTTGCTCCACTCCTTGTGATGTCAATGAGATGACAGACACTTTCAACACAGTCATGACATCAGCTGCCAAGGACATCATTGGCCTCCATCGCCCGAAGAAAAAACCCTGGGTTACAGAAGAGATTCTGAAGTTGTGTGATGCCCGAAGAGAACTAAAAAACACCAGACACACAACAGGGGCATTGAAGTACCGAGAAATAAACAAGAATATCAGAAAAAAACTTGAGCAAAGCAAAAGAAAATTGGATTGGACAGAAGTGCACAGAAATGGAGAACAGTCTGATAAAGAATAACGGGAAAAAGGCATTCCAAATTGTGAAAGACCTCACCAGACAGAACCAACCAAGAGTCAGTACCATTCAAGACAAAAATGGAAAATGCATCACAGAAGCGAGTGACATTGCAGAAAGATGGACTGAGTATTGCAAAGAACTCTACAACCTTCAATCCACAGGAGACCTAGAGGTGCTTGAAGTTCCAAACTCCTCAAATGATGATGACTTCCCCATTCTAAAAGAAGAGGTGGAGTCAGCAATAAGAACACTGAAGAATGGGAAGGCAGCTGGAGTAGACAACATCCCAGCTGAACTTATCAAGAATGGGGGAGAATCAGTGAATGAGCTACTAACAAAAATCTGCAACAAGATCTGGCAGACAGGTGAATGGCCAACACAATGGACCCAGTCACTGATTATAATACATCCCAAAAAAGGCAATCTCCAGCCGTGCCAAAATTACAGAACTATCAGTTTGATCAGCCATGCTAGTAAGGTAATGCTGAAGATCATCTTGAACAGACTGAAACCACAAGCAGAAGAAATAATTGCTGAAGAACAGGCCGGGTTCCGGAGTCGAAGAAGCACAACAGAACAAATATTCAATCTCAGGGTTCTGTGCGAAAAGCACTCCCAACACCAACAAGACATCTATCATGAGTTCATAGATTTCAAAAAGGCCTTTGACAGAGTGTGGCATGAGGCATTGTGGGCCACAATGAAGAAGTATAACATAGGTCAAAAGTTAACCAATACCATCAAGCAGCTGTACGCCAAGGCTACCAGTGCAGTAATTGCCCAAGGTGCTGTGGGGGACTGGTTCCAGACAACAGTGGGAGTGCGTCAAGGCTGTATCCTGTCACCCACGCTTTTCAACATCTACTTAGAGCGCATCATGAGCGAAGCCCTGGAAAACCACTGTGGGACAGTCAGTATTGGAGGGCGTAACATCACCAACCTCCGCTTTGCAGACGACATTGATGGGCTGACAGGCAGTGAAGACGAGCTAGCCACCTTAGTGAAGAACATGGATGAAACATCTTCCAGATTTGACATGGAGATAAGCGCTGAGAAGACAAAACTGATGACAAATAGTGGCAAACAAATCTCAGCCAAGATTAAAGTCAGAGGACATGAACTGGAAACAGTGAGCAAGTTCAAATATCTTGGTTCCATATCACTGAAGAGGGATCAAGAGCAGAAATTTTGTTAAGAGCAGCACAAACAATGGCAGCTATGTCAAAGCTAAGACCCATCTGGAGAGACAAGAATATCTGTCTGAAAACTAAAATCAGACTGTTGCAAGTTCTAGTCATCTCAGTCTTTTTGTACTCATGTGAGGCATGGACCCTGACAGCAGAATTACAACGAAGAATCCAGTCACTTGAAATGAGATGCTACAGAAGCATGCTTGGCATCTCTTACTGGACCAAATCATAAATGAAGAAGTGCGTAACACCATCAGGCGCGAAGTAGGCCAACATGAGGACCTCCTCACCACCGTCGAAAAACAAAAGATGAAATGGTATGGCCATGTCACTAGAGCCAACAGTCTATCCACAACAGTCCTGCAGGGCAGCGTCCAGGGTGGCAGAAGGAGAGGTAGACAGAGACAAAAGTGGACTGATAACATCACAGAATGGACCAGGAAAGGTTATGCGGAGACACAGGCATTGGCACATGATCGAGACAAGTGGAGGGAACGGGTCAGATGTTCAGCAGCACAGTGCCTCAACGACCACATTAGGTCATGAGACTGATGATGATGATGATGTACAGGCAATAATAGTAAGTATCAAATACAGGCAATAATTGTAAGTATCAAACACAGGCAATAATTGTATGTATCAAGTACAGGCAATAAAAGTAAGTTTCAAATACAGGCAATAATTGTAAGTATCAAACACAGACAATAACTATGTATCAAGTACAGGCAATACTAGTATGTATCAAGTACAGGCAATAATTGTAAGTATCAAGTAAAGGCAATAATTGTATGCATCAACTACAGGCAATAATTGTAAGTACCAAATACAGGCAATACTAGTAAGTATCAAGTACAGGCAATAATTGTAAGTATCAAGCACAAGTAATATTAGCAAGTATCAAGTAAAGTCAACAATTGTATGTATCAAGTACAGACAATAAAAGTAAGTTTCAAATTCAGGCAATAATTGTAAGCATCAAACACAGGCAATAACTATGTATCAGGTACAGGCAATAATTGTAAGTATCAAGTACAGGCAATAATTGTAAGTATCAAATACAGGCAATAATAGTAAGTATCAAGTACAGGCAATAATTGTAAGTATCAAATACAAGCGATAATAGTAAGTATCATGTATAGGCAATAATAGTATGCATGAAGTACAGGCAATAATTGTAAGTATGAAGTACAGGTAATATTAGTAAGTATCAAGTACAGGCAATATTTGTAAGTATCAAATGCAGGCAATAATTTAAGTATCAAGTACAGGTAATATTAGTAAGTATCAAGTACAAGCAATAATTGTAAGTATCAAGTACAGACAATAATAGTAAGTATCAAGTACAGGCAATAATAGTAAGTATAAAAAACAAGCAATAATTGTATGTATCAAGTACAGGCAGTAATTGTAAGTATCAAATACAGGTAATATTAGTAACTATAAAATACAGTTTATTGTATTTGATAGTTACAATAAACTAGTATTGCCTGTACATGATACATAGCTATTGCCTTTGTTTGATGCTTACAATTATTGCCTGAATTTGAAACTTATTAACTATCAATACATAAAGCTTCATGATGCTGGACATGGCACATGGAAGCAATAATAGTAAGCATCAAATAAGGCAATAATAGTAAGTATCAAATAAGGCAATAATAGTAAGTATCAAATACAGGCATTAATTGTATGTATCAAGTGCTGGCAATAATTGTAAGTATCAAGTACATGTAATATTAGTAAGTATCAAATACAAGGAATAATAGTAAGTATCAAATACAGGCAATAATAGCAAGTATCAAACACAGGCAATAATAGCAAGTATCAAACACAGGCAATGGTAATAATTATCAAATACACGCAATACTAGTAAGCATCAAATAACAGGCACTATCAGTAGCTCTTCATAATTTTAAACAGCAGAAATTAAAATATCAGCATCAAAGGAAAGAGTTCTGATATTTTAATGACAATGGTGAAAGGTAATAAATCGGAGAATGGAGAAAGTGACAGCTATATATAGATTTGTAGAAATATCACATTGGTCACTTGAACAATCATTAATCAATCAGCGTGATGGAAAGAAAATTAGCCTGGCTAATAACTGTTCAGTGACAGGTGTTTCGGAGTATTTAGATCATTGTCTGTCAATCAAGGAACTAAAAGCTGACACAGCAGTGTCTAGATGAAAATGTAATCGATTATCGGAGCTTTATAATGAATCTAGACTTCTAACACAGTAAGTCTGAAGCAGACAGATTCATTAAATGACTGAAGATGTGAAGACCAATTACTAGGGGTTAGGGTTAGATGTGAAGATCAATTACTATGGATTAGGGTTTAATGGTAAGTCCAGTCACTTTGGGAATTCTGTGATCTGTTTTATGACACTGTGCACGACGAGTATCTTGAGCCGTACACGTGAGATCTTTTCAAGTCGACCTACTTAGTGCCTGATTACAACCAAAACTGGTAATACCATCCCATGCTGAACAAACTCCTATTGCACATAGTACAATACAGGATAGAGGCCATTTATGATTATGTAAGAAACACAAAACAATATACACGAAAAGCAAAGGCGATATATATCCAATCATATATGGTGTGCAAGAGGGATATATCAACATTACAGCTACTATCGATTAAATTGCTGTTGTTCAAGCTTCTCTAGGTGATGTATGTAAGTCATGATGAAAAGACACACCTGATCACTGAGTATGTATTTACAGGTAGAAACGTGCATATCATCCAAACATCAATCTATGGATCATCCTCACACGAATGTAACACCACAAATGATAATTATCAAGCCCAAATCAAAAGAAGCTTTATAAAAAACGATAAAAAAACACACGAATGGAAGGCCAATATTTGTACACAAAATAGTTAGTAATGCAGGCTGATCCCACTGGAGATTCAGACATTTGAGAAATATGGTACAAGAACGTCAAAAGGGATCATTCTGAGTTAATGTAATCATGAGTTAATGTAATTGTGAGTTAATGTAATTGTTTGTTCATGTAATGATGAGCTTACGTACTTAGGAGTTTACGTAATTATGAGTTTATGTAGTTATGATTTATGTAATTATGAGTTTATGTAATCATGAGTTTATATAATTATGAGTTTATTTAATTATGAGTTGATGTAATTATGAGTTTATGTAATAAGTTTATGTAATTATAAGTTTATGTAATTATGAGTTTATGTAATTTAATTATGAGTTTACGTAATTATGAGTTGATGTAATTATGAGTTTATCGTATTATAAGTTTCTGTAAATATGACTTTATGTAATTTTGAGTTCCTGTAATTATGAGTTGATGTAATTATGAGTTTATGTAATTATGAGTTTATGTAATTATGAGTTGATGTAATTATGTGAAGCAGATATGTATTTGTATGTTAGCATATGGAACATTCTGAGTCCGAAGAAATTTCAAAATGGTTGAAGAATAAATGTATCCCAGTTATTTTTCTTGACTGATGGTGGGGAGCAATGTATTTGAAAAGATATGGATAAAACAAAATCGTTGAGTAGGAGAGCGAAGTACGTTGAGTGTTCACAGCTAGAGTTGGCAGCTTCCACCTAGTAAATCTCCAGAAACTGATAATCAGCTATTTTCATGACCACATCAACAATTTTGCTATGGTTGATGAGCAAAAAAAGATACGATAAGGATATCCCAAGACATAGCTAAAAGTCTAGATGACCTCGTTCACTCCAAGCAGAAAAGTGCAAAGATTACAAAAACAACCTGTTAAAGAAAATGGGTACTGAAACAATTTCAGTAAATTCAACAATTTACCGTCTTGATCAGAAGAATGACCATTTGTTATCGCTATGTGCGCCATGAACAAGAACAAAAATGGACGAAAAAAGCAGACAAAAATGGATATGCAAGTAAAAGAAAATTTAAAAAAGAGCAATATCGCATAATGTTTTACACATTCCAACATTCGAGTTACAAGCTGTCCTGAAACCAGTTATTGAAGTGTGATAGTTATATGCAATAAAAGAGAATTTGCTCTTATAACTTAATATATTCACTTGGAGATGTAATGCAACTTGCTTCCTATGAGATGAAACACGAAGAGGTAAATGTTCTTGCAATATTGAGACTTATATTTGAAATTTAAACTCTCTTACTAACATAACTTGCAATACCAAGTAAGTCAGTTTTATCATTCCTGCGGTTGACACACAACAAATCAGTTTTTATCTTAAGCGTTTCTATACTGCATTGAACTCATTGAAACCACAGCCCATATTAATGAGAAATTTTGAAAACATGGACTTTGAAAGATGGCATGCTAACATTGAAAATAAAAATACTACGAAATTGTATGTTTAAATTATAAAAGTGCCGTATGATGTACTAGGAAAGTAGTAACAATGAAGTTTAGATACTTGTAGTTATTAGAAATAATTATAAAAAATTAAATGTAAAAGTACACAAAACAGGAAAGAGTATACCGGTGGTTTCAAGTCAAGGACACAAAAGCCTTTTTGTCAACTATATATTGTATGATCATGTTTGAAGAGAGGTACTGCTGACCTTTGAACAACAAGAGATAGACTAATATCAATCAATACCAGAACTCTTGATTAAAGACCACAGGCAATGCTGTCCATTTCTGCTCCTTAAAAAAGCGGTAGAGCAGCAGGGAAGTTGAACAGACCAGTGCGTCCAGCCAAAATAAACCTTCCTACGCGAACTTTCTCTGTAGAAGCCTCAGAAAGCAGAAATAAAGCCTTCTACGGGAGCTAATTTTCATGCATTTCAGACCGGGTGCATTGGTTGGTCGCGCCGGTGTGTTAGTAAATATAGCATCCGAGACAGGAAAAATAAAATTTAGGAAATAATTTTTGTTTTTTGTTGCATGGTGGGGCTGCTTTTTCATGAATAAATTTGATCGAGACCAATTCGATACCGACTGCGTGGATCGTGAAGATTTATCGTGATGAAACCATGCGGCGTTGCGTGAGCGCGGCTGAACAAATTTTTAAACTTATTTATATCCATGTCGCCGTTGCACCAGGTCTGATGAATATTTCTCAGCGTGTGCGTATCTACGCCGTTGAACACAGATAAAATATTGCAATTGTCCCTGATCACCTTTGGAATCTGCGTATATCTCTGTGTTACGTAAATAACATCGGTGTTCTTGTGTCTGCCACGCGAGAATATCCTAGCCGGGTTGGTCTGCTTGTCCAGCATAACATCGTCGAATACAACAAGATTATTAACATCACCGTCCAAATTTTCCACGGTTGGAGCTTCATTGATGTCTGTGATAAATTCGATTGTGCCTTCGTCGGTATTGTCGCTAAATTCCTTTAACACTTGATAACAACGTTGATCGTCCACGGATGGTGCAACCAAATACAACTTGTCCCATTTTAGCCATCGCATGATCAAATTCAATAACAATTGCGTTTTACCAGATCCTGATTGTCCAATGATTATCATTCTGATCGAATTCGGTAATACCGCATGATGTTTCACTTGTTCGCGTCGTTTCGTGGCTGAAAAATCAATTACATTCATGTTACTAAAATACATGGATCTATATTGTGTTAAGTGTCGCACACACACAGCTACGATAAATCCAACCGAAATCGTTACACGCAATAACAGAAACGCAATTGCAGGAGAATGCGAAGTTTGTAAGACACGCAAGTTCAGATTTGTAAAAAAAAAAATAGAAGAACCGGAGGAGATATCGCAGCCTCCTTGACAAATCTACCTGGGACCCCCTGGGCAAAATATCCCGGAGAAAAGCATCTGCCAGGGTATAATTATTGTGGACCCGGAACGAGGCTCGATATCAGACTCGACGATAATGACCAACCAAAGCAAGGTGAAGATCCGGTAAACGCAATCGATAAAGCTTGTTACTACCACGATCTCGCGTATCGCAGCGGGGATTTACAACAAAGGCATCTCGCTGATATCAAGCTAATTCACGCATTAGACGCGATTCCTAATAAAAGTTTCAAAGAGAAATTAGCAACCTGGCTGGTAAAAGGCGCGATGAAAGGTAAATTAGTACTCGGCGCTGGTAAATAATATGGAGCAGATATATTATTCTCCGCGAGGATTCTGGCGAGGAAAATCAGCGATCGCCAAACTCGCTAAAGCCGCTAAAGTAAAACAATCTGTCGCTGAATCATGGCTATCAAAACAGGCAATTTGGCAAATATATCTTCCTCCACCTAACAAAATACCATACGCGAGTTTTACCGTCAGCGTCCCCAATGAGGTCCATCAAGCGGATCTGATGTTTCTTCCTCACGATACCGTCGACGGAGTCACATATAAATACGTTTTGACCATCGTTGATATCGCTAGCAGGTATAAAGAAGCAGAGCCATTATCGAATAAAACAGCAACGGAGATTGCTAAGGCGTTTAGCGAAATTTATTCCCGATCCCCGTTAACATGGCCGAATCTTCTCCAGGTTGATCCAGGTCGAGAATTTCTTGGCGCGGTTACTTCATTGATGAAAAAGAATAATGTCAAAATCCGTCGCGGTATTGTAGGTGTTCATCACAATCAAGCTATCGTCGAAAGATTCAACAAAACGCTCGCAGAACGATTATTTGGATACCAATACGCGCGTGAATTTATTCAAGATAATCGATCTCACGATTGGGTATCAAGATTGCCTCATGTAATCAACGCGCTGAATAATGAGACTACTCGAACAATAGCAATGAAACCCGCAATTGCAATCACAAAATCGAATATACCCCTAAAGCGAAATTCCACAATTCAACCTGTACTAGGTAGCGTCACAGTCAGATATTTATATAAAGAAGGCGAGGCTGAAGGAGGAAGAAAAAGAGCAACCGACCCAACCTGGAGCGTTACAACACACAAAATATCCGCCGTAACAAGATCGTCAGGAAGACCAGCTATTTATATCCTAGATTCGTTAGCGCCTCAACGCGGATTTACCAAAGAAGAATTACAAATAGTACCAGAAGATACTCAACTACCGCCAGCGTCACTAAGATAATTTACTCGAATTCGTCCTAGTTGAGATAATTTTCTTACTCTCGACACGGCCAAATATACCAAATTTGACCAAGAAATTCTATCATCGACGATCCAAACTTGGCCATCTACGGTCAATCCCTGCGATGAGTGTATCGTTGTTGCGTAGCCTAATTTCCACGGTGATTTTTCTGCATTTATCGCGTCATTAACGAGACTAATATCAACAAAGATAATATCATTTAGGACCAAAATCTTTTCCTTCCCACATGGCAAAATAATATTAATATTTTGTCGTCGAGTATCAGTGGGCCTGTAGCATAACGGTACCTGCAACGTGGGAAATTTCTCGCAATGCAGCTTGAATAACATTTCCTGAATAATATCACGAACAATTTTCCTACTAGCGACGATCAAATGATCGGGACGCCACAAATTTAGAAAATCGCTCATCGGAGTCTCGTCGATTATTTTCCTCATGACGTCACATTGAATCTTATTCGGCTGTAATCGAATCAATTTTTTGAATTCTGTTAGTAAAGTATCCGTCGATCTATAATCAGCGTCGATTTCCTCGTAATAATCAACGAAGTTTCTGAGCCATTCGTGAGGCGATTCGCCATCAATAGGATTAGGTTGGCCGTGATCCCCGCACATTATCACAGCGGTATTTTTCCCTTCCAACCAAGTCAAGATCGATTTTAAAATATCTAAATTCACTGTGCAAATCTCATCAAATATAATGATCTTGTTGATATATTTATCGCCCATACGCACCGAGTCCCATGATCCACCGCTGTATTTGAAATAACTGTGATACGTGCACGAATTAACGCCACGCTGCTTTATTTCTCGCGCTAATCTATGTGTCGGAGTCAATACAATCATATCGGAGTTCGTAAATAAATTTATTACTCGCGTTGTTTTACCGCTACCACCAGGACCATTTAGGTAGACGAATTTGCTGCGTGAAATTGGGTCAAATGCAGATGCGGCTGTCGAAGATTCCAGAATCGAAGATTCTCCAAATTTACCTTGGTGAAATTCATCGCGATCTTCAACATCAGCGTCTTCACAATAATCTAGGATATCTTCGTTTTTTATCCTCCATGTTCCCCATGAACTACCATCGGTGATTAAATTTTTCAGCCTATCTTGGTATTTTTTATCGATATAAAACGAATCTGTTGCGACTCTTACCGCGATATCAGAAAATTTGTTTATCATCGAGAGCAAATTTATACTAACATAAGCGAGCATCGATGATCGTAAATGCGTATATTGCGCTGATTCTCCGTCAAGGTAGCTAATCACGGTACCTAACTTTGCTCCATCAATCATAATATTCTCTCTATTACAAAATATTCCTCGTGATACCGTATCGGCGATTATAAAATCCATCTCGGCGTCGTTGATAAATAATCTAGCGTGCCTGTGCTTGTGATCAACAGATCCACCTTGAGTAAATTTGCCAATTATTTTTCTTCCTATATCTTTCGCGTTGTCACAGTCTGTCGGCAGCCACACATCGGTCTGTTTTCTGTAGGATATAATCGCCTCGCTCACCGTCAACGATACTAACATCGACGAATCTAGCATATATCTCAATAACACCGTAGGAACCCAACGGCGCTGAGATAAATGCCTGCCGAACCAAATATAGCAAATTTTATGTAAATTTTCAGCAAACTCGAATGACGTGACACAAGCGAATCCCGTCATGACAAAATCAGGCAATGGTCCGTTAATCGCTACTCTTGTCATTTCGCTGGTAGGATGGCCGAATTTAGCAAAATAATCTGCACAATCGCCATATCCAAGGAAACTTCCAGGATAACACGCGCTCATGTCAACGGAAATCATATCTTCGAAATCGTACTTGGTATTCCACAATCCGCCATGGCCGTATTCGATACAACTAAGTTGAATATCAGCGAGATATTCATTCCTCGTAGGCTTCCATGAGTTTTTTTCTCTAGCGGCATGAACGGCCACAGACGGAACTGTAAAGCAATTCGTTAGCAACTGGTCGGGATTCGACGAATATTTCACCGCGATATTTTTCATCGACTCGTGTAATATTTCGTCCCTGTAAATATCACCGCATGGTAGAATAAATTGATCGTATTTTTCTTCACTCGAAAATAACCATATCGATATTGGATCAGATGCGCTTAATTTTTTGATAAATCTGAACATAGCATCGGAATTATTATTCTCAACATCCGCCGTGGAAAATTCCACGGGATAAAATTTAACAATACGATCCCGCGGAAATATCATTACCGACTGCGACCACGCATGTGAATTATGATCGACAATCTCGATTGGTGCTCCTCGGGATCTATACGGCGACGAGTATAATATTTCTTCCGATAACGTTTTCACGGTAATTGGAAATTTAAGTTTTTTACTCAACGCAGCTACATCGTCCACCGATGCACCATCAGCGACAGTCTTCGCCCACGCGTTAATTTTATCTAGCCTCAATTGAGTCAAACCAGATCCACGTCGAGCGTTTTTCATATGTTCGATAACACGCTCAGCCACGCAATTTATCATCGGCGATTCTTTCATCGCAGGTAGATTTTTCACATCCGGATTATTATTTAGCCGATAAATTCCATAAACAACTGCACTAGATGGATATGCCCTAGCATAATAAGGACCATCGATTCCCAATAACAATCCGGGCTTAGAATTCTTATCGAGAATAACGTTTTTCTTACCGCCACGCACTGGATCTCGTTTATCGCGAATAATCCAAGTATCGTCGGGCATTTGTGCGATAAATTTTATTCCAAAGATAAATCGCTCTTCTTTGTGTTCGGTTTTTATGTACTCGATTATTTTCTTAGCTCGCTCCAGGTTCATCGTGGCATCGATGGAATTTGTTTTCCATGTCGACCAAGTGTGAACGGTTCCGTCATCGAAAAATTCTTTCTTCGCCAGATCAGCCTCAGGTATAATATATTCTGCCTCATCAAGATCAAATGCATCCATGATTATATTTTAGACAAATGTTTAAATTATAATGAATCAATGCAAGTGGATATTAATCGGCTCAACAAAATTCTGTGACAAATCCTGCAGAGGCGATTATTGCGGCGCTGATATACATGCGATTCGACGTGGCAGTAAAGGACCACAGCGATGTTTAGTTTGTCAAGTTGGCACGCGAGGAAAAACTCGGTTGTGTTTGGCCTGCGGAGGAAAGAATTATCGGGAATTGCGGCGATATTATGAAAAAAGATCCTCGTCGGTGATAACATGTGAAGAAGATTATATTAATCGATTCAAGGCAAATAACGATTTAGACATATAATTATTATATAATGAACTTGAAATCAGTGATTCCAGAAACAACAATGACATGCGAGTTTAAATCTCATCCAACGATCGAGGGATACGAGGCGTCATCGGATGGTGTTGTCAGACATATCAAAACGAAGAAACATGTTGGTAGAGTTGGCAATTCGGGTTATTTGATATGTACCTTCAGCGGGGGGAGAAAAGGAAGATACACAAATTATACCCTTCATAGATTTGTGTTCGAGTGTTTTCACGGACCCATCAAGAATAATTTGGTAATCGACCATATTGACGGAAATAAACTTAACAACAAACTGTCCAATCTTCGCGCGGTAACTCAGAGTGAAAATTGCATATCCGGCAATACCGGCCGCGGATATCGACCAGCTAAGGGGGTTAAATCAATAAATAAAGAAACAAATGAAGAAATCATATTCACATCGATGAATGCCGCTGCAAGGTACTTTGGTATTCACATGGTCTCGGTGCGACGTGCAACAGAAAAAATAATCAACGCGACATTTTCCTATCGATTTGGTGAATGGATCGAGTTTTCTTATATTCCGATAATTTCAGACTAAAAATAAGGAATCGGAGATTCTTCAGGATTTTCTAAAAATTAATTAAATATTACAAACTTGTATAATGAACGAGAAGAATATAAATAACATCATCGAGGCCATCGAGGATTTAAAAAATAAAAATGTAAATTTATCCTCAGATTTGGACACAGGTAAAATCCGGTCCGAATTTGAGACGATCGTCCAAGGAAAACTCGAATACAGATACACGCTACCGTCAGAATACAAATTTATAAAGAAAATCGAGATTGCGATGTACCAATCTCTTGCGACTGTCAGCGATAATCAAATCGAGAATTTTGTTAAATTATCGACGCTGGTAGAAAAAGTTAGGTCGAGTTTGTCTGACGAGTACGAGTCAAGAAAAATTACTAGCTCGCGCGTCAGGCAGCTTAAAAAGCTGGTCGATGAAAGTAAAATTAGCGTCAAAGATTCTTAAAAATCTTTGATTTTTATTCTTGCCACAAAAAAAAAACAAAATTTCAAGAATCTTAAGAATCTTCGATTCCAATTCTAATTTTTATTATTTTTTTTATATTCATTTTACTGAAATTGTACAATTTTCTTATTTCTGACTACCATTTACCCCAACAAATTTACGAAATTATATAAATTGCACAATTTGACGGGTATTTACCCCAGCAGATTCACGAAATTATGTAAATTGCTCAATTTGACGGGTATTTACCCCATCAAAAACATAAAATTACACAAATTTCTTAATTTCCCTGATTTTTATTATTTTTTTTATTATTTACTAAATTAATTTATTTACTGAAATTGTGCAATTTTCTTAGTTTTGACGGGTATTTACCCCATCAAAAACATAAAATTATATAAATTACTCAACTTAACGGGTATTTACCCCAACAAATTTACTAAATTATATAAATTACTCAATTTGACGGGTATTTACCCCATCAAAATTAAGAAATTTACTAATTTTGAAAAATTTCCTGGTTTTTATTTATTTTTTTGGCCATTTTTCTTTGGCGGGCAGATTTAAGAATCTTCGATTCTACGATCTCACCAGCAAGTTGATACTCAGCGTTTCTTTGCGTATATCAAGTAAATTTCCGTTTTAATCCGTCAGTTTGAAATTTATCTTCGATAATAATCGATTGTGGCATCGCAGGTAAAACGGATTTACTGGCTCTTTTATTATCAAAAAACCCGGAGATGCGCTAGGTGAAAACGAATATAAGATAAATCCCTGCTGTGCCTGCTCTGACACAGACGAATCCACGTTGTAGCTACCTTCGACGACATCCGCGTGAAGATAAATCGCGATAACCTCCGTTATGTTAACGATACCTGGCGAGATATGCCGCCCTTGCCCGGCAGGATCATTATTATGTTTGAGAATCGATTCTGATTGTATTTTTTTAGTCCACGCGGCATGTAATTTCGGAAATAAATCATCGATGGTATCAGTGACGGATTTTCTCATTTTATCAACATCATAATCGGGAAATTTGAAATTTGGTAGCGTTTCCTCGGTTAATCCAAATACTCTCATGAATTTTTGTTTTTCTCCTGAATTTTTGATCAACTCGAATTTGCTAATAGGAAGAACATAATCGGCAATTGATATATCATCAATTATCGCCCGAATGAACATACCATGATAATATTCAACATCATTCGCGAGTTGATTTAAAAACTTCACGCGTCCGATAATTTCGCTGCATGAGCCTGATTTATTTAAGATGCATTCATGAAAGGATTCCCGCAATAAATTTAAATGTAATTTATGGTCTTGATTAAATTCGTCGAGGGTTCTTCTTATCAAGATACCGTCTACGGGGGTTATTATCCTGTTAATATTGGTAGCGTCGAAGATTTTCACACCGGGGGGAATTTTGGGAAGAGGCAACCACGAGAGAATTCTTTCGTCCCTAAAAGTAAAAGCGAACATCACCAGGTTAAATTTGTGGTTATTCATGAGATTAATGGCGCTGTGGATTATAGGTTTATGTCTGATATCTCCGTACCATCCTTCGTCGGTGGTAAAATCTGATTTTTTTGGCTCCGGTAGCTCTGGAGGAGCTTCTTCGTGCCAACCTGGAATAATAAAATCAGATTTTTCTGGTTTTTCCAGAGGTGTGATTTCGGGCCAACCTAGCACTGTCCTAATCGATGATTGGTAAATATCGACGATATATGGCGATTTTACCTCGATTATCGATGACAGCGTTGGTTCGTGTGCTAATATTTTTATTCCTGGATTAGCATCGCCGGTTATATTTGATATCCTACTGGTAAGTTCCTTATCGATTTGCTCAATTTCGTAACTGCCTGTTGGTATGCCAACGACGTTCCAATCGGGAGTTCCATCGGGACGGTTTTTATTGGCAAAAACAAGCGAATTATTCGATGATAATCTACCAAATGATTTCGACCTAACATTGGGCCAGCTGTTATAGACGCGTAACTGTGACAGCGCAATTTCCTTGACGCTAATTGGTATTGGAAAATCGATATTAAATTCTGGCCTGGTTGAGCTTGCCGATATCAGCGTTGTTATCGGCGGTGTCGTGTTTGTCACGATTTGAGTTAGTTCCGACATTATTGATATTCATTTGTTCAATCTCAGAGTAGATATTTACCATCACGGAAAATTCGAGATCGGATATAACGCCGTCGTTGAGACTCTCAGAAAGCAGCGATGATAATTTCGAATACGCCTCGTTGACCTGGGATAGTTTACTCGTGTATAGGGACAATTTTTCATTTGTGCATGAGGATATTTTTTTTGCGATGATATTCAGAACACCGGCGATTGTTGTTGTCGACGAGATTATTATCGTTGCTACGATTGGCGCGATTGTTGTTACCGCGGATAAGATTATTCCCGCACCGGCGATTATTGCACTTACCGCGTACACAGCAACATCGATGGCAATTAATCTGCGTTGATATTTTTTTATTTTTACCTGATACTCGTCGAGGAGCTTTTTTTAGCGAATCCTGCCATAAACGCGCCTGACTGTATCGGTAGTCCGATGCGGTCATTTATTAAATTATTTAATAACCAATTGATCCTCCGATTAAAAATTCGAAAATTACAAAATAGGGATGTGGTTCTGTCACGTGTCTGCCTGGTGGTGATAGCGTGAATGTATATTGGAAGGAATCATATACGGGAAATATTAAAAATCCGGGATGATATTCATAGAAGTCACGTCTGACAACTACATTGAAATTTACCGGGGAAATAACATATATTCGATATATACCAAAAATTGGCGCGGTAAAGCTAAATGTGTTATTCTCGGGTGTCCATGTACCTTTTTGTGTTTGTACCACAAATGGTACATTGCAGGGAAGATTTTTTGTTTCTACCTCCGCTGGTATCGAAATACGCGCTAATATTCCAAGATTCATTGACGATATTTTTGTGTTAATATCGCTAATTTTTGCTGTTGCGTCGAGAAGTTTCGTGTTGAAATCTCGAATTTCTCCGTCGTACACAGATGTATCGACTTTTTGACGCGCCCATTCACGTACCATGTTAATTTCCTCTTTAATTTTAGTAATATCATCGTTGATTTTTTTCGTTTTCTCGCTGAGATCGTCGTGCGATGTTTTATCGCTTTTCTGACTCATTACGATATTTATTTCGGTAATATCGGCGAGAATATTAGTAATATCCTCGTTGATTTTTCTTACTTTATCGCTAAGTTCATCGTGCGATGCTTGATCGGCTTTTTTCCTTGCAAGCTCGTTTGCGGTGGTGGAGATATTATCGACGGATGTTTTTATGTCCTCGTCAATTTTTTTGCTAAATTTAGCTAAGGCATCGTCGAGTTTTTTAAGATCGTTATTTAGCCTGTTAAGTCTTTTTGTCACTCTATCACTGAGATCGTCGTATAATGTTTTATCAGCCTTTAGAAGCAACGTTGCTGATAGCTCGTTGTCTTTTTTTTCCACATCAGCGATATTGGCCTTCAGTGGCAACTTCGCTACAATATCGGCGATATCAGCGATGGATTTTGATACCGAATCTGACAGGCTAGTAAATTGATTAATGCGATCGTTATATTCGTCCCGCTTGATTATATCTGTTATTTTCACGTTGCTGGTTTGTAATCTTCCTTCGCGGCTCTGAAAAATAGCAACTTCGCCAGGATCCACTTCTGACAACGACAGAAGATTGTTAATATCATCCCTAGTGGCGAATTTTGATAGATCGACGTCGTCTACCTCCTTCTTCCTGTAGAGAGATCTACCGTAAATATCAACCATGATATTTATCTACGGCGTATTTAAATACGATCCTATGATACGGGTCGGATGATTTTGAAATTGCATCAAGGACATTAATTGATTCAGGACCGCATATCGGTGGATCCATTAACGTCTGCGTCAGAAGTGTCGAATACCAAATCGGAATATTTAACTTTGACTTCGCGAGGATTAATCGCGTAGGCGACCCAATGTGTGCCAGGACCGGTATTTGAATCGAGATTTATTATTACCGTCTCGGTGGAATTTGGTTTTTCTGGTAGTTGATCCCGCATAAATACGCCTCTGAAAAATTTTATTTTTTTTTTCTTTGCTTCGCTGAATAAATCTAAATTTGAATAGGCCGTGCTAATCTTAGGCCGGATCCGTATGGGGGGCGTCTTAGATAAAGGCCGCTTCCCTTTTTTTTACCATATCGCCCTCCCATTACTTTGTGTACTAGTTTGTCGCCTACAGCTCCGGCCGCACCTAATCCTATCGCTTTTGCAATTGCCGGAAGAGCCCCGGATAATAATCCAGGAATAGCAGCTAGGAAAGGGAAAATTCCGCCCGTTTTGACCATGTCTCTGATGGCACCTATACTAAGATTCACATGAACGCCGGAATTCGCTGATTTGGCTTTGGTGAAACGTTCACGTTGATTCTTAGTTAGCGACAGTTTGTTAGGCCCGCCCTGAATTTGATCATTTTTCAGGGTTAATTTCACACCGCATCGCTTTGCTGTTGCTGTTTGAAGTTTTTTCATCTGACCCGGGGTCAGAGTTACGCTGACGTGTTCGTATGGCATATTAATAATCGTTTAATCTAAATTTAGAAATCTTCGATTTTGTTACATTTTCTCGACAGGCGCGTCGATGACTCTCATTCTACCGCTGATGCCTTCCAAGATCATTGTTCTATCGCTGAGAATCACCGCGATCGCTTTATATAAATTATTTCCCGTGCGAATTCTTGCTTTGAAATGGATATCAACGACAGATTGCTTTACCAGATCGAGATGCTCCAGGGAAAAGTAATAGATAGGATAAAATTTATTAAAATCCAGCTGCGATATTTGCACTCCGGTATCGATATTTTGATCACGACCCATGAAACACAACAAGCGATGATACGCGCGAGCTGTCGAATAATTTTCAAAATTAATTGATATTTCCTCTGATGGTTCTTGTTGGCCATTTACTCTTAGAGACACATTTGTTGCGTGGATACTATCAAATATCATGTGGCTGTATAATTGATGATACCTTCTTGTGTGCAAAAAAGCGATAAAGATATGCCTAGGTGCAGAGGCACCTTGCTGCGATGCAATACGCCAGGTAAAATCACCATCAATATCGGTATTTATGGAATCTGTTGTTGTTGTCAGCCATGACATGACAGATTTACCGCCTTGGTTCATGAACGATAATAATTTTTCTTCCTCGATTATTGATGGAGTTATCGCTGGCATCCACAAAGTAAATTTGAGTAATTTTACCTGGCCGATATTTGCGGCATCGGCATTGGCATCTATCACGTTAGTAGTGTAATTGATAGCACCTTCTCGCCAGATAGCATCGTTGCTATTTCCTTTTCTGACAAATGTTACGGTATGTTTCGCTCCGTAGATAATTTTCCTGAAATGCCTGCAAAATCCGAATATATGGGATAACGGAATAGCATAAGAGAATCTTCTGCGATCTCCTTCTAGCATAAGTTTTCGCGTGGCAAATCCAATATTATGATCATTATTAGCACTAATAATCATATCTTCGATACCTGCAACGGGGGCGGGATTAGCGGAACGATCGTTGGGCTGTCTGATCTTGAATTGTCTGCTATCGGGGCGATCAGAATTATCTTTGGCAAACATCATACTAGGGCCAGCTGATCTAGTAAAATCATCCGAGTATCTAGCTAGGCCTATTATCGTTGTTGCTAAGTCAACATCATTAGTAATTGACTCAATCTCTCTTCCGTCGATCATGTAAGTGACACTCTTGAATAATGCCATAATGCCGTTGTTAACAAATCCGACTCTAAAATTTGCTCCATAGACGGTATTATCTGCTTTAATAACTTCCCCAACAACTTCGATATATGCCTCAGATGGAAGAAAATATCTTGTTGTATCGTGAACTTGAATTTCCAAGCGATTAGATGTGTTTGGTTCAACTGCGTCGTACGAGAAATATTGGAAATCACGCACGGATGTGTCTCTACCTACAGGCTCGTCCATGTCGAACACTTCATTTGACACTTGTGCGAACATTTATTATTAAGAATTATCGTCTAAAACGAAGACCGCTACCCGAAATAAAACTTGTATTTGCAACTTCCTGTACTAGATCATTTATTTTTTTATTTGCTGCGTCGTTTATAACTTTACTGACATCAGCGGGCATTTCGCTGGTGCTAGTTAATTTGACAGGCTGCTTTTTTTTTTGCGCATTAAGTTTGATATTTTGCTTTTGACAACATTGAAGCCTTTACTGGCCAAATTATCAATACCAGAGATGACAGTCTCGCCAATTTTTCCTATTGCTTTTGATGCAATTTGCTTAGCTGCGGGTCCGATTTTAGGGACTACTCGTGTGACGAGGCTTCCAACAATATCACCTAATCCGTTACCGTGAATATATTTATATACGGGCAATCGAGAGTTAACTATGCGGACCTGTCTAGGTCTGCGTTGATGTTTGTGAACAATCATGTTATTTCAATTGCGTTGTTTTAATCGATGAGTTCATCAACGAGTTCTTTGTAAATGTAAGAACACTGGTCAACAGTGAAATCATTACTGACTTGAAAAGGCCCTAATCTGTAGTATTTTGGTGTGCCGAACACGAATATAACCGTGAAAAATTTGTATTGGCTCTCGTTTTGAAGATATTCATATACCTCATTTTCTATGTTTCACTGTGTAAATTTCTCCAGTAGGACTGCAGCAACATCCGGAATAATGATATAACATTGCATAATACCATCATGCTCACATCATCCACAGTTGATTGCATCATTTTCTGATGCAATGCAATACTAATGCCATGCGGCTGCTGAAGTAAGTTGACGTCAGCAGTGTACTATACATGTGTAGGCCTATTATACTAATGCCAGGCGGCTGCTGAAGCTGACGTAAGCAGTGTACTATATAAAGCCCAATCAGATAGGTTCAGCATTTAAAATATTTTAGACGTTGTGCGAGACAGTTCAAGCTACTGTTACATAAAACTTATTATTTTATCCATTTACGTACAATAAAGAACAGTAATGCCTCGAAAGTGTGATAATACCGCGGACAATTTTTGCTATATTTGTGGGGAAGTGACATTTGCCAACCAGAAGAAAAGTATCAATTCTCAAGTGAAGAAGGCATATCATCTTTACTTCGGATGCAAGGTTGGTGACCAAGACAAGCCTTGGGCTCCGCATATATGCTGTGCTACATGTACAACACAGCTTTCACAGTGGTTGAATTGCAAAAGGTCATCAATGCCGTTTGCAGTCCCAATGGTGTGGAGAGAGCCAAGCAACCACCTAAATGACTGTTACTTCTGCTTGGTTCCTCCTCTTTCCGGCGGAATAACGAAGCGAAAGAAGTCGAGAATAGTCTACCCAAACATTCCGTCTGCATTGAGACCAGTTCCACATGGTGAGGGACTTCCTATTCCAGAACCTCCAGCAGAATATTCTCTTGATTCATCTGACGAAGACAAAGGTGAGTCGACCTGTTCTTCTCCTGGTCCATCAGCATGCAGTGATCCAGATTTTCACTGTGGTGCATCATCAACCCCACACAGAATAACACAGGAAGAACTAAATGACCTGATTCGTGATTTGGACTTATCAAAGAACAAGGCAGAATTGCTAGGATCAAGACTCCAACAATGGAATCTTCTAGAAGAAGATGTCACAATTACTGCATATCGAAAGCGCCACCAACAATTGGAGCCTTTCTTCAGAAAGGAAAGTAATCTGATATTCTGTTCCGATATTGAGGGCCTCATGAATGCTTTAAAAATCACTCATGACCCACAAGAATGGAGACTATTTGTGGACTCTTCGAAACTGAGTCTCAAGGCTGTGCTTTTGCACAATGGAAACATTCTTCCATCTATTCCAGTAGCGTATGCTGTCCACATGAAAGAGACATACGATAACTTAAGGCAGCTACTGAATTCCATTGAGTATAACAAGTACAGCTGGCACCTCTGTGGTGATTTGAAGGTAGTTGCCCTTTTAATGGGACTGCAGCAAGGATATACAAAATACATGTGTTTCTTATGCGAGTGGGATAGCCGAGCAAGGGAAATGCACTACATGAGGAAGGAATGGACTCACAGGCAGAATGTAGCCATTGGAGAGAAGAATATCCAACACCCAGCTCTGGTTGAGGCTCAGAAAATCTTGCTACCACCCCTTCACATCAAACTAGGTTTGATGAAGAACTTCGTGAAAGCCATTGACCGGACTTTGCCAGCATTCCGATACCTGCATGAAAAATTCCCTCGACTCAGCGAAGCAAAGATTAAAGAGGGAGTTTTTGTGGGTCCTCAGATTCGAGAGCTTTTCAAAGATGACCGGTTCAACAACTTGCTGGAAGGTGACGCGAAACAAGCATGGAATGCTTTTCGCCTAGTTTCTACAAACTTCCTCGGAAATGTTAGGGCAGAAAACTATAAGGAACTAGTAGAAGACATGTTGATGAAGTATAAGAAACTTGGCTGCAATATGTCTCTAAAGATTCACTTCCTTCATTCCCATTTGGATTTCTTTCCTAGCAACTGTGGTATTGTTAGTGATGAACACGGCGAACGTTTTCATCAAGATATCGCAACAATGGAACAAAGATACCAGGGAAAATGGTCCACTACAATGCTGGCTGACTACTGCTGGACACTCCTCAGAGATGCTCCCGAACAGCTGTACAAGAGACAGGCGAAGAAATCTAAGATGTAGTCAATGACTTGATTTCTTATAGGTAGGCTATTACAGTTGACCTTTTACTATTGGAATGCATTTCGTTATGTAAACATTAATTTCTTGCAGATTACAAAAAAACTAGAGCCAATTTTGCAATTTGACTGTCATATTCGTGTTCAGCACATAAAAATTGATAAGAATTGACTAATTTTATTTCAGTAACATGACTTTTGTAAAAATTTGTTGTCCAGTGGAATCAATGACACCGCCGCGAAACAATCGCTGACAAATATCTGAGGCCTCGTTGATTATTTCATGAGAATTATTTCCGGCTCGTTTTCCTCCGATTAATATTTCGAGGCGAGATACGTCGTTGACAACGCTGTCAGGGCAAACGGTATATCCGCTTCCTATTTTAGTATCTTGTGGTGGTGGCGTACCTGGGGGGGGGGGGATCTCCCCCTGGTGTCGCGGTTTTTCCAGGATATGATGATCTTTTTCCAAGTATTTCTTGATATTCATCGAGCTCCTTTTTAAAATTTGAATATCCGATATCGAATAAATTCATCGGCTTTCTTAAGCTACCAAAATAAATTAACTGCGGCCATGTTCCTGGTCCAAACGAATCAATATACTCTTTTTTCAAGTAGTATCATTTATTCGCCGAACTATAATTCGCAGCGGCATCTAATCGTTCGGCATCATCTTTGAGCTTATCGATATGGTCTTCTCTCAAATAAATATCAGCAGGTTTACTATAATCAACTTTTCCTCTTAAATGAGATGCAATTTCCTCATCAGTTAATACTCGATCTCCCTTGTCCGCAGGTTTTTTGTAGTCGCTTGGTTGAACTGTTGGTTCCTGAGGTTGACTTCTTACTTTTGGTCTGGCCCCTAATTCCTGTGGTTGAATATCTTCTTCTTGTGGTTGAATATCTTCTTCCTGTGGTTGAACTTTTTCTTTTGGTTCTGTTTTCCTTCTTCGTGAAGTTTTAGGCTTTTCTTCTTTCTCCTGTCGTCTTTTTTCTCTCGTTTGTTGAATTTCTTCTTCCATTTGTCGCCTTCCTTCTTCCGCCTGTCTCCTATTATAATTATACGTTTCCTTTGCGGCTGTTAAAAATCTTCTGTAATATGGATCCGTTTCTCTCGCCTGTGATTTTCCCGAGTAAACTTTATATAACATATTATACCAATTTTCACGGTTAGCGTATCTTTTTTTCCCTATATCAGTCAGATATCCTCTTCGAATATCAAAATAATTTTCCGCAAATTCACCAAATTGATCTATATTACTATACAACGTCGAGAGCGGCTGTGATATTATTCCCCATCCCTCCTCGGTGAAATTTTCTCTTAAATTCTCGAGATGGAACGCTTTTCTTCCTATAGGTGGTTTTCTTCCTCCAGGTTTTCCTTTACTTATTTTAAAACCAATTGCAGGGGTTCCTCCTCCTGGTTGTTGCCCGTGTTATTGTGCTAGTATTGCTAATCGTTCCGGTAATACTCGTGAATGTTCCTCGATACCTCTCAACACGGGAAGAATTCCACGTTTCCTGATATCCGGATCGTCCTCGTCGCCAAAAAAGACTCTTTCGGTTACTTCGGTAACTGGCTTTAACCATTTTGACGATATCTCGGTAATTCCATATTGCGTATCTTCGTGCTCACGAACTTTTTCCTTGAATAATTTTTTTACTGGAATAAGTTTCTTTAGTGCCGCTAATTGTTCTCGCGCTAATCTAGCAGAATGAGGCTCTCCAACTGTACTAGTTTTCGAACTCATATTATTTTCAAGTATATTATTTTAATGCGACGTAAAATTGGCCAAAGCAGCCCCACCATGCAACAAAAAACAAAAATTATTTCCTAAATTTTATTTTTCCTGTCTCGGATGCTATATTTACTAACACACCGGCGCGACCAACCAATGCACCCGGTCTGAAATGCATGAAAATTAGCTCCCGTAGAAGGCTTTATTTCTGCTTTCTGAGGCTTCTACAGAGAAAGTTCGCGTAGGAAGGTTTATTTTGGCTGGACGCACTGGTCTGTTCAACTTCCCTGCTGCTGCGGTAGTGCTGTCCTTCAGTGTTTCATGAACAATACCAGAGTAAATCTGTGAAAGACAAACTTCCAGACCCCGATGCAAGTGAGAATGAAGAGAATACTAATGACGCTGAACACATCCAGAACGGTCTAGAATTGATACCCAATGCTCAAGATTTGTATTTGATTGTGGAAAAATGAAACGTTCTGAGTATGTAGAATGGTTATTCATTTATCGCAAACATATTACAGCTTTATTCTGGTCTTTAATTGGCAGAGAATTTACATAAGTCCACACTTTTTTAATCAAATAGTCAAATAAGGAGCTGCTTGGTATATTTACGAAAATAAAAGCTCGAAGAAGTAATTGCATTCAGAATATTTTACTCTAATACTGAAGTGTGGAGAAACAAATTTCTGATTCTATCTGAGTGTTTACTTATTTGCTGCTTTTTCTTAGGCAGTAGACCTAACTCTGTGATACAACATTAATAATAATAATAATAATAATAATAATAATAATAATGAGGACTTTGTATAGCGCCTAATCTTTAGAAGCTCTAAGCGCTTTACAACATTAGACAACGCATATAAGATAAAAAACATATAATAATATTATTACAAAAACAAACACCATGAAATTAGAAAAACATTAAAATATAAAAAAACATGATGAGAATATTTCAGGTAGGAAACATTATTAGGTCTTTAAGTTTGTTCTTGCAGTCGAAATAAGTGAGTTTTGAGAGCCCTCTTGAATGTGATCACTGTGTCTTTGTGTCTAAGTTCAGTGGGCAATTCATTCCACGTTGCTGGGCCCTGGTATGCAAAAGAACGCTGTCCATATGACTTTGTTTTCATAGTGGGAATAATGAGTATACGATTGTCAGAAGAGGAGCGTAAGTATCTTGCTGGTATGTACACTTGGGTGAGATCGGATAGGTATGTTGGACTAGAGTCCGACAGTGAAACGTAGCACAGAGAACAAATTTTGTGTTTGATTCTGGATCGAATGGATAGCCAGTGTAGGGTACAGAGCAGCGGGGAGGTGTGCTCTGATCGTGGTACTCTTAGTATGATCCGAACAGCTGTGTTTTGAACTTTTTAAAGTTTCTGGAGTAGATACTGAAATGAACCAGACAGAATTGAGTTACAATAGTCCAGTCTTGAAAGTACTAATGAACACACAAGTGTTTTAGTGGCATCAACTGAAAGATATTTGCGAATTGAGCTGATGCGTCTCAGCTCAAGATATGCAGCCTTGCATATGTTCATGACATGTTGGTGCAATGTGAGAGTACTGTCCAGAGTAACACCTAGGTTTCGTACTGATTGTGTGAATTTAATGTTGGCGTTGCTGATATTTATTGTTTGAGGTAAAGGATGTGAATGAGAAAGTCTTTGTGTTGTGATCAGAATGGCCTCAGTTTTATCATCATTCATTTGCAGCTTGTTACATGTAATCCATGACTGCACATCAGAAATACACTTCTCTACATCTTGGATGGTAGCATCAACTTCAGTTGGGTGGCTAGATTTGTATATTTGGGTGTCATCAGCGTACAATTGGTTAGACACTGGATGATGATCTATGACACTTGAGAGCGGCTGAGTGTACATAATGAAGAGAACAGGTCCAAGAACAGACCCTTGTGGAACACCACAACATAGATCAACTGGGCTGGAGTGTATTCCATTTGCGGACACAATTTGTGTCCTGTTGACCAAGTAGGATTTGAACCACAGTAAGGCTGTATCATGAATGCCAAATACATGATGGAGACGGTGAAGTAATATATCATGGTCTATTGTGTCAAATGCTGCAGACAAATCAAGGAGGGTGAGGACTGTAATCTTTCCGCTATCCAACGCAGAGCGAATATCATTAACTACTTTTAGAAGAGTAGTGTCAGTACTGTGGCAAGGGCGATATGCAGATTGCTAAAAGGACTGTTTGAATTTAGATGATATATAAGCTGTGATAGAACAACCTTTTCTAAGATTTTTTATATGAATGGGAGATTAGAAACTGGGCGGTAGTTTTTTAAATCGTTATGGTCTAGTGTTGGTTTCTTCAGCAGAGGCTTTACAATGGCAGTTTTTAAAAATGATGAGAATTCCCCGGATGAGACAGAGGTATTAATAACATCAGTTAGTGAAGGCAATACTGAATCTAAGCATTCAAGCAGCAGTGATGGTGGAATTGGATCAAGTTCACGTTACGCTTATGTAACCAGTATACAGTATGCTTGATATAACCATTATACAGTATGCTTGATGTAACCAGTATACAGTATGCTTGATGTAACCATTATACAGTATGCTTGCTATAACCATAATACACTATGCTTGATATAAACAGTATACAGTATGCTTGATGTAACCATTATACAGTATGCTTGATATAACCATTATACAGTATACTTGATGTAACCAGTATAGAGTATGCTTGATGTAACCATTATACAGTATGCTTGATATAACCTTAATACACTATGCTTGATATAAACAGTATACATTATGCTTTATATAACCAGTACACAGTATGCTTGATATAACCATTATACGGTATGCTTATACGGTATGCTTGATGTAACCATAATACAGCATGCTTGATATAACCAGTATAAACTATGCTTGATTTAACCATTATACAGTATGCTTGATATGACCATAATACAGTATGCTTGATATGACCATAATACACTATGCTTGATATAACCAGTATACACTATGCTTGATATAACCAGTATACAGTATGCTTGATGTAACCATTATACAGTATGCTTGATATAACCAGTATACAGTATGCTTGATATAACCATAATACAGTATGCTTGATATAACCTTAATACAGTATGCTTGATATAACCAGTATACACTATGCTTGATATAACCATAATACAGTATGCTTGATATAACCTTAATACAGTATGCTTGATATAACCAGTATACACTATGCTTGATATAACCATAATACAGTATGCTTGATATAACCAGTATACAGTATGCTTGGTATAACGATAATACACTATGCTTGATATAACCATAATGCACTATGCGTGATATAACCATAATACAGTATGCTTGATATAACCAGTATACAGTATGCTTGATATAACCAGTATACACTATGCTTGATGTAACCATAATACAGTATGCTTGATATAACCATAATACACTATGCTTGATATGACCATATTACATTATGCTTGATATAACCAGTATACACTATGCTTGGTATAACCATAATGCACTATGCGTGATATAACCATAATACAGTATGCTTGATATAACCATAATACACTATGCTTGATATAACCAGTATACAGTATGCTTGTTATAACCAGTATACAGTATGCTTGCTATAACCTTAGTACAGTATGCTTGCTATAACCTTAGTACAGTATGCTTGATATAGCCATTATACAGTATGTTTGGTATGACCATAATACAGTAAGCTTGATATAACCATTATATAGTATAGGTTTGATATAAACATAATGCAGTATGCTTGCTATAAGCTTAGTACAGAATGCTTGATATAACCATTATATATTATGCTTGATATAACATTTATGCAGGATGCTATATGTTAAAAACGTGAAAATACATATCATTTGATGCACTAACGTTTTATTTCTCCATTGGTCGAAAAAAAGAAATGCTTTCTTTAGAAAAATATTTCAATATAATATAGACAGAATCTATACAGTTTTTATATTACACTCATAGTTAGTTTTATAGTAGACTCATATTTAGCACAATGCTTGATATTATTTCGCTGACTTCTGTGTCTTTTTCCTTGGTTTTTTCCCTTAGTGTTTGGACTATACTTTCCACATTTGCGTTTGCATGTCTTCTCAGGCGCACGATAATATTCGCTTACATGGTCTGCATATTTGATTACGCGACTTTATTCCGAATCTCACATCGAGCGATGTGGGTGTGGGGGTTGGGGATAAAGATTATATTGCATCATGGGATTATGCAGTGGATTAATTGATTATTAGTTGTACGTGACAATCAAACGTGTGATGAGGAACTCGTGGACTTCACAAGCTTGCTTATTTTGTCCATGACATCCTCGTCGTTTGCCATCGTGTACTCTTTCGTGATCAATGAAACCACTACCATTGACAACCTTGTCAGGATGCTAATACAGTTGTCTTGAACGTGGATGTGATGCTCGACCGTCAAGACAACCACGCGAAAATTTCTCAGGGCCGATATACGAGAGCAGACGTGATCTATGTGACAACTATGCGCACACTTGCCCAAAGTGATCCGAGACTAAAACAACGTACAAGAAACGCTTCCAAAATTCAACAGCTATACAATTGGTCTACGTATGTATATCTGGACATGTATAAACCCAATGTGGGTATGTGAGAAAGCTTGCCAGTAGCTTCTCGTGGGTCGGTGGTTCTTTCCGGGGTGTTCCCGGGTTCTTCCTCCACCATTAATACTGGCCGTCATGTATAGCCTATCGTGTGCTGAAAAATGGCGCTAAACCCCACAAAAACAACAACAACAACAACAAGTGTAAACAGTATGGGCACCTGGCCCAGAATGGAAGTAAGGTAACAATGAAGTAAACAAAGGTGACATGCTATACCGGCATTGGAAGAAGCCTTTGATGGGTCGCATTAGAAATAATTCTTTGTTGGAGGTGCGCTGCGTTTTCCTAAGCAACGATCCGTCGTTGACTGCGTATCTGTACACCATCAACACTTTGGAAACAGTCGTCGAGTCGGTTCGTGCTGGCAAGAACTCGCCAGAAGTCATCAACAAGGCCAAGTCAATTTGTCAACAGTTTTCAGCGTCCACATCATGGACCAGAGTACGTTTTGCGTATTAGTGCACGGACTCACTAAAGAAATCAATAATTTACACTGCACTGACGATGAGTCCTGAGGCGCTTCCCTTTCTTCGCGAAATCAATGCTCAAAATGAAGCGTTTCGTTGCAATACAACTCCTAGAGTCACTAAAATACGAGAACAAATTTACACATATTTGCACACATTTCGAATGAAGTGCAAATGATTAGTGCATATTAACGTGGTAGAGGATGATAGAATTAGCATCTTAATGACAAAAGAAGACTGATTACCTTCAAAATTTTCAAATGAACCAACACTCATAAACTGCTAGCAGGTTATAAGACTCTCGTTCACATACCATTTCATGCAAGGATGTATCGTATTCCGTGGAAGGATGTATCGTATTCCGTGGAAGGATGTATCGTATTCCGTGGAAAGATGTAAATGAAACAAATAAAGACTTAGAGGATACCAAAAGTGCCCTTAAAAAATTAATTCAACAGGACGATGCTTGTTTAAATTTACGAAGTTGTGTCGTGTTTGCATTAGTGACTATATTTCTAGGACCTACAGTCTCACTTTTGCAACTCTATCGCAATTTCATAAAAACAGACGATGGCCATGACGATGACCCGTTTATCTATTCAAGAGAAAATCATTAGTTATGCGATTGCTTATGAAAACCAGGCTATCTTTGTGATGAAGAAGAAATTCCTAATACTTTGGCAATATTCAACATATATGTAAAATTTTGTGTCATTAATTACTTACACCAATAAATTTTAAAGTGGAGCTATTTAAGCAGCTAGGAAAGTCTTGACATGACGTATCACACCTTACAGAGGTGGCGTGTGAATCTTTTTCACGGTTACCCATAACCTTCCACATAAGAAGAATGTAGACTTTGCACTTCGACATGCCGTTGCAGGACAGGCATTTGTTGAATGGAGTAGATAAGACCGAAGATCACGTGTTCCGGGGTCCATTATCTAAACGTATGCTCATTGGCATTCACAGCAATACAGTCGTCAACCAAGTTATTGAGAAAAACCCTTTCCTCTTCCATAACTACAGTATTGTCAAGATAGATTTCACAGGAAAGGGTAAGACATTGCAAAGCAGACCGTTTGAGCCTAATTTTTTTTACTTGAGATCTTGTTTGGATTTGTTTTGAACCCACAGGACGACTGGGTATCAAGACTACGATGACTGTGCGGGTGGTCATTGTTTGTGCGGATTTGATTTTACACTAGGACAAGGCAGTGCCAAGGGACACTAAAGAGTGTAAATTCAGTTTGCTCAACCAGTCGACAACACCGTGAGTATGATCTTGTTTGCAGAATTCGACAATACTCTTGGAATCGACAGTTTCAAAGGAGTGATCTTGGACTTCAAAAGCTCTTTCATGGGAACCACTGTAGCCATGGACAGGAACCACAGTAACCACAAAGACCAATTAAAATGTAGGAGAAATAGGAAGAATGATACGAAGAAGAAAAGAAGAAGCGATATTGGCAAGATAATCCGAACAAGAGAAAGCCTTGATGAAATATTTTTCTCAACACTTGGATAAAAGAATTACGTCGCTGACCATATAAAATTACTATGGATGTCAAGACGATCAACCCAGGCAAGCACAACACGAGCATTTGATGAATAGTCGAGAAGAAAAAAAAAAGTTTGTAAGGTAGCTGAAAGAAATTTTAGATGTCAGCTAGAAAGAGAAAATTTTTAACAAATGGTGCAATTAAATGGTAGATCATTCAAAACTCACATTGACCTGCACTGAGACGAAACGCATTGAATCCTCTGGAACAACAAAATAGTCATACTTCCCGCTCTTTGACTTACTTGAGAGACCATTTTAAAAGAAAAAAGGCAAGTTAGAAACTATCGCCTATCATTACCCTCCCAGTCACTTTATGGGCAAGGAAATGCTTATCTGGGAGCTTCATTCTCTCATGACAGTTCGTACAGTCCGACGGAATCCAGTGGCTTATGCCAATCATTAACTTCCCCAATGAATACTTAAAGAGATTTAAGCCTGTGATCAACACTTATGACAAGCATTCACTCGAAACTAATTTCACTGTACATGACGCGAAGAGAAGCAAGTGCCCTTATCAGCTGTCTTCATTATTTGATTTAGAGAGTTACTCAATCACTAGAGTGGGACTTATTAAACAATGTGTGATTTAAAATTATGTTGTTTTGTAGTTATCCTTAAAATTCTGGGTCCATTTCTCTTTCTCTCGAGCGTTTTTTTCTTCTTAGGATATATTTTTTTATGTCGACTAAAGAGAAGCGAGCATCACAATAACGAGAAATTGAGTCAGACACGGAAAATCGTATTCCCCAAGAGGCTGTTAACGCGATAAAGCAATTAGGCATCAATATCACCAATCGATGGAACTTAAGGGCACAAGCGAGGACAACGCTCTTGTTAAGATGGGAAGATAATTCAAGTAACAATAATTGGAGAAGTGGCCCTTGTAGAAAACCCACGCTACAGGAAACAGTGGACATTCAGCGAGGAGAACGTATGTCTACACAAATTAGAAATGATAACAACGTTGGTACAATTAGTAACCATGCTAAAACTACCCCCAACCGAAAAGAGAATAAGGAGATCCACCTCAGTTCGCTATTTATAAGAACAACTGCCACCACGGTGAGCTATACACACCGTGGGGCTCATACAGGGAACAAAAACGTAATGAAAACTATTTCGGAGGGGAAAAAGGGAACGGAGGCAATAGTGGTTATCTCACCAAAAAGAAAATCTGAGAACAAACGGAAAGACAATGCAACAACAAAAAGACAAGAAGGGACAGAAACACCAACAGTGGTACCTATAGGAACAACAACTAGACCTGGTCCAGGTGCATCAGAAGTATCTCCTTGACTACCAACTACTTCCGTCAAAACCAACAACAACAGCAACTATAGCAGTTTCACCAACCAAAGCAGCAACGTCATAACAAAATAAAACATTACAAGATAAATAAACGAAAAAAACGGCAAACTCTGCACCAACAGGTTCATCAAAATCAAGGAAAAAACAGCAGGAAGAAAAGTAAACCGGAACACTCGAGTTCATAAGTAGATCCACAACCAAGTACAGAAACAACTGCTACAAAAAAGAAACATTAGACTAACTACCCAACAAAATGCTACAAAAAGGAACATTAGACTAACTACCCAACAAAATGCTACAAAAAGGAACATTAGACTAACTACCCAACAAAATGCTACAAAAAAGAAATATTAGACTAACTACCCAACAAAATGCTACAAAAAGGAACATTAGACTAACTACCCAACAAAATGCTACAGAAAGGAACATTAGACTAACTACCAACAAAATGCTACAAAAAGGAAACATTAGACTAACTACCCAACAAAATGCTGCAAAAAGGAACATTAGACTAACTACCCAACAAATGCCACAAAGAGGAACATTAGACTAACTACCCAACAAAATGCTACAAAAAGAAACATTAGACTAACTACCCAACAAAAGGCTACAAAAAGGAACATTAGACTAACTACCCAACAAAAGGCTACAAAAAGGAACATTAGACTAACTACCCAACAAAATGCTACAAAAAAGAAACATTAGACTAACTACCCAACAAAATGCTACAAAAAGGAACATTAGACTAACTACCCAACAAAATGCCACAAAGAGGAACATTAGACTAACTACCCAACAAAATGCTGCAAAAAGAAACATTAGACTAACTACCCAACAAAATGCTACAAAAAGGAGCATTAGACTAACTACCCAACAAAATGCTACAAAAAAGAAACATTAGACTAACTACCCAACAAAATGCTACAAAAAGGAACATTAGACTAACTACCCAACAAAATGCTACAAAAAGGAACATTAGACTAACTACCCAACAAAATGCTTAAGTAGGTAATTACATCTTTGACCAAGGTGAAGAATGCTGGATCAAATTTCTAATCAGCAATCAAGCAAAAAGGACAACTTAAACTGAAGATTTGAGACGAGTTGTGGATACATAAAAGACAACAGGAGGCCAAGAAAGCTATGACTTACCTGGTAAAAACCGTTTTCTAAGAGCAGCCCTAAGCTTTAAAAATCTTCAGGAGAATAATTTACCTGAACACCTGTACCCTTGATAATCCTGATCTTCAATGAACTCATCAAAGTCCACAGCCTGGAAGTACCATCCATAAAAGTCCACAGCCTGGAAGTACCATCCATCAAAGTCCACAGCCTGGAAGTACCATCCATACGGAGTGTTAAGAATTAGCCATAGGGGATATCATATGTCCAGAACTGATGAAATGAGTTACCAGAAGGCAGTTTCTGACCACCTGACCACCTGAAAAAGCTCCTGTTTCCGGACAAGGATTAACCTCGGCCCTTTTAAGGGCTAAATGAAATTGGCTCTTATTAAGGGATTTCAATTTGGCATGAAATCCCCACTCGATGATACACTATTACTATGATATGATTTGATCCTTTATTACCACCGTCAAAAATTAATTGGCATTGATAATTTTCGGCGTGATATCAAAGCTAGAAAAGGTATTTAGGCTTTTTAGATTGGGTGAATTTTGAAAATCAAAGTACACTTTATACCCTAAATTCAACCGTAACATATTATCATAGGAAAATTTAAAACTAAGTGAACGAGGCTAATTATGCAGGTGGCTTACACATTATTGGTACTTAGGGCCGCCCAATAGCATAAATGGGCTTGATTTGGCAATAATTACGCCCGGTGTTTCATTTTGGGTGCCGGTGAGTCCCTTTCCTCCCTTCTCTTGCCAGGATCATCTGTGACGAGTGTGTTGGCCGATTCCCACTCGTCCTAATTTCAGGTGCCCCGATGGGCCTGTACGCACGGAACCGTGGTGACGTCATAATAGCAATGTCCAATCACGCTCGACGTCTCACACTGCTGCAGTGAGCACATAATCCAAGTGAGTGTGTGTGTTGGGTCCATTCCCACTCATTAAAGACATTCAACAGGTGGATTAGAACTTTGAACCTCGACCTGTGGCTTAATTAAAGAGCAGTCAATGTCTGCATAAATGCGTGGGTGATGAGGCTCTTTTTCCTTTACCCATGATCTATTAAGTATTCCATTAATACGAAAAGGAACCAGTCGCACTTGTATGGACGAAAGCACGAAAGCGTCTTTAATTTAAAACCTTAACCGTAAGCCTTCTCGATATTAGAAGATCTAGAGAACGTACACAAGCAGACGCAGACGCCAATGCTAAAGACGACGTAGAAGCTCAATATTCATCTCAGCAAGATGATACAGATAAAAAAAGAGAAAGAAGAGGAAGATGAGACAGAGAATACAGTTGTGGAAGAAGATAACGATCCCGACCGGCAACGTCTTATGGATCTTGGCTTAGAGCAAGTGCGGTGAAGTTCTTAGCTTGGAGGCAGTTAAAAAACAAGGAAGCCAATACCTCTGCAGCGTGCGTATTGTCATGTTCTATGAAGAGGCGTACCAACAATACTCTCTGACCACCCTTACTGAAGCCGCCGAAAACAGCTGACTCATCTTCTCGGGTTCGAGGCATTCCCGAACAGCGCTTCACAGAACCACGGAGTGCAGCGGAGATTAAAGAAGAAGACAGTCACCAAATTTTTAGACCGTCCTAAAAGCCCTTCTTATGTCTAGTGTTAACCAATTGCGTCGCTATTTAAGGGATTCCAATTTGGCCTGGAAACCCGACTTGATAATACCACAAGACACTAATTAGATCCTTTGGTCACCGTTCAATTTTTTTTTATAAAATCCTAGTATGGACTACAAAATTCAGTAGTTGCTTTGACTAGTATCTTTTAAGGGAAATTTTAGAAAATATTATGTACGTTAACTACGCCAAATTCAAAGTCACAGAAGGAAAATTTTTAACCATAAACTAGCGTGACTCTGATTACGAATATGGCTAACACAGAATTGGCAATACGGAATGGCCATAGTTAATGACTGTGCAGGCTTTGATCTTAGTACGCATGGCATTTCAGTATTTTAGTGATTCAGTTGACGCTTGGAACCTCCTGCCAAGCCTCTTCCATCATTTTCCTAGCTCTGACCATCAAGGATGATTGTGTGGGAGATTTCCACTCGTACACCTAGCAGGTGCCCCGATGAGCGTGTAATCAAAGAACTGTGGTGACTTCATAATAACGCTATCAACCACGCCTGACGTCTGATACTGCAATATGATTTAGTATTGCAACAAGTGAGTGTTGGTTCGAGTCCCGATTGCTTTTGGGTTTTCACTTTGGCTTGAACACCCTATTCGATATTAACTATCTAATACGCAAATATGATCCATTTGTCCACCGTTCGAAAAGAGTACCCCAGTTTTAAAAACCAAGACAGTAAAATCTTTAATGGTCACTCAGATATGGCAATTGTGATTGTTATTTCGAAAACATGTACACGTTGTACTCTGAACTCGAAATTAATACCAAGTAGGAAAATTTACAACAAATCAGAATGGTACTAATTACATTATGTGGTTTACACACAAATGGATTGTAGGGAACAACCCAAATTAAATAAATGGACAAAATTTGATAATATATATATGGCGCTCCAAGAAGTTTCGCTTCACGCTTGGGGCATCCATTCAGACTTTTCCTATCTTCCCCCACAAACTGGTTGCGGTGTACACAAAGTAAAGACCAAAACCCGTGCTTGCACGCTGAACTGTGTGTCTTCAGGTGGTTGTTCATGTCTCACACGTGGCGACAAATTAAGAAACATAGAGTGCATGCATGAAGGCGTCGAAGGAGGTCCTCCACTTCGTACGAGTTTATTTAATTGACGAAAAATAGTGTGCTTTGCAAAGAACCTTTAAACCCCTGAATTACGTGCTTTGCAAATTAGGAGTAAAATCTCGAAGAGTCAACGTACAAGAAATAGGAAGTGCTGATGGCAAATCGTACAATGTATTGGCTATACTATGATATAGATATGATATAAAAAGTCGGATGCCAACGCCAAGGCAAGATTTTTATCAGAGAGAGAGAGAGAGAGAGAGAGAGAGAGAGAGTCGTTGAACATAAAATGCACTGACACAATAAATGAGAACATATTTAGTATAATTGAGAAATTACGTAAATTTTAAACAGAAACAACTGCTCTCCCGAAATTCTTATGGTGCCCTTGACACATTTACATAATTATAAATAAGCCTTTTACTTTTTTTCTTAACCGAAATTTTTCCATACCATTTTAAGATATTAAAGAACGTAAATTGCACAGGATCTATAAACAGATGTTTGAGTACGTGTTGACAATTACTAATAATACAATTATTAGTAAACATGTTGACAAGGTTCGGCCTTTTCCCGTTGAACAGATCGGTCAGGTGGTATCTTAAAATAATTAAGTTGATTCCAATTGGATGATTTAAATCATGGGAATTCTACGATGGCGGACATCTTCGATTTGTCACGTAGGTAGTAGTAATAATATGCGTGTTTTAGCTTCTCGTCTCGTCTCGTCTCGGACTGGGCAGCTTCTTATTCTTCTTTCTCGTCTTCTTGTTGTAGCATCAAGTTTGCAGACGTGTTTTATTTTGTATTTATAAATTGTTTGAGAGGAAAACATTTGTTAGGATTATTCAGTGGAACCAGAAAGTTCTCAATGAAATATAGTGTTAATTTTTAACTATTGCGAATTATTCAAAGGATTTATGAACAACGCCATTTTGACAACGTCACTATTATTGGCTTACCAGTACGTTTCCGGTTCTGAAATGTATACGTATCGTTTCATTCTTTTGGACTTTAATATAAGTATTCATGGTTATTTTGGAATCAGTACATAATACTGTAAGTTCCACTCAAATTTTCGTTTATAGCTTTGATAATTTATTATTTTTTAAGTTTTACAAAACTTGCTGGTTTTGTATCTTTTTGTTATTTAGTTTATGACCAAAGAGTCGTAACACAAAATGAAACAGAAAAATACAAGTTTTATCATTTTGTCATGTGAAACGAAAAAATGTTGTTAATATCACTAAATTTGTACCAAGATTATTCGGGAATTTCCGTACATTCTTTACTGACGGAAACTACCGAAGTATCGGTACAGTGAAAAAGTACCGTGGTAAGCACCACCGGAAAAAGGATTGCTGCAAACCGGTGTACCGGTAATACCGTGCATCTCTCATGAGGTCCTCCTCATTGGAATCGGTTCACAATTAATACTTCCAGTTCAGTACCCACGAATGTAGTTCTAGTCTATTTTTAGAACATTTTTTCCTCTCTCATTTTGGTGGTGATAGAAGAGTTTTATTTATGCATTTTTGTAGGGATTTAAAGGTAACTGTTTATTCTTGATAATATGAGCTCAGGGTGTTGTTGTATGTGTGTATTTCGGCGACAGTGCACAGTGAGTAATAAGTCCTTGGTGAAGATCCGGAAGTGAAATCTGTGTTCTGTTTACATGCTGCTATGTTAACAGTCCAGCATCTAAAAAAAGAGCAGGTCAACTTTTTACGAGAACTTCACCGTGAAAATCAAACATTTGCAACATATATTATTTCAATCCAGAATTAGAAAAAGATCTTTTTATAACACATATATTTTTTATATGCGCTTTATGAAACCCTTTTGTGGTTTTGTAAGAAAAATATCAAGTTCTTATTACTGCTTGATAATATCGCTGATTTAAGAATCTCTGACACTTAAACTATATAAACAAATACATGTAAGACGGCTCTTGCTTTTTTAACATCAGGATTACATCATCTGGAAAATTGCTCAAGAAGCTTTTAGAGACACGCCGCCGTTTTATGTCAGTCGTCCTGATGCAGTCCCATCGAAAATGAACACAAGATTTTGCAAGTTTGACAGGATCTAATAGGAAAATCCAGCCGCTGCCACCAAACGTCTCGTGTGAAATATGCGCGGCTAGACTGCAACTTATGCGAGAGACTTTCCTCACTTTGGAAAGTCACTCTGTCGCTGAGCTGTCCTGTACGATGACATCAATTGTCTTCCATCGTCATGTTTCGTGTGTATATTTGCTTCCTCTTCAATCTACAGTCAGTTATTGAAACTTCTGTGACGTGTGTTGTGATTTGGATTTTTAACATAGCTTTAACACTTTTTCAGTCATATTGCTACGATGTTTGCAATGTGGCAGCTTATAGTGATGCCTAGCACTGGGGCATCATGCCACAGACATATAGCATGATGACCCACTCAGTCACATTATCCTGACACCAGGCTGACCAGTCCTAACACAAACCTCTTAATGCTGAGCGCCAAGCGAGGCAGCTGTTAATACCATTTTTGTCAGTCTTTGATATGACTCGGCCGCGGATTGAACCCACGACCTCCCGCATTCGAGGCGGACGCTCTAATGACTAGGCCACAGGAGCGGTTTGTTGTATTTTGCCTTTTTTTAAAAGGCTGGCTTACTTTCAAGCACTGGCGTCACGGGTGGATGGGTGCGGAAGTGCGGACCGCATCGGGTGACACTATCAGAGGGGGTGCCACCAAAACGACTCCTTTCCGTAATATGATTACACATGTATACATGATATCCTTTTTAATTCACGTCTAATACTAAACTTATGCTAAATAGTCAGGTCCTCTCTCCAGGGACACGATTAGTCATCACAAAATGGAATTTAATTAGTCACCAGAAATTTAATTTAATTAGTCACCAGAAATTCATCTGAAAAGAACATGGATCATATTATAACGAGAATTTTACGATACAATTAATGTGAGAGTATATATATATATATATATATATATATATATATATATATATATATATATATATATATATATATATATATATATATATATATATATATACATACATACATACTCACAGAGTACATTTAAAAACGAACTGTTACGTAATTATTGTAAGCATTGAATTGAAGGATCATTTAGTTTTGCTAAAAACAAATTTAATAGTTCTCACCCCAGGGTCCAGTATAGATAATATAGGTTGCTGGTCACATGTATGATATCAAAAGTATACTTATTTTGTGACTACAATCATCTAAGAATGAATACATATATGAACTCTTTGTGTATTTTTACCATTGGAAATTTTCAGGGTTGTAATCAGTTATGGGTTTTGCTAAGTCTGAAACTCATTTAATGACTGGGTAACAATCGCAGTCTTTAATCACGGGGCAATCAGCGGAACACACCTGTTGTCAATTGTAATCTGGTGTTGTCTTGTGTGATCCGAACACATGACTACTATCACTGACATCATAAATAATCGATCATCAATTCTCCTTGGAAACCTGAGAGAGAGAGAGAGAGAGAGAGAGAGAGAGAGAGAGAGAGAGAGAGAAAAGCCGCTGGATACCGTCGACAAGGACATTATGTAGTTCTGACTGAATTTTTTCAGAAATAAAGGATTAACCAGGAAGCGAAGTACTCATTGAAAATTCAGCATGTTAAGGTGGAATTTTTTTTCTCAACCTAGAAACAAGAAACCCAGCTAAGATAGAATGCTATAGTTAGCATTTTTCTGTATTTATATTCTTGATTTTCCCCACTATTGTGAGGAGTAGTCAACTGTTTATCTAACGTTATCATTGCCCTAGATACACAACACCGGTACACGAGTCTAACGTTATCATCGCCCTAGATATCCATTAGTGTTACACGTATCTTAAGTCAATATTACCCTAAACACACAGCAGCATTACACGTGTGTTACATTAATATTGTCCCAGATACAAGCAGCGTTACACGAATAAAGCTTGATCAATCAAGTTGATATCGTCTTAGATTTTTCTTGTCAGCGCTGCACACGACTCTAACGTTATCATCGCCCTAGATACCCATTAGTGTTACACGTATCTCAAGTCAATATTGTCCTACACACCCAGCAGCATTACATATGTGTTACATTAATATTGCCCTAGATACTGGCAGCATTACACGTCTTACAATAGTATTGCCCTAGTCACACGAATAAAGTTTGATCAATCCAGTTGACAAGATATCGTTATACATTTTTCTTGATCGCGCTGTCAAACGTAACTTATCACTTGTACTATGCACCGAAGAATTCCCAATAGTAACTTAATTATTCTACAATAGTAACACATATATGCATCAATTTTTGACATATTGCAACTAGAGTTATGACAAATGTTGTACCTTATCTATCTATCTATCTATCTATATATCTATATATATATATATACATATATATATATATATATATATATATATATATATATATATATATATATATATATATATATATATATATATATATATATATATATATATATATATATATATATATGTATGTATGTATGTATGTATGTATATATATATATATATATATATATATATATATATATATATATATATATATATATATATATATATATATATATATATATATATATATATATATATATATATAGATATATATAAGTAGTGAATGGGGATACATTAGCCTCAATGGGAATTAGCATTACAGAACCCCTTGGGAACGTTTAGCCTCAATGGAAATTTAACATGGGGAAAAATCGTGAGACAATATAGCCTCAAGGTGAATTTAACATGGGAAAAAGTCTTGGGTCACTCTAGCCTCAAGGGGAATTGAACATGGGGAAAAAGTCTTGGGTCACTCTAGCCTCAAGAGGAATTGAACACGGAAAAAATCTTGGGTCTGTTGAGTGACAAGGGAAAATGGAACAGGGTCGGGACCCTATTTTAATAGGGTTCCGACCTGATGGGTCTATGAAAAGGGAACATACGAAAATTGAAACAGGGAGGATTCTCTATTTTTTTTAAAAATAAAAAAAAAATAAAAAAGGGTAGGCAATTGAAAGTCTATCTCTTTTCGAGAAATGTGGGTGGCCCTGAAAAGGGCCTTTGAGTTTCTTCTTCTAATTTCTTCTATTCCTCCACCAGCTTCTTATTTTCTGTCCTACACTTTTTCTCTTCTTTTCTTTCTTTTCTTCCTCCTTTTTCTCTTCTTTCTGCTTCTCCTCCTCTTCTTTCTTCTTCTTCTCATTTTCTTCTTCTTTTTCAATTTTTTCGTTCCATTCTCTCATCCTTATCCTTTCCTCTTCATCCTCCTTCTCCTCCTTTATTTCTTTCATCAGAGCACTGATCATGTCCTTTACTTTTCTTAAATTGTTGATCTCCATCTTCACTCGATGGGGACTATAAGAATAGTGATCCTCTTTTAGCCTCACTAACATTTGCTCCATCATACCCAAATTGTCCAGGATGTCTTGCAATGTTTTCATTTTATCAAGTTGGTTTGAAGCCATCTTCTTTTTTATTCTCTGTAGAATGGTTTGAACGACGAATACTGTGGGTTCTTATACGAAAAGTGCGGACGTGATGGAAAACATCCCCCTAAAGCCCAAAAGTTATATTACCTAGATCATCACTTAAAACGTGCGGACGTGAAGGAAAGCATCCCCTACTTTTCTCATTTCATATGATCTACTATCCACATACCTTAATCAACAATAAACAAACCCAAAATCTACTATCCACACACGCAAAGCATTAAAATCAAACCCCAAATTTACTATCCACACAAACCAAATTAAGCTTTTACATAACCCAATAATCTACTATCCACACAAACGTACGTGATCGCTTACAAACACACACACACACACACACACACACACACACACACACACACACACACGGAAAAAAGAGTCAGTGTTTATATTCACACTACTCTACATACATACATTGGCAAATCGATTGTTATTTCTTTTCTAAAGGTTTGGGTAGCCCTGAAAAGGGCTGTTTGTTTTTGAACTACATGGCACCTGGTTAATGATGGCACCTTCCAGGCCTGGCACCACACACACATCTTCTTCCCCAGTCTCTTTTCACTCTTTTTGGGGGGAGAGCAGAGGCGGGATAAGTGGCTTCAGAATCCCAATTTTCTGTCTCTGGGATTCTGAAATTTCCTCTCTCTTTTTCTTCCTCTTCTTTGTTTCTTCTCTCATCCTCTTTCATTCTTCCCTCTTCTACTATGGCCTCTGCAGATAGCTCATTCACTATACGCCTGGCATATTCCAGGTGTACATGAAGTTCAATCAGTTTTGCTAGTCTGGTGTTCATTCTGCTGTTGATCAATCAACAAAGGTAGCTAGACTGCCGAGTGATTTTCAGTTTATAGTGAAAGCGTGGACGTGAAGGAAAACATCCCCAAAACAAAACTGATATTACCTAGATCATGACCAAACAACGCGCGGACCTAAAAGAAACACTCACTGACTTTTTTATACTACCCATTACTAATTTAAAAATTTTCATTAATCACTTCAATATACTATCCACATACGCAAAGCAATCAAACCCCAAATCTACACTCCCCACACGTCAAACAGCAAAAAAAAAAACATAATCTTAATTTACTATCCACACAAACGTACGTGAGCACTTACAAACACACAATCATATACACTTGCAATTACACTCACACTATAAAAAAGAGTCAGTGTTTATATTCACACTACTCTACATACACACATTGGCAAATGAATTGTTATTTCTTTTCTAGAGTATTGGGGTAGCCCTGAAAAGGGCTGGGTTTTTTTTGTTTGCTATGGCAATCTTTTAGTTTCTAAGAATGCGATGTCCTCTGACTATAGACTTTCTGACGATAGGTCTGCTTCTTCGGGAAGACAAGAAGAACTCTTTGGTGTCGATACGACAATCGATAAAGCCTCTGTCAGGTTCAGGTTGCTGCTGCTGTTGCTGCTGTTGCTGCTCTCTCTGCTGTTTCTGAAGTCTGTTCTTCTCTGTCCATTCTTCTTTCTCACTGTTCACTTCTTCTCTGAAGAGCTCTTCTATCAGGTCTTCAGTGACTTTTAGCATTCTCACATTCTCTATCTCTTCTGGCTTCGGTATCAGACTGTGTCTGACCCTATGCAAATTCACGTAGGCTTCGTTTAGCTTAGCTAGTTTGGAGCACATCTTCGTAGGAGGATGAGTCGACAATGGATGGTTAGACTGGAGGCTACCCCGGCTTTAAAGTCAAAGCGCGGACGTGAAGGAAAACATCCCTCCACGGTTTTCGAGCCGGAACGTTCAATGAGTGTCATGAGAGGGATAGTAAGAAGTCAAAGAGCATGAATCAACATTCTTATAGCCAAACAAAAGACAAAGGCATTTTTTTTTCAAAACACAACATTTTTTATTTAAAATCACTTAACACTAACAAACAAATCTAAGATTTTTTAACAATAACTCAACAATATAACATCAAACTTTTTTTCTAATGACAAACATTTTTTTCAATTAACACTCTACTTTAAACAGGGTTGACAACGTTGTGAATGAAATTGTGATTTCCACTGATGGAAGTCATTAGGCCATTGATGGACACTACGTTTCCTAGCTTGAGACAAAAGATAAGCATAATGGTCACAAAACCATTGATCTACTTTCATATCGTTTCTAGAAGAAGAACGAGGATCAAAATGAGTCACTAAATGTTCTAAGGAATAACCCAGGCTGCGATGATGCAGAAAATACACACAATATTGTCCACACACCAAGGAATCTGTACTTTGTAATTTCACGTTATTGATTCGGGTGGTCTGAGCATTTCTTCTCATAAAGTCAATGATATCGTCTTCCAAAGGGGGCAATCCGTACGAATCGAAATATTCCACACATCCTTCTTGAGGAAAGTAGACGACTACCCAGTGGGTTCCTGGGAGATGACTGTCGTCCGTGTTTATCACGTAAACTAGATGGTCTTGAGGTTTGCGATGAGGGAGTTCATCATTAGCACAGACGACAGAATTCCAAGAAGCCGTGTACGAACTGTGGTTCAAAAGGTAATACAGTTCCCAGGTATCCATGTTTTGTGTGTTTTTTCTTCTTCACAGGTAATAATAAGTCATCAATTCGATCCTGACATTTTGCTTGAAAATGTCTGACAAATAACCGTTTCTTCGCTTCGTGTCCCCACTCCGATTCAGGAGAGCTTCGATACGATGGATCTCTTGAGTGGTTAATGGTGGACAAGAATGTTCACGCAAGTCTTTATACCACTAATGCAACACGACTTCGTCCGAGATGAGACTACAAGCTTCGTCCAGATACTCGTTCAATTTTTCTTCTTGACTTAACATCAGACATTTGTCGTGTTGAATTTGACTGGGATGATCGTTTTGACATCCATAGCAATCTTTCTTGATCAATTCCGTCATTTTTTCGACCAAGTGTTTGGCAAAACAGGAGACTAAATGGGCTTATTGTTCTGGCCATCTTGACTTCATCATGATAACTTCTTCGTCTTTGTCTTGAGATTCTTCTTCCCCGGTCTCCTCGCATTCCATTTTCAAAGTTTCTCCACTAGGTAAAGAGGGATAACAGTCTTTCATGGCATCTAATATTCTAGAATGACTTCTCTCAAACTGTTGACTTCTATGGTATTGTCAAATTCTGCATACAGGAGGACGTTCACTGTGTGATCTGGAGGTGGATTTGCAAACTGAAGTTCCGCACGAATCTGACCCGATTTTATAGGGTGGAAATGTCCCTCGTCGCTGCCTTGGTCTGGAGTGAAATCAAAACCCCACAAAGCATAGCCTCCTGGATAATCGTAGTACGAAATACCGTGACTGGTGTTGGTTCCTAACTGTCCCCTGGGTTCGTACAGGGACAAGTAAGATCTCAAATAATTCTTCGCGACACCAAAGTTAGGCTCAAAGGGTCGGGTACACAAGGTCTTGCCGTCGCGACTGACTTCGATCTTGGACACATTGTAATGTTGAAACTCAAAAGGATTTTGATCGTGGGTTCCGTTGAAGGCTGAATTCCTGACGTTACCAACAATCAAACGCTTGGGTAACTGTCCTTGGAACAGATGACCTTCGATCATGGATCGCTGTCCAGCGGGAATGGTGAACGTTTTCACTTCTACGCGTCGTATCGGATACTTGGCGGTCGTTCTGCTCAACGTCTGACTGACGTCGTTTCCCACTTTAGGTAACACTTCCACACGACGCACGTAAAGTCGGGCTTCTTGAATGATAGTTTTGTATTCATTGGCATGGGCCATCAAATGGAAAGCGGCACTGCTACGATTCAGTCTCAGACGGATATCCACCCCGTTCAGCAAATACTTTTCTTGTAACCACATGTCCAAATGCAAACGATCCATCAGTTCTAAACTTCGCCCTTGCAGAATTTTCTTACGACGGTCGTTAAACCCCACATTGTGAGGATTGTCATCTTCTGTCAGGACTGTGTTGCTAAACGTGTCTACACCTGCCGTGTCAGGTTTCCATACCACGCAAGCATCCAGATGAGTATTCTTGGCTTCTTTTCCGTACGTCAAGAGATTTTCCAGGTAGGCACGATATGGGTAAGTATCCATGCTGCTGCTGACCAGTTTGTTATTCAAGTACAAGTCCACTTCGCTGAACAAGGAATGCATGAAATTGTTGACAGGAGCTACTCTAGCATCGCCTCCTGGATTGGTGTTGTCCGTTTTGATCACTTTCACTTTCAAATACAGGTAACTGCTATTCAGATCGATGTAATCTTCGGGTTGTCCTTTGATTTCAAACTCGATGGGAGCGGAATCCGTCAAAGAGGAGACGGGATGAAATTCCACCCACTGGGACTCTTGCATGGTCATCATGGTGGGGGGCATGGCAAACAGATCCAGTTCCGACTTGGAACAGGCGCAAGACTCTCGGTGCATCATTTTTTTCTCTTTCTCAATAATCGAAAACATCTAAGTCTCCAACTGTTCTTCTTTTCTTTGCCTTTCTAGCTTTAGACGTGTGAAGTCTGGTGAAAGGGTGTTTTCTTCGTCGTCTCTTTCTGCCTTGTCCTTGCTGAATGCTTGACTCGGTAACGTGCAGGGCATTTATAGGTGTGTCTCGTCGGCCCAAAAAGTCTTTGTCCGTTTGCAGCAAGACATTTTTGCCTGCCCTCATCAAGGCTTCTTTAGGATTTTGTTTGTCAGTGGCGCATCTTTCAAGACGTGCAATCCGCGTGTCACCATCGGTTTCAACACCGGGGCCACCGAACGAAAGGCCGATTTTAACATGTCTCCTAAACCGTGTCCTCGCTGTCGTGCAACCCCTCGGTACACTGGATACATGACTTACAAGTCGTGAGAGAACCGTTTTCGAAAATGGAGTTTCACCGTGACTTTTCCTTTGGTGAATGGAATATTTTTTTCCCAGATCTCCTTTTATAGCAATGTTGACCGTGTCCAAATAAGACTTACTGACAGGCAAATTGTGAGGATGTACAAATTCGCGGTGAACGTGGTAAGTGTTTCCACCTTCCTCGTCAGTGACCGTGGCAGAATCCACTTTGAAAGGAATGACACGCAGTAACGGTACGGAGGTGTGTCCCACCACGTTATACTCCACCACATCGGAGTACACAAACATCAAATTCAGTCCTTGGTTCAGTTCTACCGGGGCACGAAATAACTTGCTAAAAGACTCGTTGTCGTAAATGACTGGCAATTCGTTTTTCTTCAGCATGGCCATTCTCATGTCCATGTCTCCGCCCAACATGTCAAACAATTCAGGACAAAATAAAATGGACACGATTTTACTCCCGTCAAATTTCATCAAGAAGCGACGAGCTGCTTTGTGGTATTCCATGGTGACACTTTTTTGACACTTTCCAAAGCTTTCAGAAACACGACATTAAACCTGGAGGCTATGGTGCTCACCAAATGTTGACCACTAAAATAATAGCCTGGGGGAACGAACAAGTGATAGGTGGTGTACTTTTCATTTTTTTGTGCCAGGGGTTTTCTTGTCATATTTGTCATAGGTATCCAAGTACTGTTGCAATTGTTCGTCATGAACTTCCACATCAAAAAAATTATGATTGGGAAGGACATTGAGGACTTGAGTCGGGTGAATGATTTGTACTAAAGCCACTTCCCAATGGGCTTCGTGATCTAATGGGATGGTCTGAGGTAATTTGGCCGTGTAACAGCACAAGGTGTTCTTGGGAAACACCTCCATGAAACTGTCACTGGGTAAGGTTAAGTAAAATTGGTTTTGGTGACTCATAATTCCAGAGTTTTGTGGCTGTCCGAGGGGTTACTGGACGTCAGAGCCGTTATGGGGTTATTGTTGTTGTTGTTATTGGAGTGGTGACTGACACTGGCACTGGACACAAGGTTTCCGTGGTTCCCGTTGAAGAGAATTTCAGGGAGGGATTGGGAAGCAGGTAACCGATGCAGCTGCTCAATAAAATGGTCCACAATTGTTTGTCTCCTTGTTGCAAACTTAAATTGGCGATGGCTGCCCCGATGACACAATACACCACGAAGATTTGGCAGAAAAAGACGATTTGTGTTTTAGGCACACGTTCTCCACACCACACCCACAAAGGTTGTTTTTGTAAATCTTGCAGAGAAGAACTAGGTGAAGGAGTGGTCGACGTAGCTGCGTCTGTGTGAAAGGGCATGATGGTCACTTCTTTTTATAGTCGATGACTTGCGAAGCGTCGATCCAAGAATCAAAACTGGGTGGATATCCTTTCCAACGTACTTTGACTTCTTTGACACGTCGTTTGCCCACTTTACGGGTTCTGCGTTCCAGAATGCTTTCGATGTCGTACACGTCTTCTTTTTTGGTGACACGTTGTAACTCGGGTAAGTAAAACGTTCCTTTGAGCACTTCTCCGTTCATGTCTTCCAATTTATAGACGGCAGGATGACGGCCATGCACTCGTCCAGTGACACGAAACAATTCGGTCGTCCAGTTAGGTAAGTAACCTTTGTCGAAAGTGCGTTTGGTTTTGCCAATGCGTACCCAGTCTCCTACGGTCAACACTCCACTTTTCTTGGGGGCAGCCCTCGTCGGGGACGTACCAAACAGGCGCTCAAACATCAGCACTTCGTTGTCGGGAGTCACTTCTTGCGGGGCACGTCCGATGCTTCGATGATAAGATTGGTTGTACGCTTGCACCAGGTGCGGTAAGATGTCGATGTACTTCAGAGTGTGGTGATGCGTAAAATATTTCCACATACGTTCTTTCAAAGTGCGCTGAAAACGTTCCACGATGCTGGCTTTGGTTTCGGGATTCTCGGTGGTAAAAAAATGAATGTCACGTTTCTTTAATTCTTTTTGGAAAGCTTGGTTCAGAAATTCGGTGCCTATGTCCGTTTGCCATCGAAGAGGGTGACGACCACTTTGTTTCAACGCTCGTTGCAGGGCTCGCACTAACTCGCTGATCGATTTGGAAGTCAAGGGTACGACCCAGGCAAATTTGGAAAAGACGTCGATGACACAAAACAAATATTTGTAGCCACGATTGTAGCTGGCCAAATGAGAGACATCGGCTAAATCGGCTTGCCATTGATGATCGATGCCTTCCACTTGGGTGCGACTTCTGGCAAACTTGCGTCGAATGGGTTTGTGTAAAGTGTAGGTAGCTTGTTCTTGTAACCATGTTGCACTTGACGTAAACGGAAACTTTTCAGTCGCATTTTGGCAGCACGATACAATTTTTGAACTCCTGCGTAACCTGCAGGATGCGAGGGATCGTAGTAAATGCTGGCTAAGACTTTTTCCATTTTGTGTTTGTGTGTTAATAAGACACCCACTCTTGGAGGAGGCTACTCTTTTTCTCTTGGGGTACTTTCTTGGATTGAAATGCTTTGCGTGTGCGACCAGCAATAGGTGTCGCAGAGGAGGATGTCGGAACAGGGGATATCGATTTTTGTTTCACTTCTCTCTTCACTTCTGTCTTCACTTTCTTTTTCTCTTGTGATGAAGAAGGGGTGGTCATCATCTTTTTAATCCATCCAATTCTGGAGGTAGGTGGTGTTGTTAACTTGCGTACTTTTTCTGGTGGAGTTTGAAACCCTTCTTCTTCTTCTTCTTTTTCTGTCTTGGTCACTGGTAGTGGTGGTGGTGGTACTGGTGATGGTGCTGGACTTTTCATCAAGGTCTTAAAATCTTTCAGAGTGGGTAGAGCTGTTTCGTCTAAAGCTTTCTGGTGAAAGAGTTGTAGTCGTTGCAAGAGTTGACCGTACTTTTGCGATTTTTCTGTTTCGGACAAATCTTGGCGATCCATCAAGGACTGTAATTCGTGTTGTAACTGGGACATTTCGCTCAAATGGGGATTGGGAGGTAAATGCGGGGTGCGTTGTTCTTGCCACCGATGGTATTCCATCCATCGTTTGTAAGGCTCTAAAGCTAGTTTTCGTCCTTCCATGGGGTTGTCAGGGGTCGATTCTGAGATCTTGGGACTTCCGAGGGCCTTTTTATCTTGCTCCCACCAGTCATCCCAACATGGTTCCAAAGACTCCTTTCAGCAAGGGGCCTAACAAGAGGGGTAAATGCCTCCACGTTGGGCCAACATCTTCTTCTTTTGACGAAGGGGGATTTTCTTTTGAACCATTTGGCGAAGAACGTGACGATCTTTGCCTAAGCATTGTTTCTGGTGTTTGGACAAAGGGATCGTGCCTTTCAAGACGTTCAAACAACATTCGCACACGGTATCGATGACCTCTTTGGAAGCTGATTGAATGAGTTTTTTTCGTAGGGGTGGAGAAGCTTTGGACAGGACAGATAACATGTCCCCATGTTTGACTAAGCGTGGTGGCAGTCCTTTCCTTTTCTTTCCTTGGGGTTGTTTAGAAGAGGGATGTTTTCTGGAGGGTGACATCTTCAGGAGCACCAAAACACTGATACCCTACTTGGTCACACACCTTTTTTATACTGGAACGCGTCGCCACTGATTGTCTTTACGTCGTATCAACTTCAGGACAGGCATGACACGTCGTGCAGGGGTACGCAACGGACTAAATCGAGCGAGTTCTTGCTTGGACAAATCCAGTAAACTTTGTAACATGCTCGATCTTTCTTGGACTTTGATTTTGGGAGAAGGTACTTTGTGAGCAGCAGCCACTGGCACTAAATTGGAGGGTCCTGCTACTAGGGAAGTTCTTGGGGTCATCAACGGAGAAGTTCTTGGTGTGATCAACGTCTCCAAGTACTCTTCAGTTCTTGGTGTCATCAACGGAGAAGTGGATGAACTTGAGGATGCCGGAGACGCAGTCACCGCCGTGGCAGGTCGTGGTTTCCGAGTGTAAGGTTGCGTCCTGGCCGAAGTGCCTCTCTTGCGACTAGTTTTCTTCTGTGGACTTTTCTTTTTCTGGGGACTTTTTCTGTGCTTCTTTTTCTGGAGGCTTCTTTTCTTTTTCCGGGGTGGTGTCTGATAAGAGGAGGGTCCCGCCACTGGAGAAGTTCTCCTTGGGGACCTGGTCTTTTTCTTCTTCTTGGAGCTTCGTTTGACTTTTTTCTCGGGGAGAACTTTGGGGGCATTAGGATCCCATCTTAAGAGAGAGCGAATGATGACCCTTCCTAGAGTACCGCTCCCTCCAGGTTTCAAAATGATTTGTTTTTTGGTTTGAGTGTCGATGCCGGCATCGGCCAGTTGGGTCAAAGCGACTTTGTTTCGATCGAAAAGGCGTTTGGTTTGATGAGGTATCTGAATGATCACTTGAAGTAAATGACGTGCTGTCACCGTGAACCATCGTAAGACTTCTTTGAGACTAGCTTCTAAGACACGAGCTCGTGTTTGTGGATTTTTTTCTCGACTGATGCCATACAAGGCACGAATCAATTTGACGGGAAGATGCGACTGAAGGGACGTCATGTTGACGTTGTGTGAGACAGACGAAAAGTGTCTGAGGTTTTCATAGATTTTTTCTGGAATGAAATTAAGTCGAGGACGGAGACGTGTACAGGACAGGCCCTCCGTCTTGGCACCAATGGTGAAACAAGTGGGTACGAACTCGCAAATCATCGGGGGTCGTAGGTTTCAAATCGACGATTAAATAGGCGTGTGGAGTTTGAGTGGCATCGTCGTACGCCTGAGTCAGCCAAGGCGTTCCTAACTGTTTGGCTAAGACTTGCACTTGCGATTTATCTCGAGGGCTTTTAAACAAGACCACGTAATGTGCATTGAGACTGATGGAGCGATGGACTTTACTTTGTTGAAACAAATTTTGAGTGATGTAAACGACACTGGCATTACGATGATGCCCTTTGCGCGTGAACCACAGTTTAATTTCTTCTTCGTCTTCTCCTAACATGTCGTCAAAAATGACCAAATGGGTTTGACGGGAGTCAGAGACGATGCCGTCGTCTTCTTTAGGAATGCCTTCCACAAACACGATGGAATCGCCTTGACTTTCTCGCAAGAGGCTGTACGCCGATTGCCACTCTTTGTAACACCACACGATGCGTTGAGGTCGATGATCGATCAAATGATGTTTATGTTCGATCAAACGTTTGACGAATTCGATTTTGCCTGAACCGCTGGGTCCAGCAATGAGCATGTTAAAGGGATGGCGAAGATAAAAAGCCTCCCAACTGGCACGATCTAAGCGATCGTCGATGACTTTGACAGTAGAAGAAGAGGGAGCAGAGACAGAAGAGGTAGCCATAGTGTCAGGAATGTCACTTGTGACACGAAAAAAAACAAGACGAGAGTTTATATACTTTTTTCAGGACACGTTTATTGAATGTTTCAAATATGAACAACACGAAAGACAAAAATACATAAAAGCCAAATAGTTATGTACAGAAATAAAAAACACATGAAAACAATCAAAGTGGAATATAAACAAGTCTCTGTACAACATATTTTGGGTAACCAAGATGTCCTAGGGACAGTGTGTAATGTTCTTACAGTCTCTACATGAGGTATTGTCACACAAGTGTCCTCCCGGAATGACCTTTCACGAATGTCCATGACAGTCCTGTCCTGAAGCGAGTGGTTGTTCTCGGTGACGTGTTCTTCTGGCACTGTCACTAACACAGGTTGAAAAGTAAGGTTTTTCCTTGAACAATTCTCGTGCATACTGGGCCTCAAAACCCCCCTTTTTCCAGTCACGAACATCTGTCCAGTGGGGGTGTAAGTCACAAGCTACACACACATCGTCATACACGTCTTCGGTAGCTAAAAGTTGACGAATCTTTTTTTTCCGTTGAGGTCGAGAGGTATCCAGATGAGAACGCAAGGCTTTGAGCAAAAGGAGTCTTTCGTGACTATTTAAGGCCATAGAGGTGGTAAGTACTGATCGTAAAGAGTCCACAAGGAATCGGCTGGCAAACGAAATCCCAGAAAACAAGTCACTAAGACACACGCCACTTGTCGACCCAAATTGAATGGATACAGTTCTTGTAATAATCGATGGTAATGATCCACAGTTTGAATATCGTCATTGAGTTCCTTCCACGGAATCTGTTGGATTACATGCGATAAAAGTCGCGGCATGGCAGCCTGTTTTTATAGTCTCTTTGTATCGGAAACAATACACGTACTTTCTAGCCAGAGATCTTCGTTCTTGGTGATGTCCAACATTTCACTCCTAGCCAGTCTGGCTTCTTCTTCAACGACATGGTAAGTTACTTCAATGTCTCGGTCCCACTAAGGGTAATTAATGACAATTCGGTGACCATCGAGCATGTTCTAGGTAGGCCGAATCTTGCGGTTCCCAGTGGTGAAGTGACACACCGCAACTGAAGCACTTGACTTTATCCCCTTCACCCAAGTAGTAAAATCCGGCTCTGGTTAATTCTTCGGGGGTCGGTCTTCCCAGATACTTAGTCCATTTTCCTTTGAACGATTGAAGACGATTTTCAAAGTCGCAGTATTCCGACAAACGCACAGGGAACGAATATTCGTCTTTCACAGGTTCGTTTCGATGAGGGTTGGGTGACATGGACAGGAGTTTGCTCAGGGCTGGATGACATCCGTAGGGGTGTAGACGTGAAGGTGAACATTCACCTTTAAAACGAAACCCAGTAAAGTGTCCAAGAGGACGAGCGGCATCGCTTTCGCATCCCTCAGGTTTGGCACGCACAGCATCACTTTCCATGATAGGGGTAGTGAAAACAAAGTTCCCATGATGCTTTACGGCATCGCTAAGGTCACAGCGTACAGCATCGTTCCCATCGCAAGGCTCACAATCGCATTCTACTTCAGAAGCCCCACACTTGAATTGTGCCTTTCTAAATTTGTTTTGTGTTTCTCTGAAAGTATTCATCTTGTTCGCTTGGTCTTGGTAGTCACAATGAACTATCGATCTTGCCTAGGGTTCCTTTTTATATACAGACCAATACCGACGTGTCCATACGGTAAGGTGAAATGATTGGGAAGTCGCACTCGCTTCTGGTACACGATTTGATAGACTTTTTCCAAGGGTCGACTGACGATGTGGTGAGTGGGTAAACGTACAATCTTGTTGGGTTGATAGGTGGTCACTTTAAAGTGTTGATCTTTTCCAGACTTCAAGGCTTCTTTCAGTACCCCAAAGTTGACCACTCGACTGGTACGATAATTCAGAGTCAATCCTTTCACTTTACACGTCGTGTGCACTTCTCCTTGTTTATCCCGGTATTTGTAGCCGTAACTTTTAGGACCACCACTGGCAAAACTTAGAATCTTGTCGTCGGGATGCTCGTTTGTCCAGGCTCCTAAACGGTCTCCTTCGATGTCAGGGTGCCGTTGACTCGGGTGATGGATGTAAATTCAACTATCCGTGTCAAAGTACAGGACACGTTCCCCTAACAGTTCTAAAGCTTCGTACAATTTTAAGCGAGCATGGGCTCTCACGGAAGCCGCAATGATGACATTTCCAAAGGGGTCGTCTTGTACAAAGTCCAGATCTTCTTCGTAATTCACTAAGATCAAATCCTCGCGAACGACGTCCACGTGTTTCATGTATTTGGTTTTGTCGTGAATCATCTGGAAGTAGCGGGAAGGTTCTGTCAAATATTCCGTCTTGGGTAAACACGGTCGTTGTGCCATTTTTCCCCACAAGCAATTTAACATCACTTTGGCAAACGATCGCCTGCCTTCGTTTTTCTTGATATGGTCTAAAGGGATGCCTTATTGTGCCCAGTACTTCTCTTTGAATGTATTTTGGTCTTCGGGAGTGTGACACCAGGACGGATAGCCGCTGGCTTCTTGCTTCAGTTTCAAAAAGGCATCCACGTAGTGTGTGAAAATGCCTTTCCGAGTGGGGTCACCCTTGTGATATTGTTCTGTCTTGGGAAAGTGTCAAATTTCGTACACTTCTAACAGTTGCTATCCCATGTACAGAGCTTTGAACAATTCTACGCTGACCCACGTCCCCGTCAAGGCCCGTTCTTCTTCGGTGTGATGACAAGGTTGATCTTGGTTGCACGTTTCGGCACAAGTACGGCACAAAGGAGACATCAGTTTGCCTTGGCAATGATGAGGTAACACGGGATGGTACAAGTCCGTGGGAGACAAAACTTTACACTTGATCAGACCTTCGTATTGTCGAATGTTTTTCAGGTCGATGTGTTCCGTGAACAATTGTGGGTGCCCTACAGGAAAGCGACAATATTTGCACACGTAGGGATACAGCGAACACACGTCCAAGTATTTGATTTCTTCTCCTTTCTCTTCGTCGGCTTGGTACAGCAAACAGGTGGCATTGGTCCTTCCTCCGTACAAACTATCCCTCGGGTTCAGCGGGTCCATGAACTGGTAACTTTCCACGAGGCGTTTAAACTCGGGGTCGGTTTTCAAACGGTGATCGTACTCGTGTTCCCACATTTCCACCACTTGGTATCTTTCCTGTTCTAAATTTAGGCGTTGCTGACAAGTGGCCTGGTACAAGTCTTCCATGGTTCGTTGTAAAAACTGATTTTTAGGGTCAGGGTAACAGACGGGACATCCGTGAAATAAGCAACCGTAAACTCGTACACGATCTTGGGGTTTTCTAAGTCTCAGCCATCGACCGAATGCGTTCCGATGGTCTTTTCACCTGCTCCTTTGCGGGCATGGTGAATCCACTTGTCTTCCTTGTCGCACAAGTAATGTAACCAGCGTAGGGCCTTGACCGAGTATTGACGTTTGACGTAGTTGGTCGTTTGAGGACTGATGACAGCCACGGTGTTTTCAGGCATGAATCGTTGGCGGTACACTAAGGAACACGCTTTGGCAATGGTACAAGCTTCTTTCAAAAGGATCGACCCCTCCGTGTTCCATGAACAGTTCTCGAAATTTTCCACAGCATCGCCGTAAAATGTCCACGTCGGAACGACAATACTTTAGCATTTCTTCCTGAAAGTCGAAAGGGTCGGAGGCGTGAGCCTGGTACCAAGCGTGGAAAGCTTCTTGTTGTTCGGTACGCATGTTGTCGGGGTCGTAATAGTGAGCCTCAGGCAAATGGGGTAGAACGGCGTGTTGATTGGCTTCCGTGTTGAAAAAGTGTGGAAAGTACCCTTTAGCCATTTCTGTCATTCCAAACGTTTTAGGCATTCGACTCAAAGGCATGGCTAAGTAACTCATCGAATCTTTAAACTGCACTTGTCCCACTTGCATGAAAATGATTTTGGCTCCGTTCAAAGTCACTTTAGGACGCTCGGTGCCTTGTTCCGTATAGTACCTCAAAAGAAACTGTCCATCGTATCCGGAGAAATTGTGAGCCATCACCGTGGCATGACGATGACAATCTCCGTAACGTTCGATGTCTTCTTGGCTCCACGTCTTGTCGATGGGGTCTAAGACCCATTGGGCAAAATCGGCTAGCGTGTTCAGTCCTCGAAAGATTTTTTTACGCCCTCCAGGAATCTTGCTGCAGTGAGGGCAATGACTGAAGATAGGTTCTTGAATATACTTGTCGCACGCTCGATGAGCCACGCAGAAATTAGGAATGTGAATACCGGTCTCTTGCATGCATTCGAAATCGAAAAAGATGAAATTGCCTTTCTTCTTGTGTCCATCCTCTTTCTCTGGTCGGGATTGGTATTTTTGTACGTTGCATTGGTGTTCCAAGTCCACGATGTGGTGACAAATGTGACATTTTTTCTTTCCTGAACATACGTGTGCCTTGGCACTGTTGGTACGTATGCCTTGTCCACACCTAGGGCACAATCTCAGCAGTTGACAAGCGCATTTCTTCTGTGAACCTCGCGTCTTCAGATGTTGTTGGTAACAGGCAGGGCTGACAAACGTGCGCAGACAAGCAGAACAATGCACTGGTTCTTGCCCTTCTTTCTGACAGGGTGGATAGGCCAAACATCTTGAGCATTTCGAGCCACAATGCTTGTGTTGCTCTCGATTGTTATAGCCATAGTCACATTTCTCACAGTAATAACCGTATCCCAGGAATCCATTGATACTGGTAATGGTATCGAAATGGTCATCGTGATGATAGACGTGAATGTATTTTCCGTCCTTAAAGTATTTCCCTCGAAACAACAGAGGCCCACGCATTTCTTGAGGATGCACTTTCAAGGTGTATCGCGGAGCTAGGGCATCTTGCAATTTTTGCATCACAGGAATGCCACAGGGTATGTCTTTGGGCAAACCAGCTTGTTGTAGCAGGAGTTCTGCTTCGTTTCGTTGTTTGGCTCGGTCCGATTGTTGAATAGTTTTCCAGGCTCTTTTCCATTCTGCCGTGTCGTTCTTATCGGCATAGGTTCGTCCCACCACGATGGCCCTGCAAAGCTCGTCCACCAATAACATCTTTTTGCGTCCAGTCCCTTGAGGAGGAGAGACGTGGGTCATGTCCAGTGTGGCTTTTCCATCGGTGATGTCAAACTGGTCATTGGATTGTTGTACGTGTTGAATTTTGTCCATGAGTTTGGAACCGGTCAATTCTGCAGGGCTAATAAACTCGATCCAAACAGGGGATTTCAAGCCGTCGTGTTGTATGGAAAGTCTCAAGCGATCGTCTTCTTTGGGTTGACATTGTCGCTTGAGTGTGGTGACTAAAGAATCCCACACCCCGGTGATGAACCCTTCTGCTTTCTCCAACGGTACTTCGGCCTTGAAATCTTTAAACTTCACCGTGTAGGTGTAAGCCGTGGTTCTAAATTTTCTAGAGGAGCGCTTTTCCGTCTCTCGAATGGAATAGTACCTTTCAGGGTTAACTAAGGGTGGTGAACTTTGTTTAGAGGGTTTGGATTCTGGTTCACTCATGTCCTCTTCAAAATCACTGGCATGAATTTGTGCCAAGACTTCAGCCCTGGTACGAGGCGATAGATCACGTTTCTGCCTCTTACTTTCTTCTTCTTTCTTCTCAAATGAATTGGATCGTTTCATCTTGAGTGCAAAACGTCAAATGACTAAAGTTTAAACACCACAGACTAATTTATAGTCCTGGCAGACCAGCGTATATAAAAGGGTATGTGTCTTGTCCTTTCACTATTCATTTCACTCTCAAACCGAGCACAACGATGGAAGAGACTACCCAAATCGAACATTTCATCAGAGCGTTGCGAGGGGTCATTAGAAAATTTTCTTCAGACCAGCCGACGGACTACTCTCCTTCCTTTCGAGATAAAAGTCAAGATACTTGCTATATCTGTCAGAAGAAAGGGCATTGGTCTTCAGAGTGTCCAGACCGTCAAAAAAGAAAAAAAGGGGTTAAAAGAGACAAAAGTCAAGATACCTGTTATTATTGTAAAGAAAAATTACATTGGTCTCCAGATTGCCCAAAAAAGAAACAAGAGGAGTCAGAAGAAGAGAGGGATTCTTCAGAGGAAGAGGAAGAGGAGGAAGAAAGCAGACAGGTGAAGAAAAAGAAACAGGAGAAGAAAAGAAGAAGGGAAGAAAGTGAGGAGGAAGAGGAGGAAAAGACTGTGACGGTGAAGAAATTCAAAAAACAGAGACTAAACAATGAGACAGAAGAAGTCTATGAACTTTTTAAAGTGCTCTGTTGTGAATTGTGATTTGGATTGTAACTATTGATAAAAGAATAAATTAGGTATAAAAAGGTAAGTGTCTTTGGGTTTTGATTGTAAAATAAGAACGTACACTCACACATTCATACACACGTACTATAGGGGTAAAATGTTTTTTTTTTTTGTTTTTTGTTTTTGTTTTTTTTAGTTATTGGCAATTGAAAGTCTATGTCTTTTTGAGAGACGTGGGTGGCTCTGAAAAGGGCCTTTTCTCGGTGTAGGGGTAAGTTTAAGCAATCAACTTTAACTGTCTTAAGCCTTTGCCACGGCCGAGGCCTACTTCTGATGATGATGATTGGGTTGAAATCACTAAGGGTGGTACGGTAGGCTTAGTCACAGGGTTGGCGTGGTTAGCTCGGGAAGGTCGTATTCTCTTCGGTCGTGATAAAGAAGTCTGATACATTTGTTTCAGACTTCTTAACTCCGCTAAATTGTCTAACAGTACCGTGACTGTTTGATTTTCACCCTCTTGTTTCTTTGCTGCTGCTTCTTGTTGTTGTTGTTTTTTTTTTCTTACCTCTTCTTGCTGTTGTTGCTGTAAAAGAAAAGCTTGTTCCGCTTCCTTTTGTCGTTGTATAAATTTCTCCAATTCTTCTTTCTGTCTCTGTCTAAAATTCTCCATGTGTGGTAATGAAGGTGACGAAGGTTCCGGAACAAATTCTTGCGAGGTAAGAAAATCCACAAAATCCCAATGTACCTCTTCTGAAAGTAAGTCCGGGTTCCCTTGTGTAGTCTCCAATGCTGGTGCACCCCAATGGATCGTTTTCTGATTTTCCGTCATGTTGAATCACTGTCTCGCATCGATTGACTGCACACAGGCGGTAGCGAATCTATATAGACCACGTGACGTCACAGACGGTTCTCTTCGGAATGGATGCGAGCTGACTGAATTTTGTAACGCGTGTTCGGATTGGTCAATGAACTCAATCCGTTTCAATCCTTCCTCTACCTATAAATAAGCGCAGTTCACTGCATTGATTCACCTGTTCTCGGCGCCTCAAGATGTGGACCACAGTCGAATCATCAACCCTTGTTTCTTCAATGATGTTCAGGACGGACATGCTAATGTATGTTCGATCCAAGTGGACAGTTGTCCACAAGTCAGACACCAGTCTGTGAATACGAAGAGTGTATGTGGAAAGACAAGGATGCCTCAAGAGGACTCTGATTTAAGGCCCTGCAGTAAGACGCAGCTTGAGGACAAGAAGATGCCACAGAGGCCCTTTATGTTAAGGGCATATTACCATAAATCCAAAGGCCCTTTTCAGGGCCACCCACATTTCTCGAAAAGAGATAGACTTTCAATTGCCTACCCTTTATTTTATTTTTAAAAAAATAGAGAATCCTTCCTGTTTCAATTTTCGTATGTTCCCTTTTCATAGACCCATCAGGTCGGAACCCTATTAAAATAGGGTCCCGACCTTGTTTCATTTTCCCTTGTCACTCAACAGACCCAAGATTTTTTTCCATGTTCAATTCCCCTTGAGGCTAGAGTGACCCAAGACTTTTTCCCCATGTTCAATTCCCCTTGAGGCTAGAGTGACCCAAGACTTTTTCCCCATGTTCAATTCCCCTTGCGGCTAGAGTGACCCAAGACTGTTTTCCCATGTTAAATTCCCCTTGAGGCTATATTGTCCCACGATTTTTCCCCATGTTAAATTTCCATTGAGGCTAAACGTTCCCAAGGGGTTCTGTAATGCTAATTCCCATTGAGGCTAATGTATCCCCATTCACTACTTATGTATATAATCTCGTGCACAACACAAACAATATCTACGTAGCATCAACTGTAAACGTAATACCGTGTCAAAATCCGAGGAAGATCAACTTTTCCAAAACGAAAGTAAATACAAACCATGAGACGAAAGTTAAAAAGTAAGGCGGTTGCAGTTGAAAAGTTTTTTCTTCAGTTGTAGGACTTTAATTTACAGGCTATATAATTTCCTGGCTAAATTTTTCATGCTCTAGTTTTCCGTAGATGTACTTCAAATTCGCAGTTATATCTGGAAGGAACGACTAATACACGGTGCATATAATTTTCTTTTATCTTTCCCCATGGGAATGTCGCAAAGATGTATGTTCCCTTCGATTTAGAACTATATATTTGCTCTTCAATATCATTTTTGTTTTATGCCTTTGTTAGGTAAGACATAACTTTAACGATCTACCAGTAGACGTAGATATTCTCTGAGGAAATCAAGATATTGTTTGGAGTTTATTAGCGCGGAACACATGACTTATATTCGCTTATCCGAACTGTGTTCCAACACTAAACACATTAATTAGATACAGACGTGTCTGTATTATTTTTAAATGATGAGAATAGGCGTGTACTTTGGTGTGGTTAACCAGAAATATGGATGAATCTAACTCAGTACTGAAACATTAATGGTGCCTTGACTTCGTTTAATTCCAGAAAGATGATATGTTTTACTACATTATAATCAAATTTACGAATACAACATCAAGGCAATAATTAAAGGATGAAAGAATATTATGGTCACAGCCCTAAAACAAGACAATCCAATTGCAATGTTACTTTCTACATGAATTTATAGTGGCGATGGGAATTCACAATGAGCCGTACTAAAACAAAATACTATTAGATCAATGGAAATTTACCTCGCAATAAAGGAGAATAGAAAGTTTTTACCATGGTTTAAATATCTTCAACAAGAATAACACATGTTCAACTGAGTGATAACTGTATAAACGTTGTCAGAACAATTGCTAAAAACCATCATAACCAACTTGCATGTTTCAGTGTAATACGTGAAAGGATTGTATTTTATCGCACCAACAGGATGGTGAGATAGATATGCAATTTGTACGGACCTCTAGACGTCGTCATTAACAGTGCAAACCTGAAAATCAAAATGATGCAATTGATAAATGACCACAAACATCATCATCATCATCGTCATCATCATCATCATCATCACCACCACCACCACCACCACCATCATCATCATCATCATCATCATCATCATCATCATCATCATCATCACTACTGTATACTCAGTAGTTTGGGATTAATCGTGCTAACTTGACTAAACGAGAATGGACGGGAATACATAAATAGTGGCATGTTTATGTATGAAGAAGAGTAAATATTAAAATCGAAAGAAGAAAAAAAAGAATGACAGAACTTCTTATATAAAGTACATATAATCAAGGATACATCCATTTTCCCACATCAACTTAGAAAATTCAAGACATGCAAGTTAGAAACAATAGAAACTCATCCTGGATCTATGACTTCCCTGTTGTGTGTGTGGTCAGGTTTTTACTGTACAACATATTTATTATTATTATTATTATTATTATTATTATTATTATTATTATTATTATTATTATTATTATTTATTTATTTATTTATTTATTTATTTGTGGGGGGGGGGCGGTTAATTCGACTTTTATTTCGTGAGTCGATTGTTACAATTCGAGTATATTGAATTAGCAATGGAATATTATTTTAACGTAAGCTATATGATAAGAACAAATATCATAAACACATGCCAGATAATATCATACCCGAGTCACGTACTTTGTGTGCTGCAACAAAAGCGATCATTGCCAACTAAAATCTTGTCCCCGTAGAAGGCAATAAGACTGGGCAATTCTCATTTTGAAGATAAGATAATGAGTCTTTATTATATAATACGAGTTTGTTTTTTTTCCCGCCATAATATACCTCTCACCATCCTCCCACTGTCGATAGCTAGATGTTTTGTGCGGACTGGCCAAACCTGACACACCATGATCACAATTTGTAAGCATCGACTTTGATGACTATAAGACCTGAAGGAACTCATCATGGCTTCAACGACAAATATTCATCTCCAGTAGTTGGAACTACTTGTATCATATCACAACCACATCTAACACATTGACAGTACATTATACGACTTGTCAAAACTTGTGCATTTCGTGTCGAAACGTTAAAGTTTGAAGAAAGAGAATCATCCCATGGTAACAACATTATAAATGTCGGCACATGACACAGAGGAACACTGTTTGGAATCATCATGTGAGGTTGTTCCCACCCAGCCACAAGAAAACACTGACGACAAAATTTCTTGATGTGAATATGTCGGGCGACATATTCTAGAGGTACATTGCCTGCACGGTTAGAGAGCCATCTATGTTCTAATCTGGCAGGGGAGGGGGGGGGGAGGGGCATATACATAAGTACATCAACTGTTCATATATCCATTAACATTTTAAAGACAGTATGACGTGAAATCTGCACAACAGAAAAGGTAATCAGGAAATTATCTCCTTCTCCACTCTGGTCATGTGGATGATTAAAGATTTTCGGGGCAAGAGGGCTTCGAACCCGGGACACTTAAAAATGTAATGCTGCAAATACACTTTAAAAGCTGTCCTTAAACCGTCTTTTATATGTATATCATTCTTATAGCTACTGATTTTAAAAGTCGAATTAAACTGCAAACAACAAATCTCATGAGCTGCCGTAGCATTAACTGCCTGCAGATCAGGGTCTATTTTGTTTGTTCTGCTAATTATTCATATCAAACTGCACAGACTCAGATTTTGCGACGACAGATCAGGGTCTGTGCAGTTTGCAGTTGAACTTGATCCATAAGTGAGTATATACGGTATATTAGGCTATGCATTATGCGGTTTTGACATATATATGGTTAATTAAAACACATGTAATTATCTCCCCGGCAATTTGGGGTCCCTCTGCACCCCAACTTTCATCCGGCACTGCTCTGATTTTTGGGGCGATGTCTCATTAGAAAAGAATAGGATATACACTATAACGTCAGAAATGAATAATTTAGAAATGGACAATTCCTTAGACAGATGTCACATATTGATTCATTTTGGGGTTAATCTCATTTTGAATAGCTACTGATCTCTCTCTCTCTCTCTCTCTCTCTCTCTCTCTCTCTCTCTCTCTCTCTCTCACACACACACATACACACACACACACAGACATGGAGAGGAAAAGGTTATACATTGATTCATTCTGGGCTTACTTCCATTTGAATATCTTTTTTCATTTTTGAGGGAAGTTTTCCATTTCGTTGAGATGCGGCACAAGACGTTCCTGAACTAATATCCGCTAACGTCAGCTATCGAACACGAATTATCAGAACAATATTCAATAATTGTGTACGTCTGTCTGCTACATACAGTGAGGTAAGTAAGGTACACTGCAATCCATCCCAATGAAACACTTTTACGAAACGGCACGTTAATATATATATATATATATATATATATATATATATATATATATATATATATATATATATATATATATATATATATATAAAGAAGAAACTTCTATCACAGATGCTAACACTGAAAATAACAAATTTTTGACTAGTTAATATCCGTTAAATATTTTCTTTTGAAAGAGTTAGCAGAGATAGTTTTTCTTAATGATAAATAGTTTGTTCCATACCATATTTACATTCCACACTTGGAATATACATTTTTGGACTTATAAAAAAGCATATGCGAAACCTTACAAATAGTCAGCGTTTCTATTTTTAGAAACTTTATAACTCAGGACAAGTTATATAAAATTAATTAATCTTTGGTTCAGATCCAATTAATTTTATTAAACTTAAATTGTCTTCTTTGGAGAAGGACTGACGGCTCTTTTGGATAGTTCGGGGCTATTTATAGCTCAAAATGGAACAAAAATATCAATATATATCCATACTATAACTTTCCACAAAATAAAGTTAGCATAGTTGATTTAGGATCTTCTTAGATTTTTATAGGACAGGTTTATTCTAGGATATCTTATTTTTCAGCCTTTGCGCTATTCTATCGATTACAGTGTTTTGAAATCTGACCTGTAGTGGTAGTTTTGTATATTATTTTTTTTGCACTATTTTTGGTGGGTGGGTGGGTTAAGTAACTCACGTATTATGAACACGTGTCATGGTAAGTATCTCATGCTGAGGCAAGTAGAGTAAACTCCCTTGCCTAAGGAATATAACCCAAGGTAACCCCCATATGAAAATAGTCTGCATTTAATATATATATATATATATATATATATATATATATATATATATATATATATATATATATATATATATATATATATATATATATATATATATATATATATATATATATATATTAGATTGTTATAATAGTTTCGTGGTTTTCAAGATAGGATTGTTGTAGCATGTTGTAGCATAGGTCCTCAGTTGCAGTGGTCACTCGTACTAAAATATTGTATTTATAATTTTGTGTAAACTGAAATATTTATACCAAACACCACGCTTTTATATAAAGTTGTAACATATCAACCTTTTGCATACAAATAAATTTGTTCATCCCTAAAATATGTACGTTGAGTTTGGGTGCCCACTCAGGTAAGGAGCTTTGTGAGTGAGTGATCTAGTCTTACCTGTTTTCTACTTCATAGACGATGGTGTAGAATAATTTTTGAATGTCAGACAGGGCTACTCCGCAAAAGCGGACATAGTAGGTATGCAAAAAAGCAGACAGGGCAGGCGGCATGCAAAAGCAGAAAGAGCAGGAATAAAGAAGCAGACAGGGCTAATATGCAAAAGCAGACAGGGCTAGTAGGCAAAAGTAGACAGGGCTAGTATTTTTTAAAATAAAAACAAACAGAGTATAACACATTTTATCTGCTTGCCATTTTCCATTTTCCCACACAAAGATTTCCTTGTTAATTTATTTGAATCGGTTAGACCGCTAATCTGCTTCATCAAACTTGCTTGGTTTTTGCCAAAATAAGTTATGGCTTAAAATATACAGATTCCATATTATAAAATTAAGATATTGCATGGAAAATACCTTTCGTTACTACCGGAAACATGTTACTTAAGACATTTCAGCATATACTGGCGAGAATGAAAAAATCTACACCGATACACCGCTGTAATCAAGCAATCCTCATTCATATTCTTCATCGAGTTCAAATTAATCTCCTACTGACGTAGAGTAAATAAAAATTGTCCAGGACGCCAATTCCGTTGAATTTCTTTGGCCAATATTCCAAGTGCGTGTACTGTCACCAAAGGCGTGTATAAACAAGAGCTATTCGCCCCTTCTCAAATCGCCATCATTTCCTCTTTGAGTAGCCGTACAAATGCGCGCCAGAGGAAAGTTCCGTTTAAGTTGCAGTATTTATGACACTAATTGCCCATATAATTATAGCAAATGAAAACTTTTGTGGAGATCAAACACAAGTAATTTCCTTAGTCTTCATTCTATCTTGATATTTGTCTAATACGATGAAGCCAACAAATTTCAAGAAAGTTGGAAAATGAGATTGTGGCGTTCTGTGATTTGGTATTCTCAGTAATAACTTAAAATGAACATGAAATTGTATATCCGTTCGCCCGTCCTCTCCAAAAAGAACGGCTGCAAGCCCGGATATTTGATTTTAAATGGACAACAAGAAATTAAATTCACGACAGACACCTTTGTAAGATTGTTTGTAAGGTTTCTTCTAAATTCATATATAAAATAGCGCACCTGGGCGAATGATATCATGACGTTAAAATGGAAACCATGGGAAGTGAGCCTCTAGATATTGAATTATACGTAGATAAAGCAAGTGAAGTACAGATTCCAGAGATTAAATCTCAAAATGATGTTAAAAATGAATGTTGCGAGAGAGTAGAGGGATCCAAAGTGTCATCAGAGTGTCTGCCTTCCTCTGATAGCGTCAAGGCCCTGAAGTTTTCCATCTATAATTTGTTGGGATTCGGAAAAAGTAAAACCGACTATACCACCGATGGCATCGATCGAGGTAAATTCATGTTTAAGAATTGTCCTTTTTCGAAAATAGTTCAACGAAATTATTTTATCTTTTTGTCTGACGTATACATCTCGCAAATTACTGAGTGAAACGCTTCTGAGAAAATAAACATTGAAGATAAATAATTATTTTAAAATATTATAAGTAGTTTAATAAACATGCCTTTACGGATGATTTATAAAGCTGTAACTATTTGTCATGAAAGGTCGCTTTCGTGAAGGTATAAATGACATGTCTAATTATTCTACATAAAAGGAAACTTCTTGAAAACGTTCACTATACATTTACGAATTCGACTGCATAGGGCAATAATGAATGTCTCAGAACACATTTCAAACTATCTGATAACGGGTGAGAGGAGATTAAATAAAGTAGTCATTTTCTCTTCTTTATAAACTTGCATTATGTATATTATTCTGTAATGCATAAGGTGTGAGGACCTTTATATATATATATATATATATATATATATATATATATATATATATATATATATATATATATATATATACACACACACACACACACAGAGGAGGAGGAGGAGGAATGACTAAATAATAGCTGCAAATGTTTCATAACTGTTCCTACACATTTTAAAGCATGCAACTAAATTTATCCTCCGGAATTGTGTTTACTTCATTTAGAAAAGGAACCTGGCAATGCTGACAATGCGGAGATATTGGCTTCAAGCGCAACCGGTGATAGTCGTGATCACAACAATACGAAACACGCAGTTACGAAAGCAACACCTGTTAAAACAAAACGTAACCGAACCACTTTCACAACCAAGCAGCTTCAGGACCTGGAGAATGCTTTCAAGCGGTCACATTACCCTGATATATTTATGAGGGAAAAACTAGCACACAAAATCAAACTGCCTGAATCTAGAATACAGGTATGTCCAGTGACTTACGCATAATCCCGTAATACTTGCTACGGGAATGAATACAAGCCCATAATAAAAATAATCCCGAGACAATTCAAGTTAACCAATATAATTCCGAGACAATTCTAGATAGCATATCATCGTATCATGTTATTTTCCTTAGATGATAGCACATGTGTTCAGATATACTTTTTTTTATCTGCCAATCATATATCTTTGTCTTTCGGAGGCTGAACAGCATAGCTAAAGAGAATCAATGTATGGATTCACTTTCAGATTTCTCAAAGTTACAATTCCGTTGTCTGATTCAAAGGTCACTAGAACATGACCCCTAAGCGGTCGCTGTCAGATCTTTACGTAGGACTGGAGATATAGATTGTGTTAGGCTTTATAGGACACCTCCATTACGGTACAGTCTAATACAATTCTCGCGCAGATCCTTATAAAGTGAAAAGCGAAAATTCATACGAATGTGCCTTGCATCGATGACTGTTAATTTGTTTCAGTCTTTTTTCTAGTTGTATTAGAAATGTCATGTCTGTAAGTATATATCCTTCTTAATAAGCATTAAAATAAATCATTTAAAATAACAACAAGGGGTCATAGTGTCTATCCAATCCCCCACCCCTCCCCTGGCTGGACTTTTGAGGGTATTGATTGCTTACAAAATGAACACTACATTTATACATCATAATCATGTCTGGTACTTTTGAACGAATATTATATTTTAACATTCATCACACCGAGGCCTTATTAAGACTTGGGGCAATACGCACTTAAGATGGGGGCTGGGGTAGGGGTGGGCGAGGGCATTGTACCTCTACAAATTAAGCCTGAAAGCAATCTTTAATGCTTCCTTTATATGTGGATAACTACTTCAGCTACTATAGCCTAAATGTAAACGATTTAGACCTATATATAGTTTATTTAGGCACATGTAACTTTATCCAGGGCAACCGGGGATGGGGTGGCATAACTTATAACATGCTGCACGTGCCCCATGGCCCCTCTTAATCCGGCCCTGGATCAGACTATTATGAGGAGGGTGTATGGGGCCATGGGACCAAACAATATATCTGTTCTTTTTCCATGCTTGAAAGCTACCGTAAGACATATGTTCAATTTCAGTATTTCTCAATAACATGACACGTTAGTACGATGATTTATGATTCAATGTGGCATCGATCATAACCAACAACAATTCGAGGATGCAATCTCTACAGTAACATAAACTCACAAACAGCACACGCGGTGATACTTGCGGAGACCGGTAGTTAAAAAAAAAAAAAACACAAAGAAACCAAACAGTTTAAACCATAGAAATATCTGGATAATTTTGTTTATTAAACAGCACTTTATCCTAATATACTGCTACACTGTTTACCCTGTTAATCCGAATACACTGCTACACTGTTTACCCTGCTAATCGGTAATGATACATATTCCCAGTTAAGACACAAAATATAAATCGGTATTGTTCAAACCGTTATGTTTGTGAAGATAAGATTGCAGGGAAAATTAGCGACTCAAAGTTTTTATTGCTATTGCAGGAACAAGCAAAATAGCACCACGTTGAAAAAGTCGTCACGAATTAATAGTGTCCCCATACTAATGTCCACCAGTTGTTCTCTATGTACACAGAAGCAAGTAATTTCAATCTAACTGTTATCATAGGTGTAATCGATTATCGATTATCGATTATAGATTATCACACAGTTCCATGAAATACAGTAATTGTTGCTTGTAAAAATCAAGTACATGATACATTCATTTTTGTGAACATTACTAAAGTTAGTTGTAATCTAATTAGACTGTATGGTGTGTAAAAATACATTTGCAATGAATATTGATTCTCAATAACAGAAATTGCTGTAAATATTAATCAGTTGGTTTTTGCAATGTTAATATAAAATGATACAAATCAAAGTCATTTTATGTAGATCGTACTTCCGTACAGATGAGATAAAATGTTTAGCTTTTCAAAGTTATATAAAATTAGTAGAACCTTCGTAAACGGTAAAATGTCTAAACCAGAATGGATCGCATAGCGTAGCGGTCTCCATACGTATCACCTCAACGGCAGCTCAAACCCCACACCGCTCCGGTGGCCTAGTGGTTAGAGCGTCCGCCTTGGAGACGGGAGGTCGTGGGTTCGAACCTCGACCGAGTCATACCAAAGACTTCTAAAAATGTTACTAACAGGTGTCTCACTAGGCGCTTAGCAGTCAGAGGTTAGTGTTAGGACTGGTCGGCCTGTTGTCAGGATAATGTGACTGGGTGGGACATCATGCTACATGTCTGCAGCATGATGCCCCAGTACTAGACATTACTATAAACTGCCACACTGCAGATATCGTAGTGATATGGATGGAATATTTTTAAGCTACGTTAAAAATCTAAATCACACACACACACACACACACACACACACACACACACACACCTCTGCATCACATGGAATATCCCTATTATGTATTGGCTGGCACAAATCACTTCCAATTTGTTATGACTTTTTGTAGACCGCACAGTGGCGATGGGGAATACCAAAAATGATTAAAACGATCTGTAAAAGAAAAGAAAAGTTTGTTTCTAGCCCGCCACTCTTTATAAGTTAGCATCTGTCCTTTGGTTGTGCGTTCGCGTCAGTTCTCGTTCGTGCAAAACATTTAGCCATTAGTATGTACATTAATTAACACATTCATGTTCTCATTTTCCCTTTTTTAATGTCGATGTAGGTCTGGTTTCAAAATCGGAGGGCGAAATGGCGGAAACGAGAGAAGCAGGTACAGAATTATCTGTTCCAGGGCTATACCTACGGCCCTCCTCATCAAACTACATCATTTAGGGTAAGTTAGCCTCGCAAATAGTATATTAGCCATGTTCCGATGAATCGATTCGGTAGACTTCGGTCATTTGTAATGAAATAAACCATTTAACCAATAAGGGTTTTTAATGCTGGACTTGAGAATTAACATTTGACTAGGTTTCTCCATTTTTGAAATTGCTGTTAGAAATGGGCTTTTGTAAAGAAGGAAAAATCATCTTACGAAAAGAATATGAAAATCATTTTCGTTTAGGTCAGCGTTTGTCAGTAAGATTCATCTTGCTTTTTTCGTACATCGTTCACTCAAACATATTTCCAATTCTGTTTTAAAAATTGATGACTGATTAAATAAAAAATTGTTTCAAGCTCTCGTTGTTGGCAATATTCAAGATGTGGATTAATGCAGAAATATGTTACATAATCCATCGAGTTCTTGAACTGGTGTATCAATTACGTCTGTTCAGAATTCCTTTTTGAACTTTTACGCCAATTAAGAAACATTTTTTTGACACAAAAGGTTTTATTTCTTGATATCCAAGTTATTATCGTCTGTGTGCCATTGAGACTGCTAATTACGGTCAAAGGTGTCTGCCTTAAGTTCTATTATTCTGACATACGACTCGCCGTGGAGCGTCGCTACATACACTTTAGGAATAAACACCTGCACTTCGTCAACATATCGTATTTGATCAATAACACATGAAGCTTGGACTGCGAGAATCTAAGGGCAGTGCTAATGAAAAGGGAAGGGCGCCGTATTCATTCCAGTATTAAACGCACACAGACTATAAAACAAAATCTAGAAACCAATCAAGAAACCAATGTAGCTGCTTGAGCTGGAAATATTTACTGTTTCCCTCAAAAAGTAATGTTTTTGTTCTTTTTTCTTTCATGTCTTCATCGGTTAAAAGTATTAAAGACGGAATTACAGACCATACAGTTAAAGCGCTTTCTGTGTTTGTATTAATCGCTAGAAATTTTGTACATCTAATTTTTTGGGAAGGTTTGCTTGTTTGGAGGAATCTATTTTTGGGGAGGCCTATTTTAGACTAAATTGCCACTAGATGTTTTGAGTGTGTCAAAACAACAACTTTTCGTTGGACCACGCAAGAGCTGTAAAGAACTTTGTAATTCATCAACGAGGAACTGATGTCAAATAATGTTCATTTATTTTAATTAATGAACAATTAATAAACAGTTTTACGCAAGGTGTTTCACTTTCAGTTTGAAATATATGTTTCTTAGAGAGACACAAATCTCAACGTGTATACACATATGCATACATGATGCCAACTAAATATACGCTAAAATTGTAATTAAGTCTTCCAACAAAAAAGTCCGTGGGTCGATGGTTCTTCCCTGGGTTTTCCAGGGTTCTTCCTCCACCAGTTATAATGGCCGCCATGTATAGCCTATCTTGTGCTGAAAAATGGCGGTAAACCCTAGAACAACAACAACAACAAAGTCCTGTCCTGGAAGTCGGCCGTTTAATAGCTTTTACATGTTCTCGATAGGATTCGAGCATTTCAATGCATATGACGTGTTGCTCTTGAAAGAAGTGACGTCACTAGGGTTGGTGTCACCCAGTGCAGTAATTCGTGGAGTCGCCCCCATGGACATCCTTCCTGCACAAAATTTCAAAATTTTATCGACAGTCATGTGCGGTAACTCATGGTGTCACCCCCATGGACCTTCTTCCTGCACACAAATTCAAAAATGTTATAGACAGTTATTTTGGTGGCAACCCCTCTGATGGTGTCACCCGCTGCGGTTCGAACTCCAGCACCACCACCCTACCACCCCAGTGACGCCACTGCTTGAAAGTAAGCCAGACTTTAACAAAAGGCAAAAAACAACAAACCGCTCCGGTGGCCTAGTGGTTAGAGCGTCCGTCTCCGATGCAGGAGGTCGTGGGTTCGAATCCCGACCGAGTTATACCAAAGACTTTTAAAAATGGTACTATCGGCTGCCTCACTAGGAGCTAAGCATTAAGAGGTTAGTGTTAGGACTGGTGTCAGGATAATGTTACTGGGTGGGACATCATGTTACATGTCTGGGGTATGATGCCCCTTTGCTAGACATCACTATAAACTGCCACACTGCAGACATCGTAGCGATATGGCTGCAAAATTGTTAAAGCTTTGTTAGAAATCCAAAACACACACACTCACACCACCACCACCACCACCACCAACAACAACAACAACAAGAACAAATAGCAGACCATAATTAGTTATGCCTATCCTGTATGCATGTAATTTAGCTTGGGGAAGAAACGTATGATTTCATATACTGTGTGCAGGTAATTATCTTCGAATTAATGCTTTCACAGAAGAAACACAAGAGCTCACAAGTGTATTCTAATATCCAATTGTAATATTGTGCATGATCTCCCCCCACTACCCCCACCCCACAAAAAACGAACATCTTTGGATGATCGCTAAGATTGTAATACTATGAAGTTTTAAAACGAATTATAACATTTCCTGTCATATACATACGTAATTTAATATATACAGAAACACTATTTGTCAACTTCACACGTAATTTCAGATATACAAAAACAATATCCCTTGTCATATGCATACCTAATTTTATATATACAGAAACAATGTCCTTTAATTTAATAATATTTTTACTCGAAATTATGTCTAACTCAAAAGTAAGATGTCCTCGAATATCAGCCAATCAAAAGCTGCTAACATTCGATATAAACCTCCCATCATTTTGAAGTTTTATGGTAGCAGATGAATGGCTTTTTCAACGAAGGCTTATTTCAAAATCGGCTTAGGTTCGAATTATAAGGTATTATGAGACATTTTTTGTAAAGGTTTACGAGTCGAAGTATTTGGTATTCGTTAAATGTGTCTAATACTGAATTAGGACACATCTGATTTCGTTGTTTCCTTTGACATTTAACTGTATTATACTACTGAGTTCATTGAAGAAAAAAGACCTGTGCTCCTTTGAATACTAATTAGCGACTCTCTTTGGTTGTTGCTCTCTGCATTCTCTGTTTTGAACATTGTGGAAAGGATAACTGGTGGTCAGTTTTCCTTGGTAAGCATTTAATTTGCAAATGTTTCCTCGAAATATATAATTAGTCGCTGTTTCTATCACTTGCATTACTTTCATCTATCGTTTTCTCCCAAACAACACATTCACAGCTATTCGTATTGTATAAATCGATCGGATAAGGCGGGTCCCACCACTGACATCAGTGATTGCAGCAATCACGAAACTAACAACTTAAAACCGTTCATATAATACAATTATTGACCTTTGATGAGGTGAATATCAAATTTCATGAATCAGTACACCTCATTTTGACCAACGCGAAACGAATGTCAATATGGTTTGCTTTTGTTTTTGGCTAATAAAGTTTCATGTTCCCTAAAAAATGATCTGCAATTGAATCCTTACATGAGTTAGTGCAAAAATTAAATTAAACTTGTTTCATTGGGGGGGGGGGGGCTCACCAGTTATTATGTACTTTTGAGAGAATAACGTATTTAAGGTGAAGTTTTTGGCATTGAAACATGTACAGTGGAGAGAATGTTGGCATACCTCTATGTTACTTTGATGTAATGTGGCTGACATTTCTTTGGATATTGTACTTTTGGACATTGTACATGATCGAAGCACACTGTTAACTAAAATGACTGCTCCCTTGTGCTAAAAAATCAGCCTGAATTAGTCTAAAGTACACTATCTTTAGCACCTACTAAAATCGGGAAAATGAATTTTGCCCAACTAGACAAATGCCAGCTTTTGAAAATGCAACGGATGAATTACCAAATATTTAAAATGCAAACAAAGTCATCGGCTCTTTTTACAATTTATCTATGAAGTTCAGGAAGTGAAAATGACCAAGTGGAGCTAGCAGTTTGTTTAAAGGTGTACATCTGGAGTAAGGCCAAGCTGTATACTCTATAACCCATATTACACCCTTCAATCATACACCAAAATAAAGAGAATTTAAGGTTCTTTGAATTATACCTAAGATATACAAGGTCTGTTTGAAACAATCAATATAAACAGTGAGGAAAAACGCGGAAATTCTTTTTCTTTATGCAAAGTACTAAACTGTAGGGCACCACCATAAAGGAAATCCCATTTTAACTATACGGCATCATGACAATAAATTATTAAGACAGATTATTATGTGACGTCATATGGGTACATATGGTTTATCGCAAATCGTGTGACGTCTTCTCGTCCAATTAAACTAAACATTTACACATGAATCATGCAATAAAAATGCTTATAGAACGTGAGAAATTGGCATAATTTCTTCTCTTAAATCAATGTCCGTCATTTTTGGGGGGTCATCCTGACTTAAAATAATGCATAGGATTGCCATAGTATAATTTAGATAAGCTTGTATCCAATGATAGCTTCAGTAAAAAATCTGAAAATATTTCACGGCTGAAGAGGTAACACGGCATTTTCTATAGAGGCGATACTACGGATGACAATGCCAAATGTGTCCACTTCACTCGTGAAGATCTAGGTCATTACGGATGGGAAAACCGCTCCGGTGGCCTAGTGGTTTAGAGCGTCCGCCTCGGATGCGTGAGGTCGTGGGTTCGATCCCCGGCCGCGTCATACCAAAGACTTACAAAATGGTACTAACAGCTACCTCGCTGGGCGCTCAGCATTAAGGGGGTAATGTTAGGACTGGTTATCCTGGTGTCAGGATAATGTGACTGGGTGGGTCATCGTGTTACATGTCTGCGGCATGATGCCCCAGTGATGGACATCACTATAAACTGCCAAACTGCAGACATCGCAGCAATATGACTGAAAAATTGTTAAAGCTACGTTAAAAATCAAATCACACACACACACACACACACACACACACAGACACACACACACACACGGACACACACACACACACACGGATGAGACATGTCTCAGTACGTACCGCAAACAATACTTAGCGGTGTAACTGATGAACTACTTCAGTGGCTATAGGATCAATGCCAGTGGTGGCTAGGCTAGCACTACGGTGCAGACAGTGCATGGCACGAGCATTAGGAAACTTGTTTGAAATATCAGACCATAGTAGTTGTATATTAGAAGTTGATTTAGAGATAACATTACACTTTATGACTATTTCAAAGACAATACATTAATTTCAGACTAAAATCATGTATTACAGTTACAAAAGAACTTCATAAATGATTACAAGGATACAAAAAAAAATATAAAACTGTTATTAACATTGCAAAACAAAGAGAAATATGTTAATCACTGTCAAAAACTTTTATAAAAAAAAAAAAACATTTCTCACCTAAAATAGGGTTAAAAACGTCTGAATAGCATAGTGTTGTCTTGTTTGATTATTAACCGTCGTTAAAATCTTACGTATCACTGAATGCATGGTTAACACTAAAATAGTGAATCGATTTCGAGAAAGAATTTTTGAAATTGATGAGCAACGATGTATTCGGAGGGCAGATGAAAATCTCAGAAAAAGCAACATTTAAATATGTTGAAGATAAAAATACATTTGTCAAACGCGGGATAGATTTATTATTCGCAGGAAAGGCATTGTATTGACTATGGCAGCATTAGTCGATCTTAAGAACAAACGATCACATTAATCAAATAAATTTATGGTTGATATAGAGTGCTGTATTTGGGCAGTGATTGATTATAGAGACTGCTCTTTTTCTTTAGCAGTGATTGATTCTAGAAAGTGCTATATTTGGGCAGTGATGGATTATAGAGATTGCTGTATTTGGGCAGTGATTGATTATATAGATTGCTATATTTGGGCGGTGATTGATTACAGAGATGCTGTATTTGAGCAGAGATTGATTATAGAGAGTGCTATATTTGGGTAGTGCTTGATTATAGAGACTGCTCTTTTACTTTAGCAGTGATGGATTATAGAGATTGCTATATTTGGGCAGTGATTGATTACAGAGATTGCTATATTTGGGCAGTGATTGATTATAGAGAGTGCTATATTTGGGCAGTGAGTGATGATAGAGATTGCTCTTTTTTTAGCAGTGATGGATTATAGAGAGTGCTATATTTTGGCAGAGATCGATTACAGAGATTGCTATATTTGGGCAGTGATTGATTATAGAGATTGCTATAAACAAAGGGATGGATTACATATATTCTATATTTGAGCAGTGATTGATTCTAGAGAGTGCTATATTTGGGCAGTGATTGATTATTGAGATTGCTATATGTGGGCAGTGATTGATTACAGAGATTGCTATATTTGGGCAGTGATTGATTATAGAGATTGCTCTATTTGTTTAGCAGTGATTGATTACAGAGATTGCTCTATTTTATTAAACAGTGATTGATTACAGAGATTGCTCTACTTTTTAGCATTGATTGATTACAGAGATTGCTCTATTTTATTTAACAGTGATTAATTATAGAGCGTGTTCTTTTTTAGCAGTGATTGATTATAGAGATTGCTATATTTGGGCAGTGAATAATTACAGAGATTGCTATATTTGAGCAGTGATTGATTACAGAGATTGCTCTGTTTTATTTAGCAGTGGTTGATTATAGAGATTGCTCTTTTTTAGCAGTGATGGAATATAGAGATTGCTCTTTTTTATAGCAGTGATGGATTATAGAGATTACTATATCTGAGCAGTGATCAATTATAGAGATTGCTATATAAAAGCAGTGATTAATTACATATATATTGCTATATTTGGGCAGTGATTGATTATAGAGAGTTCTATTTTTTGTAGCAGTGATTGATTACAGAGATTGTTATATTTGAGCAGTGATTGATTATAAAGAGTGATATATTTGGGCAGTGATTGATTATAGAGATTGCTATATAAACGCAGGGATTGATTATATATATTCTGTATTTGATCAGTGATTGATTCTAGAGAGTGCCATATTTGGGCAGTGATTGATTACATAGATTGCTCTATTATATTTAGCAGTGGTTGGTTATAGAGATTGCTCTATGTTATTTAGCAGTGCTTGATTACAGAGATTGCTATATTTGAGCAGTGACTGATTACATAGATTGCTCTGTTTTATTTAGCAGTGGTTGATTATAGAGATTGCTATATAAACGCAGGGATTGATTATGTATATTCTGTATTTGAGCAGTGATTCATTCTAGATAGTGCTATATTTGGGCAGTGATTGATTACAGAGATTGCTCTATGTTATTTAGCAGTGCTTGACTACAGAGATTGCTATATTTGAGCAGTGATTGATTACAGAGATTGCTATATGTTTTAGCACTGAGTGACTACATTTATTGGGTTGACACCTTTACACTCACCGATGGCACGATTGAAAACAAAACACTGTAAGCAACCTGCACACTAATACATATTTACATGAGCAATTAACATGAAGTTTAAATGTTTTCATTTCATTAGCAGGAAAGTGAAATTCACCAAGCTTAGATTGTCTTGGCTTTTGAAATGATGCCGTATATTCTGGATGAATAGATAGATGTACATGTGTCTGCAGCATTAAGCGTGGATGGATATAACTAAGAATCATAAACCAGGTTGTTTAAATGCTGTGTCATTAAACTTCATTCTCTGAATCTTTAATTTATTCAATCAAGTGTATTTGATCTGATAGCTCTGAACTCTGAAGTTTTCCTTTCTTCCATGATCAAAAGGTCGTGTCTAATTGTTTGAAGTTTTCCTCTGTATTTCTTCCATCATCACAAGGTGGTGTCTAATTGTTTGAAGTTTTCCTTTCTTCCATGAGCAAAAGGTCGTGTCTAGTTGTTTGAAGTTTCCTCTGGATTTCTTCCATCATCAAAAGCTCGTGTCTAATTGATTCATTATCACCTCAGTTAGGACCGAATAATTTAAACAGACAATTGCTTCATGCCAAGTTATAGTCTTTTATAATTAGATTCCTTTGGCAGCCTGAAATATTGAGTATAGTTTTCGCCTCGTTACTTGCAAATTGTTTGCTTTACATTGTTTTGCTCCATATCGTGTGTCATTTATATTGGTTATGCTACTTCTTATGATAAAATGTTGGTCATTTAGACATGTAAATTTAAATTCATGTTTGTTTCTAAATGGTTAAAACTACTGGTGGTAAAAGTCCATGTGCGATCAGGTGGTCGATCGTGTATTAAGCGAAAACATAAGTTATTTTGAACATTGCTACATTAGTCTTTCTGAAGTTTAATCTACGGGCATCTTATGTATTTTCTTTCAAAGCAAGGTGCTTGGGACTTTGAGATCGGCGTTGAATGCTCTTTGGTCAAAGCAAGGTGCTTGGGACTTTGAGATCGGCGTTGAATGCTCTTTGGTAAATTGTTGATAATGATTTTATTTCGGTCGATATTTGTTATCCTATAACATTGCTACTATCTATCTACCGATGCAAACAGTGTTCGTGCATCTGGCATGTTTTGTGCGTTTTCTAACAATCAATTATATTTTTATTAACTGAAAAAATTACAGCATCTCATGGGATCGGATTTATGAAAGTAATCTTTTGCACGGATTTACACTTTGCCTGTTATTCTTTGTGTTGTTAATTTTTATAAACTTTATCATTTTGAGTTGTACAGGAGTTTTTATTTTTGTATTTTATAAGATTTAAGAACATTGGTTCTTCTTTGAGCTACATACCTAAAAAGCCTATGAAATAAGAGAGCATGGATCTTGTGTGTGCCGAATTTCCTTCCTTTCTATGCAAAATTAAGACGAAAGCCCGTTTTAAAATTGTTTGTTTTTCGAAATCCTAGCTTTTCGCCGATTTAATTCTAGATGTCCACCCATTCCCTGACTTCATTTAAAGTAAAGTATTTATTCGCTCTTGTTTCTAGGGTGGTGCGAAACCTTTCCACTTATATATGCTTTCTGTATGAATAAGTTCAGAAGTAGTAGCTCTTTTATTTTTGCAATAGATACTGAACTTTTGTTTGTTCTGGAATTTCATCAATATGGAACGGTTATGTATTTGTTCTTTATAAACACCATCTATTATCCGCACCCCTTTTCTATTCTACCCTGACATGTCAACTCTGTCCGCGTAATTTCTAGTCTCAGGCTCGGCCGGTGTGGGTCTGTGAGAAGCTTGCCTGTAGCTTCCCGTAAGTAGTAATGGGGTTGCTATGGGGACAATGAAAAATTCAGGCAAAACGGTCGTGGGCCTATATAGAGACAATGGGACTTATCATTAATATAAGGACAATATGAATGGAACAGGGAGGTGACGTCATGGGGTACTGACGATTAGCAACAATGTATCAAGGGTCTGACCTCAATCGGACCAAAGAGCGAAAAACAATCCTAGAACGCTTGACGGAAACGGGACTGAGGGGACAGAGACAGAGATAACACATAAACAGACAACATATATAACACAAACAACTATACAACATCATTGCTGCTTGAGTGCTTATATCCAGTAATCCAGTATTACCTTCACTAACTGATGTTATTAACACCTCTCTCTCTCATCGGATAATTCTCATCATTTAAAAAAACTGCCATTGTAAAGCCTCTGCTGAAGAAACCAACACTACACCATAACGATTTAAAGAAATACCGCCCAGTTTGTAATCTCCCATTCATATAAAAATCTTAGGAAACGTTGTTCTATCCCAGATTGTATCTCATCTGAATTCAAACAGTCTATTTAGCAATATACAATCTGCATATCGCCCATGCCACAGTACTGAAACTACTCTTCCAAAAGTAGTTAATGACATTCTCTCTCCTTTGGATAGCGGAAAGATTACAGTCCTCACCCTCCTTGGTTTGTCTGCAGCATTTGACACAATAGACCATGATATATTACTTCACCGTCTCTAGCATGTATTTGGCATTCATGATACAGCCTTACTTTGGTTCAAGGCCTACTTGGTCAACAGGACACACATTGTATCTGCAAATGGAATACAATAAGGCCAGTTGATCTATGTTGTGGTGTTCCACAGGGGTCTGTTCTTGGGCTTGTTCGCTTCATTCTATACACTCACTTGAACTCAAGTGTCATAGATCATCATCCAGTGTCTCACCAATTGTACGCTGATGACACCCAAATATACAAATCTAGCCACTCAGCTGAAGTTGATGCTACCATCCAAGGTGTAGAGAGGTGCATTTCTGTTGTGAAATCATGAAATGTAACAATCTGCAGATGAATGATGATAAAACTGAGGCCATTTTGATCACAACGCAAAGACTTTCTCATTCACATCCTTTACCTCAAACAATAAATATCAGCAACACCAACATTAAGTTCACCCAATCAGTACGAAACCTAGGTGTTACTCTGGACAGTACTCTCACATTGCACCAACATGTCATGAACATATGAAAGGCTGCATATCTAGATCTGAGACGCGTCAGCTCCATTTGCAGATATCTTTCAGTTGATGCCACTAAAACACTTGAATGTTCATTAGTACTTTCAAGACTGGATTATTGTAACTCAATTATGTCTGGTTACTCTCTATATCTACTCCAGACACTTCAAAAAGTTCAAAACATAGCTGCTCGGATCATACTTAGAGTATCACGATCAGAGCACACCTCCCCGCTGCTCTGTACCTTACACTGGCTATCCATTCGATCCAGAGTGAAACACAAAATGAGAGATAAAACCCTAAATATACTATCAATGACCACAATATTACCATCCACACACGGAAGGAGAAAAAACAAAACCAAAATATACTATCCACATACGAGAAGGAGAAAAACAAACCCTTACTATACCATCCACCAAAACCATAATATACCATCCACACAGATGGGAAAGGAATAAACCACACCCTCTACTATCCACACAAACGTACGCGAACACTTAAAACCCCCAGAAATATATTAAATACACAAGCGTATGTACACTTATTCAAATACACTCTACTATCCACACAAACGAGCATGAGCTAATACCAGCACACACACAAACACACACACACACGCGCACCCCCCCCCCACAAACACACACACACACAATCACATCAGTAAAACGAGTGAGTATTTATAATCACACTCCTCCATAATCACTCAAATTGGCACTATGAATAGTTTCTCTTTTTAGAGATTTGGGTAGCTCTGAAAAGGGCTGTTTTTAAAACTCCAAATACACATCTTAATGTTGGCATCTCCTAGGTCTAGCCCCACATACGCATCGTCTGCTCCAGTCCTGATTTCATTAGATTCGTATGGTTGGGAACGCTGAGGTAGGTTGACTGGCTTCACTCTCCCAGTCTTCACTTTGAGGGATAGCGAAGAATTCCCTCCTTCTCCTGTTCTGCACACGTGGATGCTGCCAGTTCTGCTCCTGGGGCCGCTGAGGCTCCCGCTTTTGCCTCTGCAATTCTTTGTCCCAGACCTCTATTTGTATGACGACATGCCTCTGTGCTGGTTGTGTCTGTTGTGTTGGAGGTGTCCTCACCATAACTTCAAAGATCTGTCTTAGCATTAAGTGAGGCAAAATTGTTCTTTTCACCTCCTTTTCTTCTTCTTTTCCTTTTCCTCCTCTTCTATCCTGACTGCCTTCTGGATCGCCTCCATAGCCAGCTCATCTAATAAAGACCTGGCATATTCCATCTGGAGTTCCATCAGTTTTGCAAGTCTGCTGTTCATTCTTCACAGTTGATGAATCAACAATGGCTAACCAGACTGACGTGCGCTCCTTTCATACGTTTGAAGTACGGACGTGAAGGAAAACATATCCCCGTCACCAAAACTTACATTACCCATATCATTGCCCCAACAAGCATGTATCGCCTTGACCTAAAATAAACACTCACTCAAATTTTTGCTTGCAATGACAAACCCACCAACTATTTTGACAAGCTACGGAGACGAAGTGCTTATAGACACACTTCTAACAAAGTTAAAGAAATGAAGTGCTTATATACACTTTTTAAAAATAAACTTACTTACATATCATTGGCACTTGAATTAGTATGTCTTTTCTAGAGTATTGGGGTAGCCATGAAAAGGGCTGTTATTTCATGGACAGGGAGTGACGGCAATCTTTCATTGCCTAAGATTGCGTCCCGGTCTGGCGGCATGCTTTCCCACAGGATAGGGTCTGCTTCTTCGGAAAGAGAAGGAGAATTCGATGGTGTCTACAGTCGACAAAAACTCTGTCTGATTCCTGCTGCTGTTGCTGCTGATGCTGCGGAACTCTCTGCTTCTAACATCTGTTATTTTCCGTCCATTTTTCCTTTTCCTTCTTGATTTCCTCTCTGAAGAGCTCTTCTATCAGGTCTTCAGTCACTTTCAACATTCTGACATTCTCTCCCTAAATTTGAGTTTCTTAGCCTGTATACTAGTTACGTGATGTTCATTTTCAGGTTAAATTTATTTGGAAAAGGCATATATCTTTGCCAAATAATCGGGTCGCAAAGACGTGTCAAAGACATATGTTCTTATTTGTTCCATATGTATAAGTTTGATAGCCTGAACTAGTTGTGTGGTGATTTTGTCTGGCTAAAACTATTTGGATAAGATAGATTTATTTTCGGGTCGCTATGATCAGACTGGAGACTGTCCCACTTTATATGGTTCAAGCGCGGACGCGATAGAAAACATTCCTACACTGTTTAGAGTCGGAACGCTAGGATAGTTTGATCTGAGGGTGAGGGACAGAGAGAAGTCAAAGAGCATGGTTCATGATAAAAATGGAAAATAATTGACAACCGAACTTTTTCAAAACACGATATTTTTATTCAAATAACTAACAACCAACAATGAAGGATAAACACTTTTTTAAACTCCAATCTAACATTTTTCTAATAGCCAACTAAATTTTGGACAAGGTTAACAACGCTGTGAAGTGAAGCTAGATTTCCCGGAATGGAAGTCATTGGGCCATTTATGTACACTACGTTTCCTAGCTAAATACAGGAGATAACCATAACGGTCTCCAAACCATCGGTCTACTTTGTCATCGTTTCTAGATGAGTGAAGATTAAAATAAGTCATTCAATGTTCTAATGAATATCTAAGACTGAGTTGATGAAGAAAATACACACAATATTTTCCACACACAATGGAATATGTGCCTTGTAATTTTACACTATTGAATTGTGTCCTCTGGGCTTTTCTTCTCATAAAGTCGAATATGTTGTCTTCCAAAGGTGGCAATCCATACGAATCAAAATGCTCCACACAACCTTCTTTAGCAAACTAGACGGCTACGCAGTGGGTTCCTGGGAGATGACTTTCGTCCGTGTTTATGACATAAGCTTGATGGTTTGCTACGAGGCAGCTCATCTTTAGCACACACGACAGGATTCCAATAAACAGTGTAAGAACTGTGGTTCAAAAGGTAATACAGTTCCCAGGTATCCAACATATTTCAACATATCTCCTAAACCATGTTTTCACTGTCGAGCGACGCATCTGTACACATGATACATGACTTACAAGTCGTTAGAGAATCGTTTTTCGAAAATCCCCACCCCCTCGACTTTCCCTTTGGAGAATGTGATATTTTGTCCCAGATCTCCTTTTATAGCAAATTTGACAGTGTCGAAATACGACTTACTGACGGGCAAAAAATGAGGATGTACAAATTCGCGGTGAACGTGATAGGTGCTTCTACCTTCCTGGTCACTAGTTGTGATAGAATCCACTTTGAAAGGAATAACACATAGTAACGGTACAGAGGTGTGTCCCGCCACGTTCTACTCCACCATATCGGAATACACAAAGATCAAATTCTGTCTTCGGTTCTGTTCTACAGGTGATTTAAAATACTTTTAAAATCGATAGTTGTTGTTAATGTCTTTGGATATGGGTGCCCATATGAAGTCTCCTCCCAAAATATCAAACAATTCAGACAAAATGTAATGGTCAACGTTTTGGCATCCTGAAATTTCATCAACAGACGATGAGCTTTATTATGGTACTCAATGGTGACACTTGTTTTAAATTTGTCCAAGGAATTGCCAAACGGAGGGTTGAAAAGACTGGCAATCCTGTCCACCAAGTGTTGATAATTAAAAACATAGCCTACTGCAATTTTCATTTTATAGATGCCTAAGGTAACTTTGGCTAGTGATGTTTTTTTTTGTCTTTGTAAAAGATTTTACCTTCGACAACCAACTCTGGCTGCAATTGATCGTTCATGATTTCAACGTGAAAAGAGTTTTGATTTTTAGTGACGTTTTGTATTTGTGTCGGGTGATTTATTTCCACCAAAGCCACTTACCTATGGGTTTCATCATCAAAATGGATGGCCTGAAGTAATTTGGCCGTGTACAGCATTGAACTATCAGTGGGTAGCGTCAAGTAAAATTGGTTGTTGTTGTTCATAATTCCAGAGTTTTGCAGCTGTCCGATGGATCACTGGAAGTCAGAGGAGTGTCTCCGCCCAAAATGTTGTTGTCGGAGCGGTGACTGGCGCTGGACTCAAGATTCCCGTTGTTCCCGTTCGATGAGTATTTCTAGGAAAGATTGGGTAGAAGGTAATCGATGCAACTGCTCAATAAAATGGTCCACAATTATTTGTCTCCTTCTTGCAAACTCAAATTGGCAATGACTGCACCAATGACACAATAGACCACAAAAATTTCGCAGAAAAAGACGATTTGTGTTTTAGGCACAGATGTTCTACACCACACCAAAAAGGGTTGCTTTTGTAGATCTTGCAGAGAAGACAAAAGTTTTTATACCTTTTCAGGAAAGGTTTATTGCAAGTTAAAATGGAACAACACGAAAATACATAAAAGCCAAATGGTTAAGTACAACGATAAAATACACATAAAAACGATCAAAGTGGAATATAAACACATCATGTACAACATTTGTTTGGTAACCAAGGTGTCATAGGGACAGTGTGCAATGTTCTTACAGTCTCTTCAATGGGTACAGTTGCTCAGGTGTCCTCCCGCAATGGTCTTTCAGGAATGTCCATGATAGTCCTATCTTGAACGGAGGGGTTGACCTCTGTGACGGGTTCTTCTAGCACTGTCACTAACACAGGTTTAAAGGTTACTTTTTTGCTTGGACGATTGAATGCAGGATCACAACTCTTGAGCATAATTGACCCCTTCGTTGTTCCATGTATCAAGCCCCAATTTGTCCAGTCATTTTCATCTGCCCAATGAGGGTCTAAGTCACAAGCTACACACACATTGTCATGCACGTCTTCGGTACCTAAAAGTTGACGAATCTCTTTTTCCCGTAGAGGCCCAGAAGAATCCAGATGAAGGCGCATGGCTTTGAACAAGATGAGTCTCTCTTGGGCATTTGAAGGGGCCACTTTCATGCGTTATTTGGTGGCAAGTACTGTTTGTAAAGAGTCCACAAGGAATCTGCTGGTAAACGAAATCCCAGAAAGCAAGGCACTAAGACAGACACCACACCATGATCTCAACTCAATGGACACAGTTCTTGTAATAAGTGTTGGTAATCTTCCACCGCCTAAATAGTGACATTAAATTCCTTCAACTGAATTTGTTGAATCACTTTTAATAAAGGTTGTGGCATGGTAGCCCATTTTATACCATCTTTTGTCAGATGTAATAAGTGTATTTTTGCACAGAGATGATCGTATGCGTAGAGATGATCTAGTGACGAATATAAATGATTTAGTCACTAACTTGCACATTACGCTTAATTCAAAAGTTTACTCCTGACCTAAATTTACGTTGTGTGAGAGATTTTATAACACCCTAACACTTCTTCTGGAATTTGTGGCAGTAAGTCTACCTTGTAGCAAACAGACCCAGCAGTAACAAACCAATCCTTTGTGCCAGTAAGTAGTTGATTAATGTCTGACCACTGAAACACTTTCTTTTGAATCAGTACTCTTATATCATTCAGATACGAGTGGTTTTAACATCGGTGACGTAATGGATGTTTTTTGCGTGGAACTTGTATTTTGACAAGCTCTCGGTAAATGCATTTTCTCAACTCCACAGGCACGCCACGAATGTTCTCTTGTAAAGTATCCATGATCATGTCAGTCAGTATTATTTTATTTAAAATCTTCTCCTAGAGCGAAAGTAATGAGTAATTTCTGACCACTGTTATTCAGGGTAACAGTCAAGAATATCAATAAAATGCACTTGATTCAGAAAAATCTGATCCGTTTGTTGACTTTTTTCACTTTCCGCTTGTGAATTTCTCGACACAAAAGTTCTACAGCCACCCACTAAGATTTTGCTCTGGCAAGTCCCTGCCAAACTTCCTTGTAGATCTTCTCTTGCAGTTCGTTTGATACTCCTTGAATATTATTTTTAAATGGGATTTGTCTACTGGTCTTGGTTTTGTCCTACTTTTGACTCCTACCCAAGCTTGTTTCTTAAATGACATGGTATGTCACTTCCATAACTCGGTCCCACTAAAGGTAGGTAGTGACAATTCCGAGACGATCGAGCATGTTCCAGGTAAGCCGAATCTTTCTGTTTCCACTGGTGAAGTAACACACTGCAACTGAAGCAATTGACTTGATCCCCTTTGCCCAAGTAGAAAAAATCCGGCTCTGGCGAATTCTTCGTGGGTAGGTGCTTTCAGATATTTAGGCCATTTTCCTCTGAATGTTAGAAAACGATTTTCAAAGTCGCAGAATTCAGGCATAGGCACAGGAAACGACTATTCGTCTTTCACATTTTCATTTCGATGACGGCAGAGTGAAATCAACAGGAGTTTGCTCAGTTTTGGATGACATCCTTAGGGTGGTAGAGACATGGTCTCGCGTGGAATCCGCAGGGGTTTACTTAGGGTCGGATGACATCCAAATGGGTGGTACCTGCATGGTTTCACGTGGAGGATGACATTGACAAAGAAAACCAGTAAAGAGTCCACCATAACGAGTGGCATCGCTTTCGCATCCGTCGGGTTTGACACACACAGCGTCACTTTCCATGGTAGGTGTAGTGGTAGTTGTATTGGTTATAGCAAAGCTCCCATTGTGCTTTTCTGCATCGCTAAGGTCGCAGCGTACGGTATCGCTCTCATCGCAAGGCTCAGCAACGCACTCCACTTCAGAATCACTTAACTTGAATGATGTCTGTTTAAAATGAATCATATTTCTCTGTTGGTATTGGTAGTAACAATGAACTATCGGTCCTGGACATTGTCCTTTTTTATATGCTGACCAATATCGACGTGACCGTACGGTAAAGTGAAGTGGTTGGGAATCCGGAGTCGCTTCTGTTACACGATTTGATACAGTTTTTCCAAAGGCCGACTGACGATTTGGTGTGTGGGTAAACGTACAATCTTGTGCGGCTCATAGATGGTCACTTTAAAGATTCCATCGTCTCAAGACTGCAAGGCTTCTTTCAATACACCAAAGTTCACCAGTCGACTGTTGCGATACTTGAGAGTCAGTCCTTTCACTTTACACTCCGTGTGTACTTCTCCTTGTTTGTCCCGGTATTCGTAGCCATAATTGTTAGGGCCGCCAATAGCAAAACTTAAAATCTGGTCGTCGCTGTGTTCGTCTGTCCAATCTCCTAAACGGTCTCCTTCGATATCAGTTCTAAAACTTCGTACACCTTTAAGCGAGTATAGGCTGTCACCTTATCTGCAATGAAGACATTTCCAAATTCGTCGGCTTGAACAAAGTCCAGTTCTTCTTCGTAATTGACCAGTCCTCACGAAGGACATCCACGTGCTTCATGTATTTAGTTTTGTCGTGAAACATCCGGAGGTACCGGGAAGGTTTTTTTTTTCCAAATACTCTGTCTTGTGTAAACATGGTCGTTGTGCCATTTTGCCCCACAAGTAGATGCATCATCACTTTGGGAAACGATCACCTTCCTTCGTTTTTCTCCATGTGGTCTAAAGTGATGCCTTCCTGCTCCCATTATTTCTCTTTGAATTTCACTGAGTGAACAAAGACACAGAAGACGTCTATGAACTTATAAAGGTGTTGTGTTATATTGTGAATTGGATTGTAAAATTTGTACCAGAATAGACCAGGCAAAAACGTAAGTGTCTCTTGTTTTGATTTTTCGATTTTTAAGAATATCGACGTACACTCACGCACACACTCACTCGCATACGTACATCATGGATAGAAAAAGGGCTTTTGAGTTTTAGTTGATTTGGGCAATTCAAATGCTATCTCTTTTCGAGCGAAGTGGGTGGCCCTAAGAAGTACCGTTGGGTATTTGTTAAAAATAACTACAACTCAGGAACGGGACGTAATTATCTTTAACTGCCTTAAGCCTTTGCCAAGGCCAGGGATTACTTCTGGACTGGATCATGACAAAGATTTGGTAGAAATCACTAGGGGTGGTATCGAAGGCGTGGTAACAGGGCTGGGTTGTTTGGGTTGGGAAAGTCTTTTTCTCTTGGGTTATAATAAAGAAGTCGGTTACATTTGTTTCAGACTCTATAACTCTGCTAAAACGTCTAAGAGTACTGTTACCGTTTGGCTTTCAATATTCTCATTCTCTTCTAGACCTTGTTTCTTCTCTGTTGCTTCATCCTGTCGTTTCCTTCTTGCCTCTTCTTCTTCTTGCTGTTGCTGTTGAATGAGAAAAGCTTCTTCTACTTCTCTCTGCTGTTGTAAAGATTTCTTCAATTCTTCTTACCGTCTCTGTTTAAAATCCTCCACGTGTGGTAAAGAAAAGGTGGCGAAGGTACTGGTACCGGAACAAATTATTGCGAAGAAGAAAGAAAATCGACTAAATCCCAATTACAATCGATCTCTTCTGGAAGTAGGTCTGTGTTGAGTTTGGTAGCCGCTGCTATGCGATCGCTTCTCGTCTCCACGGCCGGTGCACCCTAATTCATTGTATTATTAGTTTCCGTCATGTTTGAAAACTGTGTCGAATGCGCACAGACGCTTGCGCATCTAGGGAATGTGACGTCATAATCCGCTCTCCGTGTTGTGACTGAATTATGTAATGCGTGTTTTAATTGGTGAATAAACTCAATCTGACACACCACGGTAACTGACACAGGTAGTATTCGAATTTCAACTTTTTCTGTTGCGAGTCCAGCTAGCATAACAATGAGCCACCGCAGCTCGCCAAAATGTACATTACTTACTTGACAATAGATCACACCGAAGGGTTGTCGATAAGTGACACTGTAGGGGTATCGATACGTGACACAAAAGGGGTATCGATTGATGTTCGATTGGTGACATTGAAGGGATGTCGATATGAGACACTGAAGGGATATAGATAGATAACACTGAAGGTATGTTGATATGAGAAACTGAAGGGATATCGACCTGTAGTACTGAAGGGATGTCGATATAAAGGCACTGAAGGGATATCGATAGATGATACTGAAGGGATATCGATATAACGATAGATGATACTGAAGGGATATCGATATAAGGCTCTGACATTTTTGAGTCCAAAGGAATTTGTTTTTCTTACTCAATACATTTTTCAGGAGTGTAGCAATTATAGAAAAATAGGAACAAAATTTTCGATAGTATCCGGCCAAAACCCAAAATCATATCAGTTGTTTTTTATTAACAGGCAGAGGGAATTCAGAGATAGCCTTGACTATAGTTTTAACTTATCATTGTCCCACGATATGTCCTAGAAATGTTACACTAGCACGGCAGAACTCACCTTTAGAACAATTAAGTGTCAAACTTGCAGCTGTGGTTCTGTCAAAGAATTTCCGAATTGTTCCTAAATGTTCTTTCCAGGAGTCATTGTACATGATGACACCAGCGATGTAATAAGCATCACAATTGTCTAGACCAGAGGTAATATTATTCACGAAACGTTTAAATGAACTTGGCAACCCTTTCATCGCAAACAGCATTACCGTATACTGGTGAAGTCTATCTGGAGTCACGAATGCCGAAATTTCTTTGCACTTTGCGTTAGTGGAAGTTGTAAAAATCCTTCAAGTTTGGTGAAATACTTGGCATTCCCGATTTTATCAATACAATCATCGATTCTTGGTAATGGGAATGAATCTGCTTTTGTCACACTATTCACCTTCCTATAATCAGTACACATACAGAAAGTTTTATCTGGTTTTAGAACAAGTATGCATGGTGAACTCCAGTCACTTATACTGGGCTCTATAATAATAATAATAATAATAATAATAATGAGGACATTGTATAGCGCCTAATCTTTAGAAGCTCTAAGCACTTTACAATATTAGACAACATCTATAAGATAAAAAAACATATATAATGATACGATTACAAACACAAACATCATGAAATTAGAAAACATAACAAATGCTGAGAATATTTAAGGTAGGAAAGATTATTAGGTCTTTAAGTTTGTTCTTGCAGTCGAAATAAGTGAGTTTTGAGAGCAGTCTTGAATGTGATCACTGTGTCTTTTTGTCTAAGTTCAGTGGGCAATTCATTTCACGTTGCTGGGCCCTGGTAAGCAAAAGAACGCTGTCGATATGACTTTGTTTTCATAGTGGGAATAATGAGTATACGATTGTCAGAAGAGGAGCGTAAGTATCTTGCTGGTGTTTACACATGGGCGAGGTCAGATAGATATGTTGGACTAGAATCCGTCGGTGAAACGTAGCACAGAGAACAAATTTTGTGTTTGATTCTGGATCGAATGGATAGCCAGTGTAGGGTACATAGCAGCGGGGAGGTGTGCTCGGATCGCGGTACTCTAAGGATGATCCGAGCAGCTGTGTTTTGAACTTTTTGAAGTTTCTGGAGTAGATATTGAGATGAAACAGACACAACTGAGTTACAGTAGTCCAGTCTTGAAATTACTAATGAACACACAAGTGTTTTAGTGACATCAACTGGAAGATATTTGCGAATGAAGCTGATGCGTCTCAGCTCAAGATATGCAGCCTTGCATATGTTCATGACATGTTGGTGCAATGTGAGAGTACTGTCCAGATTAACACCTAGGTTTCGTACTGATTGTGTGAATTTAATGGTGTTGCTGATATTTATTGTTTGAGGTAAAGGATGTGAATGAGAAAGTTTTTGTGTTGTAATCAGAATGGTCTCAGTTTTATCATCATTCATCTGCAGCTTGTTACATGTCATCCATGATTTTAAAAGCATTCTCAAGTAAATACTGAATCTCCTTTTTCAATTATTTCTGTTTGAGAGGGTTGGTCTTCTACGGGTGTTGTTTCACAGGTTTGGAATGTAGAATTTTAACGTCATGGGAAATTTGTTGGTTCTTGTAGGAACATCTGGAAATAAGTGCTTATATTCAAATAATAACTGTTTAAGTTCGATCGTTCTTGATCTTGCAAATGTGAAGGATTCTGGTCCAGATCATTCATAATTTCTTAATTCCGAAGATCAGTAGAATCTGATGTTATTCCTTCACTTAAATCTTCACTGAGTGGGAAAGGTACAATTAAATTAATGGCATGTTTTACCTGGCCATTTTTTCAATATACTCGTACTCCTATAATTTATTTAGATCCCAGGAGCACTAATAATGCAATTTAACTCATTCATTTTCTTTTTCAGTTTGTAAGGGCCATAATATCTAATCTGAAGAAAACTTCGAAGAATGAGACAGAACTCCATTATTACCAAACTCAAATGTTCTCTCCACTGAAGTTCTGTCAAACCGTAATTTCACTTTTGACTTCAATTGCTGAAGGCTAAATTTAACCAATATAGGCTGAAAAGTTCCAGACCTAAAATGTTACCCATGACCCGATTGGACAGTCTTTATCAAAGCTTTTACTTTAGAGTTTATATTCCTCAAGGGAATTGCCTCTGGAAACCTCGTTGATGCACACATAATGGTCAAAAGGTTTTGGTTACATGACTTGTTCTTAGACAAGGGACCAACACAATTTACCATAATTCTGCTAAATGGTTCGTGAAAGGCTTGAATAGGTTGTAGATGAGCCTTAGGTATTTTCTGATTTGGTTTTCCTACCAGTTGACATGTATGACAAGATCTACAGTATTTACAAACATCACGCTTTGTTTGTGTCCAGTCGAAGCGAGTCCTGATCTTGTGATAAGTTCTATTAATCCCTAAATGAATAACCAAGAAAGTTTCATGGGCCAGACTAAGTATTTCCTGTCTGTAAGGTTTTGGAACTACAATTTGATAGTTCACTGACCATTGGTCATCAGTTGAGACCAATTTTGGATCAAGGTCAGGATCTAGTGAAAAACGTAATGAAAAATTAAAACTGAAACACAAACAATTAAATTAAAATAAATATATATTAAGTCAGATATAGTTAAATAAAATATACATAATAGAGGTAATTGAATAATATTTTCAGTTAATATTTACTATAATGTTGTCACACACTAAACATATAAGGTTGCTGTACATTATTGTCCATTATTAGGTCCTTTAACGTTGTAACATACATTGAATATACAAGGTACTTTAAAACTATTTCCATCATTAGGTACTCTAATTTATCTCGTAGAATTAACATAGCTAGTAAGCGAATAATTACATACAATTATATAACTTTACTGAGGTGACTGAAATTTTATGAGCAGTAGATTTCATATTGACTGAATTAAAGTTCTGTATTTGTTTTATTCCATAGTTTGGAGAAAATAATCAGTTTTGAAATCACGTAAACGTCACTGAAGTATGACATTTGGAATATGCTTGTCTATTTCAGATGCGAATACGATTAATGTTGCTTTCTGAAAGGGACTCATGCGTAATCGTAGTGAAACTTCCCAAATTTGTAAGGTTTTGGCAGACGAACATCCGGCTAGATGTGCGAAGAACAGATTAGCACAAATTGATAGGCGTCGAAAATAACTCGACGACGTTTCACTGATCAATGAAATGGTTATCTTTTAATTTATTATGCTATTCCTGCAAGTTTGCAATGAAATGATTGAAAGCAAATCAGTCGGTTTTAATTGCCATAAAGTATTGCTTACGTTTATGTTTGTGGGCAAAGCATTTAGAATATCATCGTCTCTTTCCGATGAGAATCAGAGACAATAAAGCAATGGTAGTGATACTCGACAAATTGGTAATTTTTTGGGGGCGGACAAACATCCGGCTTAATGTGCGTGTAAAGAACAAAACAGATACGTGTTGTAACATTCGGCATGTAAAAAATCAACGAAATACCGGTACTTTTAATTTTTAAGGCTATTTATACAACTTTGAAATAAATTGTTAATAAACTAAAACTGTTGTTTATGATGTTATTAGTGATGACACGTATTCTAACCATTGTGACGTAAATGAGGTCATTATGATGTAATAACATACATGGGTTTGGGGCCGTTCAGATTTATTATTTACTTCCAAGGGATTTTATCTAGCATGCGATGGAGAAAAAAAAACTGAGGTGGTTCCATTTGGTGACGATAAGCTCTCTAGTACTTGTGACATCATTAAATATTTTATGAGGTAATAAGTAATTCAGTAATTGTGACGTCATTTAAGATTTTATGAGGTAATAACATCCAGTCTTGAGAGCAGCTCAAATACACCATTATTTACATTAGAAAAATGGCGTTAAACCCCACAAACTAAACCAATATTATATTTGGAGAAAATAATCAAATATTATGACGTCATCCAATTCGCCTAATATATTCTTACATGTCATGCTTGAAAATATTTTGAGAAAATAAAAAAGGCATATTTATTTGAATATTTGTAGTTTTTCTCAAGATCTAATAACTAATACTAATCGTAAATTATTGTAAATAATAAACGGTTTGCATGTGTGCTCTCTGATATCGATGATTACCCTCTCGTACTAAAATTGTATGTATCTTTTATTTCCAGCTTATTACAGTCGTGAAGTGTTGTGTCAACACTTTGTATTATTGTTTTTCGGATTTTCCAAAATAGTTTGATGAGATATAGAGAGCGATTTTAGTTTTATTGTCTGATTAATTAGTTTCCCATGTAGGCTTTGATTGAATGTATGTCTCTAAATACAATGCAAAACCACGAAACTAATTTTGTTCCTAGATACACTGATAGGATAGCTGATTGCTTATCCGTAGGCGGAAACAGCTCGTTTTCATGTAGTTTTTGTAGTGCCAGATTCTGCATGTGTTTGCGTAGTAAAATGCACCTGTGTACTTTAAACACTCTCAAATGGAAACGATAATACTAGAATATACTGCTGGATTTCTCCGATAGACAAATGACGTTAATTCCATCTGTTTGTTAATACATCATCCCTTGACTTCATGAATGCCGCTTCCAGCTTCGGTATCAGTGCAAGCTTTGTGTGGTAGGCTGCTACGGCATGGATCTAGCGGATTAAATTGTCCATTAGGCTAATTATTCTCTAATTAGAATTAGATACTGATCCAATAGATCACGTGAAACCTGCAGGATTGTATTGTTAGTGTGTTCTAATCGTACTATTGAGACTTAACCAAATCCATCACCATTATTCGGCGAAAGTTTCAAGTTGATAGCATCTGGCCCTTTTATCAACCTTTACGTATTACATCTGATATTATCAAAAGTACCATTTTCATATTCTCTCATCCATAGTTGTTTGTATGTTTTCAAGTAGCGCAAACATGGCTTGTCCATGTCTATGATGATTACACGTTATGACACCGGGAGGGAATGTTTTGACCGTTTAATTTTTCTGTACATAGGAAGGTATGGGTAAAACGTAATATGGAAAAGCAACACTACAGGAGATTACATTTTCACTGGGCAAATTCTTTCCTTGCCCACACATATTTCTAGTGATAATTCACATCATAAAGTACATTTAATGGGATCAGACTGCATATTTAGCAGGAATACTTGCTTTCATTGCTGTATTCAAGTTTGAGAATTCGATTCAATTAAAAACATAACAAGTTGTAAATTTATTTAAAATAGAATCGTCCTATGGCCCAACTGGCATTGCTTAGTTTGCTTGCCTGTCTGTCGAACTGTTCACATAGACGTCTTCCTAGGTGTCTATTTATCAGATTTCGCACAAGCACGTTTTTCAGGCATATGTACATACTCTCATTTTTAGGACTTAACAATCCGAAACATTTAGGAAACAAGATAAAGAATGATACACATATACACATACATACATGCATGCCTGTATACATACATACATACAGACAGACAGACATACATAAATACATACAGACAGATATACAGACATACATACATATAGGCATACATACATACATACATACATACATACATACACATACATACATACATACATCCGTACATGTATACATACATACATACATACATACATACATACATACATACATGCATGCATGCATGCATACATACAGACATGCATGCATGCATGCATGCATACATACATACATACATACATACATACATGCATGCATGCATGCATACATACAGACATGCATGCATGCATGCATGCATACATACATACATACATACATACATACATACATACATACATACATGCATACATAGATACATGTATGTATTATGTGCGTACATGCGTGTGTGTGTGTGGCGCCATGGTACGAATTAATGCGATTGTGAAACTTGCAAGAAATATGATAATTTATATTGTATATATTTATTTCCTTTAAACTTTATGACACATATAAGGCATTATCGCATACAAAGTTTTTGTTTTAATTCAAGGCCGACAGTGGAATGATAACCACCTTTTCTGGTACCAATGCCACCGTTGCCATGGGAATGGAGCAGAATCTTAGAGGTCACACTTGCAGTCAACCAGTACCCTTGTCTATTCTTCAGTCTATGACTGCAATGGCATTTACGCATGGAAGAAGCAATTTATCTTAGTTTTTGTTTTGCTTTTTCTCACTGACGCACAGTAATAAGTAAAGATTTTGTTTTAAAACTGAAACAATGCAAAACGTGAAATACGGAGACCTACCAAATGACATTGTTCTTATCCAGTGCAATGTGAAAAAGAAAGAACTCTTGAATTTCAATTTGTATTTAGTTACCTATAGTAGCCGATTGTAGGGAAGCGCATTACCTGGGACATTTCCTTTTTCTTGAGAGGAGAACAGGAAGTGGCAGTATGGGTAGAAAAGTGAACAGACTCTGTTCATCCGTGAATGCACGTCAATGCCAATCAAGCAACGATTTGTGTACAACCTGCTACAGAACTCCTTCAAGTGACCGGTTCTGTACCCTTCATCTAGGACTCACTTTATGACATCTTTTTATCATATAGGAGACTCTGTTTAAGAAACATTTTAAATTGTAAAAGTTGAATAAATTCCTTTTGCTCAATTTTCTGGTGAATTTTATCAGTTAAGACTTTTTTCGTGTTCTCACTATAATAATTCAAGAGCTGAATGACAGTGAGAATTGCATCTTCGTATGAATCAACATTTTAAACCCTTTATGTTTATCACATAGCTATTAAAGATTTGTTTTATAAGGGAAATGCGAAAGGTGGTTCAGTATTTTTCATAGAGCTATGTCAGAAGTGAAAATATATAAAAATCCATACTTATATCAATATGAACACACTTTAGCTGACCGCTCCGGTGGCGTAAGTGGTTAGACCGTCCGCCTCTGGTACTGGAGTGTGAGGGTTTGAACCCTGGCTGAGTCATGCCAAAGATTTATAAAAGTGTTACTAGCGGCTTCCTCGCTTAACGCTCAGCATTAAGAGGGTAGTGTGAGGACTGGTCAGCCTGGTGTCAGGATAAAGTGACTTCTTGGTACATGATGCAACATGTCTGCAGCATGATGCCTCAGTGCTAGACGTCACTATAAACTGCCACACTGCAGACATCGTCGCGATATGACTAAATAATTGTTAAAGCTACGTTTTAAAAAAAATGCAAATCACACACACACACACACACACACACACACACACACACACACACTTTAGACAGGGCTATACTGCGGCGGCGACCCGGAATTTGTTTCAGTTTGGCTTTTGGTCGGCTGTTGGCTAGCTTCGATGTGGTTTCTGGTCTTCCGTTATGCCAGTCACATCAAATGTGATTGAATTGTTGCAAATGAAGTATAACCGACTCATACCAGCTCCTAAAAAGCATGATGCGGAGACATGAGACGCAACCATTTGCAGAATATGTGCTGATGCGTTGAGCCAACATGATAGAAGGTCGCCGTCATAGTTTTTGGCTACTTTCTCTCCCTATTTCTTTTATTGAGTGCTAACAATCAATAGTGGTAGTAACGCTTTCACAATAAACGTACCCTTTATAACAATACAAAATAATTCCGAAGACTAATACATCTTCGTATTGAAGTGGTCAACACGTTAACCGGAACATGATATCAGACACGGGATTTTCATATGACTGAAGCCGAGAGATATAAAAGAAAAAGAAATGAATGGAACGAACTAGGCGTAACGATAAATATGAAACTATGGGTAATGGATAACGTATATATATCAGATTATGGGTAATTTATTGGGAATCTATAGATGTTAGATGGTGGGTAATTTATTGGGAACATATAGATATCAAGCTATTGGTAATTTATTGGAACATATATATATATATATATATATATATATATATATATATATATATATATATATATATATATATATATATATATATATATATATATATATATATATCAGACTATGGGTAATTAATTGGTAACATATAGATATCAGATTATGGGTAATTTGTTAGGAACATATAGATATCAGGCGATGAGCAGTTTATTGGAACATATAGATTTCAGACTATGGGTAATTTTACTGGATCATATAAATATCAGGCCATGGGTAATTTAATGGGATATATCAAACTATGGGTAATTTATTTGGAACATATATATACCAGACTATGGGTAATTTATTTGGAACATATAGATATCAAACTATGGGTAATTTATTTGGAACATATAGATACCAGACTATGGGTAATTTAATGGGAGATATCAGACTATGGGTAATTTAATGGTAACATATCGATATCAGACTATGGGTAATTTAATGAGAATATAGATATCAGACTATGGTTAATTTTTTGTTAACATATATATATATATCAGACTATGGGTAATTTAATGGGAGATATCAGACTATGGGTAATTTAATGGTAACATATCGATATCAGACTATGGGTAACTTATTGGAAACATAGATATCAGACTATGGGTAACTTACTGGGAATATATATATATACTTGTCGTATATCATGTGCTGAAAAATGACGTTAAACTCATGACACCACAACCACCACCACCAACAACAAATTCTACGATACAAGAAGCAATGTATAAAGGCCCGCCTCAGTTAACCGTTTCAATGTAGCAGTGTTTTGTGAGATTAACTCAACTCCGCTTTTCTTATAATAAGGAGACAACTAAATGATAGCTTACAAGTATGTGATTTCGAAATCTTATACGACTGTATATTCACTGTTATATGTTAGTGAACGTAAAGGAAAAATAAAACAATACTTTGTGCAGCATATGTGGATCTCTCTGTTTTTGATTGGAATTTTCGCGACGCTTTTATGTTCTCACCCCGTAAAATTAACAACCATTTTTGTATTACATCATCATCTGATAGATGACTTATTGGCAGATATTGAATTGCCATTTGTCGCGTGGCACCGTGATTTCCTGCCGCCCACACCCTTGAAAATAAATTACATGCCCATTGATTTCCTAGACAATCGACTTCTTCATCTTGGCTTACTCTCTTTCTTTTAGTGTATATATTAGCAAATAAGGCATTCAAATAGTGACCTCTGCAGTGGCCTATTAGAAAGAAGATATATTAGTGTACATAAATAAAATGTATTGCAGTGAAATCAGGAAAATGTCACATGATTTTCACATAATTGTCACATGGGCACTGGAGGAAAAGACAAAAAAACTATCCCTACTTCTTATCACTGTACAAGTCTATGAACATCAACGCAAGAAGTTCATTGGTGTTAAGTCTAGTTCAATGGCTTATGTTGTTCATCAGTATATTGCTGAATACGATACGTAATGAATACTTATGAATTTGCATGTTGACTGGCCATGGTAAACTCATTAAGGCTCGATTACTAATACGCCAGACCTAGGGATTAACTTTCATAAGCTATCATCAGAATTCGTATACCCTTAGTTACTGGATATAGTATTTATACTTTTGGATAGTGTGGGCAACACCGAAGTACAACGGGCCGAGATTGCGATACCCATGTACTTAGGGCGAAAGTACAAGATCCAACAGTATACATATTATAATTTATTTTTTTATGTACCCCCATTTGTTAAATGATATATTCTATTTAAATTAGATTTTGACTAAATTAACCTTATTACTTATAAGTTTTGAAAATAAGAAAATGTGTTTAATTAGTTTTATGAATCATGTAAGTATACACAATATGACGCGACGTTATTTTACGTACTCTTTTATATATCTGGTATTACGTTATATTAAGTTACAACAAAAACTGACGGAGTCTTAATTTTGTTTTACATCATCCAACAAAATCTTGACAACTTCCAATACGTGAACAAATTTACTCAACCATCCCAAACAATATGTTTGCATGGGAAGCAAAAAGCTGGGCCTGGATGACAAGCCGCGAACAAGCCTTACATAGGAAGCCAAACTTTGTGTCTGCATAGGAATGCATGAGCTGGATTTGCATGGTAAGCCACGAACTAGGCTTGCAAAGAAATCCACGAACTAGGCTTGCATAGGTAGCTGTGAGTTTTGTCTGCATATGAAGCCACGATTTGTGTCTGCATAGTTAAACCACGAACTTGGTTTGTATAGGAAGCCACGAGCTGGATCAAGGACACAAATGTTACTGATTCTTCATGATCACAGGCAAAGCAGATGGCAAAGGAATACTTTATCGGACAGCTTTATTTGTTCACACTTTTAAAGAAGAAATCATTCCAAGGTATATGAAACTTTAAAAACATCATCAGTCTTCCGAAACCTCTTTTAGTTTATGTTCCCATTTCCCAGCTGCTCTTGCCTACTCTTCTATCGCTTGACATCCGTGCACCTTGAAGGGGCATACAGCGAGATTTAACATTTTGGGGACGTATTAAATTCCACCTTCAAATCAAACCTAAAAGGTTTGTCTATTAGACTACAATTGTACTGCACATAATAAATCGTTTCTTAAATTATGAATGCTTTGAATGGTGTATTTTCAAAATCATAGTCTAAATTGAATTCATAGATTTACGATATTTAGTACTAAGCTACTAATCACGCAATCTCAGTTTGTAACCTAGCTTTATCGTTCATAATTATATATTTTTTCTCATTTTAAATGTGCAGTTCCTCAACAAATCTGTCAAGTTAAAATAGCCTTAATCCATCTTAATACAGACAGTCCATTTTGCTTTGAAATATTATATCTTTATGCAAAAACATTTCTGGAGCACTCGTATTAAAAATACCCCAATGTTCCTGGATAAAGACAAATATTCGTGCTGTGTTAGTTTATTAAATTTAGTATCCTCAATGGTTGAAAACTTTTGTTTTTAAACCGAAAATATATTCTAAGTCATTTGACGAAAGCCTATACTCGCGCTGCCTTTTTCAGTCCATCAATTTAAAATCTCGTACGCAGATTTCTGAACCACTCATATTTGTTCAAAACAAAACAACAACCATGCCCCTGGTCACAAATAAATGTAATCTTGTAAGTTTTTTTAAAATTTTAAATGCAGATGAATATATAGAACGAAATTTACATAAAATACATGGCATGACAGTGCTTGTCTTTCAGAAAGAGATACTCTGTAAATGGTTTGCAATCTTAATAAAATGCATTCTGCTATAGTGGTGTTAAGATAATCGTGTTGTATTGATAAAGTTAATGTACCTGAAATTTAGTAGTATAGATACTGTTGTTGAAGCACAGCCGACCCTATGTTATTTTGTTCAAGCATGACAGTGGATCGGATTGATTCGTCCTGAGTCTAAAGGAGATGATCACCTGACTGGTGTCAATTACCTTGAGATGACGTTACTTAAGATCACATTTTACGTCCAATTGCCGTCCTCCTTAACTATATTGGTCCACCCTAACTATGCCGATAACATTTGTAGATGCCATGTAATTGAGGTGGTTCAGTAACAACCATTCCACTTCACTACACACTAATGAATCTCAAGAGATGGCTCCCCTTTTTACGCTGTGTTAAGATTCTCTGGTCTTAAATTAAGCATCAGAAAAGAATGAAGACCAACAAGTTTGGTAACACTCAATACAAAATTTATTTACCAAGAAAGAAAAAGAAAAAAAGAAAGTAACTCACAAAAAAGTGGAATGAAATGCTTTAAAGCTTTAAAGCCCTTAAAGTTCTATTACATGTCCAAAAGTATAGAGTATTCCAAATGAGCTCCAGTGCTAGTTTAATCAATTGTGCTGATGTGTCAATAGTCTGGAATAGTTTGACGTGCTAACAGTCCTTCGTGTATCACAATGATATAATCCAAAATATCTTTAAATGATCTCACAGTAATTCCAAAACAGTTACTCAGTCCTAATGTTTATCAACACCTTGGGATTCCAAAAGAATAATCCAAATGAATAAATCCTCTCAAATTATAACTGAAAACAACTAAAACTTATTTTACTATGATTGATATTTAAGATGGGAGTAATTAGTTATGTTACGTTCTACCTGATATAAGAAACTAAGACTCAAGTTCGGAAACAGGATGAGGGTCAAATATTATTGTCCAGATCATTCCAATGTCACCAAGGTCAGGTCCTTCAGCAGCCATCAAATAAGAAACTTGGTGAGCCAGAATATCCTAGGGAAAAACCAATGACTGAACTCAAATCGCATGAAATTCATCAAAAATGTCACTTATACACCTTCCAAGACCAGAAGGCCACATAAATATGTTTACCAAACAAAATGACCCGATTTTATAGTACAAACCCACAATGGACAAAATGAGCTATTTTTGTTGTTGGTGATGATTGTATTAATTTGCTCTTGCAACTTATAATCATAAAAATGAAGAAACATGTGATTGGTATACATAACAACTTTTGTAAAGGATGTGCCAAAATTATTACCTTGATTGATAACCAAACATATTAAACAAAAATGCGCACGCAGAATGCTTCAATTAATTTTGAATAACATAAATAGTTATGATTACACAAAAAATTCCTTTTACTTGAACATATCGCTAAATAGAATGTTTCTTTAGGTTGTCAAATTTAAAAATCATTACCAGGAATTCAAAGTTCCTTTTGTTGTTTAAACAAGGACAGTTCTTTAACGAATAAATCTTTTTAAAAAAAAATATCTGGATTCGACATGTTCTTAATTTTGAGCCTCAGGGGTAATCGTCATTCTTGTTCCGTTTAACAGCTTGTTTTAACGATTTCGTGTTTATTCATAATCCATACCCTACGAGAGTTACCTATCCATCAAGCAATTGGTAAGGAGTGACACTGATAACATGTGCAAGGCTAAGTAAATTGTACCGAACAATGATTACAGATAAACTCTTTCAGTGAAACTTTCATTGCTGATACCTTTATAAGGATGAAATTATAAACGTCACATGGCCGATTAGATTTGATAACAGTTCCTGATTGGCTGTTTCTTTGCTTAAACATCTCGTGAAATGTTTAAATTAAGAACATTTACTCATATACTAAAACATTTCACGCACACACAGATTCTACCTAAAAGGTAACTTCAAATTTTGCTTAGCACAGTAAAAATATTGTCTCTGTTCACTAATAAATGTATTCCAGATCTGGCAGATGATGCCAGTTTGAAATAAAACGAGACTGAATTTAACTTTTTCACCGGCTTGAATATGTTCTTTATTATCAAAAGAGAAATCAGATATGTTACCATAATACTAATAATATATTCAAAAACGGAAACGAATACTACAAAGATGTGGAGAATAATAGAATGTAACACCTATTCAAAACAAAATGTTAGATTATGCACTATAACACCAAACAAATTATATGACTGGGATATGTGTGAAAATTTCCTGTGGAAAACTTGAAGTGGGGAAATCAAGATAAGATTGCCGGGATCATGGAAAATATGGTGTCCGTTTCATATGACAATGCTGATGGTTACATCCTGGGAGTTAATAATGTATTTGCACTTCTACTTTAATGACTTTCAACCTGCCACATGAATACTGATTCTAGATCAAAGTGACATGCCACCTATGCAGCAACATGCCATGAAACTGGGTAGTTAGTGCACATATTGTAAGACAGAATAAAACACGTTCTACTCCTTATGAATCTCAAATATCATCTCAAAATGAGCTTGAATTACACCAGGGAGCAAAGCTTAATAATATTCAGTCAGCAAACTTGGTCGAGAAACACATCTAATCACAAGAAAGAAGGCGTTCAATGACGTTCAGATGGACATTTAAAAATGTATGACTAACACAGTGTTTGGCAAATAGATGGAGAACTTGAGAAAATTAATATCAAAGCTCGTACCAAAAGGAAAAGTGTATGAAGTGGGAACTCAAACCAGAATTTTCAAATGAAAGAGGCTAAAGCTCACTAAAACGACTTGAGGTGCATTCTGTCTGCTTGACCGTCCATAATTGTTGATGTACAAAATTTATTATCAAAATGAAACATAAACCTATACGTAGATTGTATCACCTTAAACATGACCATGTAGACTCGTTACGTGTTTATGTGGAGGCAGAAAGGCAACCATCGTGGCATATAATACCAATGGCTACCGAAATGAAAACCTGGTTTGTATTCCACAAGTAACTAAATAGGATGAGCTGAACAGTGCTGTAAAGGGGGTTTGTAGGATTAAAACAAAGTTGTTCTGCTATAGTGACTCAGGCAAAAGGACTTAATGAAATATATTGTTAGTCAAAATATGAGACCGGATAATTACCATCTTTGTTTGATTACACAGGAGGAGAACTATAAATAAATGTGCTTCATACGTCTTTGAATTATCAGCTCCGTAATATGATGATTAGTACAAATCGTTTAAATGTAGTTAAATAACAAGGAAAAGCACATTCCTTTAGGGCCATATTTGGAACCAGTGGTGTTTTCCAAATAGAAATAACTGAAGGACTCGGAACGTTTAGTGTTGAAAACAGTGTTAAAACAGAATCAACTCAAACGCCTTGATTAGGATCTATAAACTGTATGCCGTGATGACGGGTGCTCCTTGAGTTGGAGAAAAATCGCAGTTTGGTGACTAATGGTAAAATGGCAACATGTCACAAGATAGTGTGAGTTTAGCATAATAACGAAGTAAACGAGAATAAAATAGGCTGAGAGACATGTTAACCAAGGGTTTGAAAAACTTCCAGAGGCAATACACGATACAATTTATAGAAATATAAACGACGTAATTCAAACGGAACTTTCGAGAAAAATACCGGTTCCGGTTCAAACAATAAACATGGTGAAAACATCAATCAACCTGTTTCTGCATATTTAACTGGTGAGAGATAAATAAACTATTATGGTGGAAAGGACCAGCAATTGGCAGTTCGTTTCTCTAAAATGGTACTTAAATATTTTGTCAAAATTCCCTGTATCGCTTTTGATGATTGTGTACTATAGGTTTCAGCGTTTTTCAGCGCATGGTAAACTATGCTAGTGGCCAATATATTTGGTGAATGAAGAACCAAAGAAAACCCCAGGAAGAGCCATCGACCTACAGGATGCTACAGGCAAGCGTTCTAACATAACCACGTTGGCCGGGACCGATACTCAGATCTTAGCGGACAGAGGTGAGATGTCAGTGATAGTTAAATGCGAGCACATTTGACCGCTCGGACACTCGGACAACATCTCTTTGTCAATATATCTTTGATTGATGTCTTCAATGAACAATTATCTAAACTTTGCATTATTATTTAATTATAGATAAATAGAAATGCTCACTGGCACGATGCAAGGTTTGAGAATCCTGTCTTTAAATCAGGACATCTAAACAACTAAAGTGGATGATACGGTTGAAAATGTAAATGGATTTCAGCAGGTTGAAGATTTTAACGAGGTAAAACGAATATTTTTCCACCAGTAGGAGAATGAACTTAAATTGGGCAGACTGTTGGAAATGTCTTTTAAAGTGAGCGTCGTTTTAGTGAAATCTTATTTAGCGGATAAGACCGTAGATGAATGTGATAATACTTTCACTGGATAGCTTAAAATAAAAACATGGAGGAAAGGTTAAAAGGAAGATTACTGAAAACTTTGGAATAAACGTTGTATCGTTGACAGCCATTAAGCTAAAGCTTGGGGATTTAAAATTGCAAATTACACAAACAGAGATTTCTATTGTCCTAAATCAAGGGATGGAGGGATTTATTTTTCCAAAGTACCCCATCCATGCCAATGTTACAATTAAACAACCATTGTCTTTTATTGAATAAATTTAAATCAAAAAAAATAAACTCTAATGACTATTGGTAGGCAAATAAGACAACCCTAGACTAGTCTCGATAGCCACTGTTGCTTTTGCTTTTATACTCTTCTCGATCGCCACAGTTGTTTTCACTTTTGTACCCCAAGCATATTTAGAAACGACATCTATTAGTGTCAAAATCTGCTGATATCCATATACATTTGTTTCTTATGCTTACATGTCAACATTATCTACCTGTCACTGGCCGTCCTCCTGACTTACATTAATCCTTTTAGTGGAAAATCTTTTTCTTAATTGCTTGTGTAATATGCTGGTATTTTGTTCATTTAACTAGTCAGCGTATCTCCTCCGTCCCGTTTAATTTGTTCCTAGAAATAAGTGATATTTATTGTAAGCAGCTGTTCGTTTGTGATATTAGTAGAGACAGCATAAATACTGTCTTGTGGACCATTTAAACCGGTATACAAAAGAACAGGGAACATTTTATGCTTAATAAATTGAATTTAGGAGCCATTAGCAACCTATAGAACATATATACAACAGCAGTTCTGCAATATGCATGGTTTCTTGTATTCTTTCAAATGTAAGGATGATTAAAGGTTTGTGTCAACCGTTGCCAATCATTTGCTTAATTCTAATACACTGAATTCAAATACTGAGTCACAATTTATTGTTTAAAACATACCTTTGTTCTGTAGATTCTACAAAACTCTTTTTGTGATGACGCTGGCAGCCGGATGGTCTAAAGCTCTCGCTTTAACAGATATCTCACATCTATCTGCGTGGGTTATATTATCAGTGACAGACAAATTGGGTATGTGAGAAAGCTTGCCAGTCGGAGGTTCTTCCCGGGGTTCCCGGTTTCATCCTCCACCAGAAAACTGGGCGACATGTATGGTCTTTCGTATGCCCAAAACTGACGCTAAACACCCAGAAAACAAAACCCAAACCAAACTGTTAACTTTTAATCGTTCAAGATTGACAATTGTTTTAAAAACACAACAACGAGATTTTGACCTTGTAATGTGAATTTATTCAGATGAAAAGTAAAAGTAGATATGTAATATATGCCTTCTTTATTTCTTACTGTTTCAAATAGTATGATATCGAGGGTATACAAATATTTCAATCTGTTATCAATCCAAACTTGTACACAAATACACGTGATCTCGTGACACTGACATTTCTGTTTTTATTATAAACTCGTTTAGTATCTCTATCACATTTCTGAAAATTGTTATGTTCTATACAACGTGTCTCTGTGCCATTAATTGTGTCTTCTAGAAACAAAATATTGTTGTACATATCTATTTCCATCACACAAAACATATACTATAGTCCAGAAAATTGGTGAAAACTTTGATTTTGAGAATGTTTCTGCACGTCAGTCTAAAAAGCAGAAAATCGTATTGTAGTCGAGAGACTTTGAAAGATGTTTTTGTTTTTAAAAACTATGAGTGACCAGGATTATTCTCAAATAAGGATATCAAATTCTTAAAACAAAAATGTATGTCTGGCATACACCGGCCTAAGCAGTTTTAAAACTGGTCGAGTGGTCCAGAACTGAACTTCTATACCATCCAAGGTTGACGCAATGAAACTAACTCTCATTTGTTGGAAGGTTGCCCAGGATAGAAAAGTTAGGTCGACTTTTCGTTTGGCATGAACGACTTAATCGTTTTAATGATCATAAGTCCAATTATTAAAACATGGACCACTTCAGACAAAGGTATGATCGTCCATACCATTTCGACTATGAAGCTGAACAAGATACCGTATGTACTCGTATATTATAAGTGGAGTAAAATTGCAAGCAAAAAAGCACTTGATCTGCCATAGCATAATGCGTCTGTGGATCAGGGTCTATGTCGTATGTTCTACTGATTGCTTCTAATGGACTACACAGACCCAAATTTGCCGGCACATTATACAGTTGGATTCTGCGTACAAGCGTGTACATCCGTAAATCTTTATGCTCATGCAAACAGGACGTATGCACTCCAATACGGACTTTTCGTGTAGACAAGACCCTTATAAATAGTCCAATGACTAAGGAACATTTCAATTTTGACGGCCTGTACACGTGAACAGCAGTGTGTGTGTGTGTGTGTGTGTAACATATGCAACAAAACCATTCTAGACCAAACGGCCTGTGTGCAAAATCGGCTTTTAAATTGCTTGCACTGCGTGATCCATCGAGTCCCATTTTAAACTGCTTGCACTGCGTGATCCATCGAGTCCCATGTTCTGCGTTGTCCCCGTGTCGCCATGAGCAAAACTTGGTAAGAGGCAAATATCCAACCCTCATTCTTCATACAAGGTTAGATGCTGGCGTAGACTGTGTAACATTTGTCAAGTGTAACCTTTACGGTAGAAATGTTTGCACACGTTTTACGATTAATAGGAAGCAACACTGACTAGTTTGTAATCTTCAGAGAATGTTGTTAAATTAAGTTAGGTTTGACAAGCGGCAGATTTATAATTTAAATTGTATATCATAGCAAGGTATAACTCTTTTATAGTTATAATGACTGACATTAATAAGGAAAAGCTGAGCTTTTATCCATTCAAGGAATTCTATGAAAGTCGTTTAAGTCAAAACATGAATGAAAAAATTTGAAACGAAACATGAACGTGTCACTTTATATTCGACTTAATTCACCATCAAATCAAGTTGAATCGAATGTCCTAAGTGTGCACATTTTATGGATTAATAAAAGAAAATTATCAATTTCATTTTCAAAATGACTTGAATTCAATATTCTGAGAGAAAAAAACTTTCAGTCCATGGGGAGGTGAAGGTAAACCAGTTTAGGGGTTATTACAACCTGCATACAAATAGTTCTACTTTCTAATTTCACAAATATAGAAAATATTCTTGACAATTTTGTTTAAAAATTAAAAACTAAGGCTGTTCAGGGAAAAGAGGTACTGATGACATTTTATATGGTCCAGCATCAACATTTAGAGATATTTTATTTTTTTAAATTCAAGAATGTGTGTTTAAACATTAAATTTCGTTTAAAAATTCGTTGTTATTATGGAGTGATTTCCCTTACACATGGCGCATACGTTTACTCGAGGAAAGATATCAACGACTGAGAAGAAGCAGATTTAAATTCATTGGAGTGGCTGTAGGGAAATGAAGGGTAATTTTGCCAATATGGAGTGGCTGGAGGGAAATGAAGGGTAATTTTGCCAATATGGAGTGGCTGGAGGGAAATGAAGGGTAATTTTGCCAATAAAGTATGCGAGCATCCAGAAAATGTGACATCGTGTGCGAGCATCCAGGGATATATGACAAGACTGCAAGACAGATAGTGTCACAATTTTCAGCAGGGCAATATATACTGGAACACCAAATGCAGAACCAGTTAAGAACTCAAACAAATAACTCAAAATTATATATAATTTTGAAATAATTATTTAATATCTAAAGTGTATCTCTATGGATGATACATAGCAGCCAGGAGAGAGACAAAAGTTTCAAAGTAATTATTAAAAAAATCAAACTTGGGTTTCAATTATGTACTCAGTTTTGAGAATATCTAAAATAATTTTCAGCATGAGAGAATTTCGTTTTATGTAGGAGACTTTATACAATAATCCATTTTAAAAGTCTGTATATTTTCCGAAAAGAAAATAAAGGCTTTCTGGAATTCCAATAAGATGTTTAAAGTTTCGAATACTGTGCAAAAAAATTAACTTTACTGAGGATAATCAAACCTCGTTTACCTTCATCTTTATTACATTAGTTTTCGGCATGAATTCATCTTTCTGCCAGTAAATAATCGAAGAGACAATTAAAGCTGACGTGACTCCAAGCTAAAAGATAATTCAAAATAGATGAAGACGATCAGTACGTTGACAAATGAGCCATTTTGCATTTAAATTTCTGCAAGTGTTTCCTGTATTGAACTATTTCGATGGCTTTTTTGTCGTTCTAACAGGATAATATAAAATTATGATGGAAATACTCCAGGATCATTTAATATGTTTTTTATATGCTATATGTTTTATATATCTGAATATTATGACATATTGTCAAAATTAGGTGGCTAACGCAATGTCGAATTAATTTAAGGAGATATCTAATTCATACAACTGTGTACTAAAATATGTCGATACACATAGGTCAGGAATCCGTAATCTTTGAGAACTGCTATCACATGTCCGCTCAGTTGCGGAGTGCTGCGTGCCGAGTCATATTCATCCTTTTAATTCAATTATCGCTTTAAATGCATACAGTACGAAACTAAAATCCAAATGGTCTGTTGTAGTACCTGGGCACACGCGCCGTACGATGGGGAGACTTGATATAGGTATTCTACAAAACCAGTCACCCGACCATTTCTAGTTGTGCTGGCAATATTTCTAGCAATATTTGTATTATTCAGTTTGGTAGAAAATAGTTCAGCATGAACTTTAAACGTAAAGCATTCTAATTTTCCCATAAAAATATTAACTCAACTTTTCATCGTTCAGTTCATAATTTTTCTACATTAAATGTTTAGACCAAATTGTTTCGGTATATCATTGCATCAACGAATTTAATTCCAATTTATACCGATCCACTCGATAAATTTCATAAAATGAGGTCTGATTTTCATAATTTAAAACGTATTACCCCACCCCCACCCCCGTAACTGTGACTTCACTGATTTAGTTAGTATTAATTTTCGTGTTTTAGTGAAAAAAATGGCATTGTGGTCGGTATTCAAATACGTGAAGGGTAAAGTGGCTCCTATTTTTATCCAAGATAAGAGCCATTCTTCTTTGCATCTTTAAATGTGTGGTTTTACAGCAACCACAACATTCACGAAAACTGGTACAGTAACAAAACGAATTGAGTTTGTAGTAAATGCCGTTATAATCATCGTGAACAGGGTAGATTAAGGCCTTGGGGGTGCGGGTGGCTTACATATATACAAATCCACCCTCAAAACAGTCATTAAACTATATTAGTATCATATTATTATATTTGTATTAGACTAATTAATAAATGGTTTATAACGATATTTATTTAAAGACGCGTGATTTTATCCACAGCAATCTGGGGTGGGGTGGCACTACTTGTGGGAGTAGGGCAGCCAAAGTACGTGACCCATGTGTCCCCAACTTAAATCGACCCAGATCGTGAACACTTTGATACGCAAAGTAGAATACAGTTCACGATAAGAATGCAATAGAAGATAGCACACATAATCAAATGATAATGAATTCGTATGCAAAGTCCTCAAAACGAACATAAAATATTTATATTTTTTTGTGAATAAAATTTATGATTCAAGAGATTACTAATGATGATGAAGGAGATGCAGTTTGTTCCAGCTAACGATGGTTTAAAAATATTCAGACTCGAATATCCTGTATTGTCGGCAGGGGTACTTTATGATTCTTCAGGCGCTGACATTTTCTGCAAGTACATATTTCCTCCAAAGCAGAGCCAGTTCTTAATACACAAGTTATGTTGGTACAGGACATTACTGTTATTATTCTAGTTTACTGGAAGTTCAGCTCGCGTGTATTGCTGCGTGTCTCTCCCTTAATTTTAGAAATATATCCTTTAAGTCAAATGGAAAATAATCTAAGATGTAATTGTATCATTATTTATTTTGCAATGTATCAAAGATCACCCTCCTCCTGTTAACCATTAAATCTTTTATAAAAAAACTTCTTTTAAATAAAAAAAAAAAACTAAAAAAATTATTTCTTTAATGAAATTAGATGGCATGCACCAATTAAGGGAAGTTGAGGAATTCCGTTACATGTTCTGAATAAATGTAGCTATTTGAATCTGTGCCGGAATAAATCAGTATCTTACATAATGAAGTCAGGATTCATGATATTCTAAGCACAACGCCAGGATTCATGATATTCTAAGCACAACGTCAGGAATCATGATATTCTAAGCACAAAATCAGGAATGATGATATTCTAAGCACAAAGTCAGGAATCATGATATTCTAAGCACAACGTCAGGAATCATGATATTCTAAGCACAAAATCAGGAATGATGATATTCTAAGCACAAAGTCAGGAATCATGATATTCTAAGCACAACGTCAGGAATCATGATATTCTAAGCACAACGTCAGGAATCATGATATTCTAAACACAACGTCAGAAATCATGATATTCTAAGCACAACGTCAGGAATCATGATATTCTAAGCAGAGCATCAGGAATCATGATATTCTAAGCACAACGTCAGAAAGCAAAACGTAGTCATCGAGGTTTCATTGAACATGAAATATTCTAATCTGACCAATGCGATTACAAATCAACCATAATGCCTTTTCCGATACTAATATCAATAAAAACTGATATGACAACTGCATTAAAAATACTACGAAATCAGTGAATTTAATACATACATACATACATACATACACACGTACATACATACATATACACACACATGCATGCATGCATGCATGCATGCACACACACACATGCATGCATGCATGCAAGCATGCATACATACATACATGCATACATACATACAATACAATACATACATACATACATACAATACAATACATACATACATACAATACAATACATACATACATACATACAATACATACATACATACATACATACATACATACAATACATACATACATACATACATACATACATACATACATACATACAATACAATACATACATACATACAATACATACATACAATACAATACATACATACATACATACATACATACATACATACATACATACATACAATACATACATACAATACATACATACATACATACATACATACATACATACATACATACATACAATACAATACATACATACATACATACAATACATACATACAATACAATACAATACATACATACATACATACATACATACATACATACATACATACATACATACAATACATACATGCAATACATACATACATACATACATACATACATACATACATACAATACATACATACATACATACATACATACAATACATACATACATACATACATACATACATACATACAACATTCATACATACAACATACATACATACATACATACATACATTCAAATCTAGAAAATGCTAATAAATTTATAAAATAGTACATGTGTACTCTATATGTCATGTTTATTTAATATGCATTGTGTGTTTGATCTTTGTCAATAACTTAGGATAAAAAATTTGGTCTACCTGAATAATGTTATTTTTAAATTATGTTTATTTGGATTTGAAAGGGTATATTGGTTTTTCCATTGAAAATACTGTTGTCTAAGTTAAAATAAGTAGTTTTTTATATATGAGTTCAAGGCCTAGTCAATGAATGTTCTGGAAATGAACTTCTGACCAGCATCGTGTTTTTTTTTTTAAATTGTGCCCTAGGTTTTGTCTAAGGTTCTGATTTTAAAAGAAACATCATTCCTTCCTTCAAGTTCAGTCCATAAATATATTTACTGTTGGGTTCAGATAGAATTTGAGAGGAATCGTTTCTTTAAAAAATATTCATTGAAAATACGAAGTGCTCATTTAGATTTTAGACTAAATCGCTATTTGTGGATTATTTTGAATTCATTCTGGATTATATCATAGCGATACATGAAGATTGTTGGCACATAAACACATTCCATACTGGATTTCGTTCGGAAAGCTGTACACGTTTGGCAATATTTTTAACTTTTCAATCACATACACAAATAATATAGAGAAAGCTAAACTGAAGCTTTCATCTTCACGTTAAGGACTTTATCAACAGACTGATTTATTCTCTACTGACTGTTAGCATCAATAGATGGAATGGCGAGCGATATTTACAGATTGTCCCAGATATGCGGCAGATTGTAATGGCCCCGTCCTTGTTCAGCGTCGGTTTATACGTACCGATGTGGATCGATTCTTTAACCCACGTGCAAACTTGGCTTGTTCTCGATGTATGATTTTTACTGAGTTTTAAGTTACAGTATGGACAGTGCAAACATTGTGGACGTGCCGTGCTACTTCTTAGAGGAGTTGAACTTGGTCTTCCATGTACATTAAATGTCGCATTCAATGACCGTTCCGTTTCCCCAATACAGTCGCGGTGGCACTGACTTTCACCATGTTCTTCACACATCATGTGATAGATAGATCCACAAAAATATTTCGTATCAGACTTATCCCTTGAGTGATCTAACATCTGTCTAAAGGGTCCGGCACAATTTAAAACACACATGAATGTCGTGTCGTTGGAAATCAGGTAAAATCTTAGATCGAGAACAAGCGTGAGTCCTTAGCGTGAGGATGACAGCTTCAGGTTAGCTTTCTCTGTATGTTCTGTGTGTGTGATCGCAAAGTTAGAAAACATTGTTAAATATGAATAATAATACTACACAGTTAAGCTTTCATCAATGTATACTTCTGGACTCGCGTTGTAACGTTGAGAAATAGTTGGGTTTTAATTCACAGTACTGTACGTTCCTCTTACATTTTTACTTTGAAACTAAGAGATATAAATTTATTTGTGGACTTTAATAAACATTTGCTTTGCTTCTTTCCGTTACAAAGTTTAATACCACAGATTCGTAACTCTATACGAAAACATATCTAGAACACTGCAAAATTAAATAAATGTATATATCGTAACCAACTAATTCTTGCTCCAATTTCACAATGCAACAGTTTTTGGGCCATTAAAGATAAAATAACTTAACATTTTGCACAACAAAAACAATGGTCAAACACGATGAATCTTACTATATTGGTTGCCATGTTACAAGCTGCTTTCGTTTTTGATTCTATCTGTGTTCTTTTTATTCTTGAATCTTTCAAAGAATTGAAGCAGTACATAAGAACATCACAATACACTAAATATCTTATCAAATACAACTCTGCGTCTGTCTGTCTGTCTCTGTCTGTCTCTCCTTGTCTGTCTGTCTCTTATTTTGAATATATCGTCATACCCCAAAGTGTTTCAATATTGTTATTTATTATTATACTTAAGTGTGAAATATATAGTCTTATTGAAAAAACAATTTTCGTATTTTTTTTTATTCCTTTATTTTCACATGTAAAAAATATATCCATTTATTTTCACATCTGAAAATATAAGATTTCCACCATGCCATGCGACGCTTAATTGTGTATGCCTACAAAAATTTTACATGCAACAACAAAAACGAGTACTTTGTGAGCTAGAAAAAAGTGGAAACTATTGATATTAATCTTTGATAAAGGAATTGGACCAGACGCTGATCTCGTCTCTCTGAATTTCTTTCCCTTTACTTCCTTGACAACAACGACACACCCGCTGTGTTGCATTGCTGAATAGGATTCGCATTGTTTTCGGACAGAGCCAAATAGCTTACAAAATGACAAACATATATATTGCTGCGAAAAATTAAGTCAATCCAATCCTACCGTTTTCTTAAATTAGGTATAGTTATATGACCAGGCTACGAAAGTGTGTTGAATTCACGAAAAGGGGTGGGGTGAGGGTTTTGTGCCGAAGAGTGAGTTTAATATTCATAACTTCGATTCATGAGCGAATTTTAGTATATATATGTTTTGTATATGCCTCAATTCAATTTATAAATATTACAGACTTATTATTTGCAGAGGTACTTACATCATTCAAGTGTTTTACAACTAGTTTGGTAGGATAGTAAAGGTAGTGTGCAATAACTTACGTTCGAAAATGCAACATTTATAATGTTCACAGAGAGGACGAAATACATTGTACTTCAAGACATATATGCCTAATCCGTGAGGAAGAAAATGCTTAGAAAAATTTAGAGGCACGTTCACTCACGCGCATTAGAGAGGCGCTGTTCATAACGAATGCAGTTTGACTCTCTTCACAAGACATTGTATGTTACGTACAAACTAGCACCAACCACGAGTGCAATGAATGTGTATTTGCATCAGATGGTTGGTTAAATCATGCGGTTTATTTAATTTAAATCATGCGGTTTATTTAATTTAGACGACCGTTTTCAAAGTTTGACCTTACAGTCAGCATTGGTTAGATAATGCCTGTCATCAATACCATGATTTGATTCGTACAGAGAAACAATATCACCTAAGATCTAAGTGTTAAGAAATGTGGCACCAACCTTGTTCTCTCAGTCCTTCAATCTTGGAGTTAAGCATCTTTGGTCCGTTTTCATTGGACTCAGTTTTTCCCATGTACTCTTCATGACATATCGTATCTAGTTCACCGTATATCAGTTCTATATGGATCAAATAAACTAATCAGAAATGTACGTCTTTAAAATGCTACACCATTAAATATTGCTACACCATTAAATAAGTCCTACTGTGTTAATTTATAGCTTTGTATTTAGTATTAGAATGTTTTATACTTTTAAAGTTTTTATTCTACTTTCTTCCTAATCCCAAGATTTGCGTTTCAATCCAATTTGAGCTCTAATACATGGGTAACACGTTAATTGAGTCCTAATAGATGGGTAACACGTCAACTGAGTTATAATACAAGGGTAACACGTTAGATGTTTACCTTTCATCCAAGGGAAAAATAAATGTTTTCTTCTGGCGAAGAAATTAGATCTAATTTAGTAATGTTGAGAATAGTTGTTTTAAAGCCTGATGCTATTATTATAGCTGTTTTTGTTTCTGGAATGACATGTTAATTTGAACTAGATATTGTGTGAAACTTGTCTTCAGAAAAACGTGAATGTGGATAGTTCACTCCATAGCCGTTAATACATGTCTCCAAGCAATGCACGACTTGAGATTATTTTAATCTTATTGTAGGCTGCTGCCTTCATAGGCTTGATGTAATTGTCCGTTCAGCTCATCACTACCCTGGGGCTGATGTCATTGTCCGTTCAGCTCATCACTACCCTGGGGCCTTTATTACCTTGCTTTTAAGAGTCTCATCATTTTTGTTGTTTTTACTCGTTACCGATGTGTAATGTATTGCGGAAGGTAACCGTACCACCATCTCCGATGTGCAATGTATCGCGGAAGGTAACCGTACCACCATCTCCGATGTGCTAGAATCCAGCCTATCATATGCATCGCCCTTACTGTTTCTTCCAAGCCAGCAAATCAACTTTCAAAAAACGCCACTTGGATATTTTCTGCAAATAATACTTGCATTCATGTCGATATGATGCGCTTTGCATCATAAATATTTTGAGGAGCCGGGACTATTTCTTATGTAGTTATGAGGGTAGTGTGACACCTCAACACTATCTTTAAATCTGTAAAAGGAAACACACTGAACGTGTCAATACCTGAAATATAATGCAATTAAAAACCATGGCATACGATTTTCTAATAGCAATGCTGCTTTCGTTTATTTATCATATATATATGCAAGTCACTTTGATACTACAGTGTACAACGATATTGCAAACATATCTTCCTAGATTAACATGCACTATACTGATGCTGGAGTTTCACAAACAATCCGTCAGAACTTTTGATACCTACCCATTGAATTTTAAATCCGAAAGTATGACGATCACGTTGTGACGTGAACCTTCAGGAGAATAAACTATACTGTGTAGTATGGATAGCAACAGATGGTCGTGGAATTTTCTACTGACATTTTATGGTCAAAAATGCATTATATGAATTGAAATCAATAAACATAAGTTATATTTATTTCCAGATGTGATAACTTCCATCTTAATGTATAATACCTTTACCCTGCAAGACGCGTTCAAATCAAATACATAATGTCTCTGGATGTATATCTACCTAAACAAAGAAAAGTGAATTTGAATAGGGCTAGAGAATACAAAATTGTACACTAAGGTTTTGGGGGAGTCTACAAGTGCTAATTCAGCTAATGACGTGAATTCTATGGCAGAAAAAAATTAGGAAGAAGAGGTTAGACACAATTCTCTCTCCAAGCAAGTAATACTCTGGTATTGCTAAGTTGAATCAAAGCATTAGATCGAGTACATTATGTTCTTTCAACAGTATCTGAAATTAGCAAAATGTTAATAGAACTACTGAGTTTAGGATAGTGAGGTTATGGTTCCTACATATATGTAAGTGAAATTTGAATATGCGCTAGGTGGTGACATCTTTTTTCTACCGAATAACATGCTAATGCAAATGGGCAATATCACTGGTTACAATAATGGACAATATCACTGGATACAATAATTGACAGACCTCTGCAAATGCGCAACATCGCAGGATACAATCATTTATACAACTCCACAAATGGGAAACATCACATGATACAATAATTTACACAACTCTACAAATGGGCAATATCACTGGACACAATACTTGACATAACTTTATTGACTGGGGTTAAGCCCTAACATTAAGACACCGGTTTTTCCAGTGCTAATTGAGAATTGTTCAAGAAACTGTATAAGGCAAACAATACAGGGTGCATCATCATGTCGTTTTTTATGATAGATAGAAAATTGGTATTTACTATTTTATGTTCCCAACATGTCTGCATCGTCTGACTGGTTTAGCAGGATTTAGTCTAACTGATCTAGAGTTTTCTAGTACAGGGCATAATTACAGGACTGTAATTAAAATCTCTCGAAATATCTTGATTTACTTATGTATGAATCACTAGCACAGTGGGACTTTGAGTCCCTTTGTGCTACCTTTATCAGCATTAATGATTCATGAGGTAAGCTATATTTACTCCGACATATTGATGGAAATTCCATGTTTTTCCTAACTAGCCCATGTCATCCTTTTCATTGCACACATTATTTTTAGTTTTTAATGGGATGTTTTTGACTAACTTTTTTATTTGCTGATAAAATGTCGGCGAACCGTCAAAAGAATTAAAATGTACTTAATGAACAATTCTTCTGCCTGAATCTGGTCAAATCAGTGCAGAGAAACCTTAAATGCGTTTGAAATTTCCTGTCAATTAGATACGAACAATGTACCTTTCCATCAGTAAATGTTTGTGAATCTTTGGATTTGTTTAAAAGAAAACAGTTCTCGCATAAAAGATGTTCATGCCTGAGAAAGAACTAAGCATCCATGCCATTGTCGACATTTTTATACTATCGTTAGTTGCAAGAAATTTCTTATACCCTAGTGTCAGTACTTTTATCTGTAGCTCATACATTTTATTCATCCAATTTTGGGTTTTTGAAGTTGTTTGGAGGGTTCTTTAAAATTTCTTCAAATGCCTGCCGCTGCATTATCCTTTATTATTCCACATTTCGTGCCAAGCTGTGCACGATGTTTATATCTGTATTTATTTACCAGTAAAGAATTTAAGGATTCATTGTTGGAAACTGTGTGTGAATGCAGACACGTGATATTAAATAGGGTAAATACGACTATATCAAAGAGAATTTATTAAAATATCGTATCAGGGAAGAAAATCATAAATTGAACGATGCCTGGTCCAGTTATATTTTTTATGCCACACTTTGAAAGGTTTATTATAACGTTCACTATGAACACTTTTCGAGGCAAATTAATTAATTTTGAATTGTTATGTTGGTAGCCTGTCAAATAGGAAGGAGCTATGTTTTAACCTGTTTTACTATTATATGGTCTTCATCTAAGTAACAGAAAAAAGCGAAACCAACAAGTCTTGTAAAATCCAACAAGTATTTTATTTATTGAAACACAAAGTGAAAATTCGAAAACAACTTACATCATTGTGAATTAAATCCCAAATAGTCGTAAATGTTATGTCACAAGTCCTGAAGTTTAGAGTATTTAAAATGAGTCCCAATGGTTTTAAAACTTAAGAGCAATCATGTATGTGCCAGTTGCCTCGAACGTGATAATGTGTCAACAGTCTGGATGTATCAGAACGGTATAATCTAGAATGTCTTTAAACGAATTCATGATAATCACAAAATAGTAAATTTATCCTACACGTCGTAATTTCAAGGAATAATTGAAATAAATACATTCTCTCAAATAATAATTTAACACAAATGAAATACTGATTTTTATATAGATGTCTAAGATAAATATAATTAATTCTGTTTATCACTGCTTTACAAAATAGTAATTCACAATAACAGCACCAGGATGAGGGTCATAAGTTCATTTTTAGAACATTCTAAAATGTAAACAAGGTCAAAGGTACACCTTATATAAGAGAACAAGAGCAGCAAATTATGATACTAACTGGAGAGTGGATATCAACAGCTGGTTGTGGCATTTCTTACTAGCATTTACCATAACAAAGTGTTCAGAGTTAGGTAGATCTGAATGCAGGTTTCACCTTTGCTTTCAGAACGAAACTGTTATCGGCCAGCAAAATATTTTTGTCTGTAGACGATGCCTTTCATTCTTTTGACAAACGGTAAAGCGTCACAAGAATTTAAGTTGATCTGCTGAACTTTTAACATCCATATCACATCACGAATGGGTAAACATGACGGCAAAGAGCAAAAAATGGTCAAAGATAACGATATGTACTTTGGGAAACGATATAAACACTTGTCTGATTTGGAATAAAGAATTTAATCGGGAAAAAGCAAATTCGAATATGTGGATGATGATACTGGAAGTTGTAATCCCCATCCATATTCATAAACCTTCTGGACTTTCTGCGAGATAGCAACGAATCAACAATTAATGGCTTATCCAGATCAAATTATAGCATTAAAGTATGTGTTATACATCATAGGCCGGCACGTTTTGAACGGAAAATCTATTTCAGAATCTGTTTCTCTACTGTTCAACTAAATAGACATTAGAGTTGCGGTTGTTTTTAAACGAGAACCATCACGGTTGCGATAAAAACAGTGTAGCAAGTGTTCCAAACGTATTAACGGAACAAAAGTGAAATTGGACTAAGTTGTCGGTGGCAAATGAGTCTTTGTAAACTAAGTGACACTATAAGAAAAAACAAATATTATTATCTTTGGAAGCAGCAACACTTTACAGAAATTAAAAGATTCGTTTGAACTTGGATTAAACAGATCCATCAATAGCTTTGAAGAAAAGAAAGATATTACAAAGGCGGATGATCAATATCTGACATTACGACATAAAATTGCAAATGACAAAGAAGAAGACAAAGTGAGTAAAACATACACAGATTATGGTCTAGATGTTTATTCTGTCAGACATGCTCATGTGATCCGATACACCAACGCACAGTCTTTTTTTCGCATAAAAAATTCACGACATTCGAACAAAGTGCAACTTAGAAAAGTCAAAAAATAATTTTATGATGAAATACGCAAATATTTATGTTGATGACAATTGTTACAACAACTGATACGGATTACATTTTGAAATAGCTTATGAAGATGCATAACTATTACTGACTTAAATAACAATATTGCACAATCAAAAATAATCTGTAGGCGTAGTTTAAAAGAATAAACAGAACTGAAGAGGACAGTATGACCTATTGCACGTTAACGAAACCATGATAAAAGTTTACAGGACAAGTCATGATTTATGTTACAAATTTTGCAATCTGATTAAAATCAGATCTCCGCTGTCCTACATGAAGATCGGACAGCGACCGCTTAGGGGTCATGCTTCGGTAACCTATGTTATTGCCATAGTCGCTAATTTTATCAACTGAGCAGTGTGGATGAAGAGCATTAATTTATACCGAACGATTTGATTCATTTTCAGATTGTTGAAAGCTGCATTTTATTGGCTTAATTAAAAGGTCACCAGAACATGACCCTTAAGCGGTCGTCGTCAGATCTATGTCATCAAAACGTGACCCTTAAGCGGTCGTCGTCAGATCTACACGTAGGACAGCGGAGATCTAATTTTAATCAGATTGCAGATTTTAATGATGATTTACAATAACACAGACTCCGATATTGAACAATGAAAAGCGTATATTAATTATTTTAAGAAGCAATTACAAATATCGGTGTCATACTATTTAATATTCATAAATTAGACAAATGTTGAAATTTCTAAGAAACGCAAATTGTATCGCAATCGCCACGATATAAATAAGTGAAAGTTTTTTCATTGCTTCCATTTCTTCATCGTCCCACAGCCATTTCCATTTCTATTACTAGGTACACAATCAGTTACATTGGCATTGACCTTTCGCATCATCTCATTTTTGTTATTATTTTATCACCATTACTTATATTTTCCGCCCCCATTACTTATTTTTGTTTGTCTGTGCGATATCATGCCAATAGCTCTACATTTTCCGATTAATCATGTTGTGGTTTGTTAAGTTCGGCCTCTGTTATTTTTAAGCTTACGTCATGTGCTTATCCAGGAACATTTAATACTGAGCAGGATCATCAGTGTACGTTTCGAATAAATATTGCTGTAGTCCTCAAATATATCACATAAGCACCAATGAATCTTTTATTTTATAGTAATCATAAAGATTTCAATGTTCTTACTATAATAAAGTACATAATGCTAATTATTATCATGTATGATTTCATTCAATATTGCAAAACAATGAAAATATACGTATCGGTGAATATCTTTCCTCACCTATTCAGGTGTCATATCTATCTATCTATATATATATATATATATATATATATATATATATATATATATATATATATATATATATATATATATATATATATATATATATATATATATATATATATATATATATATATATATATATATATGATTCCTTGATGGAGCCTATGCACTTAAAAGAACTGTTATTTGGAATATGATTTGTATTCGTTATATGTATGTATGTGAGTATATATATATATATATATATATATATATATATATATATATATATATATATATATATATATATATATATATATATATATATATATATATATATATATATATATATATATATATATATATCCTGTACCGAAGATTTTGTTCTCGGCGTAGGCAACTTCGACTATGTATTAAAGCCGAAGACGAATTTCACCATAAGACTAATTCGTAATATCTCAACACTTCAAGATTATCTCCCTTGGTCAGTTCTCCAGTTGATTATTTTGTTAATCATCTTTAACTTCCGGCTGGTCTTGTGTTTCTACAGTTTTCAAATAATGCCTTAGGGTCTCATTGATCCAGTGATTTTAGAGTAGGGAACATCGTCATAGAACTGGAGAATTTAATTTATCGAATTATCGCCCTGCATTTGTTTTGTTTATTTAAAGATCGCACTATTTAAAAACTTCCAGACAGCTCCGCTGGCCTAGTGGTTAGAGCATCCGCTTCGGACGCGGGAGGTCGCGGGTTTGAACCCTGCCGAATCATACGAAATAATTTTTTTAAAAATGCTAATAAAAGCTGCCTCGCTAGGCGCTTAGGATTAAAAGGTTAATGTTACGGCTGGTTGCCTGGTGTCAGGATAATTTGACTGGCCGGAACATCACGCTACCAGTCTGTGGCATGATGCACCAGTGCTAGACATCACCATAAACTGCCACACTGCAAACATCATAGCAATATGACTGGAAAATTGTTAAGGCTACGTCAAAAATCCTAATCTTACACTCAAATTTTCCGAAGGTCCGATTCTGTCATTATACCACCTACTTACGCAGACTAATATCAATGTTGGAGTCTTGAGGGCTATCTAGATTTTGTGAACGTTTGTATGGTTGCTATGATACTAGTAAGTGATCCATTCAGCGACACATTTCAAATTTGGGGTTCCAGGCGACGTTATACAAACCTTCATTGAGACTGAAGTCTGTCCCAATAAGATACAAACTTGCCACTCAAATCCAATTCAGGGATCGAATCGGCTAAAATTCTTCCGACAGCTGCTATCTAACACGTGTATCATAGGAAGTTGGGAACCTGAGTTTAATCAATGTTTTTACAACACGCCTTTACAAAGCATTATGATGCTCCTTCAGCCTTTGTAAATATGAAGTATCACTCAAAATTATTTTTTAGACAAAATTTACCTTCACCTGGTACATGCTGGTCCCTGTACCATGGTACATGAGTGACATTCACCTGGTGCATGCTGGTCCTTGTAACATGATACATGATTGACCTTCCCCTGGTGCATGCTGGTCCCTGTCACACGGTACATGAGTGACCTTCACCTGGTGCATGCTGGTCCCTGTAACATGGTACATGAGTGAACTTCACCTGCTGCATACTGGTCCCTGTAACATGGTACATGAAACATTTTTTCTAAGTATCAAAGCAGATGTGTTATAACATGTTGCTGCGACATAAACAAAAATTTTGAAGACCAATTTTCATAAAAGAGGCTTCAGAAAATATTTTTATTATTAACACCTAGAAGTAATATATTACCTAGTGGAAGTTGAAGGACATATGATAACTATGATAAACTCATTTCATGCAAGGGTTCTCAGATACATGACAAGCTTTCACTGTTCTACAGCCTGCGCATGCACATTACATAAAACAGTAGCCTGTTGAGTATAGCCTACCACAAAACACATTCATCCTGTTAAGTGTAGACTATCACAACACGCAATCAGCCTGTTGGGTGTAGCCTATCACAACAAACAATAAACCTCTGGAGTACAGCCTATCATAACGCACAGTCAACCTGCTGAGTGTAGACTATCACGACACAAAATGAACCTGATGTTATGAGGGGCGGTACTAACAGAGATGTATATAATGCTTAAGGTTCATGATTCTAGCATGAAAAATATACGAAAATAAATACCATGCTCAAAATTGAAACAAAGCCAGCAAAGCGTAAAATATGTGCCACGCTGACTTGCTTTCATGATAAGGGTTTAATGTTTCTCAAGACACACACAGTCACTAGTGTGACAAACTTTTGTAACAAAGGTGTAGTATTTATCAAAATACATCGCCTTAGATTTTAGAAATGTATAGGTTGTATACCACACGCAAGGCTCATATAGACGTCAACTAAATGCAGCTATTCTATTTTGATTAAAAAATCCTTAAATGTAGTCACAATGACTTATTTTGTTGTATGGATGATTTTAGCATGAGAAGAGCCTGACCAAGGAACTTCACAAACAAATATTTTACTATTATACATACGCACATACACACACACCTTTTTAGGCATAATTCAAACGTAGCGTAACAAAGCACATCACCTAGGACATTATCATGAAATAAACTTCAGTTACATTCACCCAATTTTGCCTTAAGTGCGTGGTACTGATAGAGATGCATATAATCAGCAAGTCCGATGATTCTAGCCTGCACAGAACTTAACAAACAAACTAAAACAAAATGTAACAAAAGTGCTTCAAATATGATATTTGGGTCACATTGACATACTTTTGTGAACAGGATCTAGTATTCATCAAAACGTTTCCCTTCACCACGATTCATTATACCAGATATAACAGTATTTATCCAGTCTGCAAAAGACGGGGAAAAACGCACAAACATAACCAGAATTGTTCAACTAGAATTTAACCCCATCTGCACGCCTACACCACCCCACCCCTACCCCACCCCATGTGATGGGGCGGGTATCAAACTAAACTATTACATAAAAAGCAAACATGGTTAGGGATATATATATATATATATATATATATATATATATATATATATATATATATATATATATATATATATATATAGAGAGAGAGAGAGAGAGAGAGAGAGAGAGAGAGAGACAGACAGACAGACAGTCAGACAGACAGACAGAAAAAGGGAGACATACAAATAGAGACAGATAAGTGGAGAAGACAAATCAAACATACAAACATTTTGGCCTTCATAACTCAGCCTGTTGGAGTCCACCTTGCCTCATGCCCTCATTTTATCTATAGATTTTATTTCTTTATTACTTGGCTTGACCTTTGAATGACACATTGCGTGTTTGTTTGTGTGTAGTAGTTACGCATTCCTACTGAACAGATACATCATAATCACGTTTCTTGGAAATTGGGTATATATTAAAACATGCAATAGGATACACTAATTTTCTCCATCGAATACTTAAAAGAAACAGCTCTTTCCATGGTAGTGCCCTTCACGGGTTACCCGGAGGTGTAGACGAAAAACATATCAATTAACCTTTTATTTATATTCCGTCATCAATCTAGCCATCGACAGGGCATGTTCCAGATGGTTGCACTGGGCTTTCCTCTAGACAAAACGAATTATAAAATTAGTTCTTGTGATAGAAACATAAACTATAATATTTATTTCAAGAGTAAGATATAAGATATCTACAATCTATATATGTGTGAGTGTGTGTGTATGTGTGTGTGTGTGTATGTGTGTATGTGCTTGTGTGTGTGTGTGTTTGTGTTGTATGTATGTGTGTATGTGTGTGTGTTTGTGTGTATGCGTGTATGTATGTGTGTGTATGTGTGTGTGTTTGTGTGTATGTTTGTGTATGTTTGTGTGTGTGTGTGTGTGTGTTTGTGTGTGTAGCAAATGATATGAGTTAATGGAGAAATGTTTCGAAAAAATTAAATATTGGCAATATTTTGTTGTACATCTAATTGACCTTTATTGTGACATTCAGAGAATGAAACGCCGATAAATGGCAGCCTTGGTATTCACAAAGTCACAAATAATTCATCGACACGATTCAATCGGGCAATCACATCCTGCGTTCGTGCTACTTGACTCTTCGACTACTGGCGATAGGTTCCACTTGTCGAATCAATAGCTTACAGGACACTCTCTCTCTCTCTGACTCTATGCTTCCGAATTTTCCATCGATTTTCAGATATCAATTATTATCTAGTCTAGTGCGACTTCAACACTTTTAGAAGGCGCTGACGTAAGCAAGGGGCGTGAATATTTAAAGAAGATTTGTCCCAATACTCATCCTCTCTCTTTAACAGTTCTGGAAAACAGGAGTGAAATGATAGAGGACACCATACGTGGATCGGTACAGATATCAGTAGTCTGACAACATACAGGCAAGAAACCAGCAAAGTTTATTTTTGCTGCTTTACAGTAAAGGTGAGTTTCATTTAAAATTCTTCTTACACATTGCAATAATTCATGATTTACAAGTGGTACAATGTCTTTATTTTCGATTAGTGTTTAATGTATCAAATAAAAGCGTATTTAGAATGAACTTACAATAAAATACAAAGGAGTTGAGCTGGGTTACACTGACAACACTGTTGTCCATGGAATATCATGTTAGCGTTTACGGAATAATATGATTTTTAAAGAAAGTAGTTCACTTTCCAATTTATGCTATTTTTATTCACAGCAAAGAAATATTTGAAATCAATCCTATCTTATTGCTAGATAAGCTAAAATAACGTGCGTGATACTTCGTCTGTTGAATTCCAATTTTGATTTCAGATAAAATTTTGATATACAAACTTTTATATGTCGAATCCATACTTGTACAGTATTCTGGAAAACCTTTATCCGTCAACTAACTGCGCGTGTCTAGTGGAATGTATATGAATCAAAGTCTTGCCTTATTCACTTTAGAATTGTGCCTGAGAATGATGGACTGTGTCGATTAAATGAAGCAAAACACGCCATTTTTAAACTTGAATGTCCAGAATAAGTCGATTGATTACTTTCTTTTTCTTAAGAGCTCTACTGGAACTGCGCAAGTCAGTATTCCATATGAACTTACTTAAAAATAAAAGACAATAGACATTGGTAGAGATCTTTTGGTACTCGATCACGTGACGCTATTTTAGCCAAGTTATCGATTGAGAATGAACAAAGTGGAAAATGACCAGAACCACGTGACGAATAATCGCTCAAAATTAATTTTGCTGTTATGTAACTCAAATGGCGTGAGAATCATATTACGTATGCGTAAACCATGATATATGATGGAATGTTATTTGAAATGAAATACATTTTTCGAAAGTTATATTTTTTAAATTTTAAAGAAAATAAAATAAGAATGTTAATAAATGAAAATAAATATTTATCGCATAGAAAAATGATTAGGTGATCTATATCATCGAGAAAGAGGAAAAGCAATTTTCGCACCGCCTTGTCACCTCTGTATCATTACGATTATTGATGTCTGTTATCAAAAGGCATACTAAAATACGAAGCAGCTCAGACTACTGTTACCATTTTTATTGGATTTTCTGTTTCTCATTTTATACAAATAAACACCTACAAATTACGAAGACATTAAAACCCCGTCGAATGTTTTCCCTTATTCGTCAACCGTAAATAGCTTTCAATACACGATAAACGCGTATGTGCATGATCAAAAAGATAGACACGACAGAAGATATCTTCCATTAATTTTAGTATCATGACCTATAAATAGGGGGCTTAATACATCTGCCTGATTTATGGGCTCTAAGAGCACTGTGTGATGCGTCATGGAAGTTTATGAACCTTTTCTTTACCAGCCCAAAATTGATACGGACTGTCACGAGGCCCTTCAGGACACACGGTGCTAATGGTATGGAAAAATGGGAACCAGCCTGGAAATGGGTGAACCTAAAATAGAGTATATATGGGTTAGGCTGACCAGGATTGGTTAATAATGTAAGTTATGTTGTATGAAAAGAATCTTTTGAGAGCTTATCCAAGTTTTAAGTGAAAATAAATAGAGACATTGTTTTATTGGTGGAATTTCAGTCCTTTAACAGTCTTGATTTTGGAACACTCGTTACTAACATTAGCACCTGACTCTTTGGTGCGGAATTGAAAGCACATGCTTCAAACACATGCAGATCCAGAAAATGCCGCGGCTCATATCCTTTCCTCTACACAGAAGCTGACATCCAGGTTTCATCTATACTGATAAACATAGGTTTGATCATGAGCACTCAAAAATTTTAAGTTATTGAATTTTTACTATCATGGTGTTTGCATAGGTTTACAAAAGGAACTGAATTAGTACCGTGAGTCCTTCAGTACGATGTATTATTATATTGTACCGAATGAGTAACAGCCCATTTTATGATAAGAAGAAAGTTAGCAATGTATAATTCCTCGAATGAAGCGCTTACCTTATACACAAAGGAGTTCGGCGGTCCATATTATGTTTTTTGGACCGGTCAGGTTACAACTAATAATAAGGACCTTGAATAAACGAGTTACACGTTTACAAGTTGTGTTTTTGCACCCCGACCGTTTTTGTATAAAAGTGACACGACGCGCGTTGTAAGGTATGCCTTGCTAAATTACACAGCTACTATATATTTAGCAAAAAGGTCATTACTTGTTTGGTAATAATATAACAAATACTGTATGCTGAAAGGTCCTATAAATGTTTTATGGACCAGTAAGTCACACACACCCCAAAAAAAGAAGTTATATGGAAGCGAAAAATGTTTGAATACACGGAACTGTTTATTTACTCTCTTCATGTGTAGATTGCCAATGAATTGTATTTAGTTAAATGGTTGTAAAAAAAGGGATTCATGAAATAAAATAAGTGATCTACTTTGATCCAAATTAACAGTTCTTTTTTACTTGCCTATAATGGGGCAATAAAAATAATTCCTTTCCTCAGGAAACAAATACTCCATGAAGCGGTTGGTGGATATGAGAGACTGGGTCCATGCTAAGATGTTATCAAATCAAAGTTATCGCCTCTATCACTGACAATATAAATGGTTTCAATTTGACCAAGAATTTCTTGTCTGGAGTCTCGACTTATGCAGGTCTGCATTATCGATAGGGCAAAGTGAGCAACGTGTCCAAGGCCCCCGAGGCTCAAGGGTCCCCGTATATTATCGTCTGATTTCACAGGCAGGGCCCCCGAGGCTCAAGGGTCCCCGTATATTATCGTCTGATTTCACAGGCAGGTCCCCCGAGGCTCAGGAGGACCCCGTATATTAGCGTCTGATTTTACAGGCAGGTCCCCCGAGGCTCAAAGGTCCCCGTATATTATCGTCTGATTTCACAGGCAGTGTTGTTAATAGTACTGTAACCATATATATGGACAAGGTAGGATAGCTATGGGCCCTTATGTTGGCTGTGCCCAGGACTCCCAAAGACCTTAATCCGGCCCTGGACTTATGCGTGCCCTTTGAATCTCTATAACGTTGATGCGTGCAACAGTTTGGCTTATTTAGAAAATACTTACATTTACGTTATAGTTTCAATAAAAGTGTCACTCAGAAGATCTCACTAATACAAATAATCATTTCCCCGATTAGACGATGACTTTAGGCTATACAGTACCAGTATATGCCATTATATTGTGTGGGTTTTTTTAATATAGAAATCATCGCAATCTTTCTTCATCTGATTATTAAAGTGGTGGGATGGACTGGTAAAGATCCGCTATTGTCAGACACATAATTTGTATTGAATTTTATATTTTGGGAAGAGCGGTATCTCATTTGGTTGAGAGTCGGACTCGAAATCCAAAGGTCGCGAGTTCGATAACCACCGAGGTTAGCCCGAGTCTTTGGGAAAGGCACTTAGCTCCTGCCTCCTCGGCATGAGAGAGCCAATAATGGAATACAAATCCGTTATAACAAAGAAGCAACAAAAGAAAAGAAGGAACAAATACCCTATAGACTGGTACACTCTCTGCTTAGTCATACAAGTTGAATTTCTCATACAAGAAAAATAGAGTACAGCTCATATATGCTATGGACGAATCAAAACAGACTACGCTGCAGTGGTTGTGTTGTCTGTATATGAAACATTACACATATACAATAAAGGCACCGTTGATAATCAATGCTCCGAAAGCCTTTGTCACTAAATTTATTTTCAAAAGGGTCAGGTAGGTGCATACTATCAGAACATCCATTGTATATGCTAGCATCTGTATGCATGTGTGCTGTAGAGGGGCGTGAAAATCCGTAAGACATATTTTGTTTTAATTAGAAACAGATGAGGAAAACACAACCATATTTCAGCAAATAAATGCGCTTGTTTTGAGTGATTGTGTACTTTTCCGTAAGACACTGTAAAAATACGACTGTAACTGTTTAATTCTAGTTTTCTGTAAGGTATTGTAAACCTGGCTGTAACTGGTTGATTCTAGTTTTATGTAAGGTTTTGTAAACCTGGCTCTAACTGGTTCATTCTAGTTTTCTGTAGGGTATTGTAAACCTGGCTGTAATTGGTTAGTTCTAGTTTTCTGTAGGATATTGTAAACCTGACTGTAACTGGTTAATTCTAGTTTTTGTCAGGTAGTGTAAACCTGGCTGTAACTGGTTCATTCTAGTTTTCTGTAGGGTATTGTAAACCTGGCTGTAACTGGTTAGTTCTAGTTTTCTGTAGGATATTGTAAACCTGGCTGTAACTGGTTCATTCAAGTTTTATGCAAGGTTTTGTAAACCTGGCTGTAACTGGTTCATTCTAGTTTTCTGTAGGTATTGTAAACCTGGCAATAACTGGTTAAGTCTAGTTTCTGTACGGTGTTGTAAACCTGGCTGTAATTGGTTAATTCTAGGCTTAAGTAAGGTTTTGCAAACCTGGCTGTAATTGGTTAATTCTAGTTTTCTGTAAGGTATTGTAAACCTGGCTGTAACTGGTTAATTCTAGGCTTAAGTAAGGTTTTGCAAACCTGGCTGTAACTGGTTCATTCTAGTTTTCTGTAGGGTATTGTAAACCTGGCAGTAACTGGTTAATTCTAGTTTTCTCTAGGGTATTGTAAACCTGGCAGTAACTGGTTAATTCTAGTTTTCTCTAGGGTATTGTAAACCTGGCTGTAATTGGTTAATTCTAGTTTTCTCTAGGGTATTGTAAACCTGGCAGTAACTGGTTAATTCTAGTGTTCTGTAGGGTATTGTACAGCTGGCGGTAATTGGTTAATTCTAGTGTTCTGTAGGGTATTGTACAGCTGGCGGTAATTGGTTAATTCTAGTGTTCTGTAGGGTATTGTACAGCTGGCGGTAATTGGTTAATTCTAGTTTTATGGGTGAGCTACATATACGACAAAAATGCTATCGTAGATACATACAATCCCTAGCATAAATCTAACAATGAATTGCAAATATGGCATCGTTTATACAGAATATGTTGCTGATTATGTCGTCTGACATGCACGTTCATGAATGATGTCGCCTGTCACAAATTAACTTCTTATTAAAGTCTGAATTTATTTATCTGCCAAAATAATTGGGAGCTATTTTGTTCTGTTTTCATGTGAAAATCGATGGTTATTATTTTCTGTATTTCAAGGAATTATTTGTTTCAGAAATTAGCACATTGGTCTTTTTTAACTACTTTAAAATTCAGCATCTTTGCTTTCATTGTGTCTCAATACTAGCTCTCAAATATTTTGGCCTGCAACACTGATGCTCAAACTTGATACTTTGGGCTTCATCATTAGCTCTCTAACGCCATACTTCAGGCTTCAACATTAGCTCTATAACAATACTTTGGGCTTTAACATTAGCGCTCTAACGCCATACTTTGGTCTTCAACATTAGCTCTCTAACGCCATACTTCGGGCTTTAACATTAGCTCTCTAACACCATACTTTTGGCTTCAACATTAGCGCTCTAACGCCATACTTTTTGCTTCAACATTAGCGCTCTAACGCCATACTTTGGTCTTCAACATTAGCTCTCTAACGCCATACTTTGGTCTTCAACATTAGCTCTACAACGCGATACTTTGGGCTTTAACATTAGCCCTCTATTGCGATGCTTTCGGTTTCAGCATATAATGTGATACTTTCATCTTAAATGTTTGTCTTCTAACACGATACTCCCAATCGCGATATATCTGTCTACAACATTTCCTCCCAATCGCGATATATCTGTCTACAACATTTCCTCTAGAACGCGATACTTCTGACTTCAACATTGACGTTCTAACGCTTCCGCGAGATAACGATATACTTCGGGGTTCGATATTCGCTGACGAATCTGAAATCCTTGTATTACCTTGGTGCAAATGGTTTGTTAAAACTTGAGACAAACAATTACGATATAACGTAATTAACATCTTTTCCAGTTATATAAGAACTCGTGAGTTTTAATACACCTTTTAATGGTTTTAATTTACACTTTTTTTTAAAATGAATTATAAATCAGAATACATAATGATAATTTTTCAGAACTTTACTTTCAATAATTAAGTGAGTTTTAGCAACCATAATATGTTATTCCTCTATTTTATTATGTTTATTTCTTTCTCTTATACTACGGCGGATAAGGACAAATAAAAGAGCTAAGTAAACTTGTTCGGCCATGTTAATCCATCATTGTCATGTACACATACACCAGGCTGACACCCTAAACCTCGCCTTTCGTGACGAGAGAATACGATATTATGCTTGCCTTAATTATGACATGTTGTGAAACTCTTGTAACCACGTCTCTATTCTTCAAAACAAGATCTGTATCCGGATACCTTGGAACCGGATTCCAAATACTCTACTCAGGTAATGTTTCTCAGAAAGCCATTTCCAATAAACAACATAAAAGAATAAAAGTAAATAGGAGTGTTCTGTCATCATTATGAACTCGCATGTTCAAATGTTCCATTAGTGGTGATATTTAAACCACGTTCTACGTCCATCTGCCATATGTATCGAGAAAAAGCAGGATGGAGTTTTTGTGGGTGAAAGATTGATGGGTGGTTTGTATTTCCGCCATACATCTTTGCTTACTCCAGTTACTGCAAATGAGAAAGCTTCTCTCGCGAAACGCTGCAGCTTTTCGAATGAGAAACCCAATAACTTTAGAATAGCTTATTCTGAAAAAAAAAATCATTTTCAGTTTTTTCTTTCCACGAGTCAAGAATCCTCATAATATTTGGGTTAAAACAGCAACGACTTTGATACTTAGAGAAATAATTTGATGATATGAACAAAAAGTACGTAAATAGATGCAACACTTGTTATAGTGTCCTGAAAACACCAACCCACTTTCCACCCGTAAAAATCCGGTAACGTTTGGAAATAATTTACAGAGTGCAGAGGGCCTGATAAAAAATAATTTGTATAATTTTTAACACAAGAAATGTCTTGTTTTTGCGTGGTTATGGAACTGAGATACATTACTAGATAATGCAGAGAAAATTATTTTATCGAACCATTCGTTGCTTTAGAGTCTGCTAGCATTGAAAGATGAGGTGTGTGATTGCGTACTTGAGTGCGTTCTTCGGTCTGTCTGTGTGTTTTTATAGTCATGGGGAATAATAAGCATACACATTTTGCAAGATGGAGCATACCTTGTACCATCTTTAAACCCTTCAACCAAAATATAATAGCCCGTTCATTTTCATTCTCTCGAAAATACATTAGTAAATGGGTTTACATTAAAAGGATGGGTAGGTAGAAAGGTGCATTACTATTACGTTCTTTATATAAAAGCAGTTAACCAGTCAAACCATAGGAGTGTAGTTTATGTAAAAGCAGTTGACCAGTCAAACTATAGCAGCGTAGTTTATGTAAAAGCAGTTAACCAGTCAAACCATAGGATTGTAGTGTACGTTAGAAGCAGTTCACCAGTCAAACTCTAGGATTGTAGTGTACGTTAGAAGCAGTTCACCGGTCAAACTCTAGGAGTGTAGTTGATGTCAAAGTAGTTCAACAGTCAAACTATAGCAGCGTAGCTTATGTAAAAGCAATTCACCAGTCAAACTGTAGCTGCGTAGTTATGTAAAAGCAGTTGACCAGTCAAACTATAGCAGTGTAGTTTTTGTAAAAGCAGTTCACCAGTCAAACTATAACAGTGTAGTGTATATAAACGCAGTTCACCAGTCAAACTATAGCAGCGTAGTTTATGTAAAAGTAGTTCACCAGTCAAACTACAGCAGTGTAGTTTATATAAACGCAGTTCACCAGTCAAACTATAGCAGCGTAGTTTATGTAAAAGTAGTTCACCAGTCAAACTATAGCAGTGTAGTTTATATAAAGCACTTCACCAGTCAAACTATAGCAGCGTAGTTTATGTAAAAGCAGTTCACCAGTTAAACTATAGCAGTGTAGTTTATATAAAAGCAGTTCAACAGTCAAACTATAGCAGTGTAGGTTTTGTAAAAGTAGTTCACCAGTCAAACTATAGCAGCGTATTTTATGTAAAGGCAGTTCACCAGTCAAACTATAGGAGTGTAGTTTTTGTAAAAGAGTTCACCGTTCAAACTATAGGAGTGTAATTTATGTAAAAGCAGTTGTCCGCTCCGGTGACTTAATGGTTAGCCAGCCGTAGGATTTTAGTGTATGTAAAAGCAGTATACAAGTGCAGGTTATGTAAAAGCCGATAACCAGTAAAACCATAAGATAGCAGTGTATGTAAACTTTGCTCATCAGACAGTTTAGGAATGTAATTGAAATAAAACAGTTCACCAGGCAAACTATATGAAAGTAATTTAAATAAAACAGTTCACCAGTCAAACTATAGGAATGCAATTTATATAAAACAGTTCACCAGTCAAACTATATTAATGTAATTTATATAAAACAGTTCACCAGTCAAACTATAGGAATGTAATTTATATAAAACAGTTCACCAGTCGAACTATAGGAGTGTAATTTATGCTCAAGATTTCTCCAGTTAAACTACAGGAATGTAATTAAAGCGAAAGAGTGCACCAGCCAAACGATAGGAATACAGTTTATGTCAGAGTTCAAACTATAGGAGTGCAATTTATATTAAAGAGATCACCAGTCAAATCATAGTAATGTCTTTTATGTAAAAGCAGTTAGTGAGATACTGAATCTAATATTTCTTCTTAAAATAAATATAGATACAATTATCTAGTGATTTACTAAGAGCATCGAGTCCATGAGCATGTGATTTACGATCAGTATTGATACCACAAACGTATGAGTTACTATCAATTTCTTCTGAGATGAAAGCAGTAAGACTTTCTGAATGGTTATTAAATAATACTTCGGCATCAGATCACGTTGGCATCAAATCACGTTAGCTTCATACATGGTGTGATTAAAAAGATTCAATGTTTTTATCCACAACGTTTTAAAGCATTTTGGAGAAGATTGGTAAAAAGACACGTGTAAAATTTTAGACTAAATTTCACCTGATTTAAATATTGCAATAGCATTCTTTAAGAAAGAAGGAAATTTACAGGACATAATTGACGACATAATTGACATGACAAAACATTTGAACAGGTGCACATAATTTATCGGCACATGTTTTTAAAAGATTACCTTAGACATTTTCACATTAGGTTCACTCTAAACTCTGAGTACATTTATGTCTAAGATGCATGAAGGTCAATGGATGGAATGCAACAGTGTATATCACATAAATAAACTGCATGACTGGAGTTTAAGACACTTTTAAATAAATTATTGAACATGTTTGCAATGTCTAATTGTAGACGTAAAAGTCTAAATTTTTTAACCTGCCTGCTTTTGTACATTTTACAAAACTACAAAGAATTTTATGGCTTTCTTGAATGGAAAATTCAAGACTTGTGATATAATCTTTGTATTTTATAATCTGGAAGTTTTGTTTGCGTTGTTTTCTCCTACCAAAAATGTATGGTTCGTTTCGAAGACTTTCACGCGTCCATACTTCACTTGTTCTCTCTCGACGCTGTCTCCCTTTCTTTAAATTCAGCAATATACATACTGGATACGCTGCCTTTGAACATTGATACCAGGCGGTTTAAACCAAGAAGACTTGAAAAATACAGTCATTCACAAATAAAATTATCTTTCTGCAGCTGACATATTTTCTTTTAAATAATTATCTAAATTTGCGTATTAGTCACCAAATAGCCTCTAATTACTGCAATAACAATGAAATATCCGGGATATAATTTGCGCTTACATAAAGTTACATAAAATGACATCTTATTGTCCATCGTTTTCTAGGTCTATATACAATATTTTCCAGCATGCGCAATAAGTTGAATAAATCAGTGGCGTTACGGAGGGGGTGGGGGTGCGGACCGCTCCGGGTGACACCATCAGAGGGGGTGACACCAAAATGACTGTCAATAAAATATTTGAATATTTGTGCAAGAAGGATGTCCTTGGAGTGACACCATGAGTTACCGCACATGAGTGTCTATACGATTTTTGAATTATTGTGCAGGAAGGAGGTCCATGGGGGTGACACCATGAGTTACCGCACTGGGTGACACCTACCCTTTCGACGCCACTGAACAAACTAGTTGAAACATATTGCATTTAAAGGTTTCATTCCTGTAGAAATAGTCATCTAAAGTTTTGAAAACACAACGGGTTTTCTGTTTTATTGTTTGTCTTGTCTCTGTTTTGTATTTGCCTTTGAAAAAGACTCATTAAAGAGTCGAAAGTGCTCATGCTAGCTAGATACTAATTTTACACTGTTCGTTGTCAGTTTATTGAATTTATCTTAATCAACCCATGCCACGCGTGATCCCTTGCTGTGCACTTGAAAGGACTGTTACTCGCCATATGGTTTGCATTCTGTACAAAGATGAAGATATATTTCAGTATTGCCATAGCGTAATTAAGAAAATAATATTTAGACGCTATCAAATCTGTAACTTTATGAATATCACTAAAGGAATATAAGTCTCATGCAGGGCTGCGACGGACAGGAGAATCAGATATGCAAATGAAACAGAATTATGCTGTATGCAGACAAAATATGGTATTGATAGTACAGGGGGTTATCAGTACAGTAACTTGTTATTTGTACTTGTATCCCGTCGAGTTTCATAGCGGAAGGAAATCGACAAATCCTGAGACCAGAAGGGTAGAGCTTGACTGATGTCTTCCCGCTATTAAATGAAATGCGACACAAACACCCAGATCTAGTTAATGCACTGATGATGTATTTATTGCATACCACAAGGCCTAAACAACTATTTTAGAGTAAGAAGAAAAGTTTTAATTTGTTGTTTTTCTTCTACATAGATTCCACCCATCTACTTGTATTGCACGCGTCCAAATATAACGTAAATATAGTAGTTCCTTCACGTGGCCGTTGTAATATGACGTCATTATTGACAGCGGAGAATCTATCAGATGTACTTCAGTCATAGTGTTTCACAACACTTAAAACAAAGTGTCCATTGATCTGTTCGAGAGCTGGGTAACCAATTAGTGACAATGCATACTGAAAACAGACGTTAGAATGGCGACATGTCTACCGTTAGTAATACTAATTCAATATGCTCATTATAAACCAGTCATGGCTTCCCAGTTCTTACAATGTGTAAAATTGCAACGACTTCGTCTTATTGCCTTGAACATTCTGTAATTGAACTTCATTCTGGTTGTGTCCGTGGTCTAAAGCGTTCGCCTTGCCGATCATTGCAAACCCACCTCTGTCTGAGTGGGTTCTAGTCTGGAGCTCGGCCGATGTGGGTATGCGAGAAAATTTGCCAGTAGCTTCCCTTGGATCGGTGGTTCTTGCTTGTTTGTTTTTTTAAGGGTTCTTTCTCACCAGTTATGCTGGCCCCCTTGAAAAGTTCATCTAGCGCTGAGAAATGGCGATAACCCTAAACAACAACACAACTCTTTCTGATGGAAATATTTCTAAGTGATTTTGCAAATGCCGTCAATGAACGAGTTTTCTTTCTCATTTTATTCAACACATACTTTATTTGAAGACAGCAAATGGATTGATAGGAGTTATTCCATTATTTAATACCTTTCACAGTATTTAACGATAAACAGATCGCCATCGATAATATTTCCAAAGGATTTTCGATTTGTAAACTGTCAGCCTATCCCAGCTCCAGGAATCGAATCATTTCAACCGAGAGGGCGTTTTACAGACAAGGTGATGGTAACGACAAGGATGTACTTATTTTTTTCTACAAAGTATAGCCGATACGCCTATTAGATTATTTAATTTTACTGTGGAATGTCACGTATGTGTTTTTCTTTAAATCCTCAATACCAAATTTGGATTATGTGGCATAACGTTCCAACAGTTATATTACAAGATTCCAAGCTAGGTTTACGTGATTTTCGGTGCATCTTTACAAAACTAATATTACAATATAATTACACTGATAATATCGGAAAATCTTACATCATGCAATATGTCAATCAGTCAATTAGTGTACCATAAGTTGCACGAGGAACGGGATGATATTCTATACATGTTTAGAAATGGAATACGTTCTTAAAGAATGATTCTTTCTCCTTGTCGTCTACGATCATTCTCCATTGTTCTCTTCCCTGAAATCTCCCAACAAGCAATAAAGAAAGCCACCAATCCCTGGCGTTGACAATCCGGAACAAAATTACACACGTTTTATCTCGAGAATGCACGAGAGATATGTCCCAAAGTCTTAACCATATCGACTCAGGCATTTTTTATTCTTAGTTTATTACCACTTATACATATTTGAGGTGTTGATGACAAGGCATACAAATCTGGCATACTTGTGCAACGTTAGCTAATTAATTTAATTATTAGTTTCCAAAATCACATTTTCTCTGATTGGCAGTGAAAAGTCAGTTATACTGGCCAGTCGGGTGATACATTTCATAAATAATTTAATGACAGATACGAATTCATCAATGCATAACCCTGATTTGAAGAAGAAAAAAAAAAACGATGAGGTGACTGAAAGATCAAGCTGAATTTGTTGCGGTTGGTAATTATATCTCGTTTTATAATGTATGAGACGGTTGGTAATTATATCTCGTATTATAATGTATGAGACGGTTGATAATTATATCTCGTTTTATCATGCATGAGACGGTTGGTAATTATATCTCGTTAGTTAATTCATGAGACGTTTGGTAAATACATCTCGTTTTATAATGTATGAGACGGTTGGTAATTATATCTCGTATTATATTGCATGAGATGGTTGATAATTATATCTCATATTATAATGCATGAGACGGTTGGTAACTATATCTCGTATTATATTGCATGAGATGGTTGGCCATAATTAAAAGCAAAGTTGTTGCCATCAATATTAGTATTTCAGATAATTTTTCCTCAAGTTTGATTTCCATTTTCTATTTGAACAAACATGCTCCATTTGAAGTTAACATTGTCACATAAAACTAATTACCTAGAATTCCAATCATAATCAAGAAAAAGTCAAAATATTTTGGCAATATCAAATGTCGCTATCTTCTCATTAGATCCACAATAATGTTCACTCTTCTTTAAAAAAAAAGATTCCAAAATAAAGAAATGAAAATAATTTTAAACCATGTATTGGAAATCATAGTGACGTTATCATATTAATTTTCTGATGTTATATTCTCACGGTTTTATGCATTTTATTCATTTCGAAACAAAGGTGTTATTACGTTATTTTAAAAATGCTTGTCTTTACCTTTTTTTAGTTCAACTCTTAAATGTCACATAATTTTAATGGCATTTATTTATTTATTTATTTATTTATTTATTTATTTATTTATTTATTTATTTATTCATTTATTTATTTATTATTACTATTATTATTATTATTATTATTATTATCATTATTACTACTACTACTACTACTACTATTATTATTATTATTATTATTATTATTATTATTATTATTATTATTATTATTATGTTCATGTTATAAAGAAAATGATGGTTCTAGTAATACACATAATCTCTTTAAACTGGTTGACGAAAAAAAATTCATTGGAAAACGCTTCTGATTAATTTGGAAAAAAATAAGAAAGTTTCGAGATACAAATCGCTGAATTTCAAACCTAACGTTTGACCTCTTTGAAAAAATAAAACCGGCTATATTTCCTGGACAAGTATTTATTTTTATAACTCCCGTGTAATTTGATGAAATATTTAGTACTTAGAATTCGGTTAAACAAATATTAACGCCATCACATAGTAACATTTAATATTATCAATAACAAAACAACGAGAACGACGACGACGACGATGATTATGATTAACTTGAATTCAGGGATATACACATTCCAATAAATATTATGCAAAAAGAAATGTAATATTTCAAATGAAATATAAAAATGATCCATTCACTGATGATTATCCCAGAACAGGAAAAAATATTTATTTATTTATTTATTTATTTATTTATTTATTTATTTATTTATTGATTGTCTGTAAGTAGTGTCAGCAAGATAGGCGTTTGCTAGAAACACGCGGTTCAGTTCTTTCTTTAGTTTGTTTGTTTATTTGTTTGCTTGGGTTTTTCTTTAACAAAACAAGTCAAAGAAACAAGCAAAAAGACACTTGTTTACATTTGTCACAAAATTAAATATAATATATGTGAGGTCCAGAAAATGCTAGAGAGAGAGAGAGAGAGGTGTACTGAAATGTTTTATTTGCTGGATTATGCTTATTGGTCGCACTACCTTTTTGATTGAGTAAGTGACTTTTATCCGGCATTTTTGAAAGTTTGGGGGACTTTGGGAATTTTCGCTTATCAATCGGTCTCACACTGTAATTTATATGAAATGAAACAACGTTTTATTTTGTTCCAATCAGAAGTTGAACCCGTGCGGATTGTAACGGCACTTATCACTCTGACCAGATTCATCAGCGATAACATTGATAAAAGGGATAATGATCAGAAACAATGTGTCCAACTCATTGCCCTCTCTCCGTTATATATTCAGAATTTAGAATCTTCTGTATTACAACTTCCTTTGATCTGCAATCGCTAAAAATGACTAGCCGAGAAAAGAAACCAATATTTAAAAAATTCGCTACATTCTATTTGCTACAAATTTTTCAAATCTCGCTAACCGGAATTTTTACGCGCGCGTGTGTGTGTGTGTGTGTGTGTGTGTGTGTGAATTTGAAATCCAGAAACAAATCAGTTGGGTCAGAGAGTGAGTTCCAATGATAATATAACATCTACGGGATCTGCTGATTTATAAATACATTCTGGCTGTGTTCTTACCTATAGTTCGGATTAACGGTTACCTACTAGAAGATTGCTATCTCATTTCTTTTGCAACTGGACATTGCCAGTTTCAAAAAGTTTCTTGTTGGACGATTTTTTCGATCGGTAAGCAGCTGTCCATTTCAAAATATATAATAATATTTCCATCACCATTCATATTATGCGATCCTATCACAAAGCAATGCCTTATGGATTTTGAAAGTAGAAAAAGTGGGATATTTTTAAGAAACCAAAAGGACTTACCGTAATCTTCAATGATGTTACAAATAAGGTCCTCTCCGTGCAAAAGGTGAATGATATATACAATTGAAAACACTAGCTATATCTAGCTATGTACGTAAATTAAGCACACAACCAGTCTGTATATATCTCTCTGTCTGTCTTTATGTGTCTCTGTATGTTAATTACAGAAAGTTAACAATAAATTAATAATCAATAAACCAGTCTTTATATCCATTCGCTCGTCCAACTGCATATTTACATACCTGCGTACATACATGCCTACATGCCTACCTACCTACGTATGTATCTATATGCCTAGATACCATATTCTGCTAATATTCGTAAAATATAAACCATGTGTCATACAAATGTTTTAAATGTAGAAAACTAAATTTAAAGTTTGTCCCAGCGTTGTACATACAATGACGATTGGCTCTTCTCTTTCTTGTAATACATTGAAACAATAGATTGCCGTTGCTAAAAGTATGAAGAAATGGTGACGTTTCCAACTCCGATGCTTGCTTTCTTCGTACTGTTGCTTTTCATATCACTATCAACTGCCACACTGCAGGCATGGTAGCGATATGACTGAAAAATTGTTAAAGCTACTTTAAAAATCCAAACACACACACACACACACACACACACACACTCTCTCTCTCTCTCTCTGTCTCTCTCTCTCTCTCTCTCTCCCTTCCTTCGTTTTGATAATGATTCTTATTGTGTAAAGCAATGTATTTACACAAAAAGGTATATTTATTTTTGGGGAAAGGTACAATTTTAAATTTGCTGAATGTTACTATCTTTACTGGAAGAATCACCCTAGGATCGAACGAAGGCCGACTAGTGTCTTCACTCATATGATCTGCAACCTACCGTCAAAGGTTGCATCGTTTTATTTGAAAAATCAAAAACCATATCTTTTGAGATTATCCCTATTAAGTGTTTGAGTTTAAGTTTCTTATGGGAATGTGCAAAAGGAAAATAAACTTCACAGCCAAATAAACTAAACCGGTCTGATGATGTCAAACCAATAACACCTGGACTGACCAAATCAATAACACCCGGACTGACCAGTTCATTAATACCCGGCCTGATGATGTCAATAGCACACGGACTGACCAAATCAATACCACCCGGCCTGGCCAAGTCAATAACACCCGGACTGACCAGTTCACTAACATCTGGTCTGACCAAGTTATTAACACCCTGAGTGACTAAGTCATTAGAGTGATTCCTAGTGTTCCAGTAGTCGATGTCTTAAGTCATAAAGACTGTGACAATAGACCATGACAATAGATCATGACAAAAGACCATGACAATAGAGCATGAAAATATACCGTGACAACAGACCATGACAATAGACCATGACAACGGACCATGACAATAGATCATGACAATAGACCATGGCAACAGACCATGACAATAGATCATGACAATAGACTATGACAATATACTCAGTGATTGCACCGTTTATACCCTATATTAACATATAGCATTATTTTTTCGCGAAAGGAGTTGATCTGTTGACACTTCTTTCCTTTAAAAAAGGAAAGTAAAAGAAAACAGTTCATATGTAGAGCAGACTGATATAGAAAAGCATAATACTGCCTGAGATTTTCAACAGAAAGGAATGATGAAAACAAAAAAGACGTGTTACATAATGAATCAAATTAAACTTAATAATGAATGTAGGGACTTTTTTCACCTGAAGCGAATGACCACAATTGGCCAACGAAATCTTAATTAGTGCTAGCAATAACATTATTGGCGGCTACTTCTCGAATTCTGTAAATGTTGAAAAGACAAATTTTGAACTGCCCGATGTTTAGACTTAACCCCCCCCCAATCCATTACAATTAATTGATAGAGTAGCGATTTTTAAATTGCACAGAAGCAAGTCATACATACATACATACATACATACATACATATATATATATATATATATATATATATATATATATATATATATATATATATATATATATATATATATATATATATATATATATATATATATATATATATATATATGCTGCTTTCTCATTTATGTAAGTTGCTTTTTTATTTAAATAAGACTGAAATATAATAGTCCCTTACTTCGCTGAAATCATTTGAGGTCCATCACTGAAACACATTTTTACAGGATCGGTTTAAATTTCTTGTTTGAATCGCATTATATTAGTGAATCGCTTCTGTTCCTTTTCATGGAGGAGGAGACTTTGTTCTGACAAATACCATTTAAGATGAGTTTTGTATGCAAGTAAGGACATGGGAATGCAATGAATGGGAAAGTATGTAATTTACAGTATATTCTTACATCGAACTACGTATTAGTTTCCGTCTTGGACTATCTAGGTGGCATGCAGCAGGTCATCTCGTGTCATGTTTGCATTCACGAATTTTCGGGATTCAAGTTTCAATATCGCTAGTTATTATTCGTTTCTGGCTAATGTGTCTGCCTTTGTGTAAAGTAACTGTATTTGTCAAAGCTATATAACGAATCGGTGTTGCGTACCAGTCAAGTCTCGATCAGTAATAAGTCTTCACTTTTTCCATGTCCGATAAAACACTCCAGAAAGCAGGGGCGTTCTCTGAGCGTGGGCAGTACACATAAAATTGGAAGTGCCTGGTAATAAATGGAACCGCAGTTAATCAACGAATCAGTTGAGAGGTAACATTTGAATGTAGTTCTTACTGCAGCTGATAGCAGGCTTCCATAACGGTATTGTCCGGTATCAGGTAAGTTTATTTATCAATCCTATTTATTAGAAATAATCTGGAACATAGAAAACTGACGATATTTTTACTACTTGTCTGTCATCAAAGTTTTCTTTTTTTCACTTCTGAAATGTAGCATTAACATTCTTAAATATATATATATATATATATATATATATATATATATATATATATATATATATATATATATATATATATATATATATATATATATATATATATATAGACACAGAAATATGGAATAAAAGAGGTCACAAGGCCCTTTGATGTGATTAGATTATGAATAGCATGGTCAAGTTTACCAACAGCTTCAGTCTTATATCAATCTTTTCCAGAAACCGCTAAAACGTGATACAGTACTGTCCAGTCAATGCCAAAATTTGATACAGTACTGTCCAGTCAATACCTAAACTTTGACACAGTACTGTCCAGTCAATCGTTAAAATATGATGGAATACTGTCCATTTAATCGCTAAACTGGAGACAGTGCTGTGCAGTCAATCACTAAAACTTGATACAGTATTGTCCAGGCAATCGCTAAAACTTAAATGCAATACTGTCCAGTCAATCGCCAAAACTTAAATGCAATAATGTCCAGTCAACCGCCAACACTTGATACAGTATTGTCCAGTCAATCGCTAAAACTTGATACAGTACTGTCCAGGCAATCGCTAAAACTTGATACAGTACTGTCCAGTCAATCGCTAAAACTTAAATGCAATACTGTCCAGACAATCGCCAACACTTGATACAGTATTGTCCAATCAATCGCTAATCCTTGATACAGTTGTGTCCAGTCAATCGCTAATCCTTGATACAGTTGTGTCCAGTCAATCGCTAATCCTTGATACAGTAGTGTCCAGTCAATCGCTAATCCTTGATACAGTAGTGTCCAGTCAATCGCTAATCCTTGATACAGTTGTGTCCAGTCAATCGCTAATCCTTGATACAGTAGTGTCCAGTCAATCGCTAATCCTTGATACAGTAGTGTCTAGTCAATCACTAAAACGTGATAGCGTGCTGTTCAGTCAATCGCAAGAACATTCGGGCAGTACTGTCCAGTTAAAAAAAATTACCCTCACGCTGGTATCAAAAGCGTCCGTAATTTTGTATGTCCCATCTAAAGTCCCATTACATATCCCAAACTACTTGGTGGACATTCATGAAACTTAGTGATATTTTTGTAGCCGTATTAATTTGGTGATGAAAGACACACATATATATAACCAGTTTAGTGGTAGTACGTATTACAGATATTGAAGAAAAATATTAAATGATTCATACGCATTTGAAAAGAATGAATTATTTAAACACAATCATTGTCATATTACATAAGCTAGAAACTAGAATGCCTGATAAATTAGGTCATCCGCTCATATTACATTTTAATAGCCAAGGAACATTATCTTCAGGTAATTAAATCAACATTTGATCTCCTTGCCTTTCCTACTCTTTTGTCTTTCGTAATGGTCTGTGCTTTAGGTAGAATTAAGTGGTAGCACTGGTGAAGGGTTTTCAGAAATATTTTTGTGAAGCTTTGGTCTTATAATTTTCGAAATTTTAGACACAACTTTTGTACACGTAGTTCCTTCCTTACGTGCGCAGAATGTAATCCATCGATCAAAATGTAAAAGTGTATTTAAATTTAATCGTGACCGCTCCGATGGCGTAAGTGGTTAGAACATCGGATGCGGGAGGTCGCGGTTTCGAGTTGGTACTACCAGCTGCCTCGCTTGGAGCTCAGCATTAAGAGGTTAGTGTTAGGACTGGTGTCAGGATAATGTGACTGGGTGGGACATGATCACACACGTCTGCAACATGATGCCCCAGTGCTAGACATCACTATAAACTGCCACACTGCAGACATCGTGGCGATATGATTGGAAAATTGTTCAAGCTGCGTTAGAAATCCAAATCACATACACACACACACACACACACACATTTACTCGTCAAAGAAGAAATTCGTTATATAAATGCACACATATTCACAAGTTGTTTTTTATAGTTTTGTTTATATTTTTTAAGTTATAAATCGTGTCCAACAGCAAAACTGCACAGACCCAGTTCTGCCCTCTCATAATGTGTTGTCTCATGTGGGCCTTTGCAGTTTGTAAGAAATAAGAAAATAGCATAACAAACAATATAAACACTGACCTGGTGGTGATCAGGGTCTATGATGGTGCACTATGTGATCAGGGTCTATGATGGTGTACTATGTGATCAGGGTCTATGATGGTGCACTATGTAATCAGGGTCTATGATGGTCACTATGCGATCAGGGTCTATGATGGTGCACTATGTGATCAGAGCCTATGATGGCGCACTATGCGATCAGGGTCCATGATTGTGTACTATGCGATCAGAGTGTATGATGGTGCACTATGCGATCAGAGTCTATGATGGTGCACTATGTGATCAGGATGTATGATGCTTGCAGTTGGACATATCGGTGAGTATATACGATAATAATCAGAGTAATGACTGTATCAGCGAATGAATCTCAATATTGATGTCGGTAAAATCAACGATAAACAGCCATTAGGACTGAGAGCACTATGCTGTCAGGTGTGATGCGGGATCTACAAAATTTTATCTTTCAATAATTACTAGACAACCCTTTAGAAAATGTGATAAAATTAGGAGAACAATCCCCAACTTGAAGATATCTGTGATGGTTGTATTGTCACGAATGGCGGTATTTATTTTACCGGTGACAGCTCCACAGTAACATTCGAGTCCTCAAGTAGTTCAATACAAGATTGCTATCTATTCTTTTAGATTCCAGAAAATGTTTAACTTAATCTGGAAACTTGCTAAATTAGAATTCCATTCAAATGGATTTTATCTTACTCACCTGGAAATTTGCTAAATTAGAATTCCATGCAAATGGATTTTATCTTACTCACCTGTGTTCTTAATAACAGATTAATAATCGTTGCAACGATCATCCAGACATGTTTCATGATACAGCGTAAGATTTCTAACCAAGCTATCGGCACCAGGCACCAAGTACATATTCACATTCATACAGATACACAAACATCTATCTATCGATCTATATATTTATTTATTTATTGCATAATGTGTGTGTGTGTGTGTGTGTGTGTGTGCGTGCGCGCGCGCGCGTGCGACTTCACTGATCCAGCTAGATAGAAATAAAGGGACATTAGCCCTCTCCATCGTTGACTATTTTCTGCCCTCAGCACCCTTGTCTCTCCCACTCATGCACTCCACCCCCTTATCCCTTGTCTGCTCTCCAGGCTCTCCTCTCAGCCTCTCCCCAGATTACTAAAACACCTTCTTAATTCATTGTTGTTTGGAATTTATTACGTTTATTTTTCCTGTTTACTGAATGCATGATAAATGTAAGAAATTGCTATTGTCTTTTTCACTTACCTAAAAGATTAAATTTTAATTTTATGTATATAAAGTCTTTTTATACCATTGTTAATAAACAAAAGTGTCATTTCTTTCAACATATGTTTCCCCCGTGCGGGCAGTACCCGTATTCCCTCCCCTCTGAATGAAATTTCTAGCTGTAAGAATGTCTACGTATAATGTAGAGAAGCAGTAAAAGAAAGAAAAAAATATTTTTTAACATGGTGGTTTTCGTCGGTAAACTAATAATTATTTTATGGTCACAGTGTATGAACTGAAAAATTTTAATATACGTGTAACCCCTATATAATATAAACTTTAGTGTCCAGGCAAGAACTATGACATTTTTGTCAGCTATAATGTATGCATTTTGATAAGAACACAATTCAGCTAATTACTATGCAACACGAAGGCAATTACTGCGTAATATTTTATCTGTTGAAACGACCAGGCTTTGTTGTATAACGCATACACCTTCGGACTGTTTCATGAGTATGTCTATAACAACCCGTCAGTAACCAATAATACAACACTCAACAAATATATAATGTTTATCATTTCAAATTGCAAGAAGCGTTTAAGTGTGTGTGCATGTGTGTGTGTGTGTGTGAGAGAGAGAGAGAGAGAGAGAGAGAGAGAGAGAGAGAGAGAGAGAGAGCAGGGGCGGGTTAAGGCTCACTGGTGCCCTAAGCACTGACAAATCTTGGTGCCCCCCTCCTTTCCACGTACACCTGGGAAGATAACCCTAGGGTGCACCATGATCAAGAAACAGAACATTATGATCGATTTGCACTAGTTTTTCAATTTGTTTTTTACAAATCTTCATTCGTTTAATTTTTTTCACCCTTTTCTCAACTTTGTGGTGCCCCCTTTGGCCCTGGTGCCCTAAGCCCGTGCTTAGTCTGCTTAATGGTTAATACGCCCCTGAGAGAGAGAGAGAGAGAGAGAGAGAGAGAGAGAGAGAGAGAGAGAGAATGAATTATCAATTATTTCTTTATGGAGTTTTAGATGTAATGATTACTTATCAAACAATTCCACTCTACAACATGATGACAGTGCATGATGATACGGTTTATCAGTTTATGAATCATAACATTTAACAGAAATTTACTATTAGAATTGTTGAAATATTAAATAAATCTACTTATTTACTTTATGAGAAGCAGAACATTTGAATAGGCTTCAAAGTTTCCAGTATTACTGTGGATTTGATTGGCTACCGATCGACCAGTCAGAAGGTGATCAACATTCTCAGATATTTTGCAGAATTTGCGGTGTTTCTGTCGCAAATTTTCATTTCATCGGATCGGCAATAAAACTAAATCAGCGATTATAAAACCACCATCAACGTCCTCACACACAACATTGTTATTTCCTAATTCCACTGGTATAAGATTAATGACAGCAAGGGATTAATGACAGCAACGGATTAATGACAGCAAGAAGAAAGGGGGTCCTTCTCCTAGTGGTACATTTTCTACTGACTCGTTTAATAGTTTTTCATATTTTCTTTTTTCATCACCTTACCTTAAACTTTTTCAGTCTTACCTAGAGATCCATACAATAGTATGCACTGTTGCTGCCAGTGAGGTCTTACAAGCAAGAAATTAAATTTCAGAGCAAGCAAAATTCCATCGAATTGACGCAACTAAGTTTTCAATCAGATTGTCTCCCCCTGAGCTGAGCTGATTATCTATTGTAGAGAACAAATCACGCATTGCACGTGCAGTAGATTCAATTCGCGGCGTAGGCAATACCGTATATATATATTTTTTTAATTTTAACAAAAATATACAACGACGAGTTGATGTGCAACGAAACAAAAATAAAAACACAGTGAATTACATCGAACATAAACAGTCACGCAAAAACCTGTATAATATAATTTTGATGGGTATATATTGAGGGAAATTTTCAAATGACACCATGGCTATTAAAATTTAAAGTTCATTATATACTGACCAACATTCGACTCTTGGGAATGGATGCGTTGTTTTTAACAAGCTCAAAATTTATGAACAATACAGTTTAAGTTTTCTTATTTTCATTTATTTGTTTACTGAGGTAATCACTACATCGTTCCTTCTTGTCAGTAGTATAGAAGTGTGAAAAAACTGTCTCGAATCGGAAAGAAGTGTTTATTTTCACAGCATTTCAGTTACTGCATTTAAACAAACACAGCGTTTTCTGCTGGTTTATTTTCACAGCATTTCAGTTACTGCATTTAAACAAACACAGCGTTTTCTACTGGTTTATTTTCACAGCATTTCAGTTACTGCATTTAAACAAACACAGCATTTTCTGCTGGTTTATTTCACAGCATTTCAGTTACTGCATTTAAACGAACAACGTTTTCTGCTGGATTATTTTCACAGCATTTCAATTGCTGCATTATAACAAACACAGCGAGTTCTGTTGGTTTATTTTCACAGCATTTCAGTTGCTGCATTATAACTAACATAGCGTTTTCTGCCGGCATATTTTCACAGCATTTCAATTGCTGCATTATAGCATACACAGCGCTTTCTTTCGGTTTATTTTCACAGCATTTCAGTTACTGTATTTAAACAAAAAACGTTTATTTCGAAAGAATCCGACAGGAATTAACACAACTTGCAGATCAGAGAACCAATACCTGGAACAAGAAACAAATTGTCAGTAGACTTGGTGGAAGTCGAATTATAGAACCAGACAATAATCATTGTTTGCTTATGTCAGCAGATCCTAATGCGGCAAAGATGACAGGGAAGAAGAAGAATAGAGCCTCCCCTGCGAGAGAAAAATCATCTCTCAAGAAAATATAAAAGACAAAGACGAAGAAGACAATGTGGTATTCCACAAGAAATACAATAAGAAAATTCGGACTCCTTTAAATGTATCATTGTTATCGCCTAAGAAAATTGACAATGAAGAAAAACATTCACTTCGAGTTACATTATAAATGCATGCCAAAAACAAATGTGTTTATGCTACCAGGTATTACGGTAACTTCTTTCAGACTTTTTCCCTTGTATAAGAATGTATTAAGCGACATGAATTTACAGCTGGGATAGGTGTGGTTTTTATTATAAAAATCAGTAATAACTTTATGTCGATTCGACGAGTAAATTTTTGTCCATTAAACCCAAGTTAAGAGCCCACAAATCGCGTTGACATTGAAAAAGCAATCCATTAATGTGCACGCTGATTGTGCAAAGAAAATCTCTCCAATTCCATGCCGGATTGTACAAAGAAAATCTATCCAAGTCCGTGCCGGATAACAGGATAGAACGCATAAATATATAGTACCATGCACGATCTCAAATATGAAAATGAGCACAATGAAAAAAGCCCACAACGAGACAAAACAAAAACAAAAGAACCAAAAGAGATGGTTCTTGCATGATATTGTTTTCGACGACAGGCTTACTCCAAGTGGTGATTTGATTTATGTCTTGATTCAGATTAAAGGTTATAAGTTATTCGCAACTTCGTTGTACAATGTGATTTTATTCAATAACAGAATGAAACATATGCATGCAAAAAAATCTTACAAATTCATGAATCCAAATCTAAGCTCTATCGCTTGTTTCACCAGTTTTTTCAATCGCTTATTTAAGAACGTGCATAACATGCGTCCGTTTTTGTCTGTGCATGTGTGTGAATGCTTGACAAACAGGGAACTTCGAAATTGTAATAATGCTGGAATATATATTAAGATGGTCAGATGTTACAAGATATGCTCCAGACTCGACTTGGAGGTGGATGTTAACTCTGAGATTATCTATCAGTTTATTCATTCTTCCAACGCGAACTAATTTAAGCGATGCAGAAATCCGAACAGTATGTGTCAAGAAGTATTTGAGGTAAAAGAGGTAAACAGACAGGATATTTAGTTAAAAATTCTACGAGTGATCAATATCTTTCGTATCGATCACATATTCATTCGACTTGACGACAAATGATCACATATTCGTTCGACTTGACGATAAATTCGATAATACAAAGAAAATCACTGTCTATATTTTTTTGTTGTTGCCCCTATTTGTATTTTACATGACTGATAAATCTATTTAGTTTTAGAAAAAGAAAAAAGATGATGAATTTGGTAAGACTATGAAGACACAAACTGGAAGTGTAAATTAAGTATATAAGAAATTTCTACTGTCACTGTATACATTCTTTAACTTCTGGCAGATGTCGGAATTTCATATTTTTGGTTCAGTTCTAATGTATTAAGCTGAGTAATTGTTGACAAATTTGCGAAAATTAAACAGAATGACGGAGCGATAGGGAATATACTTTCATGATAAATATTATGTTGCACTGCACGTACCATACATCAGTGGTATATTGTACATGAAGTAAATGGTTGTAATCATTGCAGGCTTGTATCATATAGCAATGATACATTTTACCTCAAGCAAATGGCCTGAATCATTACACGCGCCGTATAGCAGTTATATAATTTACCTCAAGTCACTTACCTGAAAGGAAACTCCACATCTTAAAAATGGGGATCATATTTACTGATGCATGAAACTGAATGAAGGAAATTTGGAAAACAGAACCCGAAGAGAGCCATTGATAGGGTTGCCGACCACAGCCTTTCTTGTCATAATCACGGAATCTAATTCCGTGTCACAGCTGTACAAAAATAACTGTTTCACATTTTCCAAAACTTGTATCCTGTCACGAGACGTTAGACTTCTGCATCGCGAATAAGGTGCAGTTAGCCTCAAAGTGTGTTACAAAAGATGAGTTGGTAACGATATATTTTCTCTTATTATCTATAATTAGGAAACTGCTCGATGACGTTTGCGGATATCTCTAGTAATCACTTTGTCCATCCGTCCATCTCTGAAGAATTGGGCTTATGCAAGATAATTTTGCTGTCAATAATTTTATTTTAATCACAGTTTAACTTTGCCAAGGCTTATTTGGTCTGACCTGAATTTGGCAGGTAACTTTTATATTGATTAGTCCCTAAGGGAGTATGGTTTCCGGTATTTCACGATATGTTTCACGTGAATTTAGTGCCCATCCTCCTGACATTGATTTCCGCAGTATTATATGCAAAGAAACTGGGACACTTCAACCAAATTTTGCATGCAACTTAGAATTGACGAGGCACTGAAAGATATCGCTTTTTAGCACAACACTACATCATCATTTACAGCAGTTATGTCCCTTTTGCCGTACTTCTGACTGGTTTCCGCATCGTAAATTTAGCAAGGTTCCTTAGAGCTTAACCTCATTTAAGAGACAACATTATGTGTATGTATCCTTAAATGAGTTTTGACTTTCAGCGTTCTACAACATCGTTTACAGAATTTATTTCAAAGAAGACTAATCAAATAAAAAATCTACAACTAATCGGAATTATTAATTTATTAAATAATTTTATTCATAAACAAATGTCTCATACAATTTTTTGACACGAATCCAACATGCAAATACAGTCTTGAAATATTATATCGATATGCATTATTTGACGAAAGAGACGTTATAGGTAATAATGAAATGCAATACGTATAGAATACGTATAGAATATGTATTGCAAACATGACGAAAATAATACTGGATATGATTGGTATAAAATTTTAATAAACATCAAGGTTACACCTGAATGAGTGCTTATTGATTTGCAATAATAACTTGTCACTAGTGAAATTCAGACTTGTCACTGGTGAATTTTCAGACTTGACACTAGTGAAATTCAGATCACTATCAGCACAAAATTCATATTTCATGGCGCAGTAACAAAAGCATAAATTTCTTGACAAATACTTAGTTAAGTCTATACGATACTACGCATTTAATCAAACTATCTTTGCAGGAGGGGTCAGAGGTCATATGAAGGCGAGACTGATTTCATATTAAATGTCAAAGTCTGTAGGCTTGTATAAAAATATAACATGTTATTTTATTAAATAATGCAAAAGCTAATTATTTTTTCTCCAACAGTTACCCGTGAAGAGAAACCACCGGGACATGGGAATTAATTAGTCATGATATATTTCTTTGCTGGTTTTATTCCCACTTTACTTGATTCTGCTTGTCTTTACAGGCGTTGTACACAATAAATAATATAACTTTGTCGACCACTTCAGTTATATGTCGTTAACAGTTTGGTCGACCCTATAACTGAGCCAAACCATTCTTTTACTAATACGTACACGGAAAACTGGATATATTTGGGTCACTGTCACATACCATAAAGCACGTGTAATACGCGGACAAAAAAAGTGTGACAGACCCCATTTATGTGATGTCACAAAAGTGTAACAAAGATATCGTCATCTAAAGCCGTATTCTTAACAGCATTCTATAATCTAAATCTGTAAAGAGATTCCTAAAACGATACCTCATGTGCTGAAAAAATGGCGTTAAACCCAACAACAACAACAACAAAAACAACATACCTCGATACATGTTATTTCAAGATATACATATTTAATATGTAATGAAATGAAATATGGTGGGTCTGTAATGTTGGAAATATGAAATAATTATAGTTTTTCTCAAACAATTACCGTGCATGCTTTGCCACTACAAAACGTCTCAAAACGAAATCCATTGGGACAAAATTATGCTAGAAAGGTTTTCGGCTTACTGTTATTAAATTTTACCTTGTACGGCTTTGGGCTGTTTCGAAACCGTTGACTACCACATGCTCTTGTTAAAATTGTTAGCTGACCACACCCACTGGCCAGGGGTTAGGTGGTCAGCTGACCACATCAATAGCCAGGGGTTAGTGGATAAGCTGGTCACACTTAAATGCCAGATGTTAAACGATCAGCTGACCACACTTAACTAATAGTGCTTTAGCTAACCACACTTAACTAATAGTGCTTTAGCTGACCACACTTAATAACAAGGAGTTAAAGGATCATCTGACCATACTTTACTGCCAGGGGTTAGGTGTTCCAGCTGGTCATACTTCACCGCCAGGAGTTAGGGAATATGAAATACATTCTTAATTGCTGGAGTCAGGGGATCAACTGCCACACTTAATTGCCAGGTATTATGGGATCAGCCCGAATACACTTAATTGCCAAGTGTTTTACGAAATCGCTCTACGAAATATACTTAATGAGATTATGGGGCTTAGCTGACCACACTTATTAGCCATGATTTAGGATAGAAGTCTCAAACACGCGGCCCGCCAAACCGTATCCTGTGGCCCGCAAAATGATTGGCGTCACAAGGTGTCAATAGAGATAACAACGGTGGTGCATCCCTTGGGCCATCACTCACCCGACCCTCAGGTTGATTAAAGTTTGAGACGCCCGAGTTAGAGTATAAGCTCGCCACGTTTGATAGCCAGGGGTTAAGGGATATGTGGGTATAAGCTCGCCACATTTGATTGCCAGGGGTTAAGGGATATGTGGGTATAAGCTCGCAACATTCGATTGCCAGGGGTTACGGGATATGTGGGTATAAGCTCGCCACATTCAATTGCCAGGGGTTAAGGTATATGCGGGTATAAGATCGCCACATTCGATTGTCAGGGGTTAAGGGATATGCGGGCTACACTTAATTTTCAAAAGTCATGATATCAGTTATAGAAAACATTTGTTTTCAGTTGTTTTTTATGTAAAAGGTATTAAATCTGTTTTTGAATTGGATACGTACTGTATAAAAAAAATGGAAGACCTATATATAAGCAATACTGGGAAATAAATGCGATTTTATCTCACACTGTTCAAATCCTAGAGGAATATCTAGCTTGTCAAGCAGTTATTTTTGGATTATTCTTTACAGAACGGATATAGATATGCCATTGTCAGGCATTATAGTTGATTGACATCAACATATATCGACAAAACATAGACAATCCTATCTGACACTTACCACATATCATCATATATCGTGTTGCTCTGTGTGTGTGTGTGATTAGGATCTTTAACGTCCCTTCAACTAATTTTCAGTCATATCGCTGCGATGTCTGCAGTATGACAGTTTATTGTGATGTCTAGCACTGGGGCATCATGCCGCAGACATGTAACATGATGTTCCACCCAGTCACATTATCCTGACACCAGGTCGACCAGTCCTATTACTAACCCCATAATTCTGAGCGCCTAGCGAGGCACCTGTTAGTAACATTTTTTATAAATCTTTGATATGACTCTGCTGGGGTTCGAACCCGCGACCTACCGCATCCGAGGCGAACTCTCTAACCACTAGGCCACCGAAGCGGTCCCGTCATATATCGACATAACAGAGACAATCCTAACTGACATTTGCCAACATATCTCGCAAGAGCTTAGACAGTCCTAAGATACGCTAACCAACATAATCGACAAAACAAAAGTAATCACAATTGATACTTACCAACATATATCGATTAAATACAGACAATCCTAATTGAATATAGACAATCCTAATTAAATATAGACAATCCTAATTTGTATACTGAACTTATAAAGAAGAAAAATATAGTTCACAATTACAAACTAAATATGCAAAAAGCAGGAGGTGACTGACACCAGAGCATGGGAAGTTTATAAACATGGTGGGAGTGTAACATTGGAACATATAACTAAGTAAACAAGCTGGACTTGAATTTTTTTGGCATTTAATTACAAATATAAAAGATATCGCTATTGATCCAGGATAGTTGGCATACCATTATATTATTCCAGAATATAGGACAGATAATTTTATTTATCCAGTATGTGGGACAAGTCATTCTATTAATCCAGAATTTGGGACAAGTCATTCTATTAATCCAGAATTTGGGACAAGTCATTCTATTAATCCAGAATGAAGGATAACTCATTCTATGGTTTTAGGTAACAAATTGCTTTTGATAAAGTCGAAAAGGGCAAATGTTCTGGAAATGTTCAAAATATAAAATAATCAAGCTACTGCATACGTATAAGAGCATTATAATTTCAGTGAGTCGATTCAAACAGAAAAACTACACCCTTATCTCATTTAAAGTTTGAGAATTCTTTGTTGTTGTTGTTGTTGTTATTGTTGTTGTTGAAATGATTCTGCTCGAAATTATAAGTTCACATGCATCTTACAAGAAAACAAAGAAAAATCATCTCTGCCTAGATACGGTGCCTAGATACGGTGAAAGGCACATACAGCGTCGGTATTTACTATGCTCTCACAATTATCCACAGTGGCAAAAGCGGTCACCTGTTTTGTTCGGTACTATTCCGATGTTATCGTAAGAACACATACTTTTTTGGACATTCATCACCATCCGAAATACATTACGTCATTCATATCTCGTTCATTGTTTCGTCTATCTAGTCTTCATTGTTATTCACGCAGAAGATTTGACGTATTTGTCACACATGAAAAACACGTGAAATGTGATGATATACTGGGTTACCCTTGACAAGCACATGCAATGGTATGATAATGGGATTACCCGTGAATGGCACGTGAAATCTGATGCTTTATTTAGGTCACTCAAGGCAAGCATGTGGAATGTAATGGAGGAAAAAAAATCATAGTCAACATCTGACCATGTAACGTCCAAAGAAGTGAAAATAGTATTGAATTTTATTATTATTATTATTATTATTATTATACACCTCGCTGCACCGAATGTCTAAAAAAAACCCCAAACAATCTCTACCGACGGCAGGTTTTGTTTTCCAGACAACCCTGCAACTCGGTGTATAACCTATTCCTTTAACACCGATTCTAAAACATGATTGATAGCATGCTTGTTCGTACATGAGAAAGGTTTATAGTCTTATTTCGTCAGGCTTCCAGTCAGATCATTACGGAGATAACTCGGTTGAGAGTATTTTCCAACTCTAGACATGAATGGCAGCCTAATCCACAGGCTTCATTATTGAAAGACTGAACAACAAAACGAAAGTCTTGACGTATGCTAATTGACAAATAAACCAGTCCATCTTAAACGGTAATCACATTTAGCTAGCTTAACTGACGCCGTAAACCATTCCAGACAAAACATTAGCGAATAATTTTACATGTGTAAGAGTTGATGAGACTCTTAATTTAAGGGGCAAACAGCTTGAAACATCTTTGCTAGATATTATTGAGAATTTTTTTGTGTTCCCATCTATCCAGAAACTCAATTAAAATATTCGATCATGCTTCGGTGACTGTTCTTGTCCTGTCGCTAGCTTTACCTTTAAAATAAACACTCTGGAAGAAACAAATGTCTTGTAAAGCTAGAACAAGGCTTTCCAAAATTTGGAAAAGTGATTTGATTGGCTGGTGAGATGAGGTGAAGTCATACGTGATTAAAATGAAGAGATTATATTATCTTACACGTAAACATTGACAAGTCTTCTGTGTCGTCTGTTTCTAAAGACAATGTGTTTGATTATATCCATTAAGCTGTAAATATAAGTTTGTCTTCAATGATTGCAGAAAGTACACTTAAATAAGCTTTGAGTCAGAGAGAAATGTTTCTACAATTTACCTTGTACATAGTTTCACAGAAGCGCCTACTGTCGGTAACAGCGATCAAATAAAGCATTTTGCCAGACTCTCGTATGAACTTATGAAGCCACGCAACTAACGGAAGACTGCTTCACTTTTATACTAATTTTTTTTTTGCGGATTCTGGGTAATTCATGTTTGTTGCACGAGCCAAGTAAACATAAAATAAATTGTTTTTTCGAAGTTGTTATCGATTCTAGGACTAATATTTTGAAATGCACTTTGGCTTAAATGCATGACGATTGGTGATAGGAAATGTGAGTTTGTATTGTTTTAAAAGATAACTTTGTCATAATGCAAGGAATGGGTACGCGAACATTGTAAATTGAAACTACGGATTTTAGAGAGTAAAATAAGATGGCCGGTTTTATGATTTTTGTTATTTTCATTTTGTGCAGAACTTAAGTACGCACAGTCAGTCATCAGTTATTTGTGGGGATTAGTGCCGTATAGCCCTATATGTAAGCTGAAGTGCCGTATATCCCTATCTGTAAGCTTGAGTACCGTATAGCTGTATCTGTAAGCTGAAGTACCGTATAGCTGTATCTGTAAGCTGAAGTACCGTATAGCTGTATCTGTAAGTTGAAGTACCGTATAGCCCTATCTGTAGCTGAAGTACCGTATAGCCCTATCTGTAAGCTGAAATGCAGTATAGCCCTTTGTGAGGGCTTAAGTGCCGAATAGCCCTATTTGTCGGCGGAAGTAAGTGGTCTTAATTTGTCGTATTTCCCTATTAGAGGAATTAAGTGACGTATAGCCCTATTTGTGGACTTAGGTACCACATAGTCCTATTTTTGTGCTTACATAACATATTGCCATATGTGTGGGTTCAAGTGCCGTACAGCCTTAATTGATGTTTTCAGTTTTATAATGAATTAAGATTAAATTTAGCTCGGACCAAAATATAGACCCTGTCTAATTTGTATAACTACGAGAGGGAAATAATAGTGTTACGAACCTGTTATTGGTAGGTACGTCTCTGTATACAGCTTTCTTAGATCTTAGCGATTCATTTTTTATGATATAGACTCTGTGTTAGGAAGTTCTATGTCGGCCTGTGTACTTAGCCAATTTTTAACAGCTGACGTCATAATGTATAATATTCCCGAGACGTTATGACATCGATTAGTTTCGTAAAATGGACCATCGCTTATTTCTTAACATATGGAATTATCTGGGTATTTGTTGGTATATTGGTTCTGTGATTGAGATATGAATGTTTCTATTTATTCCATATTTGGGTCGTGTTTAGTATTGCATAGGCCAAGTATTTATATTAGACTTGGAAATTTTTATTGATAAATCATACAAATATGAAACAAGGGAAACATCACACGAGTTGAAATTTCAGTTTCTTATGGTGTGGCCATTAGATGATTATTAGAGAACAGTAAATTCATAGAATTTGCGAGGTTAAGAACCCTTAAGTTGAAAAAGACTGTTATCTTTAGTCCTTGGAAATTAGGAAACATGGATTATCTAGTCGCATGCATGTGGGTGTTTCATTCCAGTGTACCCTTGGTATGAGACTCCTTACCTGTAATTAATGTCAACTCTTACCTGAATTGAAATAACTAGTAATTAAACCATATGGTCCAAGATTAAACTTGATAATCCCCTCTTCACTCTACCAGTGTATTGTTTACAATAGGGTTAGTCTATTATTCTCAATACGGTAATTTTATTGTATACAATATGGTTGAAGGGTTTAACTAATGCACAAAACAGAGCGATGTCATAATCTTTTCAAACCTATTAAATGACCCTTTTATGAATGTTGATAACGATTCCTTCAGACATGTTTTCAGGAAAAGTTTTGTTATGAAAATAAAAAAAAAAATGTTTTTTTTTTATTTAAAAAAAATTCACAAAATTATGAATGTTAATTCATCATTAAAGGTGAACATAAAATTCATTCATGATTTAACTGGTCCATTGATCTTTCCACGTTTGAATTCGCTGATGGCTTAACTTATCACTTCTTCTGTAATATCTACATTTAGCAGTTCCAATCAAGACTACCCCTTACCTATTTATTGTAAAATTCAATAGTATCATTATCAGCGATTAAAAAGAAGCCCCAGGCATTTTGGAGACTTTGGAAAAAAAACTTAAAATTCATATTTATTTCAGTTGCTTGTTCTGTTGCGTATTATTCTTGCATCCAGTAGTACTTTCCAGCGTTGTTAAAACGCCTATTTAACAATTGTTTGGCTTGCCCATCAGTGAATTGAGCTCTACTCTGCCTGTTTTTTTTTTTAAAGGTTGCACATGCTTCAACCACATGTATTCTACACGACCCTGTCTTATTTCTTATGTAAATAGTGTGTGTGTGTGTGTGTGTGTGTGTGGTGATTTGGATTTTTAACGTAGGTTTTAATAAAAATCAGTCATATCGCTACAATGTCTGCAATGTGACAGTTTATAGTGATGTCTAGCACTGGGGCATCATGCCGCAGACAGGTAGCATGATGTCCCACCCAGTCACATTATCCTAACACCAGGCCAACCAATCCTAACACTAACCTCTTCATGCTGAGCTCCAAGCGAGGCATCTGTTAGCAACAGTTTTGTAAGTCTTTGGTATGACTCGGCCGGGGTTGTAACTCGCGACCTACCACATCCGAGGCGGACGCTCTAACACGTAGGCCACCGGAGTGGTGTGTATGTAAATACTTCAGCATTGATTAAATTGATTTCATTTTCCACGTCAAACCAAGGCGTTTTTTGTCGTTGGAACCGATCATGCCTATTTGTTTGTTTGTTGTTTGTTTATTTGACGCTTTTTTACTTGGAGCTTTAGAAAATCATGATCCGTTATAGAAAAAAAACTTTTATAAAAGGTCATAACTGATATATGAGCTGTATCACAATTCTCATATTATTTCATCAAATTTATATTGAACTTATTGACAAAATCATCAGCCAAGTCGTTTACCCTGTGATTATTTATACGTATCGTTCTTAGCATTATTACATTTAGATATATAAGAATACTCATAAACTTTTAGCACGGGAGAAAGACAATGATCACAGTTAGTACTCAGAGAAATCACAGTGCTCAGAAAGAGGGTATAGACAATCACAGTGATCAGAATGAGGGTTTGGATAATCGCAGTGATCACAATGAGGGTTTGGATAATCGCAGTGATCACAATGAGGGTTCAGAGAAATGACAGGGATCAGTATGAGGGCTCAGAGACAGGACAGTGATCAGAATGAGGGTTCAGATAATCGCAGTGATCAGAATGAGGGTTCAGAGAAATCACAGTAATTAGAATGAGGGTTCATATAAATGACAGTGATCACAAGGAGGGTTCGGAGAAATGACAGTGATCCCATGGAGGGCTTGGAGAAAGGACAGTGATCAGAATGAGGGTTCAGAGAAATCACAGTGATCAGAATGAGGGTTCAGAGAAATCACAGTGATCACAAGGAGGGTTCAGAGAAATGACAGTAATCAGTATGATGGCTCGGAGAAAGGATAGTGATCAAACAGAGGGTTCAGAGAAAAGTCGATATTTTGCATAAATGGTTTCTGATTTTTATCAATATACTAAGTAAACTAAAGATTTAATTTGAGTTAATTAATAATATGAAATAAGTCATTTTGTACAGTTACACTTTTAGTCTCCAGGACATTGACTCCAGATCGTTATATAATATTTACCGTAGAGCATAATGTATTTTGTTCGGACAATATATTAATACAATGTATGTATGCAATATATATATATATAGTAATCATCTGTGTTCTACTAGAAAATTAACTTTTGTTGATGGAACGCTCCAATACTTTGATGTTGAGTCATTGTCTTCAGCACACTGCACCATGTTCATAAATTATTTCATTCGACAAAGTGAACTGACAAAATATTAGAGCTATCAGGTTTGATCCCGTTAGACTGTCACAATAAACTTTTCTATAAAGTTGTTTTAAAAACAATAAACATTGATATTTCGGTACCTTGCATTAATGGTCTGAATACAGTTATTTAGGTAGGACTACAAATGGTGTAGTTTTCTCTTGCCCTTGTTTTCGAATACAGTATATGTGTAGATTTTAATAACACACGTGCATGGAATTCCTTATCACATATGCACAGGGGATTCCGAAGTCGTGTGAAAAGTGCTATAAATAGACCATGCACGTCGTGTATTAGGCTGGCGAATGTAACAAGTCATGCAAACACACGCGACAACGACGGGTCCTAATCAAACGCGGCCTTCTTATTTTACAACTAAAACTAACCATTAGAATAAACACTCTGGAAGAACTGTTAAAAATAAACACTCTTGATGAACTTTTAAAATACACACTTTGGAAGAACTGTTAAAAATAAACACTCCAGAAGAGCTCTTAAACGTTAGTAGACGAGTTTTGTTATTTCAATGAGACCGCTCCGATGGCCTAGTGGTTAGAACGTCCGCCTCAGATGCGGAATGTCGCGGGTTCGAATCCCGGTCGAGTCATACCAAAGACACAATAATGGTACAAAAGCTGTCTCGCTAGGTGTTCAGCATTAAGAGGTTAGCGTTAGGACTGGTCAGCCTGGTGTCAGGATAATGTGACTGGGTGGGACATCATGCTACATGTCTGCGGCCTGATGCCCATTACTAGATATCACTATATAACTGCCACACTGCAGACATCGTAAAGATATGACTGAAAAATTGTTAAAGCTACGTTAAAAATTCTAATAAGTCAAACACACACACACACACACACACACAGACCCTAGGGTAGCCATTTTTGAAAAACTTATTTTACTTTATTTATATATCGTCCTATTTTGAAATGTAGATATGGAATATAGTGACATTTTATGAAGCATGACAAAAGTTGGTGGGGAGGGAGGAAGGGACGGCTGATATAAATTATTTCATAAAGTGTCGTTCTTTTGGGTTTAAAGCCATTTTGCAGCACACGATGGCCTATACATGTCCGCCAGTGTATCTGCTGCAGAAAGAAGCCGGGAAAAGCCATCGACCCACGAGAAGCTTTTTTACATGCCCATATTTTGCCGAGTCCGAGACTCGAACCCACGCGGACAGAGGTGTGATGACAGTGATCGGTAAAGACGAGCGATTTAGATTATTCGGCCACCGGGGGCCCCATTTCGTAAAGTGAGATGAAAATGAAAAAAAACAATGAAGAAGTGGGGGGAAATAAAAGTTAGATTAATAAATGTATGTACTGAAATAATGATGTAAATGATCATATCAGAACCTTAAAAACAAAAGGAGTATGGAATACCTATCACATCAAAGCTGTCCTCTTCAGTATTTTACTAATGTTAATGATTAAAGTTCAAGTTCTGTTTTGTGTGAATATATATATATATATATATATATATATATATATATATATATATATATATATATATATATATATATAATTTTTTCTCTTATTTCCAGTATGGCTTTTAGGGCATGTTATTTGCCAAGTGTTTATGTGATAGAGATCAGGACTGGATTAAATTTCTCTCATGGAGCAAATTTATCAATATTGACAGCATAGAAGTAGTGTGGGTACTAACACTGGATAATAGTTGTGTTTTGGTATATATATATATATATATATATATATATATATATATATATATATATATATATATATATATATATATATATATATATAAGCTCACATATTCAGTTCACAACGAGGCTTGATTGAATTTTTGGAAAAACACGATTGCATCACTGAACTGTTTGCTAGACTGATTTACACTTGCTTATAGATACGTACTCTTTCCCTCGTGCTGGACGCGTGATTGGCATCAGGTGGAAACGTGTGAAGAAATCGTCGAATGACGATATAATTTACATATCATCTCTGGAATGCAACCAAACAATAATGTTTAGTCTGTTGGATACGTACCAGTCTTATCAAGGATTCTGGCCTGCTGAGGATTCCAGTTACTCAAGTAATGACTTCTGCTTTTACAACTTCTTTAGTTATTGATCACCAGAAGTACCACACAAACACCATCACCACCTGTACAACAACAACAGCAATAATAATAATAATAATAATAATAATAAAATAATAATAATAATAATAATAAATGTCAAGAGGCATTTAATATAAGGTTTATTTGCCTGTTTTGCGAAAATGTTAAAATGTACAAAATTGTATCAGAAACGTGTGTTCGTTTGTGAAGATGGGGCCTTTATGAAAACTTGAGGGTAGTGGTTCTGAGCAACACTATCGCTGGCATTTATGCATAAAAAAAGAAATATAAACAGTTATTTCCTAAAAGTATGTGCCAAAAATATTTTACATACTTCAATCCGGCTTACTAGCTAAACCGTCTAACCTATATTCAACGTCAGATCAACTTAAAAAAAAAAAAAAATCACTGGGTCAACATAAATAATAGACCACATTCACGCGCAGGAAAAGACTGCTGGTGGGTATATTTAACTGTTTCCACACTCGTGCTGCTGGAAGGGCATGAGCGTTTCTAAAGAAATCTCATGTGGACTAGTAGAACTCGGAATTTGAAAAACAAAATGCTAGAAAATGGTGGATTTAAAATTCATTTCATCACGTGAGTAAATGTTATTTATAGTAAGCATTTAAACAATTATACATTTGGAAAAGAACATTTTTAAACAATATAGATTACCTACCACAAGCAGTTGCAATTTAAAGTCGTCTTAGGACGTGTCTTTCACAACGCTTCGGGCTTGACTGTCACTGTTGTTGCTTATCACTGTTGTTATTTATCACTGTTGTTCTCATAGAAATATGTGCATTCTATTATTGCAATGAAACCGCAAAATACATTATTTATTAATAGTTGTACTGGTATGATTTAATTGCTGTGCAGGAAGCTAAACGAAAAAAAAAAAAGGTTCGTAGCATAACCTGGTAAATGTTAATGCAGGCTGCAGAATGTAGAGCAGACTAAGTTATTAAAATCTGGCATTGTATCAGTTATGCAGCATGTATTCAATTGTACAAGTTAACGCTGGTTTGATCAACCATATTGCATCATAACACTACTGTATGAACAAAGCATTCATTTTTACGGAATGTATGCTCCAGTAGTTCTCTGATCAAACGGAAACTCGGACAAGCAATCTTAAAGTTGTAAGCAAGGTAACACTTTGAATATCTATAATTTATATTCTAGATTTAATTGTAACTCTTTATGCGACCCAGCATTCATAAAAAATTCTCCATTTTGATTACGTACTTTGCTGAAAAGTTATTACACTATACAATTTGGATACAGTTCAAGAGGTCAGTAGGTGAATGATAATATATGAAATAATCTACTTTGTGTAATTTTGAGGTTTCTTTCAATTATTCTATCGTTGCTTAGTAGTAATTAGCATGTAAACTTGGGCTGAAAGCGAGACCACATTTTCTGTACTTTTATTGTTGGCATACACGGAGTGTGAGTGAATTAGATTACAAAACAATGGATCTATTGAAAGCGTGCCTAGTTTCTAATTACTTTGTCACGTTTGACTGCGTTTATTTATTTATGCCCTATACATATTTCCAAAGAACGTTCAATAGAGCAGATTCAATATCGTATTGCAGCTCTGGTATTTAGAACATAAAAATGTGTTCCGACCCAAAAGCAGTCTCAATCGTGGCGGTAAAATATTGGTACATGCGAATTAATTTCTGGGGTGCCCTGAAAGAAATGTGAGGTAACAATGTGCAACACGCGCTGCCTTGAGACCAGCTTCGTTAAGCATTTACTTGTATAGAGCACTCAATCAATGTACCATCTTCGCTAACATTTAAGGAAATGTAAATTATTTTTATCATTTGCACACCCGTGGTTCGGTATCCGTGGACATTAATATCTACGAGATTATAACATTACCTATTAATTTTTATTTATTTTTTTAAATTTTATTTTTTATGGGTAAACGTTGTCCTTTGTTTTCGTTGATACATTTACTGGTTTATTTGTTTTTCCACTGAGGATCACATAACAACCAGCAATACACCCAGGGGATCCAGCAGAATTATTTTCGGGGGTGGGGTGGGGCAAACATTTACTGGTCAGCTATTAGATATCACGGATGTGGAAAAAAAATATATGTGTAGAGGTGAAATCGAGGGGAGGGGGGGACAAGTACCCCAACCTCTTACCATTATGTGCGGGCGCCCTTGAATCAACGTTGAAATTGTCTCTTCTAAGACCAATTTTTTTGACAGAACACTTTGCAAGTGTGTTATTAACCCATAGCCTGTACTTTTATACGATGCATTAAAACATATGGCGTTTTTTTACCAAGGTGTTACGGTCAAAGTTCAACAAAATATCTCAACATTCTTATTAATGAATCGGACGCGTGTTAATTAATTAGTCTGATTGTTTTATCACTTCATAGAAATAGACAGCTAAATTGCTGTTTTTAGCTGGTTCATTATTAATGATATCCGACTGAAGGCCACGAAGCTCTATGGAAAAAGACATACTTTTTGTTGTTTCTTTTTCTGTTTGTTTGCTTTGGTATCTTTTTTGTTGTTCTTGTTCTGATTTGACGCTTTTGATCCCTAGACTACTCAAGTTAGGTTACCTTTTCGAAAACAATAATGAAAACATGACATTTTATATAGATAAGGAAACATATGAAAATCTACAAAGGTATACATAAATTGTTAATATAAGCGAACGTCCTATAACATAGGTTTAAGCCTGAGATATTATCAGATATTTAAGACATTTTGGTTTGAAATTTCTTCACAAAATAGCTTTTTTTTTGGTATACTTTAAATCACGGTAATATCTGAAAATGCGTGCACAATTATTTCATGTTGCTCATTCAAGTGAAACATTGGACTCCGTCCGTGAATTTTCTCTAATTTCGTGAATTATTTTGTTCAAGGGACTTAGAAATGACTTTTCAAATGTTGATTGGGGTCACCCTTTTTATTCTGCGAATCTAGGACAGTCTAGAAAGAACTTATGGAGAAGTCCTTTTTGATCATTCATAACAGACACGAACGCGACCATCTCAAAGACAGGCTTTGGACAGGAAATATGTATGTAATCAAACAGAAACTCAGACCAGCAACATTTAACTATTGACCAAAGGTCACACTTTGGACACCTATAATTCATGTTCTGTTTTTGTAATAGTTCCAGCAGTCCCTGCACATACATGATCAAGGGTTTTATTGTTGCTGTTATTGTTTATTTTTCAAAATATGAGATTTTAACATAAACTTGGCAGAAACTAGATTTTATGAATCTTTATATGTTAACTTGCTACAGATTGGTAGTCAAGACCTTGTATTCAAAGCTAGGGTTAAGGCCTTGTATTCAAAGTATAGAGTCAAGGCCTTTGTATTCAAAGCATATAGTTAGACCTTGTATTCAAAGCATATAGTCAAGGCCTTATATTCAAAGCATATAGTCAGACCTTGTATTCAAATCACAGAGTCAAGGCCTTATATTCAAAACATAGAGTCAAGGCGTTGTATTCAAAGCTACGGTTAAGGCCATGTATTCAAAGCACAGCCAAGACCTTGTATTCAAAGCTAGGTTTAAGGACTTGTATTCAAAGCTAGAGTTAAGGCTTTATATTCAAAGCGTAGAGTTAAGGCGTTGTATTCAAAGCTAGGGTTAAGACCTTATATTCAAAGCATAGCATCAAGACCTCGAATTCGAAACGTAGTAGTCAGGGCCTTGTATTCAATACCTAGAGTCAAGACCTTGCAGTTTAAGCGTCGAGTCAAAACCTTTTATTGAAAGCGTATGGTTAAGGCCTTACAGTCAAAGCGTATGGTTAAGGCCTTGTATTCAAAGCCTAGGGTTAAGGCCTTGTATTTTAAGCGCATTGTTGAGGCCTTGTAAAGCATGAGTCAAGGTCTCTGTATTCAGATAGTTTGACTCTTTGATCGAGAATTTACGAGAAACTTCGAGATGAAATATTTAAAATAGTACAGCACAAATGTTTATGTTTACGGTAGGAAATATTAACGAAGAAGCCGTAAACATGGTTAATTTAATTTAATTCAATTGTTTATTCTCATAAACCGACCGCTCCGGTGGCCTAGTGGTTAGAGCGTCCGCCTCGGATGCGGGAGATTGCGGGTTCGAACCCCGGCCGAGTCATAACAAAGACTTATAAAAATGGTACTAACTGCTGCTTCGCTAGGCGCTAACCATTAAGAGGTTAGTGTTAGGACTGGTCGGACTGGTGTCAGGATAATGTGACTGGGTGGGACATCATGCTACATGTCTGCGGCATGATTGACCCAGTGCTAGACATAACTATAAACTGCCACACTGCAGACATCGTAGCGATATGACTGAAAATTTGTTAAAGCTACGTTAAAAATCCAAATCACTCACTCACACACACACACACACATACACACACACACACACGTTTTCATAAACATGTGCATTTACATAGGGTACAAACTGTATATATTGCGTGTTTACATCGAATGCTATATATACGACGTTAAACATAAACTCTATATTGTTTTCCAAGAAAAAGTTGGAAAGTAAAGGATGGACGGATATCGACAATAGTCTGTCTCTTTTTTTAAATGCTTTACTATTAAAGTTAACTAATGCTAATTTTGTTTTCTTATTGCTAAAGGTCATTACTTGAATGCATATATTCATGGTTGGTGAATTCTAGAAATCCTTTCAAATTAAATTTACACGTAAGTTTGTATAAACTGAACACACTAAAACAACATTTTATTTTTCTTCAATATCATGGTTGTCACAAAGCACAGAATGCATTTCACTTCTATCAATTTATTTGTCCTTATCTCTCAGTTTCAATCCTCAGATTATGAAGAAATCACTGGAAGTTTTATCAAAACTGATTCATAGCCCTCTCCTTTAGGGATCACTGCCATATCACCCCTGTCTGCGTGGGTTCGAGTCTAGGATTCGGCCAATGTGGGCATGTAATAAAGCTTGCCAGTAGCTTCTCGTGGGTCGGTGGTTCTTCCGGTGTTTTTCCCGGGTTCTTCCTCCACCATTAACACTGGCCGCCATGCATAGCCTATCGTGTGCTGAAAAATAGCATTAAACCCCACAACAACAACAACAACATAAAAACTGGTCTATCTCCATGGTTACACAAGAAGCTTAAATAATCATCCAAAATCAGTTATCATATGTTCTTACAGACAAGGATAATCATAGTTATTTTTTACACACTTTTTTCTTCTTGTGCTAGTGAATGAATCACGTGGTAATCAAGTATGGCGCATTTCAATGTTTACGTGTCTATGTTTGTGCAGATAGATTAGAAATGTAATAAATTTAGCAAATATAGCAGCGTTTTTAGAATATCAGTTTTTATGATATGATTAGAGTTGTCTACCTTTTTTCCTTCAAAAGTATTACAACAAGGGTTTAAAGCATCTCCTGTTTATTATTTGTTATTTTCTTACTTGGGGCGCCTAAAAGAACTTTTTTTGCGTTATTAAACAATCTTGGCAAAGAAAGGTGGTTCGAAGACATGTTTCCATGTTAGCTTGACGTTGGAAGACATGTTTCCATGTTAGCTTGAGGCTGGAAGACATGTTAGCTTGACGTTGGAATACATGTTAGCTTGACGTTGGAAGACACATTAGTTTCAAGCAGCTACGATGACGTAATAACATATATTCTGATACTGAGAATAAGAAACAATGTACTCGTTCAGACAGAAACGTAATCTATATTTGTCTCGAGTTACGGCAAATGTAAATGTTGATGCACGCGTATTAGTTTCGGTGGCACCAGGCCCGGTCCTAGAATGTGCGGGACCCAAGGCAGCATGCGCGGCCCAAGGCAACAAGCGATCAAGCAAAAAATTACATTGCCTGAAAGTATGGGGCCAAAGGCGGTTACATCATTCGCCTTGTCCTAGGGCCGGGACTGGGTGGCACTCGGAAATAAATGAACTGGATCGATATGCAGCACATGCAACCTCGAAAGAAATTTGACTAAAAACTTACGAGTATAATGCACGCGTACGGTATATTTTCTGTCATTTTTATGTCTATCGTCGAGTTTCCCACTGCTGATCACCAGTGGAGGATATTTCTCTCGTTCATCATATAACTGTTCTTTCACTCGTGCTTTCACTACATGACCTTCTAGTATGGTACTCATATAGTAGCGAAACCTCCGCCATTTCGATCACTAATTGATCATTCTTTAACAACAATCAAAACAAATATTGACTTCAACACATTTACGTACTAAAACTAGCAGCGGTTGCAATTAGTGTCCCACTACAGTATGTTTAGGATTCTGCTAACGTGGATATGTGAGAAAGCTCGCCAGTAGTTTCTCGTGGGTCGGTGGTTCTTCTTGGGGTTTTCCCGGGTTCTTCCTCCACCATTAATACTGGCCGCCATGCATAGCCTATCGTGTGCTGAAATATGGCGTTAAACCCCACAACAACAACAACAACAACAACAGTATGTTTCGCACTGATTGACCAAGCTATATGTACAGTAGCTACAATCATAGTGTCGACTGACATTTGGATAGGTCGAGGCCACGAAGTGATGCTACAGATGGTAATGAAGCAAGAAAATTGCACTCCAAGGTACCAAGCAAATTTTATATCTTACTGAACATAAGTGTCTTTAGGATGTTATGGTGGTAGTTCATTTGATACCTTGCTCATTCTTCCGCGTGATTTCGTCTGGAATAAACTAAGGAGGGTTAAATCTATAATAGTGTGCATGCATTGCAACAAAGATGAGCGAAATTGTTGCAAGCAACACCTCATATTGCTGCATACAGGATGAGTGTATTACTCCGCCAGCGAGAGTAGGCTGGAGTACTACTATTAACACATCTACAATCTCTGTAGCTCGATTTCCAATCGAAAAAGCTGCAGTTATAATTTTTATTGTATGAAACTGTTCTTTTTATTTTTATGATGGGTAAATTAATCTGGATTAAAATTTTATCTTTCATTTTTTTTTTTTGTCCGTAAAGTTTAATCTTATGCTAACGACGGGACTTTTTTTGTTTACCTGTTCACAATTATATTATTATCAAGCTATCTTTAGTACACACTTCCGAGGCTTTGAATATTTGTAAGACTTTAAAAGTCGCCGAATGTTTACCCTAAATTATTTCAGCGAGAAGCTAACTGTTTACGTTCAAACGTTTTTACAATGTTCAATGGATATTTTGCTGTTTGAAATTTGCATCACTATTTACAATATACCATTTGTTTACATTTTGTATACCTGTGGTCAAATATCAAATGTAATTATTTTCTTCAACGCTATAATATCTGTTAATGTCCTTCGAATTATAAGTTAAACGCTGATGTGGTTTGTTTTTCTGAAGACACGTACTGGTTCTATTAGCTCCAGGAACATCCAGAAAGGCACCAACATTAAATTCGGTCATGGTCGAGACGATTCAATGTTACATTTCTTATGTCTCCTAGGTACTAGAATTTTCTGGCAGTGCAGTTTACAAGTGTGTAATTAACACAAAGCCCATAACGTTATGAGATCTATTGAATGTTATATCGTTTTTCTATGAATTCGTTTGGATCAAAATTCAACACAACGCCTCGAGAGTCCCTTTAATAAATTAACCTAACAGGCTGTTTTATCACTTCATATACATAGATAGCCGATTTAATTTGTTTAGCTGATTCGTGTTAAATCATATCTGGGTGAAGGTTATCCTGGCTGGGCCACACTGGCTCTACTTAATAACCGAGTACAATCGTTCTATAAATGTAATTGTTCTATTTTTAACTCTTCTTTCTTTCTTTATCCGCTCATATAACACATTGAATCGTGTAGCCAGTTTACCTTTTTGAGAAGTCTTGTAAAACAATAATTTCATTATGAGATAACGAAAGATCTGCGAATGACACAGACATACGAGTATTTCAATATAAAATAATTTAAGGGATTATTTTAAATATTTCCATAAGAGTGGTATGAAACTGAAGTATTGTAAACTATTTAATATATAGATTTGTTTTAAATTTGGTGACAAAATAGCTGATTTTGTATTTGAATCTAAACAATGCATAAACGCGCAATAGTCAAAAGTATTTGTGGATCATAGAGTTTAAATACTGGATATGTGCATTTCTGTGACTTTTCTTAAATTTCGTTAACAAAAGTTACAGTGTGTAATAAATAGCTTTCCCGAATGTTCAGTTACCTTTCGAGCTTACAGTTTTGTTAACCCATGCATACACACATGCACACATATGGACGTTCATTTTTCTTTTCGACATATCTATGAAATTTATATAAAATGTATGCAACAAAGATGGATAAACGATATATCTTCTGACTGTCCTTCATGGAAATAGACATTACTTATTTTCGCCCAGGAAACATTATACAAAGATGTCGAAAGTTATACAATGGGCAGCACGTTTAAATATTAGAACCTCTCCATGGCTGATCACAATTAAAGATATTCAAGGGTACACTATTTGTCCTAAAATAAGTTAAATCTATACGGATTGAGGATATTCGTACAAAGATACAAAGAGTAGAAAGGCGCACCTGCATGAATACCAAAATCGGATTGTTGCGAACATCGAGCGTAGCACGTAATCAACTTATTTAGTCACAGGCTGGCGATTTGGGTATCTTCTACCAGTTCAGTAAACTTAAAATGTAAGGAGCAATTCTCTCATAACAAGTACTGATTTTAAGTCCCCTAAATTTGCAGAAATGAGAGATGGAAGTATCTTAGTTCGAATTTGATATTATTCACATAAGAGCCTGGAGCAGACCATAGTGTTTGAACTTGCTGACTTGATATTAACTTTTACCTACGAGTCAATATTATGAGTGCGTTAGATATTGCTTGATCGAGCCATTTCGACTTTGGTTGTAAGATTTTATATCTAGATGACACAGATCTGTCTCTTTTCAGGGTAAACAAGTAACAGTTGGGATGCATCTATCGTCAGTCAGATCTGTCTGTTCCAAACTCAGGATCAGGTTCTGCATCTTTGTACTCGCCGTTTTCGTGTGTGTTTCTGAAACAAGACCGCTTGATGATGATCTCTACGAACTGAGGGACTCAGACTTACAAAAAGCAGTGAACTCTTATCTAGCCAACCAGCTTCATCTAGGTTTGAAAAGACGATTTACAGACGAAAGTCAGTCAAATAATTTAGGACTAATTAATGGCCGCCAAATTTTAGGTAAGGACTTCATCCTCCTAAAACTTTTTACTAGTTTCATTTTTTATTGGTTGACCAATTTCCCATGGCCTGTTCATTTTTGGTTGAAATGTAGATTTCATCTGCTTCTGTGCATTAACAGAATGTTTGAGAATTTGGGGAAAAGGTTACCATAATTAACAACTTCGTTCTATTCATGGAAAATATCGTAATATTTTAAATTGTATCGTCATTTATATGTATTACGAATATTTCATCGGTAATAAAATAAGTCCTTGCACGATGACAAGCAAAAAAGAGTCAATTCAAAGTAAGGAAATCAGAATTTATTTCTTGTACACCCGCCTGAAGACAAAACAAAATATAGTTTTTATTTGAATGCTTGCATCCCACTGACCATTTCTATATAAAAATTCCATTTAACGTGCTTTAAAAAGCGATTACTTTTGTCTGTATCTGACAATATGTGTAAGTTCTTTGCAATAGTAACCCTGCGGAAACATGAACTGGTATATATTTTGAAGCAGTTCGGATAAGTCTGATAAGAATAAATTACTCCAATGTTTTGCATTGTACGTCTTAAGTTCGAGTTTAGAATTTTAGAAAGAAAACCATTGTACCCTGAGCAGTCTGGCCACAAGGAATATCAGCATTCCTAATTCTACAGAGAAAAAGAAACTTCACCACCGATTTTTGTCGTCTCGTTGAATCTAAAGTCCCCTCGTTGTAGCGATACATCTCGAAAAAGAATATCATTTGAATCTGTTAAAATACAGGTCTTCTACATTTTCTTCTGAGATAGACCTGTCCATATTCGTTATCTTATAGCTTGCAAATTTATTAAATCTAGTAAAACAGGAAACAGCCTGATTCGTGACGGCTGTCCTATGTCAGATGGAATGACAGGGTGAAACAACAAAACTTTCATGATCTCATCATGTGACTCTTAAATTATAGTTGTCCGGTGTCATACAACAAAACTGTCATACAGATCACCTGATTTAAACAACAAAACTGTCATACAGAACATCTGAGGTAAACAACAAAACTGTCATACAGAACACCTGCTTTAAACAACAAAACTGCCATACTATCATCATTTCTCTATTGCATAATAGCTGTCCTGTGTCATACAGAACACCTGAGTTAAACAACAAAACTGTCATACAGAACACCTGAGTTAAACAACAAAACTGTCATACAGAACACCTGAGTTAAACAACAAAACTGCCATACTAGCATCATTTGTCTATTGCAAAATAGCTGTCCTGTGTCATATAGAACACCTGAGTTAAACAACAAAACTGCCATACTACCATCATTTGTCTATTGCATAATAGCTGCGCTATGTCATACAGAACACCTGAGTTAAACAACAAAGCTGTCATACAGAACAACTGAGTTAACAGCAAAACTGTCATGATAGCTGTCATGTGTCAGACAGATCACCTGAGTTCAACAGTAAATCTGCCAGAATCTCTTTCGTGATACGAATTAAAGCTAAATTCTAGAGTCATAAATAAAGGTTCAACTGTATATTGAATGCAAGGACTTATCATCATGTAATAATTAGTTTTATGGACAAAGACATTATTTACATCCGCTTACAGGCAAACCAATAAAGCATCAGCTCAATGGACTATTTCTGTTGACACGTAAAATTTCGAAATATCGCTCCAAAATTTTAAATTTACACGATCGTACATAATACAATATTTTTCGAAAAAAGATTTTCTTTAAGGGCAATTTTAAACAATAAACGTTCAGTAAATTCTAATCTTAAAATTATTTCGGGTACCTATGTCTTACCTGACATGTAATAATGTACATCTTACTCGATACGTTTAAACCTATATCTTGCACTATAGGTAAAAACTCAGCGAACTTTAATTAATTTGACATATTTGGTTTAAAGTATAATGTTTTGTATTTGCTACAAAATGTCAAAGAGTTTTAGTGAAAAGAAAGTGATGCTGAAGTGTGTGTGTGTGTGTGTGTGAGAGAGAGAGAGAGAGAGAGAGAGAGAGAGAGAGAGCAGAAGGAGATTGATGCATTTGCATTGATTGTGAGCTAATTATATTGGCTGTTAGTAGGTCAGGTGTACTTTTTATTTGCATTTAAATATATAAATAACTATGACTGATTCGTAACCTCTCCATCTGATCACAATGTCAGTATTATCAAGATATAGTGGAAATGTTGGAAAGTGAGAGCATGTTTTAAAGTCCTTCACATGTTATCTTGTGCTAGTTTTATCCTGGGATCTACTTACCCCACATCAGTATTTATATGCAGTTTAATTCCAAAACAAAATTTACAGTTATTTTCATAAAACCTCTCATTCTTTTAATAATATTGGTTTTTCATTATATTTAGGCTGTAAGAAAACTCTGTTTTCTTTTAAATGAACATGTTTGATAATGCAACAAATGATTACCTTCCGTTTATTCTTTTACTGGGCTAACATTAATGCTTTTGACTGGCCTTAATTTTGGTCTTATACTGGACTCTCAGTGGTTTATGATGGCCTTAATTTTGGTCTTATACTGGACTGTCAGTGGTTTCTGATGGCCTTAATTTTGGTCTTATACTGGACTCTCAGTGGTTTATGATGGCCTTAATTTTGGTCTTATACTGAACTTATATTAATGGTTTTAGACTGAACTCAATTGTTTACGGAAAAGCGGCAATATCTTTGTAGTTCTCATTAAGTCCAGTTCATAAGGTGGGACATCATAGGAAAGAAATAAATTACAGCAAGATTAAGAACCAAAGATCTTAAAACGAAGAGTTTTTATCGCAGCAACGCGTATTTGAAACTTATCAAGGAACTAGCAACATTGGTTTGAAAAAGATGATGTTTGGACTGGGATTCTAACCCTTATATCTTAATTCAAAAAAATTTAGTGAAGAAATGAAGCTAGTAATAAGCCATTCGACCGCAGACATCCGAGTTTAACAGCAAACGAAAGAGCTGCTCAGTAAGTCAGTTACTGGCCTTACAGCGTTGTTGTCAAGGTGTTTACATGATTTGCTTGTGCGCATGTCTCTTAAAGAATCATATACTTACTTCTAGCTAACTGTTATTTTTAATGTTGAACAAGTGGTTGACAACCTAGACACTGTATCTGGTTTGTACAGCTTTGCACGACAAAGAAGATATTTAGAAGAACCATTTATAAGGCTATACACTAAAGCTCGAGGATACATATTTACATTCATACATACATACATACATACATACATATGCTTTAGGTCATACTATAAAACCGGGAGCCATTAACTCTGAGTTAATGACAGTAATGACATGACCGTGTGATATCGGTTAAGATTTGATGATATTTGTCACACAAAATGACCTTCTAATCTAATAATAACAACAAACAGATATTGCACGTTCATATGATCAGTCCATCGGTGATTTTATAGCATGTTGTTTGAAGAGAGTTTGTCCTGTATTTCCGCCCTGCGTGGCGTAAATTAAAGTGTGAATGTACTACGACAACTAGTTTTCATACACATTTTAGTGTCTTTTCCTTTGTCCATCCTCATATCTCCGTTCATCAGTCCATCCTTCCATTCACTCAATTATTTATGTATTTGTCCATCTGTAGTTTACTCTTTCCTTTGCATGAAAGGTTATATTGATGCCGAGTTCACCTTCCTTAGAAACGTTATCGACAAGAAAAATGCTATTCAGAATTGTTATTTAATAATATCGTCAGCTCGTAATTGCTGAATTTCGCTGTATGTGTATGTGTGTGAGTTGGTTAGTGGGGGGAGGGAGGGGGTCGGCACAATGAAACTCTGTAGTAATTAAGATTAAGGCAAATTGGGAAGGTATGCATGGGAATTAACCTTTCGGCAAATTTAGGACTATGTGGTCCCCTAGTATTAGCGTTTCTTCCTTGGTCGATTTACCATTACAGATGACACTATGCCAGTCTCTACGTTCTTTGGGAATTTAATATTACGGATAACATTATGTCCCCATATGTAGATTTATTGCTCAATATGTTACTATCAGGCTTATGAGAGTTTAACATGACGCGACACTATATAGAATATGAAACTGGGTCAGACACAGCTAATAATAGAAAAGAACTCACTGACTCATCATAACCCATTTTATCTAATACCTATTGCGATATTTTGACCGACACCAATGCTGACTGCGTACGTGCGTGCATACATACATACATACATACATATATACATGTGTGCGTGTGATTTGGATTTTTAACGTAGCTTTAACAATTTTTCAGTCATATCGCTACGATGTCTGCAGTGTGACAGTTTAAAGTGATGTCTAGCACTGGGGCATCATGCCGCAGACATGTAGCATGATGTCCCACCCAGTCACATTATCCTGACACCAGGCCGACCAGTCCTAACACTAACCTCTTAATGCTGAGCGTCAAGCGAGGCAGCTGTTAGTACCATTTTTGTAAGTTTTTGGTATGACTCGGCCGGGGATCGAACCCACGACCTACCACATACATACATACATACATACATACATACATACATACATACATAGACACATACATACATGTGTGTGTGTGTGCATTTAGATTGAAAATTATGCATCAAATATATCCATATCACTCTGGTATCATGTCCCCATAAGCAATTACGATAAAGTTTCAATTTTTTGCCTTTTTATCGTATTCATTTGTTTACACTATTCTTCTGCAGATAATGAAGACCTGCTGAGGAGCAGAAAAAAGCGATTAAGTAAGTATTCGAAAAATTCTAAATATTCTTGATAGTCTTTCTCTAACAAAAGGTTTCTTTATTAATGACTCAAGAAAGAGTGACTTTCCAGACATCGATGATTTCTTTCAACTGTCCTTAGATTATTATAACGAGTACTTTACTACATTCCATTTCATACCCTCCTCACCCAAACAATCAAGTTAGTTATGTAAATTTAGTCATGCTCTCATCTTCCCAAGAATTTATAAAATTTGTTATTGCACTCTTTATTCTTATTACAATATCTTTAAGATATTAAAATGAATGACAGTTACGCGTTAATAATAATAATAATAATAATAATAATAATAATAATAATAATAATAATAATAATAATGATATTAATAATAATAACCATCATCATCATCATGAGTAATTATTGACTAATAATTGAATATTTATATGTGTAATTGTAAGCATGATTTCATCTAAGTTATTATTATTATTATTATCATTATTATTATTATTATTATTATTATTATTATTATTATTTATGACTACAACATCATGAGAGATCATATAAAAATATAAAACCTATGGTATAATAATACAAGATCAGATTTAATTAATTATATGGTTTTTTTTGTTTCTTGTGAATAGAGCCTGAATTACCAAAGTTTTTGATTTTGAAACGAAGAGTTTTATCCACATTTATGTTTGCCATTTTAACTTGAACGCACATTAGATAGGTTAAATCCATCAATGCAAGTCACCGATATATCTGTAATATCCACGCGTGCGGATTGAAGATGATCGTTTTAAAGTTTGTCTGTATTGAAAAAAAAATATGTTATCAATCTTCGAACCTCAAATTAAGACTGTGAACAATTGCACCACCTCCTTCCTGGCCTTCTACAATTACATTACCTCCACGGTGATAAAACGCTTTAAATAGACTCGAGAGAGGAGGTCATCTTGATTACCTCATTAACCCCTGGCGACGAGTTTACGTGGCAGGAGGTAGTAGCCTACTGCCAAGCTCTGTAGCGTCAAGGTCATGTATGATTCACTAAAGTGGGTGGTATTATAGAAAGGTAGACAGATGTAGCTCTACAATGATACCAAATAATCTGGAAGTTCTAGTTGTACTACAAAATACAGAGGGACAAACGTCATTTTTGGACCCGATTTTTTTCTACCCAAAATTCGCCCGTGGTCGGAATCAGATTTTGTGTCCGGATTTTAGACTTTTTAGTCTCGTATCTAAGGCAGACCGGTATGAGCTGCAAACAGACAGATGAACCTTTGCAAAAAGTAAGATAAGATGGGCATTTAAAATAAATAGTGGCCTCGATACCAACATAATGGGTCCGTTAAGCAAACGAAAAAAAAAAGAAAAAGAAAAGAACTCCAACTTTTACCCTTTTTCTCATGCGCGAGCCTAATAGCCAATGAAACACGATGTTTCTAACACAACTAAGCATTATGTTATTGGAAAATCATATGGAAGTTGTTGGATTAGGATGTATTCAGAAATAGCTTTCAAAATGTATTTCCTACTCGAATTTCAGGCGAAAACGACAAAAACCTCCAGGGGTTAATATGTTAAAGCTGATAGCCTAGTTTCCGACAGAGAGACACGTATCGTTCAAACGGGTTTACATGTATCAGGCTGCTGGCAAAAAATACGGTGAACGAATAGGATAATCGCAATAGCAAATGACCCTTATTTAATGTTGCAGATTGTTGGAGTCTCTTTCCTCGGAGATCACTCTCACGATAGTTCTGTTTCAGCTTATTTTTTGTGTGCAAACTTTACAATATCCGCTAAGAACACACATATAAAGAACACATAAAGGCAAGATACATTGAGAGTTAACACTTTCCATATCGAAGTTTTAATATCACTCGTTAAGTTTCACCAGCACTTATTTATTTTAATTGTTTTTAATACTGTATTTACCTCTTCTTGCACTTTCTGAGATGTTACAGTTGAATTTTACACAAAAATGTCTTAATTTGTTTCAGGTATTGGTGGATTGGAAAATCTGGACCTTTTAACGAAGACTCTTGATAAACAGCGCCTCCCAAGGCCTGGGGGTCCAGGAATGATGTCTGTCGGTAACATGTCGTTTGACAAACTTCGTGATTTGATGGGCTCCCTCGGCAAACGTCGCCGCCGATAAACAAGTCGATTTCTACCGATGATACGTCTGAAATCTCAACCCTACAGACGCTTATCACTATTAAATAGTTTCTACGAAATCCGAATGACGGTATTTTCTGCGAACAGATTCTCCGACCTGAAAAACTCAATCCACTTGAAGCTTAGTTGTGTTTAGTTTTCACTGAAGGATACTTTCAATTTCTGAGACTCTTATCCTTGCAAAGAAAGACAATTTCCATCGAATTTCGGAATCAATGGAATCAGTACTAACCGTGATAACACAGATCATGCTCTGTTATTTGTCAAATGCATGGAAGTAATACAGACCGTTTGAATTGTCGCATCAAATAAATGACTGTCAAAATGAATGGGCTCCTTTACGAATTTCGCCACATTCACTCTCAATGTAGAAATGACATTTCATAATAATTGTAAAGAAAGATATTCGATTCATTTCTATGTTTTGGATTCTTAATTAATTAATTATGGTTTATAATGGTTATATTCACAATATTCCATATTTCTTTTAAAAATCTGCCTTTCACAATTTTGAAAACTGTCTTTTGACATAAATTAATTCATGCAAGTCTGTGTACATTAATCGGATTAAAGATTTCACTTTTATCTCTATCATTTCTTCTTTAAACAATTGCGTTTACATTTACAATTAGTGTTTATGTCGTCCTTGCTACACATTGTATCACATTTTAGTCTGATAAAAGGTTACGTGACTTTGTACAACATAGTGTTGTCTTGGATGTATTCTAACAATCTTGGCACTTTTTACCATGCGTGCGCACGTTTCATAATTTCCGAGGGTTTGTGTTCTCTAATCATTTTGTCCTCATAAACCGTGTTTTCCGTTTCGTTTGACCATGTGATTGTTATGACTTTCAGACTTTTCTGAGATAATTTTTTCGGTTTCCACTTTAAGAGAGGACAGAAATAACTGTACAACAAAATGTAATTTAGCCTTTACAATCTGTTTACTACGCGAGCTCTGAGCGCAAAACATTTTAAAATAAACATAAGGTAATATATAATTCTTTTTTACGCGATCTCACAGTGCAAACCTTTAAAAAATAAATATAAGTTAATATGTACTCTTAAATTTAATTAATTGAATTTATGTAGAAATACTTTCCAAGATGATAGAAGTATAAATGTATTATACTTGTAATATTATTATTTATGGCCAAATGAACCAGTCACATATTGCTACATCAGTTTTAGATGTTTGCATTTAATGTATATAATCTGTCTTTTTCTTGTGTTCGTGTTCACATAAACTCAACAGTTATATTTGACGTCTTCTTCTGGTTTTAGCATTGTTCCACAAATTTCAATCAAATATTGAAGAGCTTTTGTCTTCGTACTAAAATATATAGTCTGACCTGCCGCCATTACGCCTCTTTTGAGATACCTCAGTTAACCATGAAATGTTATATCCCCATGACTTTTCACCCCGTGTCGTGTGGGTAGTACACTGAGTGCGACTCAGTTGTTTTTGTTTATTTTTCCATGTATCGATATTTATGTTTTTGTTCTGCTTTTTTATTCCTTCTATTTATGAAATTTGTAATAAACTGGAGATGCTCTCGTGCTTTACAATTAGACGACTTTATCATTTTATTACATTCGTTTATTCGGATATCCTTGCCTGTTCGGTTCAAATGACGTATTCAGAGACAGATTGTTCGATCATATCCTTAAGTTTATTCTCGCCGTCACGCTCGGAGGAATATATTTCTGTTTTATAAAAAGTGCCCGAACTGATCAATACTAAGAAGAGAGCTATTCTTCCTCATATATGGGTGAATTTTAAATTGTTTTTTAGATTAATTTTTCTACATGACATAACTGAACAGTATCCATCTCTAATGAAACCTATTATCACTGTTCTCAATGTATTGTAATTGTATCCACAATCAGCAAAGCTTTCGTTTTTGAAATTTTAAGTTTGTAGGTACTGATCTGTACTTGCAGTTCTGATATGAATCACACACACGAACTCATTGATAAGCAAAACGCCATCACTCTGTATCATGGCACGGCCAATGTGTTACGATTCTGTGGTCTTAAACTTTGTAACAGAAAAGAGCGAAAACCAAGTTTTGTACAGTTCAACAAATAATTTATTTCGCTAGAATAAAAAAGTGAAAAGTTAAAAAGAGCTTTCATTATTGTGATTTAAATCGCATGGAATTTTACAAGGTCCATCACAAACCCAAAAGTATGAATATTCCTAATGAATTCCAGTGGTGTTCCGAATGAATTCCAGTGGTGTTCCGAATTAATTCCAGTGGTGTTCCGAATAAATGCCAATACTGAAATTGCTGATGTGCCAGTAGTATCGTATCGTGTTTATGTCGTAAAATTCTTGATGTATCACAATGATATATTTCAAAATGTCCTTGAATAGATTCACAGCATTCCCAAAATAATGATTTAGCCCGAAAATATCGTGCACTTTGTAATTCCAGTGAATACTTGAAATAAATAAGTCCTCTCAAATTAAAACTGAATTCAACAATACGACTGATTCCAGTTTGGATGTTAAGATATGTTTGAATAATTCTGAAGTAAACACCATTTATTTTATATAGAAAACTAAGACACAATAACAGAACCAGGATGAAGGTCATTTCTCCATCAAAGTCGTAAACAACTTCCTTCTAGGACATTTTTAATTTCTTCAAAAACAATAGACATTGAACTCAACATATGTAAACATGTTTAACTTCATAATGATCTAAATATATCATAGAGAAATGTTAGTTCTGTAATATATTGTTTACAAAATGACAAGACATTAGTCAGGTAGGCCCAAACTCGGTTATTGAGAAAAGCCAACTCACAATGCATAACAAATATGCATAATAAATGTGGTCTTGTTATATGTCATACTGAAGTACCAATCATCACTATACGTAACAAATATACATAACAAATGTGGTCTTGTTATATGTCATACTGAAGTACCAATCATCACCATACGTAACAAATACACATCACAAATGTGGTCTTGTTATATGTCATACTGAAGTGCCAATCATCACCATACGTAACAAATATACATAACAAATGTGGTCCTGTTATATGCCCTGCTTAAATAACAATCATCACCATATAAATCAAATACAGATAACAAATGTGGTCTTGTTATATGTCATACTGAAGTACCAATCAAATAAATGAGGTAGGTATATTTGCCATTTGTGTGAAGGAGAAAAAATTAAAATTCATAAAAATAAAAATAACAATTATTGACTTCATCAATAGTAGCGTCAAATTATTTTAGGCACATCTTGGTGAGATTATATATATATATATATATATATATATATATATATATATATATATATATATATATATATATATATATATATATATATATATATATATATATATATATATATATATATATATATATATATATGTCGGTGTTATGTGCACTCGTGTGTAGCAAACACTCGCATGACGACCTAGTAATTAATTCTCATGTATCTACACAATCATTCCGGATTCCTATGAAAGAAAATAGAGAATTATAAATATATACCAGACAGAACGGAAAGTGCTATCCCTGGATTCTATAGAAGAACACTGAATAATAGTAGGCATAATTAATAATAATGAAAATATTATTGCATATAACACCGATTGAGTAGCATCATTATTTGGTGATGTGTGCTTAGTCGTGGGCTCGTGTGTGCGGACCTAGGTTCGAATCTTCGTAGAGTACGAATAAAAAATTTCTTACCTGTATGATAGTATTATTTATATTTGTCCCCATTCCCTTGCGGAATTATGTTTTCCATAGATCGTAAAAATTTAAATAATCTGAACATATATTTCCTTTATGATCGATGAAATCTATTGCACAGGTACTGTTAAGTACATCACAGATTCATATACATCGCCCAGATAACTTGGCCTTCTACTTGTTGTAAATTAACATATTTTTTTGAAATTATGATTTGTGTTAGAATATCGGAAAGCTGGGCATAAGTATCATGTTTGAGTTTGTAGTCATGTAGAATATTTCTTACAACACATTGCATTGTGTGCAAGTCGAACTAATTATGACATTATGGCCAATCATACACGATATTTGCAGTGTGCAAACGTTGTACGAACAATTGATGACGTCAAGACGAAGCAGACACAATACATGCATTGTACAAGCGTTGCACAAAATATTTACCACATCAAGGCATACACAAAACGTGCAGTGTACAAGCGTTGTACGAAATACAAATGACACCAGGGCCAATCATAGTCATTACGTGATTTGTGCAAGCATAGTACGAAATAAAAACGACATCAAGGCAATCATACACATTATGTGATTTATGCAAACATCATACGGAATAAAAATGGCACCAGGGCCAATCATACACAAAACGTGCAGTGTACAAGCATCGCACGAAATAAAAATAACACGAGGGCCAATCATACACAATATGTGCTTTGTGCAAGCATCGCACGAAATAAAATGACACCAGGACGAATAATAAACATTACGCGATTTGTGCAAGCATAGTACGAAATAAAAATGACATCAGGTCTTATCATGCACACTACTTGCTCAAAACTATACAATCAAATCAAATCTACTAGGTTCTAATTTATAAAATGGGTTAAGTCGCCAGTTTACTTATGGCGAGTTTTTGGTGAAAATGTAAGACAACCCACACCCTTCCACATTATCCCCAAATTTAAGATACTATTAGAAATTCAAAATAAATAGAACCCACAACTTGATCTTTACATCTGTATGTGTGTATAATGTATGTATATTGACTGAACATTATAACTGTATGCATAGTGTTTGGACATTATATATGTTTGTATGCACAGTTGTTAATGGCATATATATATATATATATATATACATCGTGGAAAGCAAATGCTCGTTAGCTAAAGAGTGAAATCCCTTGCGTAAATATACCTTGTCAGGAAGACATACCCATCCAACCAAAATTTAATATGCACTGAGGTAATGAATAGAAAGCAATAGCGTTTAAAACAGCGTGCCTCAAAAGCCAGTGTCCCCACAATGAGATGTGATAATGATTAGAGTTATAAAATAAATAAATAAATCAATAAATAAATAGATCAATAAATAAAACAAATACACGTGATAGCAGAAATGGTCTCAGATGAACTCAGAATTGTTCTGAATTTATTCCGTATCGTTGGACTGAAGAAGAAATGGCAATCGATGTCAAGGACACAATTTTCTTAGGTATTTCTCACGAACGTCTGGATAATGATTGAAATTCACTGCTATACATTATGGTTCACAGTCATTTGTGGGACTATTGATACTAATTGGCCAATTCTATGTAACTATTTGTGATAGATTATTAAGAGGGCTAGCTCCCTTGGAAATATACAAGTTTTGAAATGGAAAGAGTTTGTTATCAGTATCATAAACAATCGTACTATTTTAATTACTGTACCTAAATCACAATTTGCAAACAAATGGAAAAGTGCGACAGCTGTAAAAGTGTAAGACCAGCAAACGACATTGAAAAGTGAAGCTTTCTTGAGCCGTGTTGTAAAAGGTGCGCACGCAGCTGTGAATATGATCGTGAATATTCGATGGCTCATTATTACACGTGGGATGATAAAATGCATAGATGCAAACGTGATTTGGATGATTAAACGTATATGTATATACACGCGTTACAAAATAGAAGTACACGAAAGGCACGCAGACGTAAACTTGGAAAGATGGAAAAGGAAACTGAGGGTCGCAAACAGGAATATATGCAACACAAAGATGAGGTTTGTAAATTGGGATGTAAACATGCAAAACCACGTAAGACATTATCTAGCAATGATGCAACTCTTTTAAAGATATTGATTTATTTAATGTATGAAGATATGTGACAAGGAAATAATTGACTTCAGATTTAAGAAATTAGCAAGCACTGCACATTTTTGTATTGCAACTCAGTAAACCGATCCTGCAACTGCAACTCGATAAAACGCTCCTACAACTGCAACTCGATAAAACGCTCCTACAACTGCAACTCGATAAAACGCTCCTACAACTCTCCAACTTAACGAACGCTCCTGCAAGTCAATGAACGCTTCATCAACTCAATAGTATGCTCAAGTTTGGCAATAAATTGTACTAATAGAAACAAATCTGCTACAATGAGACAGATTATTTCACATATAAATTTTATTTTTCTTGTATAATAAATAATCTAACCTTCATAGATGTAACTACATATCTTCGAACTCTTATGACGTAACCATCCTTTAAAGTGTCTGCATTCATTACTTTCTTGTGAAATGATTCATATGTGTTGATTGTTTGCATTTCTGATTCCTAACCTGTATCTATCAGATGGATGTTAACCATTTGTTTTATTGTTTGCACCTCACTTCCCTTAAGATCATGCATTGGCTGGAGGTTGAATATTTTTACTGATTGTTTGCGTCTCTGTTTCCTCAAGCGCATGTATCGGCTTGAGATTTACTAGCATATGTGATGTTGTATCCATTTATTTTGATCATTTCTCCAACTTAAATACTTAAGGGCGTTACATTCACCTTCCGTTGTAACAAGATTGGCGTTAAGATCTTATTTGGAATAACTTTGTAACAATTTATATTGATTATCCACCTCCTGTATTGAAAGACAATGTTATATACTCAATTTATAAGTGTAACTTAATTCATAATGAACATAATCGAATTTAAAAGAGCTTTCGACCAATTCCAAAGACAACTAAATATAAATCAGTTTGCAAATCCCTATAAATTAAATTAATTTCAGTGAAATCAACTTCAATTCTTCTATCTACAACTCATGACTCGTATTATCTTCATTATAAGCGTGATTTTTAGGTGTCTTCTCAAAAATATCTGTGCCATATTTGATTTGTCCATTTCTACATAAGGATAATTTGAACAAATTGCAAACATAAATACAACAAGATTTCTTGATATCAAAGAGCATTCAATACTTTACCGGACTGTATATTATAGTATAGGATTACCTCTATCAGCACTAAGCATCAGATTGATAACATTTAAACACGGAAATTGTAAAATGTCAAGAGAAAGTAGTTCTGAATTAATGTGTACCGGTTGCTTAGTTATCGTATGTATTCGTGCCTTGGACAACAGTAGTAAAACCTTCTGTTATTAATAAAGTATTTGCCTGTTACGTAATTAAAGTCTTTCAGGGAGACAAAAGAAAATATAAAATAGACTTCAATAGTTTTACTTTTATGTTATGTTCTCATGTCTATAATTTCGATGGTATTTTAGCATTCGTTTAATCTGATTTCACTGGTTTTCGTGTATCGCTTGTTTGACAGTGAAATTAATTTATAATCTGTTCTAGTGCGGACAAATTAAAAGAAGCAAAAATAACGAACTCATTTCTAGCAAAAATGTAGCCACCCATACCGTCAGTCTTTGTAAAGTTTGACCATCTACAGTAAAAGTCAACATAATGAACACCAAGCATTTTTCAATGGGATGACTGTGTAGTTTCAGTGAGTATAACTTTTTCTTTTCTTTATTTGAATAACTTGAAGGATTCGTCAGTAGAGAGAAATATTCACCGTAGAGTTGAACCTGACACATCTTGAGAAAAGTTTGCAGGAATTCCAAAGGCTAATGAAAGAGAGGTTAAAACAGGAGAACGAAACAACTGTGGCATCAACAAAATGGATTACTGGAATGGTAGCCGTTCTGTTGTCTGATGATGATAAAGAGCAGATTTAGTTTTTTAAAAAAAACACGCAAAACGATTGGCTACATTGGAATACATTATAAAACGCACCTCTAGAACAATCATATAAATAGTTACTGAACCAAAGGAAACGCCGGATACAATTGTATACATTTGTTATGAATATGTAGTTGTTATTGTTCTAGGGTTTAACGCCAATTTTCAGCACAAGATAGGCTATACATGGCGGCAAATACAACTGCTGGAGGAAGAACCCTGGAAAACCCAGGGAAGAACCACCGACCCACGAGAAGCAACTGGCAGGCTTTCCCACGTATCCACGCTAGCCGAGCCTTGGACTCGAACCCACGCAGACAGAGGTGAGATGGCAGTGATCCGGAACGGTGAGCGTTTTAGACCACTCGGCCACTCGGGGCCCATATGAATATGTAAACGCCAGATACATTCGTATACATTTGTTAGGAATATGGAAACGCCGGATACATTTGTTTACATTTGTTACGTATATGTAAACGCCGGATACATTTGTACACATTTGTTATGAATATGTAAACGCAGGATACATCCGTATATATTTGTTATGAATATATAAACGCAGGATACCTTCGTATACATTTGTTACGTACATGTAAACGCCGGATACATTTGTATACATTTGTAATGAATATGTAAACGCCGGATACATTCGTATACATTTGTTAGGAATATATAAACGCAGGATACCTTCGTATACATTTGTTACGTATATGTAAATGCCGGATACATTTGTATACATTCGTTATGAATATGTAAACGCTGGATACATTTGTATACATTTGTTAGGAATATGTAAAGGAGGAAAATGACAGAGAAAAGGCTTTTTGGAATAACTTAGGGCAAACACGAAATCTGCAATTGTTGCAACAATGGATACAAACTGAATAAAGAAGCATTAATGCCTGGACCACGTTTCATGCTGACACAGACACTATAGGAAAATGTTTCGAGTACGTTTGACATAATGAATACTGGTGTGTCAATACACAAATTATAGTGTTACTGCAACGCCAACAAACTCTGCCCTGAAATACTTTCAAATGTTTAAACTAGATAATCCTTTGTAGACAACATTGCAATTATCATGGCAGAATTCGTGATGATTTCGAGCGAACTCAATAAGCCGATGTTTGAGGAAACGCTTGATGATTTTGCTGGTGAGCTGGCTAATGGTTACTATAGAAACATAGACGCCGCAAACAAATTATACAGAGACTTCCTCCGGGATCCAGCAGTGATCAGAGTAGACGCAAAAAATTATGAATATTTTCTGGGACTACAGCAACATGCAAGAAGAAATTGACGAACTAAGTCCATTGTGTTGACAAATACGAAAACATGTATGCAGAACATATCAGCACCGCAGCTCTTACGATAAGAGCGGTGGCACTAAACATTATTGCTACTAGAGACTAAACTAAAGTGAGAAGAAAAAAATACCACGTGAATTTAAAACTTCGTGCAATTGATCCTTTTCTTGACGAAATCGTATAATTACTTCATCCTGCCAAATTGAATTGTGCTCTTTTCCTAGGATGCATCTGGACATCTCTAGTTGATAGCAATATTTGGGTAAAAAGAGTGACTCATACCCTCTTTTGACGTCTGGTAAATTAGTTTGAGGGGTGTTCTCAACAAATCTGTATGCACTATATAACGACTTGATTTCTCATATCATCCAACTACGTCATATGTGTCCCAGCTATTGTCTGGCCAGTAGTTAGGCATGCGGGCAGTATAATTATACGTGATCTTGAAAGTTTTCCAAAGCAACACGTCGACTAGCTTTCCTTCAAGATACTGTTGGTGGCATCGTATGTCGCAGGAGCAATACAATCAGGCTAGTCTTGGGCACTGAAGATAACGTCATCGTATTCTCTATACAGATCTTTCTTCAAAGGAAGCCAATGATTACTCTATTTCATGAGATTCGCATAAATCTACCAAATCATCTTAGTCACCAAAGAATCATTTAATATTTATAGGTTACTGCATCTTCCTCGTAACTTCCATATTATTTGTTATGAGTTCTTCTCATACTCAAGATGTAACCCAAGTTAATCTAATGAACACATGCGAAAAACCATTTCGACAAACCAACCAAGTGATGCCATGACAGAAAACTCTAGGTCACATAGTACTTGCGGCAAATAATACTCAAGCAGCTTTAGTAAAAAGACATTTGAATGTGAAAAGTTATCTTTTACTTTCCTTTTCTCTGTAGCCATCTGGATTGTATATAAGGCCTTTGATATTTCTGATGCAGGTGTCAATGCTATGACATTCTCGCCTGGAGTGATCTTAAAAATCTTTCTGATTACTGGCTCAAATAATGTTCTCCAGATGTAATACAAGATTACATAATTTTACTGATGGCAAACTTTTCTGCTATATACCTCTTCTACGGATGCAATCTGGCGGACAATAACGACAGTGGCTGACACATAGCCACTCGCTGTAGTTGGCATGGTTGACACATAGCCACTAGCTGTAGTTGGCATGGTTGAGACATAGCCACTAGCTGTGGTTGGCATGGTTGAGACATAGCCACTAGCTGTGGTTGGCATGTCTGACACATATCCACTAGCTGTGGTTGGCATGACTGACACATATCCACTAGCTGTGGTTGGCATGGCTGACACATAGCCACTAGCTGTGGTTGGCATGGCTGACACATAGCCACTAGCTGTGGTTGGCATGGCTGACACGTAGCCACTAGCTGTGGTTGGCATGGTTGACACATAGCCACTAGCTGTGGTTGGCATGGCTGACACATACCACTAGCTGTGGTTGGCATGGCTGACACATACCACTTGCTGTGGTTGGTATGGCTGACACATAGCCACTATATGTGGTTGGCATGGCTGACACATAGCCACTAGCTGTAGTTGGCATGGCTGACACATAGCCACTAGCTGTAGTTGGCATAGTTGACACATAGGCACTAGCTGCATTTGCTGTGGTTGGCATGGTTGACACATAGCTACTTGCTGTGGTTGGCATGGCTGGCACATACCACTAGCTGTGGTTGGCATGGTTGACACATACCACTTGCTGTGGTTGGCATGGTTGACACATAGCCACTAGATATGGTTGGCATGGCTGACACATACCACTAGCTGTGGTTGGCATGGCTGAGTGCCATTCTGCCTGCTTCTATCCTTTTTTAAAATAGCTGTCAGATCCATTGTTTATAATATATCGTCTCATCAATTAGACAGTAAAATCAGTAATCTTGAGTGATATCATTTGTGTAAGTAACAACCACAATCATGTACCAGGCCAGCTGAAGCATCATTTTATTCTAAATCCATCATTTAACCATCATCTGCTCTCATAGACATGCGTCGTTTAATTGGTAGTTGTTAGAGAGGGGGGTTACCAGGATTACCTGTGATATTATTACAAGGAACCAGCAAGCTTTTCTTCCGATAAGAAAATGTGCCGACAAAATTCGTTTCATGATGTGATCTGACGGCTGTGCAATCATATCAGGTCTGCGCATGTCAGATTACAGTAAAAGAGTTCGCAGGGTCTTTGTAATAGTGACAATTGTGAGTTTGGAGCCCCCTTTACTAATACCACTAACGTGTACTATCAACCTGGGACTTGATGGTATTGTTTAAAACAGGAATATCAGTGTCTCTGCATGCCAATGTTATAGATACCACCAATAGATTCTATGGTACAAGAGCTTTAAGTATTTTTGTTTGCAAAAACGTTCACTGGTTCAGAAATATTCTCGTATATGAGACTTTAAATTTCAAAAAACGAATGCCTGACTTAAACCGGATTGCAACATTTTGCACTAATGAATTGATTTAGCATGCAATGAACTGTTCCTAGTAATATCTGCTCATGGTACTGACAAGGTGATGACTTGAAAAGATGCTAAGAATTTTGACGTATCTCTTGCATAATTATGCCTTAATAGAATATAAAGTATAAAGAAGTAATTTTTTTTAATGATTACAGTGTGTATGTACCGTTTTGTGTCTGGGTATAATTCTGAATATTTACGATGAATCGCCCATATCGCATAGTGCGTAGTTCAATATCGTTCTAGTTATATATTCATGAGAAAGGTTATTTGATTGGCAATGATAGTCCTTGAAGCCACAGTCTGCACTATACAGTTGTGTTCACCGTATGAGAGCGCAGCAACCTTTGGAATAAACTGGCGCGGTTATAGCCAGTATAGGTTGCAATACGGCAATGTGATTGCACTTAGGCGTTCAGAATCCGTCACCGTTCTTGATTAGTCTGCATCATTTGACACAATAGACTATGTTATATTACTTCATCGTCTCCAGTATGTATTTGGTATTCATGATACAGCCTTACTGTGGTTCAAGTCCTACTTAGTCAACACGACACAAATTGTGTCTGCAAATGGAATACACTCCAGCCCAGTTGATCTATGTTGTGGTGTTCCACAGGGGTCTGTTCTTGGGCCTGTTCTCTTAATTCTATACACTCAGCAACTCTTAAGTGTCATAGATCATCATCCAGTGTCTAACCAATTGTACCCTGATGACACCCAAATATACAAATCTAGCCATCCAACTGAAGTTGATGCTACCATTCAAGGTGTAAAGAGGTGCATTTCTGATGTGAAATCATGGATGACATGTAATAAGCTGCAGATGAATGGTGATAAAACTGAGGCCATTCTGATCACATCACAAAGACTTTCTCATTCACATCTTTTACCTCAAACAATAAATGTCAGCAATACCAACATTAAATTCACACAATCAGTACGAAACCTAGGTGTTACTCTGGACAGTAATCTCACATTGCAAGAACATATCATGAACATATGCAAGGCTGCATATCTTGAGCTGATTCGCATCAGCTCCATTCGCAAATATCTTCCAGTTGATGCCACTAAAACACTTGTGTGTTCATTAGTACTTTCAACGCTGGACTATTGTAACTCAATTATGTCTGGTTCATCTCAATATCTGCTCCAGAAACTTCAACAAGTTCAAAACACAACTGCTCGGATCATACTTGGAGTACCACGATCGGAGCACACCTCCCAGCTGCTCTGTACCCTACACTGGCTATCCATTCGATCAAGAATCAAACACAAAATTTGTTCTCTGTGCTACGTTTCACTGTCGGACTCTAGTCCAACATACCTATCCGACCTCACCCATGTGTACACACCAGCAAGATACTTACGCTCCTCTTCTGACAATCGTATACTCATTATTCCCACTATGAAAACAAAGTCATATTGACAGCGTTATTTTGCATACCAAGGCCCAGCAACGTGGAAAGAATTACCCACTGAACTTAGACACAAAGTCACAGTGATCCCATTCAAGAGGGCTCTCAAAACTCGCTTATTTCGACTGCAAGAACAAACTTAAAGACCTAATAATGTTTCCTACCTTAAATATTCTCAACCTTTTTTTTATGTTTTCTAATTTCATGGTGTTTGTTTTTGTAATCATATCATTATTATGTTTTTTATCTTATAGGTGTTGTCTAATGTTGTAAAGCGCTTAGAGCTTCTAAAGATTAGGTGCTAAACAAAGTCCTCATTATTATTATTATTATTATCTATAATCATCGTGACCTAGATTGTTTTGGACATTTAATTATAGCAGTATTTAATATTATGAGCAATGCAAGTTTTGTCAAGATAAGTTAATTTCGCCCGAATGGTCACGTAATAATAAAGTCAACACGCTTTAGTTTACCCAAATTTCTTCAAAGTCACCGCAATCTCTGTTGTGAACCTCCTGTTCTAACTGATCATATGCCTGAAATAAACAGCAAAATGGATCATAAATAGGTAATACAGGACTTATCTTTTCAATAAAGAACCGTCCTCTTTAAATATGTATTTATACAGTGAACAGACTTGGCAAGTCCTGGATTTAGAGTCCTTGTTTTACATGAAAGAACACGATTTATTGATTTTTGCTTGGATAACTGTCTTGAAAAAATCCATGTTAATTATGAAGGTCAGCACGTCTAAGTGTCACCAAGAAAACTAAGCACTTATCTATCTACCTGTATGTGATTACTTAACCCTGTTTCTCAATCCATCTAGCCATTTATAAATCTGTCCATCTTTCAGGACACATCTGACGGGACAAAAAAAAAAAAAAAAAAAAAGACAACAACACAATGACAATGCTAGTATCAGAACATTGGGAAAAAGAACAAAATGCGAGATGAAAGAACTTAACAGTGATACAAACTTTTCTTTCTTACTATTTTCTTGTTTATTTTAATTCTTTAGCTATACAAGAATATGTAAATAATGGAGGTGGTTAAAAAACAGTGACAAAATGGAGTGAATACATCAGTTCAAATCTATGTAACAACATACGAACATCTGGTACTCTCTCTCTCTCTCTCAGATGTTTTGTTCTAGAATAGCGTCGTGACCTTGAAGCATTAAACAGATATCAGAACATCATGAGGTCATTATCTCATCATGGCTTGTATTCAGTCCAACTGATAAAGTTAATTTATCTATATATTTATACACTAATATTATTTATAATAATACGACGACCAAGATGGCGAAGATGAAAAAGGGAGACGAAGCCAGTATATGAATTACTCCTGTAGACTCTTTCTGGTTGATTCTCTCTGTAGCTCCTGTCCCTTTCATCCCGGAATTATTGCTCCTGGTTTACGTAATGTCTCATTTGGCGTGTAATGTCTCTTTTTAGGCGTGTAATGTCTCTTTTTGGTGTGTAATGTCTCTTTTTAGGCGTGTAATGTCTCTTTTCGGTGTGTAATGTCTCTTTTTGGCGTACAATGTCTCATTTGGCGTGTAATGTCTCTTTTTGGCGTACAATGTCTCATTTGGCGTGTAATGTCTCTTTTTGGCGTGCAATGTCTCATTTGGCGTGTAATGTCACAATTGGCGTGTCCAGTGTAGCGATATGGTACCAGCAGTAGAAAATAAATCAATTTTGAAACACAGTCATTCATAAGCAGTTACCGATGACCCTCTCATACCGATGACATATTTTTTATTTCAAACAAACATTATAAATTCATACGAAAAAGAGCACGTGTATTTTACCTATTCATGATGTCATTATCAGGTCCACCATGAACACCGTCACTAGACTTCTACAACTACTGCTGATACTGCTATTGTTACTTATATACCTACCACCTCTATTACAAGTAGACGTACAACTTATACCACCGCTAGTAATTCTACTACCACCAGACCTACAACTTATACCACCACTACTACATTTACTAACACTAGACCTACAACTTATACCACCACTACTACATCTACTACCAGTAGACCTACAACTTATACCACCACTACTACATCTACTACCACTAGACCTACAACTTATACCACCACTACTACATCTACTACACGAGACCTACAACTTATACCACCACTACTACATCTACTACCACTAGACGTACAGCTTATACCACCACTACTACGTCTACTACCAGTAGACGTACAACTTATACCACCACTACTACATCTACTACCACTAGACCTACAACTTATACCACCACTACTACATCTACTACCACTAGACCTACAACTTATACCACCACTACTACATCTACTACCACTAGACCTACAACTTATACCACCACTACTACATCTACTACCACGAGACGTACAACTTATACCACCACTACTACATCTACTACCAGTAGACGTACAACTTATACCACCACTACTACATCTACTACCACTAGACCTACAACTTATACCACCACTACTACATTTACTAACACTAGACCTACAACTTATACCACCACTACTACATCTACTACCACGAGACGTACAACTTATACCACCACTACTACATCTACTACCACGAGACGTACAACTTGTACCACCACTACCACATCTACTACCAGTAGACGTACAACTTATACCACCACTACTACATCTACTACCACGAGACGTACAACTTGTACCACCACTACCACATCTACTACCAGTAGACGTACAACTTATACCACCACTACAACATCTACTACCACGAGACGTACAACTTGTACCACCACCACCACATCTACTACCACTAGACGTACAACTTATACCACCACTACTACATCTACTACCAGTAGACGTACAACTTATACCACCACTACTACATCTACTACCACTAGACGTACAACATATACCACCACCACTACATTTACCAACATTAGACATACAACTTATACCACCACTACTGCATCTACTACCATTAGACCTACAACTTATACCACCACTACTACATTTACTACCACTAGACCTACAACTTATACCACCACTACTACATCTACTACCACTAGACCTACAATTTATACCACAACTACTACATTTACTACCACTAGACCTACAACTTATACCACAACTAGTACATTTACTACCACTAGACCTACAATTTATACCACCACTGCCACATTTACTACCACTAGTCCTACAATTTATACCACAACTACTACATTTACTACCACTAGACCTACAACTTATACCACCACTAGTACATTTACTACCACTAGACCTACAATTTATACCACCACTACTACATTTCCTACCACTAGACCTACAACTTATACCACCACTACTACATTTACTACCACTAGACCTAAAACTTATACCACCACTACTACATCTACTACCACGAGACGTACAATTTATACCACCACTACTACATCTACTACCACGAGACGTACAACTTATACCCACACTACTACATCTACTTCCTCAAGACCTACAACTTATACCACCACTACTACATCTACTACCACGAGACGTACAACTTATACCACCACTCCTACATCTACTACCACTAGACCTAAAACTTATACCACCACTACTACATCTATCACCACGAGATGTACTATTTATACAACAACTACTACATCTACTAAAACGAGACGTACAACTTGTACCACCACTACCACATCTACTACCAGTAGACGTACAACTTATACCACTACTAGTACGTCTACTACCACTAGACCTACAACATACACTACTCTACTACATCTACTACCACTAGACGTACAACTTATACCACCACTACTTCATCTACTACCACGAGACGTACAACTTATACCACCACTACTACATTTATTATCACTAGACCTACAATTTATACCACACTACTACATTTACTACCACCAGACGTACAACTTATAATAAAAATACTACATTTATTACCACTAGACCTACACCTTATACCACCAATACTACATCTACTACCACTAGACCTACAACTTATACCACCACTACTATATCTACTACCACGAGACGTACAACTTATGCCACCACTACTACATCTACTTCCTCAAGACCTACAACCTATACCACCACTACTACATGTACTACCACTAGACCTACAACTTATACCACCACTACTACATTTACTACCACTAAACCTACAACTTGTACCACCACTACTACATCTACTACCATTAGACCTACAAATTATACCACCACTACTACTTCTACTACCACTAGACCTACAACTTATACCACCACTACTACATCTACTACCACGAGACGTACAACTTATGCCACCACTACTACATCTACTTCCTCAAGACCTACAACCTATACCACCACTACTACATGTACTACCACTAGACCTACAACCTATACCACCACTACTACATTTACTACCACTAAACCTAAAACTTGTACCACCACTACTACATCTACTACCACTAAACCTACAACTTGTACCACCACTACTACATCTACTACCATTAGACCTACAAATTATACCACCACTACTACTTCTACTACCACTAAACCTACAACTTATACCACCACTACTACTTCTACTACCACTAGACCTACAACTTATACCACCACTACTACTTCTACTACCATTAGACCTACAACTTATACCACCACTACTACATCTACTACCACTAGACGTACAACTTATGCCACCACTACTACATCTAATACCACTAGCCCTACAACTTATACCACCACTACAACTTCTACTACCACTAGACCTACAACTTATACCACCACTACTACATCTACTACCACTAGACCTAAAATTTATACCACCACTACTATTTCCACTACCAATAGACCTACAACTTATACCACATCTACTACATCTACTACAAATAGACCTACAACTTTTACCATTACTACTACTTCTACTACAAATAGACCTACAACTTTTACCATTACTACTACATTTACTACCACTAGACCTACAACTTATACCACCACTGCTACATTTACTACCACTAGACCTACAAATTATACCACCACTACTACTTCTACTACCACTAGACCTACAACTTATACCACCACAACTACATCTACTACCACTAGACCTACAACTTATACCACCACTACTACTTCTACTACCACTAGACCTACAACTTATACCACCACAGCTACATCTACTACCACTAGACCTACAAATTATACCACCACTACTACTTCTACTACCACTAGACCTACAACTTATACCACCAATACTACTTCTACTACCACTAGACCAACAACTTATACCACCACTACTACTTCTACTACCACTAGACCTACAAATTATACCACCACTACTACTTCTACTACCACTAGACCTACAACTTATACCACCACTACTACTTCTACTACCACTAGACCTACAACTTATTCCACGACTACCACTTCTACTACCATTAGACCTACAACTTATACCACCACTACTACATCTACTACCACTAGACGTACAACTTATGCCACCACTACTACATCTAATACCACTAGACCTACAACTTATACCACCACTACAACTTCTACTACCACTAGACCTACAACTTATACCACCACCACTACATCTACTACCACTAGACCTAAAATTTATACCACCACTACTATTTCCACTACCAATAGACCTACAACTTATACCACATCTACTACATCTACTACAAATAGACCTAAAACTTATACCACCACTACTAGTTCTACTACAAATAGACCTACAACTTATACCACCACTTCTACTTCTACTACCACTAGACCTACAACTTATACCACCACAGCTACATCTACTACCACTAGACCTACAACTTATACCACCACTACTACTTCTACTACCACAAGACCTACAACTTATACCACCACTACTACATCTACTACCACTAGACCTACAACTTATACCACCACTACTAAATCTACTACCACAAGACTTACAACTTATACCACCACTACTACATTTACTACCACTAGACCTACAACTTATACCACCACTACTACTTCTACTACCACTAGACCTACAACTTATACCACCACTACTACATCTACCACCACAAGACTTACAACTTACACCACCACTACTACATCTACTGCCACTAGACCTACAACTTATACCACCACTACTACTTCTACTACCACTAGACCTACAACTTATACCACCACTACTACATTTACTACCACTAGACCTACAATTCATACCACCACTACTACATCTACTTCCTCTAGACCTACAACTTATACCACCTCGACTACATCTACTGCCACTAGACCTACAACTCATACCACCACTACTACATATACTTACTCAAGACCTACAACTTATGCCACCACTACTGCATCTACTAGCATTAGACGCACAACTTATACTACCACTATCACTTCTAGTACAAATAGACCTACAACTTATACCACCACTACCACTTCTACTACAAATAGACCTACAACTTATACCACCACTACTACATTTACTAAAACTAGACCTACAACTTATACCACCACTACTACATTTACTACCACTAGACCTACAACTTATACCACCACTACGACTTCTACTACCACTAGACCTGAAACATATACCACCACTACTACTTCTAATACCACTAGACCTACAACTTATACCACCACTCCTACATCTACTACCACTAGACCTACAACTTATACCACCACTACCACTTCTACTGCCACTAGACCTACAACTTATACCACCACTATTGCATCTACTACCACTAGACCTACAACTTATACCACCACTCCTATATCTACTACCACTAGACCTACAACTTATACCACCACTACTGCATCTACTACCACTAGACGTACAACTTATACCACCACTTCTACATCTACTACTACTAGACGTACAACTTATACCACCACTCCTACATCTACTACCATTAGACGTACAACTTATGCCACCACTACTGCATCTACTACCACTAGACGTACAACTTATACTACCAGTATCACTTCTAGTACAAATAGACCTACAACTTATACCACCACTACTACTTCTACTAGAAACAGACCTACAACTTTTACCATTACTACTACATTTACTACCACTAGACCTACAAATTATACCACCACAACTACATTTACTACCACTAGACCTACAAATTATACCACCACTACTACATCTACTACCATTAGACGTACAACTTATGCCACCACTACTATATCTACTAGCATTAGACGCACAACTTATACTACCACTATCACTTCTAGTACAAATAGACCTACAACTTATACCACCACTACTACTTCTACTACAAATAGACCTACAACTTTTACCATTACTACTACATTTACTACCACTAGGCCTACAACTTATACCACCACTACTACATTTACTACCACTAGACCTACAAATTATACCACCACACCTACTTCTACTACCACTAGACCTGGAACTTATACCACCACAACTACATCTACTACCACTAGACCTACAAATTATACCACCACTACTACATTTACTACCACTAGACCTACAACTTATACCACCACTACTACTTCTAATACCACTAGACCTACAACTTATACCACCACAACTACTTCTACTACCACTAGACCTACAACTTATACCACCACTACTACTTCTACTACCACTAGACTTACAACTTATACCACCACTACTACATCTACTACCACTAGACCTACAACTTATACAACCACTGCTACATTTACTACCACTAGACCGACAACTTATACCACCACTACTACTTCTACTACCACTAGACATGCAAATTATACCACCACTACTACATCTATTACCACTAGACCTACAACTTATACCACCACAACTACATCTACTACCACTAGACCTACAAATTATACCACCACTACTACTTCTACTACCACTAGACCTACAACTTATACCACCACTACTACTTCTACTACCACTAGACCTACAACTTATACCACCACTACTACTTTTACTACCACTAGACTTACAACTTATACCACCACTACTACTTCTACTACCACTAGACCTACAACTTATACCACCACTACTACTTCTACTACCACTAGATTTACAACTTATACCACCACTACTACTTCTACTACCACTAGACCTACAACTTATACAACCACTGCTACATTTACTGCCACTAGACCGACAACTTATACCACCACTACTACTTCTAATACAAATAGACCTACAACTTATACCACCACTACTACATCTACTACAAATAGACCTACAACTTATACCACCACTACTACATCTACTAACACTAGACCTACAACTTATACCACCACTACTACATCTACTACCACAAGACTTACAACTTATACCACCACTACTACATTTACTACCACTAGACCTACAACTTATACCACCACTACTACATCTACTACCACTAGACCTACAACTCATACCACCACTACTACTTCTACTACCACTAGACCTACAACTTATACAACCACTGCTACATTTACTGCCACTAGACTGACAACTTATACCACCACTACTACTTCTACTACAAATAGACCTACAACTTATACTACCACTATCACTTCTAGTACAAATAGACCGACAACTTATACCACCACTACTACTTCTACTACAAAATAGACCTACAACTTATACCACCACTACTACATCTACTACCACTAGACCTACAATTTATACCACCACTACTACATCCACTACCACAAGACTTACAACTTATACCACCACTACTACAATTACTACCACTAGACCTACAACTTATACCACCACTACTACTTCTACTACCACTAGACCTACAACTTATACCACCAATACCACTTCTACTGCCACTAGACCTACAACTGATACCACCACTACTACTTCTACTACCACTAGACCTACAACTTATACCACCACTACTACATTTACTACCACTAGACCTACAACTCATACAACCACTACTACATCTACTTCCTCAAGACCTACAACTTATACCACCTCTACTACATCTACTAGCATTAGACGCACAACTTATACTACCACTACTACTTCTACTACAAATAGACCTACAACTTCTACCACCACTACTACATTTACTAAAACTAGACCTACTACTTATACCACCACTACTACATTTACTAACACTAGACCTACAACTTATACCACCACTGCTACATTTACTACCACTAGACCTACAACTTACACCACCACTACTACATCTACTACCACTAGACCTACAAATAATACCACCACTACTACTTCTACTACCACTAGACCTACAACTTATACCACCACTACTACTTCTACTACCACTAAACCTACAACTTATACCACCACTACTACTTCTCCTACCACTAGACCAACAACTTATACAACCACTGCTACATTTACTACCACTAGACCGACAACTTATACCACCACTACTACATCTACTAGCATTAGACGCACAACTTATACTACCACTATCACTTCTAGTACAAATAGACCTACAACTTATACCACCACTACTACTTCTCCTACAAATAGACCTACAACTTATACCATCACTACTACATTTACTACCACAAGACCTACAACTTATACCACCACTACTACATCTACTACCACTAGACCTACAACTTATACCACCACTACTACATCTACTACCAAAAGACTAACAACTTATACCACCACTAATACATTTACTACCACTAGACCTACAACTTATACCACCACTACTACTTCTACTACCACTAGACCTACAACTTATACCACCAATACCACTTCTACTGCCACTAGACCTACAACTTATACCACCACTACTACTTCTACTACCACTAGACCTACAACTTATACCACCACTACTACATTTACTACCACTAGACCTACAACTCATACCACCACTACTACATCCACTTCCTCAAGACCTACAACTTATACCACCTCTACTACATATACTACCCCTAGACCTACAAATTATACCACCACTACTACTTCTACTGCCACTAGACTTACAACTTATATCACCACTATTACATCTATTACCACTAGACCTACAACTTATACAACCACTGCTACATTTACTACCACTAGACCGACAACTTATACCACCACTACTACATCTACTAGCATTAGACGCACAACTTATACTACCACCATCACTTCTAGTACAAAAAGACCTACAACTTATACCACCACTACTACTTCTACTACAAATAGACCTACAACTTATACCACCACTACTTCATTTACTACCACAAAACCTACAACTTATACCACCACTACTACATCTACTACCACTAGACGTACAACTTATACCACCACTACTACATCTACTACCAAAAGACTTAGAACTTATACCACCACTACTACATTTACCACCACTAGACCTACAAATTATACCACCACTACTACTTCTACTACCACTAGACCTACAACTTATACCACCAATACCACTTCTACTGCCACTAGACCTACAACTTATACCACCACTACTACTTGTACTACCACTAGACCTACAACTTATACCACCACTACTACATTTACTACCACTAGACCGACAACTTATACCACCACTACTACTTCTACTACCACTAGACCTACAACTTATACCACCACTACTACATTTACTAAAACTAGACCTACAACTTATACCACCACTACTACATTTACTACCACTAGACCTACAACTTATACCACTACTACGACTTCTACTACCACTAGATCTGAAACATATACCACCACTACTACTTCTAATACCACTAGACCTACAACTTATACCACCACTCCTACATCTACTACCACTAGACCTACAACTTATACCACCACTACCACTTCTGCTGCCACTAGACCTACAAGTTATACCACCACTATTACATCTACTACCACTAGACCTACACCTTATACCACCACTCCTATATCTACTACCACTAGACCTACAACTTATACCACCACTACTGCATCTACTACCACTAGACCTACAACTTATACCACCACTCCTACATCTACTGCGATTAGACGTATAACTTATGCCACCACTACTGCATCTACTAGCATTAGACGCACAACTTATACTACCACTATCACTTCTAGTACAAATAGACCTACAACTTATACCATTACTACTACATTTACTACCACTAGACCTACAACTTATACCACCACTACTACTTCGACTACAAATAGACCTACAACTTTTACCATTACTACTACATTTACTACCACTAGACCTACAACTTATACCACCACTACTACATTTACTACCACTAGACCTACAAATTATACCACCACTACTACTTCTACTACCACTAGACCTACAACTTATACCACCACTACTACATCTACTAGCACTAGACCTACAACTTATACCACCACTACTACATTTACTACCACTAGACCTACAAATTATACCACCACTACTACTTCTACTACCACTAGACCTACAACTTATACCACCACTACTACTTCTACTACCACTAGTCCTACAACTTATACCACCACTACTACTTCTACTACCACTAGACCTACAACTTATACCACCACTACTACATCTACTACCACAAGACTTACAACTTATACCACCACTACTAAATTTACTCCCACTAGACCTACAACTTATACCACCACTACTACTTCTACTACCACTAGACCTACAACTTATACCACCAATACCACTTCTACTGCCACTACACCTACAACTTATACCACCACTATTACATCTACTACCACTAGACCTACAACTTATACCACCACTATTACATCTACTACCTCTAGACCTACAACTTATACCACCACTCCTATATCTACTACCACTAGACCTACAACTTATACCACCACTACTACATCTACTAGCATTAGACGCACAACTTATACTACCACTATCACTTCTAGTACAAATAGACCTACAACTTATACCACCACTACTACTTCTACTACAAATAGACCTACAACTTATACCACCACTACTACATTTACTAAAACTAGACCTACAACTTATACCACCACTACTACATTTACTACCACTAGACCTACAACTTATACCACCACTACGACTTCTACTACCACTAGACCTGAAACATATACCACCACTACTACTTCTAATACCACTAGACCTACAACTTATACCACCACTAATACATCTACTACCACTAGACCAACAACTTATACCACCACTACCACTTCTACTGCCACTAGACCTACAACTTATACCACCACTACTACTTCTACTACCACTAGACCTACAACTTATACCACCACTCCTATATCTACTACAACTAGACCTACAACTTATACCACCACTACTACATCTACTACCACTAGACGTACAACTTATACCACCACTACTACATCTACTACCATTAGACGTACAACTTATGCCACCACTACTGCATCTACTACCACTAGACGTACAACTTATACCACCACTCCTGCATCTACTACCACTAGACGTACAACTTATACCACCACTACTGCATCTACTACCAGTAAACGTACAACTTATACCACCACTACTATATTTACTACCACTAGACGTACAACTTATACCACCACTACTACATCTACTACCACTAGACCTACAACTTATACCACCACTCCTACATCTACTATCACTAGACCTACAACTTATTCCACCACTCCTACATCTACTACCACTAGACCTACAACTTATACCACAACCACTACATCTACTACCACTAGACCTACAACTTTTACCACCACTCCTACATCTACTATCACTAGACCTACAACTTATTCCACCACTCCTACATCTACTACCACTAGACCTACAACTTATACCACCACTCCTACATCTACTACCCCTAGACCTAAAACTATACCACCACTGCTACATCTACTACCACTAGACCTGCAACTTATGCCACCACTACTACATCTACTACAACTAGACGTACAACTTATACCACCACTACTACGTCTACTACCACTAGACCTACTACTTATACCACCACTGCTACATCTACTACCACTAGACCTGCAACTTATGCCACCACTACTACATCTACTACAACTAGACGTACAATTTATACCACCACTACTACGTCTACTACCCCTAGACCTACTACGTATACCACCACTACTACGTTTGCTACCACTAGACCTAAAACTTATACCACCACTACTACATTTCTACCACTAGACCTCCAATTTATACAACCACTACATCTGCTACCACGAGACGTACAACTTATACCACCACTACTACATTTACTACCACGAGACCTACAACTTATAAAACCACTACTACATCTACTACCACTAGACCTAAAACTTATACCACCACTACTACATCTGCCACCTCGAGACGTGCATTTTATACCACCACTACTACATCTACTACCACTAGAGCTACAACTTATACCACCACTACTACATCTACTACCACTAGACGTACAACTTATACCACCACGACTGCATCTACTACCAATAGATGTACAACTTATACCACCACTATTACATCTACCACCACTAGACGTACAACTTATACCACCACTACTACATTTACTACCACTAGACCTACAACTTATACCACCACTATCACTTCTACTACCACTAGACGTACAACTTATTACACCACTCCTACATCTACTACCACTAGAGCTACAACTTATACCACCACCACTACATCTACTACCACTAGACGTACAACTTATACCACCACGACTGCATCTACTACCAATAGACGTACAACTTATACCACCACTATTACATCTACCACCACTAGACGTACAACTTATACCACCACTACTACATTTACTACCACTAGACCTACAACTTATACCACCACTATCACTTCTACTACCACTAGACGTACAACTTATACCACCACTACTACATCTACTACCACTTAACGTACAACTTACACCACCACTACTACGTCTACTACCACTAGACCTACAACTTATACCACCACTACTACATCTACTACCACTAGACCTTCAACTTATACCACCACTACTACATCTACTACCACTAGACCTACAACTTATACCACCACTACTACATCTACTACCACTAGACGTACAACTTATGCCACCACTACTACGTCTACTACCACTAGACCTACAACTTATACCACCACTACTACGTCTACTACCACTAGACCTACAAATTATAGCACCACTACTACATCTACTACCACTAAACCTACAACTTATACCACCACTACTACATCTACTACCACTAGACGTACAACTTATACCACCACTACTACATCTACCACCACTGGACCTACAACTTATACCACCACTACTACGTCTACTACCACTAGACCTTCAACTTATACCACCACTACTACGTCTACTACCACTAGACCTACAAATTATACCACCACTACTACGTCTACTACCACTAGACCTACAAATTATACCACCACTACTACATCTACTACCACTAGACCTACAACTTATACCACCACTACTACATCTACTACCACTAGACCTTCAACTTATACCACCATTACTACATCTACTACCACTAGACGTACAACTTATACCACCATTACTACATCTACTACCACTAGACCTACAACTTATACGACCACTACTACGTCTACTACCACTAGACCTTCAACTTATACCACCACTAATACATCTACTACCACTAGACGTACATTTTATACCACCACTACCACATCTACTACCACTAGACGTACAACTTATACCACCACTACCACTTCTACTACCACTAGACCTACAACTTATACCACCACTACTACATCTACTACCACGAGACGTACAATTTATACCACCACTACCACATCTACTACCACGAGACCTACAACTTATACCCACCTACTTCTTCTACTTCCTCAAGACCTACAACTTAGACCACCACTACTAAGTCTACTGCCACTAGACCTACAAGTTATACCACCACTACTACATCTACTAACACTGGACCTGCAACTTATACCACCAGTACTACATCTACTACCACGAGACGTACAATTTATACCACCACTACCACATCTACTTCCACGAGACCTACAACTTATAGCACCACTACCACATCTACTTCCACGAGACCTACAACTTATAGCACCACTACTACATCTACCACCACTGGACCTACAACTTATACCACCACTACTACGTCTACTACCACTAGACCTTCAACTTATACCACCACTACTACGTCTACTACCACTAGACCTACAAATTATACCACCACTACTACGTCTACTACCACTAGACCTACAAATTATACCACCACTACTACATCTACTACCACTAGACCTACAACTTATACCACCACTACTACATCTACTACCACTAGACCTTCAACTTATACCACCATTACTACATCTACTACCACTAGACGTACAACTTATACCACCATTACTACATCTACTACCACTAGACCTACAACTTATACGACCACTACTACGTCTACTACCACTAGACCTTCAACTTATACCACCACTAATACATCTACTACCACTAGACGTACATTTTATACCACCACTACCACATCTACTACCACTAGACGTACAACTTATACCACCACTACCACTTCTACTACCACTAGACCTACAACTTATACCACCACTACTACATCTACTACCACGAGACGTACAATTTATACCACCACTACCACATCTACTACCACGAGACCTACAACTTATACCCACCTACTTCTTCTACTTCCTCAAGACCTACAACTTAGACCACCACTACTAAGTCTACTGCCACTAGACTTACAAGTTATACCACCACTACTACATCTACTAACACTGGACCTGCAACTTATACCACCAGTACTACATCTACTACCACGAGACGTACAATTTATACCACCACTACCACATCTACTTCCACGAGACCTACAACTTATAGCACCACTACCACATCTACTTCCACGAGACCTACAACTTATAGCACCACTACCACATCTACTTCCACGAGACCTACAACTTATACCACCACTACTACATTTACTAACACGATACGTACAACTTATACCACCACAACCACTTATACTAAAACTAGACCTACAACTTATACCACCACTACTATATTTACTAACACGATACGTACAACTTATACCACCACAACCACTTATACTAAAACTAGACCTACAACTTATTCCACCACTACTACATCTACTACCACTAGACGTACAACTTATACCACCACTTCTACATCTACTTCCTCAAGACCTACAACTTATACCACCACTACTACTTCTACTACCACTAGACCTACAACTTATACCACCACTACTACGTCTACTACCACTAGACGTACAACTTATACCACCACTACTACATCTACTACCACTAGACGTAGAACTTATACCACCACTACTACATCTACTACCACTAGACCTACAACTTATACCACCACTACTACATCTACTACCACTAGACCTACAACTTATACCACCACTACTACATCTACTATCACTAGACCTACAACTTATACCACCACTACTACATTTACTACCACTAGACCTACAATTTATACCACCACTACTACATCTACTACCACTAGACGTACAACTTATACCACCACTACTACATCTACTACCACTAGACGTAGAACTTATACCACCACTACTACATCTACTACCACTAGACCTACAACTTATACCACCACTACTACATCTACTACCACTAGACCTACAACTTATACCACCACTACTACATCTACTACCACTAGACCTACAACTTATACCACCACTACTACATTTACTACCACTAGACCTACAACTTATACCACCACTACTACATCTACTACCACTAGACGTACAACTTATACCACCACTACTACATCTACTACCACTTGACGTACAATTTATGCCACCACTACTACATCTACTACCACTAGACTTACAACTTATACCACCACTACTACATTTACTACCACTAGACGTACAGCTTGTACCACCACTACTACATCTACTACCACTAAACCTACAACTTATACCACCACTCCTACATCTACTACCACTAAACCTACAACTTATACCACCACTCCTACATCTACTACAACTAGACGTACAGCTTATACCACCACTACTACATCTACTACAACTAGACGTACAGCTTATACCACCACTACTACATCTACTACCACTAAACCTACAACTTATACCACCACTACTACATCTACTACCACTAAACCTACAACTTATACCACCACTACTACATCTACTACCACTAAACCTACAACTTATACCACCACTCCTACATCTACTACCATTAGACCTATAACTTATACCACCAAATCTACATCTACTCCCACTAGACCTACAACTTATACCACCACTACTACATCTACTACCACTAGACCTACAACTTATACCACCACAACTACATCTACTACCACTAGGCCTACATCTTATACCACCACTACTACGTCTACTACCACTAGACGTACAACTTATACCACCACTACTACATCTACTACCACTAGACCTACATCTTATACCACCACTACTACGTCTACTACCACTAGACGTACAACTTATACCACCACTACTACATTTACTACCACTAGACCTACAACTTATACCACCACTACTACTTCTACTACCACTAGACTTACAATTTATACCACCACTACTACATTTACTACCACTAGACCTACAACTTATACCACCACTACTACTTCTGCTACCACTAGACCTACAACTTATACCACCACTACTACGTCTACTACCACTAGACGTGCAACTTATACCACCAATACTACATTTACTACCACTAGACCTACAACTTATACCACCACTACTACTTCTACTACCACTAGACTTACAACTTATACCACCACTACTACATTTACTACCACTAGACCTACAACTTATACCACCACTACTACATCTACTACCACTAGACCTGCAACTTATACCACCACTATCACTTCTAGTACCACTAGACCTACATCTTAGACCACCACTACCACTTCTAATACCACTAGACCTACAACTTAGACCACCACTACTACATCTACTACCAATAGACGTACAACTTATACCACCACTACTACATTTACTACCACTAGACCTGCAACTTATACCACCACTACTACATTTACTACCACTAGACCTACAACTTATTCCACCACTACTACATCTACTACCACTAGACCTGCAACTTATATCACCACTATCACTTCTAGTACCACTAGACGTACAATTTATACCACCACTATCACTTCTAGTACCACTAGACCTACATCTTAGACCACCACTACCACTTCTAATACCACTAGACCTACAACTTATACCACCACAACTACATCTACTACCAATAGACGTACAACTTATACCACCACTACTACATTTACTACCACTAGACCTACAACTTATACCACCACTATCACTTCTACTACCACTGGACCTACAACTTAGACCACCACTACTACATCTACTACCACTAGACCTACAACTTATACCACCACTATCACTTCTACTACCACTAGACGTACAACTTATACCACCACTACTAAATCTAGTACCACTAGACGTACAACTTATACCACCACTACTAAATCTAGTACCACTAGACGTACATCTTATGCCACCAATACCTCATCTACTACCACTAGACGTACAATTTATACCACCACTACTACATCTACTACTACAAGTTATACCACCACTACTGCTTCCACTGCTACAACGTTTAACACTACTACTGCATGTACTACTACAACCTATACCACCACTACAACTTCTAGTACTACACAGTTCTACTACTCTAAATATCACTACTATCATATCAGTACTACTACTACTACTACTACTGCTGCTACTATATCTACATCTACTATTGTAACTTTTAATACTATTAGTACTACCACTACTGATCCTGATCGTACCACTAATGCAATTGATATTACTGCAACCGTGTTATTAGTCAAACTATACTGCAGTCTTTGTATAGTATTTGTTTCCTACTCTGGATAGCATGCCAAATCTAGGAAGACCATTAATTGGGGTTCAAAATCTTAGATAACCAGAAAGTCAACATTTTAATTCGAAATGTAATCCTATTTTGCCAGGGCAAAGACTTAATACAATACGTGATAAATTCTCGAGTTGCCACGAGTTGATAGTATATGTCATACTGGCACTGTCGTCCTAAATAAATTGCTTGGGCATGGTACCTAAGCCGAAAGAAAACACTATAGGGACACAGTTCCCTTGGAAGAAGGCAATAGTGCATCGCATGATACCGTCTCTAGATCAGATTTTCTAACTAACGGATTCATTTTAAGACCGAATACGTTTTTACTTGACTGAAGAATACTCTGCATCACATCCATTGCAGAGGGGCAATTCTACCACGTGCCGACGTCACACCACGTCTAGCAAAATACTATATCGATTATAGCCTTTTCCATTCAAAACTCTTCTCCTATAGTTTTGTCTGGTTGGGTATATTGCTTTTGCCTTCGGGTCGGTGCCTTTACCCACCAGACAACACTAAAGGAGAACAGTACCCTGGAGAGAAGGCAATTACAGAATTAAAGTATTTTGGATTCGCCCAATAATAAATATCATCAAACTGGTAGCGAACATTCTTTATAGTATGTTTACCTAAAGCATCCCAAACGCGCTCCTAATTTTCAAAAAGGCATTTTTTTAAAATAAGGTTATGCTTTTTTCCTGACTGTGCTTCGTTTAATATCATATTCTAAAACAGACTATATCGTTTCAATGCTATGTGAAACAACGTCAATTTCCCCCTTGCATAGTATCATTGGGCGAGGCATTTGTTCGCTTTATGTTAACTTTGTCTCTATCGGTCCTCTATTCACCACCTCAAATTTTACTCCAAGGTCACAAAAGGTTATCACACCACTTAGGTACGCCATGACATATTTCTTTAAAACGAGTATCTCGTGACCAACATTACAAGTGGTTGCACAGAAAAAGATAAGATAGGTTTATGCTGAACCTACCATTTCCTATCTATGTAAACAACCGTACTTTGATATTTCAATTTCCCGTTAAAGTGGATGTACATAGTGGCAAAGGTGTTCAGATAGAGTATGGTTAGGATTCTACATAACAAAATTTACGTTTTGAAATAATGCGTTTTTCTTGCCCTTTCAAGCCTGGATATTTATGTAAAATGGTGGATTAAACATTTCTACAGCAAAGGTATAACGGAATCACGACCATTTCCAATAGACGCAAAAGTGGAATCTACACATGTAAAACTTTTCCAAGAGTAGGTACTCTACCATCGTCAAGGTTATATATCACAAGTAAAACATGGAACCGTCTGAAGAAGTCAGAACCTTCCATCCTGCTGATTATGCTGTGTTTGTAGGAGTACTGGTAATTTCAGCCGCAATTGGAATATACCATGCATTTGCAGGAGGAAAACAGAAGAGCACCAAGGAATTTCTTATGGCGGACCAGAATATGGCGTCACTTCCAGTAGCACTGTCTGTTTTGGCTAGTTTCTTTTCTGCCTCCACGCTCTTGGGGACACCAGCGGAGATTTACCAGCATGGGACTCAGTACTGGATCTCTGTATTTGGGGCCATTATGGCCCCTGTAACAGGGGCATTTTTATTTGGTCCTTTATTCTTTCGATTGAAGCTTGTGAGTGTATTTCAGGTATGACATGTCAAAAGATTCATAAAAAAGGAAAAAGAAAACCACCACTATCATTTATGACACTTTTCATAATTGTCACCGACTTTTATTTGACAAAAATGTTGCATATTATCTTCAAGTATATCTTAACAGATTGCCAGTAATAACTTTGTCCTTTCTCTCTTCTAACTTTCCTCACTTAAATTAAGTATGTTATTTCTACTGCTAGTACATTAACTTCTATTGATACGTATATTTAGACTTATACTTATGCACGATAATTATGTACATTAATACGTTGAATATAATGTAATAATAATGAGTCATATTCTGAGCATGAGTCAGGAAGACTAAGATTAAAAACGACGACGACGACGACGACGACGATGATGATGATGATGATGACAACGACATCCACATTACGAAAGTGACAATGAATCTGATGGAAGAATTGTAAATGTTGACGATGATTATACTAATCCACCGCTACCACTGTTCTAATGGCACTTGAAACATATTATTGACTACAACTTGCCGAGGACATGGGAGCGGAGGATGCATCGAGGCAGTCCTCTGTAGGCATTACCAGACAAACTCAAAGACCAGTATTGCTATGGCCTTAGACCATCATTAATTTGTATGCCCTGTTTTAGGCCCTCTATTCCATTACCTAATACATTACTTCCCTACTTCCTATTAACCTCAGGCCCCCTTAATCCAGCTAGCTTTAATTTTCTCCAAAGATTTTTTTTTTTGTTAGGGTTGTGGGTGGGTGGGTGGGCGGGCTAAGTTCCCTGTACAAAGCGGTGCTGAAGACTAATATAAAATATTGGAATATATTGTTGTAATAGGAAAAATGACGTAGACTCTATCGCGGAAAGTCAAGAAAAAGAAAAGAGTGAAGAGGAAAAGGAAAAAAGAATTGTTACCTAATTTCATTAAAATAGTTGCATTATAAAATCAGAACAGCTGAAAAACAGAATTTAGAGAGAGAGAGAGAGAGAGAGAGAGAGAGAGAGAATGCCAAACCATCAATGTTTGATAGGGTATCTTTGATGGGGTAGCATACCAGCACCACTATGAGAAGCATGTCACCATCACGTGACTTATAACTTCTATATGTTTTTCTGCCAGCTATTTATTTAAGAAATTAAAAAGTGCTCAGCTACGAAGTGAAGATATTGATCAGATTGTCTGATATATCCTCTTACTTTATTGGGGTTTTTTTTCTTCTTTCCGTTCCAAAATCATAACATCTGGCATATTTCTAAGAATATTAGTAACCAAGACTTTTCGAACATTTTTTTGTTGTCTCCTGTTTCTGGTTGATATTTACTTTATATCCAGGACATAACTCCGGGATGTTTTAAATCAACCATTATTGGTTTGATACAGTAAACCATGTCTTTCGGATCTATTTAAAACAAATATAGCAGTAGAACATAGATCAACTGCACCTGTTTTCCTGATTATTATCTTCTGTTTAAATGTGTAAAATTGGTCTTGAGCGGTGATCTAACGATAGGTCTATTTCACCGACATGATTATAGAGTTCTCTCACAGCAAGAAGATTACAGGCGTGTTGAGTGACGATGAGTCAGTATGTGACGACGTACCAGCGACAAAGATTTAATGCACTCCGCAATACTCATCCAAAACAACTCCGAGGCACCAAGGAGCCTGTGTAATTCAGTGATTAGCGATAATCGTACGGGTTTGAGTCCCCTCATCAGTAGATACATCCCCATATTATCATTGTGTCAAATTAGCAGCATGGTTTGGACACAACTCTTCAATACTATTTAGCCAGCGGCATAAAGAAGGTTGCGGCGACCAAGTTTTGGTGTTTGTGACACAAGCTGACGTAGAAATACGCTTGTCACACATGATGTGGAGATACGCTTGTCACACATGCTGATGTAGAGATACGCTTGTCACACATAATGTAGAGATACGCTTGTCACACATGTTGATGTAGAGATATGTTTGTCACACATGCTAATGTAGAGATACGCTTGTCACACATGCTGATGTGTAGCTAGGCTTGTCATACATGCTGATGTATAGATACGCTTGTCACACATGCTGATGTAGCGATACGCTTGTCACACATATTGATGTAGAGATGGACATACGTTGAAAGTTTGGTAGCAAAATTCGAAAATATACAGACCATAAACAATCTAAACATCATTTTGGAATATGTAGATCCTCTTCCACAATGAATCTGGCTTTTTTTAAAGCATGTTGTATGCGGAAGTGACCCTTTTAACTTTGTGAAAGCAATGTTTGTGTCTTTACATGCTGAAAATGGCATGCAAGTAAAAGTAAATACATTCTTTTGCAAAATATCTTTTGGTAAAAGTATCAAATATGAATTAGAAAATTAAAATTCTAAGTATGTTGCGTTTCTTTTTGTGTGGGGTGGTGGTTATAGAAATGTAGAACAATCGAATTTTCCACGTGCTGAGCAAATGTTGTAAATATAAACTATGCTGATATGATGTCAGTTATGGTGGGGTAATTACTGTAAAGTAATAACAATATAGACTTGATACCAGTTTCGGTGGGGTAAATACTGTAAAGTAATAATATAGACTTGATACCAGTTTTTGTGGGGGTAATTACTGTAAAGTAATAACAATTTAGACTTGATACCAGTTTCGGTGGGGTAAATACTGTAAAGTAATAACAATATAGACTTGATACCAGTTTATGTGGGGGTAAATACTGTAATGTAATAACGTTATAGACTTGATACCAGTTTTGTGGGGTAATTATTGTAAAGTAATAACAATATTGATTTGATCTGGTATCAAGTGGAGTAAATACTGTAATGTAAAAATAACATAGACTTGATACCAGTTTCGGTGGGGTAAATACTGTATAGTAGTAACAATATAGATTTGATACCAGTTTCGGTTGAATAAATGATGTGAAATAATAACAACGCATACATGAGAGCAATTTCGGTGTGTAATGTGCATTATTGTCTTTCTCAAGTGCGGTCACGTTGCAGAATAGATACATGAAGCACCTGCGATAGACAGGACCGAAGTAGAGACCGATTAACGAGCGCACGAATGGCTGAAGTGAATCCTAAGTTCCCAATAAATTAGAGAAAATGTTCCCTATGCTTGAAATTATGAACGACATTAAGTGTGTGAAACGTTTGTGTCTTACTATTTTCAGTATTTGGAGACGAGATACGAGTCAAAATCTGTTCGTCTATATGGTGCAGCTGTGTTCATAATTCGGACGGTGAGTATAAGGTACATTCCATTAAAATAACAGATTCTTTTTACAAAGCATTTGTACCAAGTAAATCGACTGGCTAAAGTCACATTATATGATAGCAGTTGTAAAAGTCATATAGAGTGGCATCATGTGACGCAGAAAACTAGCAGTTATGTGTGTGTGTGTGTGTGTGTGTGTGTGTGTGTGTGTGTGTGTGTGTGTGATTTGGATTTTTAACGTAGCTTTAACAATTTTTCAGTCATATCGCTACGATGTCTGCAGTGTACCAGTTTATAGTGATGTCTAGCACTGGGGCATCATGGCACAGACATGTAGCATGTCTCACCTAGTCAGGCCGACCAGTCCTAACACTAACCTCTTAATGCTGAGCGCCAAGCGAGGCAGCTGTTAGAACAATGTTTGTAAGTCTTTGGTAAGACTCGACCGGGGATCGAACCCACGACCTCCCGCAGACGAAGCGAACGCTCTAACCACCAGGCCACTGGAGCGGTAGCAGCAGTTATTTGAGGTATATTATGTAATAGATTTTCAACTTTGATGACATCATTTCAGTTCATAAATGACGTTACCAGTAGGCTTTTATTATCGAACGCAAGACACGTCATGTAATATGTGTGTGAACCACATCAAGGATTGAAACAAACATGAACATACTTGCACTGTCATTTTTATGCTTACAAGCTAATTTGTTCCAATATTAGTTTGCCTTCAAGGCCGCTTCACAAGTTTTTGTGTTAAACCCGTGAAGAGAAAATTGCGGCCCAAGGGTTTTATGTACAAAATATCATTTTTCGCTGATGACCGAAGTGTGAGCACTACATCTGACAGTTCTCTGTATGGAACCGCCTTCATTCTCTTAAGAACTGTAAACGTTCGTGCATATTTAGCTAAAATTCACGTGAAATCTGTAAGACTTGAAAAAGTAAAATTAAATTACTCCCGTCTCTTAATAATTCCATATGAATAAGTCCGTAACTTGGCTACTAGGTATTCTTTGAAAATACTTGGTGCATATTAATGACTTCGTCTGGGCTTGCATATCCAATGGCTTCACTGGGACTTGCATATCAAATGGCTTCATTGGGACTTGCATATCCAATGGCTTCATTGGGACTTGCATATCCAATGGCTTCATTGGGACATGCATATTAAATGGCTTCATTGGGACTTGCATATCCAATGGCTTCATTGGGACTTGCATATCCAATGGCTTCATTGGGACTTGCATATCCAATGGCTTCATTGGGACTTGCATATCAAATGGCTTCATTGGGACATGCATATTAAATGGCTTCTTAGGGACTTCAGATGTAAACATTTTTAGAAAAATCGAAACCGATAACAAGTTTGTAAATACAGAATTGTAATACAGTTTTTAGTTAATGAGGTGGAAGGCCAACAGGTGGAAGGCCAACAGGTGGAAGGCCAACATTTCCCACAGATTCTGTCTGTGACATTCATTTGTAATTTCAAACGGGGCAGGGGTGGGGTGCGTTTTGTTGTTTTGAATCAAACATGTTGTGATATCAGTTGAAGAAAAAATGCAATGAAATTATTTTTATTCCTATTTTGCTAGACTATTGGTATGGGAATAGTTCTGTATGGTCCGTCGACTGCACTTAATTCAGGTAGGTCTATTCAATATATTCGATGAAAACCCACAAACATTTAGCTTTATTCAAATACATTTTTAATACATTGTCCCGTGTTTTGTCCTTTTGAAAAATATACCCGAGATTAACTGATAAGTAAATAAGCACTTTTGTTTCTAAATATTCATGTTCAGAGCATAAATCATTTTAACGTGAATATTTGTAGTTCCACTTTGCCTTCCTACGTATGACCAAATATTAAATAAATTGTGCTGACAGTCGCTCTTTCAAAATGATTGCACCTTTAAATACAATAAAAATGTTTTGACTCATCGTAATACGGTGTCCAATGTTTTGATTCATCGTAATACGGTGTCCAATGTTTTGATTCATCGTAATACGGTATCCAGTATTTTGACTCGTAATACGGTGTCCAATATTTTGACTCATCGTAATACGGTATCCAATCACGTCTGTTATAAATTTATTTCAGAATAAAGATAATTGTATATTTCATAATAATGAATTGAATGATTATCTAATATTAATACAAAATACACAAAATACATTGTAGCAATACATGTTTAATCTGGAGGGAACTAATTTCCGATATCTTTTCAATTAATCCCTAGGCGTTCAAAAATATAATCCGTTTCAAATATTCCTCCTGATTTTATCGGTGTTTAAAATACCAGGCTGGTTGACAGGAAACCGTACACCTATAAATCAAACTCAATTTTGTGATATGAGGTTGGATAAACGCTGCAATAAGTGAAACACAACTTCAAATACAATTAGTCAATTTGCGTTCAAGATACCACCAATACACAAACGAAGGTACTAAGGCACACACAGTGTTTTGCTATTCCATTAACGTAGTCGTGTGAGATGTATATATATATGTACATGTTGCTAGCGTTGTAGATACATGACAGGGTGTACGGTTCATGAGAGCATACTACAAGTAATTAATTCGTTTTCAAATGTCTATTTCTAGTGACGCCACTTCCAACCTGGTCAGTAATAATTCTCATTGGAGTTGTCTGCACCTTTTACACAACCCTAGTAAGTCTCTCTCTCTCTGTCTCTCTCTCTCTCTTTCTCTGTATATGATATATATATATATATATATATATATATATATATATATATATATATATATATATATATATATATATATATATATATATATATATATATATATATATATATATATATATATATATATATATATATATATATATATAGTCTTGTCAAGCATTTACCTGTAGAAACCAGTGATATCACATGAGCACTTTCCGCTCGGTTTGGTGAGTGAATATATATATATATATATATATATATATATATATATATATATATATATATATATATATATATATATATATATATATATATATATATGAGAGAGAGGGAGAGAGAGAGGGAGGGAGAGAGAGAGAGAGAGAGAGAGAGAGATCCCACTCCACCTCATACAGCCATCAACGGGCTTGCAATCATAGCTAGTCGATATTCTATACTTCTTCCAATTCCCTTAGCTCTTGAAGACGTTAACGAGATACATATCTTCCTTAGGGATCTTATTTCTTCTAACGCATTGACTAAAGCTCTTCGCTAACAACGATCTTCCAGATTTACGAGCACCAGGAGAATGTTGCACAAGAATGTGGACAAGACCTAGCTTTCTCTTTTGGATGTGATATCTCAACTGACCCGTATAGCGAAAAGGCAATAAGACCTAGCTTTCTCTTTTGGATGTGATATCTCAACTGACCCGTATAGCGAAAAGGCAATAAGACCTAGCTTTCTCTTTTGGATGTGATATCTCAAATGACCCGTATAGCGAAAAGGCAATAAGACCTAGCTTTCTCTTTTGGATGTGATATCTCAACTGACCCGTATAGCGAAAAGGCAATAAGTTACAAGAATGAAGTTAAGAAAGAAATAAAGATCAATAAATCGTTTACGTATCTAAGAGAAAGTTTTATGTCTTTGCAACTGTCCCCAACTTTGGGCCTAATATGCACTGTATTATAGCTTTCATGTCCAGGTACGGAACTGGTAAGCAGTGAACATTTTCAGATCATATCTCACATAAGTATTGTAAAAAATGTTAATCTCTTAGATTTTGTTCTATTTATTTATTGTTATTATTTGATTTCGTTTGATATCATTTTAGTTGTACTTGGTTTGTGTGCTTCAAGTTTAATTTGTTTCTCATCATTCAGTGATTAAGAACGAGAGAGCCAAACAGATTAATTATTTAGTTTGCACTTACTTACAACAGGGAGGCCTGAAAGCGGTTATATGGACTGATGTTTTTCAGACGATTGTGATGTTTGCAGGGATGCTGGCTGTACTCATTAAGGTGCGTCATCAACGCGGAGAAAGCCAATACAAAGCTGCATAGCGTTGTTTCCGTTTTGTTTTTATTAGGATTTTAATTTAGATTCATCCGCGATAAATAAGTAGTTCAAAAAAGAAACCAACTGTGAAAAACATTACTCTAAAACTTATTTATTACAAAAATAAATTCAGATATAAATACCAAACAGCGATAAAGCTGTGATATCGGAAGGGCGATGTTTTTTATTAACCTGTAGAGATTTTACCGAGCTGTAGTAACTACGTCTGGATGATAAGAGGAACAGGTTTATCGTGGTACATAACTACGAAAACACCTGTCCCAGATCTATTTTAAAGTACTCTTTTCTCGCTGCGAGAACTTAGAAACCCAAGTACGCAGCTGTATTCTGGCATGCTATATATATATATATATATATATATATATATATATATATATATATATATATATATATATATATATATATATATATATATATATATATATATATCATGGGGAGAGGAGATGAAAACACATATTTGACTGTCTCATCGCCAAACTTCTACCAAGGCATTACATGATTTTATTAGAAACAACGCATGTTTTGGTTATCAGTCCATAACCAGGCCAGTGCGCCCATTCTTAACAATGTATCGTTGCATTTTTTCTGTAAGGGACATTAGTAGTATAGTAGGCCACTTTAGCGTCAACGGCACTTTAATGTTAAAAAATGTGTATATCAAAATTGGCGTCAGTGGGAATTTAACATGAGAATGTCACTTGGAGGTCAATGGGAATTGAAGAATGGGTGACGTCATGAGGTTTATAGTGTCAAAACCTTTTATAGGGTGAAATGTATTTCTAAGGACAAAGGGCTGATAGGGACAAACATACAAATACACATCTAAACACACAGAAAAGAGAACATAAATGTTCTAAAGAAATACAGATAGAATAGAGACTCAAAATAGAAAAGTCTGTTGTATTGGTTCAAACATTTATTCAAGTATATACATGGGCTCTCTGGCCTGTGCTTTGGTCTAAGCACTATCCATTTAATACATAAACATCTGGACATGAAACAAACCTATTTCACCCTATAAAAGGTTTTGACCCTATAAACATCATGACGTCACCCAATGTTCAGTTCCCATAGACCTCCAAGTGACATTCCCATGTTAAATTCCCATTGACGCCAATTTTGATATACCCATTTTTAACATTAAAGTCCCGGTGACGCTAAAGTGGCCCACTATACTACTAACATTTGTATTATCTTTAGCAATAGTTTTATGACAATCTGTCGTAATATGTATCTATGTATGTGTGCATGCATTTATGTGGCTGGCTGACTGGTTGTTTTATGTATAACAAATCTGTCATTATTTTAGGGTTGCATTGTTATTGGTGGCGTTGAAAGAGTCTGGGAAATCGCGTACAAAGGCGACAGAATAGAATTCTTCAAGTAAGTTGGATACGATATTTTTAAGTTTACATTTTTTTAGTAGTAAATAAATGTTGACCTTCACCGTCGTAATGTCAATTGGTTATTTGTCTTCGTTATATGACTGTATACATACCACGAATATCAGACACAGTGACTGTAACATAGGGCTGGTACGATTGATACTGGCTCAGATGTGAAAGATTTAAGTCCCGACATTATCATGGCTGTTTGCCGTTGAGTAAGGGAGGTAAATTCGATGGCTCTTGTAAATATATCGAATATGAAAAACCGTATTTGCATAGGTGGCGCGGGGGGGGGGGGGGGGGCGGGAGCAACTGCCATAGTGTGCCTGGCGAACTGAAGGGCCGTCGTGATTTTTTTTCTTCAGCTGAAATTCTCATGGTATTTTACCTTCACCCTAGTGTAAGGGAGACAATTCTTCACAAACAATATACTGGGGGGTGGGGGGGAAGAGGAAGAGGTTGGCAACACATATAAAAACTATTCTCTGTCGCAAAGTAGAGACGCCACTAAAGTTAATTGCCCACAGGCGCCTCGTATACTCCCGCCTCGACTGCGTTTTTGTAACGTGTATCGTTCAGACAAAGGGGATACCCATATACTGTTTTAAAATGAATAGAATTAATAAAAGATAAACCAGTTGTTAATTACATGTACGAGATACCATTACGGATTTCGTGGAATTTCTACATTTATTTAATTAATGATTAATACGAATTTGATACAGCTTTAGAGAACAGGAAATTCATTTCTTTCAGGCGTGACATGGAATATGAATAATACCAAACGGTGCAAGTAATAAACTTATTAACGGTACCACCGTACCGACAAGACGTGTTGATGGTTGGGGTGGGGTGGGGGGTCGATACCGTGCCCGTAAGAGCTAAAATCTACTTGCACCACTGGAAAAAAAACCCCAAAAAACTTCTATATTTAAATCTATTAATTTCACCTGTATTTCTCCTTGAACCCTTTGATCATTCAATTCTGTTTTTAAAATTCGTTTTGATTTTTGGTCTTGGTTTTGGTTTCCCGTGCCGTGTGATTGTTCTGGTTAAGTTTCGACATGTAATCCGGCTGAGTGATAGCTGCGAATGGGTACCAGCTCAGGATTAAGTGGATGGTCTGGTCTTGTGTTCTTTTCCGGACCTAGTCACTGAGCAAGTACTTAGGTTTGCTTTCTTCGGTGAATCAACATGTACCTATAATGAGTCTGAGATCTGTGTCAGCCAAGCAAAAAGAGCGTAAACCTTTGTAACGTCACTTTTGATTGGCATTTCAAAGTTATGCAGTTTCTAGGCCAGGTTTTAAAATGTAGTGATAAATATATGGTCTTGTTTATTCTTCAAATTCTTTTACTGCACTAAGATCAATTTTGCCAAGGTCGTAAAACCTAAACGAGTTTAACAATACTTGATTAATTGCGTTATTTATTTAAATGAGAGATATTAAGATGTACTACAAAATGTATGATTTTTGCGACTACTGGATAAGTGATACACGCGTGTGTGTGTGTGTGTGTTATTGAAGAATGCACGAACTTTATTTGTCTTCTCTAGATTGTGGGTTCTATTTTATCAATTAAATTATTAAAATATATTTAAGAACCATAATAATTTATATTTCGGCGTTTACGTCTAAAGCTCTATTATGATTCATCGTATTGCATTTTTAATTGTACTGTGTGATTTAAAAATATTGATTGATATTGCATATTGTTTAATATCTGTCTACCTATACATCATTTTGGTTTTAATGGTTTTTTAAAATAATATAAAAAAAAAAAAAACATTTATCAGTTTGCAAAAAGAGCAATCTGTAAATATTCAATACAGAATCTTCCTCATATATTCGAAAGATCATTAATTTCGATGACCGCCATTTTGTATTTTGTTTTAAAAGTTTTGACCCGGATCCGCATGTGCGACACACGTTCTGGTCCCTGGTAATAGGAATATACTTTGTCTGGCTTCCGCCTTACACTGTGGATCAACAGATGGTTCAGCGGTTTTCTTCGGCGCGATCTCTGAGACAGGCAAAATTGTAGGTATTTTTAGGAAATTTAATGTAAGGAAGCTCTGAAGGGACATACTGCACATTTGTTTAAAATCTTTTATCTCGATTTACTTATCACTAGATCTCAGAAAACTAATCCCATATATGAGTTTATTAATCACAGATCTCTAATAACCAGTGACATTAGATCAGCAAATTGATATCTCGGATTAGAAAACCTGTAGAGTGTACCCCTTCAGAGCGTCCACAGTAATGATAGTAGATATCACTGAGTGTTATACAGCTTGAACAGAAAGTGTTATATAATATCAAGAAAGTGAGATATCTGGTTATTAAACAGCGATCTCAGATTAATTCATCGAAATCTAGTATTGGTATGTTCAGATCTCGGATTACAAAAACTGAATTGTGTCCCTTCCGAGCTTCAGTAGTAATGATTGTAATCGCCACTATATGCCGTATAGTTTGAAGAGGATTTTTTGTTGTTGTTGTTGTTGTGGGGTTTTAACGCCATTTTTCAGCACACGATAGGCTATACATGGCGGCCAGTATTAATGGTGGAGGAAGAACCCGGGAAAATACCGGAAAGAACCACCGACCCACGAGAATCTACTGGCATGCTTTCTCACATACCCACATTGGCCGAATCCGAGACTCGAACCCACGCAGACAGAGGTGAGATGGCAGTGATCCGTAACGGAGAGCGCTTTAGACCACTCGGCCACTCGGGGCCCCGTTTGAAGAGGAAATGTATGCAATTATTCTTAATACTATTTATATATAATACCTTGTTCAAAATCACATTTTTTAGCCAAACATTTCCCACACAGCATTGACGTAACTTAAATTTTTTACTTGTTACTTGCAGACGATTTGTAATACTTTTAAGTAATTTATATTCAACCCATTATTCATAATCTCAAGAGAGAAAGAAAATATTCGAATTTTGTAAGACATGTTGATCCCCAAATACCTCCAAATTAAAGTCAAAACACTTTAATTTTCTCTCTGACAAAATGTATGATTATGGCTTAAATGTCAACTTTCAAAGTAATCATAAGTTGCAGGAATTATTCTTTATCTCCTGAAATATTGTGACAATCGTACAGAACTGAAAAAACCTAATTGTTTGGAAAAGGGTACAAATTAAGCTGTTGACATTTAATCTTTCAGTCTGCAAACTGCATCTTCCATCGGATCAACACAGCAGAATTAAAGATAAACAAAATCCTAATACGATCTGTGGAAGTAATCGCGCTCACATAATTCAATACAAACAAACCAAAGAGGATATCGGCAAATTTTCTATTGCCGATGCACCGTATCATCTTCGTCTTAAATCTTTATAATGATACATCATATATAAATTAGCATTCTAAGAAAAACTATGGTCTTTTCGATTGCGGAATATGATGTAAATAACTAAGAAACCTGTGATTTTGTTAAAATTTTATTTTGTTTTCAAAAGTGAACTAAATCTTTGTAGGGCTCTTCTGCTGAACGTACCCGGGATGTTCCTTCTAATTTCCCTGTGCTGCCTTACAGGAGTGGTAATGTTCTCGTATTACGCCGAAGGATGTGACCCACTGACGGGGTCTAAAAGAGCCGGCAACCCTAACCAGGTTTGTTTTTATGACAGTCAAATGTTTATTATTCTCTCTCTCTCTCTCTCTCTCTCTCTCTCTCTCTCTCTCAATGAGCACTTTGTGACTTGAATGAATAATTAAAAGAAACAATTTCTTTCAAATTTAATCTCGACGCAACTATTAATGATTCCACATACTGATCTTAACACAGGTATGAATAATTTATTTATCAAACCTCTGTTTATACATGTTTCACTTAACCTACCATGCAATAGCATTTTTTAACAAACTAATGGAAAATTCCATTACCTCTTAAGCAAGATTAGGCTTTGAACTCAAATTCTATAAATAGACCTTGAACTCAAATTCTATAAATAGGCCTTGAAGTCAAATTCTATAAATAAACAAAGATCTTGTTTATCAGTCATAATCACGATAAAAGCCAGGTACGCAAAAACTCTATCAACAATCTTCTATATTAGACAATAGTCAAACACACAATTATATATTAGTACAAATAGTACTATTATACAGGTTAGAGAATTTTTAATTCGTACTCTACGGAGATTCGAACCCAGGTCCGCGGGTAAACGGCACACATCGCCTTGTATACATACACTAACCCATATTCCCTCACGACTAAGCACACATCACCAAAAAATAATGTTACTCAATCAGTGTTATATGCACTTGTGTGTAGCAGACACACTCGCATGACGATCTACAAATAAATTATCATGTATTTACACAGTCGCTCCGGATTCCTATGAAAGAAATCAATGTATATAGAATTCATTATAGAGAATTATAAATATAAACCACAGAAAGGAAAGTGCTATCCCTGAATTCCTATGTAAGAAAGCTTGATAATAGTAGGCAGAATTAATATTTGAATACAAATAATTATTTTATATTGATAACTGCAAAGTAATTCTTAGATTTTAAAAATAATCATAAACACCAAACCATGCACATATACGAAACATCTAGTAAGTAAATATCCAGGTAACCTGTCACTTAGAAGAATTATATAATAAGGAGACGCATCTGATTACACCAAGTCTTTACTATATTAAGCACAAATCAATCTTCACGTTTGTCGATTGAAATTACGTCATGAATGCAAATGAAAATATAAAAGATATATTTGTTTGAATGTATTCCTGACACCTAAAGCTTATATAGATCACCAAGTTATTAATAAGCGAATAAAATAGAATAGGAAACAAAGGACATCTTACAAAAAAACACGATGAATCAAAGATGGTTAGTCTTTTATAGCATTTGACGTCTTAATAGAGAGACAACAGCTTAGTACCGTTTCCCTTTTAAGTCAAGTGCTCTGAGTTTACTCCACGGTTTACCATTTTAGTCAAATGCTCTTAGTTTACTCCACGGTTTACCCTTTATGTCAAATTTCTAAATTTATTCCACGGTTCACCCTTTAAGCCAAATGCTCTCATTTTTCTCAACAGCATACTCTGCAAGTTAAATTCTCTTTACAATCGATAGTCATATTGCGGAATGAAGGCGGCAAATGTTCGCTACTGGCTTAATTTCGTCGTTTCTATTAACCTAGGTATTAAGTCAACGTGGTTTATAATTATCCTGCCTCTAATAAAATCATTATCGTCGTGATGAATTACATTATTTACAAGTGGGAAAACAATATTTCAAACGAACGTGCTATATGAATGTTACGACATTGTTCTTAAGCAGATAAGTTGGTGTACCAGAAGCTTTTCCCGATTTTACCGCCACAAGCTGACGTTCATCAGCAGACGTTTCACAATCAAAGTAACTCTACTTAAAATCATTAGCATCATCATTCTTATCAAGAAGGGGCTCTGAGTGGCCGAGTGGTCTAAAGCGCTCTCCGTTACGGATCACTGCCATCTCACCTCTGTCTGCGTGGGTTCTAGTCTCCGATTGCCAGTAGCTAAACGTGGATCGGTGGTTGTTTCCGGGATTTTCCCAAGTTCTTCCTTCACTATGAATACTGGCCGCCAGGTACAGCCTATCGTGTGCTGAAAAATGGCGTTAGACCCTACAACAACAACTTATCAAGAGCTGTGATTACTAATAAATTATTTGTATCCGAACTTTGTCCCGTCTGGCAATACAACTTCTATTTTTAGCAGTTCACTTTCAATGCCAGCTTAAAACGTCTTTCTAAAATACCTTTTAATTATTTCTAATTAATTACTTTAGTTCGGTCTGATATTTTAATAGATGCTGATTGACACTCCTCCGAACTCAACTGTTATAAATTTTAGCCTTTGAAAAATATGTCTTTGTCTTTCTCAGGCTTTACGCTATTTATCACAATCTCTCCCCCTCAGTCACATCTGACCGCATGTTTTATTTTTCGTACAGACTTTACCCGTATGTCTTGTGGAAATTTATTATGTTCTAATGTATAATGCATTTGGTCTTGTATCAGCGTATTATAGGCTTGGCGAAAACAATCATATACATTCTTCAAATGTATAAATAGAATCTCTCCATGGCACTTTTCAACGTGTCAGTAACGTTTACCTCGCTTAAAACAAATGATGCACATTTTTACTAGTCTTTTACAGCTTTTGATTTCATCATGTATGATTCTGATTCTAACATGTTTCCACATTAGAAATAAGAGTCTGATTCTAACATGTTTCCACATTAGAAATAAGAGTCTGATTCTAACATGTTTCCACATTAGAAATAAGAGTCTGATTCTAACATGTTTCCACATCAGAAGTAGGATTCTAATGCTAAACTGTGTTCCCATTTCAGGAATAGGATTTCAGTGCTAAACCGTTCCCATTTCAGTAATGGGATTTCAGTGCTAATCTATGTTCCTATCTCAAGAATAGGGTTTCAGTGTTAAATTATGTTCCCATCTCAGGAATACGATTTCAATGCTAAACTATATTCCCATCTCAGGAATAGGATTTCAATACTAAACTATGTTCCCATCTCAGGAATAGGATCTCATTGCTAAACTATGATCCCGTTTCAGGAATGGGATTTCAATCCATTCCTAAGTTATGTTCCCATCTCAGGAAAAGGATTTGTTTCATTGCTTAACAGTGTTCCCATCTCTGGAATATGATTCGAATTATAAACCGTTTCTACCTCAGAAATAGGATTCCAATTCCAACTTATGTTTCCACTTCAGAATTAGAATTCCAAACCTAAATTATGTTTCCACCTCAGAAACAAACATAATCGAGTCTGATTGATTGGGAACCAACGTTTAACAGCGCATCAATCTCTGCATCAGTTTAGCTGTCCCAACGGCTTGGAACTCAAGAAATTTTGCAATATACTGGTACGACACAAAGCAATACAAACAACTGAATACTTGAGGACCTACAGAAAGTATAATAATTTTCTAAAATTGGTTCTACAATTCGATATACACATAAAAGTAACACTGGAAAGTTAAGTAATATTATTACCATATGAATGTCGTGAAAAATGCATGACGGCTCTTTCTGGTAAAGAGTAGACTGGAAATAAAGCCCGACTTATTCGAAGAATAGCTATTAAAATCACTCCATAAATAGATTAGACACTCGCCTGACATGTGTAAATCTTACAAGCAGAGAAGGGGCTCGGAATGATACATGTAAATGTTATAATTAGACTAATGATTCGGACTTATACCTTTCACTTATAAGTATACCAGAGACTCGGAATGATACATGTGAATCTTATTAGCAGATTGGGGACTCAGACTGATACTTGTAGATATTATGAGCGGACTAGCGACTCGGACTGATACATGTAACTCATTAGCAGATTAGAGACTCGGAATGATATTTGTAAATATTATGATCAGACCAGAGACGAGGACTGATACCTGTGAAGATTATAAGCAGAAAAAAAGACACAGACTGATCCCTATGTATCTAACAAGTGAGAACTGAACATTTTACCGAAATCCATCAGCCTTTGAGAACTTATTGGCGGTAAGTAACACACAAAATCTGAACCGGTTCAGTTTTACTCTTGAATTTAAACCAGTATGTGCCTTCTAATCCTGCCTGGACAACTTCATAATTAAAATCATTTTGATGTCTGTTGTTGAATATAAAAAATGTCCTCTACCAGAACCGTGAATTGCTCTCAGATAGAAATAGTTTCCATTTTGGATTGCCCAAACAAAACCATTTAAAGCGATTTTCTCTGCACGGCCTAAAAATAATGAACATCAATATAATTTATACAGTTTTCCTCAGTATAACGTTGTCCAATTTTATGTATATACTACAAATTGTAACATTGGAAAATCCACTCACCGAGCACCCGTAACGATGTCCTACTGTTCTCCATTCACTTTCCTCTCTCCCTCATTAAAGTGCTACCACGTCCACATATCACATTTTGAGTTATCGTTGTCCATTTTAATTCTGACACTCGTGATTTTCATGCGCATCCCTGTATTTACTTCTTTCATCACCTTGCACCACTCGTGAACGTTTCATTTACAGATTCACAGCGTTTCTTTCTGAATGCTTTCTTGTAGTGTTTGTTAAGCATTTTCCAAAGATTTTTCCCCTTGGTCACTGTGAATAACTGTGACTTTTTAATTTGTTTCTTCCCAAATACAATATTTCCTCAGTTTTGAACGTTATAATGTTAACTCTAGGGCACTGATGTTTTCTGATTCATGTTTTATTGCTCAGCTTTAGATGTGCCTACAGAAACACCAACTGTCAACTTTAAAAAATATCATTCACTTTTATTGCAAAGCCTCCTTTAGTCAGATTTCTCAGAAAAAACTATGCAAATCATTACAGTTTTTTTTCTAATATCTTTCTCATTATCTCGCCTTCCAATTTCAAACAGATTTTAAATTCATGTCAGAATCGCATCAGTCCTTTCTTTCATTTCCACTTGAATATAGCTGACTTATTCCATTTTTTTCTCATCAATCAACATCGTCTTCTTATTTATCTGGGCGATGACTTTCCTGTCCACAGTATAAGAGATTATTCTATCTCATACGTTGGAAACATACGAACAATGAAATTTTGGCCATGAGAGTGGATTTTCAATGAAAGAAAAACGGAAAGAAAGGAAGAAGAAACAAAACCAACAACAAAGGTTTACAAATATGAAGCACACAGTATTTTGGTTCATGTGCTTATCCACACATATATATTTTTTGCTTTGTAACCCACTCACCGGATGAGTGATTAAGGGACTGGATGACTTTCGAAGACTTTATGCTCACACCGAAATGAACTTCTGTTGCCTGCATTTAATACTGTATTTCTTTCAAACACATCCATTTCTGTATGATGGAGCCGCTTCTGGCTGATGTGCCCTACAATAAATATCACATGACGAGTCATCGGTTATATGAGGTCACCGTACTCGAATATTGTTTTGTTTTGTCTTTTTCTCGTTTGTAAAACCTCCTTTTTATATTTTTATTTTGGTATAATTTATATTCCTATTTGTTGATCATTTTTGAATAATGATGTTTTAAACAAAAATTGTAAACAAAGTTTTGCCAGCGAACTCAGAAAAGTCTCTGGAGCCTCAGTTTCTAGTTCTTTCATTGTAAGGTTTGAGCACAACAAACCGTGTTTGATTCATATTTTCAAAGACAAAATAATGTTTTAAATTGCTCTCTCTCTTACCTACTCATTTGATAATAAAACTATTTTCCATGACAATCCACCTTGTTACTAACTTTCTTACCGCTCCAATGACCTAGTGGTTAGAGCGTCCGCTTCGGATGCGGGAAGTTTTGGGTTCGAACCCCGGCCGAGTCACACCAAAGACTTACAAAAATGGTACTAACAGCTGCCTCGCTAGGCGCTCAGCATTAAGAGGTTAGTGTTAGGACTGGTCGGCCTGGTGTCAGGATAATGTGACTGGGTGGGACATGATGCTACACGTCTGGGGCATGATCCCCCAGTGCTAGACATCACTATAAACTGCCACGCTGCAGACATTGTAGCGATATGACTGACAAACTGGTAAAGCTACGTTTAAAATCATAATCACACACACACACACTTTCTTACCGGTTGACATTCTTTCAGCTGTTACCAGTCTTCGTTATGGACCTTCTTCATGAATACCCTGGTCTTCCTGGACTCTTTGTGGCGTGTCTTTTCAGCGGTGCTCTCAGGTATACATTTTCCGCTTCATACCTTCCGATACCCTATACTATGCGTGTTGGTGGGGGGGGGGGAGTTTCTGATATTGGGTAATTGCTGCGCTTTTACAAAAAAATATTGGACAGGTATGCTCTTTCCCTGCTCCCTTCCGATGGAAATACAGACAATTTTATTTCAAACACTGGTTGGGACAGTAAGACACGGTGGTAAATTTAGTCCCCCTACTGTTGATTACATTCATAAACCTTTACTGTTTATCCAGTTTTAGTACATTGGGTCAAGGTCAGAAGAGGATCAGTGTAAAATCTCAGCTGTACGATCTTTTATCACAAAAGCGCATGCGTGCTACTTTAAAAAATATTAGGAAAATGTGACCTAAGCTTTCTGCAAATAATATAAATTGCTACAAAAGCCGTATTATGAAGATAATTAGGGAAAGCATTTTCTTTTCTTTATATATTATAAATAATGCTCCAAATCTACATTGTATTGATTTAAGAGAATTTAGAGAGATGACATAAATATTTCACGAGATGAATGTGACCTGGAGATATTGCCTACTATTTACACAAATTGTAGACGGTACAAAAAATAATGCAAACTAGCTGTGGTGCAAATTAACATCCGGGAAAATTAATTTGCTGATTTCAAACATGTAAAATAAATCAATCTTATACTACAAGATGCAGATTTAGAAATTAGTTTTAATGCAAAAAGCATTAAATGTAAAACGGTGCAATATATATATATATATATATATATATATATATATATATATATATATATATATATATATATATATATATATATATATATATATATATATATATATATATATATATATATATATATGTGTGTGTGTGTGTGTGTGTGTGTATTTGCAATTAGTTAAATATACGGTGCAACTTATTATCCACTCTAGGTAACTTTGTACGCATGTGTGACGAAAAATGATCTAATCGTTCTAAGGCGAAACCAGGTTTTCTTTCCTTATTCTGTGACAAAAACAAATGAAAGAAAATAAAAGTACCTGCTTTGATGTAGCTCTGTTTGCTTACTGAAAACATCAAGAGACAACTAATGATGCATCAAGTATTCTGTGAGTGATTTATTTAGTTTTATTTGTCGACAAAGAGCAGTATTTTAGACATATGTACTACGATCACGAGAGTCTAGTTGCTTACATCAAGCAATTATGGGATTAAATCACGCAGACAAAATGGAAAGATTTTTATAAAAACAATGGAAATAAAACAAACTACCTACAACTTACACAACCAAGCGGGGACCCCCTAGTGGCCGATTGGTCTAAAGCGCTCTACGTTACGGATCACTGCCATATCATCTCTGTCTGCGTGGGTTCGAGTCTAGGATTCAGCCAACGTGGGTATGTGAGAAAGCTTACCAGTAGCTTCTCGTGGGTCGGTGGTTCTTCCTGGGCTTTTCCCGGGTTCTTCCTCCACCATTAATACTGGCTGCCACGCATAGCCTATCGTGTGCTGAAAAATGGCGTTAAACCCCACAACAACAACAACAACAGCAACACAACCAAGCGAGAACAATACTTCTGTACAATATATTTTATATAAATCACGTGGATTCCCAATGGCCGGCAGACACTGTTGACATGCACACAGACAACAAAACAAAACATCAACCATGGACACGAATACATATTGACAGCAGTATTTCATTTTCTTCTCAAAATATTTTTTCACTGACAATCCATAAACGGTAAAATGATAAACGTGATGGTTTTAAAGACGTCCTAAAAACATAAACTAATGATACAGTTTGATGAAGGAAACGAAGTTTACGCAGGAACATTGTTTAACTTCTGGAGAAAAAAAAACATTGCATACATTTTTACACCTTAGAACAAAAGCATATATGGTCGAAAGCTTTATAAGACTTAATTTAGTATTGGTTGAATAGTCACAATTTCAAAATACGAAACAAATTTTTAAAATCGGACGATGCGTTTAGCTGATTTGATAAGAGGGAATGTTTTACGGACAAAACATATCTCTATATGACAAACAAGATGACATATGCATAGTTGAGAAGATGCTTAAAAACAAAACGAATGAACAGTGAAAAAGATTATTACAGATTAAATGGAAATGAGATGATGAATAGTGTAGCATTTGGGGTCCACCTGAAAATAGTATGCCATTTAAAGCAATCATGTAAAGAACAAATGTACACCTCTTCACATGAGACGATGTATCACAAGTATACCCATCCAAAGGAGACGGGAAATGTACACCTCTTCACATGAGACGATGTATCAAAAGTATACCCATCCAAAGGAGACGGGAAATGTACACCTCTTTACATGAGACGATGCATCAAAAGTATACCCATCCAAAGGAGACGGGAAATGTACACCTCTTTACATGAGACGATGCATCAAAAGTATACCCATCCAAAGGAGAGGGAAATGTACACCTCTTCACATCAGACGATGCATCAAAAGTATACCCATCCAAAGGAGACGGGAAATGTACACCTCTTTACATGAGACGATGCATCAAAGGTATACCCATCCAAAGGAGAGGGAAATGTACACCTCTTTACATGAGACGATGCATCAAAAGTATACCCATCCAAAGGAGACGGGAAATGTACACCTCTTTACATGAGACGATGCATCAAAGGTATACCTATCCAAAGGAGAGGGAAATGTACACCTCTTCACATCAGACGATGCATCAAAAGTATACCCATCCAAAGGAGACGGGAAATGTACACCTCTTTACATGAGACGATGCATCAAAGGTATACCCATCCAAAGGAGACGGGAAATGTTACACCTCTTTACATGAGACGATGTATCACAAGTATACCCATCCAAAGGAGACGGGAAATGTACACCTCTTCACATGAGACGATGCATCAAAAGTATACCCATCCAAAGGAGACGGGAAATGTTACACCTCTTCACATGAGACGATGCATCAAAAGTATACCCATCCAAAGGAGACGGGAAATGTACACCTCTTTACATGAGACGATGTATCAAAAGTATACCCATCCAAAGGAGACGGGAAATGTTACACCTCTTCACATGAGACGATGCATCAAAAGTATACCCATCCAAAGGAGACGGGAAATGTACACCTCTTCACATGAGACGATGCATCAAAAGTATACCCATCCAAAGGAGACGGGAAATGTACACCTCTTCACATGAGACGATGTATCAAAAGTATACCCATCCAAAGGAGACGGGAAATGTACACCTCTTCACATGAGACGATGCATCAAAAGTATACCCATCCAAAGGAGACGGGAAATGTACACCTCTTTACATGAGACGATGTATCAAAAGTATACCCATCCAAAGGAGACGGGAAATGTACACCTCTTCACATGAGACGATGCATCAAAAGTATACCCATCCAAAGGAGACGGGAAATGTACACCTCTTTACATGAGACGATGTATCAAAAGTATACCCATCCAAAGGAGACGGGAAATGTACACCTCTTCACATGAGACGATGTATCAAAAGTATACCCATCCAAAGGAGACGGGAAAATGTACACCTATTCAAATGAGACGATGTATCAAAATTATACCCATCCAAAGGAGACGGGAAATGTACACCTCTTTACATGAGACGATGTATCAAAAGTATACCCATCCAAAGGAGACGGGAAATGTACACCTCTTCACATGAGACGATGTATCAAAAGTATACCCATCCAAAGGAGACGGGAAAATGTACACCTGTTCACATGAGACGATGTATCACAAGTATACCCATCCAAAGGAGACGGGAAATGTACACCTCTTCACATGAGACGATGTATCAAAAGTATACCCATCCAAAGGAGAGGGAAATGTACAATATATATATAGAAGTACCAAGAATATAAAGTTACAGCCTAAACAACAACAGTTCATGGCATGGGAGTTTAAACCACATAAGGGGCAATAAAAATCATGTTGAATTTGGCGTATGTTGCGATACTTTTAACTTTGTTCAAAACTTTATAATAAAAAAAGATATAGTAACTGTACCACAAATTAGGCATTTTGTTCGGGACAAAATGTTTACTATGTACGATTTCGACACATAGATGATTCAGACGTTTTCTTGTGCTCTTGTATTTCATCTTCATGACGAATGTTATCTATTTTTTTTTACTTGTTTTCACTGACTTTCATATATATACTATTTGACCAGTGAAACGTTTTCACTGCTGATCTAAATCATCACCAACACCTTAGAGACTAGTTAGCTTTATAATTTATGATAAAAGTCAATTGACCTGACATTTTCGACGTAACGTCACATTTGATCTTTTGTTTAAATCCAAATTGATGTTAACTCTGCGTTTGGTATGTACCTAAATTATTCGTCATTTTCTCTGCTTTCTGTTGTCCATTTGTGCTTGAATCCCTTGTCGTTTTTATGACGGTTCTTTTTATGCTTGTTGTAGTAATAAAATTTATCGTAGCAGTAGAGGTGGTGATAGTGGTTGTGGAGTTGAATATTATTTTATTGATGTCAAGAATTATGGTGGTGTTATATACTAGATATCACACACAAATATGTACAAAACGTTTTATCACTACCAAGCTTGAGATTGTATGTACCGGTACAGTTACTTAATTTTTCAACTTATATTTTAAAAAGAAGTAAAGCCAGTTGTGCAAGACTGCTGTATTAGGATGCGGTACTAATATCGACACTATTCCAGTAGTACGACTACACTCATGCATTAAGTATAAAAGGAAAGGAAAAGAGAGATAGTAAAATATTTAGACATGCATTAAATGTGCAATGATATGTTTTTCATGATATCAATATAAACTAATCTCCATTAAACGTTTTCAGTTCCATTTCCTCAATGATGAACTCGCTTGCTACTGTAACTTGGGAGGACTTCTTAAAACGGAAATTTTCCAACGTACCAGACGAAAGAGCCACTTTTGTAACTAAGATTTTGGGTCAGTATTGTTATATATATATATATATATATATATATATATATATATATATATATATATATATATATATATATATATATATATATCTTCACAATATGGGATGGATGAATAAATCAGGAAGTAGCACCAACCCAAGGAAAGCTACTGTACTGGCAATCTTTCTCACATACACACCTTGGCAAAGCCGAGACGGAAAGCCATAAGAGCTGACGTAAGATGTCAGTGATCTGTAATGGCCAGCGCCTTAGACCGCCACTCGGCCACCCGGGACCCCATATATGCGGTGCTAATGATCTAAGAAACAAATATGTGTAACTACTTCTACTATGATTGCAGACGAGGATGGTCAGTTAGTAATAGGATGGTTAAAATAAATGGACATAGGTTATGGCTTGGGATAATTTGAACTTCGTATTATTTAGTTTACGTTTATTCAAATGCAGCAAAGTAAACTGGCCTTTTCAGAAGATAATGTGTATTATATTTAAAAACTTGTAGATTGATATGAATTTAAGTGTATATAATTATCATAATTTAAAATAATTTGAAAGTTCATTAATTGCTAAAATTGGAAACAATGCCTTCAAGGCAAACTTCAAGTCTACTCGTGACTTTGTTTTCTCGTCAGTCCAATAAATGGAAATAAAGAAAAAAGACACACACAGACACACACTCACGCACTCACACACACACACACACACACACACACACGCGCGCGCGGAGACTTTTACGCAATGCTCGCATGTTAAATACCACTCAAGAGAAAATTTCGACTTCTCAGGAAAATGCAGCGGCAAAGAGTTGTCAGATATTAAAATTCAAAGAAAGTATTATTGAGAGTTAAGAGATTAATTTTCCTTGTTACAAATGAAAGTCTTACTTTCAGACTTGAAATGTAATTTAATTTAACGACAAATACACATATTTATGAGCTCTTCTTTTCCTTGTAGCTGTGGTGTACGGCTGTATTGGAGTTGGCATGGCATTTGTGGTGGAGAGACTGGGCGGCACTGTTCTCCAGGTACAAACGGGCTCAGTTCAGAGAGGTTTGGCAATGCCAAAGAAATTATGATAAACTTATCTCAGAGATATCAGTAGTTTTGGTTTCATTTATCCATTTCCTCGAGTTGAGTTTAAGTTTCAAACTCAGATCCATTATAACCCTTGTGAAACGTAAACTACTTTGTAAAAGAACGCAAGCGCAATTTCATTCTCAATTTCAAGTGGTGAATTTTCACGATACCCAGGTTTTGAATCGATAAATCTTTCAGTGTCTTACTGAGACTCAAACTTGGGTCCTAGACCTCTTGTAGCGTTAGAACTGTCATGATTAGAATACGTAAACGTATCACCATTCCCGGGGAAAACATGAGGAAGCAATGAGTAGCAACACAACGTAGATTTTAGTTTTAGTATATATTCTAAGCGCAAAATCCTTCGATGTGCTTGGTTTTGTTGCTCCATTCTGTATCAATCTCACTAACGGCTGAATTACTACATCGGTAAAATGAAGCTCCGAATTTTTACAATACATTTAGGATAGCGACGTTTTATACAGTTAGATTGTAAATATCATGCTTCAAATTGCGTGTCTCGTCAAATTAATTAATGTTTTCATGAGAAAATTAAGAAATTTTTATTTTCGTTATAACATTTCTTGCACGGATTGATACAGTGACACTGCTGGGTTGGACGTCCTATAGAAACAAGACAAAATGCTCCAACAGACTCGATAAAAGCATCATTAAGCAACACATTTTAATAATTTTATTTGCGAGGATTTTGACCGTCATTTTCGTTTACTTTTGCGTTCAGACTTTAATTTGTGTTTGTTGGAACGCAGTCTGTTTGATTAACAGACGTTACACCCAAATTTCGATTGTCATTTAATTTCGGCTTGCAATCGACACTAATCGTTTTCAAACATGATTATGATTGTGGTGACAGGTAAAATCGCTACTTAAACAATTTTATTACTGTACGTAATCAAGATGATTTTTTTTCTTAAAAATATCTACCGTTGTCCTTGAGTGTAACTGGTATACTGCACGTATGTGTGACACAGAATATCGAAAGGCAACATTAGGTTCATTTACTGGCCATTTGCAGGATTCATGTGGAAAACTAATTATAAGAACGTTAATACTTGAAGCCTACATTTTTTTGTTTGGGGGCTCGTTTTTATGCATTTTCATTCCTTTATAACGTATAGTAGAGGGTCAACTGTCTTTAAGACTGATTGATCATGAGAGAGAGAGAGAGAGAGAGAGAGAGAGAGAGAGAGAGAGAGAGAGAGAGAGAGAGAGAGAGAATTGTTGTTGTCGGGTTTAACGCCATTTTTCAGCACACGATAGGCTATGCATGGCGACCAGTATTAATGGTGGAGGAAGAACCCGGGAAAATACCGGGAAGAACCACCGACCCACGAAAAGCTACTGGCATGCTTTCTCACATATTCACATTTGCCGAATCCTGGACTCGAACCCACGCAGACAGAAGTGAGATGGCAGTGATCCGTAACGGAGAGCGCTTTAGACCACTCGGCCACTCGGGGCCAGAGAGAGAGAGAGAGAGAGAGAGAGAGAGACTTAAATATAAAAATACATTTCCGAAGAATATACATCAAGTCATAAATACTTTTGTTATATATGTTTATTTTGTATTTTTTTTTAAATTTCTTAATGATTATGTTATATGCATTTATATACATTTGTATTTTTTTCCTTCAACTGATCCAAAATCAAGTTCACTGTGTACCTGACTAGGGACATTGATTTTGTAAACAAGATAATACATAGCTAATATTTCTCTGTTGGTTTTCTCTCTTTTCTTTTACCCAGTTTAACACCATAGATACGTAACACTTTCTAAACGGAAAAAGAAAGTAGTTCCATAAGTGATATCGCCACTGTGGCGATAAAAGTGGCATTGCCAATGTGGCAACACTATTTTTCTCACAATTATAAATTTCAGTATCTCATTATGATACATATAATAAAAGCAATTAGTGGACATCAAGGAAGAGTTTTATTTATCTTTTTTTATATAAAACTTTGAGCCTGAATTTTTGTTGATGCTCAAAAATGTATTGCCTCATATGTCAATATTACCTTTGATGAACAATTAAGGAATTTGACACTGTATAAACAGAATGTAACTTGTTATCGGGTGATGGTAATCCAGACTATTGTCTTCCACTGGCATGAATTTACTTGATTTGTTTTACACGCATCACATATTTGTGAGCTAAACTATTTTTTCCGAACGTCCTGAATACTTTCACATTGTTAGCACTTATTTTGCCCACTTATTTCGGTATGCAAGTATTAAACGATGCTCAATACACCACGCAAGTCTGTATGTTATAATCAAGGCGTTACATATTTTAGATATACATGTTGATACAATTTTAAGAACGTTTTAACAATTTGCATGCGCTTATCTGTTTTCTGACGGCCGAAATCAAAATTTGAATAAAACAAATGTATCCCTTAAAAATCACTATATCGTGAGTACCAAATACGCTTTTGATATTTGTTTAAATTTTTTTTATATTTCATTTAAAGGCTTCACTGACGCTTAATGGTGCGGCGGGGGCGCCACTGGTTGGTTTATTCATCCTAGGGGCGTGTTTCACGAGTGCCAATTGGATCGTAAGTATTGCATTATAGTTACAAAATATTAGAGATAAATACAGAGTTCAATATCAGCATTGTCTTTGAATTCTGTATGTAAGATATCAATTAGTTTGAAGGATTTCGTCAAAAATATTTTTATCATATTGTTGGTTGATGTATATCACATTATAAGTTAGACCACTCTCTATCATCAATTACTATCATTAAAAGTTATCCCTCAATCACGTTCATGAGAACTGGGACCCCTACGACTCTGTGTACCTAAGGGAGATAACTACCGTACCGTTGAAATCGTATCCAACATTCATTGCAATGGCATCCAGTTTTCGTTATGACGCAAAATGTTGTCAAAGTAATAGTAATTTTTGATATTACAACAATGAAATGTACTGTTCAATAGCATTTTTAACTATTGCAACGGTATTTCTACCGAGCGAAGCGAACTTTTATGATAACACACATGTCAGTTTACAGAAATTAAATTGTACTTGCTTTGAAAAAGTTTTGTTAACCGAAGTTTGTAGAAAAGTAGGAATAGAGTTGATCTTCGGGAAAAAGCAAAATGTCGAAGCAAGGAAACAAAAGTCAAGTATCTCCCATCAGTTAGACTGATTTCAATCTGTACTCTTGAGTCTTGACTAGAGGAATATAGCGCAAATAGTTACAAAAGAATCAAACAATTTTAAATAAACACATATTTATATTCTTTTTATAAAACAGTGGACTATATTTGCAAAACGAGATACAGCTATATGCAGTGCAATGTAGCATAGTTTCGTATACGTACCTTTGCTATGGCTAAAAACTTGCATGTGTTGCACTGCAACACCCCTCCACAGCACCACTCACAATGTCAGTCGTTGTCGTCGTTCGCACGTGTAATTTTGTAATTTCTAATGCAATTAAAATCAATAAAATAACGAATCTAACTTTGCACCTTACTCCTCTATCAAAAATTGAATCATACCTCAGCAGTGACAGGTGATATTTTTTCTTTGCTAATCCTAAATGGGGATATAGTCACAGTTTTGTGATGTCAAGCTCGAGGGCACTATGTGCAGGCTTTATGAATGTTCGCAACATTAGCACGTGTAATGATGTTATTCAGCTGAAATTATGTATATTGTTCATGTCTGTATGCGTGTTTGTGTCTGTGTCTTTGTCTGTGTCTGTGTCTGGGCATATGTGAGGGAAAAGACAATAAAGGGGCGACTGCAACGACACTAGTATTCTAAAAAGAAACCATTGCAACGAAAAACAAGTTTCGTTGCAACTGTTATTATTACAGTTGCATTAGCAAAATTTAGCGTTGCAACGATACTGGATATCGTTGCAAAGATTGTTGGCTAGCGTTGGAACGGTTCCGCTAGTTTTAACCTGAGACACACTATCGCGTTTTAACGAGCTAGCTTACTCGCCTCTAAATAAACGACAAAATCATCTAATGGTCAAAGGACAGAACCTTTGCGTCATATAGAAAAGAAGAAGAAAAAAATAAAAGAACACCACAGAAAGTATAGGATTCCTAATGTGTTTTCCAATTTTTATTTTGGGTGTCAGGCGAAGGGAAGCAAAGGTACTTTAGCAGGCGAAAGTAAGCAAAATATATACAAGATAAAACAATACAGAAGATCTGGTCACATGTGTATGAAACTCCTCAACTTCAGTGCTCACACATGTTTAAAATGGTATTTGTCATGGGACTTATATTTGCTAACTTTTTAGTAAGCTATGCGTATTATCAGAAACCTGTCTCTAAAGGTATCAACCTCCCCAACCTGTCTCTAAAGGTATCGACCCCCCCAACCTGTCTCTAAAGTTATCAACCCCCAACCTGTCTCTAAAGGTATCAACCCCCCCAACCTGTCTCTAAAGGTATCAACCCCCCCCCAACCTGTCTCTAAAGGTATCAACCCCCAACCTGTCTCTAAAGTTATCAACCCCCCCAACCTGTCTCTAAAGGTATCAACCCCCAACCTGTCTCTAAAGGTATCAACCCCACCAACCTGTCTCTAAAGTTATCAACCCCCAACCTGTCTCTAAAGGTATCAACCCCCCCAACCTGTCTCTAAAGGTATCAACCCCCCCAACCTGTCTCTAAAGGTATCAACCCCCCCAACCTGTCTCTAAAGGTATCATCCCCCCCAACCTGTCTCTAAAGGTATCAACAACCCCCCAACCTGTCTCTAAAGGTATCAACAACCCCCCAACCTGTCTCTAAAGGTATCAACCCCCCAACCTGTCTCTAAAGGTATTAACCCCCCAACCTGTCTCTAAAGGTATCAACCCCCCCACCCCAACCTGTCTCTAAAGGTATCACTTATCCAACGGCTCATATCAAACTGATATTGTTGTAGTAGTAGGGTTTAACGCCATTTTTCAGCACAAGATAGGCTATACATGGCGGCCAGTATTATTGGTGGAGGAAGAACCCGGGAAAACCCCAGAAAGAACCACCGACCCACGAGAAGCTACTGGCAAGCTTTCTCACATACCCACATTGGCTGAATCCGAGACTCGAACCCACGCAGGAAGAGGTGAGATGGCAGTGATCTGTAACGGAGAGCGCGTTAGATCACTCGGCCACTCGGGGCCCCCTCATATCAAACTGAGCTCTAGCTAGTCCGATAAATCCCCTCCCCTAATCTATGTTGAAACTGATGGACGATATGTGGGCCTGATGTCACATGTACATCGAAATGTGCACTTTTGCTACATGAAAATCTTTACGGAACAAACCTGCGTACACTTTATACACATGCCAGTCATTGTTAACAGCCATTTTATGGCTCTAAATTAAAAATGGCCATCGGACTGATGGTTGTGCTATTCCACTTGGATTTACAAGTCACCAAATATTGGATTTTCTCCGGAAATATAATGCAAATATCACCAAAAGAACCTTTCAACCGCATGTTGTTCCACAGGCTCGAGAAATACCGGTAAGTATATAAAATGTACACCAATGCTTGCAGCCAAAATCAACTACAGATTTCTGCAGCTTTTAATGAAAAGCGATATCAGCTCCTAAACCGAAAATCAATATCATCACAAAGGAAGGGACAATTTATCCGGTTGAGAAGCTTCATGAATACAGGTTCTGATATTTCATTTTCCGTTACTCATGGTGAAATATTTCCTATTAAAGAACATAAACATATCGCAAAATGACCGATATTTATGTTGTCATCCTACCCCGCATGCACGTTGACTAAACTATAGCAAAGAAAATGCCAAGTGTTATTTTCCGTATTTTGCAGTCCTTCTTTAAGAAATGAACCACCTGAACAAACGGGTGAACAAGCAAATGAGTATATAACGAGAAAATGCTGAAGGCTGTGGTTAGAATCTATAAAAATATGACGAATATGTTGAAGAATGTTTTAGCTTACAAAACAATACCGATTTCATTTGATATTCATTGCATTTGCACAAAACACTATGCACTGGATAGATACAATCTTCATTTACTTCATACGATGTTTCTCTTTTTTAAAAGGGTGCTCTGGTTGGTGGTGTTCTTGGCTTTGCGTTCTCTCTTTGGGTAAGTATTGGGACCTACATGAGTAAACCAGTCAAGCTTCATGACACACCTATCTCTCTAAAAAACTGTCCGATGACTAACACTTCCACAGCAAGTAATTCCACAACAGTTTATCCCTGGACAGATTCAACAAGTGCAAGTTTAACAACGTTGGCAAATGGAGCCAGTAGCCAAGAAATGTAAGTCTTGCTTTTATTAGAACCGCATTTTGTTACCATCGGTAACCATAATGTGAATTTAAAATAACATTATTCTTTTTTGCAGAAATGTATCCGCTCATATTTGTTTCAAACGCTCGTTCGTGATTATTACACAACTTTATTGACGGTTAGACGTTATTTGAGATCTCTGATATGGTAAATTATTATGATTTCAAAAGTATGCACGAATTAGTTTGAATGTTTTTTTTTTCCTTCTTCTTCTATACTTTTGCTAAAAATGTTATAAACGGTGGATTTTTTTAGAATTATTAAAAGCATACTCATGATCTGGCTTTTGTTGACCTGAATTTTCTTTGACTAAATTCGCAGAGACAGAAATGTTTGAAAGAAGATACCTGAAACAGATTGTATACATGTACTTATTATCCGAATGTATGGCATCAGATTATTTTATTGTGAATAATGAACTGTAGGATTCAATGAGAAACTAACAATATAGTCAATCATACACGCACGCGCACACTCATACATGTTCAGATATTATAACGTATGTTAAAAATCAAGCACACGTCGAACAGTGTACACGAAATAGACCCAATTTTCATCCGGTAAGTTGATCGGCAAATGTTCTTTTGATGTGTAGTTTTAAATTAAATTCAGTAAAACGAAGATAATCAATTGAAATTACGTTTCACGTTTTTCGAAATAAAAAAAAAAAAAGCTGTAAATTAATCTTGGTTTCAAGCACAATCAAGGTCACACAAGTGCACAATGAGCGCGTGGATCTATTTGATGCAAGGAACATAATAATGTAACCGAATTAATTCAGCTGACATCAAGATTCTCCTGCAATCTCTCCTACAGGTATGGGTTAGACAAGCTGTATGGATTGTCCTACATCTGGTTCAGCGTACTGGGCATCTTGACCGTGGTGATAATTGGTTTAGTGGTCAGTCTCCTGTCAGGTGTGTATTCAGGTGTAATTAAAAATTACATCTGTAATGGAGTTGTGGTACAGTAACTCCAGTTGATAGCCAATTTAATCAGACGAGTGTTCAATTACCTATTGATTACGATTCTGAAATCCCAATAGAGTTTGCTGATCAAATAGAAACAGTGCAAGAGAAGCAAATTGAGCAAAACAATTAGCACGTTAGCGATATTCCGTATTTAATGGAAGTAGGTAATTACGCAAACTGTAATTATTCTTATGTCATAAAAGAAGACAAATGCGTATAAAGTGAATAATTCCCTATCTTGTAGAAGCAGATAATTTCCCCAAAAAGGGAATCGTTCCGTATTTCATATCAGTAGATATTGCAAACCATCTTTTGTGTATCTAGATTAGGAATCGGAACATCTTGTGACTTTTCTGCAAATTAAATTCCCGGAAAACTTAAATTAAGCGGTACAGCATACGATGAGGCAAATCGCTAGAAAATTCGGTCACACGTAAAAGTACCCAAGGTAGTGTCGGCGGCTGTAATACTTCTGAGATGCTTTTCCGATCATTGGCGCAGTGTTGCGATTGACTAGATCAACATTGTTATTATCCAAACTGTCCATGTTAAAATTGTCTGGTAAAGAACGTGCTAGATATAGAATATACAACCTTTACATGCATTGTGTCCGGTACACAGCATGCTAGGTATGAATATAAATCCTTAATATGCACTGTGTCCGGTACACATCATACAAGGTATGGAATATAAATCCTTAATATGCGTTGTCTGGTACACATGCTAGGTATAAAATATACATCTTTAATATGCACTGCGTCCAGTAAAAATGCTAGGAATGAAATATACATCCTTAATATGCACTATGTACGGTATACAGAATGGTAGGAATAGAATACACATCCTTAATATGCGTTATCCGGTACACATAATAAGTATAAACTATACATCTTTAATATGCACTGTGTCCGGTACACAGCATGGTATGATATATACATCTTTAATATGCACTGTGTCTGGTAACCAACATGGTAGGTATGGAATATACGTTCAAATATGAACTGTGTCCGGTACACAGTATGTTAGGGAGGAAATATGTATCCTTAATATTCATTGTGCACGGTACACATCATGCTAGGTAGGTATAAAATATAAACCCATAACATGTACTGTGTCCGGTACACAGCATACTACGCATGGAATATACATCCTTAATATTCACTGTGTCAGGTACACATCATGTTAGGCATGAAATATAACTCATTAATATGCACTGTGTCCGGTAAACAGCATACTACGTATGAATATAAATCCTTAATATGCACTGTGTCCGGTACACATCATACAAGGTATGAAATATAAATCCTTAATATGCACTGTGTCCGGTACACATCATACAAGGTATGAATATAAATCCTTAATATGCACTGTGTCCGGTACACATCATACAAGGTATGGAATATAAATCCTTAATATGCATTGTGTCCGCCTTTACCTTTGCAATTCAAATTACATTTTTATCTTTTCTCACTTCAAGACTAAAACTGTTAAAGATAAAAATGGTAGTAATGAATATAAATGTCTAGGATGTGTGTGTGTGTGTGTGTGTGTGTGTGTGTGTGTGTGTGTGTGTGTGTGAGAGAGAGAGAGAGAGAGAGAGAGAGAGAGAGAGTTAGTAAAGATAGCTCAAATGTTCATTATTACGTCCTCTGTTACTTAACTGTAATATATTTCCCATTATACGTTGTGTTCGAACTGTTTACGTCATCGATAAGGACGTGCAATATGACAATATGGCACCATCCAAGGTTTTACTTTATGAAGTCATCTAAAGCGCCTTATGTATTCATGTTCATCATAAATTAAATTACTATGATGCTGGGTAAAGAATTAAAAACAGTATATTTTTATATTTCACATTTTCCCTGCAATACTTTTAAGAGACGCTGACTGGTGCTGATATAAATTACAACACCTAATAAACAAATGATTGCATATGAACTATCTCGTATCTCGAGAGGACATGTTGCTTTGGTGTACTCACAAGCTCACTGGTCACGTGCCAAAACAACTCGTCCACTTGAGATATAAGATAGTACCGTCAGGTTTACATACAGCAAGATGACGTCACTACTTCATTAAAATTATTTTCAGAGTATATTTAAACGAGCATTCTGTTACAATCCTAAATGCGACCTTTTTCAAGTTCCCATACCTTAACCTGTGCAGTTGTTGAATGCTTTCTTAGACTGTATGACGATCTTCCAATTTTTGTAACGTTTTGAGATAATGCTGGAAATGGGTAGGAATGAAATCTCCTACAGAAAGAGTAACCGAATGCCCAACCGAGTCTACAACAACTGCTAAAGATATGTATCTGGAAAAATTGTATGAGTATTTTAAGATTCTATTCTAAACGCATTTCATAGCTCATCAGAAAATTGTAAGTGTAAAATTCTACTTTGAAGTGCCATATTTTCATATTTTTCACCATAATAAATCTCCTCGCCTTCTACTATCGTGGTATGTCCGCGAACATTATCCGAATGAATCTCAAGAAAGTGTATCTGAATGAATCCCAAGATAGTGTATCAGAATGAATCTCAAGATAGTGAAACCTTGCTATTTCAGTTTATACTTGCTTATAAGTCGAGTACAAATGAAAACAACATAAACCATGATCTGCCTTCGTATAATGCACCGACAGATCAGGGTCTATGTAGTTTGTTACGTTGATTAGTCCTAACAAGTTGCATACACCCGGATCTGCATTTTGCGATTGGACTCGACTTAAAATGTGACTACTGGCAGTATATATTAGCAGCGTAAAAATATATAAACTTGAAGTTTGAAGAAAAAACAAAGTTGATAATTATGGATAAAATATAACACTCGTTTTTTTCCTCCAGATTGTATTAAAGCAGACAAGCATCCCGTCGATCCCGATCTGCAGCTCAATGTTTTGAAGAGGATTTGTCATTGCGTCTGCAGAAAACGAGGAGTGAGCGAAAAAGTACAACACGTGGTAAGCATTGTTAGGTTAAGATGTCATTCACAATTCACTCGTAATTTATAAATTTATATTTCTTCTCTTCTGCGTAAAAGAAACTCGTTTCCTTAAATATTTTAGAACTGTCATCGGTTACATGATACCCGAGAATGAAAAGAAAGTTGCTTATGATGGGATATATTTTTTTTGTCGACCATTTAACCCGATTTCCTGATAGGCTGGTTAGCATATCGACATTAATACAAGTCTGTCGTATTTAATTTTTATGACAAGGAACATAACGAGTAACAACTACACTTGAAAACTTCAATATTTGTGATTTGAAATATGCACTGTCCTTTTTGGACAAAGACTGAGAAAATGGTCTGTTTCTTGATGAGGCCCAAATTTAATCTGCTAACATCACAGTCTTTCTCTATGTTTTAAGTGGAGCAAGTAGAATAAAAAATTATTTTAAAAAATGGCTGCATTTATGCATCATATACAATACATTTTGCTGTGTGTTCTTTAAACCAATCACGTCTGCATTAAAAGCATTCACATACTGACGCTAAATGATCACCTTATTTTCATAACTTTTAAAAGTTTGTTTAAAAATTACCTTTAGACATATAACGTTGTCAAATTTGGTAGCCTTGGACTCGCCGTTTACATAAAGAAAAGTTAGTATATTCAGAATCAGTTTTACATTGTGTCTTCTAAATTATAAACATCAGTTGTAATTCATCTAATTTGTTTCAACGTTTGTCCGAGTTTTCAAAAACATCAAATATAAAAATAAGAGGAAGAAAACATAAAATATTTGGACTATGTAATTATTATTTAAAATATTCTTACAAGCAAACCCAGTGAGCGTATATTTAGTAGTTATCAAATCCTGTTCCTTTATCTATCCATGCATATATCCAGTATGCACATAAACATGCATATATCCATCCAGTATACACATATACATGCATATATTCAGTATGCACATATATATGCATATATCCAGTATGCACATAAACATGCATATATCCAGTATGTACATATACATGCATATATCCAGTATGCACATATACATGCATATATCCAGTATGCACATATACATGCATATATCCAGTATGTACATAAACATGCATATATCCATCCAGTATACACATATACATGCATATATTCAGTATGCACATATACATGCATATATCCAGTATGCACATAAAAATGCATATATCCAGTATGCACATATACATGCATATATCCAGTATGCACATATACATGCATATATCCAGTATGTACATATGCATGCATATATCCAGTATGCACATATACATGCATATACATAGTGGTATAATTAGTTTCATGATCCTTCAATATACCTCTCTCTCTCTCTCTCTGTGCCAAATATTTCCATACATATTTTCATATAGATTAGATGTAACTTATTAAGCCGTTTGTACAGAATATTTTTATTAAAGTGTGCAAAGCTGTTATTTTCATAAGCAGAGATCTCTTTTAGTAGAACATATATAACTCGATTCCGTTTATAACTCGAATTCCTTCTTTATTACGAAGAACATTTTGTATTTCATTAGATATATACAGCAATACATAGTTTGCTTCAGTAACAAAATAAATATATTCATTGAAAAAAATCAAGCTGAAGGGTTGTTGAAATAAATAAATAAATAAATAAATAAACAAACAAACAAACAAATAAATAAATCATTAAGTAAATAAATAAATAAATAAATAAATAAATAAATAAATAAATAATTAAAATAATAAATAAATGTTCAAACTGAAAAGTTTCTGACCATTAATGGCGACTTTAAAATCTTAAAATACCCCACATTGTATAATCAAATTCAAGAGGTCATTTGCTTTAAACTTAAGTCGACAATTTTGTTTCTTAAATACTTTTTAAGTCTGCCCACTTTATGTAGCTTATTATCACAAATATAGTTCGATGCATGACAGATCGATGAATGACAGATAGATGCATGACAGATAGATGCATGAAAGATAGATGCATGACAGATGCATGACAGATTGATGTATGACAGCTAGATTCATGATAGATGCATGAAAGATTGATGTATGACAGATCGATGCGTGACAGATGCCTGACAGATCGATGCATGACAGATTGATGTATAGAACAGTCAAAAATTTGTTTATGCTAAATACTATTCCTGTAAGATTTAACAGACTTCAATACGGTGTAAAATACTCCAAAATATGTTTTAACTTGGAATTGTTGTCATTTGTTAAAAAAAAAAGGACAGCAATATGTAAGAAACGAGAAAAGGGCTAGACAGAAATACACATTACACAAACACATATTTCTTTCCTGATATTTCAGAATGATGAACCGCCAGTATCGAATGGAAACCTTGCGATGACAGAACACAGTTATACATCGACTATAGATGGAAACAATGAACAAATTGAACATTTACCTTTCACCAGGTTTTAATTATGTGAGAGCGAAAAATGATCTCCGTGTTTAATACACTTAATTCATACAGCTCCAACATTCCTAAAACACTAGATTTAGTGAATATATATATATATATATATATATATATATATATATATATATATATATATATATATATATATATATATATATATATATATATATATATATATATATATATATGTATCGTAAGGTTTCTTAGTTTAAGTTGTATACAAATAATTGTAATCATTTTTGTACGAAATAAAGCTCTGATTCATTTGGTACTCTAGAGAAAGGCACATTTATGGTTTTAAGTTTCTCATATTATTCCCTGATACTTGTTAGTTTACGTTAGTTAGCAAAATGTATGCATTTTACGGTTTTGAATAAACCATGTTTTGATAAGTAATCATTGTGCAAAGTACCAACGGATATCAGACCTGCCAAGAGAACGTATGAACAAATCTTTTACCTGTGCATTAAAATAATAATAATAATAATAATAATAATAATAATAATAATAATAACAAATAACTAACACCATTTTAATTTTTTATTAAACAACATTAAAACCAAAATCTTTACTTTTTGTTTAAATTACGTAAGATGGTATAATGTTGGACTTAATCAATGGGTCATAAGATTTATATACTTTTGAACTGACCTTAAAATAAATATACTTTGACGATAACAGAACAATGAGGGATTTCATATGGATTTCACATCAATGATAATTCTTAAAATGCAAAAATTTTATTGAGCAGATCTGTCGACGCAGAATTAATTATACAAAACACTATACTCGTCTTCATGCAATGTAAGGGACGTAATCACTTGTATTCACAACAAGACCACGCAGTGAAATCAATTACACGTTCCATCCCTTGATCTTCATTGGCAAGGTTCACTAAAACAATCAACTTAACCAATAGTAACAGTGATGCCTGCATAACAGACACTTCTATGCAAAGTATATCTGCTTATAAACAAAATCATTGCTTACATATTATATCTCTTTATATTAAAAGACACCTGTCGTTAAAATGCAATAATGACAAAGTCATATGGACAGCGTTCTTTTGCATACCAGGGCCCAGCAACGTGGAATGAATTGCCCACTGAACTTAAACACAAAGACACAATGATCACATTCAAGAGGGCTCTCAAAACTCACTTATTTCGACTGCAAGAACAAACTTAAAGACCTAATAATGTTTCCTACCTGAAATATTCTCAGCATGCTTTTTTATTTTTTAATGTTTTTCTAATTTCATGGTGTTTGTGTTTGTAATAATATTGTTATGTTTTTTATCTTATAGGTGTTGTCTAATGTTGTAAAGCGCTTAGAGCTTCTAAAGATTAGGCGCTATACAAAGTCCTCATTATTATTATTATTATTATTACTATTAAAAAACAAAATCGAATGATTATTGGAGTTCCCGTTTACAGATCGACTACAGTTTAATTGTAAAGCGTTCATTGTCGGATGTTGAAATTGGTGGAGTCAGTACGCGTCACATGTCAAATTGGGAGTTTGCTTCTGGGTATAGAACAGACCAACACTAATATAAAACAAATAACTATCCGTCAAGGAATCGAATCTTGGGTTCGCCCTTGATGTTAAAAGATTATCAGCAACACGCTTAAATACGTGGTAATGACGGTTAGTCCCTTTTCCGCTAATGACATAATTATTTCAGCATCAGACGACTGAACATGAGGAAAATAAATTTGTGAAAATTTTGTCATTTTGGAGTTATGGCCCAAATTAGATTTTACTCATTTCCTCTACAAAGTTTTCAGGACTCTGATTCATTTTACCGTATATATGCCATCATTTAATCGTATATATGCCTTAAATATGAAGATGCCATTCCCATTTGTAACTCATATTTAATTGGTCATATACTGGTTGTTGTTAAAATGTTCAGCGTCTGAGTAGTTTTAAAAAAAATGTTCGTTGACTGAGTTCTTACTGAACACAAAGTGAACTACTTATAGCGAAGTATATGTCATACAAAGAATTTTCATTAATAAAATGTATAGTTCGATTAGAAACGCCTCACCGTTTGATGTTTCGCAGAAATATGCATTACAATAATTAATATATTTTTTTTTTTTGGAAATGGGAGGGATGAGTTTCTAAGCAGCACCAAAATCTGACAAGTCCAAAATTACCTTAGTTTAAACATCAGTTATTAGCGAATGATACTTACCATGGCAAAAAACTTGTGACCTTTATACTCAAAATAGTGGACACTGCTGTATGAAGCTGACCCGTGGAAATGCATGTGTGCTATTAACATGTGTCCTAAAGTAAATCTTTTTGACCTATCAATCAGATTATAAACGACATCAAATAAACGAATGTTTACTTCCTACGTGTTTTATCACCACACAAGAAGGTATTTAAACTTAAATTACCATAAGGTGTGACGTGATTGAAACGATGTGTTGCTCTGGTAATAAACGCAAGATAGTAAGCGGTGCTGTGTACTTTCTACCGATCCACATCTACATCCGATTATATTCTCTGTGAATAAATGACGATTAAGTGAACTGCAATTTGTCTTACGTCGGGCATGGATAATTTGAAATTCCCCTCTACCCCAATAAAAGTGTCTCGTAACATTAGTGTCACTAGTATTTAATGTGCAACTTAAGATATTAATGGGGTCTATTGGACGAGTTTGATTCGATAATGTATCCTCATTTTTGTCCCTTAATCACGAAATTGTAAAGCTTAAGTGATGTGATCACTAACGTGAGTGAACACTACGGTTTGAACTATTCACACTGCTTTGACTAGATGACACTAGAGTGTAAAGACACTGATGCATTTATAAGGTCCGTTTCAAAACAGATTGTCCATTTCAGGACTATGTCACTTTCAGCTTACCGGACCATGATGATCCAGTCCCGCGTCCGTAATGCCTCGAGCATCCGTCGACAAATTTAAACTTCTTCTTAAACCCTGATAGACTGTGACTTTTGGACGAGAGTATCTGACTCAATGGCTCTCACAATTTGAAAACTATGCCGATGCTCTCAAACATGGCCACTGTTATTTGAAATAGAACTGATCTTTAAACGAATTTTTCTAAAAATATGCTGAACTAAAATTTGATTAAATTTCGACAGAAAGTACTCTGGCATGACGACCTTGGAAGTTTGTAACCATGCTGTCAATCTTCCTTATCATATGGGCGCCGTTACTAAAAGTTAATATCTTTATTTTAAAAACAGTCCGTTGTCTGTTAATAAATGCAATCAAATATGGCCGCCATTACCAATGACAAGAAAAAAATTCTCAAGTTTTATTCTAAAAACCTATGATTAGAACTTAACAATGCATGACAGAGATCATTCTGTTACGAAAAGCTTATAATTCACAGTCATAATGTCAATCCGACATCAAATAGAGCCGCAGGTACTGAAAAAAGTAACAACTTCTTCACTAAAATTGACCAACATAACTTGACCAGATTCGAAAGAAACCATTCTGGCGTAGAGGTTTTTCAGTTATATACCAATGATGCCGATCTGTCACCAAAAGTGGCCATTCTTGATCAAAACATAGAAAAATAAATGAAACGATTTTTTAAACAAAAAGACCCCCATTTGCGCTAAGGATATTTGCCAGGCAAGTGAGCAATCTCAGGCCCTCTTGGCGCTCCTGCTCTTAAGGTTTCTTTTTTTTTTTTTTTTTTGTTTCTTTGTTTTGTTGCTTTTTTTATTTTATAGAAATTTACAAAAAATAATTGCTTGTTCTAGTGGCAGTTGTTTGTTAATTTTGGTACTAATAGAAGTTATAATTAATTACAATATATAGTTCTGTATAGTTCAGTTTGGAGTCGTATAGCCTAAAGTTCATCGCCCAATGACTGCGTAATAAACTTAATACGAATGATCGCTTGTTTCCTCGTACGCTTCACCGACTCTTACAACTTGTAGACAGGGATCCTTTCATCATAAAATAAAGAATCTTTGTACCAGGGTTGAACCAGGATTTGTCTACAATGAGTCTAGTAAGATATACTCTTTCACCTGTTACCGAAAGCACCCTACATTTCCGGTTCATTTGTTTATGTTAAATTTAATACAGTATTATGCATTCCAATGTGTTTGGTGTTGGTGACATATAATACACCACATTACCCGAGAATCGTAGCAGTCGTGCTGTTCTAATACAAGAAGAGCAACAAAAAAATTCCGACAAGAGTTAAACGGAATTGTTTCTGTTTCTTAATGCAAAAAAGAAAGCAGACGTAAAATCATATTTAAATCAAGGTTATTTTCAGGTCACTTTTTCAGCGGAAAACAGAATTAATGAGACGATGCAAATCCTTCATGTGAATTCACAGGGTAACCCTACATGTATCTAAGTAATGTTCGATATAAATCTGGTTTCAAGCTTTCTATCATACCCATACAGGCTGGGCCAGAGACTCGAACCCACGCCGACATAGGTGAGGTGGCAGCGATTTGTCAAGTGTATGTATATGGCTAAGTGTGTCAGGGTGCCGATCCATGAAAGCAAAGAGATTGATGCCGTTACTCATGGCATGGGTTCGAGTTCTTGATCGCACGAAATATATATATATATATATATATATATATATATATATATATATATATATATATATATATATATATATATATATATATATATATATATATATATATATATATATATATATGTGTGTGTGTGTGTGTGTGTGTGTGTGTGTGTGTGTGTGTGTGTAACGCCGTGTCCGGGCTATACTAGCTTTGGGTCCTCCTGTCTAGCTTTTGATTAGAAAGAATAATACAAGACCGTATAGAATCAACATCGAAAGTATATATTTGTAAATTACCTTAGGTACAAGAGCAGGTAAACATGCAATTACTGAATGTCAATACAGTTACATGTACATAAACATTTATGATTTAATACCAGACTTATGTAAACCAGAGAATCACGGGAGACAAAGGTGATTGACTCCCGTGGGGGAAGGTGCAATGGAGCTTCAAATATAATTGCACCTTCTCCACCTCTCTCTGAGTGGATTTAAGAATATATTTGTAATGATTTATATCACACAGAATTCACGTTATGCAAGTACAAGAAAGAGTTGCTTAAATTGGGGCGGTGAATAAGGTGAAGGTGAAGTACTGACCTTCAGGTGTTGAAGGTGATGAGTATCGTAAGGTGAAGGTGCAACGTGAGTTCGCCTTCTAACGAAGGTAAATAGTGAAGGTTTAGTAGCGACTTAACGTTAATATTTTTTATATCAGTTCCTGAGAGAACATTTTGTATGTTTCCCAGGATTATATACATCGTAATGATCTCTAGCCTTCACTTGCATAGGTTAATCGGGGTGATAATTCACTGAAGGTGAAACCATATCAACCAATACGGTAGCAGACGTCACCTGATGAATAATAAATAGATTCTGGAATTCCCCGTAATGTCAAGCAAGCATATCAAACTTCATTAGGTACTAACCAATGCAATTTGACTATGTTTATCTAACATAGCTTGAAACATTATAGAATAGATGAAATGGTTACAACGTCACCCGATGCTTTACTTCCGTCTGCTCCGAACGCTAAACAAGATAACAGTTATGTGTACGTGGTACTGTTTACAGAAAAGAATCATGTGACCAATAGCCAATCAGATTCCATAGCGCTCGCTGACCAAAAGAGTGCAAATGGCGGGTTAGTACGTATCAGGCAGCGAGTGCACAGCAAAACATTGGAATTATGGAGAAAATTGACCATGTCCTGGTGGAGTTATACATGATACAAGCTAATTTCATTATACTGATATGACTAACACGTAAAATCGCTAATATATGTGATTTTTTTTTCTCCTCATTTGAATAATAATATAAGTAATGTACAGAATTACGTACGGATTTCGCTATATAAACTTGGAAGTCAGTGAGAATATATGTTTGTCCCCCAAAGTACATCCGCCAAACTTAAAAAAATGTCAACCTTTTGGAGATTCTGTACATCTGTCACGAAAAGCATCAACCTTTGGGAGACACTATAGTTTCATGAGATATGCAACCGTAGGGAGACACTATAATTTCATGAGATATGCAACCTTTGGGAGACATTATAATTTCATGAGATATGCAACCTTTGGGAGACACTATAATTTCATGAGACATGCAACCTTTGGGAGACACTATAATTTCATTAATTAAGCTGCCTTATGGAGACAAACATATATCTGATATGCATACTTTGAACCTTTGACAGGCATGCCTTACACTTCAACTTTTCAGGTTTTCAATCTATAACAGGTTAGTTAAGTAATACGGCATATACTTTGGATGTGGCTAGTATATAGAATAATGACATCGATGAAGTTTCTTTTCATAACAGAGCAGGTTATGTACACATGCGAATCAGTTGTATGGTCGTAGCACCAAAACGGTACTCCGACTGTTAGTGTGACCGGTCATTAGCTATTACGATCTAGTCAAAGGGAGAGATCGGTATGGTTGTATGTGCTGCTGTGTCAGGTCTAAATTAAGGAATACCATACATACTACTAAATTCAGATTTGTATAGTATGAGTATTTCTTGGCTTACCTCTAATGATACCCCGAATAAATAATCAGATTGTATTGAGTAGATAATATATAAAATAAATGTAATGTGTAAACATTTTGTTTATAAGCACACTATGTATTTAGCCCTGGCGATAGCACACACAATAAAAACAACAATTTGTAATTTTGACCGTTGGATCGTGGTCCTGGGGTGAATATGCACACCGGAAAGTGGTACGAATGGTGGCAGGTTTGGAAAATGCAACTGAAAGCGAGGAGAGTATCAATGGCGAACCTTGGAAGTTGTAGCTAGCATCGATTTTGTAGCAGTTGTTTCGTATTGTTGTTATTAATATTAGCTTTATGTTGTTTGTTGCTGTGTAAATGTGTACACAGACAAGGATTTTACACTAAAAGAACATAATTAAATATGTTTGCTGAGACATGAGTGAAGAGTATGAACATAAAAGTATATAAAGCCATCCCATCGACTTACCGGACCATCCCACCCTGTCTATATCATTTCTCTCTCCACAAACAATGCCCTCGATCTTTACAGTGACATTTTTCCGTGGAGAAAACGTAAATCATTCAAATATAGCCCGAGCTCGCCTCGAATCACACACACACACACACACATACACACACACACACACACACACACACACACGCACGCAACATCTTTTTTATTTGGTGCATAACAAAGTCGAAGACTCGGGTATGGAACACCGTATCTAGGACATTTGTTCTGGCTATATTGAAGTGACAATAAATACGGTTTCTAGTAATAAATTTATGGCAACAAATTGTCTGTTTTGCCTTTCTTTTGTCCCATTTCGGCCCTGAGTTGTCGTCATAGCCTCTATCCTCCATAATATGGCAGGCAAGCTACCAAAAATGTGCAACCAGTGGATGATTAATATTAATAATCTACGTTCTTGAGGCTGTGTACGGTGTCATTACAGTTGAGAGACATGCAGCCAGTGTTGGATCAATACTCTCAGGCTACTAAAGCTCACTGCGTGATTACACCATCTAGTTACAACCGATGCAGATTTGATCAAAACAGTCGATGTTAGTTGCCTTATATTGAGAGAGAGAGAGAGAGAGAGAGAGAGAGAGAGAGAGAAGCTAATCTGATTTAATCAGCACCGAACAGCTTTACTAATATGAATAATGCCTAAAAAGTTCTAGTGAAAGACCTGGAAATATCCGATCGACCTATAATTGCTATATGTGCTTACCATTGCACGAGGCATAAAGAGTAATGGCGTATTTTTGGATTTTAGTGTATTAAGGGAGTAGTCAATCAAGTGTTTTACAAACAATTTTTTTTTAAAGCTAATACGTGGTTATTGGTTACACTCTTAACAACGGCCGTGACAGCTAAAGCACCGTACTGTCTAACACAACATTGCTGGGTCAATTCCAAGCTTCAGAGAATTGTTTTCTTTAATAAGTAGGAAGACTAGCTGGTGAAAAATTAAAAGTCAGTTTTATGCTATAAAGTCGCCTTCAGTAACAGATACGTGGCACGTAAAATCCTTGAATCGTACCTGAAACTGATATGGACTCAACACATTAGTTGGCCTTAAAACCTCACATGGATCATGCTTATAGTTAGTCTCGCGTGGCAACATTTAATATATATATATATATATATATATATATATATATATATATATATATATATATATATATATATATATATATATATATATATATATATATATTATATATATATATATATATATATATATATATATATATGTATATATATATCTATATATGTATCTATATATATATATATATATATATATATATATATATATATATGTATATATATATCTATATATGTATCTATATATATATATATATATATATATATATATATATATATATATATATATATATATATATATATATATATATATATATATATATATATATATATATATATATATATATATATATATATATATATATATATACATATATATATATATATATATATATATACATATATATATATATATATATATATATATATATATATATACATATATATATATATATACATATATATATATATATATATATATATATATATATATATATATATATATATATATATATATATATATATATATATATATACATATATATATATATATATATATATATATATATATATATATATATATATATATATATATATATATATATATATATATATATATATATATATATATATATATATATATATATAGCCAGGATGCAGGACAAAAGTTCAATTCCAGAAAGACTCAAGCTATAGTTAGACAAGGTCTGTTACTAAAAGTATAGAAAGGAACAAGGAAAATATAATGTCCTTGACGCTGACCAAGATAAGTTTCTTTACTTCTGTTGATAATGATCCTAATATTGAATCAACACTCATAGAGAAAATAGTAGTTAAGTATTAGTAGGGTTAGTGAATAAAAGAAAAAACAACAATTATTCAGGTCACATAAACAACGACCTTCATTTTGGACAAGGTCTATTTTCAAAGAGTTTATTGAGGTTTTTAGAAATGGCATTAAACTACCAAATGATTGGGATATAAGGAATGTGGCAGAAAATTTGTTATCGCTGAGTCGATGAATGCATCAAACATATGTATCAAAGAAGTTCAAAAGCATATAATACAAATACCAAGTCGTATGCAAAAAGCTGACTTATTATATGCTCGTTTGTTTCTCCGTTAACTTTACATTATCAGAATCGTTCAGTATTTTACGATATTGCACACCTTCGTATTGCACCCACCCGCAGGACACGTGTGCCCAATAGCGTATTAGGAACTACTTTGTAAACAAATCATGTACATCTGCATAGTAGACGCAATACGTTTTGGTTGATTAAATTTGTTTCTGAATGAACAAAAGCAGATGTTTCGTGGACTGCAACATACCAACTGTTTTGCTACATTCCACGTTAACTTTCTGATATATTGTTTCAGATTTTGCGATAGACACCAGATTTCATAAAATTGCTTGGTACCTACAAAAAAACATGCAAGCAATAAAGGCATAAACTGTCTCCTTTAGCTGGTAATAAGAATGGCAAAAAATATACTTACAGTTTTACATCCAGAATTTCCTCAAAATGTATTTTCTTAGTTTTGCAAATCCGAATTACATGAGCCATGTCATGAGTTATCAAGCTTGATTACACATTTCGAAATAGTACTGTAATTTCGACTATATTCCAAGTGCAATTACATCTTCCTTACTACACTCAAAATGAAATAAACATTAAATTCAATAGCGTCTTTTTGATAATTGCACTTGAAACACTTCATATTTTTCCCACATTATGATTTCAAATAGTCAATGATAGAACAAACACACTTGCAGATGTAAACACGCTTCTCCCGTGCCGCTTCAATCTGATGTATTTCATGTACAATTTACACAAATGAACCCAGTCCAAAATCACAAACTTTCGTCGACTCGAAACAAAATACCAAAATCTATTCATTCCAGATCAAATGGAAAAGTTGTTGCAATGCGCATTGATTCACAATATGGCTGCAAATTTCAATTTTAACTAGACACGCCATTTTCTTTCGAAAGTTATGTCGAGCGCGCGACTAAGTTCAAATTTATCTGGACGGAGTTATGTGCTCATTAATAAAGTTGTTGTTTAGTGACGAATCTGCGCTTGTGTATTTAGCGTGGAATACGGCATACATTCATTTACCTTGTTTCTTGTAGTGTATTTTGTTTATATAATTAAGCCTTAGGTAGAATCAGAAAATGAGCATATAATATAAAGGTTACTGCATTTGTATGGTAAAATATGAACTCGTTTTGTCAGATGGATATACTGCACTCACGAGGTCGTGCAGTATTCCATCCAAAAAACTCGTTCATATTTTCCCATACAAATGCAGTAACCTTTAAATGCTTGAATTATGGAGACTTTACCTGATCCACCACGGGGCAGTAATACACCACGGTTATTAATGCAACTCAACAGTACAACAACTGGAGCACTTTGCACGTGAGCATAATATACAAATACCAAGAGGTTCAATAACAGCTGATATGCTTGCGATATTAGACGACTTTAACAAAACAGTCGTCGTATTGAGGATGGACAAAACAGTCGTCGTCTTGAGGATGGACAAAACAGTCGTCGTATTGAGGATGGACAAAACCGTTGTCGTATTGAGGATGGACAAAACCGTTGTCGTATTGAGGATGGACAAAACCGTTGTCGTATTGAGAATGGACAAAACCGTTGTCGTATTGAGGATGGACAAAACAGTCGTCGTATTGAGGATGGACAAAACAGTCGTCGTATTGAGGATGGACAAAACCGTTGTCGTATTGAGGATGGACAAAACCGTTGTCGTATTGAGGATGGACAAAACAGTCGTCGTATTGAGGATGGACAAAACAGTCGTCGTATTGAGGATGGACAAAACCGTTGTCGTCTTGAGGATGGACAAAACCGTTGTCGTATTGAGGATGGACAAAACAGTCGTCGTATTGAGGATGGACAAAACAGTCGTCGTATTGAGGATGGACAAAACAGTCGTCGTATTGAGGATGGACAAAACCGTTGTCGTCTTGAGGATGGACAAAACCGTTGTCGTATTGAGGATGGACAAAACAGTCGTCGTATTGAGGATGGACAAAACAGTCGTCGTATTGAGGATGGACAAAACAGTCGTCGTATTGAGGATGGACAAAACCGTTGTCGTATTGAGGATGGACAAAACAGTCGTCGTATTGAGGATGGACAAAACAGTCGTCGTATTGAGGATGGACAAAACCGTTGTCGTATTGAGGATGGACAAAACCGTTGTCGTATTGAGGATGGACAAAACCGTTGTCGTATTAATGGTGAACAAAAACGCATTGCATGTCCTGCTGCTACTGAAGCGGTTAAGTATAGTCGTGCAAAAACACAGTAATCACAAGTACCTGAACATAAATTTCACACACGTAGTAGTAACTTAGAAAACCACGTGGGAATTATTCCATCCACAAACAACCCAGGTAAATGTGTTTGACATCGGTTAACAAATACGATTCTTGGAATCACATCGGTTTTACAAAACTTTAGCCACACTGGAATTAAAGCATTTTCCTTAGCGCGCATCTGGTTATGCTGCGAAGTCGCGACAAGGATGGATTTAAAACTACACCTTGGATCCACAGCGAAGCCCGCAAATCGTTGACCTGATCGACACCAGCGCCATCAGTGACGAAATTGACAAACGTATCGAAAAGGTTCTTGAGACATTAGAAAAATACACCAAGGAGGATCGCCGTGAACTCTCGAAAGATGCCCCCATGTTAACGTACATATCTCTCCATATCACCCGTTTTGTTGATCCAGAAAAACAAAAATAATTTTGACAACAGCTGTTTTAAATGGATAATTTTGTCAGCGTTATATCCGGCAAGTGATAACCAAGACCTGCCTTGATGTTGCTGAGTGCAGTGAAAACATCGAAGTCAGTATCGCAGTAATTACAGATAAAAACTCCTGCTCAGTTGCTCAACCGACACAGTAAGAACTAAAGTAAGAAATGAATATTCATGTAGACGTTGCATGCATGTATGTAGCAAGCAACAACTGCTCACCAACCATGACTTGCATTGTGGTGGTATCAGTGAGAAACCGCAGTGGACAATGATGCCATTGATGACAATGAAGGATAACGTAAATTTGTATGTGGGCAATCGAACATGATCATGCGAAAGAAATGAGATCAGCTAGATGAATCTCATTCCGTGTTTGGACATGAAACCAATCCCATGACATCTTTCTTGATACTGGTAGGTAAATTTGCCACAACACTTGCTTGACCAACCTTGTTCGAGCTACCACATGAGTGACCTTTGCCACACTTGCTAACTATCCACATCGGCTTCACGTCTCCAATACCCATCCTGACTGTAGAATAATTTTGATAATGTTCGGCTTGTTTCCAGTGTTTGTTATTATCAGTATGATTTACTTTTAATGATTGGAGTTTTTTTTTACGAGATGATCTTTGGTTCTCTAGGTACAATCTTGGCCTTCATACCTCTTTGGGTGATCCATCTTGCGATTCGTTCTCTAGTACCTGTTCCCTCAATCGCATTCAGGTAATGGATTAGTCTGGTTCCCTGACCTCTCTCCACTCCGTTATGAGGAGTGAAGAGAGGTCAGGGAACCAGACTAGTCATGGATAAGCAAGGCCATGTCGGTAACACACAGCATCACAGATACTTCACCAGGCTTTGGTTGGCTGTAAGAATCTAGTCTTATATTCAATCATGTACCATGCCCATAGTAATTGTATGTGTTTTTCGCGGTGAAATTTACTCCACAGTCTTTCTGGTAACTTTGTTACTGCAACCGCGATATCACCGCCGACTTTAAAATAATAAACATAAGTTCTTTGCTCCACAAAGAAACAAAGATTTCAGTTATCGTTCCAATACGTGTTTGAACTGGAGTTGGATTCGCAGTACATGTTCTGAGCGACATTGTACACAATATGGAAAAATTATTTATGATATTCCATATTATTCAATGTTATCACGAAAACAATGTATTTACATAACTGTCTAATGCATATTCATGCGTTCAATTGACAGACAACGATTTGCTTTAATGCAGTTTTCCTTATATATATATATATATATATATATATATATATATATATATATATATATATATATATATATATATATATATATATATATATATATATATATATATATATATATATATATATAGAGAGAGAGAGAGAGAGAGAGAGAGAGAGAGAGAGTACAATAACTTCATTCTTGGGTTATTAGCTATAATCCAGGTGGGCGACAAAAATATAATTTTCTAACATGTTGTACATAGACAATGAGTTTCATTCCCATGAAGAATATATATAAAAAAATGAAAATTATAAAGATATTAAAATTTAATGTTTTATTTAATAACCGTTAAATGCAATTTCGCCGTCTAATGCAATTTCACAGGCAACGAATTGCTTAAAAGCATTTGTTTCACTGGTTCTACCCCGTTAGAAAAATATCTATGAAAATTGCTAATATATATTTCTGTATTTCACAGTCAACGACTTTACTAAATGTCTTTCCATCTTATATTCTTTCATGGTTGAAAAATTATCTAATAATGTTATTAATGTGTATTTCCTCGTTATGACATATTTTCATTTCAGAAATTAGTTGCATCGATGGGGCGTCATATTATACGTGCATAAATCGTAAATAATTATATATTCCATACACCTATGTGAGGAAACACAAAAAAGGAATGGGGCAGAATACCACTATATTAAGACAGGTGATTTTTCGAGTCATTTGCAACGTTCCCTCTAAGCTGTGCGCGCGCGCGGCCGCGCAGCTGCTCAGACATCCCCGCGCATTGCAATCGAAGAAGATCTAAAAAATGTGCTCAAGTCACCATAACGCTTGTACAATTGCAGCAAAAATAGCGCGTTTCTACCATTCGCTCAGAGGGAACGTTGGTCATCTGTAATATGAAATCTTCATATTTATACCCGTTTTAAATTAACCATATTGAATGAAAACATGATAGGCGTGTGCATGTGTGTGTGTGTGTGTGAGAGAGAGAGAGAGAGAGAGAGAGAGAGAGAGAGTACGATAAGCTGGGACCTGGGTTCATAGATATATTACTGTTGAGCGACAAAATATAGCTATCCAATATGTTTCATATTTTTAAAGATAATGAAGAATTTCTATATAGCTTCATTTCTGTTTCTATAGGTGGATCAGGCGATACGTTCCTTCTGTCATAGTTCAAGCCACGAGCGATAATCAACTACACTCCTTTTATCACCCGTGACTGTCATGTGCCAAGAATTTCTCGTTTCTAATCAATAAGCATGAACCTGTTTAATCAATCACTGCGAACGCGAGCACATTTTTCTAGGCATTGTGACCCAATAACCCCTTCCACGCTGTTTGAATGAACCAATCAAAGTCTTTCTTTCAGGCACAACCACGTACTGATCGATATAACGTACTCTCATTAATATGTAGGAGACTGTAGCTCTAAATTCTTTACGATGTAGTTCTGTTGATGCGTACGTATGAAAATCTCAGCAGGCAGCCATGGTTGATAAAGGAGATGGTGGATTTTGTTCGTGGCTTGAACCGATGCTCCTCTGTTTTGGCATGGAATCTGTAATGCAATTAGTCACATGTAACGAAACCTTTTTCGAAAGGAATCATGAAAAAGTCTGCATTTTGCTTCAGTCATCAAAACCTTTAGTGTAATTTTGCTGCCAATTCGGCACGAGTGACCGACAAAATGGACGGGATACAAACTGGGAGGGAAGGGGGAAAATTTGTCAAGGGTTTGAAAAATGCATGATCTCTATACCATATTTGAACGTGAGAAAATGTATTATCACATTTTTTTTTTTATTCTGCAGGATAATGTTGGAGAGGATGGCATGATGGACTAACGCAGTGGCAAAATGGAGAGTAGATGGTTGGAGGAACAGAGGTTTCCATGCTACCTTTGTAGCCTCTTAAGGAAAAAATCAATAATCATTATTATTATTACTTACTTACAGATAATAATTTAACTGAAGAAAAGTATCGGATTCTAAGAAAAGTGTTTATGTTCTGAAAGCTTTACCATGATTGCTTTGCTACTTGGCAAGTGTGTTGTCTTGTCAGTACAACATTAAATACATGTACATGGAGAGTAAATGTATCAATAGCTACAGTATTAATCTTATGAAATACGATCAGAGATTATTTTTGTTTAAATACAATTCTGCTATTCTTATAGTGCATAAATTGCTGGAAACCTTATTATTTTGGTTCATAGATTAGTTTTTGCTGTTCCATCCAAGTCGCAATGTACCCATCACCAGTCTACCGGATGATGGATCCACCCATTTAAATTTGCAATCTCACCCCCCCCCCCCCATCCAATAGACATTATGCTTAAATAACACACATACAAACACACTCCGCGCATGCGATCACGTGAAACAATATACAATATTTGGGTCTGCGAACGACTACCCATCGATGTGGCATCTCGTGAAACAATGAGTTCACTTATTTAAAGCCCTTATACTACTACTACTACTACTACTACTAATAATAATAATAATAATAATAAACGTGTTCTGAAAATGCAGTTATCTTATTGTTACGAACTGGACTGTCTTTGACACCCAAGGAACATGATTTAGTATGTTAGTTCTAGTTGTTAGCCAAGTAGGATGACATAAGGGGCCGTCCATTTAATACGTACACGTGGGTGGGAGGAGTTAACCCAAATGCATACGCTTGCGTATGGGGGGGGGGGGTCTACTGATAATGTACGTACGCATAGGAAACGGTGGGTGGGGGTGAAACTTCGATAATAATTTGTTTATTCGACTGGCGTTTGAATTTTAGCGGACACTAGACAAACTTTTTAAAGCTACGAAGCTTATTTCTTTGATGCAGCCAGAATTCAACGTCGGTGGACTATCTGTTTTACTAAACACGTTAATATTATTAATCCTTGGTCGTTTTTGCGTGGATTAAATATAGACCGTTCTATAGAATTCGGGTGGACGGGTGGTGGTGCGTCAAGCGTATGTAGACAGGTGGGGTGTGTGTGTGAAAAGGTACGCATATGTGCAGGGAGGGGGAGGGTAAAATTTGTGAGATGTCTGCGTACGTACTAAATGGATGGCGCCTAATATGGATGGCCCCTAATATGTGAGTCGTAACTGTCAGTCACATGTCCGAAGGATTATGATTTAGTATTTTAGTCCTAGCTGTTAGCAATATGTCCCATTAGTGATATTTTAGCATGGTGGTCCTACCTGTTAGCCAGAGGTCCCAGCTCTAAAATATAACAAAACTTGTATAAACACTTACTGGAATTAAGTTTAAATGAATATGTTTCTATTCTTTTACGTGAAGTAACATGTTTGGAAAGGTTTTACATAATTGATATGTTAAAATCGATTTTCTTGTGCTAATCAGGATAGGTAGCGGAAAGAGCAAACCTCTGGAACTCAGAGTCAACCATCATATTTTTTCTGCTATGAACTAACGTTCACCTTATACTTCAGGTGCATGCAAGTGAAGCAGAATATTTTTTAAATGTACCGTTTTATAGGACATAAACATTCGCACGGTCAACAAAGATACTTATGGAAAATATGATATCGTCGATAGGTTGCAACGGGAACTGAACAGGAGGGAGACTACCCGACCACGTCAGCGAGTAACCATTTAAGTATTATTTCAACTAGCCTGGAGATGTTAGATTATCTTTGATTCAGAAAGCACTATAGTTATAACAGAGATAACTTTGTTTCATCCTGCCTTAAGATTCGTGTGTCAATTTAACACCTAAAACCCACATCGATATTAAGAGGAGGAAATGAGACAATATCCAGTTTCAAGATAGTTACCATGGCAAACATAAGTAACATAAAATCAGCACCGTTTTCATTTTGGAACCTTTACGTATCGTAGGAAGTGGTTTGATGAAAACTCCATCGCAATGCAACTGCCCTTTGAGAAGCAGCAATAGCAAGAGTTTTAATATGGCCACAGTGACGCCTATGGTGGATGTCAGATAATGGCCACGATGGCATCCTATCGAACGTTGGATTAGAGCAGTTAGTCACATGTCCTGCCGAAAGTTCCAAGTCGGTATATACCTCCTTTCATAAGAAGTAGCAATCGGAAGACGAGAGTGTTTAATTAACGTATATGTTATTTTTTTATATCTAAATGATGTGGGATTGATTTGTGTTCATAATTACACAACTAGGCATTACGTCTTATGTGCATCTAGAAGACAGCTAAAACAGAATTACGTCTTATGTGCATCTAGAAGACAGCTATAACAGAATTAAGTTTTATGTGCATCTAGAAGACAGCTATAACAGAATTAAGTTTTATGTGCATCTAGAAGACAGCTATAACAGTTAAGTTTTATGTGCATCTAGAAGACAGCTATAACAGAATTAAGTTTTATGTGCATCTAGAAGACAGCTATAACAGAGTTAAGTTTTATGTGCATCTAGAAGACAGCTATAACAGAATAACCATTTTCACATTCTGAACTTAGGAGGTAAATTACTAAATGGAAAGAAAAAATAGCGAGACGATACTTTTAATTGTATAGTCTTGGCATATTTTAAACTTTCATAGGTGCAATTTCAGAACAAAGCAGTACCTAACTGTGAAAATAGCAATACCTAATTGTGAATATCCTTTTCTATATTCCAAATGGCGAAGCTAGTGTACTTTGTGCCATTTCAAGTTCTTTATTTAGATAACTTAATTTTTGTGTAGAAACCATTTTCTTCTTTTAGCCACAGTGAGCCTAACATTTGACCTTTGATCCTAAATGTTATTGTGTTGAAACTTTTTTCTTTCTTTCATAGTGAATTTAACCTTTCTCAAAGATAAGTAGCTTCTTCCTTATCCCAAAAGCAAGCCATTTGGTTCAGGTATCAGGTACTGAGCAGATGTTATTATGAAAACACCGTTTACATTGTTTCAGGCAGTGATGGCGTGCCAGGTGGCTGAGTGCTTAGGGCATCACTTTTAGAGGCCACTGACATCTCAACTCTGTCTGTACAGGTTCAAATCAGGTTCTTCCTCTACCAAATATGCTGGCTGCTGTATATAGCTTCTCATGTGCTAAAAACGTAATTTAACCAGTCATAAACAATTCAGTCAGTGACCTTGACCTCCTAGTTCTTCAGTGTGCAAAAATCATTTTTCTTCATTCAGTCAGATTGATCTCGACCGCCACCCTGTTGACTGTGTTCCTTACCCCAAATGCAAGTTATCAACAAAGTTTGATAAATATACATAATAGAGAACTCGAATTGATGTCCAGAAATAAGCTTTGTTTTATTAGTGACTAACGTCTGGGGGCCCCGAGTGGTCGAATGGTCTAAAGCACTCTCCGTTACTGATCACTGCCATCTCACCTCTGTCTGCGCCGGTTCGAGTCTCGGATTCGGCCAATGTGGGTATGTGAGAAAGCTTGCCAGTAGCTTCTCGTGTGTCGGTTGCTCTTTTCCGGGTTTTCCCGGTTCATCCTCCACCATTAATTCCAGCCGCCATGTATAGTGTGCTGAAAAATGGCGTTAAACCCCACAACAACAACAACAACAACATCAACTCTGACGTTTGAGCTTCTTCCCTGCCCCAAGTGCAAGCCATACACAAAATTTGATAATGTTATCTAGTGGACATTTTGAGTTATTATGTGGAAACTAAATTAATAACAATGGCATACAGACCTCGTAACATAATATAGTCTGCCTTATGGCTGGCAATTAAGACAGAGAGATATAGTTCTAAAAGTAATACTCTGAAAATACACTTTTTATATGTGATGACCTCTGGTCATGACACAAATGCATGCAACGTTTCGTTTCGATTTGTCAAAAGGTTCAGGATATATTGACCAATCAAACAGAACCCATACATGTAAATGTCTCTATTTTAAATTTGTATTGACCAATCAAACAAAACCCATCCTTTTTTAATTTTTATATTGACCAATCAAACAGAACCCATAATTTGACATGTCTGTTTTAAAATTTATATAATAGCATAACAAGCATGATAAAGAAAACTTAAACACTTACAGAGATGTGAAGTAAAAATACAATTTTCAATGAAGAAGGTCCGCCCTAAAATGTGACCTTGACCCAAAGGTCACAAGATTCAATGAGCAATATGCAGACGTAATTGTCTTACCGTCATATTTGCTCCATAGCATGTATGAAGACAACCCATCAAGGCATATTGGAAACAGAAGCAAATAAAACACCTGTTGGCAAAACTGTAGTGCAAATATTTTATGATGATGGGGTCAAATTACAAAAGGACAAGAAAACATGCTACAGAATGAACTATCTTAGCTTCATAATTATTCGTCTCAGATATACGAAAACCAAAAAAGTTTAACAAAATAATTAGTGCTCATTTTCTCTGTGACCTTGTCTTCAAGTATAAATCTTAAGAATGAATTCATGATGATTGATCCAAAGTATGTGGAAAATCCATTAGGAAACTTCATAACGAGATTCCCTAATTCTCCCGATTTCGTCATTGATTGAAACACTATCCTCCGAGAAGTTTCAAAACTAAGAGGACACTGTACCACACGCAATGAATTCTCCCGATTTCGTCATTGATTGAAACACTATCCTCCGAGAAGTTTCAAAACTAAGAGGACACTGTACCACACGCAATGTCATCAAGTTACTCATCTGCATGAAATATATGTGCGACTAAAAGGGAATTCCAAGTGAGAATAAAAAACCACTTTAGGGATATCTATAATCATATAGATTCCATCTTGTCTAAGCATTTTATATTATCTGACCACAACATCTATTGTGTTAAATATCAGATAAAGGAAATTTTTAATCTGATCCAGTTCTCTCTAGCAGCACTGTTTTTAGATATAGAACTTAATTTGATATCATCTAACAGTTACATACTATACAACCAGTGGGGATTAACATCTTGGTCTTAATGGGAGTTCAGTCAGTTTTAACTACATATAAGTAATATTCTACAAGTATGCTTCTTGTGGTGACAGACACTTACAAACAGCTGAAATATTTTCATCTATTTTTTGAAGTGAGTTATGCCCACACAACCACAAGAATGAAGAGAACTGCAGAAAATCCTCAGTTAATTGACACAGAGAATAGAACACTGTTTTGGATTATTTACAAAAAGGACCACAAACTGAGATGAAAGTTAGCTTAAAGCTGAAAACTAGATTTAATGTGCAAATATATGTTTGTCCGATTTCACTTCAAGCAACTGGGGCCAAAATATAATCAAACAAAGACATACAAACCATTCATGGCCCTGTAAATAAACAAAGCATGCAAAATGTTTATGGTAGTGAGTATTCCATCCGCATCTGCACAGGAGTTCAGTTTACAAGGAATACTATAAAAAAAAAGATAATTAGACACAACATCATATAGGAAAGTACTGGGGATATAACTACAATTAATATAAAACCTTTATTGGTGTAGAAAGACTTCGTTTATAAAGCGAGTGATGTATTTACACAAAGCTCCAATTTCCATGGAATGTAAATCTGATATTTGATTATATTTCTATGTGCAAACTTACCTGTGAAAACTTACCTCACCATTAAAGTTAGGAATATGCTCCACCTATATGTTCCAGCCCTCCTGGAAGGATGAAAATGTCTATTGAGAAATTCACATTTACCACTTTAAGCTTCGCAGTATATATATATATATATATATATATATATATATATATATATATATATATATATATATATATATATATATATATATATATATATATATATATATATATATATATATATATATATATATATATTGATGAACATCAGTCTTTAATACCTTGCCTAGAAGATCGACTAAACAAAATTTTAGACAAGAAAGCAAATCTCTTCGGGGCATATGTGCAGCCCTGAAATGGGCCTTTGGTCTTCTTCTATTTTCTAATTCCTTCTTTTTCTCCACCAGCATCTCAATTTGTGCATCACATTTTTCTCTTCTTCTCATTCATTTTCCCTTCCTGTTTCTCCTTCTCTTCATCATTCTTCGTCCTCTCATTCTCTTCTTTTTATATTTGTTTCGTTCCATGCTCTCATTCTTATTCTATCTTTTTCGACCTCCTTTTTCTCCTTTTCTTGTTTCATCAGCTCCCTTAGTCTTTCCATGGATTTTCTCAAATTGTTTATTTTCATTTTAACTCGATGTGGGCATTAAGAATAGTAATCCCCATCCAGTTTGACCAGCATCTCTTCTATCATCCCCAAAATGTCCACAACTTCCTGCAACGTCAACACTTTATCCATTGTGTTAGAAGCCATCTTCCTAGATTATTCAATGTTGAATTGCGATAGTTTGATTGATTGATTATTTAAATTTACGTCGTTTTCGCCCGACTGTGCATGTACGACGCTTTATTACAGCAAAGCTGGATGTTTAATTACTCCTGGGGGAAGGAATTGGTGCAGCATCCCCCAGGCATTCATGTGTTCAAAGAACACTGATTAATTTGGCCATCAGGTCGTGGGTCGAATTAGTCCCTAATGACCTGAATGTAGGGCAGTCATGAGTGGGAATGAACCCAACACGCACTCATGGTAAGGATGTTAGTATTCAGTTTCGATTGAAAGCACCAAGTGTCAACCCAAGCAGTATGTAACATCCGCTACGATAGGTCGGCAGCGATTACGTCACATTATGACACCTGGTTATCTGACAGGTGGAAATGGTTCCACATCTCCGTCAGTGAACTCCGGCAAGGAACTCGGCAAGCAGGCCATGGATGTCATGTACTCCCAGAAACTTGAATATCTTCCTTTCTTAGGTTAGCTCTAAGAAGGGCTGTTTTTTTATTTAAAAAACTCCAATTACACTTGACTAATGGTTACGTCTCCCAGGCCTGGCACCAAAGACACAGTCCTGCTCCAGATTTAATGTTCTGGCTGGTAACGCTGAGGGGAATTGACTGGCTTCGCTCCCCTGTCTTCACATTCACGGACAGTGAAGAATTCCCCCAGTCTTCTCCTATGCCACACGCGCGGATGCTGTGGCCTCCTTATTTTCTCTACCCAGTTTTCAGTCTGGCGAACCACTGGTCTTTGTGCTGGTGGTATAGGCTGTGGCTGTGCTGCTGCTATTGCCTGTGGATGTGTCGTCACCTCAGGCTTCAACTCACACATAGGTCTCAGCATGAGGTGAGGCAGGATCCATCTCTTCTTTTCATCTTCTGTTTTCTTTTTTCCCTCTTCTTTCTCCTCTATCCTAGCTTGTCGGGATCTGGCCTCCATAGCCAGCTCATCTAAAATACACCTGGTGTAATCCAGGTCTTTTTTGAGTTCTAATAGTTTCGCTATTCTGTTGCCCACTTTGTCTCGTTGATGATGCATAGCCAGACTGACAAACGCTTCCCTTTATATTTGTGAAGCAAAGATATGAAGGGGAAAACATTCACTAATACTAAGACTTACATTGCCCATATCATCACCGAAATAATATGGAACGCGCGGACCTAAAGGAAACACTCACTCACTTTTTACCTACAAACACTAACTACAAACACCAACACATACGGACTATTTGCCAAGCTAAGAAACCTAAGTGCTTATACACACATATGTTTCGACGTAAAACAAAGAAACGAAGTGCTTGAAGACACAGTTCAATAGTTTCACTTACAGACAAACACAAATGCACAAATGTTTGGCTGTTGAACTAGTATGTCTTTTCTCGAGTATTGGGGAACCATGAAAAGGACTGTTTTTGTTGACGAGGAGTTATGGCAATCAATTATGGTCCAAAATTACATCCCCGACTGGCATCAGACAGACAACAAACAATCAACCATAAAACATTTTTTTTCTCAAACAAACAAACAATTTTTCAAATAACAAACTATTTTTGACAAGGTTGACAACGTTGTGAAGTCAAGCTAGACTTCCACTGAGGTAGGTCATTAGACCATTGATGTACACAACGTTTCCTAGCTAAAGACAAGAGAGAACCATAACGGTATCCAAACCATAGGTCCACTTTGTCATCGTTTCTTGAAGAGTGACGATCAAAATAAGTCACTAAATGCTATAAGGAATATCCATGACTGCGTTGATGAAGAAAATACACACAATATTGTCCACACACCATGGAATCTGTGCCTTGTAATATCATATTATTGATTCGTGTCGTCTGGGCATTTCTTATCAAAAAGTCGATGATGTTGTCTTCCTAAGGTAGCAATCAATGTGAATCAAAATACTCCACACAACCATCACGGGGAAAGTAGACGGCTACCCAATGGGTTCCTGGGACACGACAGTCGTCTGTGTTGATGACATAAGCTTGATGGTCTTGAGGTTTGCGATGAGGAAGTTCATCTTTAGCACACACGACAGGATTCCAATAAGGAAATAAAGTTTCAAGGTATCCATATTTTGTGTTTTTTCCCTTGTTTTTTACCCCAAAGATAATGATAAGTCATCATTTCAATCCTGAGTTTTCTTGCTTGCAAATCTCTGTCAAGTAATCGTCTCTTTGCTTCATCGCCACACTCTGGGCCAATCGATGCAAAACAGGAGACTAAATGTTGTTCTTCTTCTGGCGATCTAGACCTCATCATGTCCTTTTCGTCTTTGCATTTGGGTTCTGCTTCCACGGTCTCCTCCCATTCCATTTCCAAAGATTCTCCACTATTCAAAGAGAGATTACAGTCTTCCATTGCTTCTAATAATCTAAAATGACTTTTCTCAAACTGTTAATTTCCATCGTATTATCAACTTCGCCATACAGGATGACGTTCATCGCCTCAGGTAGAGCTTTATCAAACTGAAGTTCCACACAAGTCAGGGGGGATTTTATAGAGTGGAAATGTCCCTCGTCGCTGCTTTGGTCTGGAGGGAAATCAAAAGACATCAACGCGTAGCTTCCTGCATAATCTTCGTACGTGATACCGTGACTGGTGTTGGTTCCTAACTGTCCGGTGGCTTCGTTCATGGATAAGTACGACCTCAAGGAGTTCATCTTGATATTAAAGTTACGTTCAAAGGGTCTGGTACAAATGGTTTTGCCAACGCGACTGGATTACATTTTTGACACGTCGTAGTGCTGAAATTCGAAAGGATTTTGATTGGGAGATCCGTTGAAGGCTGCATTTCTAACAAAACCAATGATTAATCGCTAAGGTACCCGTCCTTGGATGGAACAGATGATCTTCAATCTTAGGTCGGAGTCCAGTGGCAAATGATAGGTTTTCACTTCCACGCGTCGTATCGGATACTTGGCGGTCTCTCTGCTCAAAGTGTGGCTGAACTCGTTTCCCACTTTAGGTAACACTTCCACGCGTTGCATGTAGAGTCTGGCTTCCTCGATGATGGTTTAGTAATCGGCAGCTTCAGTCATCAAATGGAAAGCGGTGCTGCTGAGATTGAGTCTCAGGCGAACATCCACGCCGTTCAGCAAATTCTTCTCTTTTAACCACATGTCCAAATGTAAGCGGTGCATCAGTTCTAAACTTCAGCTTTCAGCAATTTTCTTTAGACGCGCGTTGAATCCCTTACTGGTGCAATCGTTATCTGCCATCTCAGCGAACTTTCCCGCAGTGTCAGCTTTCCATAACACGCAAGAATCCAGATGGGTGTTTTGGCTTCTTTTCCTTATTTCAAGAGATTTTCCAGGTATGCTCGTAAAGGGTAAGCATCCATGCTGCTGCTGACCAGTTTGTTAATAAAGTAGAAATCCACCTCTCTGAACAAGGAATGCGTGAAATTGTTGACGGGAGGTACTGCCTCATAGGCATCTAGATCGATACCATCCGTTTCGTTCACTTTGACTGTCAGGTACATGTGACTGCTGTTCAGATAGATGTAATTTTCGAGCTGTAATTTGATTTCAAACTCGACGGGAGCTGATTCTTACATCGTCATCATGGTGGGTGGCATGGCAAACAGATCCTGTTCCGACTTGGAACAGACGCAAGTCTCTCGGTGCATCATTGTCTTTTTTTCTTTCTCAGTGATTCTTTAAATAATCAAAAACTTCTTAGACTCAGATAGCTCTTCGTTTCTCACTCTTTCTAGCTCTGGGAGTGTGAAGTCCTATGGATGGGTGTATTCGTCGTCTATGTCTGCATTATCCTTGCTGTGGCGTCAGGGAAGCAGGAATGCCTGATTCGGCACCGTCCAGGGCATTTATAGTAGTTTCTCACAGACCCAAAATTTCCTTACCCGTTTGAAGCATGACATTTTTGCCTGGTCCCAAGAAAGCTTCTTAAGGGTTTTGTTTGCCGATGATGGCATTTTGGAGAATTTCTTTTTGCCGTGCGTAAATGCGGCATCTTTCAAGGTATGCTATCCTCGTGTCAACAACGGTTTCAAAACGGGTGACACTGAACAAAAGGCCGATTTTAACATAACTCCTAAACCATGTCCCCGCTGTCTATAGACTCCTTGGTACACTGAATACATGCCTTACAACTCGTTAGAGAATCGTTTTCAAAAATCGAGTTTCACCGTGACTTTCCCTTTGGAGACTGGATAATTTTGTCCCAGATCTCCTTTCATATCAATGTGACAGTGTTGAGATACGACTTACTGACGGGCAAATAGTGAGGATGTACAAATTCGAGGTGAGCGTGATAGGTGTTTCCAACTTCCTCGTCAGCGACCGTGGTAGAATTCACTTTGGAAGGAATGACACTCAGTAACAGTACGGTGGTGTGTCCCACCACATTGTACTCCACCACATTCGAGGATACAAAGATCAAATTGAGTCCTTCGTTCAGTTCTACAAGGGATCCAAAAGCCCTGTAAAAGTCTAGAGTATTGTTGATCTTCGGGCTCTAATTATGTAGTACCATCTGAGGATGTCCATCCAAAATTTTAAACTACCATTAAACCTGATGACAGTTTCGGTAGCCTGACATTTCATTAGCAGGTGACGAGCCACTTTATGGTACTCAATCTTAGCACTTTTTGGCTCTGTTCAGGGATTTGCCTAACGGTGCCTCGAACTTGTCAGCAAGTGTGACCCCAAATGCTCATGTTAAATAACAGCATGAGGGACGTTTCACAGTATAAATGCTTAATAATGGATTGCTTTCTGGTTTTGTTTCACCTGTGAACCCGATTTTATTCATCCATTCTTGCAATTGGACGTTCCGGATTTCGGCCTGAAAATGAGTTTGAGTTTCATTGATGTTTTTGATTTGTGTAGGGTAAATTATTTCCACCGAAGTCACTTCCCAATGGGCTTCGTGGTCTGGCCTGAAGTAAGTTGGCCGTGTAACAACACAAAATATTTATGGGAAACACCGCCATGGAACTGTCACTGGGTAACGTTAAGTAAAATTGGTTAATGTTGTTCATAATATCAGAGTTCTGCTGCTGTCCGAGGGGTCAGAAGTCAGAGGAGTGTCCGTAAAGAGGATTCTTGTCGGAGTGGTTATTGTGGGACTGGTGACTGATGTTGGACACAAGACTCCCGTTGTTCCCGTTTGAGGAGTATTTCAGGGACGGATTAGGAAGAAGGTAACGGATGAAACTGCTCAATAAAATGGTCAGAATTGTTTGTCTTCTTTTTGCAAACTCAAATTGGCAATGTCCGCACAGATGACACTTACACCAAAAAGATTTGACAGTAAAAGACGATTTGTATTTCAGGCACACGTATTCCACACCACTGCCACATGGGTTCCTTTTGTAGACCTTGCAGACAGGAACTTGTTGAAGAAGTGGTCACAGTGGTAGTGGCAGCTGTGTTCAAGGGCATGATGGTTACTTAGTTTTATAGTCGATGACTTGAGAAGCGTCCATCCAACAATCAAAACTGGGTGGATATCTTTTCAACATACTTTGACGTCTTCGACACTTCGTTTTCCCACTTTTCGGTTTCTTCGTTCGAGAATGTTTTCGATGTCGCACAGTTCATCTTATTTGGTCACACGTTGTATCTCGGGCAAGCAAAACGTTCCTTTAAAAACTTCCCTGTTTATGTCTTCCCATTTATATACTGCATGATGACGGCCACGCACCCGTTGAGTGACACGAAAGAGTTCGTTGATCCAGTTGGGTAAGTAACCTTTGTCGAAAGTGCGTTTGGTTTCGCCAATGCGCACTAAATCTCCTGCTGCTAACACTCCAACTTTCTTAGGGACAGTCACCGTCGGGAACGTACCAAACAGGCGCTCAAAAACAGCTACTTCGTTGTGGGGAATAACTTCTTGGGGGGGGGGGGGCACATTCGATGCCTTAATGTTATGATTTGTTGAACGCTTTGACAAAGTGTGGCAAGTCGTCGATGTACTGGCTTTGGTTTCGTGATTCGCGGTGGTGAAAAAAATGAATGTCAGGTTTCTTTCATTTCTTTTGGAAAGCTTGGTTCAGAAATTCGGTGCCTTTGTCGGTTTGCCATCGAAGAAGGTGACGACCACGTTGTTTTAACACCAGTGTTAAGGCTCGCATTAACTCACTGCTCGATTTGGAAGTCAGTGACACGACCCAGGCAAATTTTTCAAAAAGGTTTCGATGACAACAAAATAAATAGCCACGACTGTAGGTGGCCAAATGAGACACTTAGGCTAAATCGGCTTGCAACTGATGATCGATGCCCACTATCAGGGTGCGACTTCTGGAAAATATTTCGTCGAATGGGTTTGTGTTAAGCGTACATGGTTTGTTCTTGTAACCATCGTTGCAATTAAGGTAAACGGACTTTTCAGACGGGTTTTGGTAGCACGATACAATTTCTAAACTTCGTAGTATCCCACAGGATGGAATGGATCGTAGCAAATGCTGGCTAACACCTTATCCATTTTAGTTAAAATGTCAACCACTCTTCACTGATGCTACTCTTTTTTTCGTGTGGTATTTTGGCGATATATGTCGAGGAGGAGGAGTATGTCTGAACAAGGGTAATCGGTTCTTGTTTCACTTCAGTCTGATGGGGTGGCCATCATTTACTTAAAAACCATCCTTTCCTATGTGTAGGCGTTGTTGTTAAATTGCGTACTTTTCCTCGTGGTGTTTGAAACTCTTCTTCTTCTCCTTTTTCTGTCCTGGTCACTGGTGATTGTGTTGTTAGTTTACTTTTCATCAGGGTCTTACAATCTTTCAGAATCGGCTGAGCTGTTTCGTCTATAGCTTTCTGGTGAAAGAGTTGCCGTCGTTGCGATTGTTGACCATACCTTTGTGATTTTTCTGTATCGGACAAATCGTTGCGACCCATCAACAATTGCAGTTCGTGTTGTTTCTCGGACATCTTGGTCAGATGAGGATTGGAGGGCAAATGCAGGATCCATATTTCTTGCCAATGATGATATTCCATTAATCGTTTGTAAGGTACTAAAGCCAGTTTTCGTCCTCCATTCGATTCCAAAGGTCACATCTGAGATCTTCTGACTCTAGAAGTCCCTTTTATCTTCTTGTTCCTTTTATCTAGGACTTATGGGTAAAACACCTCCCAACAGTCCTTCCAGCTTTGCTCCCTCTAATCCTTTGACAACATCGTCTTTTTCTTTCGTCGGATGGGGATTTTCATTTTGACAATTTGGAGAAGAACGTGTCAATGTTTGGGTAAGCAATATTTCTGATCTTTAGACAAAGGTATCATGCTTTCAAGACATTCAGAGAACATTCGCTCACAGTATCGATGAGATATAATTTGAGGCCGTTTTAATGAGTAGTTTTCGCATGGGTGAAGAAGCTTTGGACAGGACAGGACAGACAACATGTCCCAATATTTGGCTAAAAGAAGAGAAAGTCCTTTTCTTTCCTTTCCTTTTGTTTTTGCCAGAGAGTGGTGTGCACTTCTTTTAGATGACATCATTTGGAGCACAAAAAACAACAACAAAAACAAAAAACACTGATTCCCCCATATTTTACTAAAGGTCTTTTTTATACTGGAATGCGTCAACACTGATTGTCTCTACGTCGTGTCAACTTGATGGCAGGCATCACACGTCCTGGGGAGTTCTTGCTAGGGCGAATCCAGTCAAATCTGTAACACGAAAGATCCCTCTTGGACTTTGATTGTGGGGGCAGGTATTTTTTGAGCAGCTGCTACTGCAGCTAAAGAGGAGGAGGGTGTCACCGATGGAGGAGAAGTTCGTGGAAACGAGGGTTTTCATGGTTTCATCAAATAAGGAAGAACGGGTGTCAAAGTAGGCTTGGCTGCCATTACTAGCAGCGGAAAAGTGGAAACACATGAGGCTACTGGAGACGCGGTTACTGTATCTGTAGGTGTTTTCTGAGGGTTTTCTTTTTCTTTGGGCTTTTGTTTTTCTGTTGCCTTGACCTGGTCTGAACACCAATTTGGCTTTTTTCTGTTGCTTTGACCTGGTCTTAACACCACTACTCTTCTTCTGGGTCTATTTGGCTTTCTTGGGAGTGGCTTTTTTCTTGGGGAGGACATTTTGGAGATTGGGATCCCATTTTAAGAGGGATGAAATGATAACACCTCATAGAGATCCGCTGCCTCCAGGTTTCAAAATGATTTGCTTTTGCTTTGCATGTCAAAGCGGGTATCGGCCAGTTGCGTCAATGCTACTTTGTTTTTCACAAAAAAGCGTTTGATTGATTTGATGTGGAATGTGACTCATGCCTTACAGTAATTGACGTGCTGTCACCGTAAACCATAGTAAGACTTCTTTCAGACTGGCTTTTAAGACACGAGCACGTATTTGTGGATTTTGTTCGCGACTGATTCCGCATAATGCACGAATCACGTTGACGGAAAGATAAGACTGAAGGTACGTCACGTTGACACTGTGCGAGACAGACTCAAAGTGACTTTGTGTTGTTGTTGTTAAGTCGACGACGGAGACATGTACACGACAGGCCCTCCGTCTTGGCACCAGTGGTAAAACAGATGGGTACGAAATCGCAATTAATCCGGGTGGGTGAGCGAGATTTTTATCCCCGAGTAAATAGGTGTTTATGATTTGAGTGGCATCGTCGTACGAATGAGCCAGGGCGTTCCTAACTGTTCGGCTAAGACATTCACTTGTGATTTGTCTCTAGGGCTTTTAAACAAGGCCACGTAATGAGCACTGGGACCGGTGGCGCGATGGACTTTATTTTGAGTGATGTAAATGACACTGGCATTACGATGGTGCCTTTTGCGCGTAAAACTGAGTTTAATTTGTCTTCGTCTTCCCCTAACATGTCGTCAAAGATGACCACATGGGTTGGACTGCAGTCAGGCACGATCGCGTCGTCGTCGTCGACAGGAATGCCTTCCACAAACACGATAGAAACGCCCTGACTTTCGTGCAAGCGACTGTACGTCAATTGCCACTCTTAGTAACACCGCACGATCCTCTGAGGTGAGCAATCGATTAAATTATGTTTATATTAGATCAAACATTTTGACAAATTCGGTTTTGCTTGAACCAATGAGTCCGGCAATTAATATGTAAATGGGACGGCGAAAATACAAGGCCTCCCAACTAGCACGCTCTAAAGTGTTCGCGATGACTTTGGAAGTAGATAAAGAGGGAGTAGAGACAGCAGAGATACCCATGGTGCCGAGAATGTCAGGTTCGTCACGAAGACAGACAAGACAAACCTGTATAATTTTTTTCAGGACACGTTTATTGATTTTAAAAATGGGACAACACGAAAGAAAAACACATATAAATGCCAAAAGGTTAAATACAGCGATAAAATTAACATCAACGATCAAAATGGAATATAAACAAGTCACTGTACAACATGGTTTTGGTAACAAAAGTGTCCTTGGGACAGAGTGTAATGTTCTTAAAGTCTCTTCATAGGATACAGTCACACAGGTGTCCTCCATGACACTCCTGTCCTGAAGTGAATGGGTTTTCTCGGTGTCGGGTTCTTTGTCTGGCACTGTCACTAACACATTATAAAAGTTACTTTTGTCACTGGAAGTTTAGGATCGGAACTCTTGGGCATAATTGGCCACTTGTTTGGTCCAAGCCTCGAAACCCAAACTTTTCCAGTCAGTACATCTGTCCAGTGACAGTGTTAGTCATAAGCTATTAACACATCGTCGTACACATCTTCAGTACCTACAAGTTGACGAATCTTTTTCTATCGTAGTGGTCGAGACGTATTGACATGAAAGCGCAAGGCTTTTAACAGAATGAGTCTCTCGTTGACATTTAAAAGGACCACTTTCAAATTTTATTTTGTGGCAATTACTGTTGGAAACCACGAATGTTCTCTTGTAGAGTATCAATCCAGTGATTACTTAGGTCGTCCCACAAAACGTAGGTAGTGACAATCCGGAGACCATTGAGCACATTCCAGGTAAACCGAATCTTTGTTCTCCCATTCGTAAAGTGACTACATCATCTGAAGCACTTGAATTTATCCCCTTTGCCCAAGCAGAAAAATCCGGCTCTGGCTAATTCTTCGGGGGTATGTCCTCCCAGATATTTAGGCCATTTTCCTTTGAAGGTTTGGAACCCACTTTCAAAGTTGCAGTATTCAGGCAGACGCACAGGGAACGAATATTTGTCTTTCACATGCTCATTTTTATGAGGGTGCGGTGTCATCCGCAGGAGTTTACTTCGGGTTGGATAACATCTGTAGGGTGGTAGCTGCATGGTTTCACGTGGAGGATGACATTGACAATGAAAACTAGTAAAGAGTCCCCGATAACGAGTAGCATCGCTTTCGCATCCGCGAAGTTTAACACGCACATTATCACTTTCCATGGTAAGTGTAGTGGTAGTAGTCATAGCAAAGATTCCATGATGTACTGCTGGAGTAGTCATCGCAAAGTTCCCATGTTGTGGTACTGAATCTCTGAGATAACAGCGTAAGTCATCCATGCAACCACAAGGTACAGCATCGCACTCCACTTGAGAATCCTCGAACTTGAATGATGTCTGTTTAAAAGTATTCATCTTTCTCACTTGGTCTTCGTAGCTACAATGAACTATCGGTCTTGAACGTTGTCCCTTTTTATATGCTGACTAATATCGAGGTGACGGTATGCTAAAGTGATGTGGTTGGGAAGTCACACTCTCTTCTGGCACACGATTTGGTACACCTTTTCCAAAGACCGACAGACAGTTTAGTGTGCGGGTAAGCGTACAATCTTGTGCGGCACTTAGATGGTTACTTTACAGTTTCCATCCTGTCCAGACTACAAAGCTTCTTTCATCAATCCACAGTTCACCACTCGACTGATGCGACAATTGAGAATCAATTGTATCACTTTACACTCCGTTTTGCACTTCTCCTTGTTTGTCCCGGTATTCGTAGCCGTAGTTTTTGGACCGCCACTAGCAAATCCTAAAATCTTGTCGCTGGTGCTCATCCGTCCAGGCTCCTAAACGGTCTCCTTCGATTTTATGGTAACAGTGACCCAGGCTATCGACGTGTATGTAGGTGTCCGTGTCAAAATACAGCACACGTTCTCCTAACAGTTCTAAAACTTCGTACAATTTTAAGTGAGCATGGGCTCTCATGTAAGCGGCAATGATGACATTTCCAAATTCGTCGGCTTCTACAAAGTCCAGTTCTTCTTCGTAATTGACTAGAATCAAGTCCTCAGGAAGGACGCCCACGTGTTTCATGTAGATGGTTTTGTTGTGAATTATCTGGAAGTAGCGGGAAGGATTGAACAAATACTCTATCTTGGGTAAACACGTTTGTTGTGTCATACTGCCTCACAAAAGGTTCAACATCACTTTAGCAAGTGATCGTCTTCCTTCATTTTTTCTCGATGTGGTCTAAATTGATGCATTCCTGCTCCCAGTACTTCTCTTTAAATATATTTTGGTCTTCGGTCGGGAGTGTGGCAACAAGTAAAATAATCGCAGGCTGTATCCACGTTGTCTGCGAAAATGCCATTCTGAGTCCCGTCGCCCTTTTGTTTGTTTGTTTTGTATTAGGACAAGTGGTAAATTTCGAACACTTCTAACAGTTTGTATCTGAAGTCCATAACTTTTAACAATTCCACGCTGAGCCACGTTCCTTTCAAGGCTCGTTCTTCCTGGGTGTGTTGACAAGGCTGGTATTGGTTGCACGCAATGACACAATTACGGCACAATGGAAACATCAGTTTTCCTTCGCAATGGTGGGGTAAAACGGGATGGTACAAGACAGTGCGTGGCAAGACTTTGCACTTGATCAACCATTTTTATTGTCAAATGTTGTCAACTTTAATGTGTTCCGTCGGCAATTGCGGGTTCCCTGCAGAGACGGTACAATAGTTGCACACGTAACGATACAACGAACACACGTCCAAGTATTTGATTTCTTCTTTATTCTCTTTTCGGCTTGGTACAGCAAAGAGGTAGCATTTGTACGTCCTCCATACGATCTGTCTCTCGGGTTCAGTGGATCCACCAGCTTGTAACTTTCCTCGATGCGTTTAAACTCGGGATCGATTTTCAAACGGTGATCGTACTCGTGTTCCCACATTTACACCACTTGGTATCCTTGCTGTTCTATTTTCAAGCGCCGCTAACAAGTGGCCTCGTACAAGTCTTCCAAGGTACGTTGTAAAAACTGATTTGTAGTGTCACATTGAGGGTAGCAGATAGGACATCCGTGACATAAGCATCCGTTAAACTCCTACACGATCTTGGGGTTTTCTAAGTCCCAACCATCAATCGAATGCTCTTTTCGCCTCCTACTTTGCGGGCGTGTTGGATCAATTTATCTTCCTTTTCACATAAGTAATGTAGCCAGAGTAGGGCTTTGATCGAGTATTGACGTGTGACAAAGTTCCTCGTTTGAGGGCCTACGACAGCGAGGGTGTTTTCTGGTATGAATCGTTGGCGGTACACTAAGGGACACGCTTTGCAATGGTGCAGGCTCCTTTCAAAAGATCGATCCTCCGTGTTCTTTGAACAATTATCCACATTTTCCACAGCAATGTCGTAAAGTGTTCACGTTGGAACGACAATACTTTAACATTTCTTCCTGATAGTTGAAGGGGTCCGAGGCGGGAGTCTGGTACCAAGCGTAGAAAACTTCTCTGTGTTCAGTACGCATGTTGTCGGGATCGTATTAGTGATCCTCATGCAAATGTGGTAGAATGACGAGAAGATTGGCTTCGCTGTTGAAAAAGGGGGGGGGGGGGCTTTGGCCATTTCTGTCACTTCTAATGTTTTAGGCATTCGACTCAAAGGCATGGGCACGTAAATCTTCGATTGTTTAAACTTTACTTGTTCCACCTGCATGGAAATGATTTTGCTCCGTTCAAAGTCACATTCAGACGTTCGTTACTTTGTTCGGAATAGTATCTGAGACGAAATTGTCCATCGTATCCCGAGAAATTGTGAGCCATCACCGTGGCAAGGCGACGACAATCTCCGTAACGTTCGATACGATCGTTTCATCTTGACTGCAAAATGTCAAATGACTACATTTTAAACATTATTGGCTCCATATCCATGTCTTCCCTATATAAAGGTTAGTGTCTTTCCTTCCAGTATTCATTTTACTCTCAAACCTATCAAAACGATGGAAGAGCCATCACAGATCGAACGTCTGCTTAGAGCTTAGCGAGGTGTCATACGAAAGTTTTCTTCAGACCTGCCGACGGACTACTCACCCTCCTTTCAAGATAAAAGTCAAGATACTTGCTATATCTGTAAGACGAAAAGGCATTGGGCTACAGAATGTCCAGACCGTCAAAATTGCAAAACAGGTGTCAGAAGAGAAAAAAGTCAAGATACCTGTTATCATGGTCAAGAGAAAGGACATTGGTCTTCTGATTGCCCTAAGAAACAACAGTAGAAGGAGGAAGAGAGGGGTTCAGAGCAGGAAGAAGAAGAGGTTCCCTCCAAAAAGGACGAACCCAGACACGTCCAGAAGGAGAAATAAAAAGAGAAGAAAGGAAGACGAGAACAAACTTAGGAAGAAGAGGAAAATCTGTGAAAGTGAAGAAATTCAAAATCGGAGAGAGTGAACAAAAACACAGAAGAATCCTATGAACTTTGTAAAGGGTTGTGTTGTGATATTGCTTTGTCAAATTTGCACCAGTATAGACCAGACAGAAAAAGTAATTGTCTCTTGGTTTTGATTTTTTAGCATAAGGACATACATTCACGCATTCACACACGTGCAACATGGACAAAAAAGAATGGATTTTGAGTTTTAATTTATATTGGCAAATGAATTGCTATCTCTTTTCGAGGAAGGTGGGTGGCCCTGAAAAGGACCATTTGGTGCTTGTTTTTGTTTTTATTATATATAAAAAAAAATAATGAACGGAATGTAATCAGCTTTTACTGCCTTATCCCTCTGCCACGGCCAAGGTCTGCTTCTGGACTAGCTCCTGTCGATGATTTGGTAGAAATCACTAAGGTGTGTATCTCAGGCGTAGTAACAGGGTTGGGCTGTTTGGCTCGAGATGTTCTTTTTCTCTTGGGTCGTATTAAAGAAGTCCGATACATGTGTTTCAGACTCCGTAACTCTGCCAAAATTTATAAGAGTACCATCACCGTTTGATTTTCACAGTCCTCCTTCCCTCCTGGACCTTGTTTCTTCTCTGTTGCTGCTTCTTCTTCCTGTTGTTTCCTTCTTCTTGCCTCTTCTTCTCGCTGTTGCTGCTGTTGTTGAAAGATAAAAGCTTGCTATGCTTCTTTCTGCTCTTTTAAAAATTTCTCAAATTATTCTTTCTGTCTCTTTACAGGCATCGACGTGTGGTAAGGAAGGAAAAGGTGGCGAAGGTACTGGTTTCGTAACAAATTCTTACGAAGAAGAGGAGAAATCCACTAAATCCCAATTAAAATCGGTCTCTTCTAGAAATAGGCCTGTGTTAATATTGGTAGCAGCTGCTATGCCATCGCTTTTATCTCTCAAGTCAGAATGACCCCGATTCATTTTCTTTTTAGTTTCCGTCGTGTTTGAAAACTCTGTCGCATTGATCCACTTGCACAGACTAGAGCGCATCTATATAGAGAATGTGACGTCACAGTCCACTCTCTTGGAATTGGAATACCGAACAGCACGACAACTGAATTTTGAAACGCGTGTTAGGATTGGTGAAAAACTCAATCCGTTTCGATCTGCTCTTCCACTATAAATAACAGCGGTTCGCTTCATTCCCTTTACCTGTTCTCATGGGGCCCCGAGTTGCCGAGTGGTCTAAAGCGCTCACCATTCCGGATCACTGCCATCCCAGCTCTGTCTGCGTAGGTTCGAATCCAAGGCTCCGCTAGCGTGGGTACGTGGGAAAGCCTGCCAGTAGCTCCTCGTGGGTCGGTGGTTCTTCCCTAGGTTCTCCCTCTGTCACGGAATGGTGTAAATGTTGTTAATTAAATACATGTACTCGGGTTTCGTTTCTTTTCTCTGTACAACGATACCCGAGGGTGATTTTAATATGGTCTGTGTATTTCGAAATCGTGAGTACGATTCGTCCTGTGCCACACGTGCAAGGTGCTTTTGATAAAGAATAACGAAAATTCTAAAGGTATAAATACGTTACTACATGTAAAGGACCTTTACAATACTAATGGTTTTGTCAGCAAGCGGCCTGCTAAAAGGAATCGCACAACTCCAGCTGTAGGGGTAGGTAATGTTTTGGGTTTTAAGTGATAACTAGTGTATTACCATATTTGCCTTTGCATGTATGTTATAGTTTTCTTTACATACCATAATGCGTGCATTTTTTATTCTTGTTGCGACGTAGATTTATATTGGTAATGTAAAGCTACATTTTTTAAAAGAATTGTTTACTATTGTCTTATCAAGCAGGGTTAGGTTTACTATTGAACCTCTGTTTTGTAATTGCCATTATAATATAATCTTTTTAACTTACCATGTATAACGTCCTTACGTTATGTCTGTAACAAGTGTAGTACACTGTATCGGGTATATTTTCAGCTGAGTGAGTGAGTTTTTGATGGTAGGAATATCCGGGGTGTCCGGTGTTGTCAGAGGATAGAAACGTCCGTGTGTCCGGAGCGTTTAAGGTGCCGGAGCGTCTAATGTCTAGCGTCCGGAGTGTCCAGAGGGACTAAGGTGACCCAGCTGTAGAGCCGTCAAAGGACCAGGGTGACCGGAGGGTCTAATATTTCAAGTGTCCGGAGGGTCTAATGTTTCAAGTGATCATAGTATTCCGAGGGTCCGGAGTCTATATTGGTTGTGAAATTGATTCAGAGGAGCTGTGGAGCGGATAAGGTGCACGGGTGACGGAGTGCATCTCCACACATGTATTTTTAGCTGTATGCTAATTTTGGGTTAGTAAGACCCAGCGTATTATTCAGGACTGGAAGGATAGATTGTATATCCGTTCTTAGTGACATAATTTCGCTACCTGAGCGAATACATTTTTTTTACTATGTGTAAACGAATACATTTTTTACTATTTGAGTGAACTATATTCATCTTTCCATTATTGAATCATTTGGCTTACATTGTTTACTATTTGAGTGAACTATATTCATCTTTCCATTATTGAATCATTTGTGAAATCATTTATCCTGTATTTTAGGGTTACTGAACTAATTTATTTGTATATTTTTTCCATCTTTGAAACTGTGCGTTTTTTTATGTTAAATAGATCCAATATTTGGATTATAAATACGCACACATCTTCATAATCCACTATTCATATAAATCGCCACATTAAATCATATATATGTGTCGTCATTACGTGTTCTGCTGTTAATCCGAAATATCCCACCCGGTTATCTTGTTACACCCTCCACCAGTTATACTGACCGCCATGTATAGTCTCTTGTGCTGAAAAGGGCGTTAAACCCTAGAACAACAACAACAACCTGTTCTCATGACAAGATGTGGAATAACGTAGAGTCACTACTCAATATTAAAATAACAGGATGAAGGAAAGGAAAACTACCATGGGACTTAAATAGTCCCCATGGTGGATAGTACTCCCCTAGGTTTCAAAGTAAGGAAGGATATAAACCAGGCCCAATGCCAGCCCTGGCATAGGGAAGGGAGTACAACCGACCAAACTTTAATGGGATAATTTAAACTCTATCATATGATGAACAAAACTTAGACTAACCCTGACTAAATTTTTATCTTTATTCTTATAGGAGACAAACAAACTTATAACACCTTATGGGTGTAACAGGGATACACAAAGCATAAAACATTATTAGAAAACCAGGGTGTCACTTCTAAGTCTAAACCAATTAAATGTGTTGGGATGAGGCTAACAGGTGTCAACATAGTAGAATCATCTACCCTCGTAACGTCGATGCTGTTCCTCACTGACTTACCCAGGTATGCCAGAACATCGTGGATAATCATACGAGCGTTTGGAAAAGAAAAGTTTATATGGAGAGACAAGGCTCTCTGAAGCGAGTCCATCTACGGTCCAGAAGTTAGAAGACGTTTGAGGAACAGAAGGAAACCTATGCGATGCCCTCTGTGTTAACAAAATGATGTTAACAAGAAAAACCAGAGGCCCTTTTCAGGGCCACCCAATTGCTTCGAAAACAATTTGCTTTCTTGCCCAAAACATTTTTTAGTCAATTTTATAGGTAAGGTATGATAGATAGATGTTCATCAGTCTATGTATATATATATATATATATATATATATATATATATATATATATATATATATATATATATATATATACACACACATACTGTGTTTGTCTCTCTCCATACAGTAGCGCGTATTCAGGTCAGACTCTTGCCACATTTGTTACCAATCTCCAGTACCGTGACGCCACCTCACCTGTTCCATTCCTATTCAACCCAACTTTCCCTTGTCTGTAAACAGGCCCAATATTCCCGATGCTGAATTCCCATTGTCCGTAAACGTGCCCAGGGAGTACTGAAAAGGCTTGTCTGTAAACGTGCTCAAGGGGGGTCTGTTATGTATTTGTCCATTGTCCGTAAACAGCCTCAATTAACTACTATTCTCCAATATGTATGCATGAGTCAGGCATAGGTATTAAGGGATACCATTCCCCAATATCATATGTTTGATAGTGTTAAGTTTCATTCAACACAGTTTGCCAGTTAAGATAAAGATGCTGATTTTTATATTTAAAGTCAGTCAGTGCTTGAAACAGTGTTAGGCACAGACCCTGAGGTGGTGACTTAAATAAACAAAATCGCATCTCCATTTCCGCCAAAGAAACTCAGCTAGTAAAACAACTGGCATTCATCTACTGTATATGTAAACTTCAATTACCATTATTAAATAATTACAAGAAGGAACAGAACGAAATATACCACGCAGTAAATGTGCCCCCCCCCCCCAAGAACTAATTCAGAGTAAATATTTTAGTAAACAGTGATACATGCCTTAAGAGTTAAACCTAAGGAAAAAAGGTGGGGTATAAAACGGGGGAAAAAACAGTTGCCACATATACGGTAACTTGTGACTGCAGATTTGAACTGTGAAAATGAAGTTCATGGCAACAAAATAGGGCATCGTGTATTTGCCGATCAATGGCTGGTGCTTACATACACACACTGTAGAATATGGTCTCTTTGAAGTTTGTCCAAAGGGTAGTCCTTTTCACAAGATAAATGCAGTGACAAGGATTAACTGGTAATTAGTCACACTGGCTGCTTTATTGTTTGTGTACTTAAGTCTAAACTTTAACTATCTGCGCAGCTTAGCCACAGCTGACCAGAATATGAAAAAGGGTGCTTGCCCTGGGGAAAAATATGGCGTGTCCCAGGGAGAAATGGCGCGTCCCAGGGACGCTCACACATTGGGGCAAGGGGTTGGGTGCAATAGTCGCCTCCCACAACTTCACCTTTAAATTTGTTTTGGCCTGCATTCATCAAATTTCATGGCTGACTGCTACGTTCTGCCCCCCCCCCCCCAACAAAAAAAAGGTTTCTAAGGGCGCCTCTTGTGCGTCATTTGAGAATTTCAACTTTATTGGACCTGGAGGATCGGTGAATATTTATTTTAACCGGCGCTTAAAAAATGCCTCGTAACGACTTACCCAATTTAGGTCCTGATCTTGCTGTTTTATTTGGTATTCGCCCTACTTTGATTTTGAAAAGTTGACAGGTATGTTGGACTCCAATTTCCACATGCCAACAAATTTCCCCTTCTTTATTATTGTCCCACAACGTTGTTATAGCTACAATTCGAATATAAATTTAATAAAATGAATTTCATTTAAACACTATTCCGATAACTGAAATGATCATGCTTTGCATTCTATATATGCAGTACTAAAAAAAATTAAAATTAAAAAAATTACCGCTGTTCACAAACGTGTTAAAAATATAATACATATGGCTTAAACAGTCTCATAATGATATGTAATAACTTTTGTTCACGCATATATCATCCATTTGATGTACGTATAATAGGTTGTCCCACTTTCGGATCCTACCTGTGCAAATTAGCACAATGGGTTCAACCACTGCAACCTTGTAAACATCTCACTAGCTATTGTCAGCCAGAGGGTTTGGAAATACAAAATTGTAATTTTAGCGAAGGTATCATTTGATTAAAATCAGATCTCAATTTCACCTAGGACAGTGGTAATCTTAGATTATGGCATGTATGTCAACATCTTGAAAGTAGATATATTCATTTCATCAGTGCGATCAAAGTTTCCTCTGGCAAACTATGTTTTTTTTCGACAAGCCCGACGGGTACCTCACTTTGAATACAGGACAGGCCCCGAACAATAATTAGAAGGGCCCCGAGCGTCGGAATATCGGATTTTTTTTAGCACTGTCAGTATATGCAATCATCTGTTTTGGAAATAAGTGACCAAAAGGCAGCTTTGGCAGCATCATCTGCCTTCTCATAACTCCTTATATCACTGTGGCCGCCAACAGTAAAGAATGCTTTTTGTCAGAAGAGGAGCGTAAGTATATTGCTGGTGTATACACGTGGGTGAAGTCGGAAAGGTATGTTGGACTAGAGTCGGACAGTGAAACGTAGCACAGAGAATATCACTGGCCGCCAAAAGTAAAGAATGCTTTTTGTCCACATTGCATGAGAATGTCATGTTTCTCTAATAACTGGACAAATAATGGATTGTAGATTTAAGATTTGTAAGTGATTGAATGTGGAAAGGAGACCCGAAAAGATGCCATTTTTGTATGTTTCAGCATAGTTCAAAGCTTAGAGTAATCCCTTGAATTTCAAATACTCTGTACCACTGACACATAATGACAAAGCTTAGCCAACTAAGCCTCGGAAATCACCAACAAATCTGAAGTCTAAACTTAAATTTAAGAAACATGATACAGTATATTTGGGGAATTCGGATCACTCGGTAAAGCACGAGATTCACAATTCATAGGGTGCATGTTCAACCACTCTGGTATATCATTGGCGTGGGTAATGCAATAAGCTTCATTTTCTTTGCTTTATAATGTCAATAAAGGTTTACACGTGACGCTAAAGCAGCACATATTAAATAGCCAACTTGTTTTATTGCCTTTTACATCATTACCGATTACGAATCTGGCGTCAGTTTGATCAACCTGTATCTCATTATTTATCAGAGAGGGGTTGAGGGTTATCGGACATCAAAGCCATTTATGTTTTATCTGCACATACTTGTGATACAGAAGTACTGAACATTTTTGTAGTAGATGTTGTAGGTTCCACTTAATGTGTTTCTAAAGTTTATCAAAACTAATTGATTAATCACGCGATTTTTCACATTTTCAGATTCGATGTCAGGTATCATCAGATAGTTTAGATATTGAAAACATAACAATATAACACTGAACACTATACTAATCATCCGAGTTACGTCTATTCAGTCATTAATTGTTACTGAATAAATTTTATTTTACACGTATTTGTTATAGTGGGAATTAACACTTTGTTCTTGTGTTCACTATTATTTTCTCCTCAGACTGCTGCACTGTTTTTTTCTCTCCTCAAACTGCTGCACGGTGATTGTTCCTATGATCTTAAGCAGGTAATGCATAAATACAACGAGGTCTACACTTTTATGTTGATGTGCATGATGAGAAACATTAGCATTATCAACCAAGTTCGAAAGTGTCCAGATTATCCCAATGGTCCGCGGAGACCCGAACCCACTCTGTGTTTGTCTTCAGGCCAGACAAAGAAAAGAATCCTCTATCGAGACCATGATTTTGAGTGGAAAGTAGAACTATCGGTCTGAGACATAACATGAAGGTGACTACAGTGAAAATGCTACTTAAACAATTTTGTACTATTATGTAATCTCGAGCTGTTTATTTTGTACTATTATGTAATCTCCAGTTTTTTTTTTTTGCACTATTATGTAATCTCGAGTTGTTTTTTGCACTATTATGTAATCGCGTGTTGTTTATTTTGTACAATTATGTAATCTCGAGTTGTTTATTTTGTACTAATATGTATTCTCGAGTTGTTTATTTTGTACTATTATGTAATCTCGAGTTGTTTATTTTTTACTACTATGTGTTATGTATATTTGATTCAATTATATCTGATTTAATATATATTTATTTCAATTTAGTTTGTAAGTTTTACTTTTTTATTTTTCAATACATGATATTGTAATGTAAATTTATTCACTAGAGAGTGCATTTTATTGTTCGGGTTTCGATCCCCAGTCGAGTGCATTGTATTGTTCGGGGTTCGATCCCCAGTCGAGTGCATTGTATTGTTCGGGGTTCGATCCCCAGTCGAGTGCATTGTATTGTTCGGGGTTCGATCCCCAGTCGAGTGCATTGTATTGTTCGGGGTTCGATCCCCAGTCGAGTGCATTTTATTGTTCGGGGTTCGATCCCCAGTCGAGTGCATTTTATTGTTTGGGGTTCGATCCCCAGTCGAGTGCATTGTATTGTTCGGGGTTCGATCCCCAGTCGAGTGCATTTTATTGTTCGGGGTTCGATCCCCAGTCGAGTGCATTTTATTGTTCGGGGTTTATATATCAGCATACTTGATAGCGCTTGGAGCATTCTCATTGAATACATAATCATAGACCTGAGAGTCTACAGTCTTGATTCAGTTTAAGATATCTATGCATCTTGATGAGAGAGAACAAAATAGACCTAATGCCAAAATATACGCATGAATAACATACGTAAGGGCGATTTAATTTTTTCTACCACTGATATATTTCATTATCTTATTATGAAATATATAATGTACATGTTTGCAAAAGCTACCCTACATATATTTTTCAATTTATGTTTTAATTTTCAACAGAACCTGGACTGTTTTCGATAACGTATACTGCATAAATCTTTCATAAATATCTTGACAGGATTAGTGTTACTTCCTTTGTTTATCGGTAGGAGCGGAAGGTCAACATCTTGCAGTGTAACATCTTGTAACCTCATTACTCTTTTGAACCGATCGATCTCTTTTATTGATCTTGGTTATTCTCTGCATTGTTCTCTGTCAGAAAGTTCACAGATTCCTAAATGTAGCAGCTTTCTGGCGAAACTACACAATTCAAAACGCTTAAATTCTGGCCGCCATTGGTATTGCTGAGATTGATGATGGTATTCAACCTTACAATGAATGGAAGAATCTGAATACTGTCAATCGAGAGCACAGTACAGCTTGTACGAATAACAACTATGTTTTACGTCCACCTGAGTTCCATATATACACAACTTTTTCAATGTAGCAAGTTGTTTCGATTTCCTTTTTTTTTTCTGAATGTGTACTTGTGTTGCGGGAGTAATAACAGAATCCAATCAAAACTAGGGTGGGGGCATAAAATGTCAAAGAGTGGATAAAATATGAAATATGATGAGGTGGGATGGGGCTGTGGACAAATAATAACTTCAGGTATAACACAAAAAACGGAATATTCTTGGTTTAGCTAGTTTAATATATTGCTCAGTAAATCCTGACATGGTAATCTTCCGAGTATCACTTTTTAATTTTGTCTGCATTATAAATGTGTGCATTACATATAATCTATATCATTAATATAAACCTTTGGAAACGTGTATGATGGAAAACGAGCTGCGCTTTGCTTTGTATCAATATAAGTCGTCTACTAGCCATATTTTCTTAAGTTTAAGGTTAGACACAGCCGATGAGTTGTAGGATGTCCTATACAAGTCCTTCAAGATTTACTCTTCTCATGACATGTACTGAGAATAAATCAGTACAAAAATTACTAAAACACCTACATATAACCCATATTATGTCCGTTCTACTGACGAATGCTTTATAACCTTGTACTGAGATGAAGAAAAAGAAACGTTTGAAGTATAAGATTCTTTTTATAATCTTTACAAAAATCATTCAGTTATCTTCTAATATGTCTACCGAAGACGTCATCAGAAGGACCTAAAAATTAAATTAGCAAGGAACTTGTATAACTTGGTCACCTTAGCCAGTACAGTGCAACCATGTAATTCAACCACTGGGACAACATATTTATGGTCAGATTGCATACCATAAAATTCAACTACTGGGACAACCTATTTAGGGTCAGATTGCAACCGATGTAATTCAACCACTGGGACAACATATTTATGGTCAGATTGCATACCATAAAATTCAACCACTGGGAAAACCTATTTAGGGTCAGATTACAACCGATGTAATTCAACCACAGGGAGAACATATTTATGGTCAGATTGCATACCATAAAATTCAACTACTGAGACAACATGTGTTGGGTCAGATTGCATATCATGGAATTCAACCACAGGGACAAAATATTTAGGGTCAAATTTCAAACCATGAAATTCAACCACTGGGACAACATATGTAGGGTTAGATTGCGTAACATGTAATTCAACCACTGAGACAACATATTTAGGGTCAGGTTGCACACCATGTAATTCAACCACTGGGACAACATATTTAGGGTCAGATTGCAAAACCATGTAAGTCCAGCCAATGGGACAACATGTTTAGGTACAGATTGTATACCATGGAATTCAACCATTGAGACAACATATTTAGGGTCAGATTGAAAACCATGTAATTCAACCCATGGGACAACATGTTTAGGTTCGGATTGCATACCATTGAATTCAACCACTTTGACAGCATATTTAGAGTAAGATGTAAGATTGCATACCATGTAATTAGACCACTGGGACAACATATTTAGGGTCAGATCGAATACCATATAATTCTACCCCTGGTACAACATATTTAGGGACAGATTGCAAACCATGTAATGCAACCACTGGGACAACATATTTAGGCTCAGATTGGAAACCATGGAATTCAACCACTGGGGAAACATATTTAGGGTCGGACTGCATACCATGTAATTCAACCACTGGGACAACATATTTATGGTCAGATTGCATACCATAAAATTCAACTACTGGGACAACCTATTTAGGGTCAGATTGCAACCGATGTAATTCAACCACTGGGACAACATATTTATGGTCAGATTGCATATCATAAAATTCAACCACTGGGACAACCTATTTAGGGTCAGATTGCAACCAATGTAATTCAACCACAGGGAGAACATATTTAGGGTCAGATTGCATACCATAAAATTCAACTACTGGGACAACATGTGTTGGGTCAGATTGCATACCATGGAATTCAACCACAGGGACAAAATATTTAGGGTCAAATTTGAAACCATGGAATTCAATCACTGGGGCAACATATGTAGGGTCAGATTGCGTACCATGTAATTCAACCACTGAGACAACATATTTAGGGTCAGATTGCACACCATGTAATTCAACCACTGGGACAACACATGTAGGGTTAGATTGCATACCATGAAATTCAACCACTGGGAAAACATACTTAGAGTCAGATTGCATACCATGGACTTCAACCACTGGGACAACATATTTAGGGTCAGATTGCAAACCATGTAACTCAACCACTGGGACAACATATTTAGGGTCAGATTGCAAAACCAAGTAAGTCCAGCCAATGGGACAACATGTTTAGGTACAGATTGTATACCATGGAATTCAACCATTGAGACAACATATTTAGGGTCAGATTGAAAACCATGTAATTCAACCCATGGGACAACATGTTTAGGTTCGGATTGCATGCCATGGAATTCAACCACTTTGACAGCATATTTAGAGTAAGATTGCATACCATGTAATTCGACTACTGGGACAGCATATTTAGGGCCAGATTGAATACCATATAATTCTACCCATGGTACAACATATTTAGGGACAGATTGCAAACCATGTAATGCAACCACTGGGACAACATATTTAGGCTCAGATTGCAAACCATGGAATTGGCAACATATTTAGGGTCGAATTGCTTACCATGTAATTCAACCACTGAGACAACGTGTTTAGGGACAGTTTGCATACCATAGAATTCAACCACTTTGACAGCATATTTAGAGTAAGATTGCATACCATATAATTCTACCCCTGGTACAACATACTTAGGGTCTGATTGCAAACCATAAAATTCAACTACTGGGACAACCTATTTAGGGTCAGATTGCAACCGATGTAATTCAACCACTGGGACAACATATTTATGGTCAGATTGCATACCATAAAATTCAACTACTGGGACAACATGTGTTGGGTCAGATTGCATACCATGGAATTCAACCACAGGGACAAAATATTTAGGGTCAAATTTCAAACCATGAAATTCAATCACTGGGACAACATATGTAGGGTTAGATTGCGTACCATGTAATTCAACCACTGAGACAACATATTTAGGGTCAGATTGCACACCATGTAATTCAACCACTGGGACAACACATGTAGGGTTAGATAGCATACCATGAAATTCAACCACTGGGAAAACATACTTAGAGTCAGATTGCATACCATGGAATTCAACCACTGGGACAACATATTTAGGGTCAGATTGCAGATAATGTAACTCAACCACTGGGACAACATATTTAGGGTCAGATTGTAAAACCATGTAAGTCCAGCCAATGGGACAACATGTTTAGGTACAGATTGTATACCATGGAATTCAACCATTGAGACAACATATTTAGGGTCAGATTGCAAACCATGTAATTCAACCCATGGGACAACATGTTTAGGTTCGGATTGCATACCATGGAATTCAACCACTTTGACAGCATATTTAGAGTAAGATTGCATACCATATAATTCTACCCCTGGTACAACATATTTAGGGTCAGATGGCAAACCATGTAATGCAACCACTGGGACAACATATTTAGGGTCGGATTGCATACCATGTAATTCAACCACTGGGACAACATCTTTAGGGTCAGATTGAAAACCATGTAATTCTATCAATGGGACAACATATTTAGGGTCAGATTCCAAAACATGTAATTCAACCATTGGGACAGCATGTTTAGGGACAGATTGCATACCATGTATTTCAACCACTGGGACAACATATTTAGGCTCTGATTGCATACCATGAAATTCAACCACTGGGACAACATATTTAGGGTCAGTTTGAAAACCATGTAATTCAACCAATGGGTCAACATGTTTAGGGTCAGATTGCAAACCATGTAGTTCAACCAGTGGGTCAACATATTTAGGGTCAGATTGCATACCATGTAATTCAACAAAGGAGACAGCATATGTAGGGTCAGATTGTATGCCATGTAATTCAACCACTGGGAGAACATATTTAGGGTCAGATTGAAAACCATGTAATTCAACTACTGGGACAATACATGTAGGGTTAGATTGTATACCATGTAATTCAACCACTGGGACAACATATTTAGGGTCAGATTGCATACCATGGAATTCAACCACTCGGACAACATATTTAGGGTCAGATTGCACACCATGTAATTCAACTACTGGGACAATACATGTATGGTTAGATTGTATACCATGTAATTCAACCACTGGGAAAGCAGAGTCAGATTGCATACCATGGAATTCAACCACTGGGACAACATATTTAGGGTCAGATTGCAAAACATGTAACTCAACCACTGGGACAACATGTTTAGGGTCAGACTGCAAAACCATGTAATTCAACCAATGGGACAACCTGTTTTGGGACAGATTGCATACCATGGAATTCAACCACTGGGACAACATATTTAGGGACAGATTGCATACCATGGAATTCAACCACTGGGACAACATATTTAGGCTCAGATTGCAAGCCATGTAATTCAACCACTGGTGCAACATACTTAGTGTCAGATTGCATACCATGGAATTCAACCACTTGGGGAACATATGTAGGGTAGATAAAACTATTACAACCTGTATCACCACCACAGACGTCAATGTATGACGCAGAAAACCAGTATCGAACAACATGGCCTGTACAATGTAGACAGCAGATACGCAAATGAAGACGGACACGCCAGTGGATAACAATAATGAGTATGGGCAACATGTATCGGTGTGGGTCATATGGCGGCATGAAGCAGGGGTTTGAGTCTGAAGACGACAAAAGCTGTCGCATATGATGCCGCCAGGTACGACAAAGGCGACCTCTGCGACGAGTTCGAACACAGAATACCACCACAGCCAGAAAATGCTTGAGAACATATTTCAGGCAGCCGCCAATATATGCCTCGACCTATGGCAAACCTGACTTGGATCGGTACGACTACTCGCAGGGCCGCAACTGAACGCATCTGAACAAAAACTGCTAGTGTACGTGGAGGCATAGGCGGTAAAGCGCTTATTTCTCACGGCCCGCACGACTGGGCTCGCGGCCCTTACCTAACGCTGTGTAGCTACGCGGACACGCCATCCACAAACGCCACCCTGAGTGAAATCTTCTTGTCTGCATATAAACAAAAGATAGCTGAGGACGTAGACGCGTTAGTAGATCTCTGTGAAATCGGACAGTTTTTAGGGCCAACAAGCGCGTTAACGGGCTGGGTCGATGGCACCGGGCTGGGAGATCGCACAACAACTGGTGGAGACCGGGCACTGACCGTTCCCGGTGCAACACACTACAGCCATCTGTACAGTACAGCGTGCCGCGGGCTGTACCTTCGCGGGTTCTGCTGTCTGTATGGTAGTGGTACTTCTTGCGACCCTGAAGCATATCACACTTGTTGATAACTAAGCGAAGCGTATAATCACTGATAGGTGGCGTCCCTAGCCTAAGGTGGTCATACTCCTGAGGTGATTGCATAGTGCCATGGGCCGAAGCGATCTGACTCCCGTTGTCATCTGAAAACTGCATAAAAGCGATATGTGCAATGATGGAATTCAGCTCTGTGTCTGACTGACTCCTCTCCGCATTGAACACTGAGACCGGGTTAACGAGATAGCCGACCAAGATCCCGATTATTTGCGGACACATCTCCGAATCCGCATCACCGGCAAAACGGGGACATACGCCCGCGTTACTTACGAACCCACCCAGCCGAAGTAAGGTTCAGGACCTTATCAACTTTTTAAACTATCGTTAGCAACCCGGCGATGCGGGCTGAAGCATCGGTATTTTGATACTTGTCCTGTGCGATGCTCGATGCTCTCCCATTTTCAAGTCCACTCCTCGGAGAGATTCTTCAAACGTCCATACTGCTCGTATGTGACAATGGCTGTTTATGCCAACCCAACTCAACTCTTCAACTATATTTCCGCACACCTGTGTACCCATCCCAGCCTTGTAGGCCACAAGCAGTTCAGCGCAACTGTAAACGTGCATGCACTGCCTGCATGTGTGCTTTTTATCTATGTGTTTGTGTTGGCAGATCGTGCGAGAAAGAACCTTTGCGAACGCTTAGTCAGCTCTGGCACCGTCGACCAACAGTAAAAGGTCAGCTTCATGTGACAGAACTCCAATACTCACCATGATGGGTAGTGGTGCTCATTGCCACATCAAGAGATATTGACCGAGATCGTTGGATTCAGTCGCTTAAAGCTGCCGATGTCTGATACTCTGACATGAATGTCAATCCCGCTGCAGGAAAACACGCCCAAGTGCTCTTAATGTCTTGGTAGCCCACGTTGTCGGCTGCTGTTTGGATGGCGCACAAGACGGCTCATTCTCATCCACGGTTGTCGCTGTTCTAGACATTTATTATCAACCCCGCTAGGATGGTCTTGGGGTTGGTACGTAGCTGATGATGTGGAACGGACGATACTGCGATACCTGTACAATCAGGTCAGTGCAGCGCACAAACATCTAGCCGGATCCCTTGTGCGTGTTCTTCTTAATCCAGATTTATACGCCTGCGTTGACCTTGTTAACTACGCTGTTCTGGTGCTGATGATTGCAGTAGCAATGATGTCAAAGTAGGTCGTAATCCACACCATCTCCTTCTCCGACGCTTCTTTATAGACCCCAGCGATGCCTGGGGCCGAGTATTCTAGATGCACTATCTGATAAACTTCATTATTTTCCTATGTGTGTGTGTATGTGTGTGTGATTTGGATTTTTAACGTAGCTTTTAATAATTTTTCAGTTATATCGCTACGATGTCTGCAGTGTGGCAGTTTGTAGTGATGTCTAGCACTGGGGCATCATGCCGCAGACATGTAGCATGATGTCCCACCTAGTCACATTATCCTGACACCAGTCCGACCAGCCCTAACACCAACCTCTTAATGTTTAGCGCCTAGCGAAGCAGCAGTTAGTACCATTTCTATAAGTCTTTGTTATGACTCGGCCGGGGTTCGAACCCGCAATCTCCCGCATCCGAGGCGGACGCTCTAACCACTAGGCCACCGGAGCAGTTATTATTTTCCTATAAGGTCATTGTCTCAAGCACAAACTTATATAATAAAGAAAATATATAATTGGGGTGGGCAATTTCTAAGTCTATTTTATGATAATATGATCACATAGATTTGACAGAATATACATAATAACGCAAATTATAAAGTATGTTTTTCCTTAGCTTGGTGCCAAATTCATAAACAGTGTTGTTTTTCTGATTACCAATTCAGGTTTATTACAGAACATTTCATAAGATGTGTATAGGTAAAAGTAATTTCGAATAAACTTAAAGGTTAATTTTGCGCGTTTTTTGGCATTTTAATTAAAATTGGAGTTCATCTTCAAATTCACCGCTGTCGTATAAATAACATTATCATATGCCCTATGGACACTTTTTTGTCACCGAGAGCTCTGTGCTTGAAGATTGTCTTCCAAGAGACAAATAAAAATTACAGAGCTGTTAATGGAATTTCTTGTATCCCCAAAATCTCTAACGTGTAGAGGAGAATTGTCTTAATGACAATATCAACGTTTTTGAACACAAATTTCGGTGATGGAGATCCGAATTTTTAGAACTAATTTCTTACCAGGTCTTTCAGCTGCATTTGACCACTTAAATCCGGTGGATATCCACCATAGTTGTATTAACTTAAAATTTTTCATTTTTTTTTTTTTCAGGCTTCTTAAGTCAACCACTGTTTCTAAAAACAATGACATTTTGTCATACCCATGTTTACAATATGATCACAGAACCTGCTGGCGAAAACAAAGCTGCAAGACTTACTGGTCTTTGCGAGCTCAAGATGACTGTATTAATGCTTGTGTTTAAAACGAGGATTATCCAAAACACCCTTTATGCACCTACTTAGTGCAACAGTGCCCTCCGTGATAATTGTATTTACGACAAGGATTATCCAAAACACACCTTATGCACCTACTTAGTGCAACAGTACCCTATATGATTGTATTTACGACAAGAATTATCCAAAACACCCCTTATGCACCTACGTAGTGCAACAGTGCCCTACATGATAATTGTATTTACGACAAGGATTATCCAAAGCACCCATTATGCACCTACTTAGTGCAACAGTACCCTATATCATAGTATTTACGACAAGGACTATCCAAAACACCTCTTATGCACCTACTTAGTACAACATTGCCCTATATGATAATTGTATTTACGACATGGACTATCCAAAACACCCCTTATGCACCTACTTAGTGCAACAGTGCCCTATATGATAATTGTATTTACAACATGGGCTATCCAAAACACCCCTTATGCACCTACTTAGTGCAACAGTGCTCTACATGATAGTTGTATATATGCACACCAGGACGAACTGAGAGGAGATGAGACATTTCTTCTTCAAAGAGTTCAGATACGAACAGGAAATAAACCAGCAACTCCAGCGCACCATTTTTCGCCAGTCATACTACAAAAATGTATCCAATACCTCATTATCAAAGCTACTCCCTCGTGGCATTAAAAAAAGATCGTTCTATCGTTTATTAATCATAGCACATCTAGCATCATGTCATGTAATGGACACCTACTATATATATATATATATATATATATATATATATATATATATACAGATACATATATACATATATATAGATACATATACAGATACATATATATATATATATATATATATATATATATATATATATATATATATATATATATATATATATATATATATATATATATATATATATATATATATGTTTACATTTCTGTATCGTCCCAAGATTTAGTGTCAGGTTTCACCATTAAAGGAGCTAGGTCAGCAAAATTTTCCATGCGAAATGTCAATAACTGGAGTAAATATTCAGTGAAATCTGTGTATAAAACAGCTCAAGGAGACTACATATAAGCTGTCGTTATAGTCCCGCTGGTCTTCATTTGCAAATCTGTCCAACAAATAATCAAAGGATCACACAAAAACCGTTTTTTATACACAGGTTGATCTTTATATATACATATGTGCATACCAACCGCTGTGGGAACCATACAAAAGCGGTCTTTATAGACAGGTTGATCTTTATATAAACCTCTGTTTTCATACCGCTTAGGGAACCACACAAAAGCGGTATATATATAAAACTCTGCTTTCATACCGCTTAGGGAACCATGCTAAAACAGTCTTTATAGACAGGTTGATATTTATATATAAACCTCTGCTTTCATACCGCTTAGGGAATCACACAGAAGCGGTTGTTACAGACAGGTTGCTTTTTAAATACAAACCAAAATCTTTGTCGCAAATAACGCATTTCATAGCATCAGTCACTTAGGGCCTGCTTTAAAATGTTAAGTGACATGTTTATGCAAATAATAATAATAATAATAATAATAATAATAATAAATAATTTATCCAGTGTGACATGATTAGATAAAAGCTAGTTTTCATTTTGACCCTGCAGTTACAAAAATGTATTACAAATATACGTGTAATTAGACATTCTCTGCAAGGTTGACGTCTACAACAAAAACGAAAACAAATATAAGATGATAAAGATTGTACAAGGTTAACGTAATCTTATCACAGCCATAAATCACAACTACTATTTACAAATGTCATGCATTAATAAAATCGAGACTGTTCCTTAAGACATAAACTAGGATATAGTTTCATAAAAACTGAAACATTATGTGCTTGTTTAGTATATACCTTCCTTAAAACTGTAGTAGTGTAAGCAAAAGATTTCTTAAAATACTTTGTCTGAATTTCTCGTATGTGTAGGTTACTGCTGATACTCTGTCGTGAACTCTTTGTACATATTGTTCCTTACAACTTAAAACTACTTAAATATACTCTGGCGTTAAATTGTGACCTTGAAATTAAAAATAGCTTTCCTAAAACTAATACAATCCTTGACCTTCATACACCTAAGAGAGTTGCAAAAATGCATTGTAGGTATCCTCAATATCTGGAATCACCTTGGCAGTTTTTTTTTTCTCATTCTTTTTTCTGTAAGCTGTGTAGACTCTGTGTGTACGAGGAATTTGGTGTACTTCCTACACAATATTAGTAGATTAATAAATTGTTTTTTTATATATAAAAAACATTTATAATGAGATTCAGGCTGATAAGATCAAGTCGTATCAAGACGATCAAGTAGAGGTTCTATCAGTCAGGATACATAAATGTTGGGCGCATTTAACGGTTTAAAGTTTTGTACCATTTCCTTCTGTGCCGAGCTTATAAGAGCTAAGCTAACTGAGTTTTCTTCAAATGTAAAGTATGTTTATTGTCATATATGAATGTTAAAGTACATTAAAATTTTCATAGATTTTGCCCTCAAACAGTGGCGTCACTAAGGGGGTGCGGGTGTGCGGGCCGCACCGGGTGACACCATCAGAGGGGGTGACTCCAAAATGTCTTTCTCTAAACTTCTTGAATTTGTGTGCAGGAAGGCGGTCGGGGGGGGGGGGGGGGGGTGACACCATGAGATGCCGCACTGGGTGACACCAATCCTAATGACGCCACTGCTCTCAAAAATGGCCTGTGTGTGTGCGTGTGTGTGTGTGTGTGTGTGTGCGTGTGTGTGTGTGTGTGTGTGGATTTTTAACTTTGCTTTAACAATTTTTCAGTCATACCGCTACGATGTCTGCAGTGTGGCAGTTTATAGTGATGTTTAGCACTGGGACATCATACCGCAGACATGTGCGTCATGTCTAACCCAGTCACATCATCCCGACACAAACCTTTTAACACTAACCTTTTAATGCTAAGCGCCTAGCTTTTAGTTCCAATTGTATAAGTCCTTGGTATGATTCAGCTGGGGTTCGAACCCGCGACCTCTCGCATCCAAGGCGGACGCTCTAACCACTAGGCTTGCTAGCCTTCTCTCAAAAATGCTATTAGTATTATCATTAACATATTGTGATGTACCATCTACATATTGTGATGTACCATCTACGTATTACGATGTACCATCTACATATTGTGATGTATCATCTACGTATTGTGATCTACCATCTACATATTGTGATGTATCATCTACATATTGGGATGTACCATCTACATATTGGGATGTACCATCTACATATTGTGATGTACCATTTATCTATTGTGATATACCATCTACAAATTGTGATGCACCATCTACGTATTGTGATGTACCATCTACATATTGTGATGTACCATCTACATATTGTGATGTACCATCTTCGTATTTTGATGTACCATCTACATATTGTGATGTATCATCTATATATTGTGATGTACGATCAATACAAAGAGACTGAACAACGCTTCAAGCGCTTTTGGAAAATCATTTACATAAAATATGAAAAAATGAGAGGGTTTTGCAATATTATATGATGATAATTTATTATGTAAAACTGTATTATTAATAGTATCATACGCTTTTCATAGATCTAAGAATAAAACTTAATTTTAAACCATTGATAAACATAAAAGTGAGTTTAGTCTCGCAGGAATGATCTGGATGGAAGCTCGATTGAGACACGGTAGTCAAGTTAGTCCCTTTTTTGTTTTGGGGAGCGGATAACGTGCCATAAAATGAAATGAAAACAATATGTTATATAAATGAAGTTTCTTTTAATTCCTTTTTGATATAAGTGTGACATGCGTCTAACATTATACTATGCAGAATTAAGTTGGGTATTTTTAATCAGAAAGTGTCTCTTGGCTTGAGCTCTGTAGGGCTGAGTGATGAAGAGTAATACATTTATCAGTTCAAGATAGTTGAAACCTTTTAGTAGAATGCACCATCATGATCCTACTAATAAATACAGGACAACAATTAATGACCCAGTATGACATTTGAATGTTTGGGTATCATCCGGTTTCAGTATTTAGACAATCAAGATAATTGGCAATGGTAAATATCCTAATCAGAATAATACTTGTTATCCTTTGCTTTACTTAGCTTTTCAATATTATCTGTGTAACGTCGCTCTCTTAGTAAAAGGGGTGGTTAATTGGATTTAATTGGCATTATCTAGGAGATGACCGGACTCGATTATATAACCAGTTGTGAGTGGATAGATAGAACATCAACAGAGAACTGACCAAGACTATTGGGATGAAATAATGTAATACGAGCCCCCTTAGACAAGAATAAGAAAAAATAAAAAAAAGAAAAAAAAAAGAAAAAAGAAAAGTTTTAATCAATAACAATTCATAGCGGCAATTCCAGTTCAACCAAACTTATGTCAACATAATTTAATAACAGTGTCTAATTTGGATGTATTTCATCATAATAATGAGTGGTGAAAAGAGCGCAATGTCCACGGCTGATTGCATCACTTTCCCCTCCTGATCGTGCATCACACGTCTTCCTATTCTCTCTAGTGTTCCTATTCTGAACGGTTCACCTCTTTCTGGACTTTCTGTCTTTTATTCTGATCATGTCATCCATTTCCGGACTTCCGTCTTCGGACTATCCCGTCATTCCCAGAAAGCTATTTCCTTAAAGGACAAAATTACCCCTAAATCTCTGTATGGATCACTTTCTGTGCTTACATAAAATTCCCTTACTTACATTACTCAGAAACATAACTAGCTATCCAAATACTGCATAAATTCTGACCTAATTCGGTAGATCATCACTCCCGCTTCACAGCGACCAACTATAAATTAACACGTGAGCGGTGTATCTAACATTACCGCATCTCTTTACCTACGCTACCACATGCTCGATATTGCACACAATTCACAAAATTCTAGCTCACAGCAATCCCTAACTTACAAAATTATTTAAACATTAAGAAAATATATATAAATATATGATTATCGTTAACTCACGATACTCAGTATCGTTCTAACAGACAAAGGAAATTATTTCATATAACCCTACAAAGTCCTACACATATAAAAAATTGGATCGCATGCAATCGGTCAATTCTATCAATGAACTAGTAACTGTAAAATTAAAGAGATACAGTCCATAACAACTCTAGCATCAAAAGAATTCCTCGAAATGGAATAAACGATACCTAATATGGATCCTATTCGTATCAAACACATTTGCATAAACAAACAATCAAAAACAGAAAATTATCTGAAAAATTTAAATTGCGTACCTTCATGCTGTTCTCTTTAAGAAATTGTGCGTCCTCGCACTAGAACCTGTCTTTTCTTACAAGACAGCAACCTGGTCCCCTTTTCTTGCTTAACGAGGTAAGCACTATTCTCTTTAGGCTTCCTCGGATCCAAACTTCTCTCTCAGGAATTTTTGGACTAAAGAATCTCGACCAAGGTCTTCACTTTAAAGTCACATTACTTCCAAAGCGTACGCCTTAATTTACTCTGACCAATCGTACACAGCGGTTCCTAAACCTTTTCCCAAGATAATAATTTCTTTCGTCAGATGTTGGACAGCCTAAAATCTCTGAACTACGTTGCATCTCAACTTCACGTTGAACATGACTATTTGATATAGGTTCCTATCAAGCGGTTATGGTTGGTAGCTCAAATGTTTACTTTCTCAGCATAGCGTTGCGATGCCCCAGGCAAATCTCTTTGAGTCGTAGATGCTGGCCTTTCAAGTTTAACACTAACATGGGGGGGGGGGCGAAGAAAAGTCGAAGTGACCCTTCACAAAGACTTTTCTGGCTTAAATGTGATACAATTTCAATGCTCAGTGCATTAGACTTTAAGGTTCAATACTTACTGAAAATTCGACACTTTACAATCTAATCATCGAGTGTCTCTTAAGCTCTGATACATTGAATGTCTCTTAATCCATCTATGAAAGTCGAAAATGGAACGTTGTCAAACTAACTTAAATGAACGCATTCCCTTAAACTCTTCAGAGCTCTGAACCATGACCTTCTAATACGTCTATATTAGTCAATTCTCCACCTTTATTTCATTTTTAAAATAATTTTTAACTGAAATTTATTAGTATGAGGCTCAAGCAGGCCCTGTAATACATTAGCTTTACACACACACACACATTCATATATACATGCATACATACATACATGCTTTGTTGCGTAGACCACGCATGCATTATATTGTCTTCAATTTGGTATTTTAAGGGAAACTTATCATTGAAGGAATTAACCTCATAGTATGAAAACCATGTTGTATAGTATGAAAACCATATTGTATAGCATGAAAACCATATTGTATTGACATTTACTAGAATTGGTATAATTAGCGTACCATTTAGTTTTGTATTGACATTTACTAGAATTAGTATAATTAGCGTATCAGTTAATTTTAAAGAAGCATTTTTGGCAAGTCCTGAAAGTTTAAAGCAAGAAGCCTTAACTGATTCGAATGGTAAGTTATGTGCGAACTCTTTGATATTGCCTTTGATAATCGGTTTATTCCAAGGTATTCGAACATAAATAGTTTCCGCTTGTTAGGTCTTAACACACAATCAAGTAGACAAGTCCGTCTTTAAAAACAATTTATGGTTATTATGTTTTTATTTAGGATGAAAATGAGTTTTATTTACTACAATACTTTGTAGAGCATCAAAAGAGGACATTAGACATTTTGAACTCTCTGATTACATCAACAAGTCATCAGCATATACGAGAAATGGCATAGTAAGGTATTCAACTAATAAAGGCTTACAAATTTCCACAATAACAATTTCTTGAATATAATTTATAAATATAAATGTTTTACTCATGTTCATGCATCTATATCGGGTCTATATATGAATTTTTGATTTATTCTTTATTTTGTGTTAGGGTTCATACTATTGCAGGTTTGAAATATCTTACAGACTATACCAAGATATACTATTTTAATGCAAAAACCATTTCCCTCTACTGTACCAAAAATAAGTCAACCAAACAGTATGGGACCCGGATGGTCGAGTGCTCGCCCTTACAGATCATTCATACATCTCACGACGGTCCGCGTGAGTCCCGTCTGCTCGACCAGTATTGGTACTTGCCAGCAGCATCCTTTGGGTCCATAGTTCTTCCTGGGTTCCTTATCCACCAAATATACCGGCAACAACGTATGCTAAAGAATGTGCTAAAGAATGGTATAAAATCCAAATCAGAAAACAGAAATACAAAAGTTTTCTTTCGCTTATGTAAGTAATGACCCATCATGGTCATTATTGCAAATAAGTGGTCAGTAGTACAATAACCTGGTCTGAATCAAAATAGTCCACATTTTGTTGAAGATCACGAACGGTGTCGATCTCAGTGTCATAGTCATGGAAGGCAGCCGTAACAATCGTACTAAAGAGAGTTGAGTCCAATGCACAACCGTGCTTGGCTTCACTGGTGACTGGAATTGTTCAGAGGACTCACCGTCGTGCACGACATGAGCAAATATGTTATCATGGAACTGCCAAATAATCACGACGAATTCTCTGGGCAACCAAATATTGCAATGACCTACCAAGACACCCCACGACCTGACTGTGTCAAAGGTCACGTCGACGAGTGTCGTGTCCAGGTTGGAATTATATTCTTGTCATTTCTTCTGGAGTTGACGAGCTCCAAAGACCATGTCCCGGATCCTTTTCCTGAATTAACGCTGGTTCTCATGAATGATTCCATTAGTAGGATTCGAACGTGTACCCTTTAGAGCACACGAATTTGGCACACTACCCACTGAGCCACTGTTTGTATTTGGTGCCTTTTAGCCTATGTTTGTATTTGGTGCCTTTTACGGCATGCAAACGGTGTGTGTGTGTGTTGTGGGGGAGGTGTGCACCTCGGGCCTTTCTACAACCTCAAGCCCAAGTCCAGCAAGGGGTGGGTGGTGGGGGCGAGATAGTGGCATTTTGATTGGCGAAAGAAAGAAATACAGGAAGAAACAACTTACATAGTTTTTTTTCTTCAGATCAATTAGCCAGGTGAGATTATTACAATGCGGCATTCACCCCATATAATCAAAGGTGATATTCACCTGTAATATTCTTATGTGGATTTCCGAAGCTTAGCATCATGTTCAAGTACTCTAATCCCCTGTGGGTCCAGGGATGCAGATTATGCCTAGTGGGCTATCCCGCATGTTCTCTAACCCACGCGGTCTCAAGTACTTTCCTTCATGTCATAATAGGCGATTATTGGAGACAGGAACCGCTGTGACTGAGTTGTCAGCGTGCCCGATTGAGACCAAATGGGGATGGTTTCCACTCTTTCCTACGAATCAACCCGTGTTAATTCGTGGTGCGCTTGCGCAAGGTACTTGACCTACGTTGCATAAACATTAAATAAACTACATCTAGTGCTGTGCGAATCAAGTTTTACTTGGAGTTTGTTTACGTCAAGATGATACCATCGGAGTAAGATTTACAATGTAATTTGAGTAGTTTATCTGATAAGCTTATTATGTTGTTTATCTACCGTATATGCTGTCATGTACTACACTTGACAGTGTAACATTTGTTATTCCAAGTTGTTTCTCTACCGAGTATGCTGTCATATACAACACTTGATAGAATAACATTCATCGCTTTCTGTGTTGTTTCTCTACCGAGTATGCTGTCATATACAACACTTGATAGAATAACATTCATCGCATTCTGTGTTGTTTCTCTACCGTGTATGCTGTCATATACAACACTTGATAGAATAACATTCATCGCTTTCTGTGTTGTTTCTCTACCGTGTATGCTTTCATATACAACACTTGATAGAATAACATTCATCGCATTCTGTGTTGTTTCTCTACCGTGCATGCTGTCATATACAACACTTGATGAAATAGCATTCATCACTTTCTGTTGTTGGTATGCAGACTAAGAAAACAATTGCAAAATGTATGCATTTTAATGGCTTTCCTGGTTTATTTTCTATTTCTTGTCATCTACCATACCTTCGTTTAATGTTGCTTTGGTTTTAATTCTGAATGTTTACGTGTTTAGTTTCTACCTGTAGGTAAAGAAGATAAAAAGAAGAAATGTCTTAGACTGCTTGCATGCATTCCTGGAATCGAAAATGGGTTCGTGCTTTCAAAAGCTAACAAATACTTCGTGCTCAGTTCAAAGATATGTTATTGTCACAGTGAGATTGGACACAAGTTCTCACAATTTAAATTGCCCGATCCCTACATAATACAAGTATTACAACATATTCAACATCATAACAGTGACTCATAATGTCAAATGAGAGAGAGAGAGAGAGCACAATGCCAGTAATCACAGTTTGAGTAAGGCATTTAAATCGTCCGGTATCGGTTATATCGCGATTTCCTCAAAGCAGTTACATATGATACTGAGAGTAATTTTTTTATCAGCTAAGTTCTTTATCTACTGTGCTTAAGACGTAAAGCATGGCGGTTTCAATTCCATTGCCGGAACAAAAGGGTGTGTCATTAAGTTGAACACTGTAAAGATCAGCTTTATATTAACTTACATTATGTTGTAGTCTAGTATGAGAAATATCTAGCGTTCGGTTAATAAAACTGGGAATTGTGCTAGAGACAACGTTTGGATGTAAAGGTTTTTTCAGCACCGTGAGACATGCTACACCGAGTATCCTGTTTAATGTTGTTCCACTAGAATACCGTGAGACATTTCATACTGAGCATCCGGTTTGATATTGTTCCACAAGACTACTGAGACATGCTACAATGAGTATCCTGTTGATCTGGTTCCACAGGAATACCGTGAAACATGCTACACTGAGTATCCTGTTTGATGTTGTTCCGCAAGACTAAAGTGAGACATTTCATACTGAGCATCCGGTTTCATATTCTTCAACAAGAATATCGTGAGACATGCTACACTGAGTATCCTGGTGATGTTGTTCCACAGGAATACCGTCAAACATGCTACAATGAGTATCCTGTTGATGGTGTTCCACTAGAATATCATGAGACATACTACACTGAGTATCCTGTTTGATGTTGTTCCACAAAACTACCGTGAGACATCTTACACTGAGTATCCTGTTTGATGTTGTTCCACAAGACTACCGTGAGACATGCTACACTGAGTATCCTGTTTGATCTTGTTCCACAAAACTACCGTGAGATATGCTACCCTGAGTATCCTGTTTGATGTTGTTCCACAAGACTACCGTGAGACTTCCTGCACTGAGTATCCTGTTTGATGCTGTTCCACAAGACTGCGGTGAGATGCAACACTGAGTATCCTGTTTGATGTTGTTCCAAAAGACTACCGTGAGACATAATACACTGAGTATCCTGTTTGATGTTCCACAAGATTACCGTAAGACATGCTAAATTGAGTATTATCTTTGATGTTCTTCCACAAGACTACTGAGAGACATGCTACACTGAGTATCATGTTTGATGTTCAATAAGATTACCGTAAGACATGCTAAATTGAGTATCCTGTTGATGTTTTTTCACAAGATTACGGTGAGACATCTCACACTGAGTATCCTGTTTGATGTTGTTCCACAAGACTACCGTGAGACATCTCACACTGAGTATCCTGTTTGATGTTGTTCCACAAGGATAAAGTGAGACATGCTACACTGAGTATCCTGTTTGATGTTGTTCCACAAGACTACCGTAGAGGGTGTAAAAGATAAATTAGTAAAATGATATATCTGTGACAAGTCCAATTTATATTTGCTAAAAGCAGAACCCCAGATGGCGATGAGAATCAACATACTTAAGATTAATATTTACAATAACAAGATCAGGAATATTTTTTAGGTTTTTTTGTGAAAAACATAGCCATCGTTTTTTCTAGATTAAACTACAAGAGGTATTGATTGGACCAATGATTTATTAAATAATTATTCATGACAATTTCCACGTAATAAGTGGATGAATAATTCAGAGATGAGTCATCTGTAAAAAGACGACTGAGAGAGTTGATATAATCGGCAATATCGTTTACATAAATTAGAAACGAGAGAGGCCAATCAATGATCTATGTGGGACACCATAATTTATAATCATTTCTTGCGAAAGAGAATCGTGCAAAATGACTAGTTGTTGTCTTTACATAACTTTCAAACCATTTTATCAAATTACCTGAAACACTGTATTCGGTCGATTTAAATAACAAACCAATGTGCCAGACTCATTCAATGGCTTTTGATAGATCACAAAAATACAGTTAAAAAATGTTGATTTAGAAATTGTTCCAGTGACTTGTTCTAGTGATTACGACAAATTTCAGTAACTTGAAAAACAGTGGAGTGTCCAAGAAGGAATCCTGATTGATACTTATAAAAAAGACGGTTTTCGTGAAAGTACTTATATGTTTGTTTAAAAATGCATCTTTCAAAAATTATTGCGACACAGCTAAGTAGATATTAGTCCATACTTGGAAACCTCGCGTGAGTCACCTTTTTATGAATGGGTTGAATGTGCGAAAGTTTCTTTTTGTGTAGAAATGTTTCCTTCAATGACCGATTAAAAAGCATTGTTTTTAGTACTCCTATTATTTCACTGAAGCCTTTAAGCATACTGTGGCTTAAGCCATCTTGCACAGTGGTTTTATTGACAGAAATGGAATGAATACTATTTTTCAATTACTTTTTCAATGATAGTGATATTGTTTTGGGTATCAGAGCCTTCTTATTTGAAACATATATCGGAAGAGAATGATTACTATCAGCAGTAGCTGAAACCGAAGTGAAATATTCATTTAATAAGTTAGCTTTTTCGTTTTTCATTATACAATGCAAAATGAAACATTATTTCTTGCGATTATAAGTGGTGGAATCGAATTTTGAAAATGTATCTATTTAAAAAGTTATTTTTCAATTTTCCGAAATGGTTTAGGAGCATTACTTACAGAATCTGAAAGATGCGCATACATATTATCTATGTATTGCTTTTTTAGCATACGTTTTGTTTCTTTATTCCTGGTTTGTTTGAATTTATTCCAGTCGATCGGCCTAACTGAAAAATCCACAGCTATACCTTACAGGTATCAGGCTTTTGTCGTATGCTCTTAATATTAAATGTAGTATAAAATGGCATTACCCTCGTTAGGTCCCGGTTTTTTGTTGCAAAATCCCCATAAAGAGTTAATAAGAGGTAACCCATTAAAGCAAACTGCCTTTATGTGCTATAAAAACATATTCATATACGTGTTTGTGATGTTGATTTTCATGGCTTTACCACTAAACATTGAACGACTGTTGAGTACTGGAGGTTGTAACGACTGTTGAGTACTGGAGGTTGTATACTTCGTTACAGAGTTATAAATTAGTATTAGGAATTTTATTTCATGATACGCATGCGTACATTTGCTGTTTCATCTTCATTCCGTACTAGGCTGTCCGAGAGTCATTATAGATAAATTTCAGATAAATGAGGAAGACGTGGTGAGTATTGGGTGGGGGATTGTGTGTGGAAGTGGGTGGGTGGGGTCGGGTGATGGGGTGCTGCTGCTGATACATTTTAAAACTAGAGTTTTGTCAGGACAAACTTATAAATAAAAAATATTGAAACTTTTAAGTCTGTTACGAAATGGATTTTTCTTGTTGAAAATAACAAACAAAGCTTCTTCGTGTTATTTGAAGTTACACCTAAATAGGAATCTAGAAAAGTATATCACTGTTACGGTGAGAGATAAGCACAGATTTATATACAAGACTTCGACGATCCTTTAAATGATTACAGTCTGTTACGGTGAGAGATAAGCACAGATCTATATTTAAGACTTCGACGATCCTATTGATGATTACAGTCTGTTACGGTGAGCGATTAGCACAGATTTATATACAAGACTTCGACGATCCTATAGATGATTACAGTCTGTTACGGTGAGCGATTAGCACAGATTTATATACAAGACTTCGACGATCTTATAGATGATTACAGTCTGTTACGGTGAGCGATTAGCACAGATTTATATACAAGACTTCGACGATCCTATAGATGATTACAGTCTGTTACGGTGAGCGATTAGCACAGATTTATATACAAGACTTCGACGATCCTATAGATGGTTACAGTCTGTTACGGTGAGCGATTAGCACAGATTTATATTTAAGACTTCGACGATCCTTTTGATCATTGCAGTATGATCTAAATAAAAGTATTTGTCATTGAACAAAGTTGCTCATGTGGAAAACCAGACACCGCCAAATGGTAGTTCTTTTTTCTTTCAAATTTAACTAAATATGTTATTAGCAGGGGCTCTACAATAGGAACATTGTCCCCCACCCCAAATAAATCCCCACAGACATATCGTAGTTACTGTTAGGTAACCCTGAAGCCAAGTAGGATATATTTAGCACATTCCTAACATGCTCATAGTAACACCTAAAAAAATCTTGCCTTTCTGTGTTTTCCTGAAATGATTCCGGCATGTATGTATCAGTATTTTACGTATATCACCTGAGTTGAAGTGAAAAAGTTCCATACATCCCCACCCCAACCCCATCCCCATCGATACCAACATTTTTATATCTGTTTTATCAATATACACCATCACGTTTCTGCTATCAATACATGTAAATTAATATATGATACCTTATAAATATTGAATGTCTGGTTCTCTTTGAATTTAAATAAAGCTTATTGTTAAGAAGAGAGAGCCCGAAATAAGGTTAAACACATTGCTCATTCTTCTGTATCATTTAATTTGATACCGTATGTACGTTTATGGTCGCTGTTTACAAATAAATACTTTTTTTTAAACCAACTAGAAATTCTTTCACAACTCACCAAGGCATGTTCCCACATTTTTGTATGCATTGCCCGCCCCCCCACCCCCCCGCCAATTTCGTCCATACTTAGATCCAAGGATCGTAACCTCGAATCGTTCCCCACGACCCATCTGCCTTTAGCATAGAGATAACTAAGAATTGAACAGATTTAAATGGTACAGTAGTTGTGCTGCGTGTACTTTCATCCTATGTTCGAGTCCCCGTGTGGCCAAGTATTCTAAGGCGTTCGAGTTTACAAATCACTTATACATTTCACATCAGTCCGCACGAGTTTGAGACTCGCCTCGACCAAGTTGGTGTGTGAACAAAATTGCAAGAAACGACTTGTGGGTCGGTGGTTCTTTCCAAGGTCTTCTGGAGTTCTTTTTCCACCAAATACGCTGGCCTAAATGTATAGTCTAGTGCGGAAATGAAGCTAAACTACAAAAATCTAATCAAATCAAATCAAATGCATCGTCTGATAAAATGCAGTAATGATCCCGCGACTTGTGTTCATGGATATACAGATCTGTCATGGCACCTGCAAAAAGATACGTGCTAGTTACAATTATGGCGTGATTTATCTATAATTAAATAAACTACCACGTTATTACTTTGCTGTTTGAATAAAGGTAGCCATCATTGCAATGGACTTGATCACGTAAGAAGCGTCCCCTATTAAGGTCTTAATTTGTATTTACATTATAGCAAACTGAATTGAGCAAATGTCTAGAAAGTGGTTACTCCCTCGTGTCATAAAGAATCAGTACCGTCTGCACTCACTAATAAGTCGAATTCAGATGCTAGCTGCGCAGACGCACATCTGTCGTCGGATAATGTGCCAGCATATCCGGGTCTATATAGTTTGTTACGTGTAATATAACAAACAACATAGGATTTGATATGCCGGAAAATTATGCGAAGCGGATCGGGTTATATCTTTTTGAATCCGATAAATCATACCCCAGATCTGTGTTTATACTGATGGATTACTTGTATGTATGGTTCTACCTTTTGATAAAATCGAGGAAAAGTTTGCAGATTTGGGGTTCTGATTAATCGACTATATGCTGTTTGCTGTTGAACTAGACTTTACGCAAGTTTAGATGGTATCTATTCAAACACACACACACACACACACACACACACACACACACACACACACACAACAGCAACGACGACGACGACGACGACAACAAAATCTTTCGCCGTCATCGTATATGTTGCGCTAAGTACTCGTGATCGGTCTTCGTTAGTGATTAGGCTAATTAATTCTACCAGAGGAAGGTAATCGAACGGAAAATTAAATTCCAGTAAATTAATACAGTTTCACTGAACCTTACAGTGATCAAATGAATGCAAATTCGAACTGCAAAAATGTCATTCCGAGTGCAAATTGAAAAGCCCACATGGCCACGGATCTGATCTTTTCCATTAATAACGGGCATTTTTCTTATGGCTGTCCGTTTCTTTCACAGCCTATACCTAACTTTCTTGCATGATGATGCTAGTTGAGCCCGAACTGAAATAAATCTCAAATCCCAAATAAGAGATACATACATAAGAGAGACCCGGTGGCCGCTGTGGATATATACGTTTTTATTTGTAACTCACAAATTAGCTAGCATGTTTTTTCACTTGGTTTTCTTTTTCTTTGGGGGGGGTGGGGTGGTGGTGGTGGGGATTAACAGTGCTATAATCTCGTAAATTCGTTTGTGTAAAGCGTTCACCAGACCCGAATGATACTGAGGATGTGCCCATTTAGTTCTGTAGTGTGTGCTTGATATTTTATTTAAGGTAAACAACTCTGGGGAAAACTACAAACAATTTTATTACAATACAAGACTTTGTTCGACCAGGCTTATGGTGGTATATAAATAAGTTCTGTATTTTAATGTTCTCAATGATGGTTTAAGGTGGGGCTGAAAGAGGGACTCCCTGGATGCCGTGGATAAAATTACTTGTGTTTAAATAAACCATGTATATGTGTTAAACTACTAATAGGCCCAATATAGGTAAAATAACTGCACACATATCAGGGTCCGTTTTCAGGGTGTATGTATGTATGTATGTATGTATGTATGTATGTATGTATGTATGTATGAATGTATGTATGTATGTATGTATGTATGTATGTATGTATGTATGTATGTATGTATGTATGCATGTATGTATGCATGTCTGTATGTATGTATGAATGTATGTATGTATGTATGTATGTATGTATGTATATGCAGGATGCAAATTTCTGTCGATCTATGAAGAACACATTAACTTGGGGCCAGAGAACAAGTAATTAGATTTGTGGGGACAGATGCTTGTTAAATAGCTATACTGCGATGATTTCTAATGTCTGTGTCGGGAGAGGAAGTGATTTTTAATTAAGCCTTCGTTTATGTAACCGTCAGACCGACTAGAAAAGGGAAGGTTAACTTCGATTTTGAATCTGAACTGTCAGATATGAAATTGACCAGAACCAGGTTTGGAAATCAAGAAGGCAGTCTGACCGCAATTTTGGCGCATGTTATACAAAGCGATATATATATATATATATATATATATATATATATATATATATATATATATATATATATATATATATATATATATATATATATATATATATATATATATATATATATATATATGATCATTATTGGTTACGCTAAGTAAGGGGCGTGTTTACCACACGAAATGTCTTGGGCTTAAATTGCCCCCAATCGAAAAATCTAATCAGTCTGCATTTTTCCTGCAAGAGTGAAAATGTAAGGGACTCTGAAAACTGGAGATGCCTCCAGCGCTGTTAAGAGGCCGGACGGCAGACGATTATAAAGACACTGACAAATAGGAAAAATTCCGCATTCCGCATTTTCTTATTCAGCATTTACAAGAAAATAGAAGAGAATATTATGCCCGGATGAAAAAAATATGTTTCTCTTGATTATTTCAAAGGAAACAACTGAAAATGGAACTTGTACAAGACTCACATCTGTCTGCAAGAGTTGAGTTTTTCGCAAGTGAGGCTGCTTCTCTGAGAACTCGTCTCCCCTAAGTAGAGGTCGAGGAAGAGGCTACACAGGATTGACGGGATCGTATCACCTACACCTCAATAAAGAACCAAATTTAAAACCGATTATGACTTTCCCATTACCTTACCAAAGAATACGACACATGCCCGAAATGTAACTGCCATAGCTCCTGATTATAAACTGAAGATGGTGCGTTAGATCGCTTATGGTCAACAGGATCAAACAGACGGGTGGCGCATGTAAGAAAACAGTCATAGTACGCCAATTAATTGACACAGTAATGCAATGGTATGACGATGATGTAACCGCTGAGATCTGGATTCAATGAAAGATACCCAGATGGTGAAAGAGAGGTCCTGCTGGGTTGAGAGAGGAAGTTATTGCTGATTGGTTAAGCAGGTTTACGGGTATCAGGAGAAATGAAATAATCTCTGCACAGGTGGTCACGGGTGTTAAAGGGAGTAAAACGGATTATTGCCGGTGGGAAATAATCACAAGTTTCAATTACGCAATAGATTTAGCCATACTGACCTCACAATCTGATCTCATTAAAATCAGATCTCCACTGTTATACATGAAGATCTGACAGCGACCGCCCAGCGGTCATGTTCTGGCAACATATGTTATTACCATAATCACTAATTTTATGAGCCAATCGGATGAAGTCTTACATCTTCGCGTTTGGAGACTGAGCAGTGTGGATAAAGACCATTAATGTGTACCGAACAATTTGATTCACTTTCAGATTTTTGAAAGCTGCATTTCCATTGGCTAATTCAAAGGTCACCAGAACATTACCCCTACGCGGTCGATTTTAATCCGACTAACTGACCTCGTTACATTACAGACAGCCTACCGTTGAGCTCGAAAGTAACAGGTATAATCTAGTGCTTTCAGGGAAATTATTTAATCGAAATACAACAAAAGAAACACAAGCAAATCTGTTCTGGCGAAGAGATTATGTAAAATAGGTATCCCACATTCTATATTAATAGGTATCTCACACTCTATATTAATAGGTATCCCACATTCTATATTAACAGGTATCCCACATTCTATATTAATAGGTATCTCACACTCTATATTAATAGGTATCCCACATTCTATATTAACAGGTATCCCACATTCTATATTAATAGGTATCCCATATTCTATATTAATAGGTATCCCACATTATATATTAATAGGTATCCCACATTCTATATTAATAGGTATCCCATATTCTATATTAATAGGTATCCCACATTATATATTAATAGGTATCCCACATTCTATATTAATAGGTATCCCATATTCTATATTAATAGGTATCCCATATTCTATAGTAATAAGTTTAAGTTAACATCTACTTTACCTTAGCAGAGCACAATATACTTTATGATTTTCCATGTCTCCTGGAATTGAACAAGAGGCCATTAACGTTAAACTTATTAGGTAAACATAATCTGGTTTATATATATATAAACATACTGCAATCACAGGTTAAAATATCAGTTCATAAATTAATAAATATAGAAAGTTTTACAAAAAAGTAGGTTCAACTGAAGAAAAGGGATTTGGAAACGTAATAATAAAATTTGAGAGGAAAATGAATTGGTAGAGATAATAAATTAAGAAGTAGTGGAATTCAACCAAAAAGGAAATACAGATATCATTAAAGAGTGGGACAGTTTAAAGGCCAAATTTAAGAACACTGCCAGTAAATATTCTAAAAGAAGAAAGGAGTTACAAAAATGGAGAAGGAGGAAATAAAATACAATTAGGGAAAATAAATACAGAAAAAAGGGGGAAATATATAAAAGAAAGATCAAATGGCAGTAAATATTCTAAAAGAAGGGAGTTACAAAAATGGAGAAGGAGGAAATAAAATACAATTAGGGAAAATAAATACAGAAAAAGGGGGAAATATATAAAAGAAAGATCAAATGGCAGTAAATATTCTAAAAGAAGGGAGTTACAAAAATGGAGAAGGAGGAAATAAAAAACAATTAGGGAAAATAAATACAGAAGAAAGTGGAGAAAATCTAAAAGAAAGATCAAATGTAATTTTAGAAGAAGAAAATAAAGGAAGGGAAATAAGAGCAAGCAGCAGGGAAATTAACAAAACTATACAACAAAAACAGAGGGCTTATACAAGAGAGGAGAACTAAGGAGAGGAAGGGAAAACATCTCGAACAATTAAAGGGTAATAAAATGCAGTTAACAGGGAAAACGAAAATCATGAGACATATTAGAACATATAGAATTTTAGCAAATAGGATAAAGAAAGGAATGGATAAAATGATAAATATAAATCAAACATGTGGGGCAAAATGGCGCGATAAAAAAAATAATACTTTTAGTATAAGAACAGTGATAGATTTCATACAGGAAACGGCTCAGAAAGGTGCCATGTTACTTTTCGACCAAGAAAAAGCTTTTGATAGATTGGAACATAACTATATACAGAAAGTTCTGGAAAAAAATTGGATTTGGAAATTACTTACAAAGAAGGTTGAAATCCTGTATAATAAAATATCTTCAAGAGTACAGGTAAATAGGTCAGTCACGGGAAACTTCGGTATACAGAAATCAGTGAGGCAATGGTGCCCACTATCAATGCTATTATACGTGATATCAATTGAAAGCGAAGTATTAAAAAAAGAAACAACAGAGAAATTGAGGGAATAAAAAAACACCAATTTAAAAGAAGAATTCAAGATGCTCCAGCATGCAGGTGATTGTACAAACTTTATAAGGGACCCAAAATCCTTTAAGCACCTAGTAAAATAATTTGAATCATTCGGAAAAGCCACTGGGTCCCAACAAAAAATCACGATAAAACCGAGTTATTAAAAGTAGGAAACTGACGGGCAAGTTATCCTGCCCCCCCCCCCCCCCAGCATTAGGAGTCTTTTTGGGAAGGGAAGAGGAATACGAAAACTATAGAAACATGATTTTAAAATATCAAATAAACATCCATATATGGGCACCATGCATAATGTAACGGGCTCAAGTGGCCAAGACATAACTGTATTCAAATATAAATAATACATTAAAATCAATTGACATAGAAAACAAAATGCTAGATAAAATAGACAATGAAATAATTAATATATATATATATATATATATATATATATATATATATATATATATATATATATATATATATATATATATATGGGGCTACACAACTCATGATGCAAAAAACAAAACTTTATATTAGGCAAAAAGGGGGCGGGGGCTAGCATTGCATAGCCCGATACTATTAAATTGCACAAATATGTTAAATAGACTCAAAAACTTAAACACCATGGGAGACCATATCCATATATATATATATATATATATATATATATATATATATATATATATATATATATATATATATATATATATATATATATATATATATATATATATCTTTCAGATGATGCCACTAAAACATTAGTATTTTCAAGACTGGACTATTGTAACTTAATTCTGTCTGCTTCATCTCAATATCTACTCCAGAAACTTCAAAAAGTTCAAAACACAGCTGCTCGTATTACACTTAGAGTACCACGATCAGAGTACGCCTCCCCGCTGTTCTGACTATCCATTCGATCCAGAATCAAACACAAAATTTGTTCTCTGTGCTACGTTTCACTGACGAACTCTAGTCCAACATACCTATCCGACCTCATCCATGTGTATACACCAACAAGATACTTACGCTTCTCTTCTGACAATCGTATACTCATTCCCACTATGAAAACAAAGTCAGCGTTCTTTTGCATATCAGGGCCCAGCAACGTGGAATGAATTGCCCACTGAACTTAGACACAAATACACAGTGATCACATTCAAGAGTGCTCTCAAAGCTCACTTATTTCGACTGCAAGAACAAACTTAAAGACCTAATAATGTTTCCTACCTTATAATATTCTCAGCATGTTTTTTCTATGTTTTCTAATTGTCTAATTTAATGGTGTTTGTGTTTGTACTCATATCATTATATATTTATTTATCTATATAGGTGTTGTCTAATGTTGTAAAGCGCTTAGAGCTTCTAAAGATTAGGCGCTATACAAAGTCCTCATTATTATTATTATTATTATTATTATTATTATTATAAGGCATGGGGGTACTGGGCCAACAACAGATCCCTAAAAATACTAAGTTTAATTTTCAAATATATGCACAATGTATGGTTAACAGGGGAGGTAGCCCTTAGAAGGCACATGATTAAAACAATACCGAAATGCCCAACGTACAAAATAGCAAACTTTACAAAGTATCGTGCAACAGCGCAGTGTGAAAAAAGAAAAAAAAAATGAAATGATAAATTTAATCATAAAAACATATAAAAGGGAGAGGTACTGGAGGAACAACCTATTATTTTTGGATGGAGATTTTGAAAATTACAGATTATCACACCAAAACGATGATGGCATATGGTCAGGTGATTACGATTAAGAAGTAGCGTGACGAAACATGACATCACAACGAGGGGGGAGGGGGAGGATTCAGCTTACAGCCCAAGAAGGGGTATGCACCGGCCTGAGCGCGGGCTGGACCTTTAACCTCCCTCGTGGACATAAACGAACAAATTAATTAATTACAACCTACTTAGCAGAATACGAATAGAGTCATTCAGTACCTCTAACAATAATACAACTAACATAAATGTAACCAACAATATGTAAGAAATGGGAAACCCAAATAGTTGACTAATAAAATAATAAACCTAACACTCTTTTCTTCATTCTCCACCCCCTTCAGAAATATAGAGGGATACAGTGAACCTGCACATTGGAAGAAGTATGAGGCACAGACATCGCAGGGCTAAGTTACAGGGCGCTACGAGAGGTGAACAGGCCCGCGAAAGAGTCTCAGAAAAGCCCATATGTAGGAAACGGACAAATATAACAAATAGACGGGGATACAGGATTAACCTTAACAATAATGGGTTACCCAAACTAAAGTTTAGGGATAGAACAAATATAGTCCGATAAATCAACCCCACATATATGTATTGATACTGATGGACGATGTTGTGGGTATGATGTCACATGTTCATTAAAATGTGCAATTTTGCTGCATGCAAATGATTCCGGAACAAACCCGCGTACACTTTAGACACATACCGGTAATTGGTAACAGCCATATCAAGCGCGAATTCAAGATGGCCACAGGACATATTGGTTGTGCTATTGCAGGTGGATGTACAAGTCACCAAACAAATGATTTGCTCAGTAAATATCATCTACATGTCACCAAAAGAACCCTTCAGCCGACGGTAGCTGCCAAGCCACGAAATACCGGTAAGTGTATAGCATGTACATCGATGTGTGCATCTAAATGTGCATGCATTTAATTGCAGCTTTTAATGAATAGGTGATATCAGCCCCTCACCCGAAAATTCACGGGTGAAGGGCAGATGTATCGGCCTCCAACTAATATAGAAGCGAAATCTTTTTTTAAATCTTTTTTTAAAGTTTAGGCCCTTTCGGAGCCTTTTTTCTTGTCTTAGGAAGAAACATCTACAATAGATATGGTCGAATAAAAAAATAAGATTCTAAATAAAAGCCAATTTTGCCCAGCGGGACTCAGATGTACGCCATCTGGAGAAAGGTAGTAATACTTGAATTCGTATGGTTGCAAAAGATAACTTTGGGATAAAAACGGAACATATCCGCTGAGATTTGAATGACACGGCTTACAATTCACATATACTTTTTGTGAGGCATGTTATGTGGCTGAGTGCGATGGAGAAGTGGGGTGGGGGTGGGGCGAAATGGGGTCGTTTTCCCCGATTTGAAGGAAGACGGCATCGGGGCACCCTCCCAGTGGAAAATATCCTGCATGATACGTGGGATGGTTGTTCCAGATAAGCCACGAAATTCTAAATTTAAACTGTCTGGCCATACTAGTGTGGAGGTTTGAATATAACTTTCAAGACGACAGACAAGGTTATGCCCGCAGATTAAGAGAAGCATGATGAATATATAGTAAAAGAAATGCAGCTCATTAAATAGAATATGGCCTTTTCACTCTTGTATTACTGCGATGAAAAATGAGAAACGTCTCAAAATTAGCACACACGTAAAACACTAGGATATTGTGGGTTTTTTTTCCTTTTTGTAGAATCAACCGTTTCTCACTCAAATTAAAAATTAGCAGTAGCAGAGAGACTGAGCCCACCAACTATTCCGTCCAACAGAACCCTCTATCGAGAACACTCTTGATAGAGGGTCTTATTTCACAAAATAAACCCTCTATTCAGAAAACTATGATAAATAAGCCTTCTCTGCTGACTAGAAGAGTTATTTCATGAAAAATAACTAACTATAAAAATACTTCTTGACTCCGGGGTCTACTAGACGAAACACTTGGTGGCCTAGTCTCTCTGCTGCTATTGATTTAAAAATTCTAGGATTTCTGCTGTGAATTAAAAATTTAAGTTAACAATAATGGCCAACATTGGAGAAGCACATTCTGCTAGACTGGCTCGAGAGCGACTAGAAGCAATAAAAAAATTTCTTCCTGTGAGAGATTCTGTAAGACAAAAATTACAAGCACGGCAGCAAGCACAAGTTGAATTTGCAACAGGTGCAGAAGAATTATTTAAACCCGTTACAACAGCTACTGAGAAAGCTGCGGCGGTCACTGAAAGAGCTTTATTGGGAGATGAAAAGGGTATTCTTCCAGTGCTAAAACAAACCGCTGAGCAGACTGAAAAGATTGCTAGAAGAACTAAACAAACAAAAAAGATTTTACGAGAGCTTCCAACTGATATAGCTGCAGCTCAACCTCCGCCCGTCGGCGAAGAAATACTTAAAGGGGTCAGTGAAATTCATACTGAAGTAGCTGGAGTAAAAGAAAAACTTACACCTAAACCAATAAAAGAAAATGTTGCAATGATTAAAAAATTTAGAGAAGGGTCTGTCGAAGATATTAGAAATACTAAAAGTGAAGAACTACCTGAAAAAACATTAATTAGTATATTTAATAAATCCAGTATTTTAAAGCCTGGCTTTGAAAAAATAAACGATGATAGTCTTATCAAATGGATATATAGTATATATAAAAATAAAAAGCAAGCCAGAGATGATGATTTAGAATTCAGAGTTTTTTTTGAGAAAGTAGAGAAACTTTATAATGAGAAAGTGAAACAAGTAGAACAACAACTATCCACTCAGTCACCTCCGCCATCAGTAGAAAGACAGCTACCTTGATACACCTCTACCGTCTTCATATCAACCTACTACCCCTCGGTCACCATTAGAAAAACGACGGCGGGAGTTAGCTAAGGAATTTGAAGAAGGGGGACCTCCCGGTGCTACTGGTAGTGGTCTTGGTGGTCACATTACTTGTCCTGATAATATCATCAATGATGTATCACGGCTAGAACTTCTCTTAGGAGGAAGGCGTGCCGGAAATAACTCACCAGAAATAATTAATGAAGCAGCTGATATCTGTCAGCGACTATTTCGCGGCGGCATCATGGATACTCACATCTATCGAGAACTTATTGATAAACTCGTCGACAGTGATTAGAGAAATAACAATTAAATAAAATGATTGTACACAATTCTCATCGTAGACCAGTCATGGTCAGGGTGGTAAATTCACGAGTACCTGAATACAGGATGACTTATGGAAACGGATTAGGCGATGTTGTTCAGGGTTTATTTGCGAGGATGGCACCTAAAGCAATACCGATCGCAAAACAATTATCAATGAAAGCCATTGATGTTATTAAAGATAAAGCTACTGGCGCTGTTGGTAGCGCTGCCGGTAAAGCATTCCTGGCAATCAAGGACAGACTAGCACGACTGATACGTAAAAAACCTCCACCGGTAAAATTACCAGCCACCGCAGACATGCCAGCAAATGTTAGTAAAGTAATAAATGAAGCCGCAAATCAAAAACTAGCAGCGCTGATAAATCCTGAACAAATAAACACAAGTTTGATTGCGGGAAGTGGTCTTCGTTTTAGACGATAACTTCTGTAATAAAATGTTTAAACGGGAATCCGACCCAGCATTCGACATAGACGAACCGGTTCTTAAAAATGAATCAGTGCGTGATTATCAGTATTAATCTTATGACGCACGAGAACCAAATAAACGAGGACGAATTGAACTTCAGGTTCAGGATACAAGTAGATATTTCCTGCCCGCTGAAGCATTTATTGAGGTAGAAGGTGAAATTATAAAAACCGATGACACAGAATACGGACCCAATATTAAAATCGGTTTTGTCAATAACGGAATTATGGCCTTGTTTGATAGTGCTATCTACATGATTGATGGAAAAAATATTGAATCAATTCAAAAGGATGTCGATGTTGCTACAACAATAATTGGTCTAGCGAGATATTCTGATGATTATACAAGAGCAGCTGGTCCATCAATGATGTTTGCCAAGGACACTTCTAATTTTCCTAACAGTGATCAGTACGATATTAGACGACCAAGAAACTTTGCCGATAACGCTGACGCTGATGTGTGTCCGGTGGTTCGTGGTGCTAATGCAGAATTTAATTTAGGTTTCGCTGAACGTAGACAAATGCTAAAAGGTAATCGTAGAAATTTGTCATGTGCCATTCCGCTGTCGCACATCTTTGGATTTTGCAGAGATGTCAGGAAGGTGATTTTTGGAGCAAAACATACAGTCGTGCTTGTTAGAAAAGCCGACGACAATGATGCGCTATGGCGACCTCTAGGTGACGCTGGTAAGGTAAACATAACAAAACTATCACTGTGGATGCCGGTAATGACTCCTGCAATTACTGAAGAACAGCGACTGCTTTCTTTTATGGATCAAGGTGGTAAAGTGCTGCTATCGTGGCTTACAACAACCACAGATAGTATTCAAAGTACCAATAACGGTTTATTCACATGGCATATAGCATCACAGCAGGGGGTTGCCGCGCCGCGACATATTTTCATTGCTCTTCAGGATGCTGCACGGGTGGGTAATGAAACACGTTTGCATATGATATTTGATCAACTTGGTACCACTGACGTTTCTCTGAGAATAAACGGACATCAGGAACCATCTGAGAACATACTGTTAAATTTTGCTAACAACCATGTTGCACGTGCATATCAACGATTGACGAAATATCTAGCGCGTGATCGAAATATCGACACTGGTTTGCAAATGTCACAATTGGATTTTATATCTCATTATCCAATCTATTACTTCTCGCTGGAGCATCTTGATTTAACCAGACAGTCTGTCGTTGATATTCACTTTCGGGCTACCGTGAATAGAGACGCAGGAGTTATAGCTAATTACAGAGCAATCGCGGTCATACTTTCCGATAAAGCAATGTTGCTTGAAGGTGCTGGCGGCCGAATGATACTCGTTGATGCACCAGTAGAAAATATGTAATATTTTCCGAAGATGTGTAACAATTAGATCAATCTCGTATTAAATAAAATGTCATACAGTCATGTTAATGTCACTCTGACTCCTGGTCAGGTGAAGAAATTACAATCGAAGAACGCGAGCACATGTGGGACAGCGATAACACTAAAACACGATCAGCTAATGGGCGGTCCAAACAAACTGTCATTAACTAAAACCCAACTAAAACATTTCAATAAAGCAAAGCAAGCAACGACTTGAACTCAACTTGACTTCTCTCCAGCCGCGGTCAAAGATATGGTTAAAACCGGCGGTATATTTCCTCTTCTCGCGGCAATACCAGCACTGATAGCTGCTGCTGCTCCCGCAGTAGCAAAAGCTGCAGCGTTAGGAGCTGTTGGAACCGCTGCTGGAATGGCACTAAGGAAAGCCACAGGAAAAGGATACAAAAAAAGGGACGCGGCTTAAGACTTCCAGGAACTCCGCCATCATGGTACCCAAAAAGGTTCTAAAAACACAAAGTGTTTTCAATACTAGCGTTTTCACACCGATGTCAAATTTTGATTTCCTTGATGCTGTTAAACAATTGCGTATAAAGAACTTCAGAGGTGTCTTTATGCGAGATCAATTACCAGCACGACCGAATAATCCAGAAGCCGGAATTATTAATCTTGATAACAGTGATGGTCCAGGAACTCACTGGGTTGCTTACGCGATCGATCCACGTGGAATTATCTATTTTGATTCGTACGGGCTAGCACCGCCAATTGAGTTTCTTCGATATACAAAAAACATCCCCGCGTCAACGGCGAAAGTTTGGTATTCAACGCTGCCAACACAAACATTAACCGATCCTCCGATATGTGGCCGTGAAGTATGAAATGTTCTTGATGCGATCTCGAAATCAGCGAGTTCTCCTCACAAAGTCGTGCATGAATACACGTTGAAATCACAGATGTGATTTCCAAATTTAAACAACCCCATAACTAATAATGGTTGATATTTACGGAAGATCAAGCAGAAAAAAGGAAGAAAAAAAAAGATATCGATTTATCAAAGTATGCGACCAAAGATGAAATTGATAATCTTTTAACGTTGACCGGGATAGACCCAGATGAGGTTGTAATTTTTCAAGATCGACATGGCAAGCTAAAAACCAGTAACATTAAGTGGAATGACATAATTCGCAGGGTTATTGGAGCTACCACGGACAACATCGTTGTATTCACTGAGAGCGGCAGAATCAGAGATTCGCTGATATCAATCACGGCGCTTCGAGATGACACACGAAAAGTCGCAGGGGAACGTGTAGCGAAGACCGGAGATACAATGACAGGTGAACTCAATCTCGGCAACAACAAAATAACCGCGTTAGCGATTCCAACATCCCCGGAAGATGCCGCAAACAAACAATATGTTGACACCATTGACGGTAAACTAACCACGTTGCGGGCCGAGTATGATGTTCTCGTGAGCGCGTTTACAAGACTTCGAAGAAACTTCGTAAAAACTGATGAGGCCGTGGATAAGTTCTTTGGGGCTCCTCCAGTCATCGACATGAAACTTTCTGAAATCAAGACCAACATTGGCACGATCAAACAAACACAGCAAGATATCGTATCGGGAATTCCTGAGATCGTTAGCAAAACCAGTCTGATTAAAGTCCCCACTGGAGTTACCCCCGGGCATATCACCAACATCGTATATACGGTATCATCGGGATTCGCAACATGGTCCCGACAAAATAATACTATCAAATATACAGCAACAGCCACTGGCGTGTATAGACTGTCTGTATTCAGTGCCGCTAAGTTTGAAATCTTCACAACATATCCCTGGAGACATTCCACCGATAAGTATTCCGGGGTTGTGACTATCATACTAAACAAGGAAACCGAAGAAACATTTATACTGGAAGCCGCGGACAAGAAATTAACCGCAACATCTTACTGGTGGTGTTTGGAATTTGTAGCTGAAACGCCTCAATTGGTTACCGGGTAAAATAATAAATGCAAAGTGTTTCTGCATCAACGACAACACTAAATGCTCAGCAATATAGGTATGATCAAGTACGCGAATGGCAGTCAGAGTTAAAAACCACTATTGACAATTGTGCAACAAAGATAAAAAAATACAAACGGCGTATAACTGTATTAGACACAATAGTGTATTCGGTATCCGCGGTAGTTGCATCTACTGGGGTGCTATTATCAGCGCTGACACCAGTGACAACTGCAATCGCGATTACAATCACAATTTCAGCATCAACGACGATTGCAGGAGTTGCTAATATAATTGCGAAAAAAATATCCTCATGTGCGCTAACAAAATTACACGAATATGAAAAGTTAAACAGCGCGGCCACGAGCACCTACTCGAAATTGTCCTCGTTGATATCATCCAGCCTTGACGATACAACAATATCCGATTCCGAATTCACGTTGATGTCCAGCGCATACAACGATTACAAAAACACAAAATGTTTTTCAAAGTACTTTGATTTGAAAACGATGAAGATAAATATTGAGGGAATTACTTCAAGAGATAGCCGCAAATACAGCTCCGGTAAAAACATCAATGATAACAATATCTTCGACGCAACCAGAGTTTAATATTAATTTTCCAACTGCAATTCCAGTAAAAGAAATCGCGTTGGCACAATTACGAGTATATCACAGTTGGCCCAACATCAGGTCGACATCATTTCACGGACAGTTGCCAGATAATTCATTTGTATTTTCGTATCAGAATAAACCTGACGGTACCCCCGACTGGAACGTTGTCACGTTACCAACAGGGTCTTATCAGATAGAAGAAATCAACAAAGAAATACAGCGTCAAATGAAGCGTATCACGGGAAAAGAAGCAAAAATATCAATAACCGCTCACGAGCCAACGTTGTCAACGATCATCGAAGTCGCTTCACCGGGTTACGCCGTAGACATTTATAACAGTTCAATCAGAACAGTATTAGGATGGCCTGAAAATCCACCACCGACACCACCGATACCACCAGAACCAAAAAAGACTGATTATATCACCGATAAACAATCATATCACGGAATTACACCGTCATACAAAGAACATCTTGACAATATAAAAAGTGCAACGTTGGGTAACTTGATTAACTTCTATGAAGATGGCAGCGATATTGTGTAGGTTTTTGTTCATACAGCAGATGAAGGATTTAATATTCGCCTGAGCGAAATTACTGAATATTTTAAAATGCGCATCTACGGCAACGCTTCCAAGAACATCTTGGAAATGTATACATTTCCGATATAAGTTCACGCAGCGAAATTATTAAACAAATTGAGATATATAATCAGCTTGCCGCAGATATGGAATATATTAACCAGCGAGCAATTCAAACAGTAATTGACAGTAAACCCGGTGATAAACAAAGATTTCTAAATAAGTTCTCGCTGAAAGAAGCTGAACTACCGAATTTTAAATTACCAGGATACGTTTCCCCGGTCATCTTGAAAAAATGTATCATTGATGTCATCGATGAATACTTCGATGACATACTTGACCAGTACAAGCGAATACTGCCACCGCCAACTATCCTCAGATATGACAATTCCACAGCGAGCGATGGCAGACATATTTCTCCGGGAATCGTAAATATCACTGATGTCGTCGCGGTCAATCTTGTGTGTGACGCAATTGATGGCAGTTACAACATAGACACAACAGTATCAAGTCAAGCCCAGCAAGGGTTTATACTATACTCATTTACTCCTAAAGAACCACCTGGGTTTTTGATTGTACAAGAGCCAATTAATCCAGTATTTCTACAGTGTTTAAATCCATTGCTGACAAGGATAAATTTTAAAGTCACTGACCAGCAGGATAGACTTTTGGACCTGAGAAATGAAACTATTAGTATTAATTTGCTGGTAAAATCCTGAAAAATCTTCGATTTTCTGGACTTTCAATCGTGAAACGATTTTCAATTAATAATATCATATCATAATAATGTCCCAAAAATCTTCGACTTACAAGAAATGCAAAGCGTTTCCGAGAAATTCGAAGAATTACCAGAAGTATGATGATGATGATAAAAATCTCTCTGACAGTGATTTTATTGTTAGTGATGAAGATGTCTCTGACAGTGATTTTATTGTTAGTGATGAAGATGTCTCTGACAGTGATTTTATTGTTAGTGACAGTGACGACGATGATGGCACTGTTGGTAACATTACCATCAATGACAGCACTTTCACAATAAATTATATTAAATGATAAAAAAAAAATATAGCATGTATCAGCACGTGAAATGTTTCATATACGACAAACAAACACTTGAAGAATATATCAAAAAATTATTCAGCGGATCGTCGTCGATTTCATCAATGATGAAATTTGGTGAAGTTAAAATAGTTATTGATAAATACGGCAATGATAATTTTTTACTGATAGAATCGCAGTTGAAACAACTACAAGAGAATCATATCATAGCGATCACATGTTTTCCAGACCAAATCATGAATTATGCTCACTCGTGTATTTCACGGGATCATCTTGACAAGATATTGCAGTGAAAGTCAACGGGGAAAAATCACAGAAATCGGACGATTTCACGATAATTTTATTTTTTTGTGCAGTAAAAATATTTTACTTTATATATATTTTTTACAACACTGACAATTTTACTGGTTTTGATAGGGTATTTGCTAGTAGCAACCAGAGAAATTGTCCAAGTTGCTAATCTTGATAGGGTATTTGCTAGTAAAAACCAGAGAAATTGTCCAAGTTGCTAATCTTGATAGGGTATTTGCTAGTAAAAACCAGAGAAATCGAACAATTGCATAATTTTATTATAATAATTTTCTGCAACACTGTCAATTTCACTGGTATTTGCTAGTAGCAACCAGAGAGATCGGACAATTGCATAATTTTATTATATATATTTTTTTTAACACTGACAATTTCACTGGTTTTCATAGGGTATTTGCTAGTAAAAACCAGAGAAATTGCCCAAGTTGCTAATCTTGATAGGGTATTTGCTAGTAAAAACCAGAGAAAATGTCCAAGTTGCTAATCCTGATAAGGTATTTGCTAGTAAAAACCAATGAAATCGGACAATTGCATAATTTGGACAGTAAAATAAAGTAATATTTTTTTAAACTTTCGATTTCACTTCCAAGTACTCGATTTCACTTCCTTGATTTTGTCAAGGTAAAATGCAAAGCATTTCAAGGTGAGCAGCAGGGGGGGCGAATCCGACATTTTGTCCAATCGTCATTTGGCTTAATTAATACTTTCTGCACTCAGCGGATCCGGTGTCGTCAGCGCCTGGTAAAAAAAAAACGACGTCGTCGTCGAGGGGATCGTCCGGACGTCATTTGGTTTAATTAACACCTTCTGCGCGCCGATCCCAGCGTCGTCAGCGTCCGGTAAGCACATCGACGACCGCGTCGATGTCATCGCCCCCCCTGCTGCTATGATCTTACAAACAAAGTGATCACTAACTCCTCCTCTTGTAGATCAATTAGGTTATTTGACTGATCGGTAAGTCTGAAATTAATTCTCGTTAAAAGCCGATTATGGCATCGCATATAGACCGGATTAATCGGACTCTCAACGATTAAAAATCCCGGGGGGGCTGTTGGTGAAAATGAATAAAGGATGTACCCCTGTTGAGCCTGATTTGATTGCTTGGTATCCACCTGGTAACTCCCTTCGATAACATCACACACTAGATTAATCGCTATCACCGATGCGATATTTACGTTGTACGGGGCAATATGCCTACCATCATCTCCGTTATCGTGTCTGAGGATATAAGTTGATGAACCGAGAAAATCATTAAGAGACTTTCTTAGTTCTGGCGCGTTGTATCCTGGAAACTTGAAATCGGGTAAATCGGCTTCTGTGATATTATACTCGGTTAGGAATTTTTGTTTACTACCATCGCTGTTATCGGATATTATTTTAACGACTCGTTCATTGATATATTCCATGTCTGATATAAGTTGATTTAACACCTCAACGTGTTTTCGTTCTTTTGTTTCCCGTAGCTGTTCTAGTTGTAATTGGTAATAATGATTAATCTCGGCAAACATATCAGTGATATCACTTAAGATAAATATTAATATGGCGACCGATTCAGTAGTTTCCCTATGCTGAAAATACCACTGCATGATATTCCTGTGTTGAAATAAAAACCAACTGGGTGATAACGTGCTTTTTATAATAGATAATTTATATAGATAATTGGGATTAATCTCATGATACGATTGATCATTCGTGTGCAAGTCCGCGGGTTTTTCCTTAGGCCATCCTAGTATGGTTCTTATTGAACTGTTATAAATATCAACCATATACCCCGGTGTGCTTATTTCAATCGTCGACGATAACGTCGGTTCATGAACCGTAATAGCGATTTTTGATTCCTTTCCTGTGATCGATTTTATCCTGCGTTGAAATTCTCCATTGATTTGTTCTATTTGGTATGACCCAGTTGGTATTGTAACCTCATTCCAGTCTGGGGTCCCATCGGGCTTATTTGTCCATGCAAAAACCAGCGAGTTATTAGGTTGTTGTCCGTTAAATGCGTCCGCTCGGATATTAGGCCAACTGTGATATATTCGCAATTTTGCCAGTGCTATTTCCTTCACTGGAACCGGCGATGGGAAGTTCACACTGAATTCGGGTTTCGTTGACGTTATCGATATCATATTTGTTTGTACCGGAGTGGTGTTCTCCGCGATCCGCTGGAGTAATTGAAACCCCTCGGGGTTCAGCGACATTATTATTATTCGTTGTTTTTAGTGTCTAATTTCAACAACCAGGTGGTTCCGGCTTCCAGTTAAAAATCCTCGATTTTTGACATCGCGGAGCTATACAACTGAACCATCGTGGAGAATTCAACATCGGATATGAACAAATTATCAATCGATAACGAGATCAACCCGGATAATTTCGAGTACGCGTCGGATACTATTTGATGTTTTACTGTATACTCGTCGAGTTTTTTCTGAAAACACGATGATATCTTTTTAGTGATTGCGTTGGCGACTCCAGCAATTGTTGTCATCGCGGAGATAGCGATTGGAACAGCGATCGGGGCTATCGTGGTCACCGTGGATAAAATAACACCGGTACCGGCTACTATACCCGACACCGAGTACACGACCGCGTCGATGGTGGTTATTTTTCTGCGGTATTTTTTTATTTTTGCGCGGTATTGTTCGGAAAGCGTTTTCAAGTTCGCGGAGAATTCTTTTGCGGTATCGAATCGATATTGATGTGACGTCGGTGATACCTCTGATTCAATTACCCTGGTGGTCATTTTTATTTTAAAAGAGCTAGTGTTTTTAATTAATTAGATTCGCTACAAATTCCACATACCATGTGATGTTTGCCCGGGCTAAATTTCCATCAACGGCATAAATTGTAAACTGTTCAGTTGCGTTCCTGTCTATAATTGTTGATATTGTATTGTTAAACCCGGATGAACTCGACGATAATATATTAAACTGCATCATTGAAACCAGTGTCAATCGATAAATGCCCTTAACAGTTGCGGTTATATTTACTGTATTCTGTGCAGGAGTCCAATTGAATGATCCATGCCGAATTGTGCATACTGTGTTGATGATGTCCTCATGAGGGGTTTTTATTTTTTCGAATTGCTCTGCTACTCTCGGTAGTCCGTCTTTAATCGCTTCAACATCAGTTCTAATTATTTCCATTCTCAACAAATTCGCGTCCATATTATTCTTGCTCGCTGCAACATTAGTTTTGATTGTTTCTATTTCCCGTGTATTCTCGGTTATACTTTTTTTGTTCGCTGCAACATCAACTTTGATTGTTCCTATTTCATATGTATGCACGTCTATATCTTTTTTGTTCGCTGCAACATCAGTTTTGATTATTCCTATTCCTCGCCAATACGCGTCTACATTTTTTTTGTTCGCTTCAATATCAGTTTTGATTGTTCCTATTTCCTGTGTATGCGCGTCTACACCCTTTTTGTTCGCTTCAATATCAGTTTTGATTGTTCCTATTTCCTGTGTAGACGCGCTCATATTATTTATGATCATTGTAACATCAGTTTTGATTGTTTCTATTTTCCGTCTATGCGAGTCTACATTATTTATGATCGTTGCAACATTAGCGCCGATTATTTCTATTTCCCGCTCATGTACTACTACACCATTTCTGTTCTCTGCAACATCAAGTTTGATCGTTTTTATTTCCTGTCCATACGCTGTGATATCATTTATAGTTGTTGTAATCTCATCCAGCTTGGTATTTTTTTTACCAAAGAATTTATCAAAGTTGTCATCGATCCTGTTAACATTTTTTCGTAACGTGTAAAATTGGCCCGACAGCGTTGCAAAATCCAAAATAGCATTCCTTATTGTTGCAAGATTCGGTTCGGTTACCGTCGGGGTCCCGAAAAAACTAGCGGTAGTGAGTTGTATATCGGTGATAGATTTTTTCACCTCGGTGGCAGATTTTTTCACCTGCGCGTCGAGTTCGGTCACCGATCTATCCAACCTTATAAAACCGTCTTTGACTAATGTTATCGTCGACAGATGTTCACCCGGTTTGAGTCGTCCGTCGCTGGTATACAACGCGATAGTGTCCTCGGCGGCATCACGCTGTCGTGTTAAAACATCATCCAGCGACACATTACTGGATTTCAATTTACCCTGGCGGTCTTGAAATACGACTATTTCACCTGGGTCAACACTGGTTAAATTCAACGTATCAGCGATTTCATCCTCAATTAGTTTTTTTATGTCGGCGGCGGCCGTTTCCGTGGATTCTTTCAGCGCCGAAACCGGTCGTCCCCAAATATCAATCATCGTTATTGTAAAAAAAAACGGCGTTTCTAATTAACCCGCCGGGCCCCTACGACCCCACTAGTGTATTCGTTTACAACCACATGAGGTGGTTTTCGCGATGATGAAATCGCCGCGAGCACGTTCAATACCTCACGGCCACATATCGGTGGGTCGCTTAATCGCTGTGTTGGCAGCGTGGAATAAAAAACCCGGGCTGAACACGCCCGGATATACCGCATGAACTCGTTCGGCGGGGCTAACCCGTATGAATCAAAATAGACGATTGCACGCGGATCAATCGCGTACGCAACCCAATGAGTTCCCGCTCCGGAGGACCCATCGAGGTTAATTATGCCGGTTTCAATATTCCTTGGCGCCGCCGGTAATTGATCCCTCATAAAAACACCTCTGAAGTTTTTTATCGCTAGCGCGTTTGCGGCGTCTATTAAATCAAAATTAGACATGGGAGTCATTGACTCCTGAGTCAATAAACGGTTCCCGGTAGTCTTAGACCCTTTCCCGAGTACCATGAATACGGGGTCCCCGGTAGTCTTAGACCCCTTCCGGCTACGGGTCGTTTTTTTTTATAGCCTTTCCCGGTTGCCTTCTTCAATGCCATTCCCGCCGCGGTACCAACGGCTCCTAACGCCGCCTTAGCCACTGCTGGTGCGGCCGCGGCAATCAATGCCGGAATCGCGGCTAACAGCGGAAATATCCCACCGGTCTTTTCCATGTTTTTAATCGCTGCGGCCGAAAAATCTATTTGAACACCCTTTTTATTCTTCATCGCATTATTGAAATGTTTTATTTGACGCGCCGTCAACGATATCTTATGATTACCACCCGCCATCTGTGACGGCTTCAACGTTATTGTGCCCCCGCATTGTTTAGCCGACTTTGATCGTAATTTCTTGACTTGACCATCAGTCAACTCTACACTGACGACACTATACGACATTTTATTGTAAACGCGTTTGTGCTTTCAATTACATGTTTTCCACTGGTGCATCAATGATTCTCATTCGTCCGCCAACACCTTCCAACAGCATTGATTTATCGCTGAGAATGACAGCAACCGCTCTATAATTAACACCAGCCGGGGCTATACGAGCTCGGAAGTGTATATCAACGACGGATTGTCTAGTTAAATCAAGATGTTCCAACGAAAAATAATAAATCGGATACAGCTTTTTAAAATCAAGTTGTGATATTTGCAAACCAGTGTCAACGTTTTGATCACGGCCCATATATGACAGCAATCGATGATACACACGTGCGATATGGTTGTCGTCGTAATTAAGCTGTATATCCTCGGATGGTTCCTGTTGTCCGTTTATTCTCAGCGAAACATCCCTGACTCCTAATTGATCAAATATCATATGGCTGCGTTCTTGACTGCCCAATCGTTCCCTATTCTGTAGCGCTATAAAAATATGACGCGGGGCTGAAACACCCTGTTTTGATGCCAGGTGCCATGTAAACGTATCGGCGACGTTATCCTCTTTAGCATCAGTTGTTACCGCTAGCCAACTCAACAACGATTTTCCTCCCTGTTCCATAAATGCTAACAATCGTGCTTCCGTGGTAACTGATGGAGTCAGCACCGGCATCCACAATGCCATTTTAGTCAAAATGACTTTACCGGCAGCGACGTCAGCAGCACGCCATATTGCATTGTTATCATCGCCCCTTCGCGTCAGCGCGATTGTATGCTTGGCCCCATAGATAACCCTCCTGACATTTCTGCAGAATCCAAATATGTGATGGAGTGGAATCGCGCATGAAAACTGTCGGCGTGGTCTTTTTAGCATCAATATTCGTACTGCGAATCCCATATTGTAATCATTGTTGATACTCTTTATAATATTGAAATTAGCACCTGGTCTTGCTCTGCGGTCTGGGTTATTTGCTTCAGCCTGTGGGTCAACTGCGGTATCTCTTTCTACCAGCACGTTAACGTACTGAAAATGATCAGCGTTATCGGTGGTGTCCTTCGCAAACATCATAGATGGGCCCGCCGATCTTGTATAATCATCCGAATATCTCGCTAACCCAATTATCGTCGTTGCAACATCAACCTCGCGTTCTATTGACTCAATTTCTCGCCCGTCAATAAGATATCTGGCGCTCTCAAATAACGGCATGATACCGTTGTTAACGAAGCCAACTCGAACACGATCGTCATCTGCGTATGGTGCATTATCGGCGGCATTTGTCAAGAGTTCTCCCTCAATTTCGATAAACGCTTCACACGGCAAAAAATATTTACTGGTATCTTGGACTTGAAGTTCAATTCGCGATCGTAGGTCGGGTTGCGCTGCATAATAAGAATAATATTGATAATCACGGACAGAATCATCCCTGCGCACTGGGGCATCCATATCAAACGCGGGATCAGCGGTTCGCGCAAACATTTCTATTATTATTCATGTCGATGTTTTCAATTGCGATTTTTTCGTCGTAAATTCTTTGAATTCTGTTTAAGACCACTCCCCCGCTATTGCGTTCATGGGCGCGTTGGTGAGTGACTGAGCCGCCAACGACTCTAGTTTTTCTTCCACGGCGTTATTTATTACTTTACTGACATTTGCAGGCATCACCGTCGTTGATGGCATCACCGGTGGTTTTTGTTTTTTTCTTCTCACCAATGACATTAGTTTGTCCTTTGCTGCAGAAAGCGCCTTTCCGGCAACATCTCCAATAGCACTAATACCCTTATCACGAATAACATCAATAGCCTTCATTCCTAATTGTTTGGCTAACGGCGCTACTTTTGGAGCCATTCTTGTAAATAACCCCGCAATGGTGCTACCAAGACCATCTCCATAGTACGCGCGGTAAACAGGCAATCGCGAGTTTACCACGTAGACGAGTACTGGTTTATCATGGTTGTAGTGTATGATCATCCTTATTAAAAACACCAGTTTTCCAATTAATCATCCACTAACTCGTCTATGAGCGTTCGATATGCATTAATGTCCATAATACCGCCCGCAAATAAACGCTTGCAAATATCAGCGGCCTCATTGATTATTTCCGGAGAGTTATTTCCGGCTCGTTTTCCTCCGATTAGTACTTCCAGCCGTGATATATCACTGAGAACACTACCAGGACAAGTAACACTAGCGTTTCCAACTAAGCCGCTGCCTAAATATCCATTTCCAGTTGTTTCTTTAGTTGTGTCCCATTTACCAAGAAATCCAGTTGACTTTTCTTTATCCACTCTACTCAATACCATCTTTTTAAAATCCTCAAAATCATTGCGAATATTTTTTGTGATTTTAAATTTGCCGCGTTTTGCCAGGTATACTTTTTTTATCCAATTCTTGTCATTTTTTATGTACTCTTTATACATTTTGTTTACAGCGTTTTCTCTTAGATCAGGTGAAAAATTCAGCGCGGTGAATCTAGCTAATTCAGTGACATCTAAACTTTTAATTTTATTGTATACATCGTGTGTAAATATACTTTGTGGTGAATACATTTTTTCTATAGTAACGTCTCCTTCCTCTTCTTTAGTATCACCTTGTCGTCGTAGTTCTTCTAGTACTCGTTCTTTTTGTCGTTGTTGCTGTCCAGTAGTTGTTATATCCACGGGAAGTGTTTCCAGAGACTTTTTTGTTTGTTCGGTCTCTGCTGCTATCTTTTCAAGTACAGGAAGAAGAGGCACTTCTCGTCGCTCGCCCTCCTTAGGAATATCTCCATATATTGCTCGTTCTGTTGCCGCTGTAACATCCTTAGTCGCTTTAGTTACCGGGGCAAATAACTATTCACTTCCAACAGCAAAATCAGTTTGCATTTGTTGCCGCGTTTGAAGTTTTTCTCTCACTCTGTCTCGTAACGGTATAAACTTTTTAAGCGCTGCTAGCCGCTCTCTGGCTAGCCGAGTAGTAAGTGATTCACCTACCATTATTGTAAATTGATCCGCAATTTCAAATAAAATTTTCTAATTTTCCGCCGAGTCTTTCCATGGTGGCAGAAATATATCGAAGCGAAAGTTGTGTCATTGTGTGTATATGGATAGGTAATTAAAAACGTTATAGTACGACTTTATCGAAAAAAAAATAAACCATTACTTTTTCACATCACATGTATATAATGTTACATTGGTATGCCGACTTCGTCACGCGACGTGGGCACAGGTAACTTCAAGCTGAGGCTCCCCACAGGGGTTTCGTCTATAATCCTCCTAATGTTTTTAATCTTACTAGAGATCTCGCGGCGTTTTTCATAAAGCCGCCCGAGTTTTTTTCGTATTGTTTCAACGGCAGTGAATAACCCAATGAATACGCTTACGTCATTGCCATACAGGTTCTCATTAATTGTATGTTGTAATCGTTTTATAAAAGAATACTCGCGGGCTAGCGTAAAACGCCCTCGCTTCGATTGTTCGTTTATAGCCTCATAATCGGATAATATTTCCTCGCTGTTGAGCCTATCAGATAATACAATTCCTTGATTTTTTAATTTTGAAATCTCAGTTAATATATTATTGATGTCTTGGGAATCCATATTCTTATAAACATCTTATTTCTAATATCAAAAATTTTAATAAAATTATTGGGGTCATTTTTGACCCCGTTTTTTGTATGGACAGTACAATGCCGTAAATCTCCACTCGAGTGTTGTGGCAGATTGCAGGCATACATGGACAGTACAATGCCGTAAATCTCCACTCGAGTGTTGTGGCAGATTGCAGGCATACATGGACAGTACAATGCCGTAAATCTCCACTCGAGTGTTGTGGCAGATTACAGGCATATACATATACTTAATTAAGGACACTCACATCTTGGAACCCCTTGGGTGCCCTTCGCATCCATCTGAGCCCAAGGAACCCCCCCAAACATACATCTCCGGGAGGGAGGCCTAGGGTGACAAACGTCATCGTAGACCGCCCAGAAGATATGCTTGGGGGGACATCACTACATGTACTTAATTAAGGATGAATATATTTACAATGAAATGATTGATGGATGATGGGACGGCACAAGACAGCACAAACATAAAACGGCGGGGCGGAACTCTACGGCCAATTCAACCAATCAAAAGCAACCCAATTAAATTAACCCGGTTGCATGATTGTGAACAAAAGACAACCACACGCCCGGGTCAAGAGCGTGGGTTAGTTTTGATTAGTTGAATTGGCTTTCGAAAGCCCCAGGCTTATAACGAGTCATCTTATATATAAAGTGACTAATACAGCGGCGTCAGTCACAAGGTGTGTGTTAATTTGAATTCCCTTGAATCGTTAAACCCTTAAATACTTATTAATGGTGTTTCACGGCATTTAAATGAAACCAAATACTCAAATAAAACATTAAAAAAAAGAATACAGCTGTTAGATAACAGCGTGTATTTCATTAGTTTTCATCGTAAAATGATTAATTAATCGCAACATTAATTGGACTTCAAGGGACGTAACTCTTGTCATGCGACGCTATCACAAAACGAGTTATCTCCCTTTGATGTTATATATGAAAATCGAATTCTGTGACTCGTCTTTTTTGAGATCGCTGTTTTAGTTATATTCTCCGCAACATCTCGAACTGATTTACTACAAATATCGAAGTATTTACCAGCCGCATTCATAGAGCGAAATATTTTTTCTTCGTGCGTTATTGTATCAAATAACTTTACGGGTTTTGCCTTTCTCATCCCTCCTGTTTTTCCAAATTTGGAATTTTGACTCGATGTAACAGCTCTTAGATTACACAGTCTGTTATTTTGAGGACATCCATCAATGTGATCAATAACGAGACCGTCGTTGATCAGTCCGTTAAACGCTTCATACACCATCCTGTGAATAAGACAGATTTTTTTCCCAGCATTAAATCGCAAGTATCCGTGATTATTTACGGTACCAACCGGCTTCTTCAGTCTACAATTTCTAACAACGCCGTCGCGAGATGCCTCGTAATTAACAAACACAAGGTGAGGTCTGAACTCTTGGTCCATTTGTATAATAATACTACTTGTCTAATTCATTATTTGGTTTAATTATAAACCTTTCAATGTAGTCTTGAGGAGTTTTGATGATTTTGTCTTTGACGGAGTCGGCGGTGGGGTCGATGACGGCGTTTTTAATTCGTTTATCGTAATAACGTTTTAACTCTCTGTATCGTTTTCCACCGCAGCTGATACACAACTGCGATTTTCCTCTTACACCAACGCGGCAAACCAAGCACGGAAGAGGGCCAAGGGACCCGTTGCGAACGCTTTGTAAATGATACCCACAGAATTCACCTCTACATGATTTATTGCACGGGGTTACCGACCCAATCATCAACCATTTGCAGTGATTCATTATATGATAATTCTTTCATTTAAATACTTGTTTTAATTATATGGAGGAGGAGTTCGAGAGATTATCAGCAATTAAGCGCTGGAAAAATACTAAATTCAATCTCGATAGAGCCCTCAAGGACGCACCAAAAGCGTTAATAAACGATAGAACCCTGTTGAGTAAAATACGCGATTGTATCGATGAATTCAAGCGTGATGGCGCATCTCATAGTTGGTCAACATTTCGAATTGATGGCGTTGTTGATGCTACCATGAACGACAACCGCGCAGCAACGATAATATCACAACTTGACGGTAAAAAGTATTTCTTCAGAGTAAAATTCATTGTCCGGGTGGAATCAGGTGATTGGATCATACGTGATAAATTTGAACCAGTTCTCAGCGACAAGAAAACAGTCATTGTTAGCCGCGACTCCAAGCCGGGGCTGTTAACCGGAATTGACAGACCATACTATGAACGAGCGTATCCTGAAACAGCAGTTGTTTATGGAATATACCCGTTAAATAAGAAACCTGATATCGGAAAACTGAAACCAATGAAACAGTCAACGGGGATAAATTGTGTAGCAGAACGAATAATAGAGCATTTTACAAATGCATGTCGAGGAAACAAATTGACTGATTTACGACGTAGCAAAATCAACCAGTGGGAACTAACCGTAAAAGAGCGTGGAGCAACCATCAGCGACATAGCGAGATTAGAAACATCGCTGAGATTTCCAATAACCGTTACAACGATAACCGGTGAAGTATTATACGAATCAAAGTACAAATCAAATGGGGCCCCAATCAAAATTATTGATCATAACGAACATGCGTGGACGCCCGCGATCACAGTGTTTCCACGGGATAGAACGGTAAAGTATGTCCCGGGGGAATTTATACAAGATGGTTTTCTCGCGGAGAGGAAACTATTTGATGCTATCGCTTATTTGTGTAAAAACGACCCTGTATCAGTGTGGTTACTTCGCAGCGCTGATACCTTTGATCAGTTTGTAAGACCAAACGGTGAATTATATCGCACTGAAGCATTTCACAACAAGATGAAAAAAACCGCCATGGAATTTGAAGAGCATGATGAACAACTGCTAACAAATTGTTTTACGATTCCATCGGTTGCGGCTCATGTTGCAGCGAGGAAAAATGCGTGGAGTTCGACGCGCAAGGAATTTCTACCGGATGTACAATCCAGTTGTTTGGAATACTATCACGGTGGACTATGGAACACTAAATACAACCGCGACGCTATGATCTCGGTTGATATGGTTGCCTGTTATCCAGCGAGTTTTCTCGGGTATGGATCCGCCGCTGAGTATTTCAAACGATTTGGACACCCCAGACATGAAATGACTCGTGTTGCTATTAATGGACCACTGCCTGATTTTGATTTAACCGGATTCGCTCGCATAGTATCATTTGAGTTTGCGGCAGGACTTCATCGCTGTTGCTATATTTGGATCGGTAGACACATGGCTGAAAAGAAGTGGCTGCCAATAGCGCTGCTACGGTATATGATTGATTGTAAAATGCTAATTTCGTTGATTGTCAGTGACGCGATTATATCATACCGAGCGCAGACTGAAGTCTGGTTACCAGAACCGGAGCGTCTAGATAGCATAATTGACGAATCCAGAAAACACATCGATGCCGACGAGGAATATATCGTCGAATGGTCCAGGAGGATATTCAACCAACGAAACCACGAGGCAAAAGATCTCGGTAGAAGAATAATCGGTAAGTTCACACAAGGTGGAAAAAACTGCGACTACAAACGATATTGCTCACGGCTGATTATAGATGACGCAGAATATGATTTCGTAATCAAGGACGCAGTGGCGAAAAATAGATACGTGAACTGCGAAACAGCTTTCTTGTCCAATGGAACAAGGTTGGGTACAGTTGTTACCTACAGCGATGGAGACAGCCCGGCATACCCGCATTTGAGGGCGTCTATGCTGGGTTACGCCGCTATCAATTTATTCTCGATGATAAATAGATTTCCTAACACCGCCGTTAGAGTAGCCGTTGATTCGTTTTATGTTGACGTAGCGTATAAGGAAAACGTAGCCGAGTTTACTAGTCCGGACGAGAGTTGGGGTACATGGAGAATTAAAAATGAAATACGACGCGATTATTCCCCGTCAGCAGATGTCGCCGTTGAAAACAATTACCTACGCGGTGATAAATTGTCAGAATGGTCTAATGCACCACCGTGTTCTGATCCAATTTGTAGACACAAGACGGTTTATTTAAGCGGCTGTGGCGGGTCAGGAAAGACGACTCGGGCAATTGAATTATTTCGAACGCGGACAAGTATAATCGTGCTTACACCGACCCATAGACTAGCGCGAGAGATAAAACAACGAAATGTTGACGCCGTTACTTATCACAGCTTTTTTCGATACAGCGGCGGTGAGTGGACTCCTGATCGAATGGGTGAAAAATTTATTCCTGGGGTTATCATCTGGGATGAGATATGTACTGTTTCGTTAGATACTTTACAAATGTTTCTTGATTGGTTGTTGCTCGCGAATACAGCGGTGGTCATGTGTGGCGACCATGGCCAACCACCACCATTTGTCGGCGGGGGTCCACATGATTGGTTAAAGGGTTTTGTGGACTATTATGAAGAAACCGATACTGATTACCGGGCACTTGATGAACAACTGCGCGAGATTAAAGAATTAATCAGATTACAGCCGGATAGAGTTCAGTGTGAAATAATCCGCGAGGTAATTCCGGAAACGCCGTTAAATGAATTCTGGGAAACATGGAGACCAAACGATTTGATTGTAGCGAGCAGAAAGATAGTCAGAGACACACTTCAGCGGAAGTTGTTTACGTTGCATAAGGAAAAGTTTCCAACGCGTCCAGTGCCGTTATGTTATAGACCCGCGGACACACGGCGGCAGAACATTGAAGTTGAGATTCCAGGCCGGACAGAAAAACAAATTCTCGTGCTGAATGATATTGTGCTCGTTGATATCAGCGTCGTCGAGGACGCGCTACGTGCTAATAAATCCCCGTGGACGCTAGGATACGCAACAACAATACATTCCTCGCAGGGACTAACCATCACGGACACAATTGTTTGGATGTTTGATAATCGCATCGAATGGTCGAATCTAGTCTATCTTGCAGTGTCCCGAGTACGGAGGATAAATCAGCTTCGAAGAATTGTTATTGACGGAGTCAGTGACGGAGTCACCAACGACAACGACATCATCGATGCAAGCGTCATTGATAGAAAACTCTCGGGTTACCGCCAACAGGATAAAAAAAAAAACAGCGGCGTTTTGATATTGATGCCGAATTAATAATTGCGTTACGACAACAACAGAATAATCACTGCGCGAGTTGTAATTGTATAATGAGTTGGCGCTATTCGGATAAAGACGCTCGCCAATTTACCGTGGACAGGATCGATAACAGTCTTGGTCATGTCAAAAACAATGTGAGATTGACCTGTCTTGAGTGCAATAGACGCAACGGCGCTAGTTAAGACCACGCGGGGGTAATTGAGTATCGTCAGGTATCACTTGTAGTTGCTCGCGTGTAAACCCCCGCTGCGGGGCAGTTGAATCCAGTCTATAGATCGGTGGTCTACCAGTTGATCGTGTTATCGTTGATATGTTATGTGTGGTAACACTCCAGATAGGATCAGTAGCTCTTTTTTTACCGCCTTCAAGCTCTCCTGGTTCATATAGATATCTCACGGTAACATCGCCGAGAATCGGCTTGGAAACGCTATCTATTTTTGATCTTCCGGGTATATACTCGTATTTAATCGCGTCGCTGGGCTTCATGTTGATTGCTCGGGTAATCTCGTTATTTAACGCTGCAATTACGCCTGGCAACCTTTTGACCCATTCACGAGATCGTTTTTCTTGGATGAATTCCTTCGCGTATTGATATCCAAATAACCGTTCAGCAAGAGTCCGATTGAATCGTTCAACAATTGCCTGATCACGATGTAGCGCAGTATGACCTCGTCGTACCGCGACGCTATGATGTTTCAGCGTTGATAAAACAGCGCCGCGAAATTCACTACCGGGATCAACTTGTAATAGATTTGGCCAGCGCAGAGGACCTCTTCGATAAATTCTTTCAAACGCAGCGGCTACTTCAGTTGCTGACTTTGTTTTTAACGGCTCCGCTTGTTTGTATCGACTCACAACATCAACTACGGTTAGCGCGTATTTGTAACCGTTGTCATGCGGCAAAAATAGTATATCAGCCTGATGAACTTCATTAGGTACGCTGACATCAAAGCGCGAGAAGTTGATTTGTTTAGGCGGTGGTAGATAAATTTGCCATATAGCCTGTTTGGATAACCAATTAGCCGCAGTGGCCTTTGTTACCTTTGCAGCGCTTGCAAGCTTACCAATTGCGGCCTTCCCCTTCCAGTATCCTCTCGGAGAATAATAGATGGATTCCATGTTGTTATTAATTACCAGCGCCCATCATTAATTTACCTTTCATAGCCGATTTTACCAACCATGAAGCCAATTTTTCTTTGACGGATTTATCAGGAATAGCATTTAACGCGTGAATTAATTTTACGTCCGCGATATGACGCTGTTGCAGATCGCTACTTTTGTAAGCAACATCATGAGCATGACACGCCTTATCGATAGCATTTATTGGGTACTCACCGGGTTTGGGTTGATTTTGATCATCGAGTCTGATATCTAATCGTGTTCCGGGGCCACAGTAGCTATATCCTGGGAGGTGTTTTTCTCCTGGATACTTTGCCCACGGGGTTCCGGGGAGTTTTGATAACTTGGCTGCAATATCACCTCCTCGATTTTTTTTAAAACATCTCCGAGTCTAATAGAAATAAATCTAAATTTCTTTATACCGCATTGTGCACACTTGCCAGTAAGCGCCGATCTGTTATTTCTTGTTGTAACGGTTGTCATATCATTTGTGCCAGTACGCACTCTACACTTTACACAATATAGATCCATAATTTATGTATAGAGACATGAATATAATTGACTTTTCAGCGACTAAAACAAGAGAACCAGTTAAGCATGTTGCAGCGTTACCAAACTCGATCCGGATGATTATCATCGGACCATCTGGATCCGGCAAGACGCAATTACTACTTAATTTAATAATGAGATGGATGAAGTGGGATAAGTTGTATTTAATCGCCCCTAGCGTGGATGATCAACGATGCTACGAGGTGTTGAAAGATTTCAACGAGAATGCATCAGCGATCGCTAAAAAAAATGTCATCGAGTTTATTACAGATATCAATGATGCACCAGGTATCGATGATATTGATGGCGACGTTAACAATCTAGTCGTGTACGATGATGTTATGTTAGACAATCAAAAAAACCCAGCTAGGATATTTTCCAGAGGCAGGCATAAAAACACTGACGTGATATATGTCACTCAACGGTATACTCAGATTCCAAAAGTAATCAGAGACAACTGTAATATTCTTGCTGTATTCAACGGCGTTGATACACACACGCTACGAAATATTTGGCAAACATGGTGCGGCGGTGACATGGACTTTAATGGTTTTCGAAACTTTTTTAGTCATGCTCAGTCGACCCCACATGGATTCGTAACGATAAATTTACATGATCCTCGGACACGATATCGTATCGGACTTGACCAAATATTCGGTTGGTTGTAAATAATTTTCATTGTAAATAACCACTTAGCAGCAGGGGGGGGCGATGACATCGACGCGGTCGTCGATGTGCTTACCGGACGCTGACGACGCTGGGATCGGCGCGCAGAAGGTGTTAATTAAACCAAATGACGTCCGGACGATCCCCTCGACGACGACGTCGTTTTTTTTTTACCAGGCGCTGACGACACCGGATCCGCTGAGTGCAGAAAGTATTAATTAAGCCAAATGACGATTGGACAAAATGTCGGATTCGCCCCCCCCCCCTGCTGCTAGGTGAGGTATTTACTTCCTCGTTGATTTCATCGCTGACAGTGTCATCGCTGACAGTGTCAACAGACATACAATGTTTATAATAAACTTGGCTGCGATATCACTGCCTCGCTTTTTTATACCGCATCGTTCACACTTGCCTGTAAGCGCTTGTCGATTATTTTTTGTTGTAATTGTTGTCATATCCGCAGTTGGGGTATGTGCTCGGCATTTCAAAGCGACGAGAGCCAATCAAACATAACTCAGTGCTACCAAATTCAATTCGAATGATTATTATAGGTCCATCTGGGTCGGGTAAGACACAGTTGTTACTTAATTTAATAATGAAGTGGATGAAGTGGGATAAATTATATTTGATAGCACCATCAGTGGACGATCAGCGATGTTATCAGGTATTAAAAGATTTTAACGAAAGTGCAAAACCGATAAGTGAAGAAGATGTTATTGATTTTATAACTGATATTGATGAAGCACCGAGTATCGATGATATTGATGGGAGTATTAATAAATTAGTCGTGTACGATGATATCATGCTGGACAAACAATCAAACCCTGCCAGGATATTTTCACGTGGCAAGCATAAAAACGTTGATGTGATTTATGTAACTCTACGGTATACACAAATACCAAAAGTGATCAGAGCTAACTGTAACGTTCTTGCGGTATTTAACGGCGTTGACGCACACACGCTACAAAATATTCATCGGACTTGGTGCAGCGGTGACATGGACATAAATAAATTTAGAAATTTCTTTAGTCGTGCTCAGGCAAAACCATACGGATTTGTAACGATAAATTTATATGATCCTCGGTCACGGTATCGAGTTGGGTTAGATACAATTTTTAATTAGAAATCCTGAAGGATTAAAAATGTTTACATTTCTAGCAGCAGAGAGACTAGGCCACCAAGTGTTTCGTCTAGTAGACCCCGGAATCAAGAAGTATTTTTACAGTTAGTTATTTTTCATGAAATAACTCTTCTAGTCAGCAGAGAAGGCTTATTTATCATAGTTTTCTGAATAGAGGGTTTATTTTGTGAAATAAGACCCTCTATCAAGAGTGTTCTCGATAGAGGGTTCTGTTGGACGGAATAGTTGGTGGGCTCAGTCTCTCTGCTGCTTTAGCTATCCAAATTAGAGAAAACCTTTGCTTGGGAATGGAAATGGAATTTAAATATTTCTAAATAATATAAAATAAATTTTATTCTTTTCTTTTAATTAAAAAAAATGTATATTATCCAATCATAAGAAAACCTGGAAACAAATTTGACACAAATGCTGTACTTCCATACAATCTTTAGGAAACAAACAAAATAGCAAATACACATATAGCATACACAGGACATAGGAGACCCTTAGCAAAGGTCACACGGTACTAATGGTATTAAAAAACTGTGAACCAGCCTGAAAATGAGTGAACATAAAATAGAGTATATATGGGTTGGCTGACCAGGATTGGTTAATAATGTAAGCTATGTTGTAGGAAAAAGAATCTTGTGAGAGCTTATCCTAGTTGTAAGTGAAACAAAATAGAAACGTTGTGTTATTGATGAATTTCAGTCCTTTAACAGTCTTGAGTTTGGAACACTCATTACTAGAATTAGCACCTGACGCTTTGGTGCGGAATTGAAAGCACATGTTTCAAACACATGCAGGTCCAGAAAATGCCGCGGCTCATATCCTTTCCTCTACACAGAAGCTGACATCCATGTTTCATCTATACTGATAAGTATAGGGTTGATAATGAACACTCAAAAATGTTAAGTTATTGAATTTTTAATATAATGGTGTTTGCATAGGCTTACTATGGAAACTGAATTAATACCGTGAGTCCTATAAGGGAAGGGAATTCGACTAGGAAATTCAAACCTAGATTGGAGTAATAACCCATAGAATACAATAGGGAAAAAAATACCCCATCAAAAATTTGTATTTAAATAAATTTTTGCTCAAAATTCCGTTGGAAAAAGAATACATACACAACGCACGTTAGGGGGATACATAAACACATGAAAACACTTCTATTTCGGGGTGGGGGTGGGGGATGGGGTCTCGCTACCAAAAAAAAGTAACAGTTATAATCCAGTGTTTTCAGGTAAATTATTTAATTTAAATAAAGCACAAGAACACAAGCAACTCTGTTCTGGCGAAGAGAGTATGTAAAATAGGTATCCCACATTCTATATTGATAGGTATCCCATATTCTATATTTATATGTATCCCACATTCTATATTAATAGGTATCCCACATTCTATATTAATAGGTATCCCACGTTCTATATTAATTGGTATCCCACATTCTATAGTAATATGTATCCCACATTCTATATTAATAGGTATCCCACATTCTATATTAATAGGTATCCCACATTCTATAGTAATATGTATCCCACATTATATAGTAATAGGTATCCCACATTCTATAGTAACATGTATCCCACATTATACTGTAATAGGTATCCCACATTCCAGGGGTCCCGCCACCAAAAGTAAGTTACAGTTATAATCCAGTGTTTTCAGGTAAATTATTTAATTTAAATATACAACACAAGAATCTCAAGAAACTCTGTTTTGGCGAAGAGATTATGTAAAATAGATATACCACATTATATATTAATAGGTATCCCACATTCTATAGTAATAGGTATCCCACATTCTATATTAATAGGTATCCCACATTCTATAGTAATAGGTATCCCACATTCTATAGTAATAGATATCCCACATTCTATAGTAATAGGTATCCCACATTCTATATTAAGAGGTATCCCACATTCTATAGTAATAGGTATCCCACATTCTATATTAATAGGTATCCCACATTCTATAGTAATAGATATCCCACATTCTATATTAATAGGTATCCCACATTCTATAGTTAATAGGTATCCCACATTCTATAGTAATAGGTATCCCACATGCTATATTAATAGGTATCCCACATTCTATATTAATAGGTATCCCACATTCTATAGTAATAGGTATCCCACATTATATATTAATAGGTATCCCACATTCTATATTAATAGGTATCCCACAGTCTATAGTAATATGTATCCCACATTATATAGTAATAGGTATCCCACATTCTATAGTAACATGCGTCCCACATTATACTGTAATAGGTATCCCACATTCCAGGGGTCCAGCCACCAAAAGTAAGTAACAGTTATAATCCAGTGTTTTCATATAAATTATTTAATTTAAATATACAACACAAGAATCTCAAGAAACTGTTTTGGCGAAGAGATTATGTAAAATAGCTACATAACATTATATATTAATAGGTATTCCACATTCTATAGTAATAGGTATCCCACATTCTATAGTTAATAGGTATCCCACATTCTATAGTAATAGGTAATAGTAGTGAAGTGGGGCACCCTAGCCTCAATGGAAATTAGCATTACAGGACCCCTTGGGCAAACCTAGCCTCAATGGAAATTTAACATGGGAAAAAATCATGGGCAAACCTAGCCTCAAGGGAAATTTAACATGGGAAAAAATCATGGGCAACTCTAGCCTCAAGGGGAATTGAACATGGGAAAAAATCATGGGCAACTCTAGCCTCAAGGGGAACTGAACATGGAAAAAAAAATCTTGGGTCTGTTGAGCGACAAGGGAAAATGGAACAGGGTCGGGACCCTATTTTAATAAGGTCCCGACCTGATGGGTGTATGGAAATGGAACATACGAAAATTGAAACAGGGAGGGGTCTCTATATTTTTAAACAAAAAAAAGGAAACAAAAAAAAAATAGGGTAGGCAATTGAAAGTCTATCTCTTTTCGAGAAATGTGGGTGGCCCTGAAAAGGGCCTTTGGGTTTATGTTAATATGCCCTTAACATAAAGAGCATCTGCAGCATCTTCTTCTTCTTAGGCTTCGTCGAATGGTAGGTCCATAAACTAAAACTCTTTTCAGGCATCCTTGCCTCTCCACGTAAATCCTACGTATCCATAGGCTTGTGTCGGTCCTACGGACAACTGCCCACTTGGATCGGACATACATGGGTATGTCCGTCCTGAACATCATCGTTGACACAAACGTTGAAGAGTGCACATCGGTCCACATGTTGAGGCGCCGAGAACAGGTGAATCAATGCAGTGAACTGCACTTATTTATAGGGAGAGAAAGGATTGAAACGGATTGAGTTTGTTGACCAATCCAAACACGCGTTACAAAATTCAGTCAGCCCACGTCCAATCCGAAGAGAGCAGTCTGTGACGTCACGTAGTCTATATAGATTCGCTAGCGCATGTGTGCAGTCAATTCATGCGACAGTTATTCAACATGACGGAAACTCAGAAAACGATCAATTGGGGTGCACCGACGGTGGAGACTACCCAAGGGAACCCGGACTTACTTTCAGAAGAGGTGAATTGGGATTTTGTGGATTTTCTTACCTCGCAAGAATTTGTTCCGGAACCTTCGTCACCTTCTTCATTACCGCACGTGGAGAATTTTAGACAGAGACAGAAAGAAGAATTGGAGAAATTTATACAACGACAAAAGGAAGCGGAACAAGCTTTTCTTCTACAGCAACAGCAGTAAGAAGAAAGGTAAGAAAAAAACAACAAGGAAAAGAAGTAGCAGCAAAGAAACAAGGGTGTGAAAATCAAACGGTCACGGTACTGTTAGACATTTTAGCGGAGTTAAGAAGTCTGAAACAAATGTATCAGACTTCTTTATCACGACCGAAGAGAATACGACCTTCCCGAGCTAAACACTCCAACCCTGAGACTAAGCCTATCGTGCCACCCTTAGTGATTTCAACCAAATCATCATCATCAACAGTACGCAGTCCAGAAGTAGGCCTCGGCCGTGGCAAAGGCTTAAGACAGTTACAGTTGATTGCTTAAACTCACCCCTACACCAAAAAAGTCCCTTTTCAGGGCCACCCACGTCTCTCGAAAAGAGATAGACTTTCAGTTGCCAATAACTCAAAAAAAAACAACAAACATTTTACCCCTATCGTACGTGTCTGTGTATGAGTGTGTGAGTGTACGTTCTTATTTTAAAATCAAAGCTCAAAGACACTTACCTTTTTATACCTAATTTATTCTTTTATAAATATTTACAATCCAATTCACAATTCACAACAAATCACTTTAAAAAGTTTATAGACTTCTTCTGTCTCATTGTTCACTCTCTCTGTTTTTTGAATTTCTTCACCGTCACAGTCTTTTCCTCCTCGTCCTTCTCACTTTCTTCCCTTCTTCTTTTCTTCTCCTGTTTCTTTTTCTTTGCCTCTTGTAAATAGAATTGTCTTCTTTCTTCCTCTTCTTCCTCTGAAGAATCCCTCTCTTCTTCTGACTCCTTTTGTTTCTTTTTTGGGCAATCTGGAGACCAATGTCCTTTTTCTTGACAATAATAACAGGTATCTTGACTTTTGTCTTTTCTAGCCCTTTTTTTCTTTCTTGACGGTCTGGACACTCTGAAGACCAATGCCCTTTCTTCTGACAGATATAGCAAGTATCTTGACTTTTATCTCGAAAGGAAGGAGAGTAGTCCGTCGGCTGGTCTGAAGAGAATTTTCTAATGACCCCTCGCAAAGCTCTGATGAAATGTTCTATCTGTCTAGTCTCTTCCATCGTTGTGCTCGGTTAGAGAGTGAAATGAATAGTGAAAGGACAAGACACACACCCTTTTATACACGCTGGTCTGCTAGGACTATAAATTAGGCCATGGTATTTAAACTTTAGTCATTTGACGTTTTTCTATCAAGATGAAACGAGCCAATTCATTTGAGAAGAAAGAAGAAGAAAGTATGAGGCAGAAACGTGATCTATCGCCTCGTACCAGAGCTGAAGTCTTGGCACAAATTCATGCCAGTGATTTTGAAGAGGAGATGAGTGAACCAGAATCCAAACCCTCTAAGCAACGTTCACCACCCTTAGTTAACCCTGAAAAGTACTATGACATTCGAGAGACAGAAAAACGTTCCTCTAGAAAATTTAGAACCACGGCTTACAAATACACGGTGAAGTTTAAAGATTTCAAGGCCGACGTACTCTTAGAGAAAGCAGAAGGGTTCATCACTGGGGTGTGGGATTCTTTACTCACAACACTCAAGCGACAATGTCAACCCAAAGAACACGATCGCTTGAGACTTTCCATACAACACGACGGTTTGAAATCCCCTGTTTGGATCGAGTTTAGCAGCCCTGCAGAATTGACCGCTTCCAAAGTCATGGACAAGATTCAACACGTACAACAATCCAATGACCAGTTTGACATCACCGATGGAAAAGCCACATTGGACATGACCCACGTCTCTCCTCCTCAAGGGACTGGACGCAAAAAGATGTTATTGGTGGACGAGCTTCGCAGCACCAAGACAAGTCTCGTCCGAATGCACAATTCTCAAGACCAGATGTGTTTAGCCAGGGCCATCGTGGTGGGACGAACCTATGTCAACAAGAACGACACGGCAGAATGGAAAAGAGCCTGGAAAACTATTCGACAATCGGATCGAGCCAAACAACGAAACGAAGCAGAACTCCTGTTACAACAAGCTGGCTTGCCCAAAGACAAACCCTGTGGCATTCCTGAAATGCAAAAATTGCAAGATGCCCTAGCTCCACGCTACACCTTGAAAGTGCACCCTCAAGAAATGCGTGGGCCTCTGTTGTTTCGAGGGAAAGACTTTAAGGATGGAAAATACATTCATGTCTATCATCACGATGAACATTTCGATACCATTACCACTATCAACGGATTCCTGGGATACAGTTATTACTATGAGAAATGTGACTATGGCTATAACAATCGAGAGCAACACAAACATTGTGGATCGAAATGCTCAGGATGTTTGGCCTCTCCACCCTGTCAGAGCGAAGGACAAGAACCAGTGCATTGTTTCACTTGTCTGCGTGCGTTTGTCAGCCCTGCCTGTTACCAACAGCATTTGAAGACGCAAGGTTCACAGAAGAAATGCGCTTGTCAACTGCTGAGATTGTGCCTCACGTGTGGACAAGGCATATGTACCAATAATACCAAGGCACACGTATGTTTAGGAAAGAAAAAATGTCACATTTGTCATCACATCGTGGACTTGGAACACCAATGCTACGTGCAAAAATACTAACCCCAACCAGAGAAAGAGGATGGACACAAGAAGAAAGGCAATTTCATCTTTTTCGATTTCGAATGCATGCAAGAGACCGGCATTCCCACTCCTAATTTCTGCGTGGCTCATCGAGCGTGCGAAAAGTGCATTCAAGAACCTATCGTGAGTCATTGCCCTTACTGCAGTAAGATTCCTGGAGGGCGTGAAAAAATCTTTCGGGGACCGAACACGCTAGCCGATTTCGCACAATGGGTCTTAGACCCAATCGACAAGACGTGGAGCCAAGAGGACATCAAACGTTACGGAGATTGGCATCGTCATGCCACGGTGATGGCTCACAAAATCTCCGGATACGATGGACAGTTTCTTCTCAGATACTATACGGAACATGGCACCGAGCGTCCTAAAGTGACTTTGAACGGAGCCAAAATCATTTTCATGCAAGTGGGACAAGTACAGTTTAAAGATTCGATGAGTTACTTGGCCATGCCTTTGAGTCGAATGCCTAAAACGTTTGGAATGACAGAAATGGCTAAAGGTTATTTTCCTCACTTTTTCAATACGGAAGCCAATCAACATGGCGTTCTACCCCATTTGCCTGAGGCTCACTATTACGACCCTGACAACATGCGTACCGAACAACGAGAAGATTTCTACGCTTGGTACCAGGCTCACGCCTCCGACCCTTTCGACTTTCAGGAAGAAATGCTAAAGTATTGTCGTTCCGACGTGGACATTTTACGGCGTTGCTGTGGAAAATTTCGAGAACTGTTCATTGAACACGGAGGGGTCGATTCTTTGAAAGAAGCTTGCACCATTGCCAAAGCGTGTTCCTTAGTGTACCGCCAACGATTCATGCCTGAAAACACCGTGGCTGTCATCAGTCCTCAATCGACCAACTATGTCAAACGTCAATACTCGGTCAAAGCCCTACGCTGGTTACATTACTTGTGCGACAAGGAAGACAAGTGGATTCAGCATGCCCGCAACGGAGGGGGCGAAAAGAGCATCGGAACGCATTCGGTCGATGGCTGGGACTTAGAAAACCCGAAGATCGTGTACGAGGTTAACGGTTGCTTATTTCACGGATGTCCCGTCTGTTACCCTGATCGTAGCACTAAAATTCAGTTTTTACAACGAACCATGGAAGACTTGTACCAGGCCACTTGTCACCGGCGCCTAAAGTTAGAACAGGAAGGATACCAAGTGGTGGAACTGTGGGAACACGAGTACGATCACCGTTTGAAAACCGATCCCGAGTTTAAACGCCTCGTGGAAAGTTACCAGTTCATGGACCCCCTGAACCCGAGGGATAGTTTGTACGGAGGAAGGATTAATGCCACCTGTTTGCTGTACCAAGCTGACGAAGAGAAAGGAGAAGAAATCAAATATTTGGACGTGTGTTCGCTGTATCCCTACATGTGCAAATATTGTCGCTTTCCTGCAGGGCACCCACAATTGTTCACGGAACACATCGACCTGAAAAACATTCGACAATACGAAGGCTTGATCAAGTGCAAAGTTTTGCCTCCCATGCACTTGTACCATCCCGTGTTACCTCACCATTGTCAAGGCAAACTGATGTTTCCTTTGTGCCGTACTTGTGCCGAAACGTGCAACCAAGATCAACCTTGCCAGCACACCCAGGAAGAACGCGCCTTGACGGGGACGTGGGTCAGCGTAGAATTGTTCAAAGCTCTGGACATGGGATATCAACTGTTAGAAGTGTACGAAATTTGTCACTTTCCCAAGACACAACAATACCACAAAGGTGACCCCACGCAGAAAGGCATTTTCGCAGACTACGTGGATGCCTTTTTGAAACTGAAACAAGAAGCCAGCGGCTATCCTTCCTGGTGTCACACTCCCCAAGACCAAAAGACATTCAAAGAGAAATACTGGGCACAAGAAGGCATCTCTTTAGATCACATCGAGAAAAACGAAGGCAAGCGATCGTTTGCCAAAGTGATGTTAAATTGCTTGTGGGGAAAAATGGCACAACGACCGTGTTTACTCAAGACGGAATATTTGACCCAAACTTTCCGCTATTTCCAGATGATTCACGACAGAACCAAATTCATGAAACACGTGGACGTCGTTCGCGAGAATTTGATCTTGGTCAATTACGAAGAAGATCTGGACTTTGTACAAGACAACCCCTTTGGAAATGTCATTATTGCGGCTTACGTGACAGCTCATGCTCGCTTAAAATTGTACGAAGCTTTAGAACTGTTAGGGGAACGTGTCCTGTACTTTGACACGGACAGTTGCATTTACATCCATCACCCGAGTCAACAGCACCCTGACATCGAAGGAGACCGTTTAGGAGCCTGGACAGACGAGCATCCCGACGACAAGATTCTAAGTTTCGTCAGTGGTGGTCCCAAAAATTACGGCTACGAATACCGGGACAAACAAGGAGAAGTGCACACGACGTGTAAAGTGAAAGGATTAACTCTGAATTATCGTACCAGTCGTGTGGTCAACTTTGGGGTATTGAAAGAAGCCTTGCAGTCTAGAGAAGATGAACACTTTAAAGTGATCACCTATCAACCGAACAAGATTGTACGTTTAACCACTCACCACATCGTCAGTCGACCCTTGGAAAAAGTCTATCAAATCGTGTACCAGAAGCGAGTGCGACTTCCCAATCATTTTACCTTACCGTATGGACATGTCGGTATAAAACATTGGCTGTTAGAGGATAGCCACCAGAAGGATGACTTCACCACAGCAAGAATCCAGTGAGAACTCCAAGCTCAAACCCTACCATTTTCCGGTCTTCTTACCTGACTATTGTGATTGTGCCCGTCGATTGGACACGTTTCAAGCATGGCCTACGGATAGGGAAGGATTACCTTCTTCGCATGTTTTAGCTAGAACAGGATTTGTCTACTTGGGACCTGAGACTGGATTGGGATACGAAGTACAGTGTTTCGCTTGCGGACTGAAGTTACGAATGGATCTATGTATCTATAAAGATTCAGCTATTCTGGAACATACTCGATGGTCTCCGCACTGCCCCTACCTTTCTATGGCCTTTCCACCCATCACACTACGGTACAATTATGATGGTACCTTAGAGACGGTACCTTCCAAAACTAGACACAAAAAAGGAACGATGTACCAGCCTGAGACTGCATTGCGACTAGTATGAAAAGGGTTATGGTCAAGATCGATAGTTCATTGTGACTACCAAGACCAAGCGAACAGGATGAATACTTTCAGAGAAACACAAAACAAGTTTAGACAGGCACAATTCAAGTTTGGGGCTTCTGAAGTGGAATTTGATTGTGAGCCTTGCGATGGGAACGATGCTGTACGTTGTGACCTTAGCGATGCCGTAAAGCATCATGGGAACTTTGTTCTCACTACCCCTATAAAGGAGAGTGATGCTGTCGTGTCAAACCTGAGGGATGCGAAAGCGATGCCGCTCGTCCTCTTGGACACTTTACTGGGTTTCGTTTTAAAGGTGAATGTTTACCTTCACGTCTACCTCCCTACGGATGTCATCCAGCCCTGAGCAAACTCCTGTCCATGTCACCCAACCCTCATCGAAACGAACCTGTGAAAGACGAATATTCGTTTCCTGTGCGTTTGTCGGAATGCTGCGACTTTGAAAATCGTCTTCAATCGTTCAAAGGAAAATGGCCTAAGTATCTGGGAGGACCGACCCCCGAAGAATTAGCCAGAGCCGGATTTTTCTACTTGGGCGAAGGGGATAAAGTCAAGTGCTTCACTTGCGCTGTGTCACTTCACCACTGGGAACCGCAAGATTCGGCCTACCTAAAACATGCTCGTTGGTCACCGAATTGTCATTACTTACCCTTCGTGGGACCGAGACATTGATGGAACTTACCATGTCGTTGAAGAAGAAACCAGATTGGTTAGGAATCAAATGTTGGACATCACTGAGACCAGTATTTAAACTTCATTTCAAAAACGATATTGAATCATTACTTAAAGAACTGCAAGAGAAGATTTACAAGGAAGTTTGGCAGGGACTTGCCAGAGTGAAATCTCAATGGGTCACTGTAGAACGTTTGTGTCGAGAAATTCATAAGAGGAAAGTGAAAAAAGTCAACCAGTGTGTTAGATTTCTTTGGGTCAAGTGTTCATTCGTCTTATTATATTACTCTAGACCGTTTACATCAAAAGAGTTCAGTGAGATTCTTGGACGTTACCCTGAATGGCAGTGGTCAGAAATTACTTACTATGTGGATTACTTTTGCTCTAGGAGAAGATTGTGAATTGTACGGACTGACCTATTCATGCATACTTTACAAGAGAACATTCGTGCTTTGCCTGTGGAGTTGAGAGAACGCATTTACCGAGAACTGATGAAAATACAAGTGAAACGCAAACGCAAAGTTATTCATCCGTTTTTAAATTATGCTCTGTTCCAAAGTATAAGAAGACTGATTATGAGTGGATATTACATCAGGCACAAAGGTAAACGAGGCTATTGGCCACCACCCAAGGATTCCAAAAACAGTGTATATACTTATGGATACTTTACAAGAGAACATTTTGGGCTTGCCTGTGGAGTTGAGAGAACGCATTTACCGAGAGCTGGTCAAAATACAAGTCAAACGTAAAGAACAGTTGCATCCGTTACGTCACCGGTGTTTGAACCACTGGTACCTGAATGGTATAAAAGAACTGATTCGTCAGAAATTGTTTCAGTGGACAGACCTTGTTCAACACTTTCAGTTAGTGAATGAACTAAATGTTCGTAATTTTGGTTACTTCGAGATTCACCTAGAGCAACGTATTGAGGAAGACGTGTTAAAGGATTACCAACATATTTTACATGGAATCTGCTTAGCGGAAGATGAAACATCTAAACAAACTCTGAAGTGTAGGTTACAGTATGCAAGATTTAGATTCCCTACTGGAGAACAAAGATGTCTAGTTAGAAAGTACCTTTATTGCTTCCGAAATAAAGAGACTATAAAATCAGGAATCCATGCCACGGCTTATGTAACAAGTGATTGAACAGATTCCGTAGAAGGAACTCAATGACCATATTCAAACCGTAGATCATTACCATCAATTATTACAAGAACTGTATCCATTCAGTATGTGTCGACGCATAGCATGTGTCTTAGTGACTTGTTTTCTGGGATTTCGTTTACCAGCCGATTCCTTGTGGACTCTTTACGAACAGTACTTAAAACTCAAATGTCCTTAAATGGTCACGAGAGACTCCTTTTGCTCAAAGCCTTAGGTTTTCATCTGGATACTTCTCGACCTCTACGGGAAAAAAAGATTCGCCAACTTTTAGCTACCCAAGACGTGTATGACGATGTGTCTGTAGCTTGTGACTTACACTCCCACTGGACAGATGTCCATGACTGGAAAAATGGGGGTTTTGAGGCTTGGACCCAAGAAGTGGCCCAGTATGCACGAGAGTTGTTCAAGGAAAAAAGTTACTTTTCAACCTGTGTTAGTGACAGTGCCAGAAGAACCCGTCACCCAGGACAGGACTGTCGTGGACATGCCTGAAAGACCCTTTCGGGAGGACACTTGTGTGACCTTAACCCCTATAGAACTGGTCAGAACATTACCCAAAACATGTTGTACAGACACTTGTGTTTATTCCACGTTAATGGTTTTGATGTGCCTTTTATCGTTGTACTTAAGCGTTTGGTTTTTATGTATTTTTGTCTTTCGTGTTCATGTTTAAAACATTCAATAAACGTGTTCTGAAAAAGTATATAAACTCTTGTCTTGTGTGTTTTCGTGTCACAAGTGACATTCCTAACACTATGGCTACCTCTGCTGTCTCTGTTCCCTCTTCCTCCACTGTCAAAGTCATCGACGAACACTTAGATCGTGCCAGTTGGGAGGCTTTGTATCTTCGCCATCCCTCTAACATGCTCATTGCTGGACCTTAGCGGTTCAGGCAAAACCGAATTCGTCAAACGTTTGATCGAGCATAAACATCATTTGATCGATCGACCACCTCAGCGCATCGTGTGGTGTTACAAAGAGTGGCAATCGGGTTACAGCCTCTTGCGAGAAAGTCAAGGCGATTCCATCGTGTTTGAGGAAGGCATTCCTAAAGAAGACGACGGCATCGTCTCTGACTCCCGTCAAACCCATTTGGTCATTTTCGATGACATGTTAGGAGAAGACGAAGAAGAAATTAAACTGTGGTTCACGCGCAAAGGGCATCATCGTAATGCCAGTGTCGTTTACTTCACCCAAAATTTGTTTCAACAAAGTAAAGCCCATCGCACCATCAGTCTCAATGCGCATTACGTGGTCTTGTTTAAAAGCCCTCGAGATAAATCGCAAGTGCAAGTTTTAGCCAAACAGTTAGGAACGTCTTGGCTGGCTCAGGCGTACGACGATGTCACTCAAACTCCACACGCCTATTTACTCGTCGATTTGAAACCTACGACCCCCGATGATTTGCGATTTCGTACCCAATTGTTTCATCACTGGGGCCAAGACGGAGGGCCTGTCCTGTACACGTCTCCGTCCTCGACTTAACTTCACTCAACAAAAAAATCTATAAAACCTCAGACACTTTTCGTCTGTCTCACACAGTTTGAAGATGACGTCCATTCAGTCGCATCTTCCCGTCAAATTGATTCGTGCCTTGTATGGCATCAGTCGAGAAAAAAATCCACTAATACGAGCTCGTGTCCTAGAAGTTAGTCTCAAAGAAGTCTTACGATGGTTCACGGTGACTGCACGTCAATTACTGCAAGGGATCATTCAGATTCCTCATCAAATCAAACGCTTTTTTGATCGAAACAAAGTCGCTTTGACCCAACTGGCCGATCCTCGCATCGACACTCAAACCAAAAAACAAATCATTTTGAAACCTGGAGGGAGCGGTACTCTAGGAGGGGTCATCATTCGCTCGCTCTTAAGATGGGATCCTAATGCCCCCAAACTTCTCCCCAAGAAAAAAGTCAAACCAAGCTCCAAGAAGAAGAAGAAAAAGACCAGGTCCTCAAAGAGACCCCTGTCTGCAAGAACTTCTCCAGTGACGGGACCCTCCTCTTACCAGACACCACCCCGGAAAAAGAAAAGAAGCCCCCAGAAAAAGAAGCAGAGATAAAGTCCCCAGAAAAGTCCACAGAAGAAAACTATTCGCAAGAGAGGCACTTCAGCCAGGACGCAACCTTACACTCGCAAACCACGCCCTGCCACGGCGGTAACCGCATCTTCGTCAACCTCAAGTTCATCCACTTCCCCGTTGATGACACCAAGAACTGAAGAGTACTTGGAGACGTTGATCACACCAAGAACTTCTCCGTTGATGACCCCAAGAACTTCCCCAGTGGCAGGACCCTCCAATTTAGTGGCAATGGCTGCTGCTCACAAAGTACCTGCTCCCAAAATCAAAGTTCAAGAAAGATCGGGCATGTTACAAAGTTTACTGGATTTGTCCAAGGAAGAACTGGCTCGATTTAGTCCGTTGCGTACCCCTGCACGACGTGTCATGCCTGTCCTGAAGTTGATACGACGTCAAGACAATCAGTGGCGACGCGTTCCAGTATAAAAAAGGTGTGTGACCAAGTACGGTATCAGTGTTTTGGTACTCCTGAAGATGTCACCCTCCAGAAAACATCCCTATTCTAAACAACCCGAAGGAAAGAAAAGGAAAGGACTGCCACCACGTTTAGTCAAACATGGGGACATGTTATCTGTCCTGTCCAAAGCTTCTCCACCCCTACGAAAAAAACTCATTCAAACAGCCTCCAAAGAGGTCATCGATACCGTGTGCGAATGTTGTTTGAACGTCTTGAAAGGCACGATCCCTTTGTCCAAACACCAGAAACAATGCTTAGGCAAACATCATCACGTTCTTCGCCAAATGGTTCAAAAGAAAATCCCCCTTCATCAAAAGAAGAAGATGTTGGTCCAACGTGGAGGAATTTTACCCCTCTTGTTAGGCCCCATACTGAAAGGAGTCTTGGGAACCATGTTGGGAGGACTGATGGGGGCAAGATTAAAAGACCCTCTGAAGTCCCAAGATCTCAGAATCGACCCCTGACAACCCCATGGAAGGACGAAAACTAGCTTTAGTGCCTTACAAACGATGGATGGAATACCATCGTTGGCAAGAACAACGCACCCCGCATTTACCTCCCAATCCCCATTTGAGCGAAATGTCCCAGTTACAACACGAATTGCAGTCCTTGATGGATCGCCAAGATTTGTCCGAAACAGAAAAATCGCAAAAGTACGGTCAACTCTTGCAACGACTGCAACTCTTTCACCAGAAAGCTTTAGACGAAACAGCTCTTCCCACTCTGAAAGATTTTAAGACCTTGATGAAAAGTCCAGCACCATCACCAGTACCACTACCATCACTACCAGTGACCAAGACAGAAAAAGGAGAAGAAGAAGAAGGGTTTCAAACTCCACCAGAAAAAGTACGCAAGTTAACAACACCACCTACCTCCAGAATTGGATGGATTAAAAAGATGATGACCGCCCCTTCTTCATCAGAAGAGGAAAAGAAGGTGAAGACAGAAGTGAAACAAGAAAAAATATCCCCTGTTCAGACATCCTCCTCCTCCTCCTCCACACCTATTGCCGGTCGCACACTCAAAGCATTACAATCCAGGAAAATACCCCAAGAGAAAAAGAGTAGCATCTTCCAAGAGTGGGTGCCTTATTAATAAACCAGAAAAAATGGAGAAGGTGTTAGCCATCATTTACTACGATCCCTCCCATCCTGCAGGTCACGCAGGAGTTCAAAAAATGTATCGTGGTACCAAAACGCGACTGAAAAGTATCCGTTTACCTCAAGTTCAACGATGGTTACAAGAACAAGCTACGTATACTTTACACAAACCCATTCGACGCAAGTTTTCCAGACGTCGCACCCGAGTGGAAGGCATCCATCATCAATGGCAAGCCGATTTAGTCGATGTCTCTCATTTGGCCAGCTACAATCGCGGCTAGAAATATTTGTTTTGTGTCATTGACGTCTTTTCCAAATTTGCTTGGGTCGTACCCTTGACTTCCAAATCGAGCAGTGAGTTAGTGCGAGCCCTGCAACGAGTGTTGAAACGAAGCGGTCGTCACCCTCTTCGATGGCAAACGGACAAAGGCACCGAATTTCTGAACCAAGCTTTCCAAAAAGAATTAAAGAAACGTGACATTCATTTTTTTACCACCGAGAATCCCGAAACCAAAGCCAGCATCGTGGAACGTTTTCAACGCACTTTGAAAGAACGCATGTGGAAATATTTTACGCATCACCACACTCTGAAGTACATCGACATCTTACCGCACCTGGTGCAAGCGTACAACCAATCTTACCATCGAAACATCGGACATGCCCCGCAAGAAATGACTCCCGAGAACGAAGTGCTGGTGTTTGAGTGCCTGTTTGGTACGTCCCCGACGAGGGCTGCCCCCAAGAAAAGTGGAGTGTTCACCGTAGGAGATTGGGTGCGCATTGGCAAAACCAAACGCACTTTCGACAAAGGTTACTTACCTAACTGGACTACCGAATTGTTTCGTGTCACTGGACGAGTGCATGGCCGTCATCCTGCCGTCTATAAATTGGAAGACATGAACGGAGAAGTGCTCAAAGGAACCTTTTACTTACCCGAGTTACAACGTGTCACCAAAAGAAGAAGACGACGTGTACGACATCGAAAGCATTCTCGAACGCAGAACCCGTAAAGTGGGCAAACGACGTGTCAAAGAAGTCAAAGTACGTTGGAAAGGATATCCACCCAGTTTTGATTCTTGGATCGACGCTTCGCAAGTCATCGACTATAAAAAGAAGTGACCATCATGCCCTTTCACACAGACGCAGCTACGTCGACCACTCCTTCACCTAGTTCTTCTCTGCAAGATTTACAAAAACAACCTTTGTGGGTGTGGTGTGGAGAACGTGTGCCTAAAACGCAAATTGTCTTTTTCTGCCAAATCTTCGTGGTGTATTGTGTCATCGGGGCAGCCATCGCCAATTTAAGTTTGCAACAAGGAGACAAACAATTGTGGACCATTTTATTGAGCAGCTGCATCGGTTACCTGCTTCCCAATCCCTCCCTGAAATTCTCCTCGAACGGGAACAACGGGAACCTTGTGTCCAGTACCAGTATCAGTCACCACTCCAATAACAACAACAACAATCCCATTTTGGGCGGAGACACTCCTCTGACGTCCAGTAACCCCTCGGACAGCCACAGAACTCTGGAATTATGAGTCACCAAAACCAATTTTACTTAACCTTACCCAGTGACAGTTCCATGGAGGTGTTTCCCAAGAACACGTTGTGCTGTTACACGGCCAAATTACCTCAGACCATCCCATTAGATCACGAAGCCCTCGCCAATTTAAGTTTGCAACAAGGAGACAAACAATTGTGGACCATTTTATTGAGCAGCTGCATCGGTTACCTGCTTCCCAATCCCTCCCTGAAATTCTCCTCGAACGGGAACAACGGGAACCTTGTGTCCAGTACCAGTATCAGTCACCACTCCAATAACAACAACAACAATCCCATTTTGGGCGGAGACACTCCTCTGACGTCCAGTAACCCCTCGGACAGCCACAGAACTCTGGAATTATGAGTCACCAAAACCAATTTTACTTAACCTTACCCAGTGACAGTTCCATGGAGGTGTTTCCCAAGAACACGTTGTGCTGTTACACGGCCAAATTACCTCAGACCATCCCATTAGATCACGAAGCCCATTGGGAAGTGGCTTTAGTAGAAATCATTCACCCGACCCAAGTCCTCAATGTCCTTCCCAATCAAAACTTTTTTGATATGGAAGTTCATGACGAGCAAGTGCAACAGTACTTGGATACCCATGGCAAATATAACATAAAAACCCCTGGCACACAAAATCAAAAGTACACCACCTATCACTTGTTGATTTCCCCAGGCTACTATTTTAGTGGTCAACATTTGGTGAGCACAATAGCCTCCAGGTTTAATGTCGTGTTTCTGAAAGCTTTGGAAAGTGTCAAAAAAAGTCTTACCCTGGAATACCACAAATCAGCTCGTCGCTTCTTGATGAAATTTGACGAGAGTAAAATCGTGTCCATTTTATTTTGTCCTGAATTGTTTGACATGTTGGGCGGAGACATGGACATGAGAATGGCCATGCTCAAGAAAAACGAATTACCAATCATTTACGACAACGAGTCTTTTAGCAAGTTATTTCGTTCCCCGGTAGAACTGAACCAAGGACTGAATTTGATGTTTGTGTACTCCGATGTGGTGGAGTACAACGTGGTGGGACACACCTCTGTGCCGTTACTGTGTGTCATTCCTTTCAAAGTGGATTCTGCCACGACCGCTGACGAGGAAGGTGGAAACACTTACCATGTTCACCGCGAATTTGTACATCCTCACTATTTGCCTGTCAGTAAGTTGTATTTGGACACGGTCAACATTGCTATAAAAGGAGATCTGGGACAAAATATTCCATTCACCAAAGGAAAAGTCACGGTGAAACTCCATTTTCGAAAACGGTTCTCTCACGACTCGTAAGTCATGTATCCAGTGTACCGAGGGGTTGCTCGACAGCGAGGACACGGTTCAGGAGATATGCTGAAATCGGCCTTTCCTTCGGTGGCCCCGGTGTTGAAACCGATGGTGACACGCGGATTGCACGCCTTGAAAGATGCGGCATTGACGCAAGGCAAAGAATTTCTCCAAAATGTCATCATTGACAAACAAAACCCCAAAGAAGCTTTCTTGAGGGCAGGCAAAAATGTCTTGCTGCAAACGAGCAAAGACCTTTTGGGCCGACGGGAAACACCTATAATTGCCCTGCACGCTACCGAGTCAGGCATTCAGCAAGGACAAGGCAGAAAGAGACGATGAAGAAAACACCCTTTCACCAGACTTTACACGTCTAAAGCTAGAAAGGCAAAGAAAAGAAGAACCGTCCGAGACTTAGACGTTTTCGATTATTGAGACACAGAAAAAATGATGCACCGAGAGTCTTGCGCCTGTTCCAAGTCGGAACTGGATCTGTTTGTCATGCCCCCCACCATGATGACGATGCAAGAATCCCAATGGGTGGAATTTCACCCCGTCTCGTCTTTGACGGATTCCGCTCCCATCGAGTTTGAAATCAAAGGACAGCCCGAAGATTACATCGATCTGAATAGCAGTTACTTGTACTTGAAAGTGAAAGTAATCAAAACGGACAACACCAATCCAGGAGGCGATGCTAGAGTACGTCCTGTCAACAATTTCATGCATTCCTTGTTCAACGAAGTAGACTTGTACTTGAATAACAAATTGGTTAGCAGCAACATGGGTACTTACTCGTATCGTGCCTACTTGGAAAATCTCTTGACGTACGGAAAAGAAGCCAAGAATACTCATCTGCATGCTTGCGTGGTATGGAAACCTGACACGGAAGGTGTAGGCACGTTTATCGACACAGCCCTAACAGAAGATGACAATCCTCACAATGTGGGGTTTAACGACCGTCGTAAGAAAATTCTGCAAGGGCGAAGTTTAGAATTGATGGATCGTTTGCATTTGGACATGTGGTTACAAGAAACGTATTTGCTGAACGGGGTGGATATCCGTCTGAGACTGAATCGTAGCAGTGCCGCTTTCCATTTGATGGCCCATGCCAATGAATACAAAACTATCATTCAAGAAGCGCGACTTTACGTGCGTCGTGTGGAAGTGTTACCCAAAGTGGGAAACGACGTCAGTCAGACGTTGAGCAGAACGACCGCCAAGTATCCGATACGACGCGTATAAGTGAAAACGTTCACCATTCCTGCTGGACAGCGATCCATGATCGAAGATCATCTGTTCCAAGGACAGTTACCCAAACGTTTGATTGTTGGTATCGTCAGAAATTCAGCCTTCAACGGAATGTACAACGAAAACCCTTTTGAGTTTCAACATTTTGGCGTGTTCAAGATTGAAGTCAGTCGTGATGGCAAGACCTTGTGTACCCGACCCTTTGAACCTAACTTTGGTGCCGCGAAGAATTACTTGAGATCGTACTTGTCCCTGTACGAAGCCACGGGACAGTTAGGAACCAACACCAGTCACGGTATTCCGTACGACGATTATGCAGGAGGCTATGCTTTGTGGAGTTTTGATTTCACTCCAGACCAAGGCAGCGACGAGGGACATTTCCACCCTATAAAATCGGGTCAGATTCGTGTGGAAATTCAGTTTGCAAACCGAGACCCTGATGTAACAGTGAACGTCCTCCTGTATGCAGAATTCGACAATACCATAGAAATCAACAGTTTGAGAGAAGTCATTCTAGACTATTAGAAGCTATGGAAGACTGTTATCCCTCTTTACCTAGTGGAGAAACTTTAGAGATGGATGTAAGGAGACTGTGGAAGAAGAAGTTATCATGATGAAGTCAAGATGGCCAGAACAAGAAGCCCATTTAGTCTCCTGTTTTGCCAAACACTTGGTCGAAAAAATGACGGAATTGATCAAGAAAGATTGCTATGGATGTCAAAACGATCATCCCAGTCAAATTCAACACGATAAATGCCTGATGCTGAGTCAAGAAGAAAAATTCAACAAGTATCTGGACGAAGCTTGGAGTCTCATCTCGGACGAAGTCGTGTTGCATCAGTGGTATAAAGACTTGCGTGAACATTCTTGTCCACCATTAACCACTCAAGAGATCCATCGTATCGAAGCTCTCGTGAATCAGAGTGGGGAGACGAAGCGAAGAAACGGTTATTTGTCAGATATTTTCAAGCAAAAAGTCAGGATCGAATTGATCACTTATTATTACCTGTGAAGAAAAAAAAAAAAACACACAAAACATGCATACCTGGAAACTTTATTACCTTTTGAACCACAGCTCGTACACGGCTTCTTAGAATCCTGTCGTCTGTGCTAAAGATGAACTCCCTCATCGTAAACCTCAAGACCATCTAGCTCATGTGATCAACACGGACGACAGTCATCTCCCAGGAACCCAATGGGTAGCCGTCTACTTTCCTCAAGAAGGATGTGTGGAATATTTAGATTCGTATGGATTGCCTCCTTTGGAAGACGATATCATTGACTTTATGAGAAGAAATGCTCAGACCACCCGATTCAATAATGTGAAATTACAAGGCACAGATTCCTTGGTGTGTGGACAATATTGCGTGTATTTTCTGCATCATCGCAGCCTGGGTTATTCCTTAGAACACTTAGTGACTCATTTTGATCCTCGTTCTTCTTCTAGAAACGATGTGAAAGTAGATCAATGGTTTTGTGACCATTATGCTTATCTTTTGTCTCAAGCTAGGAAACGTAGTGTCCATCAATGGCCTAATAACTTCCAACAGTGGAAATCACAATTTCATTCACAACGTTGTCAGCCTTGTCCAAAATAATGTGTTAGTTGGAAAAAAAAATGTTTGTGTTTTGAAAAAAATGTTTGATGTTATATTGTTAAAAATGTTAGAGTTGTTTGTTAGTGTTAAGTGATTTTGAATAAAAAAATTGTTGTTTTGAAAAAAAAAGCCTTTGTCTTTTGTTTGGCTATAAGAATTTTGATTCATGCTCTTTGACCTTACTATCCCTCTCATGGCACTCATTGAACGTTCCGGCTCGAAAACCGTGGAGGGATGTTTTCCTTCGCGTCCGCGGTTTGACTTTAAAGCCGGGGGTAGCCTCCAGTCTAACCATCCATTGTCGACTCATCCTCCTACGAAGATGTGCTCCAGACTAGCTAAGCTAAACGAAGCCTACATGAATTTGCATAGGGTCAGACACAGTCTGATACCGAAGCCAGAAGAGATAGAGAATGTGAGAATGTTAAAAGTCACTGAAGACCTGATAGAAGAGCTTTTCAGAGAAGAAATGAACAGGGAGAAAGAAGAATGGACAGAGAAGTACAGACTTCAGAAACAACAGAGAGAGTGTCAACAGGAACAACAGCGGCAGCAACCTGACAGAGGCTTTGTCGATTGTCGTATCGACACCAAAGAGTTCTTCTTCTCTTTCCGAAGAAGCAGACCTATCGTCAGAAAGTCTATCGTCAGAGGACGTCGCATTCTTAGAAACTAAAAGATTGCCATAGCAAACAAAAAAAAAAAACAGCCCTTTTCAGGGCTACCCAATACTCTAGAAAAGAAATAACAATCGATTTACCAATGTGTGTATGTAGAGTAGTGTGAATATAAACACTGACTCTTTTGTGGTGTGAGTGTATGTGTTTGTGTGGATAGTAGATTATGATAATGTTGTTTTGTTTTTTTTTTTGCTGTTTGACGTGCGTGGAGAGTAGATTTGGGGTTTGATTGCTTTGCGTATGTGGATAGTATATTATTTGTTTAATTAAATGTTTTTAGAATAGTTATAGGTAGTATAAAAAAGTCAGTGAGTGTTTCTTTTAGGTCCGCGCGTTGTTTGGTCATGATCTAGGTAATATAACTTTTGTTTTAGGGGATGATTTCCTTCACGTCCGCGCTTTCACTATAAATTAAAAATCGCTCGGCAGTCTAGCTACCCTTGTTGATTGATCAAGAGAATGAACACCAGACTAGCAAAACTGCTTGAACTTCATGTACACCTGGAATATGCCAGGCGTATAGTGAATGAGCTGGCTGCAGAGGCCATAGTAGAAGAGGCAAGGATAAAGAAAGAAGAGGAGGAGAGAAGACAGAGAGAAGAGGAGGAAAATAATATAGGAGAGAGGATGACTTACAAGATACCAGAGACAGAGGATTGGGGTGCTGAAGCCAATCATCCCGCCTCTGCACTCCCAAGAAAAAAAGTAAAAGGAGACTGGGGAAGAAGATGTGTGTGTGGTGCCAGGCCTGGAAGGTGCCATCATTAACCAGGTGTCACTGGAGTTCAAAAAACAAACAGCCCTTTTCAGGGCTACCCAATACTCTAGAAAAGAAATAGTAATCGATTTGCCAATGTGTGTATGTAGAGTAGTGTGAATATAAACACTGACTCTTTTTTCTTGTGTTTGTGTGTTTGTGTGTTTGTAAGCGCTCACGTACGTTTGTGTGGATAGTAGATTATTGGGCTTTGTAAGTGATCACGTATGTTTGTGTGGTTAGTAGATTTGGGTTTCATTTTAATGCTTTGAGTGTGTGAATAGTAGATTTGGGTTTTGTTTATTGCTGCTTCACGTATGTGGATAGTAGATAATATGAAATGAGAAAAGTAGGGGATGTTTTCCTTCACGTCCGCGCGTTGTTTGGTTATGATCTAGGTAATATAACTTTTCTCTTAGGGGATGTTTTCCATCACGTCCGCGCTTTTCGTATAAGAACCCACAAAGTTCGTCGTTCGCACCATTCTAAGGAATAAAGAAAAGAAGATGGAAGTGTCCCAACTGTTTAATGATTTAAGGCATGTTTATTTTTGGATGGTGGATGGTGAATATGGAGTTGAAAGGATTGAAAGAGATTGGAGGTTAAGAACAAGTCTGCACTACGTGAACGAACTAAAATTAGCCAGGGAGATGATAGAGGGATTAATTGAAGAAGAAATGAAGAGATTGAGAGGGCTGATGAATCCCCCTTATGTCAGAGTGGGGACAATAAAAGTGGCCATGGAGAAGGTAAAAGAAGTAAGAAGGTTCTTGGAAGAGAAAGAAAAAAGGTCAGAGTGGCCCTTTGTCAAAAGGAGTGTTGAACAATTGAAAAAAGGGGAAGAAAAGATGAGAAAGGTGATAGATGAAGAAGTGGAGAAAATAAAGGACAGGTGGGCAAAAGATAGAAAAGAAGAAGAAAATAGAAAGAAAAAGGAAGAACTAGAGAAACTAAACGCTAACTGGATGAAAATCCAACAGAAGTTCCGAGCCATGGGTCACCCGGACTGGATACCGGAAACAGAAAAGAAGAAGAAGAAAGGAATGATGGAAAGAATAAGGGGATGGATAAAGAAGTTAAGGAGTTAGAAGAAGAAGAAGAAGAAGAAGAAGAAGAAGAAGAAGAAACCCAAAGGCCCTTTTCAGGGCCACCCACATTTCTCTAAAAGAGATAGACTTTCAATTGCCTACCCTATTTTTTATTTTTTTTTTGTTTAAAAAAAATAGAGACCCCTCCCTGTTTCAATTTTCGTATGTTCCATTTCCATACACCCATCAGGTCGGGACCTTATTAAAATAGGGTCCCGACCCTGTTCCATTTTCCCTTGTCGCTCAACAGACCCAAGATTTTTTTTTTCCATGTTCAATTCCCCTTGAGGCTAGAGTTGCCCATGATTTTTTCCCCATGTTCAATTCCCCTTGAGGCTAGAGTTGCCCATGATTTTTTCCCATGTTAAATTTCCCTTGAGGCTAGGTTTGCCCATGATTTTTTCCCATGTTAAATTTCTATTGAGGCTAGGTTTGCCGAAGGGGTCCTGTAATGCTAATTTCCATTGAGGCTAGGGTGCCCCACTTCACTACTGGTAATCCACATTCTATATTAATAGGTATCCCATATTCTATATTAATAGGTATCCCACATTATATATTAATAGGTATCCCACATTATATATTAATAGGTATCCCACATTCTATATTAATAGGTATCCCACATTCTATATTAATAGGTATCCCACATTATATATTAATAGGTATCCCACATTCTATATTAATAGGTATCCCACATTATATATTAATAGGTATCCCACATTCTATATTAATAGGTATCCCACATTCTATATTAATAGGTATCCCATATTCTATATTAATAGGTATCCCACATTCTATATTAATAGGTATCCCACATTCTATATTAATAGGTATCCCACATTCTAGAGTAATAAGTTAACATCTACTTTACCTTAGCTCAATATACTTTATGATTTTCAGTGTCTCCTGGAATTGAACAAGAGGCCATTAACGTTTGTTTTAGCGTATACGACTAATTCTGACGCAAAGAGCTTTTTCATTACTATAATTGCTCGAGTAATAATTCATAAACAATTCAAGACAATATCAATAAGCACTAACGTATACTATATGCAAGCTTATTTGGAGAATGCGTTGTTTGGCAAGCAGACATGCCGGTGATGTCAATAATTAATCAGGTATTTCAACTGCTTGGCTTGGTGACTAATTTTGATATTGTCAGAATGTTATACAGTGAATGTTATATTATGAGACCATCCTTTCTTCGCTAGGTTGACTCTTCGTTTTCAGGACAAAAATGCTAATCCTGCATGTGCAGTGTGGTATGTCGTCTAATCAGAGGAGGGAATCTTGTAATGGGGATTAAATGGTGCAGCATTGTGTGCCCACTCATCAGCAGGTGGATTCCTGAGAGAGGTACCTAGTAAGATTGTTGTTGTTGTTGTTGTGGGATTTAAGGCCATTTTTCAGCTCAAGATAGGTTATGTATGGCGGCCAGTATTAATGGTGGCGGAAGAACCCGGGAAAACCCCTGGAAGAACCACCGACCCACGAGAAGCTACTGGCAAGCTTTCTCACAAACCCACATTGGCCGAATCCGAGACTCGAACCCACGCTTACAGAGGTGAGATGGCAGTGATCCGTAACGGAGAGCACTTTAGACCACTCGGCCACTTGGGGCCCCACCTCGTAAGAAAAAGAATCACTTCATATGAATGACATCAACTGCATGCTTTTTTTTAGTAAGTCAATGCGTGGTTTTGAATAAGTCTGCTCGTGAAATCGATGTCCTCCATTTTGAAACATTTTTGAAATTATAACGGTGGAATTATTTAAAGAGTGTTTATGTTTGATATTTGCACGAACTAACATAAATAGGAATTATTCTGAGCAATGGGTTATGAGAGGGCAAAATATCAATTATGACCTTTATATAGCGGTGTCATAAACCATCTTCGCTAGCAAAGATTCCGATATGATAACCCTATCTACACTTTGACGGATCGAACAGGTATCTTGATGCTTTGTCCCAGGGACATCTATTTGTTTTCATAAGTTGACTTCCTTCGTATATAATGCCAACTAACCAATAGCGTGATGCATCGTACATCGGCAGAAAATTGTGGAGGCACTCAATCTAAAAAGGGTACTTTGTAGCAAAGATGCACATAGACTGCATACAGTTACCCAATGTAGAACAAATGCAACGTGGTATCATTTAAAAGAACGTTGTAAAGGCTATAGAAAGAAAAAAAACGTTCGGCAGAATTCTGACTTCTTCTTAATGGGCTTATGAATGGTCCAGTTTCAAGGTCATCCTCAGTACAATGAATGTTCACGTTCCATGGTATAAGACCGGTTTGAAACGTTCACCCATCACCCACACTTACAAAATAATGTGTAGAAGTTATGTTATGGACCTAACATTTTATAAACAGCCATGATTGCAATGATAAGCTGGATGGTAAAATATTTGTTGATAGCAATTTTTTCCACAAGATAAACCAATATAAATTGAGTGTACGATGCAGCCAAGACTTCATGCCTACCGCATTCTGAGATTATACATACACAACAAGATATTTTATAAGTGAAAAGAACATGGTTTTATGGGGGGGGGGGGGGGGTTAACATACAAATTTGTGAATTATTACTCGAGCAACACGGGTTCGTCATGGGAAATGTTGTAGTTTATTTTCGAATCTGAAGCCACAAAAAGACTAATTATTTCATTATTGTCCACATCTTTGTTATTGCAACCTCAACACTTGAAACAGATACGTCAACTCAGAAAATAGTTAATTTCCCATTTTTCTATGGTTGCTACGGAACTGTACGAGATTTGGAATGTCCACGGAACTTTCCTATAAAGACGTTCTAAAAATAGAACAAGAACTAAAAGGTTATCACACACATCTTATATATTAACTTGTAACTGTATTCTTCTTTGCTGCCCATGGAAAAGTGAGGTGGTTTTGCTCAGCATTTAAATGTCTCATTAAACCAATGCACTGCTTGTATCATCGTAACATCTTCATAACTCAAATCGCACAGCCATATTACAATGGAATCATCGTATGATAGCAGGGTCTTATCGATAAATTATTAAGTAAATTCGCACAATAATTTCGTTGTTCCTCTGCCAAGAGCCTATCAAAATACGAGTATAAATAATGTCTTTTTAATCTTCTATACTTTTTATACCAAATATTTTTTGTCACAAATAACAGAAAGCGTTCCTAAATACCTACTTACGGTGTAGTTCGGACAACTTTATCGTTTTGTTTCAGCCAGTAATTTATATGGTATAATCATTTATGGCTTTTAAGTTCCTGATCGTTTCGCTTTGTTTCTCCGTTCAGATCTCTCCGAAACTGTTACACATATTATTTCAAAGCGCTAAAAGGATACAGAGGATACGTTACTTCTCTGTCTCATAGGTATACATCTCACTCTTAGTAATATGCTACACTGGTTTTATAGAATGTTGAATATATTAGGTTTTGATGCTTGTACATCTGCTCTTTCTCTTTTTGCATTGTTTAAACGGTACTAAAAAAAGGTTCGGTATCCTGAGCATCGAAAATATTTGTTTTATACTCTCGAAAATCTATTTTAAGTCATTTTTGTTTGCTTTCAGTACCACTCTGTTCAGCGGTTGACAATTTGTTTCCTTCACGTCTTAATATATTTCCCTTATTGTCCTCAAATGTCAAGCTCATTTCAGTATCAACTTGTTTTGCATTCAAATCTATATCATATGTATCAATCTGTTTACCGGACCTATTCTACGGCTCTTGTTCATGTTTAAGTAATATAGAATGTCTTGACAGTATGACCTCTATTGTCTCTAATTTCGCCTCGTTGTCTAGATGAAAATCAAAGCCCTACATCTCTCTTTTGCTTTCCATGGAAGACATCTTACAGGTATACCATGAGTGTCTTGCATTTACATATTTTTATTTTATTCCTCTATTCAGTGTGTTAATTATTCCACTCTGTAATACTCTGTATTGATCATTAACATTGAAACAAGTCGGAGAAAACATTTTAACAGTATAGACTCTAGTAAATACAATAACAAACATTCAAGTAATTGTGATGCCGTTCATCTGATTAAGGAAAATGCATCTTTAGCATCAACAACCCATGCATTCTAACTGTATCAGTATATACATTCTTTGGCAAATGAATATAAGCAATTTCGGATTGTAGTTGGTAATATACACCGAGCAACTATTGCTCGGAGTTAGGAGAATTTTATAGTTGTCTACCACTACCAAGCATAGAACATACAAACATTCTTCACTGTTCCCATGTTTAGTCATTCTCCACCTTAATATTTTTTCATAAATATTTCTAGATTGTAATGTCCATGAGGAAAAGCAGTCATTGTTTCTCAGTTCATTGCAATATCCAAAGATAAACCTTAAAAATATTTTGCAGTAAATTCAATAATTTACTATTTCTCTTAATCAGTTTCATTTTAATCCATTTCTTGTGGGGGGCGGGGGAGAGATCTCGAATTGAGAGACCGTTGTTCGCAAAACATTAGAGGAGTTATTTCTTTAGGAAAATTGGTTGCTGGCAATAGAACTTTCCGTTTGTATAGCGGAACTTCCAACAGCAAAGAGTTGTGCCGAAGGCACATATTTCAGCTGCAAAATTTGTTTGCTTTAACCTATGTCTTTTAAAAGTATTTCTCTCTTAATTGTATTACCTTCGACGAGCTGTTTTATTTCTACGTAAAAAACTACGTACGTAACAATGGGACTCCGCAGCCTTGGATCTCTGCCCTCTATGTGAAAAACTACGTACGTAACAATGGGACTCAGCAGTCTTGGATCTCTGCCTTCTACGTGAAAAACTACATACGTAACAATGGGACTCAGCAGCCTTGGATCTCTGCCTTCTACGTGAAAAACTACGTACGTAACAATGGGACTCCGCAGTCTTGGATCTCTGCCTTCTACATGAAAAACTACGTACGTAACAATGGGACTCCGCAGTCTTGGATCTCTGCCTTGATTTAATGTCTCATCTTAATTTTTTTATATATCTCTAACTATTATGCTCGTCACGAAAAAAATACTCGTCTCTTGGTTGATTGTATTGTCCCTGATGGCACTGCTCATCGTGTCGTTCACATAGTTCAAGTTACTAATTTAAAAATTTGGTCGCGTTTTAAACATTGACTGTAAATCATTTCTCCTTAATGGCTTTTGCAATGATACGTAGGAGAGTTAAGCAAACGTTAAATGAACCAGTCCCGCTAAACCAAATCACAGCCTCCGCCCATTTTTAAACTGTGTCTTCATTTCTAACGAATATATAGTGTTCGATCTTTTTGAACAAACATTTTAATCTCGTTATCTTTAATGTTATTTATTTTCTTTTAATTTATTTTATTGAGGGGAGGGATGGATATCTGAAGCTGGTTCTATTGTATATATATATATATATATATATATATATATATATATATATATATATATATATATATATATATATATATATATATTGTATAGCCTCCACCATAGGTAGTGGCAGAGTAGGCTGTTGCATTAGGTTGTTATAGATTTAACGCCATTTTTCAGTTCATGATAAATGGCAGACAGTATCTTTGGTGGAGGAAAAATAGGGGTAAGAACCACTCGACCCAAGGGAAGCTTCTGGCAAGCTATCTCACATACCCACGTTGGCCGACTAGACTAGAACTCACGTGGAATGAGGTGAGACGTCAGTGATCTGTAAAGGTAAGCGCCTGTGACAACTCGGCCACCTAAGGCCCTGGCAGTGTAGGAAATGACTCGACCACCCAAGGCCCTGGCAGTGTAGAAAATGATTCAGCCACCCAAGGCCATGGCAGCGTAGGAAATGACTCGGTCACCCAAGGCCCTGGCAGTGTAGGAAATAATTCAGCCACCCAAGGTCATGGCAGCGTAGGAAATATCCAGCCACCCAAGGCCCTAGCAGCGTAGGAAATGACTCGGCCACGCAAGGCCCTGGCAGTGTAGGAAATGATTCGGCCACCCAAGGCCCTGGCAACGTAGGAAATGATTCGGCCACCTATGACCCTGAGTGTGTAGGAATAAAAGATCGATGGCGCACGTCATGCTTTTTTTCGATCATTTATCTTACAAAAAATGTTATTGATATAGAGGAAAGAGACATCTTAGACTGTGCTAGATGTGCACCGAATGTACAAAGATTCTATGTACATGTTCCAGAGGAGAGGTGTTCGTTGGTTATATTGTCTATGGACAAGATGTGTGTCTTGGACAAATCATACATTTAAATATATGTTTTCAGTTTTTTCCCAATTGTAAAACGATGCATCATATCACTACAATCTGACGAGAACATGCTTTTCACAGTTCTTACTATGTCTTAAAACTTGTATTCAACTTTGTTACCAAGTAATATAAAGTAGGGGTGAAACGATAGACCTGTGCAGAGTATAGATACATTCACGATCTACCGCATACGATACATTATCGATACACTTATGCAGAGTATCGATACGATTCACGATCCACCGCCTACGATACATTATCGATACACCTATGCTGATTATCGATACGATTCATGATCCACTGCATACGATACCGTTTCGATACACACATGAACTTGAAAGTCTTTCCACATTTAGAAGGTTTGTCAATTGGTAGGTGTTTCCATTTTAGGGTTGTTGTTGTTGTGGGGTTTAACGCCATTTTTCAGCACGATAGGCTATACATGGCGGCCAGTATTAATGGTGGAGGAAGAACCCGGAAAACCCCGAAAAGAACCACCGACCCACGAGAAGCTACAAGCTTTCTCACATGCCCACATTGGCTGAATCTTAGACTCGAACCGCTGCAGACAGAGGTGAGATGGCAGTGATCCGTAACGAAGAGCGCTTTAGACCACTCGGCCACTCGGGGCCCCCTCCATTTTAGGTCTGTCACTGGTACGTGATTCCGTCATTAGATGGTCTATCAATGGTACGTGTTTCCATTGTTATAAGGGCTGTCAATGGAAGGTGATTCCATCTTTAGAAGGTCTGTCGATAGTGACAGCGAAATCGGATAACAGATTTTTATCACATTCGATATGATCACCAAATCATATGAAGTCTTCTGGTAAAACTCCATGACAATATGCCCTTCCATTAAGAAGAAGCAGCGATTACAAAATTTAAAACATGACCGCTGTGGCGGCAGATCAGACAGTTTAATTTAGAACCAACAAGATATCACAAGAAACCCCTTGTTAATATACGCATCCATTCAGGAGTAGTGATAACAAGATTTTCAAAATGGCCACTGTGACAACCATATTGGATGTTCGATCAGCTCCATTTTCATATACATTAACCAGACTATATTCATTAATATGCACAAAACAGGGTTCTTCAGTGATACATGGCACTAAAGAAATGTGTGCGATGTACATGTAAATGAACTCCAGTGATACATGGCACTGAAAAAATGTGTGTAATGTACATGTAAATGAACTTCAGGGATACATGGCACTAAAGAAATGTGTGTAATGTACATGTAAATGAACTTCAGTGATACATGGCACTAACGAAATGTGTGTAATGTACATGTAAATGAACTTCAGTGATACACGGCACTGAAGAAATGTGTGTAATGTACATGTAAATGAACTTCAGTGATACATGGCACTAACGAAATGTGTGTAATGTACATGTAAATGAACTTCAGTGATACACGGCACTGAAGAAATGTGTGTAATGTACATGTAAATGAACTTCAGTAATACACGGCACTAAAGAAATGTGTGTAATGTATGTGTAAATGAACTTCAGTGATACACGGAACTAAAGAAATGTGTGTAATGTACATGTAAATGAACTTCAGTGATACATGGCACTAACGAAATGTGTGTGATGTACATGTAAATGAACGGAAACTTTATTAACATCCATGAACATAAAAAATTACATGTAAACAAATGTTTCATACACGCTCAAATAACTTAAGCAAAGAATTTATCACTGCATGCATACAAAGACTACCGTCAACTGGAAATGAGTATTTATGGAGCAATGAACCTTACAATACGTTCTGCAAATTACAGACTTTGATAATAATGTGTAGTTTTCAAAACAGTTTGACACTGGAATGTATCTTTCAACGTACAAAAAACATTTATTCAGTTTCCCGTCATATATAACGGATAATTCATATGTACATTTATACGAAGTAAAATGTGTAAATTTAATGAAATATAAAAATGCATAAAAGAAAATTAAACTACAAAGTTAAACGATTGCTTATTCATTTAACGTAATTATACATTGCAAAAGTCCTAACAGCTGTACATTTTCTTCATCACATGTTGCGACTTTTACAAAGGACTAATACATGCAGATATAGATTATATGTGTACACTGGTAACTATCTCGTAATACTGTCAATTTTCTCCAGAACAGAACCCACACAATTTTAAAAGTGGTGGTGTGGGTGGGATGGTAAGGGAAGAGCCAGCACCACCCTCTACGTCCTCCCTTAATCAAAATTGAGTGTAAAGAGTCCGAAAGGTTACCATGAGGTATTGTTGGGGTGGGGTGGGGTTTCTATTTTCTGTTAGACGGTTACGTTTATGCCTTGCAAATCCTTAAAATGAAATAGTTTCGTGAGGTGTTGCTCTACAGAGGGTTCTGTTTAACAAACCTTCACCTATTTCTTTAGCATTCGCTCCGCACGCAACTAATGCCTTAATGCCGGAAACACTAACATTGCAATGATGACCCGAGAAAAGAAAAACAAATCGTCATCACACCAACTTTACTAGTTGATATACGAAAAGGGGGGGGGGGGGGAAGCAGACACGCCCGAAATATAAATAATGAGGTATTTAAAAAGTTTAGTCCAATGATTATTATCGAATGGACATGATGATCACGTTGTAGTCATTGCATCAGGACATCCCTAAATAGTTTAATGTTGAAACATGGTAGCCTGTAGTGATGGGGTACTAATGGTAAATCTTTAATGAATACATGCAAGATGCTTATGTCCTTTTATCTAGACGATGGACTCTCATGATAGGACAGAAGGGTAACTCTGTTCTGAATATGTGCTTGAAACAATGTACACCCTCTCATGCGGGTGGGGCCCTCGTGATGGTTACTAAATGTTAACCCTATACTTACATCATGGCACGTCTTTTAATCAGTGGTGGGTGGGTACACCAGAAAAAGTATCTCATAAAACATGGGACACTGCATATAGATGATATCTGTTACAAGTTTATGAGCTTCTGTGTACATGTGTAAAATACTGTTGCCTTTTTCTTGACAGAAATAACTATTTATTTATATTATTATTATAAAATTATAATATATTATGATAACTATTTATTATTACTATTATTATTATAAAATAATTATGTTTTTCTTCACAGAAGTTTGGCTAAGAAATGTTTTGGTCAATTATGCTTAGTAATAAAACAAAAAAAACTATTTTTGGTGTCAGAAGCTTGGTTTCCTCCAAAAACAAATAGTCTATAAATATACATATATTTACTTTGTTGATATTAAGATTTAAACGTGGCAGAATAAAACACTTCTTTTTAACAGTTTCTATTTCCTCCGAATTTAAACGAACGAAGAAACGGACCAACGCACGAACAAGGCACGATAGTCACCAGAAAATACATTTTAAAAATTGAAATCAAACAGATCTCTGTGACCACAGCTGAAACAGCCGCATACACTCCATTATAAGTCAATTCCAACTGCACAGACCCAGATCTGAAACTGTCTAATCTGGATCTGGGTCTGTGCAGTTTTCTTGGAATAATTAGTAGAATAAACACAGAATTTAATCGTCTGGATCATTATGCAACTGCCGATCATGTTTTAAATTTTTTGCAGTTATATTCAACTTAAAAGCGAGTACAACGGTAGTAAGTGTGTGTGTGATTTGGATTTTTAACGTAGCTTTCAGTGATATCGCTACGATGTCTGCAGTGTGACAGTTTATAGTGATATCTAGCACTGGGGCATCATGCCGCAGACATGTAATATGCTGTCCGACCCAGTCACATTATCGTGACACCAGGCCGACCAGTCCTAACACTAACCTCTTAATGCTGAGCGCCAAGCGACGCAGCTGTTAGTACCAATTTTGTTAAGTCTTTGGTATGACTCGGCCGGGGATCAAACCCACGACCTCTGTAAAGAGAGAGAGAGAGAGAGAGAGAGAGAGAGAGAGAGAGAGAGAGAGAGAGGGGGGGGGGGAGGGAGAGAGGGGGGAGGGAGAGAGAGAGAGAGAACAGGAAACACAAAAAATTATACTAGATTTGTGTTTGGATAACATATATGCCACCACCTACTACAAAACAAAAACTCGACGTAAAAACCGTTAGAAAATTTAAGAAGTTGAAAACGTATTATAATTTCTTCAAAGTATATCAGTCACCTACATACAAACACATGGACGATTACCAACATGCATTTCTCTTCATCGAGTTATTTTTATTTGAGTGGAACAAATTTACAAGTGTCGTTAAGAAATTTTCATAATGCCCCGAAACGACAAGATCATCTAAATATAGATACACATAACCCTACCAAAATGTAATCTCGAGTGGGTGTTACGTAAACGTGCTAACATTGTTTTTGTAAATGAATTCTAAGTCCACAAATGTAAGAAAAAATATTGTATAAAATTATTATATAATAAAAAGAATGTAATGGCTACAAAACCTAACCAGGCCATCTACGTGTTTACAAATAAGCCAACTTATATTATTTGTCTTCCTTGAGTGGTTTTTCTTAATCGTGCCAATAGTTGTTTTGTGGAAAAAGCAGGGAAAGCAAATTGAAAAATAGGTATAATTTTTTTAAGTTAAATTGAAACAATATCATGGCCCGACAACCTAATCAGATCGTCTAGATATGGATACAAATATTCCAACAATTTTTCTCCAAGATTGGTTGGTTTCGCACAATCTTGCTAACAAGATTGTAGGTAGGATGTATGGAAGGACACGACCAATAGATGATGCCTAGAAATTGACAACGAGCACATAGATGAGTTTGAAATGAAACAAAAATATGGGCAACGACCCTAAATGATCGAATATCTAAAATATTTACGACAAAATGGACAATAGAAAAATAGAAATTTGCATTGTAATGGAGAATGAGTACTATACATGTATATAATAAATAAACAAAGTTTTGCTTCAGCAGAAAAGAAGCACATTATTGTTTTTACAACGTCACCCTTTTAACTGTACCAATTACAACTTGGCTGCACTATATCCAGGAGTCGGTGCATGTAGTCATCGCTCATGCGCGAAATTAAATGAGAAAGTTTCGCTGCCATTTTGAGCCCATCAAATGGAATCGTCCTCTTAATGAACGTGGTTTGATTCCTGATCTATTTCATCCAGGGCCATATAAACCCAGACCGTGAAGAACGCCGTTGTGATTCGGAATCCATCACATTTCCGTCCACGTCAATCTTGACCGGGTTCTCTGGCAGGTCTTCGTATTCGGGTTTCCATTTCAGCAGGAGAGGATCCTGCTTTTGTTCGTCTGACGTCGCCTTGTAGTGCAAACCAGGCTCTTTCCAGTTGATAGCCAGTCCCTGGTGATCTGCAAAGAAAAATACAAACTCGTTACTAATAATAGTAATACTAATAGTCAGCTAGTCATTTACATACCACTACGCACAAAACGATAATTCAGGTGGCCTAAATGGTTAGAGAGTCCGCCTCGGATGCGGGAGGTCGCCGGTTCGCGCCGCGGCCGAGATATACTAAAGACAAAAATGGTAACATCAACTGCCTCGCCTGATATTAAAAGGTTGGTGTTAGGACTAGTCGGTCTGGTGTCTGGATAATGTTACTCGGTGGGACATGCCACGATTATGCGGCATGACGTCCCAGTACTAGACATCCCTATAAACTGCCACAATGCAGACATCGTTGAAATAGGACTTACATTGCTAAAAATCCAACAAAAAAACCACGTTGTACTAAAACGCGGTAGAAGGTCAAGTAGAGTACCAGTCCCGAAACGATTGCCAGTTAAAATTTTGATCAAGAACCATTCTTGAGGAAAAAACATGATGGCACGGAAGATTACTGGCGTGATTGGCACATGAGTGTTCAACTTACTAGTACCTGGTGTGCTAACAGGAAACACATGATAAACCAAAAGGTTACTGGCGTGATTGACACACGTATGTTCAACTTATTAGCACCTGCTAAGTACAGTGTTTCGCTTTAACCTCATTTGCGCTTCAGAGACCCCGGATTTTTAATCTGACCCCCAGTTTTGATACTAAAGTTTGTTTTTTACTCAGTCTGACCCCAGTTTTGGCAACAAGGAGATTCATGGCTCACAGTCTTGCATCCCTGGGGGGATACACTGAGTACACGGTAAGTAAATTGAAAATCTGCAATCTTCAGAAGTCTGCACATGCGTATTTTAATCTTATTCCTAATGCAAGATCACTTCGTGATCAATGCGTTTTATTCTTCTGGAAGCTTCCAGGTAAAATACTAATTAAGTTCAAAACCAGAATACTTGAGTTCAAAACCAGAAAACAAGATTCTAAAAAAAACATAATAAAAAAGAATATATAATTGTCACAAAACTTCACTGAAAGAAAATAAACTATTTCTGAACGAGACCATACGCTCAAGAGATAAAATTAAATAAACAGATGTAACCGAAACAAAATATACATGTAAAAATTGAACTTTGTACAAACACGCCATTATATATACCGTAATGATGACTAATTTGTGTCTTAGTTTAAAAGCAAAATAAAATACTAATTTTCTAATAGTATATACAAAGTCATAGCACATAAAACGATGCAATGTTATAAGAATGTCATTAATAATATCAATGTACCACTCACTTGTCTATTTTTTTAATGTTTTTCTAATTTCATGGTGTTTGTTTTTGTAATAATATTATTATATGTTTTTTTATCTTATAGGTGTTGTCTGATGTTGTAAAGCGCTTAGAGCTTCTAAAGATTATGCGCTATACAAAGTCCTCATTATTATTATTATTATTATTATTATTATTATTATTATTCTGCATATTTTTCATATTCTGACACAAGCTGTACACATGTTTTCTCAATTCTGCATACATTTTACATACTAGTAGAAAAGGTACAAATTTCTTTCTCAGTTCTGTATAGGCTATCTTCTCTCTTCAATATCACATCACACAGTACACATTCAATATTCTGTTCCTGTAAAACATGCGACTGGAAAACGATCAGGTATTATATTGCTAACTTTCATGGAACATGTAGCTGGAAAGCGATCAGATTATGTTCCAGTCAAACATGCGACTGGAAAACGACCAGGTATTATATTACAAACTTGCATAGAACATGTAGCTGGAAAACGATCAGGTACTATTCCTGTTAAAAATCGAAGAATGTTCTGCACGTCACCGTCATTCGTTAATCATCGAAAGCCACTGAAGCCAATCCGCTACGCTCCTTTACCATTCCTGGCTGCCTGTGCGGAGATCTCGTTGTTCATGGGTTCACAATAACAAATATACGTCATCAACAGTACAATTTAACAATCTGCTACACATCAATGAAGTCTTATTCGTTAATCATCGAAAGCCACTGAAGCCAATCCGCTACGCTCCTTTACCATCCTTGGCTGCCTGTGCGGAGATCTCGTTGTTCATGGGGTCACAAATAACAAAGATACGTCATCAACAGTACAATTTAACAATCTCCTACACATCAATGAAGGTCTCCGTTTAATCAATCGTGTTTGAAAGAGAAATCCTGATTGACTTATTCAAACAGCGACAAAGCTCATACTGGGCCACAATGGATACAAGATTTTACTCGCCCTCGCAGTGTTTGGTTAAATAGTTTAATACATATTCGTGTGAAACGAGAAAATATCTTTTCTGGCAGCAAACTGTGATAAAACAAAAGTACAGCGTATTTTCTCCCGTAGCTTGCGAGGATGTCACACGATTAAGTAAACATTTTCTTCCATTTGCCATTCACGCAACTCCTCAGCTCCCCATCTGGCTCCCCCTTTACAACCCTACGCTCTCGACCGTTTGAAAATATGGTTACCATGTGTAGAAAACTGTTAATAAATTTGATCCAATTCAAAACCACATTAACCAAGTGTAGAAAACTGCTAATAAATTTAAGCCAATTCAAAACCACATTATCAAGTGTAGAAAACTGTTAATAAATTTGAGCCAAATCAAAACCACAATCTATCTCCATTTACTCTGCAAATTTTAAACTAGTAATCAAACAGGTGTTTAAGCAGGGGATGGACTATACTGGATGATGGACTATAATGGAGGATAGACTATAATGGAGGATGGACTATCCGTTGTTTTCACGTGAGGTCACAAAACGTGTGTACTTCCATATCAGCCATTTTGAGACCCTAGCCCCGCAACCGGCACCAATAACATTGTTCCTCTAGCATAATTACGAATGCAAGTCGCAATTTTGTGTGCAAAAATATAATAATACATCACATTATGTTGTGCATGTCAACCGCATGAGACCGAATGCGTGACGTTCCTACTTGCTTTCTTCAAGTAAAACATTTAAATTTCAACCATCATTGTTATTCCTTTATAAACGAATAGATCGATCGATAAACAAACGCATAAACAAATGGATACATAAACAAGTAGAAACATGTAATGATTTTCAGTCTTCATGGGCTGAAATCAATCATTTGGTTATCGTTCAATTTAAAAAGCAAATTGTAAAAGTATAATTTCATATTTCTAAAAGCATTTCAGGAATACTTCGTTTTGACATTCGACACAAAGTCATGTTCCGTTAGGTATGTGTTTCGTTTGAATACACTGAAGATGAAACTTCTTTAAACGGTTATCGCTTTCATTCGATATCATCCTACGGCCATCATCTCCATCACAAATATAATATTTGACCATACTAATTAAATTGGTTTGTCAACTGTCTCTGGCACAAACACCTGTTGTTGTGAAAAGTATTTGTACATAAAAGTTCTGACATAAAACACATGCTATGAAATTTTAATTCAGAACTGATATTTGCATCTCGAAAATCATCGTCTGGAAATGCTTTCTCAAGTTGACAAGCTTAGGGATATGACACGACACACTTTTTAAAAATGTCAATATTGTCTGTTTTCAAAAATAAAAAAAATGATTGCATTTTTATTTGATAGCAATATACACGCTAATGGTTCAAATTCACTATTCTGTCTTTCGATATAAGCAAGGGAACTTCCAGCTTTATTTTTATTTTCGTGCTATAGGGTACTTAATTTGAAGTATAATCTATGTATCGTTTCGATGAAGTAAATGTCCTTATCGACAGTTAAATCAGATTATTATCTTGAATATGCATGATGACTAATGTTGACAAAGGTTTTGTTAGGGACTCAAAATGGCGGCGAAAGGTGCGCGCGCGTTGCATTGTGGGTATTTGCGTACTCATTCGTGACGTCTGTGAAAACAACCCATAATCTGAATCATAACTGTTTATTAGTAAATGTAAACAACATGTCAGGGCATGAAAATTATCCAATTAATAATCAGTAAATGTTGTCATTAAGGCCACTGAGAACATCAATCATATTTATTTATAAAACATCAGTGTCATTAACAGTAAAATCGAAACCAGGTGGACCTACATGCATACGAAAAATACCATTATCCCAAGCAGTAGTCTGTTAGAATAACAAACACATAACTCCCACGCATTGTAAATATGTACTTTACTTCATCACGAAATGTCTTGTTTATAGGCACTGCCAGACAACCCGCGTTATGAATATGTATTTAATTACTCGTATTTCATTTGAGTATTGACAGAGATATTGCTGCAAATCCGAGTTAAGTTACTGCGGAAAAACATTGTGTCGTCCATGGCTTATGTATACGCATGCCAAGCGAGATAGTAATATATGTTACATATTGCAACCTGAGTATAATAAATTTGTCTCGGTAATCATAATGAACATTAAAACGTAAATCTGCGCGTTTGTTCATCCAAATTTATTTACCAGTAGGAGAACGTACACTGCAGCATTCCTTGTATTACTTGCATTCCACTAAATATCTCGTCTTCACTACATCACAGGCATACAATTTATTTGTCAAGTCAGTCCTAAACGTCTCGTCCTTGTTCAAATCATCCAGGAAAAAAGATTGTTTCGCTTGCCTCTTAACTTAGCCGAAAGGATACCTGTTACTCTCATCCGGGTACCTTTCAAAATTGCTAACTTTGCACATCCTTACTGGTATGTCCCTTAAAATGAGGTAATCTCAATAATAATATATTCTCCTTTGATCCGGTGATCTATTACACCTCTACACCAGATTCAACACGTTTTTTTTTTAAAAGACGTACATATCCATGCTTCCCCCTTCCTTCCTTATCCTTCAAGATATTAAATAAAATAAAATCAATTCTTCTGGGCTGATTTTCAAGACTGTCAACTTTATCCTCCAAAAGGGGCCCTGAGTGTCCGAGAGGTCTAAATCCCTAGTGTCTGACAGGTCTAAATCCTGGGTGGCCGAGAGGTCTAAATCATGGGTGGCCGACAGGTCTCAATCCCGGGTGGCGGAGTGGTCTAATGCGCTTGCCTTTACAGATCACACACACATCTCATCTAGGTCCGCGTGAGTTCGAGTCTCGGCTCTACCAACATGGGTATATGAGAAAGCTTACCAATAGCTTTCCGTGCGTTGGAGGTTCTTCCCGAGTACCTCCTCCACCAAATAAACTTGCTGCCTTGTATAAGCCAGCCAATCATCTCCTGAAAAATGGCGTTAAAACTCAGAAAAACAACCACTATCCTTAGATCAGAAGCCTAAACTTTCTCTTTTATTGAGGTCATCTGTATCTCATTAAAAAATATATAGGCGAATTTTATGAAACGTAAGGCATTAGCTCAATGCGAAATGGCTCATCGTGCCTCAAGGTGAAATGACTATCATGCTTCAATGTTAACATACTATCATGCTTCAATGTGAAATGACTACCATGTTTCAACGCGAACTATCATGCTTCAATGCGAAATGACTATCATGCTTCAATGCGAATAGACTATCATGCTTCAATGTGAACATACTATCATGCTTCAATGTGAAATGACTACCATGTTTCAACGCGAACTATCATGCTTCAATGCGAACTATCATGCTTCAATGCGAAATGGCTATCATGCTACAATGCGAAATGACTATCATGCTTCAACGCGAACTACCATGCTTCAACGCGAACTGTCATGCTTCAATGCGAAATGACTATCATGCTTCAATGTGAACAGACTATCATGCTTCAATGTGAACAGACTATCATGCTTCAATGCGAATAGACTATCATGCTTCAATGCGAAATGACTATCATGCTTCAATGTGAACATACTATCATGCTTCAATGTGAAATGACTACCATGTTTCAACGCGAACTATCATGCTTCAATGCGAACTATCATGCTTCAATGCGAAATGGCTATCATGCTTCAATGCGAAATGACTATCATGCTTCAACGCGTACTACCATGCTTCAACGCGAACTGCCATGCTTCAATGCGAAATGACTATCATGCTTCAATGTGAACAGACTATCATGCTTTAATGCGAATAGACTATCATGCTTCAATGCGAAATGGCTATCATGCTTAAATGCGAACTATCATGCTTCAACGCGAAATGGCTCATCGTGCCTCAAGGTGAAATGACTACAATGCTTCAATACGAAATGACTACCATGTTTCAAAGCGATCTCTCATGCTTCAATGCGAAATGACGATCATGTTTCAAAGCGGTCTATCATGCTTCAATGCGAAATGACTACCATGTTTCAAAGTTATCTATCATGCTTCAATGCGAAATGACGATCATGCTTTATTGACTATCATGCCTCAAGGTGAAATGACTACAATGCTTCACTACGAAATGACTATCACGCTACAATGCTAACTACTATCATGCTTCAATGAAAATTTTCATCTGTCAATGCGAACTACCAAGCTTCAATGTGAAATGACTACCATGCTTCAATGCGAAATGACTACCATCCTTCAATGCGAAATGACTGCAATGCTTCAATGCGAAATGACTACCATATTTCAATGCGAAATGACTATCATGCTTAAAATCTTAATTAAAGGATATTAACAAATACAATAATGCTAGCATATGGAGCCCACAATCAAATCACTGATATAAAACAAGTAACACTGACCTTAAGGCCAAAAGGTTGTGGGACCCTATCGTAGAATGGCTTATCTTCGCTTCCTAATGATACATACAAAAATTAGTAACAGGGGATCTAGAAAACATAAGAGGGGCCACAAGTAGCCGAGTGGTCTAACGCGCTCTTCGTTACGGATCACTGCCATCTCACCTCTGTCTGCGTGGGTTAGAGTCTCGGGTTCAGCCAATGTGGGTATGTTAGAAAGCTTGTCAGTAGCTTCTCGTGGGTCGGTGGTTCTTTCTGGGGTTTTCCCGGTTCTTCCTCCACCATTAATACTGGCCGCCATGTATAGCCTATCGTGTGCTGAAATATGGAGTTAAACCCCAAAACAACAACAACAACAAAAAGAAAACATAAGCAAATGAAATAGCAAAAATAATTAACCGAAAACACTAATGCAAAGTTTATGTTACTACGTCCTTGACACAAGTTGAAAGGGGCAAGCGAGCATGTCCTAAATTCATAATGATTCGTCATCTTAAGCATAAAATCGGGTGGTGGTGGTGGTGATATTGTTGTTATTAGGAAATACGAGCTGTAATCTTGACCGAAATTAAATGTTGCAAAATGATTTACGATAGGTTCTTAATGACTCATCTCAAATACGAACAAAAAACATCAATGGCTTTAGAAAATGTAAGAAAGAGCACAAATAAATACACGAACCAAAATTTTATATGACTGTAGGGGGCAGGGAGAGTGTCGTACAATGAATTGTCTGGTTGCAAAATGATTAGCGTCAAGTATAAGCAAAATATATAAAAGGCTTTAGGTTGTTGTTGTGGGCTTAATATCATTTTTGAGCATCAGTCAGGCTATAAATGGCGGCCAGTATAAATGATGGAAGAAGAACCAAGGAAAGCTACTGGCAAGCTTTCTTACATATCTACATAGGCCGACCCCTAGACTCGAACCCAGGCAGACTGAGGTAAGATGGCAGCGATCGTTAAGACGGGCGCTTTAGACCACTCAGCTACCCAGGGCCCCTCAAGAGCTTGAGGAAATGTATGTAAATGAACAACGTCAACCAATAACCGTAACACAAAGTGCTGACGCTGATGCTACCGCCAGCAACATGCCTGATATGTCTGACTTTTCCAATAATAGTAATGAATATGCTAATGAAATAAAGGAGATAAATGTCTTCTACGATAAGGTCAGTTGTCCTATCCGATTCAACTGAGAGTTGATTAGTCAAGTCCTTTGTGTGGCACCATATCCAGTACCTCGTATTCAAGTCCATATCTAGTAGCTCGCATTCACTAAAATCCAGCTGTGAACACGAACATCGTCAGTATGATCGTTAAGGCGAGCGCTTTAGACCACTGAGCTACCTAAGGCCCCTCAAGAGCTTGAGGAAATGTATGTACATGAACAACGTCAACCAATAACCGCAACAAATTGCTGACTACACAAAAAACTCAGCTGTGAACACGAACACCATCAGTATGATGTTCAGATCAGCTAACCCTTCCCTCCTCGTACCACTGAACAAGAGACCCCTGAAAAGACTGATGCTGAACTGCTTGAAAAGAGTATCCAGGAATCCAACACCGTTTCTTCTTTATAGCTGCCGGGTGTTTATACAATCTCTGATATTTTTCAGCGGTAAGCGAGTAAGCATATTTTCAATATGGCCTCTGTGACCGAAATACTGGATAAAAGATCGGCACCATTTTCATCTTGGACCAACTAGACATCAGTCTTTTTGCCAGAACCCTTTGTCAATAAGCGATTTTCAAAACAGTCACCATATTGTATGTAAAATCAGCAGTATTTTCATTCAGAACTGAATACTAGTTGACGTTAGAAGACTTTGTTTGTAAAATTCAACTATGATATGACCGTCCATTCCAGATGAGTAACGATAACAGTATTTTCAACACGGCACTTCGGTAGCCATATTGGAAGTCGGATTGACTTTCATCTAGGCCCGACAAGACTACATCAAGTCTTCTGGTTAAAACCGCACGTCTATATGACATTCTGTTGAAGAGGAGCAGCAACAACAAGGCTGCATTGGCGGACATATTTGATGTTAGATCGGCACCATTTTCAAGTAGGACAATCTATCTAGAAGAAGAAGAGATAATATTTTTAATATGACGCCATATTGGAGGTAAGGTCGGCACCATTTTCATGTAGGACAATTTATCTAGGAGAAGAAGTGATACTATTTTTAATATGACCATAATGGGACGCCATATTGGAGGTAAGGTCGGCACCATTTTCGTGTAGGACAATCTATCTAGGAGAACAAGAGATAATATTTTTTAAAAAGACCATAATGGACGACCTATTGGAGGTAAGGTCAGCACTATTTTCATTACTGACCAACTAGAAATCACCAGATCTTTTCTGGTAAAACCCCATTATCCATGTAACCGTCCATCTAGGAGTTGTAGGGATAACATTTTCAAGACTGATGCAGTGGTGGCTATACTGGATGTCATTTTGAACCACCAATTAGGCGTCTAAAAAACGTGAAATAAAACTGAAAAAATTCCAGCTTTGTCTCCGTTGAAGAATGTAGTGTCTGTAAATGGCACCAATTCCGGTAAATTTAACGGTAAGATCACAAGCAAATTAGTCTGCAATTCGTGAATGTCACACGAGACGTGCACAAATTTACCGGAATGTGACAATCACAAATTTGGAGATATGGCATTCATGAATTTACCGCCGACTCAGCTTGTAATGCATTTACTGATTACACCGGTAACATTAACGCCGTTAAAAAGGTCACACCAGGAAATTGTGACATTCACTGGCAGTACATCATTTAAAGTATCAAGATACCATCACAATGCCCTGTAATTTCATTACATATCATAAACATCTATGACACTGAAAAAGACAGACAAAAACTAGAAGATAAGTGGCCTGCATTACTCAAACGATACTGTCAATTTCATTTCCGTAACTCACTGTGATCAAGGCAAAATCCGCTTCTCAATTTCAAGCGAGAGACTGATGCCAGATTTAGTTAAAATTGTACAATTATAATGAGTTAGCTGTTTCATTGTTTTTATCACTTGTCGCTACCTTTGCTGACAGTTAAGTACACAAAAATAAAAAATACGCCATTTTGTCAATCGTGGTGTGACTGCGCTTGGACGAGAAGTTCAATCAAACCGTGAAGGAGCGCATCTAATTATCGCTCTTGGATTGTTACGATGTGACAGCATCTACCATTACAGTTTTTTTTAAAATGAATTCCAATACAAACGTTGTTTTCTGGAGATCTCAAATAGTTCAAATGATGAGATGAAATGAATTCGTTCAAAATTCCCCAAGCACTCAATAAGTAGTAGTAATGGGTACTTTGGTAGCAAGTAATGCTTGTCAAAAACATCGAACAGAAAAGATCGATACAATATACTATAGTGATATATATTATTTGTTTACAGCTGAATTCAAATGAATTAACTGTTGACTGAATCTGCAAAAAAGTACCTTTTTAAAAAAATCTCCTGCCTATCAAAGAATCGTGCATGGCATGTAGCATAGTACTGAGCAGTACTGGACCACACATTTAAAACAAATAATCTAATTTTCTCGAACACTGTCACAAGAACATTCGAATTCAGCTTAAAAAGTTACCAGACAAAATATATGGCGCAGACTCACCGATGATGGATCGGAGGATATATTTCACAAACTAAAACATAAAACGTACTGGACCTCAGACGAAATTGTTAATTGCACATAAAACAAGAACTGATCGTCCAGTTTAGCAACGTAGACAATCAGCAAACAATAATTCGAATCGCTGTTATCTGACACAATATAATACTTATCTTTGAAGCTGAACTTTACTGACAGCAATTGTAACTATCTGTGAAATTACAGTTGTAGAATAGATACTAAATGTTACATAATCGTCCAAGTACTGACAATGCTGCTTTCAGAGTCACCGATAAATTTAACATTTACCAGCGACTCCTCATGCGATTCTTTCGTTGTTGCTTGTGACAATCTACCAGCGTTTGTGAGATAAATTCTCTATGTCAATCGGAACGCACTCGGTCAGTAAAGTCGAGACAAAACATCGGATGTAATGTGTCACCGTCATGAACTGTATTCTGAACGACTTTGGTTCACGCTGAACTTTATGGCGGCGAAAGCAGTCACAATCGGAACAAAATCGTCCTTACAGTCGCAACATGTGGTGCACATCGCCCGAGGTTAATCAATAACCACATCAAACTGATGTGTATTCCTACAACCACTGCTGATGTTATTTCACCATCTGACGGAAATCTCTACGCGATGTTCAGAAAGCAAACGGCTTATCTGTCAATCCATATGGCCTGTAGCTTCGGACAGCTTCGGCCTGACAAAAAGGCGATTTCTAAAACAGAGGAAACTAAATCTAGTTGTTTCAAAAACTTTAATAACGAACACTCGTCGTTGGTGTTCATTAGAATTCACAAATTGTGTTGGAACTGCATTATGTATAAATAGTAAAGATGTTGTTGGACATTTTATACAGCTGTTGCTTTGAATCATTTCACTATCTGAACTCCTATGTCATAATGCATCAAACTATGTTATAATAAAAGCATACATACGTTATTCTCGTATTTGTTTTCATAAAAATTTATCCCTGCAATAATCGGAGAAATCTACACTCTGATACATTACGATTGAAACGGGAACGCCTGAAGGTTTACTATTATTTTTATTTTTTATATTATTTTTGGGGAGATATTTTTTTTTTTGGGGGGGGGGGACATGTATTAAGTTTTATAGATATAGACCAAAACATGTTTCGAGGTCCCTCTTCCGTATGTGCGGGCGCCCATGGATTAAAACGGCCTCTGCTTCACGTTTGTTGCTCCGCGCTTGCGCATCATGGTAGTAGTTAAATTTAATGGCTCTAGGTATAATGATACCTGTACACCTGTCTACCTGTTCTCTCAAACGTCACATTTCCAATATTTTCAAACAATAAAAAAAAGACTTGTACTCAGTGCACGTGAAGTATACGCAATAAACAATCCGATCCATTATCTTGAAATAAATTCGAGAAGAGTTCTAGCTGGTTGTATCCAATGAATTGGCGCGCGAATTTAACTCGCAGCCTACCTGTGATGTTTCCCAAATATAGAACAAGGTAAAAGACTGAAAGCTGTCCTCTTACAATAAACAACACAACGTGTTATCATTAGGTTATGCCACTGTGGCCAATGTACACTTGTGTTGACGATGTTCTACTTAGTGGTGATGACAGTGATTTGGATTTATAATAACTTGTTATGAATGTTTCACGTTTACTAGCACGATTGTTAGAGCACCTGATAACATCATCCTCTGAACTGAATTGCTTGTGTCGTTTGTTTCTAGCGCAAATCTCTCTCTCTCTCTCTCTCTCTCCTGAAAGAGCTAATGTAATTTTCCTATGGCGCATTTTATTTCATATTGTTGCCACGATGAAAACTCGATATATTTATTTACTTGTAAATTTGGAGCACCGTGCAAAATAATATGCATATCATCTCGACTGTTTTTAAGCCAATGCATTCAATCCTGATGTTCCTTGGTCAAACTGAAAGACTATAACGTATGACGGACAGCTCAATCCGATAAGTGGGCTCTTCACACTGGAAACATAAACCGTCTTAAGGACCGATCATTTAATTTTCGGTACGAAGGGGGCTAATAATTTTGGAAGAAACATTTCATTCTTCTGGTTTGAGAAATAATAATAATAACAATAATAATACTAATAATAATAATGCACAAATCACCTGTCTGTTGAAAAACATTTCCAGGTACAAGAAAAAATGACCTGGTTTGAAGAAAAAAACTAGAACCCCCCACAACAAAATTTAAATGGTCGGCCCTTGGTGTGGTTGATAAGACAGGGATAAATGAATTGCACAAAAAATAAGGAAATATACCCGTGTGTAAAATATCTTGCAGGCACCAACATTATCATGCTCCAGATTTCATGTTCCAACAGGAAGTAGAAACAAATATTATGGTCGCCACATGTAGTAGCAATGATGATAACGAAACTTTCATGTCAATAAATCAGGAATTACTGATAATTAATATATTGATATTATTATTATATCAAGACTTTACTGTTCGAGTCAATTATTTTATGATATTTTTCCCACTGTAAGCAAGTCTCGGATTTACTTTCCGTCTGAATATTTTTCCAGTAATGTTAGACCAAAATATTTTTGTCTAATTTACGAAGGCAGATCTGTTTCAATTACGCGTTGTTGCTTCCTTTTAACATTTTTATGCCAGGCAAACTCTGCCGACGACAATCATTGCATCTTCTCATTTGAGAGACAAAATGGGTCATGCGAAGGACAAAATATGTACATCTTTACCCAAGAGGCATTCCCATCTACCACCAAACCCCACCCTAACACGAAACCACTCCTTAACAAATGATTTGGAACGTGTATACTTTTGACACTTCATTTACAGCCCCAAGATGTGGAAGCAAACAGAGAAATATTTCCTCTGGCATTATCTCACGATGCGTGGGGAAACTTGATTACGAATTATGTTGTTCAATTCCACCCGTTCATGTACGAGACGAAAGTATGATAGATGGCGCACAAAAACAACTGTACAGACATGGGGGAATAGATGGTTGGACGGTCGGAAGTTTCCAAATACGCTTAAAGCCTCCACAAGAAATAATCAGTGTAGATGCAACTCATTCCATTTCGTATCGATCTTAAAATATTCCCCACCCACAACCGACTCACTCCAAGCGGAAGTTGGAACACTTCTAATCATTTAATCTGACAAGTGATGAATCAAATTGCTCATTTTCTACAATTGTGATCTGATCTATAATTACTGATCTGATGTACGTTTATTGATATGATAAATTATTATTGATATGATATATTATTATTGATATGATCTATTATTATTATTGATATGATCTATATGCTCTGATTGCATATCTTCATAAAAAATTAATGCAGATTCTCATGAGGGTTCTTACTGCAAATGGGTGACATTTGAATCTTCGCAAAAATACATTTTAACTATCCTTACAAGAGGCAATCTTTTAACCTGAAAATGCTTCAAATTGAAGAAATGTGATGCGGCTCTGCAATTCATAATAAAATGTGCATTTTGATCGCGATACACACGTTTAACGAGTCTTTTAAAGGACGATTACCATTCTATTATTATTGGGGGGGGGGTTACTTTTGAGGCACACATACTTCCTTGATTTCCTTGATAGAAGTGTGCGACAAAGTAAAATTGTTTGCCACAAGCCTGTCAGAAAATTAGTTCGACAATATGATGCTACAATCACTACACGACCATATAACTTTGTTACGAGTCTATGCTCTTAAAATAAGTAACAGAACAGAGTGAAGACAACAAGCTTTGCAAAATTTAACAAATAATTTATATCCCTAGGATACAAAGTGAAAAATGAAGAACAAAATGAACTTAAGGTTTTACGAATTAAATCCAAAAATAATCCAAAAATTATATAAAAAAACACAAGTCCTATTAATGAAAAGTTCTAAGTGAATCTCCGTTCAAATCCTGATGAAAATCCAAGATTGAAGGCGACGACGCCTGTAATAGTCAGCGTTGTACTTATGTGTCTCATATAAATACAAATTCCGCAAATCAGATTGTCCCGGCTTGAGTTTTTTTTTTTGTTTCATCATTTATAACCTGGAAGAGTAATTTTCGTCACCAAAATATCAAGGACCAATGTTAGTTTGATTTATTTTTGTTTGTCGTATTTTTTATTCTCATTACTGAACCAGTTCTGTTTCTATTTAAGTTGTTATTAATATTTAATATGATTTTTGATTTGTTTGTTTTTAATATTTTTATTTTGTATCTTTTTCATTTTCATTGATGAAACAAACAAACAAAACTAAGGCAGGCTGAAAATATAAACATAATGAAAACGAATGGAAGACATTTTATTTGCTTAAACACTCGAGGAAGATCGCAGTAATTAGTGTGCTTACATCTTACTGTATTTACCTGTGTTCTGATTACATATAATATCTGAAATTTATAAAATAGACGCAATTCTTGTCTTACCGTTTCATAGACAAAATATAATGGAGTCTTAAAACAATATATTCAAGGATGTCAGACAATATCAATACACAATATCAACACACAATATCAATACACAATATCAAACATATGAAACTGAAATTTTCGACATAGCAAATGGAACTTCCAACTAACACTGTTTAACTCGACAGACAACTCCTAAAACTTTTACATAGAAAGTATCACTTTTAACCACCGTTGTGTACTTGGATAGACACAGTCTAAGAACCCAACATATGAAAGGAATACCTTCAGTACAAACAATTTGATTCAACATGTGACTGGAAGAAGACCAATACGGAAAGCCAGTCAAGGGACCGGTTGACTGGAAGTTGTTGTTGTTGTGGGGTTTAACGCCATTTTTCAGGACACGATAAGCTATGCATGGTGGCCAGTATTAATGGCGGAAGAAGAACCCGGGGAAAACCTCAGAAAGAACCACCGACCCACGAGAAGCTACTGGCAAGCTTTCCCACATACCAACATTGGCCGAATCCAAGACTCGACCCCACGCAGACAGGGGTGAGATGGCAGTGATCCGTAACGGAGAGCGTTTTAGACCACTCGGCCACTCGGGGCCTCATGTTGACTGGAGGAAGACCAGTATGGAAAGCCAGTTAAGGGATCGGGTTGACTGGAAAAAGACCAATATGGAAGACACCAGTGCATGACACTGTGATGTTTGTCACGTGCATTGTATGCAAGGATTATTGTTTATGAAAAATGTAACGTTCGCTGCATATTGACTAGTCTTCGTAAAACAAGATAATTACACTGCAATAGCTCAATACTAACTTTATGCCGTGATCAGCTGCGCGTATATTACAATACCAAATTGCATATTTTGTCTCAAATAAATACATATTCCGCAAAATATTGTCCATGAACATTTAAATAACACTTTATTGGGTTATTAATTTATAAATGTTCACTCACTGCGTACTATATCTGGCAATACCACACACGCTGTTTCTCAACTGGACCTTTATAAGTCTCATTTGTTCAGGTCGAGTGGTATTGTCACTTCTGCACGTTTCACGAAACAGTACCCGCCCAAGATTTTCTAACTTTTTTATTTTTTATTTTTATTTTTTTTTACGTACGACATTCGTATGTAATTACAGACGTTTCACAAACGATTTTTTAGGTATCCTTTATTTTGTAAGTTTTCCATACATTTTTACATAACTTTACGGCAAGCACCAGGAAGGCTTAAGTGCAAAGTGTTTTCAGGTATATTTTTGGAGAGCGAATCATCGTTATTTTGAGATGCGAGCTGACATTCCAATATATACCGTATATGTACAGTGTGTGCGTGTGCGTGATTAGGAATTTTAACGTAGTTTTAACAATTGTTCAGTCATATCGCTACGACGTCTTAAGTGTGGCAGTTTAAATGGATGTCTAACACTGGGGCATCATGCCGCAGACATGTATCATGATGTCCATCCCAGTCACATTATCCTGACACAATTAGTGCCATTTTTAGTAAGTCTTTGGTATGACTCGGCCTGGGTTCGAACTCAAGACCTTCCGCTTCCGAGGCGGACGGTCTAACCACTAGGCCACCGGAACAGTCCGTATACGTATATAGTCTTTATCTAACAAAGCTATTTTTTAATATATTTGTCAACGTCCTGTATAAAACAAAATATGCAAACGTTAGTATGTGTATAATACATTTTACTTTGATGATTAACCTGAAATATTAAAAAGTCAGACAAACAAATCATCAATTTAAATAAAATTCTGTCCAGCGAAATTCTTTATGGTAACATCATCATAAGGCAAGACAATCATCAACATCATCACCATCATCAGATGGAATTAATAAATGTCTTTAATTGTTTTAATAATGGTTAACAACAAGCATCCTTCCTTTCATGCAGTACTTAGCTAAAACCTAAAACAAGAACCAATATAAAGGAACAACATGCGTTATTCAAGAATATTTAAAACGAAAAGTTTTTATAAAAAAAATATCTTGGCATTATCCACAATATCTGTACAAGTGTCTATCACACAAATTTAATTGTCATTTAATTCTAATTTCTATCGAGAGACTAATATAATATTCCTCCTAGTTTATTACGAGTCCGTGGTGAGATCAATAAACTATTCCCACCTGTATATGTTTCTACTGCCATTGAAATCGCGTATTTTGAATAATAATTCGTCAAAACTACAATCATTTTAATTAAAAAACATTGCTGCATCTATTCAAACATCACAATAAACTGCCATGCTGTATACAGCGAAGCAATATGACTAAAATTGTTAAAGCCAAGATAAAAAGTTTTTATTCCCCCCTCCCCAACCCCCCCAAATATGTATCTAAAGTTTAAGTCATGTGATTATTCAGAATTTTCAATACAGTGGATACAATAAATAGGCAGATAAAAATAAACCCTTATTATCGAATTGTATTTCTTTGCATCAAAGAAACATTATTTCTGAAAAACCTTTCTTTCTATTATTTAGTTAAACAATATTAGTCAGATACAGTGAATTACTTAAATGAATCATGTTTTGATAAAACTTATGGTGTGTGAGCATAAATATATACATATTTTGAGACGATCTCCGATCTAAATAAATTGATCAAATATCACGTTCCACTGTAAGCAATATACATTTTTAATTAAAGATTTTAGGAGCCAATAACCATGGAGGGGATGTTAAATAACGAATGTAATCTGTTGCATTTCTTCATGTTTTGGTCTTATAATCAAATAACTGAAGCAATGTGAAATTAAAACACACACTAAAAAACAACACTATATTATCAGTAGTGCAGAGACTGTCAAACAAGTTCTAAAGGTTGTATAGCTGACGTAAAGGATTGCAACATGCTCGCCTGGTTTTTCACTGGAAACGACGGTATGATGACCTTCACTTACGTTGATGTATTTGAAGGAAATTTATGTCGATAGGAATGGTGCAGTGATTATATAACTATAGATAAAGATAAAATGGCATATCCGTTTCCTTCATGTAAGTTGACTTGTGGTTATTTGTCGACTTGTAACTCGACAATCTCTCTCTCTCTCTCTCTCTCTCTCTCTCTCTCTCTCTCTCTTACTCTCTCTCTTCCTCTCTGTCTCACACACACACACACACACACACACACACACAAACACACACACATTTTTCTGACTAAGCAGACAAGGCAGCTGCATAACGCGGAACTATTCAGGGACGGCAGATTTCACAGTATGAAGAGCTAGCTTGATTTGCTTTTTTAAAAAAGTGTTTTTATTTTGTAAATAAAAAACCTCTAGGATAATATTTGGTACAGGCATACAGCTCTTTAAAAGCTCTAGTTTTAAGGCTTTATTTAGGTCAAGGGGGTGGGGTGCGGAAACTCTGACAGTGCCTAGGGGCGGCAAAATCATAAACCTGTCACAACAAACACATACACACGCACGCACGCAGAGGCACCCTACCTTCTTTAGTCAGAAATAATTCCTATGTCATTTAATATGACCAATAGGTAAAGGCATCTTTACACGACATTTTTTGTTTGGGAGGTGTTGTGTTGTGTTGTTATTGTCGTTCTCGTCGTCGCCGTATCTTGCTGGTGATCTATTACACTTTACCGCACTCTTATATACATACAAAGCAGCAACGTACGCAAAAGTATTTCTTAAACGTGCGAATAGCTCTTACGTATACATCCTTATGAATTCGTGAAAGGTGACCAAGGCATATTACATGTAAAGAAAAGAAGAAAAACAAGAGACCGGGGGGGGGGGGATTTGGGATCGCTAACTGGATGAACACTCTGCATGAGAGCCAAATACAAGAGCAGTTGGTCAAGATATTTGGTTCAGTATGACGGAAGGTTTCAATATAAATTTGTCCACAAGATGTTGAGGTTCTATATGCAACCGTTTCAAGATTTCTATTTAATTTGGATCTTTCGTAGTGTAGTATAATTTGGTCTGTACATTAAGGTCTTTATTTCGTTATGCTTTCTGTCAGAGTTGGTCAAATTTCGTTGCGCGGTTTTCGAGGATCACTTGTTTCAATCTGATTAAAATCAGATATCCAATGTCCTATGTGAAGATCTGTAAGCGACCGCTTAGGGGTTATGTCCTGGCGACCTTTGGATTAGCCAATAAAATTTCAGCAGCTTTCAGAAATCTGGAAGTAAGTCAAATCGTTCAACACACATCGATGCTCTTCAGCCTTACTGCTCAGTCTCCCAAAAGCGTAGATATGACTTCAGAATTATGTGATTGGTTGATAAAGTTTGCGATTATGACAATAACATAGGTCATCAGAATATGACCCTTAGCCAGTCGTTGTCAGATCTTCACAATAGACAGTGGAGCTAGCCAAGGTTCCGAAAACCCTATCTAAACCTTGGCGGATCGAACAGCTATATAGGTGCTTTGTCCTAGCGACATCTATTGGATTTCATGTGTTGCCTCCATTAGTATGTAATGCCAAATAACCAACAGCGTGGTGCATTGTACATCGGACGAAAATGGCGGTGGAATATGACCTAAAGAGGATAATTTGTAAGTTTAACATCAAACGTATGACTGTGTACAAGAGAGAAGCCATTACAGGTGTATTTGAGTGAAAGGTATTTGTGCAAACGCGGACCGGTACTGGACATTTTCTTATTCATCAGTCCATTCAAATAGTGTTCTCCACTTGTTTCGATCAAGTAGGAATAGTGTTCAAATTTGAACAACTTAATTTTGACTGGATACTGTGGCTTGCCGCCGCATCGAATGAAATTCACAGACTTGGCTAGCGAAGATGGTTTTAATCAGATTGCAGTTGTTTAAAAAAAAATTATATTTTTAGTAACGGATATTTTGCTACTTGGCTGTCTCTTCTGTATAAAGACGAAAGCTTTTCTTTCGCCAGGATGACATCTCTCAATTTGATCAATAACGCTCCGAAGTTTTTGAGAAGAACAGATTATAGGATCCGCTCAAAGTGGTGGTTGACAACACCAATCCCCCCTCCCTCAGATCACTCCGGTGGCGTAGTGTTTAGAGCGTCTGTCCCGGAAACTGGAGGTCGTGGGTTCGAAATCCGGCCGACTCGTACCAAAGACTTACAAATGGTACTAACAGCTGCATCGCTAGACACTCGGCATTAAGAAGGTCAATGTTAGGTCTGGTCGGCCTGCTGTCGGGATAATGTGAACAAGTGGGACATCATGCTACACGTCTGCTGCGTGATGCCCCAGTGCTAGACATCACTTTAAACTGCCGCATTACAGATGTCGTAGCGATATGGCTGGACAACTGTATAAGCTATGTTAAAAATCTAAATCACACACACACACTCCCCCTCCCTCATAAAACACCAATTCCCTCTCCCTCATATAGTAACAGTTATAAATGGATCTTAATGCATCCTGCCTAAAAGTTTATGCTACTATTATTTCGAGAGAACAACCTGGTCCCGATCTTCTGTCTTGCATAAATTTTCGCTATGGCAATAGCCTACATTTAAATAGAAACCCAATTTCTGCCCTCTATATGTATGAAATCACTGCATTCTTGTCATAGTCAAATCATCGTCCCGTTGTCCCTAAACCCAATACAACAAGCCAATTATTTCAGAAAAAAAAAATGGATGGATGGATGGATCAATGGATGGATGGATGGACGGACGTACTGACGGACGGATGGATGGATGGTATGTATGCAAGGTATGCATGTATGCACGTGTTATGTATATTTAATTTGTATTGTTAGTTGTCTTTTGCCCAAGATTCTGTCAAAAATCAAGGTAATGGTGTACCTGACAAATGACGCTTATTGTGTGTGTGCGTGTGTTTTGCATTTATAAAGTAGCTTTAAAAAATTTCAATCAAATCGCTACGATGTCTGCGGTGTCTGTCTGCGTGGGTTCGAGTCTCGGATTCGACCAATGTGGGTATGTGAGAAAGCTTGTCATTAGCTTCTCGTGTGTCGGTGGTTCTTTCCGGGGTTTACCGGGTTCTTCCTCCACCATTAATACTAGCTGCCATGTATAGCTTATCCTGTGCTGAACAATGGGGTTAAACCCTACAACAACAACAATGTCCGCGGTGACAGTTTATAGTGATGTCCCACCCATTCACATTATCCTGACACCAGGCCAACCAGTCCTAACACTAACCTCTTAAAGCTGAGCGCCAAGCGAGGCAGATGTTAGTAACATTTTTGTAAGTCTTTGGTATGACTCCGCTAGGGAACCCACGACCTCCCGCATCCGAGGCAGACGTTCTAACCGCTAGGCCACCGGAGCGGTCCACTTATTTTGTAAAAAGCATTATATACAGCAAATATCCCATATATAAGCAGACGTTGTTATCGCATGTCGCCTATTCGTAGCCTCTAATTTGAATACCAAATAATGGTTCTGTTCTATTAAAGCGCCGTTAAAACTAACAAACTGTTGGACACGCTTAACCTTCGGCATAAATAAACGTGCATAATTCGTACACTTGCAAGAAATGACAGCATTGACTGTGTTGTGCCCGGCATGTTGCAAAGAGCGGTAGGCATTATACTGACTGTATACAAAAGATCGGAATTTAATTTCGGGTCAAGTATGTACGGTCGAGTATTAATGTCATTGCCAGAAAAATGTCGTTATTTCGAACTGAATATTACTTAAATCAACAAACGTTGTATTGCCCATGAAACACCCACTATACGAAACACATTCACATACACATAGGCACGCACACACATAATCCAGTGAGTACTGACATCAACTGAAGTTATTCCACATTAAACACTTTGCCGGAAAGGATGCAAATTTATGTCGATCTATGAAGGCATCAATAACTTCTGGACAGAGAACAATTAGATTTATGGGGACAGGTGCTTGTTAAATCGCTATACTGCAATGATTTCTAATGTCTGTGTCGGTAGAGGAAGTGATTTTTAATCAAGCCTTCGTTTACTTAGCCGTTAGACGACTAGAAAGGGGACGTTTATCTTCGATTTTATATCGGAAATGTCAGATTTGAAATTTTCCAGATCTGTTATTTGGAATTATATAAGTCATGCTGACCGCAATTTTGGTGCCTTCTTTTAGGTAACTCTATTTAATCCTGATTGGTTATGCTAAATTAGGGGCGTAGTTTATACATGAAATTTCTTGGGATTAAATTCCTCATCGAAATAAATCCAGTCAGCAATCTTCCTGCAAGAGTGAAAATATAAGGGACTCCGAGAATGAATTTGTAAGAAATCCTCTCGTAAAACATTGGTCAAAAGGACCGGATGTCTAAAAAGTCAACGGACACAATCTTGGCGGTAAAAGCGAACGAAGCTTGAAAGCACAATGTATTTGCTTCAATTTCATGTAGTTCGTTGATACCAACATAATGACTTGCTTGAATTGAATTGTTTATATTTGCAGGAATTTGTGTGTTTAAATCCGTAGATCAGCTCTCTTGAAATGAGTGTAACTGTGTTTGAGTTAATATATCTGAATCCGTACAATGATCTTCTTTATCTACGTTTGATGAATTGTTTGAATTTGTCGTTTTGATTGTTATAGGTATATAAGAACATCATGCATTACTTTAGTAGATATGAGTTACGAGAAACCGTGTGAATTCACCGAGCTTAGTGGATTTCACGTATGCTAAAGAATGTGTGTAATCGCTGAAAATTCATTTGTGTAATTGAGACGAGAGCGGAGCCGTTATGTCTCATGTAATGTTAATGGGAATCATTAATGAAATAGTCAATAGGAAGTATTAATCTTGTGAACTATGTTTGTTTATGGTCTGCCATGTTTATCCTGACCAGACAGCCTTTGATCTGTTCGAATTCCGATGGAACGATATCCGACATAACGAGAGGGGGAGTAATAATTTGTTCCCAGTAGAACAACTGACATAATATTAAAGTTGCTTCTGTTTTATAGGGGAAGTATCTACTTGCGTATCCATCTACCCACACAAAGTCTGAGGGCTAAAATGAGGCGAGACAGTAGGGAGGTTGGAGAAGAAAAAAGTAAAAGGACCTAGAGGAACAACCACAGTGAAGTTGGAGTGTACCGGAATCAGCAGGTTACACGTTGTCCAAGGCAACGACTTCGATCGCTCACTCGATTGTATGAACTAAGTCTATCATTTAAAACAGATCGGCTATTTATATAAATATAGTTGTGTTTGAAATTCGGTGAAAGATTTATTCCAAAAAGTAGTGTATCTTCCTAATGTAATGTTTTATCCCATCTGTTTGAGTAACTGATTAAATTTTTTTTTTTTTTCAAGAACGGGGGCTCATGTCATTCTGTTCTATACATCTGCTCAGATCTCTGTTTATTCCATCTATAATTTCACACTTTATTTTAATATTTACTCGATCCGGGCAACAACAATTCCGAGGGCTATCACCCTCTAGAAAACGATAGTCAAAGAAAACGGACACCTGGTAGGAAGATATGACAGCATAATACCACACCATCAGTAGCAACCCCTACTGTGGCTATACGAACAGATTCCTCCTTTCAAGTGAACTTCTCTCTCTCTCTCTCTCTCTCTCTCTCTCTCTCTCTCTCTCTATATATATATATATATATATATATATATATATATATATATATATATATAAACAAAATGTTGTCTTTTCTAAACCCGGCGTCGGTGTATATTGTTGTATTATATGAACCAGAACCAGAATCACCGCTCCGGAAGCGGGAGGTCGTGGGTTTGATCCCCGGCCGAGTCATATACCAAAGACTTACAAAAATGGTACTAACAGCTGCCTCGCTTGACTGGGTGGGACATCATGCTACATGTCTGCGGCATGATGCCCCAGTGCTAGACATCACTATAAACTGTCACACTGCAGACATCGTAGCAATATGACTAAAAAAACTTTTAAAACATAAAACCAGAATCAACGTCTGTTTAAACTATTTTTAAAATCATTTTATTTAGTTTTTGTTTATTTGTTACTTGGCCCAATACAAAGCCGAGTCATATCTTCCGTGTTTGCATACTGAAGATAAAACATACATTGAGGATATCTACCTTTTGAGTAGATATAAGTAATTATTTCACGAGTGACAATACAAAATGTTTCCTCTTCACAAGTGAAATATTTCCTTACCTCTACTGAAAAGAATTGATTATTTATCTTTTATTAGATATTTTAAGGCAAAACTACTCGATCTGCATGGATAACTTATCCATGCTAATTGCGATTAGCAAAGCGATGAAAAAAGTCGAACAGTTTTTCCATAAATGTAAGGACAGCGATCTTGCGCAAATTTAGCTTGATCATACATTTAACTGTATTTAACTGTGTGTATCTAACTGTGTATATTTAACTGTGTGTATCTGTGTATTTAACTGTGTATTTTGTAAAATTATTTACTATTTTCAAAAGAAATTGAACATATCTTTTTTTTAAGCTGATACATTTCTTGTGCGGATTGACACAGAGAGTTGTTGGGGTTGGGAAAAACTAGAAATATCAGAGCGGATATCTGAGTGCAACATCTTTCAAACAAAACATTTTAATGAGTGCTATTTCACTTGTGTGGATTATGATCATTTATTTTGTTAATTTTTACATTCAAACATCAATGTTTGGTCTTGACAAGCTTGCATTTAGTTCGGGAACCGATGCTGCACCGGAATTCCGAATGTCACTTATATCATCAAGGTCAAGGACAGATTTTTCCATGTTTTCAAATATGACAGATTTTTCCATGTTTTTAAATATGACAGATTTTTCCATGTTTTTAAACATCTTTATGATTGTGCTGAAAGTTAAAATCCACATTTAAACAATTTACTACTATATTTAATCAAGATTTTTTTTCCTAACAGAATATGTCCGTTTGTGGTCGAGTGAAACAGGAATACTTTAATGTACTGGTGATAAAGAATATCGATTACCATCAGGCTAGGTTACAAAATCTGCAACATTCATGTATAAACTAATTTCGAAATGAGCTAATGCTCCAAGCATACTTTTTGCAATTCTTAATGGCGGTTCAGAATTGGTTACAGGGACTGTATACTTTACACATTTTAAGATCTGCTCATCCCGATGTACGTGTGTATATAGGAGAGAGAGAGAGAGAGAGAGAGAGAGAGATGGAAATACAGATTTGAATAGGATGCTGAAGGGCAGAAATATTTCCTAAATGGTAGTTCCTAAAGTAATACAATAAATGTGGCAAAATATGTTTTTGCTCATTGATATGTTTCGATATCTCATTATGAAATATAATAAAAAGAGATAACAAACCCGGCACAACCCTCTATACCTTTTACAACCCTTTATACCTTTTACAACCCTTTATACCTTTTACAACCCTTTATACCTTTTACAACCCTTTATACCTTTTACAACCCTTTATACATTTTGATATCCAAAGCCACAGTTTAAAACACAAGTTAAACACCGATTATTATTTGGGTCAAAATAACTGCTAATTTTTACAATCACTCCATGTGGAAAAAGTAAATTTTGAATTCATGTATGTACATATGATGTCCGTATGCATGGATGCGCGTAGTTTAACAACAAGCCAACTCAATCCTGGCTATGTACCGCCCATTAAAAGTAAATTCACACAAATATAAAGGGAAATATTGCTGAAACCGTTTGGAAGATAAACGATTCCAAATAAAAACAAAATATTTACTCCTACTAGATAAGTAGCAAAATGTGCGTGAAATATAATACACGGGTAAAAAAAAACAGCCCCGTAAAATGGCAAAATACCTCCGCCCTTAACAATGTTTGATTATATAGGGCCAATATATTATGATATATATAGATCGCACTCTTTTCTAAAGTCCAAGATATTCTTTTGCGGTGCACACATGGGCAAATCTGACCAAGAAGCCCTTAACTGGGACCACTTGTGATTGTATGTGTGTGTGTATGTGTTGGGGGAGGTGACCAAAGAGTAATACTCGTTCATGCGCATGCGTACCATATATATATATATATATGGTACGCATGCGCATAATGATAACTAACAAGGTATGTGGTGTAAATGTAGCAACGAGCATACGGACGGATACACGATATGTACTAAGGACACCAGAATGTTTAGAAGACGGACGGATTGACGGACCTACATGCTATGGGTGGTCAAAACATACATGTACAATTAGGGATTATATATAGATTTAGTTGGTTTCTATCCTACTTAGAAACGAATAAGCTAACACGATTTTCCATGCCTTGTTAAATGAAGGGAACGCGTGACAGTCAACTTAGTGTAAGAACGTTGACTAATTGAACATCTTTAATCAAGAGAAATACACGAGAATCCAATTATCAAGAGAAATACACGACAACCCAATTATCAAGAGAAATACACGACAACCCAATTATCAAGAGAAATACACGATAGCCCAATTATCAAGAGAAACACACGACAACCCAATTATCAAGAGAAATACACGACAACCCAATTATCAAGAGAAATACACGACAGCCCAATTATCAAGAGAAACACACGACAACCCAATTATCAAGAGAAATACACGACAACCCAATTATCAAGAGAAATACACGACAATCCAATTATCAAGAGAAATACACGAAAATCCAATTATGTTGCAAACAGGTTCTTCAAAATTATTCCGTTCATCAAGTCGACAGTTAAACGTAGGCGTTACAGTAATGATAACCAGTGGGTTTCAACTTCCACCTACTGTTCATCAACGTAGCTTTCAATATCGCAACCTTACACTGAAGTTTATGTCCACACTCAGATTATTCCACCATATTGTTCCATATAAAACTACAAATAACTACTGCTAAAGCGTATACATTGTACTTAATTCTGTCTCTCTTGATTATAGAATGGTACATTAGTAATCACTAACAGATACGAATATTTAAACTGACACAAGAATTGAATTGATTTACATCTGCTCTCCGTCTGCATTTACAGAATTTGTTTCAAAATACATGTAGCTTAAAAATGTTCAGGCTTTGAAAATTTTGAGTGCTTTTTTGGAGGGGGGATATGAATTGTTCAAGTGGCATTTTATTAAATATTTATATCCATTAGGAATTACAATAATGTCATCTACCAGATACTAGTTAGGGGCCCCGAGTGACCGAGTGGTATCACTGCCATCTCACCTCTGTCTGCCTGGGTTCGAGTCCATGGCTCGGCTAGCGTGGGTACGTGGGAAAGCCTGCCAATAGCTTCTCGTCGGTCGGTGTTTCTTCCTCCACCAGTTATACTGGCCGCCATGTATATACCTTTTTCAGGAAGTCGAATCTTGGTTTTTCCACGCCAATATTAAACGCATGCGCAATCAACGTAGGGCAACTTTTAAGTAATTGTTATGAACATAGTGTATGTTCGTGAAGAAAGTTTCAATCAAATTTGTAAAGGTTTGAGATCTTTACACCCTTCACAGAAATAGTGTTTAAAAATCACGAGTACATAGTTCAGTAACCTGAATAAAACAACAGAAAGTAGACATAAGCACAATAAGCATCAGAGAGGACCATGGAGTTAGCAAACTAAGGAGAGAGAGAGAGAGAGAGAGAGAGTAAACTTCTTAGCCAATTCAATTTATCATAAGCAGTTTTGGGATTCACATTCATTCCCATTTAATTTATTAACTAAATGGCACATTTTTGAGGAATCTGCTTAGTATGTTTTTCCTGTTTCAATTATTGTATCTTTTAATAATATTTTTTTTAATTTATTTTTTCAATTGAATATTTGATGGAACTATTCGAGGCATTTGTCGTCTTCTATGATGAAAGTTCTATTCATGTAATAAGTGTAGGTCACTGGAGTTGCCCTACGTCACATGCGCATGACCGTACCGGATGCGGCTATGGGATAGGTTTGGCCAGCTAAAAATAGTATCTGAAAATGATCTCTAGCCTATTTTGTGCTGAAAAATGGCGTTAACCCCTAGAACAACAACCAGATACTAGTTCGAATCACATACCATGTATATATACTTCTGCAAAGCCGAGCTGAAGTTACATGGCCAAAATACATTGTCTAATTGTAGCATGTGGGCACCGTCATTATACACGCCGATATCCGTGACACGTAAGCCCTGTCCGCATTGTTTTTAATCTGTACAGGAACTAAATGCCTCAAGCAACGACAAGCGAAAGTAAAGACTGTGTAGAGCGTGCCAGCCATTAAGGCACAATACAATTAACTAGGAACAGTCAAAATACACCGTGCCATCGAAGTTTCGAGTCGCTGCCACCAGATTCAGATCTGTTTGCGCTTCGCAGGTTGTACACAGTATGTGTTCAATTAGAATTCAATAAGAATTACAGCCGACTATTCGTCTTTAAATTTTATTTTAATTTCAAATTCTGATTCTGACTTTTCTTTTAGCACCATTATAGTATCCCTTTTTCTCTCAAAGTGTCCTTGTTGAATATCATGCGTCAGTAATGGGTGCATTTTGAAATCGACTGTAGCGTTTGTAAGCTGTGGGAATGACTGTCAGTCGCCTGCAAGTGAGGCGCCATAATGAGAACGAAAGACGTTGATTGTTTGCAGAAACGCGCCGTTAGCTGTAGTTGAATTTACTCGATTTTATCAAACATTGCAAATACAATAACAGTCTGGAGTCTAAAACTGTACTTCAACACATATGCATAGCTGACGCTAGTTTATTTACAAATATTACGATACTTGATGGTTATAACAACAGTATTGAAATATACATGTAAGTCATACGAAATTGTAATGGCCAAGAACAATAAACGAAGTCGGAGCTCACTCTTCCTCTCTCTCTCCCTCTGCTATGTACAACGCTAAAATAAAAAAAAAAAAAAACCACAGCGCCAGGAAAAATATGAATTCTATATTTGTTTACGATTTTAATTCTTGATGTCATTATTATTTGACGATGAAGCGCAATATGATTAAAATCAGATACTCCTGTCCTGCTTGAAGATCTGACAGCGACTGCGTAGGGATCATGTTCCGGTGACTTTTGAATTAGCCAATTGAAATACAGCTTTCATAAGTTTGAAAGCGAATCAAATCGTTCGGCAGTCATCGATGCAATCTGATTAAAAGTAGATCTCCACTGTTATACACGAAGATTTGACAGCGACCGCTTAGGGGCCATATTCTGGTAACCTATGTTATTACCGTAACCGTTAATTTTATCAACCAATCCGATGACATCATATATCTTCGCGTTTGGAGACTTGGCTGTGTGGATGAAGAGCATGAGTGTGTACCGAAACTGCTCATATCACATAATTAACCTGATCAATTTGTCATTTTGATAAAATTTGCACTTTTCTCAATTTGATTCACACTCTTGTTTTGCGGGACCAGCCCTCTCATACACTAGCGGAAACGCATACCGCAACTAGAAGTTCCCACAATTGCAATCACATTCAACAGAAATCCCATTTACGCATATACTTAATGTTTATTTATGATAAGTAGTTAGTGAAAAGTATTTTTCATTATCTCTATACGGGTATTAAGCACGAAAGACTCGTAATGCCTGAAGTTATAAACTTTGGCGGATTAATACATAGATCAGACGAAACGAAGTAAAATGTAAACAAGCAAGTATTTCATAAATGTTGTGCAATTCTGTTTGCTACTATCAGTACAAACCGTACCTTATTCTTTCAATATGGAAAGTTTCATAGCAATCGGATCACATGTGTGAGTGTATTATGAGACAGTTAAGGGGCCGTGTTTACTAGAGGGAGACAAATATGGTAGTCCCCATTATCTAACCGCGTGCATTGTACTCAAGGACCAATGTATATGAAAAATGTAACGCTCCTTGCATCATGATTAATCTTTATGCAACAAGATAATTACGATACAATAATTCAATCCCATTTATGTGGTCTATTGTGCGTTATGTACAATATTAAATTGCCCATTTCAGTGTCAACATAAATACTGCCCCTGCACATTTAAATGAGTTATCTACTAAACGTGACATCACACTATACCACACCAATCTGTATTACCAATAGCCCTTAAGTCAAACATGGGTAGTAATTACGAAAATATCTGCGTGTTATTGTGTTATTATGATTTTTTTACGTAGCTTTAACAATTTTTCAGTCATATCGCTACGATGTCTGCAGTGTGGCAGTTTATATTGCTGTCTAGCACTGGGGCATCATGCCGCAGACATGTAGCATGATGTCCCACCCAGTCACATTATCCTAACACCAGGTCGACCAGTCCTAACACTAACCTCTTAATGCTGAGTGCCAAGCGAGGCAGATGTTGGTACCATTTTTGTAAGTCTTTGGTATGACTCGGCCGGGGATCGAATCCACGACTCCCGCATGAGAGGTGGACGCTCTAACCACTAAGCCACCGGAGCGTTGGGGGTGGGGGTGGTAATGCCAATGTTAAGATGTGATATTTGTGGTCAATGCTTGATTAGAGGAACATTATTTGTAGTAGACGCGTTAGAACTTAAGATGACAACGACAGTTGTCTAGAAGTCCTTGGAAATACGGGAACACAAGGGACTTCCAACCCAGAACTCACGCGTATCTCTCTCTCTCTCTCTCTCTCTCTCTCTCTCTCACACACACACGCACGCACACACACACACACACAGAGTCAATGTATACAAAACCAAAACAGTTTTCTGAAATAATTTCTTTTTAAATTATTTTTTCAGATAAGGAAAGGTAATGATGTGAATTACATTAAATATTTATTACATGCCACAGGATCATGTACGTCAGCAAACATAGGGCATTCGACAAGTGCATACAACGTGTGACCATCTCTTGTTAGTATACTGTAAACTAATTACGATATATGTATACGTTGCTTTATCTCATGGAATACAAGCGGAAGAAGCGTCGTGTGGAATTAATCAAGAGTCCCACAATGAGTCCGATTATCAAATATGAGAAAATATAATGGAATTGGAATTCAAGATAACACAATTTTTTTTCCTTAAAATATAGAATCTATGATATTCTTCAGCAATAACAAGACTTTCAAAGTAGCTGCAGTCGTATAATACTGGACGTCAGCTTGGGACTATTTTCATTAAGAATAAAGAAGACATCATTAAAAGTCTTTTGGTGAAAACCCCGTGTCATAATGATCATCCATTCAGGGGGAGCAGTGACAACAAGAGGTTTAAGACAGACTTTTGGTGAAAACACATTCAGGGGGAGCAGTGACAACAAGAGGTTTAAGACAGACTTTTGGTGAAAACCCATTCAGGGGGAGCAGTGACACCAAGAGGTTTAAGACAGACTTTTGGTGAAAACCCCGTGTCATAATGATCATCCATTCAGGGGGAGCAGTGACAACAAGAGGTTTAAGACAGTCGTCGTGGCAACCGTACTACATCTCAGATCAGCACCAGTTTCATTTACGACCACATGGGTATTATAAGATTTTTGGCGAAAAACCCTACATCAATATGACTTTCTGTTCAAATAGGGTTGTTCTAACACAAAGTTTTAACATGGCTTGGCGGCCATATTGAATCTCAGATTGTCACAATTTGTGTTAAGGACCAGCTAGAGTCAGAGGTGGGCAAACTTTCCAGTGCAAGTGCCGCATACACAAATTTACACCTTGTCGCGGGCCGCATAGTTCATTAAGTAAAATAATTAATATTTGAAATTGCAAAAACAAAAGGGTTTTCTGAATAACACCTAATTAATTTTCAGTTGTTAATATGTTGTTAATATCTGAAAACTTAAACTTCAAAAGAAGCACATTTAGTTGATAAACAGAGTAATATAAACTGAGTCAGTGCGAATGATGACTTGTTCCTAGGCCGCATGAAAACCCTTGGCGGGCCGCATGAAAGCCCTTGGCGGGCCGCATGCGGCCCGCGGGCCGTAGTTTGCCCACCACTGAGCTAGACACTAAGCTAGATCCTGTATTTCAAACCCCATCCTTATTCCTTCATCAGGAGTAGTGAAAATATTTTCCAGATGGCTGCTATACCGACCGTATTGGATGCTAGATCGGCGCCATTTTGATTTTGGGTTCCACTAGAGATCATAAGAGGTTATTCAGTGTAAATCACATGTTGGAATGACGATACTTTGCAGAGTAGCGACAAGATTTTCAGTATAATGCCATTGCGGCCACAACGGACTTCAGATAGGCACCAATTGTCATTTAGGGCCAACAAGACATCCTGAAAGAAAGATCTAGTGAAACCCTTATTTTAAAATGACCATCCATTCTGAAGGAGCAGTGATAAAATTTGCAAGCTGCAGCGTCCATACTGTACGTCAGATAAGCATGGTCTTCATTTAGGAAAATCTAATCATCGTTGCAAATATCTTACACAATCTCCCGTGTTTCATGGGATGAATGCATGTAGCGATACTAATTGTTCTAACGGACGGACGACAAAAAACATGTCATCCTGTAAGCACTAATGACCTTTGACCAGTACAGCTAACACAAAGGAGTTGCTATATGAAACATCTGTACCTAAAAAGCATATAATTAAAAAAATAATAAAAAAAACACATTAGAAATATTACTTTATAACAAAGGTAAGACTTCCAAAATGAGAGAACTTTTCGTTCGGTTGTATTGTAATTCATTGATCCAGCAGGCAGTGCGATGGTACTCTGAACTTGAGTGTCTGTGGTTTTGCAGTGTAAATGTCAAGTGTACTCATGAATGCATGGATCAATACGTAACAGATGAAAATATTTCATCGGTTTATAAAGTCAACGAATTGTTCCAGGCAGAATATTTCAAATTACTCATTATAGTGCATTTCTTGTTCAATTCATTTAACTCGTGATTTGATGTGTGTGTGCGTGTGTGTGTGTGTGTGTCTGTGAGAGAGAGAGAGAGAGAGAGAGAGAGAGAGAGAGAGAGCGTTGAATTACATGACCTAAGGAACTGAAACTTTATAATGAGCCAAAGTCGCATATGATTTCTGTATCAAAAGGATTAGCTGAAAACCCACAGATATAGCCGTAAAATTTGAAATGACGATAGAAGGTAGGGTTGTTATTGCATGTTGATTTACAACTTGTCAAATATAAGATTTGATAATAAAAAATATGATGTGCAGATCGCTGAAAGGTCCATCCAACCGCCCCTAAGTCAATAGCCGCAAAAAGCAAGCACAAGTGTATAAAATGCACAATCATGTGTTGCGGACAGATTTGTCTGGAACAATTCCTTGATTTTATGAACCGATGAGATCAGACTCAAAACCGTCCATTCGTTTCTGGGCTGATTTATGGAACTACTGTATGCTTCAATCGTACATGACTGATTTAGTCTGGAATATTTCGCACCTTACATCGTAAAGGAAACAAGGTCAGTCATTGCATTTACTGTAATAAGTCTGACCTCTGGTATCTCGAATGTAAAGCAGTTATATTATTTCTAGTTTATTTCGAGCGAGGAAATGCGAGCGGAGACCGAAGGGTGCGACAGATTTCGTTAAGTACTTCATGTATTAATAATAAATATAATGATGACGATGATTACTGCCACTGTTTATTATTTTGTAGCACTAACATATCTACCATCTATCTTGGGGCCCCGAGTGGCCGAGTGGTCTAAAGCGCTCTCCGTCACGGATCACTGCCATCTCACCTCTGTCTGTGTGGGTTCAAGTCTCGGGCTCGACCAATGTGGATATGTGAGAAAACTTGCCGGTAGCTTCTCGTGGGCCAGTGGTTCTTTCCGGGGTTTTACCGTGGTCTTCCTCCACCATTAATACTGGCCGCCAGCCTATCTTGAGCTGAAAAAATGGCGTTAAACCCTATAACAACAACAACCATCTATCTTCATGTGAGTTTGGTTATCCCATCTTTAGTTTAGCTGGTACCTTAATATCAAGAATTATCTTTCTTGATATCATTCATTTCCAATAAACATATCACAATCTGACAGTTCTATCCAGTGTTACACAGAAGTGATATAATATATCACTAAAACTGCTTGTAAAAGCTGACAGATAAGCACTTACTAGTGCAGAGTACAATAATAAGCATGTCCTTAAGGTCTACATTGGGGCCCCGAGTGGCCGAGTGGTCTAAAGCGCTCTCCGTTACGGATCACTGCCATCTCACCTCTGTCTGCGTAGGTTCGAGTCTCGGATTCGGCCAATATGGGTATGTGAGAAAGCTTGCCAGTAGCTTCTCGAGGGTCGGTGGTTCTTTCCGGGGATTTCCTGGGTTCTTCCTCCACCATTAATACTGGCCGCCATGTATAGCCTATCTTGTGCTGAAAAATGGCGTTAAACCCTACAACAACAACAACAACAACAAGGTCTACATTACCTTGAAGTCATGGGGCCCCGAGTGGCCGAGTGGTCTAAAGCGCTCTCCGTTACGGATCACTGCCATCTCACCTCTGTCTGCGTGGGTTCGAGTCTCGGATTCAGCCAATGTGGGTATGTGAGAAAGCTTGCCAGTAGCTTCTCGTGGGTCGGTGGTTCTTTCCGGGGTTTTCCCTAGTTCTTCCTCCACCATTAATACTGGCCGCCATGTATAGCCTATCGTGTGCTGAAAAATGGCGTTAAACCCCTACAACAACAACAACAACCTTGAAGTCATTACACAATGTAGTCATACGCCTTCCAATGATTATATCAAAACCTATGCAATATAATTAATTGTAACTGACAGAAATACCCTGATTACATTATTGGAATTACAAAAGATACAAATGTTTAATTAACTACTAAAAGAACAAACAACTGAATTGTTTTTCATTTCATTAAGTTGACAAAAATGACAACGTTCAAAATATTAGATACATCTGTGGGTTTTCAGCTTATCCTTCACGGGAAGATACTGGTAAGCTTTCTCAGGTATGCACATTATTAACCCAGCCCGAAACTCGAATCCACGCAGACAGAAGTGAGATGGTAGTAATCTGGAACGGTGAGCGCTTTAGACCACTCGGGGCCCTACTGATTAGTTTTGAATTGAGCCCTCAAAAACCCATTTGCAAATTTGAGGTTACTCACTTGTAACATGGTGTGAAGACATATCTGGACATGAACTGTACGTTTACAAGGACTTTTTAGGACTACGTATCATAATTAGGCTATTGGGACTTGCTGAGTTATTGGCTAAAGAGTTGAAGAGAAATAAACTGCATATAAACAAATAAAAAAGAGCAAGCGTTCAATATTTTAGAAAATGAATTTAAACGTCACAAGCAAATATCAGATACATCGCTATCAAATTTGAGAGAACATAAAAATATTTAATCATGTTGGAATTAAAAATAAAACAAAAGATGACGAAATCGTAGAGGGTATATAAGTCTATTGATCGCCAAGAAGAAACAAACGAGTCCTTCGATGTGACGGACGCTTACTGGGCGAAAAATGTTTCCAGGAATTCAAGATAAGACCGTTCCTTTCTTTTAAGTGTCGAGTGTTGAAACCATCTCTGATATTCTTTTCCGATAACAAGATTTTAAATTCAGCTGATGTGCTGCGCATATTGGATGCAACTTAATACCAGTTTCATTTAGGACAAAGCAGACATCATTACAAGTCTTCTGGTGAAAACCCCAATTCATAATGAGCATCCATTCCGAGGGAGCAGTGGCTACAAGATTTGTAAGACAGTCGCTGTGGCAGATATATACTGGGTATACAACTAGCACCATTTTCCTTCCGGAACAGCTCGGCATCTGAAACGTCTATAGGTGAAAAGCTTATGTTGATACAGCCATCCATTTGGGAGCGGAGTAGAGATAACGTAATTTTTTCAAGATATGACATGCCAGTCCAAAGAAGTAGCAATTACAAGATTTTCGAGATGGCTGCTGTGAGAGCCATACTGAACGTCAGATTGGCACCATTTTCTTTAGGACCAACTGGACATCATAAGAAATATTTTGGTGAAAAACGTCAATCTTCGCTTTGTGCTCGTTTAGATTTGTGATAAAAACATTCTTAAGATGACGGCCATATTGGAAGTCATATCGGCACCATTTGTACTTAAGAACTAGACATCATAAGAAGTGTTCAAGTGAAAACCTGTTTTGTTTTGACCATCCATGTAGGGTGAACAGCGATAAAAAGACTATCCAGATGCCGCTGTGGCGGTCACATTGAACATCGATCAGATCGGCACCACTTTCATTTAGGACAAACTAGACATCACCAGAAATCTTTTAGTGAGAATCCTCTATTGATGAGGAGTAGCAATGACAGTTTTAAAGACGGCTGCCTTATTTGATATCCAAGCATCCGTCTTCATCTAGAACCAACTAGACCATGGGATGAATGTGTGTGTAAAGTGTCGAGTAATAGTCCAAACAGTTTAGGAGTAGCCATAACATACTTATGATAACGGACAGACGGACAGACGAACGACAAGCCATTCAATAAGCTCTACTGGACTATGACCAGTTGAGCCAGCAACAACACAAAGAACCCCCAAACCCCACCCCCCAACAAAACAGCAACAGTAGGTGTGTACCTGCAATACTGCTACTACTTCTCTGTGGTATTTTGTGTATACATTTTTCCAAGCCACGTATCAATTTGCCAAAAGAGAAATTTATTTATTTAAGAGTTTTGATTATCACAGATCAACTAAATTTAGAAAGCATCAGTAAAAATGTTTTTATGCTGAACAGGTGCATCAGTAACTTAAATCCCTGCCATCGTCCCCCTTCCCGCTCACTCCAAGAAGATTCAATGGTTGGTTCCCTACAGGTGTTGAAACGGGAATAAAAACACAAGGCCCACGTGAGCCTGATATCGACCGCCTGGCTCACGTCTTAACGACAACACCAATTAACAATTACAATTTTGTCCAAATTAAGGCTAGTTTTGTGTAGGCTGTAGATGAAAAACATTTGATTACAAAGCCTACTAATAGGCAATTTGTTTAACGGTTTGGATAAGGAAACACTTCGTTTAAAATGACAAATGAGTCCTGTGCAAATCACACCGGAAACATTTATTGTAGTTAAAGTTCTCAACATGTTTGTTGAATAAAAAAAAAGAAAGAAGCAAATGACTATTATGTCCATGAACAAAAAAGAAGCAAATGACTATTTTGTCCACGAACAAAAAAGAAGGAAATGACTATTTTGTCCACGAACAAAAAAGAAGCAAGTGACTATTTTGTCCACGAACAAAAACGAAGCAATTGATTATTTTGTCCATGATAAACCAAACATTCAATAGTTTTATTTGATATCGAAGTCCTACAAAATACATATAAAAGACTTGTTATCGTCCATTTGACTGAAATCTATGATACTAAATTACTTTTTAACAGCAGTATCGGAAATGGATTTCTGAGACATCTATGTTGTACAGGTTGTTTTAAAAAATTAACTTTTTTATTAAAAACAAAATAATGGTTTTGCAAGCAGTGTGCCGCAAAGGTCAGACAAGACATAAGTGTCCGGTCAGTCATCCGTCCGTATTTCTCACTGCCGACCATAGCACTCCCCCCCCCACCGTGATAACGATATTAATGTTGTTGTTTTTTTTAAATCACATACAAATATATACTAAATAAAAAGACCTGCTTACCCTAAGTTTAAAAGCAGTAAAAGTGGAAACATTTTTTGTTGTCTAAGCGGTGAAGCAGCTGTGAGAAAATGTAAAATGCATGTATTCTGTACCTGAATTTCTCTTTACATTGGTTTTTGAAAATCAGCACGAGGTCGTGATATCGCCCACCTGATTTTCATACTTGACATAGGACTATTCAAGCAGGCTTATGTAGTATTTTAAGAATAAATCATGGAAACTATCTTCCAAACCTTATATCGTGTAGACTGTACCCATATTACTATATTCTTATGAAACTTTGTTCCAAGGATAAAGGTATATTCAATACTTGTTACATACTCTTTTAATCTTACATGCCTGATATGGCCTTCGGTTTCAATTTGTGATTCCCCATCGCACACGTAAAATTTCAAAATCGCAGAACTGCTGTTATAACTTGAAATATTAAATAACAGTCCACTTGTAAAATATTGGGAACGATTTATACAGTCGAAATCATTCATAAATGCACGTTTGGGAGTTAAAGAATGCAGCCATATTGGGTGAAAATAACCATATTTGCCGCTGGGGATTATGGGAGAGTCCAGTAAGTAGCGACGAAACGTTTGTGTGCATTTCTGATATCTAGGCTGAGATCTTGTAGTTGAGGTGGAAAACAATACTGTGATGTTTTTTATTTGGATTTTTAACGTAGATTTAACAATTGTCCAGTCATATCGCTACGTTATATGCAGTGTTGTAGTTTATAGCGATGGGACATCTTTCCACAGACAAGTAGCATCGTGTCCCACGCAGTCACATGATCCTGACATCAGGCCAACCAGTTCTAACACTAACCTCTTTATGATGAGTGCCAAGCGAGGTAGCTGCTGATACAATTATCTTTATAAGTCTTTTAGTATGACTTGGCCAGGGTTCGAACCCGCGACCTCCCGCATAGGATATTGTGGACAGAATGTTTGACAATGAGTTCTCATAGGAGTTAGTGTACAAGATGACATCGAACAAGAGAACGAGAGTGAGTGGGTGAGGTTACACTGCCGCTGAAATATTGTCGTGAAATTTAAAGCAAAAATCATATGAAGTAAGAAAAACCCGGTGATTCATGTAAAAGATTCAAGGCATGGATAGAAATGCCACCCCAAACCCCCTTCCTGGAGAAATGTCAAGTCCGGATCATTTTTTTTTTTGGGTGTTTTTTTTGTTGTTTGTTTACATTCTACAATGTAAATCACATTTTAAAAAAAAACAAACTTAGCTGAAGTCCATTTCAGCCGCTGAGTTTCAAAAATAGGTTCTGCGGAATTATATATTTTAAAGAAGCAAGTTGAAGTAGAGGCACTTACAATTCAAAATTACTGAGGAATAGCATTTGTTAGTAGATCTGAAGATAAAACTGACAAACATCTGCAATATATAGAAAGACGAATCACAGAGAGTAGCATCTGTTTTCATTGAGATATATCAGATTTACATCCTGTTGCGATTTTTTTTCAACACTGGGGCACCTGAAGGGAACTGTATATTTACTCAATTCTTGCGACTGTTGGAGTAGAAAATAGAAGAAAACAGACCAATATTTGCAGCATTGTTTAGAATTTTCTCTTTAAAATATATCCAAATAAATATTAAAAATATCCAAATAAATATTATAAATATAGTCCGCATAATAGAGATAGAATCAGAGATTTCTTAAAATATATGCTTAAATTACTACTTTAAGTTTAACGCATCAGTAATTTCTTGTACTGAATGAAAACATAAAAACAGAGTTTGAATGAATAAAAAAGAATAAAATTTAATGTATTTAATTACTGTGAAATTTTGCCCTGATATATGCTTGGAAGTAAAGTGTCTATTTAGTAAGTAGAGCGTAAGAAAAAATGTCACTTTACTGATTACAACATACGTTCCATTCGAGAGGTAAGGAAAAAAATACAACTGGTCGTGATTAGCAGATTAAATCCATTATTATGTCACATAAAACATTTTAAAAAATGTAAAGCTAAAGAGTAAATCCATATCTGTAATTCAGATATGCCAATGACGCAACTGTACAGAATATATCGAGGCCTAACCACGATAACGTCCCTGTGAGATCCTTCACAAAACGCCAAATGCCAAGCTCATTTTTTTTCCAAGTTTGCATTAAAAACTTTTAAAAGAACGTTTGCTTCAAAGGGGGTTATGCAACACGTAAAAAAACACATAAGTGTTTTGAACCGATTCGGAGTAAAGAACTCGTTTGATATCTCGTATGAACATACGTTTCGGACTGACGACCTCGAAATTCAAACTCGTTCTTTCTGCCTACGGGGAACAAAATGCATATGTAGTTTTGTATACGTATAGTTGCTCGCTTATAATCATGCCATCAAAGATCGTGACGATTATCCCCCCTCCCGAAATAAAAAACAACCCGCAAATCATGTATGATCAGATACTGTACTTACACGAGATTTTGGTGATTTAAGCCTATTTGCCAAGTTTGATCAAAACTGGATCAGAAATACAGTACCTGGAGTAGTAGAAAGCATAGTTAATCACACACGAGATCCCGCGAATTGTCGAACTTATACGAGATTTTGATTATATAATCTATAGTTTTGATGTTTCTATCAACCGGTAAAATGCAAGATCATCTCATCAGCACGATCCAAGATCTTGATGATACAAGCCCACATTTAAAGTTTGATCAAAATCGATTCAGAAATCTGGGGTCCTGAGTGGTAACAATCTCAACCAATCAGAAACAACATCACCACATTAAATATGCGTGCATCTCCATCATTATATAACTTGTCTAATATATTGCGATATAAGCATATATTCTAGGTCCGATCAAAATGTTCATATGGATAACCTCCAGTGGCAACACGTTTAGCCAATCAACTGCAAGTCCAGCTCATCTGTATGCGTGGATTTCCCACATTATGGAACTCGCGCGAAATCTTGATCATACAAGCAGGTTTCAATACGTGACAGAACAGGTGCTCCTTATTATATTCTACGACAGCTTCTATAAAGACTGATTGATCATGTGAGAGAGAGAGAGAGAGAGAGAGAGCTAGCTTGCATTATGTGAGAAAGCTTATCTTCTTAAATAAAATGAAGGTCCATTTGATACTATCAAGCACATTTACATAAAATATAAGGGTGCAGTGAATGACTCACTCTGTACCTATATAAGGATTACGGTATTTGACATAAAGTACAAGTCACTAGACTATATTTTAATTAGAGTGTTAAATGTTTCTGAACACACGCCCACATGTAAATGCCTTATTTGGGCAAATAATAAATATAAAATTTTGGCATTTTAGCACTTTAAATCTATGTATTGTTAGTTTATCTTATCTAGGCATTATATGTACAGGAGTGTGCTGACGCCACACACACACACTCACGCACGCAAGCACACACACACACACACATACATACATGCCTACATACATACATACATACATACATACATACATACATACAATCAGACCCCCATATTCTCGAAACTTACCGAGCAAGAAATTCAAGTTCCATGTTCCAAAACATACAGTTTGTAAATTTAATTAGGACACAACTAAAATCACATAAGTCAATTTGTTTACAAACTTAGATCTTAATGTTACAAGTTCACATTTAAAGTTTGATCAAAATCGATTCAGAAATATGAGGTCCTGAGTGGCAACCAATCAGAAATAACATCACCACATTAAATATGCGTGCATCTCCATCATCATATAACTCGTCTAATATATATATATATATATATATATATATATATATATATATATATATATATATATATAGAGAGAGAGAGAGAGAGAGAGAGAGAGAGAGAGAGAGAGAGAACTAGCTTGCATTATGTGAGAAAGCTTATTTTCTTAAATAAAATGAAGGTCCATTTGATACTATCAAGCACATTTACATAAAATATAAGGGTGCAGTAAATGACTCTGTACCTATATAAGGATTACGGTGTTCGACATAAAGTACAAGTCACTAGACAATAGTTCAGTTAGAGTGTTAAATGTTTCTGAAGACACGACCACAGGTAAATGCCTTATTTGGGCATATAATAAATAGAACATTTTGGCACTTTAGCACTTTAAATCTTTGTATTGTTAGTTTATCTTAACTAGGCATTATATGTACAGGATTGTGCTGACGCCACACACACACACACACATACATACATGCCTACATACATACATACAATCAGACCCCCATATTCTCGAAACTTACCGAGCAAGAAATTCAAGTTCCATGTTCCAAAACATACAGTTTGTAAATTTAATTAGGACACAACTAAAATCACGTAAGTCAAATTGTTTTCAAACTTAAGTCTCTATCAGACTGCCAAATTTTGATGACGTATGGGCATCCCATACATGAAAATTAATTTATGGGTCTTTACAATGCTGGAGTTTCTTTTTCAAAAAGTTTCGAAAACAGTGCCAGTACTGCAAAATATGGATTTAAACCTGGCGACCGCCTGAAGGATAACGACTGTTTACATGTCAGCCAAAGGAAGTTAAACTTAAAAACACCCGGATGTAAATACCATCATTTAGTTAAAGCAGTTTCCTTAATCCTCGCGTGACTATCATACAAGATGAGCTAAAATCTAGTCAAGACCTGCACCAGTGATTATTGCCGATGGGTATCGCTCGTTTATCTTTTATTTTTATTTTCTTTATAAAATACACACATAAACCAGGCATGTGTAACCTAAGCGACCTGGTTTTAAACAATTATACTGAAAAAATCAGCATTAGACCCGCACCCTGCAGGTAAATGAATTTACCTGATCTAAACCGTTAAGGAAACACCTCGTGTGCAAAAAACTATACATGTATACGGATGTGACTGGTGTAAAGCAAGCAATGCATACCTTTGCGAGTTGTAAAATGTTCGTACGGAAGCAACAACCCAATATTACCTATATCTATTTCACCTGATCGGACTTAAAACCCCTCCCAACTGATAGTCTACAGTAACTATTATAAACAATACATGCTGGAAATACATTCAGATTCAAGTGGCTCCTTTTACAAGTACATTTTATTTGGAAATCTTTTATCATTACATCTAAACTTGTGATCATTTTAAAATTTGAAATCTGAACTTTTATTTGGTACGTCATGGCCAGTATTGTGAAAATATAATGTGAAACCACCAACCTGCCTACTGTGACAGAACATAAAAAAGCGGTATCAAACTGATAAATACTGCTCCGGTGGCCTAAGTGGTTAGAGCGTCTGCCTCGGATGCCGGTGGTCGCGGATTCGATCCTAGTCATATCAGAGACTTATAAAAATGGTACTAGCAGTTGTATCGCTTGGAGCTCAGCATTACGAGGTTAGTGTTTGGTCTGGTCGGCCTGGTGTCAGGATAATGTGACTGAATGGGACATGATACTACATATCTGTGTATGATGCCCCAGTGCTAGACATCACTATAAACTGCCACACTGCAGACATCGTAGCGATATTGAAATACTGTTAAAGCTATCTTAAAAATGGGAAGGTATTAAGCTGATAATGAACAAATTAAAGCCGCGGGTGACCAAGTGGTCTAAGGCCTCTGGTGACAGAGTGGTATAAGGCCCCAGTTTACCGAGTGGTCTAAGGCCCCAGGTGACCGGGCCGTCTAAGGCGCTTGCCTCTTCACATTTCACCACTGTCCGCGGGATTTTGTGTCTCGCCATGACCAGCTTGGATATGTGAGACACCTTGTCAGCAGTTCCGGATTCTTCCTCCAACAAATATACTGGCCGCCATGTATATCGTGTACTGAAAAATGGCGTTAAGAACAAACTTCAACATCATTGTTTATGAAATCTGCTTTACAAGTTATCATCGTTGTCCTCCTCTTGAACATACAGCCTGGCAAACTGTACAGGCTTCCAGCAATTCACAGGCTTCCATTGGTGAATGTCACAGGCTTCCAGCAATTCACAGGCTTCCATTGGTGAATGTCACAGGCTTCTAGCAAACCTAGGAGTGACGGACAGCAGTACACACTTCATGCATTCATGATTAACCGCAATCACACGAAAAGCATTATAATTATTTAATTCCTATACCCATTTACAATAAACCGATAACATGCCGAGCGTAACCTATCACAATGTATAGTCATTCATGTGGAAATTTTACCGTTGGAAGAAAATAAAAAAAATAAAAACAACCTTTATACCTACTTCCAACTGCATTGGTCACACGGGCCTTGGAAAATGGGTAGGTTGTTGTATTGTATATAGGTCAAGCAGTTGATGAATCAATGTGTTCATCAACATAAATACTTATGTTACCAATGCATAAAACGTAGGCCGTAGTGACCTCATTTGGTTATAAGGACGTTTCATTAACAGAACCATGCAATTAGTTTCATGACTGAAACAGCATCAAAGAAATGAACTTTCAACACAAAATGTGAACAAAGCCACTCAGCTAGAAATAAAGATCCCATTGACGAACTTGCCAAGATGCATTCACAAAAAACCTTCACAATTCGAAGTAGGTTAGTATTCATTTAACATACCAAAAACTGAGTGGCCATTAGCAATACAACATTCTGAACCAAAGCAAGTAAACGATGGAAAATAGGCCACAATGAGCCAGTTTTATTCTAAGAGTATTAGTAACTGAAACGAACATCACTGTCAATTTCATGATTACGGCATGAACAATAATGAGAAATGAACATAAAACACCAACTTGAAGCAAAGTTGGTGAAACATAAAATATAGTCGGTTTTGATCTACCGCTGAACTAAGGGAATAGTGCCAATACAACTCCATCGTTCATGATTTTTATATGCACAATGCATGCTTAAAATCGTCGTGATCTTGAGCTAAATACAATAACATAAACAACGCCAGTATATTGTCAAATATAGGTCACACTGATCTTAGGGTCGTACTCAGATTATGTATAAAAGCACTAAGTTTGAGGTGTACAGCAACTACTGGAAAAATGTCTCACTGAACCAAGGTTGGTGAAAAGAAAATGCTTATCACAGTGACCTATTTTTAATATAAGAGTGCAGTATATACCAAGACGCACCTTCCCACAATGGTTCATTGTTCCATGTATATCATTATTAAACAGTAGATAAAACACCAATGTGGTCCTGAGTACAATGCGAAAACAAGCCAGTAAAATGTTAAACATAGTTGACAAAGACGTTCTTTTCATGCAAGGGTATGGTACTAACATGAATACATATGTTTGTCTAGTTCGATTATTCTGGCACAAACAGTACTTGGGACTGAAACCAAGGCAGCGAATCATGGAAAATGGGTCATGGTGGCCTACTTCTGTGATGAAGGTGTAGTACTCATCAACATACATACCCTCAACAAATTGCACTAATCTTAGTATAACGTACGTGTACAGGGTGCTAAAATAAACTTTGGTTCTGATTTATTGTTGCTGTTGTTATTGTTATTGTGGGCTTTAACGTAATTTTTCAGCACACGATATGCTATACATGGCGGCCATTATTAATGGTGGAGGAAGAACCAGGGAAAACCCAGGAGAGAACCACCGACCCACGAGAAGCTACTGGCAAGCTTTCTCACATACACACATTGGCCGAATCCGAGATTCGAACCCATGCAGACAGAGGCGAGATGACGGTGATCCGAAACGGAGATCGTCTTAGACCACTCAGCCACTCGTCCCCCCCCTCCCCAATCCCAATCATATTTAGCACTGAGTATGTGGTTCTGATTTAAATTCCCAAAACTTAATATAAGCCCGTAAAATATGAAATGTAGGTCACATTTACTTTCTTTTGCCGTGCGAGTATGGTACTAATGGAGATGCATAAAATTGTCGATTTTGACTATCGTAGCATGAATGTAAGGCAGGAATATAGGGCACAGTGACCTACTTTTACGATGAAAGTGTATAACCTATCAAAATGCGTTCCCTCATCATGGTTAACGAATCTAGGTATAGCAGAAAATATGAAGGGTGAAAACTATTTGGCATAGACTCAATGTAAAAATAAGTTCCCAATTCAGTAACATGCAGGCCATAGCAGCAGTCTGTTGTGGTACTTGTAGATGCATACGATCATCCCAGTTTGATGAATCTAGCTTAAACAGAGATTGAGATATAAGCTTAAAACACAGATCAGTCGATAATGAAATATAGTGACCTACTTTTGTGAGTATATAGTATTACAATTGTTTGTATGCGTCATACGAATGACAATCCTATACAGTCGAGCTCATCAGTCAGACGAGGTCATGGATGAACGATATTATATTGTATAACACTCCCAACCCTCCACAACGGTGTGTGTGTGTGGGTGGGGTGGGGGGTGCATACATGTAGTACCCAGCTATTAACGATTTCTGATGTAGGCCAAAACATGTTTAGAGGTGCAATCGGGGCATGAGGGTGGAAGTGCCACCACCCCCACCCCCGTCCCTATGTGCGGGAGCCCATGCACCCAGGTCCCATAAACTGACACCCAATCTAAACACACTCCTAACCATAATGAAGCAATCTGCAAAACTGCGTGGACGCTGTTAATAGTATGTGACTATACATGCAGGAATGTGCTAGTTATGTACAAGTATGCTTGAATGTAGCTATACTGTGCTAGCTATGTACAAGTATGCATGAATGTAGCTATATTGTGCTACTTATGTACAAGTATGCAGGAATGTAGCTATAATGTGCCAGTTCTGTACAAGTATGCAGGAATGTAGCTATAATGTACCAGTTATGTACAAGTATACGGTTCAACTTGATGAAGGCATCAGTCATTGAATTCTCCGGAGGGGGTCATTTAATTCGGAGTTGAAATATATCTGTGCTCCTGAACAGAGATTCCTCTCAACTTGATAATGTACACACTGACTTCCTATGCGGAAAGGGGATGAGAGAAGGATAAAAATGAGAGATCTAAGTTTATGTTAATAGCTTAGAACGTCATTCGCCTACACACTAAGGCATCCCGATCAAATGGTCGGTTCCAAAGAGTTAAAAATAGACGAATCGATCGCACACAGTAAGATGTTAGATGAATGAATGGACCTGGTAAAATCAATCACAAAAACTCCCTGATAATGTGTTCCATTCCTCCATTAATTAATGCCCTTGGTTATATTTTCTTGCTTGACCTTGGATCTCTGAGTCACCCTGTAGCCGGTAATAGCTTTGTTTAAAGAGAATCCACGTGTGGTTATAAATGACCTATACACCGGTAAGCAGATCAGCTGTGTGTTTACGTACTATACAGGCGTTATGCAGACACTCCAGACCATTTGGCGTTTTCGTCTCTAACCGCATATTTATGCTACGCATGCATTTTTACAATCTGGCTGAGATTTTTTTTTTTCATTATTCGTCTGTGTAACCATGACAACGGCCAAGTAAAATAAGGACTACATAACTCTCAAGGAAGATGTACACGTTAAACCATTTCATGAAACTGGAGTGCGTGCTCGTTTAATACTGGTTCTAAGGGGGAGGGGGGAGGGGGAGGATACCAAAGCCGAGAACGTCATGAAAATAATCTTTAAACGGATATCTGTAACAAGATGCTACTCATAAATGCAAAGATAATATTTTATTTATAATGTACGCAAAGAGAAATAATACTTTCTTATACGCATGCAATGTGTAAAGTCGTTCCCATTCGTGACCATGGCAATCCGAAATGGATGCTTTTGTATTAAAATTGTGTCACGGTCCCGTTATCAATCATGTTTTAAGACACGTAGTTTGAACTAATAAAGGTAATAGTACATATGATTCAAATAATTATGTTGTTGTTTTTTATTTAATAAAAAATATTTTTAAAAACCATTTCATCTGCTCCTACCTAGTTGCGTTCATTCTCAAATTTTTCAATACAACTAATAGATGGTAAATAATTTTCTTCACTGGCATCAAAATTTACTGAATTTGACCTACTGAATTTGGCTTTGTAACGCTTTTCGTCAAATCAAATATTTAGTTCATTAAAAATGGGGGGGGGGGGGACGACTGCAGCCTCTGTTGGTGCACGTTACATGAAGCAAACTGGCCATTTTCTGTAGGTGAAATATACTAGTATAGTCCATGACCACAGAATGGTCATGCCAGTCGAATTTGTACTGAATATACATCCTGTCACAAAATTTCCACAATCAGGAATAAGCGACGCTCACACAGACCCCAACCAATAGCGGTTGTTACGACTCTGGCAATGGTCGCTCTGTAATTGCGGCTTCCACAGTAGATCTTTTCCACTCTGCATCCTAAATGATGGGTGTTACATGTCAAGTACGAAAAGGTAACGGTTAAACGAGGGGATACAATCCTCGTGTGCGAAGGGTTTACTTGCATAGCAGCGATATACAGTGAACGATTGGAGTACATTCTAGATTTGCAATGAAGACCGGGGGGGGGGGGGGGGATGCCCGAGGTCGCCGATAGGCAAAGACTGTCAAATTTTAGGAATTAAAAAGTTTGTGATAAGATACCCTTAATGATATTTTTTAATAGAACCAATAGGTCATTCGCTTTCGTATACATAACATAGGAACTTAATTGGGATTTTCAACAGCGATCATTTACCCTAGGAGGAAAAAGTAACTCAGTTCGAGTGAAGACTCGAGATATCGTTGCTTGCTTGACGCTATTGGTGCCACTCTACATTCAGTAATTATCACTATTACATATTTGTTAATGACAGCTTACTTGATATGATGCCTAGTTCTGTCCTAAATGAAACTGGTGCCGATCTAATATGACATCCATCTTCGAGAAGCAGCGATAACAAGATTTTCAAGATGGCACCATGGCAGTCATATTAAAAGTCAGATCTGCACCATTTTTATTTTCGATCAGCTTGACATCAACTATCGATCAACTAGGCATCAACTATCGATCAACTAGACATCCAAAGAGGTCACTCAGTGAAAATGGAGTGCTGATATGACCATTGTTTTCAAGACAAATAGTGATAAGATTTTCAAAATGGCCATTGTGTGCGGCAAACCGAGTGACTGAATGGCACCATTAGAACCAACTAAATATCATAAAAAGTTATTTAATAAAATCCCTATGATGATCAGATCCATCCATTGGGAGTGGATGGGTTGTGATACTATTTTCAAGACGGGTGCTGTTATGGCCACACAGGACAGAAGATCCGTACCATTTTCATTTAGGATGAACACATCATAATCATGTCTTCTAGTGAAAACCCATGTCAATATTACTTTTCATTCTGATGGATTAGCGATAATCAAATTCTTCAAGATGGTCACTGTGGCAGCCATATGGGATATCAGATCGGCACCAGTTTCATTAAGGAAACAACTAGGCATCATAACAAGTGTTCTGGTGAAACCCCCATGGCACAATTTTATACGGTTCTTGAGAAGCTAGAATAACAACATTTAATATATATTGGACATCAAATTGTAACTATTTTCATTTAGGAGCAGCTAGACATCACACGAAGTCATTTAATGAATGTTGATATGACCATTCATTCACGAGGAGTAACAACGACAGGATTTTTAGGATGGTCAATGTAGCGGTCATACTGGATGGTCAAGCAGCACCGTTCTCATTTATGACCAACTAGACTATGTGATGAATTTGTAAAAAAAATTAATGTCAATCCTCTTCTTAGTTCAGGAGAAGCGATAAACAACTTGTACTAACGGACGGACGGACGGGTAACAGACAAACGGACGATCCCATATGCTCTTCTGATCTATGAACAGAGCTAAAAACAAGAGTCCCTCAAAGGGAATGACACTCTAAACGGGCGAAAAGTGTTCAGGAATTGAAGATAAGACCATTTCTTCCTTTTAACTGTAGAGTGTTATCTCTGACATTCTTCAGCGATACAAGAGTTTCAAATCAGCTGCTGTGGAGGACATATGGGATGTCAGATTTACACCGTTTTCATTTAGAAAAAAGAAAACACCATTATGGGCATTTGGGTGAAAAAAACCCATGTCAAAATCATCCAGGGGTGGGGGTGGGGTGAGTAGTGGCAAGAATTTCAAGCCAGCCGTCTTGGCAACCATACTAGATGCAAGACTGGAAACGTTTTCACTTCGGACCAACTGGGTATCAAAAGAAATACTGGTAAAAACCCCATGGAAATAAAATCATCGATTTGGAAGGAGTAGACAACGCTATTTTCAAGATATGCTGGCCATACTGAGGGCTGATCATTTTAATTTTAGACCAACCCGACATAAAAGTAATCTCTGAATGAAAACCACTAGTCAAAATGAAAACCACTAGTCAAAATGAAAACCACTAAAATAAGAACCACTAGTCAAAATGAAAACCACTATAGTCAAAATGAAAACCACTAGTCAAAATGAAAACTACTAAAATGAAAACCATTAGTCAAAATGACTTTCTTTTTAAAAAGAGTAACGAACACAAGATTATATAGATGGCCATATGCTGCTGGTTCGATCAGCACCACTGTAATTGTGGTTCAACAAAACATTATAAGATGTCTTTTAGTGAAAACCCCATGTTGATATGACCATTGGTTCAGGACATGTAGTGTGTACAAGACATGATTCAAGCTGGCCATCGTGGCAGCCAAAATGGACATCTGCTCAGCATAATTTTTTTAGGACCAAATAATCATAACAGGATTCAAAGTCTTATGGTGAGAACAGCATGCCAAAATGGTTTTCCATCCAGAAAGGGCCGTGATACCAAACATTTTCAATATGACCTCATTTCGACACAATTTTCCCTTAGGACCAACATCAGAATTCCTTAAGTGAAAACCCCTAGTCATTATGATTTTCCGTTCAGGATGTGTAGCGATAACAAGATTTTCAAGAAAAAAAAGTAATCATACTGAATATCCCAACAGTCCCATTTCCACTGAGGACTTAGCAAACCATGAGACGAATATGTGTGTAAAGTTTCGTTAAAACGAATGTGTCAAGTTTCGTGGCGATCCTCCAATTAAGTTAGTAGAATTATCGAAATAATAAATTAAAAGTTTTCTTAACGCACGGACGTACGACGGACAAAAGACCATCCCATACACTTTTCTGGCCCATGACAAGCACAGCTAAAATATTTATCCTCGCCAGTCATGTGTCTGTCATCTGAAAACAGACGAATATTCAAAGGACATTTTCTTTCCCTACACCGGATACATTTCAATGTGTGATACTAACAATATATTAACGTGTGGCGAAGGCACGAGTTAAAATATATAGTTTTTGGTACCACCAGAAATATATCTGGTTATAACGAAGGAAAAGAAAATTGTTTCCTTAATTACTAAACCTGCTCCAGAATAGAGGTTTAGAAGATTAAATTTGCTCTTGGCAAACATTCACCCTCACCCCCTTTTCCAAAATTCATCTCACATTCATAACCTGACTATATAAATATACGTGACTTAATAAAGCGATATGATTGGGTTGACATAATCAAGCGATATGATTGGGTTGACATAATCAAGCGATATGATTGGGTTGACATAATAATAATAATAATAATAATGAGGACTTTGTATAGCGCCTAATTTTTAGAAGCTCTAAGCGCTTTACAACATTAGACAAGACATATAAGATAAAAAACATATAATGATATGATTACAAAAACAAACACTATGAAATTAGAAAAATATGATTACAAAAACAAACACTATGAAATTAGAAAACATAAAAAAAACATGCTGCGAATATTTAAGGTAGGAAACATTAGGTCTTTAAGTTTGTTCTTGCAGTCGAAATAAGTGAGTTTTGAGAGCACTTTTGAATGGGATCACCGTGTCTTTGTATCTAAGTTCAGTGGGCAATTCATTCCAAGTTGCTGGGCCCTTTATTGACATAATAAAGCGATATGACTTGGTTGACATAATAAAAGCGAGGGGCCACGAGTGGCCGAGTGGTCTAAAGCGCTCTCCGTTACGGATCACTGCCATCTCACCTCTGTAAGCGTGGGTTCGAGTCTAGGATTCGACCAATATGGGTATGTGAGAAAGCTTGCCAGTAGCTTCTCGTGGGTCAGTGGTTCTTCTTGGGGATTTCTCGGGTTCTTCCTTCACCATTAATGCTGGCCACCATACATAGCATATCGTGTGCTGGAAAATGGCGCTAAACCCTACAACAACACAATAAAGCGATATGATTGGGTTGACATAATCTGTCACAGTCAAAATTACATTTTTGTCATTTTGCAAACTATTTGACCCTATCAGAAAACCATGCAAGTTCGATTTAGCAATGCAACGGGCTTTTGTTATGTGGTCAAACGGGTAAAAGGAAAAAAAACTTCAGCGAAATGCTAACGGCTTCTGGTCAAATTTCATTACCAAAGATTAATTTACATGTCTGAAATTTAAAGTAATTCCTATTGATCTGTACTAGCTCACAATTAACTCTTTTTTTTCAGATACAAATTTTGAAGGCAATGAAATGTCGCATGACATTATGGAAAATTATAAGACTGCAAATTTGCTAAAGCTACGTTAAAAAAGTCAAACAAAAAAACCCAACCCACCCGCACACACTATGGGAAATCTTACATTTTCACATGTGAAAATGTAAAGATATAAATACTGGAATGAACAAATATGGAAATTATTTCGCCAATACATCTTTATATTTCACACATGAGTACATAAAAAAAAACATGGCGATTTATATTCTGGTGCATTAAGATCACTTTACTAATTGTCTTTTCAAATTGTCCAAGCATGTTCTACATAAATAGTAGAGAGGTTAATAACAAGGTCATTGTGACTTTTCCCTGTAAGGAGACATATCAGATGGCTGATGGCAGATTTTTCTTTTCCTCATAACATTTCTACGACATGAAATACCATTTCTACGACATGAAATACCATTTCTACGACATGAAAAAGCTCTTATCTCCCTTCAATGAAACTACCACTTTTTAAAATGTGATCAAGTATAATTTTGATCACAAACTTGCTGGTTAAATATATAGTTTGTATTAATATGCTTATACCTGTGACAATATAATCCCACTTGTATCTGTCGACTGAAGCAAGTCTGTGTTATACAATAATGGACTAGGGTGATCTCCGTTCTTGGGACAACAGTGAACGACTATCGTTAAATCGAGAACTTGTAGCTGTAGGAATAAAAATACAATTTATAGGTTTTTGTCGTTCGCTTCACATAAGAAGCCAAGCACATGCCATTGAAAGCCGATAACTGTGGAGAAATTCAAGATGGTGAAGCAATAGAAAATGCGTTGGCAATCAATAAATAGCATAAAATCACTTATTTCCAGCTGTGTCGCCACCGTTTTCTTTAACTGTGTTAGTCACAACCATGTCAACGAAAGAAGTCCCGAGTATTTTTTAAAGTTACACTATGTAGTACTGTAATTTACAGCTTTTATGTGTGGGAAGAGGGGTACAGTAAGTTATAGCGAAATCGTATTGTCAAGCTCTGTGTGTGTGTGTGTGTGTCCGTTCGTGATATATACTTTGCTTTAATGAAAGTTTGATCTTATCCTTTTTTACCGTTATTTTACATTTGTAATAAACTCGCTTTCATGTCGTTGAGCATACACCTATTTTAGACTGCATTTATATAACAGATAACGGGGTGGGGTGGGTGGAACTATAGTTGGTAATAAAATATACCTATTTATTAATCAGGCTTTAAATACCCAACACATTCTTAGTTTCAAAAACATTTATTTCCTACACGAGATACACCAAAGAGAGAAATTAAGGAACCTTACACATTCACTTGGTAGCAACGATGCTGAGTTGAGTTATAATTTGGTAAGATATGGGTATATTTGTTTACACTTTTTGCATGATATTTGTGTATACACGTAAACTGTCGCACCTGCAAAATTGTGCAAATGATTCCTGTAATTTGATTTTGATGACCTTGAAGTAGAATATCTAATGTCCATGTGCTGACAATAATGCTCCATCTGGGAGGAATAATGAACTGATAGCAATCAGATGTATTTAATACATCTATTTAACAGTAGTTTCATATATACATATTAAAATATTATTATTATATTAAAACAGGACAGGCTATATTAAAATATAGTGAACTGAGCGTTAGACACTAGTTGTAGGTCCGTGAAAATTCTCAGATTGGTACTATCGCATATTCTTGTTTTGGCACACTTTAAGCGGCAGTTCAAACAGGTCCCAGACAACCAAACCCCACGTTTATTGCACATTTGACAAGTTATACGTTTCAAGTTATAAGTAATCAGATGATAAACTTTTTTCTATTGCTCTACATCAAGCAATATCTATCCCGAAATCAAAATATCATCAACATTCGACTAAATTAAAAAGGAAAATATTACTCAATTCCAGGATGAGTTTTAAAACATATCTATAGATAGTCAGGCATACCAGGCATCTACTTTACAGCAGAACACATTTGTTGTTTCTTCTTCATGTTAGCATTGCTAAGTTAGTATCTACAATCATTTCTGTTTCAAAACGAATCCGAGATTTATGATAAAGACATTTTCTCCTAACATGTGTTTCATGTAGTGCTAATATTAACACATGAGCTTTCCAGATTTCCAGTCGTGGTCATAACAACGTAACTAGCAAAATGGTATTTGTATAAACAAGATAGATATAAATATCAAAACTGTACAGTTCAAAAAATTGCACTGCATAAATAGGCATCTATCATATTATCAACCGAACCAAACCCAGCCTTACCAAAGTATCCGTTCCATTAACGCATAGTAAAATACAAGTATGCTGCAGGACAGGAAATGTCGGCACGTTCGAAAATGTTTGAAACGTGATGTTATATAGCGGTAAAGTACAAAAGATCAATTTTTTATGTAAATAAAGCATCTCTGACACAATGAAAGTACAGCCATACAACTGAGCAATCTTTCAAAGCACCCCACCCAGCCCCATTGATATATAATGACTGAGAATGACAATAAAGCATAGCGACAATTTAAACAAGCACTCGTGACTTCTGTAATTGCCATAGTTGTGACTAATAAAACGAAAATACCGGTTACGACACTGCTAAAAAAAAAATTATTTTTCTTTATTGCCATTTTTTTAAATTAGATTTTAACTGTAGATGATAAGATCATTTAAATTTGGGGTTATTTTTAAATTACCATTATTTTTTTTAATTTTTTTTTTTGCATTTTGTTTTACTTCTGCCATTTTCTCACAGGTATGGCCATACAATGGTACGCGTCTGGCCTCGTGTGCAGCATCATGGGAGGCCAGAATACCAAGCTAGCGTTTTGCGGAGAGCATTTGAACAAAAGAGTCCGAGCGTAACTCAACGAAGTGGACAAAAGCAGTATTGAGTGTAGTTCCCAGTGGCTGCGAACTGCATCCAAAATGTATTTCATGACTTAACAGAAAAGGCCGAGGTTGTTTAGCTTGGTAGTGTGGTAAAATACTGTTCTATTGACTCTATCGTGAATTGAATCACGCACTATCATCCAGAAATAACACATTTGCAGCACAAGGAGTGCATAGTAAACTTAACTTAACCTTCATGTATATATCGGTGTCTTGAACGTCTAAAGTATGGAATTCATTACAATCTCCTCATGGCGGCAATTTCTATAGTTCAAACAACGTTTGAAAAAAATTAGATTATAACTACAGATGATTAGGGATCGATCGAGCTTGGGATGTTTTGAAAATAATTCAGGCCCTCATAAAGCTCCATGGAATAATTCCTGTTCTGACCCACATAACCTGTTAATATTAGCTAAAGAAAGGCAACAAGAAAATCTTTCGACAAAATATATTTTTTTTTTAAATCCAAGATCTAAAGAAAACACCACACCCACCCACTATTTTGAAAACAAAATGACCAGTCATTAAACATTATGAACTATTTTCTATATTCATATTTCAGTCTTTACTTTAATTTTGTCTACAGTAGTTTCATCAATGTTTTTTTTTTCTTTATCTTTATTTTCATATTTTTCTCTTGTGTTCTTTTATACTGCATCACTTTCTCAAAATATTTTTCCTTTTTTCTTCTTCATCTATTTATAGAAATGTACTGTTTTCTTCGCCTGTAAAAAAACACCACATATTGTTAGCTACGATGTCGTAGCCTCAACAGGATTTGTTTTATATATATATATATATATATATATATATATATATATATATATATATATATATATATATATATATATATTATTTGCATTGTTTGTGAGTTTTATTTTATCTTTTTTGATATTACATTATATGGTATGGACGACTGTATTTGGACTTGGCCTTGTCCACAATCGAGTTCCTTTTCGATCTGACCCGAATCTGTACACATCTAATGCATACCAACTTTTGTTTCTCTATGGGCATGGTTTACAGTATTAGGACTGCATTCTTTGCCCGAGTCACTGACATTGTGTTTACCATGTTCTTTATTATACCTTTAGAAATACACTTCATGATATTAACTAAGATCTTATCTTGTAAACATTTGGTATGAATTATTATTTTCATAAAATGCTTATTGTGACATGAGGTCATGTAGATGACTATATAATACTGTTTTTCCATACAGAATCTATTCGTGCTTTAAGAGCTTAAGGCAGAAACATTGTTGTGTCCAGTGTTTCATTCAGGCTGGAATTTATTTATTCTAATTATGTATTCGCTGGAAATAAATAGCGATCATCATCTAAACTTATATTCTGGGAAAGATACATTAATTGAAAATTATGATGTATAAATAAAGATTTATTCTCGGACTGTATTATTCTGACTCTTCAAAAGACTGTTGGCACATCACCACGGCACGGGCAACCACAGACACATCAACACTTTCATCGTTGAATTTATTTTGTTAAAAGTTTATTCAGATTTTTAATAATTAGGAGAGAGCGAGAGAGAGAGAGTATACACATGAATATGACCCTCGGGTCTGTAATCATACTGTTCGGCCCTCGAGTCTGTAATCATACTATTCGGCCCTCGGGTCTGTAAATTAGACTATTCGGCCCTCGGGTCTGTAATTAGACTATACGACCCTCACAGTGTTACGAACTGATGAATATTATATATAATGAAAATAAGTATGTGATATGAAATAATTACTATCTGAAACAGATATTTCTTTAGAGGGATATCTTGCGCAGAGATTTTTCTTTGGAATTTAGAATGTAAACAGGAGCAAGTGACCTTTATATAACGAGTCTATAATCAAGAGCGATTTCTCGATATTGGCAACTAAATCATGCAATAATTTTTTTTCCCCAAAACTTTGTTTTATTGTCAATTAGTATATATTGCATGAGTAAACTCGGTAAAGCTGGGGGGGGGGGGGGGGGGGAGAGGGGTGCACGGAATGTATTGCTACGCCACTGTCTCTGGACGCATCACTGATGCTCATCTATAATGTGAAGGTTGCTTATTTATACTTGTTTACAAGAAGTTCTGAAATGACAATTTGTTGGGACCGAACCGGTGGCCTAAGTAGTTAGCGCGTCCGTCTCGGATGCAGCAGATCGAAGGTTCGAACCCCCAGCCGAGTGATATCGAAGACTTACAAAAATGATACCAGCAGCTGTCTCTATTGGCGCTCAGCACTAAGAGGTTAGTTTTAGAACTGTTCGGCCTGGTGTCGGGATAATGTGACTGGGTGGGAGATGATGCTACATGTCTACGGCATGATGCCCCAGTGCTAGACATCTCTATAAATTGCCCACTGCAGACATCTTAGCGATATGACTTAAAAGTTGCTAAAGCGACGTTAAAAATCTAAATCACACACACACACACTTTGCCAGTGTTATATCGAGAACAGTCGGTGCACACAGGTATGCCATAGTGAAAAGCCGCAATTTTCTTTTGTGTGCATTTGTTTTATTTATCGTTACGAAATCAATATAGCCGACGCCTCAATTAGGTAGCGGGTAGTAGTTTCATAAAAAAAACCACCTTTTATGTGACTTGTTCAACAATTATTGATAATAATTAAATATGTGCATTTAACTGCTAATTAAGTGTATCCGACTTGTTTTGTTCTTGTCAGGTATGTCAACTTCCCATATGTTCAACTCTGCAGTTCTTTCTTATTTTGGAAGCAGTGTCATGCATAAGATGAGACATTTTCTATTTGCAGTATGCACGCTGCAAAGTGTTGGCATACCAAAATGCTACTTTCATGTACTGTGACATTTCTATGCATGTGGTTTTATAGAAATCTGATAGCTGATCAAAATGGCGTCTCCATTATACTCGAAACATGTGCCATAACTAGTCCAAAACACACTAACTCTAGCAGTTATTAGAATGAATAAAGAACACTAATTATGGCAGCACTGGCAAAACCAGGTTCTGAACGTAGGGAAAAAAAATGTTATAAAAGTAAAAACAGCTATCGGCTCGTCTTGCCTGCTTCCAATTTACCATATCAGTCCATCAATTTAAAATGACCAAACATACATGCGCATCTGGGAAACAAAACCCAAACAGTGTGCGCTACAACCCAAATTACACCTATCATGCTTGCCAGTGATGAAGATCTGGGAATATCGTTTAATCCAACCCTATACGAAGTTCGAAACTAGGGAGCGGCAATGCAAGTAAAATGTATCTAAAAATGACAACTATTTGCAATTGCATCAAGCTGTTTAATACACAATACTTTTTCAAAACTTTCACAAAGAGTTGTGATGTGATTTTTATTTTTAACGTAGCTTTAACAATTTTTCAGTCATATCGCTACGATGTCTGCAATATGGCAGTTTATAGTGATGTCAAGCACTGGGGCATCATGCCGCAGACATGTAGCATGATGTCCCACCCAGTCACATTATCCTGACACCAGGCCGACCAGTCCTAACACTAACCTCTAAATGCTGAACGCCAAGCGAGGCAGCTGTTAGTACCATTTTTTAAGTCTCTGGTATGACTCGGCCGGGGATCGAACCCACGACCTCCCGCATCCGTTCACAAAGAGAAAGAGCAAGCATCTGTACTGTAGGCATGATTGTCTTAAATGACATTTGGACACGACAAATGAATGTGTAATTTAGGGCTCCGGTGCATACCATTCCTGTACTATTTGTTTCCATTAACGTGTCAAGTCATTAATGATATTCGTCTGTTTTAATTTATTGTAGCTATCCAGAATTATTTTCCTTTTTGACCTCACTGGTGTGCGCTCTTTCTTTCAGTGTTAATATTTGACAGGTTGTGATGCGGCATCAAATTTGTGCATAAAACCTGACCCCTTCCACACTTAAGCTATGACTTACCCTCACTCGACCTCCTTCGGCTATTTCTGCGAGTCAAGAGGATGCCTCGGATGATTGCCGGCGCAGTAATTTACAGAAAGAAAAAATCATTCATTTGCTCGGCACTTATTTCTCTGCAAACAAGAAACTCACTCTATTCTAACTATCTCGGCTATTTCTACAACTGGGTTGACTGTACGACTAACCTAGAAATAACGAATATAAAAACAAAAAGTTCAATAGTTCGTAACTTCTTTGTCAACCTTGTTTCGTAAATAGCCGAAGTATTCTGAATGGTTGCTACTGATACAAATTCAAGGTATGCGCCTTATGACGGACCTCGAATGTGTAGGATTGATCGACAGGTTACAAATGCAAAAGAATTTGTAACTTCTCTCTCAATCCTTGTTTCTTAAATATCCGAAATAAATCGAATAACAGCTACTGGCACACATTCGATGAGGACTGACCTCGAACTTGAGAATGGAGCGGACTATTACGTCTACTGATGTAACCACCCCGTTTTAAAATCCCGTATTTGATTCAACATCACTTTTTATCCACCGGAGAAGATAGCGTCATATAAGATTTTCCCCATATAATCATATACAATTGTTAAATACAGGTGTACTTTAAGTATACTGATAAAGATGCAAATAATTGTTGTCGTAGGGTTTAACGCCATTTTTCAGCACACGATAGGTTATACATGGCGGCCAGTATTAATGGTGGAGGAAGAACCCGGGAAATCTCCGGAAAGAACCACCGACCCTCGAGAAGCTACTGGCAAGCTTTCTCACATATCCACAATGGCCGAATCCGAGACTCGAACCCATGCAGACAGAGGTGAGATGGCAGTGATCCGTAACGGAAAGCGCCTTAGACCACTCGGCCACTCGGGGCCCCAAGATGCAAATAAAATGATACACCACCACCACCACCCAAAAAAGAAAAAATGGATGAAATAAAGCAAAAGGAGATATAATTATAAGGTTGTATTTTATATTTCACATTATACAACAGCGTCAATGTGAGCCACCGTGGTTAGAGAGGGGTACATTTTACATATACATATGCGTGCTTCGATAATGAAACAAACAAACTGCACGACCACATACGGGAACATCCGATGTAGCATTCCATTTACAATCAGCAGGTTTCAGTTGTATGGGTTTGACGCTGTTAATTAACTTATGCTATCAGGAGAAAAGACATGTTGCCTCGTATATAAAAGAGCGCCACAACTATACTGGATGTCATGACGACCGATTATTTTTCATGCAGGGCTTTTTTCATTTCAAAAAACGTGTTTTTCATAAGTGTAACTAATTTGCAAACTGGCTACCGTATAGTTGCTATGTGGACGCTGCTCTTTTAACCTGACGGATCAAACCGTAAGAATGAAAATCAAGACTATTATTGTAAACGGGACATTCTACAACCGCATTATATTTAATAGCCCTCAATGCAGACAATATACCATTTACGGAAATCAATTTTCTCATTTCAGCCTGAGTGAAATTGACCTTTCACCTTTTAAACCGCAAAATTGGATTATTTCTCACCCGAATGTGGCGAAATGTAAGCCATCCATTAAGTTCGGTCAAAGTCTGTGTCGTAATCTTATTGTACAGAAACTAGTGATTCACATAGACCTTATCATTTGACCCCAAAATCGATATAATCTATTCCCAATAACTTGTCTTCTTTGTCACAGTTACCATAATCCTTGACAGTTTGGCCTAAAAAAAATTAACAGGGTTTTTCCCCGACCCAAAGACATGCCATCCACAAAATTCTTAAGCTGCAGATGGTTAAGAACTTTTTATTGTAAAGAAACAAAAATATTTATTATTTCATCCACAGTGACCTTAACCGTTAACCTTTTGACTGAAATTGGATTTTTTCCTTACCTGTACAAGCTACTCACAATGACTGAAATGGGTTTTTTCCTTACCCCACGTACAAGCTACCCACAATGACTGGAATCAGTTCATGGTGGACAACACAAGTTATTGTACAGAAACAAAACTTGTAAAATAGACAAAACGGACATCATAAAAAATACGCCCGCCTTATGACGAATATACAAAAACACAACTTTGACACAAATGGCACGTGCCCTATATACATGTGCCCTATAAGCTGTATGATAACTCAAGCATAAAACAACTATTTTTGTTTTGTTTTGTTTTCCTTTCTTAATTTTTATTTTGAAATTCAATGAGTTTTGTATCTAAGAATCATCTTCTATCTTGCTTCAAAACGAGACGCCCCAATCATTATAAATGAGATCTATATATCCCTGGACACCTGTCCCTCTGGTCCGAAGCTGGAGATGACAGGAAGCACAGTTAATACGTGCACACTGTATCCTATTTCACTCCACTTGTATGCCCCAACACCCTCTAATATATTTAGTTTGGACTCTGCGATGGAGGACGTCTTCGTAAATTGGCTCGTGTCTGATTTATTAACTGAATGGTATGGTACGACTTTTTCAGATATTATTGTGTAATAAATAGAGATATATGTGTGTGTGAATTAGCTGTTTCGGAATTGTGTTGTTCTTAAACCCAATGTGAGGCATGTACACCTCCTATAGTTACTTGGAAGGATGTAGACAGTGAAATATTGAAGGAAAGCTAGCAACAACTGCAGTAAACAAGCGTGTTCAAGGCAAGTAGAATATCTCAAAAACTGACTAGATGGCAACTACTCTGAATTGCATCAAGCCGTTTCACAAAATTATCATCCAGGGGAGAGGGCATGTGTTTGCAGTGAGTATCACTTGGTGTCAAAATGACCTTCGGACGTAAAAATGCAGGTATAGAAATTTGTGTTCGAGTGCACAAACTACATTTGCTATGAATTGCCATCGACTTCTTGGGTCAAGTGAACGATATTATTGGGCTGTATTTTAATATGGCAACTCCAACATGAGGGGAAGAAACTGCGTTTCGCACCTCTACGACAGAACTATTTCCGCCGTGATATGGTAGCATAATGTGGGCTTACCTTACCAGATATGGGAATATAAAGTTAAAATGAGAAGGAAAAATAGAATATGTTTCCCATTTGCAAAGTTTTAAAATTAGAGCAGGCAGGTAGTTTGTTTTAAAAATCTTTAAATATATTTAACGTGACGTTTCTGATTTTGTTTTTTACCATTGGGGGAAAAAGGCGTCAAGGTCGGCAATGATAAACCGGGAGAGTCGGCCAACTGGAAACTTTTTTCGGGGGGGGGGGGGGGGTTGGGGGTTGGTTGGTTGGTTGGCCTAATGGGGATTATTATGGTGATTATGATGCATTTTCTTGCACTTTCTGTATGTGTCAATCCCGGACTTTCATATTAGTAGCTATACACAAGCATGGTGGGCATAACTCTTAAAATGCTTTTGAAAATTAACATTGGGCCCGGAGATCAAAAGTTTTTTGTTTTTGCTTTTTGCTCCATACTCTGTGTGAATGTGATAACATCTTTTATCGAATTATTGGTTTTTGTATCAAGCAGAAACCCTAAATCTTACGTACCTGGCATTATCTGAATACCAGCAAGCATTTTAAGATGAGTAAAAGCACGAATGAATATTTAAATTGCATTTTATTCTCTTTTTCGGCCAAATAAGTGCTCTTTAAATTTTTATAAAGAGCAACGATTTTACCATTTCTGAAGATATTTGTGAAAATTTAAGCTGATGTGCATTGCCTGAAATTGAATTTTGAATGAAGGGAGTCACGCATATAATCCAAACCAGAAGATGCATTGCCAACATGACGGAAGTAGTACAGATACTTAGTGACGTCATTAACATGGCTCGAAAATATGTTACACTGAAGAAAAACTTTATGAACAAAATCGGCACACCATATAGCAAATTCATGGCTTTTCAAACGCTATATACGTAATTTTAGGTATAAACTTATGAACTGCTTACTCTGTCGATTTTTAGCGTAAACATACATTTTGTTATAAATACGACTTAAGAATTCATATTTCAGTAATACTAAGAAATGTATTAATGTTATACATAGAAATTGAAAATTCTATGACCAGTTATCAATGGGGAAGAATAACTGTTAGAGTGCTAAATGCATTCTATGAAGTAAATATTCAGTGGGTTGATTCCATACGTATCTTTATTGTTTGTTTATGGTTCAGCAGTGGATACAATTTCCTGTTACTCTGCGTCTTTTGTCTTATCAACCCGGGGTTGGGGTTGGGTTTGTTGGGGGTGGGGTGGGATTGTGGGCTGTTGGGGGTGTACCAAACTTTCCTTCCTCAAAGCAATGTATCAACAAATCTCTTGAAATCTAAATTGCAAGTTGTCAAAAGAGTGTATCATTCTTTCCTCTTGGCATACCGATCCCACCCCCACCCCCAGTCAAAATCAAAATTACTCTGCTTTTATCAACTGATGGTAAAGGTACAAGCCTTGTCTTTCACGTATGTTCACAACAAGAAAAAACATTTTCATTTTTACGGGACTGAAACATTCTAATTAGTTCAGAAAGTTGGCTTAAGTCAAGAATATTATTTTTTCCAACGAGTATAAAAGTGCATTGGCATGTGTGTGTGTGTGTGTGTGTGTGTGTGTGTGTGTGTTGTTTGAATATGAACAGTATTACGATTAATTTGACAAATCACTATGATAAAAACACTAGCCTGAATCTCATCCTACATTTAGATCAAAAGGCACAATAGATGACTTCTGCAAGAGTTGCGTTTCTGTAGTATGCACATTTTAACAGTCAAACAATTCCTGTCTTGAATTTAATTTTCCATTTAGTAACTCCCGAACATTATTATTGTCAGCTGTAAGTAAATGGGATTTTGAGAAGAAATTATGTCAAACTGTAAAGAATATTTATATACGTATGGTCAATCTCAGTGGCTATGCATCAGTGGATTTATTTTGTTACTTTGTAAGCTTACGTCGGTATATTACTGTCCCAACATGCTCTAACGTTTGTTGATTACATTTGTATCTCTCAATTTCCTAGACTTGTGACTTCTCCACCCGCTAGCACACACACACACACACACACACACACACACACACACACACACACACTGGTGCTGTTATTATCACGCACAAAACAAAACTTAAAGCATAGGAACTAATTTTTTATATCAGACTAAAGGTATATTATTTACTATATTGTCTGGTTCCTTTCTGTTAAGATAGCTAGAATAGTTTAGAAAACTTTTTCAGTTTTGTCCCTAACAACATTTCCGTCATTCACTCATAAAATGTGTAACTCTAAAATCGCTTATCAGCATTCAATCAGAGCTGTACCGGAATTTTGTTCAGTGCTGATGCTACCGCGTGGCTTTCTTTATAACATGATGCAAAATTTATTATCACTTGAGGACCATCATCGCCTGCAGCATCTTGCACGTAGGAAATCGTTTCGTCAACAACAAAAAAACCCCACTATCAATATGTTTGAAATTGCGAAAGAGCATATTATGTGCTTCCTAATAAAGAATTAATGCCCGTGTTGAGCTTGCACAAGCAACTTCTGAGTTGCCCGAACGTGGCAAGCCTTGATCGATCAAGATCGACCGGGAAAATCGTCAACAGAAGGCATGGCTGATAGAATGTCAATTTTAAATGTACACACTCTGACAGGGTGTACGACTAATGTGTGGATAGCGAGCAATATGTGTGCATATATGTATTGGCTTTCACGGCACATCTGCACTCTATTGACTAATTAGTTCAGAACTAAACACTGATAGCAGAATTGGTAAATATAACAACTTGCCAACATCTCCAGGAAGAACAGAGGAATCAGAAGATCAAAAGTCACTATATACCATGTGACAAAAAGGAAAAAAGCTACAAAAACGTCACAAGAGACATACAAACAATCAATGCTATAATGTCAAACGGAGCTAAACTCTTTACAATAAAAGGCGTTTCTCTTTTTCATTTTAAATCGCTCGTTTCAATGTCGTTCCACGTTTAATATCCCCTATGTAATCAGACGTGGCACTAAATGTACTGTTCTTAACATACTCGTAATTACCATGACATATCGATGGCATGCAATTCTGATAATAAAAGAACCCCACAAATTCTAGCTGGTCACATGCCACCCACAAAATATGATCAAAGAAGTGACTCTAAATCAAAATATATTTTCGACAATTAGGTTTTAGAGCCAAAACGACATGGTCCCCAAAATCAACATGTCCATTTTTTGAGCTAAAACCACATTGACCCAAAATCAATAGATCCGCTTTTAAAGCCAAAACGACATTGACCTCGGACCCCAATATAACGTTATGATGCACAACACATCTGTCTATTTTCTGTCAAAGTAACCTTGACCTTAAAACTCGCGACCCCTTCCCGACTGAAAAAAAACGACTTCTTTATCCCCAATTTTGTATCGAGCTGTGGTGTATAAACAACCATTGTTATTCTTTCAGTAACAGTGAACTTACATTTCAACTATAATGAGCAGGAATACTCCTTATCCAATGTGCAAGCCATCCTCAAAGTTCAATCCAGGTATGTGAGGTAACACCAACGTTATTGAGCAGAAACCAAGCTTCTTTATTTCATTACATGACCTTGACCTTTTGACCCTACAACAGACAGGGTTCGTTCTTATCCATGTACAAACTATTCAAAGCTTTCTGTAACATTATATACGGAGGACTCGACTTATTGTATATCAATCATTTTTCGTCAGTGACCGTGACCACTACCCGTTAGCCGCCATAAATTATAGGGCCTTATGTAATGCGCAAGCCTTCCAGAAAATTTTGTAACCGCAGATGGTGGAAAACGGAGTTAATATGCAGAAACAGATGTTCTTTTATTATGCATATTTTTTGTTGTTGTTCTTCAAGTCAGTGACCTTCGTGTTTGAGCTTTTGACTCCGAGGTCGACAGGGTTGTTACTTTACACAAGCGCAAGCTATCCAGTGTGTGTGATTTTGATTTGTAACGTTGCCTTAACAATGTTTCAGTCATATCGCTACGATGTCTGCAGTGTGACAGTTTATAGTGATGTCTAGCACTGGGGCGTCATGCCGCAGACATGTAGCATGATGTCCCACCCAGTCATATTATCCTGACACCAGGCCGACCAGTCCTAACACTAACATCTTAATGCTGAGCGCCAAGCGAGACAGCTGTTAGCACAATTTTTTACAAGTCTTTGGTATGACTTAGCCAGGTCGAACCCACGACCTTCCGCATCCGAGGCGGACGCTCTAATCACTAGGCCACCGGAGCGGTCGAAATCTACCCAGTGTGTGTGTGTGTGTGTGCTTTGGATTTTTAAAGTAGCTTTAACAATTTTTCAGTCATATCGCTACGATGTCTGCTATGTCGCAGTTTATAGCGAGTGCCAACAGTTGGGCATCATGCCGCAGACATGCATCATGATATTGCACCCAGTCACATTATCATGTCATCAGGCCGACCATTCCTAATACTAACCTCTTAATACTGAGCGCCTACCGAGGTAGCTGTTGGTACCAATTTTCTTTTTTGTCTTTGGTGCTCCAGTGGGCTAGTGGTTAGAGCGTCCGCCTCGGATGCGGGTGGTCGTGGGTTAAATCCCCGGCCGAATCATACCAAAGACTTATAAGACCAGACGAACTGCAAACTGCAGAGAGTAAGATCTACCGTCGTATAATGTGCCGGCAAATCAAGGTGTTTGCAGTTTATTTCGAGTAATCAACAGAGCGAGCAACTTTGACCCTGATTTGCAGGTGCATTATGCTACGGCAGATCAATATCTTTGTTATTTACATTTTGACTCGACTTGTAAGTTAGTAGAAATGGTACGAATTATAGCGGGCTACACATTTTTTTTAACACCTTTCCAGTTTGGACATGATCATTTGACGCATCACATAGTAAATAGGAAGCCTCCATTAGAAGTCTCATACGACATGCAGTACGGAGCATCGGACCCAGGGTTCACAGGCTTATTGCCACCAAATTTAGGTCGACTCTGGATTAGACCTGGGGTAACTGTAACCATCTGTAACTGATTACGAACTTGTACATGGAAAAACAGTTTTCCAGATAATTGTAATTTAATCCATTACAGCCACAAAATAGCATGTAATCAATGTTACACAATGATTGCATTATTATATTTTCGAGAACACGTGCTTACTACGTTTACTGGTTTAAAATTACTTCAAAACTTAATGACAACCAGGAATAATATACAGTAAACGTTAGATAACTAGAATATCGGTTACTCAAATACTTGGCATAACTCGAATGACTCGCTTTGTCTCTGCAACAGATTCTTATGAGGAAACATTACAATTGTCTGTAGGAGCAGGAAAAAATTCATAAAATTAATGCAAATTTCTTCACGAGAAGACACCCTTACAAACGAGAAGACACCCTTACAAGCCGATTCCAACGTTTTTCATAAGTTACTCCCTTAACGAAATTTTATTTAAACGCATCGATACAAATACAGAATGAAAACTATTTTACTTTCACAAGGAAAGGGTAACTTATTTCCTGAAAACGGTGCAATTTTATTGATGGGCGTCACTTCTTCTAATTGCTTTTACACGTTGTGACTATTTTTAGAACAAAGTTGGTTTTCTTTTCCTTAAACAAAACTACAACTGCCAAGATTTAATGAACTTTCTTCTAGAAAATTGATGCCCACAAAAATCGATACAATTCTTGGATTCTTTTTGCAAACACAGTATGAACATTAATGAAGAAAGATTAAAATAAGTTACTTAATGAAAAATCTACAGACCCATTTACGCGAAAAAGGCACATTTTGAACATTAATTTACACGAATGTTCGTGACGAAATGTTGGGTTTTTGTTAATGTAATCAAAAATACATTTTCACGAGAAAACTATTATATTAGGTGTGCAGACCTATGACCTAGCTTATTAGCAAACCTTGCTTCAATTTTTCATAATATGTGCGACAAGTAAGCAACTTTTTCTATACAACCTAATAAGAATCTATAATCATAATGCAACCTAATAAAAACCTAAACGGTCATAATGTAACCTAACAAAAACATATACAGTCCTAATGGAACCTAATATGATTCGTTAGTCTTAATGCAACCTAATAGGGGCCCCGAGTGGCAGAGTGGTCTAAAGCGACATCCGTTACGGATCACTGCCATCTCACCTCTGTCTGCGTGGGTTCGAGTCTCGGATTCGGCCAATGTGGCTATGTGAGAAAGCTTGCCAGTAGCTTCTCGAGGGTCAGTGGTTCTTTCTGGGGATTTCTCGGGTTCTACCTCCACAATTAATACTGGCCGCCATGTATAGCATATCGTGTGCTGAAAAATGGCGTTAAACCCTACAACAACAACAACAACAGCAACCTAATAAGACTAGTCAAAATGCAACCGTACAAAATCCCATACGGTCATGATGCAACCTAATACGAGTCTAGAGACAATCCAACCTAATACGAGTCTATTATACAGACATAATGCAACCTAATACGAGTCTAAAGATACATAATGCAACCTAATACGATTATCTATTCCTATTGCAACCTAATACGAGTCTATATAGACATAATGCACCATAATACGACTCTCTAGTCCTAATGCAACCTAATACGAGTCTATAGAGACATAACGCAACCTAATACGATTCTCTTGTCCTAATGCATCCTAATACGAGTCTAAAGAATTATAATGCATCCTAATAAAAGCCTATACAGTCACAATGCTGCCTAACAAGAACCTGTACAGTCGTAATGCAACCTAATAACAGCCTACAATAACAATCAGTAACAATTTGCGTCCTGTAAAAATCGATATCGTATTCGTTTCTGTAAATCCAAAACCTTGAATTCCTTCTCCATTTTAGGCCAAAACAATAATTAAAAACATTCTTTTTCTCCCCACATATTATATGCACCTTCTTTTTCATCTCGGCTGCCTTTTCTCGCCTATTAACAGTCCACCTGACGGGTGTGTTATTCAAATACTATTACTGTTTTCTTACACTGAAATACTATATGATATGTACCAGTCTGTCACACTAGAATTGTCTCCACATCTGTGTCCACTTATAAACCTATTTTCAAAACTGTATTTTGTTTACCTGGAATATCTTCATTATCATTCGGAATGCACAATGTTTACCAAAAATTCATGATTATATAATAATGACTGCCTGATATTGATCGTGTTTGTACATTATATTTACAACATCAAGCCGACAGTGTGTTGACATGAACTCGTCATTTGTTACGTGAGGACAGGAAAATAAGAATGCATAACGAAGTGAAAATGGAAACGTTGAAAGGTCAAGTAGACAATCTATTGTGTCATTGTTAGTATATATAATACGTGTATATAATCCCATTCCTGGCGTCGAGGTTTGGTTGCGTATATGGGGTTTAACGCCATTTTGTTCAGAACACTAGAAGTTACTTACATCCGTAAATCTGGTGGAGAAAGACACCGGAATGAACCTCAAACCCACAAAAAGCTACTGGCAAGCTTTCCAGTATACCCACATTGGTTAAGCGGAGAATCGAACTCGCGTGGACAGAGTCGAGATATTATTACCAAGGCCCAAAAGAAAAACTGTTCCAGTCGGCTGATCGTCTATGTGTCTCATTGGCGACATTAGCACACATACACCCCACCAACGTAAAAAAAATAATAATCCCGAAGCTGATGTGTGCATCTGCGTCGGTTTTGCCCAGCACTTTGAAGTGCTCAGTACGTCATATTTTCTAATCATTATAATACACATACTGTTTAATATTTATAAATAAAATAAACTACCGACCTACCATGACTTTAAAAGAAGTGCAATAGGAAACATTTCTTTTTATGGTGCCTGATATTAGTACCCCTAGATATCATGTTATCTGGGCCCTCTTGGTGTAGCAGGGAACAAAATTGAAACCACAACATTATGTTGGTTGATCGTTCAACTGTACGCTTCAAACCTGGTTATGCAACTAAAATGAATCTGAAAATCTGTCAGATATTCACATACCTTGAAAAAATTATGAGGTGCTGGGGCTATGGATGGGGGTTTGGTAGATCCGGTTCCTCCAAGTAGCTTCCAACCCCCTTCTTGCACAGATTTGTAGCATAAAGGATTCTGCCCACCACCGCTTCGGTGTCCTAGTGGTTAGTGCGGGAGGTCGTGGGTTCGATCCCTGGCCTAGTCATACCAAAGACATAAAAATGGTACTAACAACTGCCTCGCTTGGCGCACAGTATTAACAGGTTAGTGTTAGGACTGGTCGGCCTGGTGTCAGGATAATGTGACTGGGTGAGACATCATGCGACATGTTGCCCCAGTGCTAGACATCACTATAAAATTGTTAAAGCTACACAACAAAAATTCAGATCACATACACATTCTTCCCACCACATTAGTGGGACATGAACTGTCGAGAGACAACAAAAGGAAGAAAAAAAACATGCACTGGTTAGGAAAGAAAATCACAGCCTCCCCCCCCCCCCTTCCGCATGCATAATGTACATGTTTACTCTCTAATGGGCTACGTTTCAACAGCAGTAAATATCGCTGGCAAAGGTCGGAGTGTTTACTCTATGAATGACCCGCGCTTTTAAAGCGGTACTAAAAGTCAGTAAGGACCAAAACTGAGCATCTTTTTGGTGCAGTTAGACGGGGGGTGGGGTTTAGTGAGGAGATCAAGGCTTCGTAAACTAGCCAATGTTGCGGTGACCTCACGCATGTTCCCCGACCACACCATTATAGTTCTTCAGAACATTTTCTACATGAAACCTCCAGTATATCGATCAAAATATTCAAATGTGATCAGTTATATTCCTTGCCGACAGCGATGACAAGATAAATGTCTAGAATGCAACGGGGTGAATTTCTGTAAATAAATATTCATCACTGTCACTTGGTCTCTCTCAGTTAAACAAAACTGAAATCAAAATAAACTAGGCTGAGTGGGAAGTATTTTTAACAATGCTTAACAAGAAGCCAATAAATTTCAACGTGTGACCATAAACAAGGCGGAGTTGGCCTGCGAGTAAGAATTCACTTAAGCAGGAAAATCCGGTTTCACGCATCACAGCCATATAGCCCGAGCTCTTAAAACACTCTGAAAGGCATGTATACACCACAACACTGGTACTAGCAAGCCGTAAATCACGCTAAAGAGAAATGCACGACGTTTATAATATGCGCTCAATAACACAGAATATGACTCGAATGAGTATTTCAGTAGACAAAAGAGGGCGCGCAATGTATGAGAAAGTCTTACCTTCATAATTAGTATACAGTGTGTAATATCGGTTGATCCAGGCGTGGTATATATGCCACATTTCCCACATTCCATCTATTTTTCCTTTCCCTGTAAATTCTGACCACCATCGGCTCGGTAAAATCCCTGGAATGATTGGTTGAAATTCAGGGTCCCTAAGGGCATCTTTGTACCATTCCAAAAACTGGGACCAGTGTTTACCTTTCGGGGAAAAGCCCCAAGTTCCTAGGATTGGAAATAAGAATGTCTTGTGTTTTGTATCAACTTCAATCATTCCATCGCTGAATTTTCCGTGTTTCATGCTGACTCCCTGAAGTGCATACCCATTTATATCGTCCCTATGACTGTATTTTTTATATACAAGTTTAAGCCATTTATAAAAATACGGGGACACGGATATATCGTCTTCCAAAATTACCGCCTTTTCCGAGCTTCCATTAAGTGGATTCCAAGTCCCCATCCACTGACCATATATTCCTACGTGACATGTCTGATTATGGATGTAATAACGACCATGGCGAAAAACAAACCGTTTGGCGACACGGTAAGTTTCCGCATCTATCATTCCCGTCCTCGATCTATCAATCCAAACATGAATTGCCACTTTATCCCCGAAATATAGGGCACTGTTAAGGGATTCAAGAAGCCGGAGTAAGGACTGGGCACGGTTGTACACAATAACAATAATTCTCAAATCCACTTCTTCCTGATAAATGGACTCGTCTCTAATTGGTACCCTCTCTAACTGCATTGTTATTCTGCACAGCTCATAGTCCCGGAATAGCGCGTTTATTTCTGTTGAACACAAGCTATCCCTGTCTGTAGTCCAAACCACTTGTTCAATCCATACCATTAACATGGAATTCACAAGAATCACACTGAACAGAAGCAAAAGCGATTTTTTCCAGTTATTCGATGTACAAGCTTTCCTCAGTCGTTTAAATGGCATCGTGGTAAACAAACACACGCACATGGTTAGTCCCATCTACCTGTGAACTACATTCGCTCTACGCATCTCTCCACACACTGAGAACACATCGTCGTTTTCTACCTACATAGCGTGATTGATTATAGTCCTCACTGGATACGGCTGAACTTCACTGCCCGTATGCCCCAGCAGGCCAGTCATCAGTTGAGTGGTTTAGCAACCCAGCCTGCTTGTTTGTCGATCGGGGAGTGGTCGTTATTCATTCAGGGATCAGCAACATTGTGATAATGATTATAATGTTAGTGACACTATCCAATTTGTATATATTTTTTAAAGATGCTTGGATGGATAAGTATAATATATATATATATATATATATATATATATATATATATATATATATATATATATATATATATATATATATATATATATAATGGTTTACAAATTTTATACAGGTCAGCTTGCCTCAGGCCAGTTGACTGACAAATTTCAACTTGCCCTGTTTGCCCCAGGTATAAAAATTCAACTTGCCCTGTTGAACTCTAAGTTTGCCCAATATATATTATCCTAACGTGAACAAACGGGCTAAGAAGACAAAATATGGCATATTTTAAGCAAATGGCGCTTTAAGAATGTGAAATTTGTGTTTCCTTGTTATATCTGTCGGCACCTTACAGCCATATGTCGATAGTGAATCTTATTATATATATATATATATATATATATATATATATATATATATATATATATATATATATGCAAAGAATACACGTATATATTTATGTAGATTAGAAAGAGGTCTAATGTAGACAGTAAAAGAATACACGTATATATTTATGTAGATTAGAAAGAGGTCTAATGTAGACAGTAAAAACAGACGTGTACATGCACATAGACAGATACATGGATAGATAGAATATATTTTGGAAATAGATGCATTTGAGAGAGAGAGAGAGAGAGAGAGAGAGAGAGATTAAAGCACCACTGTGTGTAATGATTAATTTATTTCTTTTGTCCATTTATTTTACAATTATCATATAGTCACCTTCAATTCAGCGACATACCTTCACATATCTGAGAATTCCACTTCTGAGACTGATTTGAGAACACATTTTTTTTTTGTTCATTTAATTGTTTGCAAAGCACTGATTATCGAATCTTCTATAAGCATTGCGTAAACAGCACATCGTAAACGCCGCCTGTGGGTGCTACATTTTCTTAATATTATCACGCTTTGAACGAACTCCGCCGGGTGTTACGTTAGACACGAGTGCATTTGATTTAAAACACACTTGTTAAAGAAACCGTATGAGTTGTACTTTGAGGATTAACAGAGTCGCCATAAAAATTGCGACATGGATAAATACTACCTTTGAAAATCTCAGACAATCTGCCCGAGGCTAACTTAGAACCTGAAGGTCGGCAAATCCATGGTAGGTACAACTATCACAATTACTATTTAAATGATCAGTTAAAATACCAATATTTATTCCTTTTTTTGTCAAAACTTGCTTTAAATAGTTGATATTCTTATCACTTGACGGGCTAGAAGATTCATTTTTACACAGACACAAGGTATGGTGATTTTTGAAAACACAATCACAAGCCTTGGCCGATAAATCGGCCCCTCGTCTATAATACTACTGAATGGTGCTTTAGGGGTTGATAGCGTCTATTAAGTAAAACCTGCAGAACTCTGTTGTCACTCTTGTCTGCACACATCGATATACATTTTATGAACTTACCGGTATTTCTCGTAGCTGTTTAGTTACCGTCCACTGAAGGGTTCTTTTGGCGATATGTACATAATATTTCCGGATCAAATCCTATGTTTGACGACTTGTAAATATACTTAGAATAACACAACCCTCTGTCATGTGAGTTACCGTTGAGTTACCGTCGACTGAAGGGTTCTTTTGGCGATATGTACATAATATTTCCGGATCAAATCCTATGTTTGACGACTTGTAAATATACTTAGAATAACATAACCCTCTGTCATGTGGCCATTTTGAATCCCGCTTGATATGTATGTTACCAATTACAGGTAAATGTCTAAACTGTACGCAGGTGTGTTCTGGAAAGATTTACATTCAGCAAAATCGCACAGTTTAATAAACAGGTGACATCATACCCACATGTCGTCCATCACTATCAGCACAGATTTGGGGATCTGATTTATCGGACTATCACAAGACCTCACTTAAATTCCACAAACCAGGACTATAATTTTTATATGCCCAAAATCCAAAATTTCCTCCTTTTTAATATCATTTACCACACAACATTGCAATTGCTGCTGTCAAAATAAAAAATTCAATACGGGGTTTGAAGGTATAGCAAGTGTCATTAGTGTTCATCACTACATTCACCAGAGACTGGATTGAACTGGTGTTCAAACTTGTCTGCTGAATTCTCTGAGCCAGTCATGGTCAGAACCAAGTTGATTATGTCAGTATGATGATGTTTGCAGTATGTGCAAAGAATTCGTTGCCTTTCCTTCACTTTTCTTTCTTTTATTTTTCTGGTACGTTTTACAATGTAAAAATCCGTCGACCATTTTAAAAAAAATAAAAAATTTTTCGTTGGGCTTTATCCTCACGTAGACATCTATGTTAAAAAAAGGGTCCCAGCACTATATAGCCTCAAGATTTATCGCGTCACATAGACTTCTATGTTAAAAAAGAGTCCCGGCACTATAGCCTCAGACTGGACTTGAACATTGGCCTGTTTAGACTCAGTAGGACTTGAAGTTACGGTAGTGGACACTGGCAACAATTTTGACAGTGGCTGACCTCAATTGGGCGGAAGACTGGCAACACTGTTGCAAGTGGCTGACCTGAATATGCGCTACCCAAGGTAGAGACAAATACAGTAGAGACAAAGACATATATAACACATTGACATAGATTAACAAACCTTTAGACAAGAAAGAAGAACTTTTCCAGGCATATGCTTGGTCTGTAAAAAGGGCCTTTGGGTTTCTTCTATTTTCATACAAATCTGAAATATACTATCCACACAAACATACGTGCACGCCTACAAACGCACACTCTACTATCCACACAGAAGGGAATGGCAAAAAACCCAATATCTACTATCAAAAATACGCCATTATTTACTACAACAAAAACCTAATATCAACTATCCACACAAACGTACGCGCACGCATACAAATACACACTCTACTATCCACATAGAAGGGATGGTTAAAAACCCCAACCTCTACTATCGAAAATACCCGTATATTTACAATCAAACCCCCCAATATCAACTATCCACACAAACGTACCCGCACGCGTACAAACACAATATTATCCACTAGAAGGGAAGGGTATGAAACCCAATATCTACTTACAAAAATACCCAATATCTACTATCAAAGACCCCAATATCTACCATCCACACAAACACTCTATTATCAACATAGAAGGGAAGGGTTAAAAACCCAATATCTATTATCAAAAATATCCCAATATTTACTATCCACACAAATGTACGCGTACGCATACAAATACAATATATATTACCCACACAAACGTACACAAATGCATATAAGCACAATATCCACTATCCACACAAACTTACGTGCACGCATACATACACACACTCTAGTATCCACACAGAAGGGAAGGATACCCCCCAGTACCTACTATAAAAATACCCCAATATTTACTATAAAAAGCTAATATATACTATGCACACCAACGTACGCTCACGCACACAAACACACACTCTACTATCCACACAGAAGGGAAGGGAAAAACCCAATGTCTACTATAAAAAAACACCCCAATATTTACTATAAAAACCAATAAATACCACACACCACAGAGGGAAGGAGAAAAAACAAACCCAAAATATACAATCTACACAGAAGGTAGGGAAAACAAACCCCCAAAAATACTATGCACACAAAAGAAAGGGAAAACACACCCCACCGAATATACTATCCACACACGGGAAGAAGAAGAAAAAAAAAACACACCCAAATATACTATCAACACTAACGTTCACGAACTCTTACAAACGCACAAATACACACACACATACATAACTACACCACACCACACAGAATATAGAAGAAAAACAATTGCCTAAATATCTGGAGGGGGGGGGGACCTACGCCAGAAGAGTAAGCCAGAGCCGGAATTTTCTACTTGGGCGAAGGAGATAAAGTCAAGTGCTTCCGTTGTGGCGTGTCACTTCACGAGTGGGACCAGAAGATTCGGCTTACCTGGAACATGCTCGATGATCTCCGTATTGTCCCTACCTACCTTTAGTGGGAAGACCTCAGTAATCTCTGGATAGATGCTTCACAAGAAAACAGTGATGGTTTGCCTCTGGAGTTGAGAGAACGCATTTACCGAGAGTTGGTCAAAATACAAGTGAAACGCAAACTCGGGATCATTTAACCACTTTTCAAATATGTTCGTTTCCAAAGTAAATAAAGGCTGATTATGGGAGGACACTAAAAGATTGTAAGAACATTACACACTGTCCCTAGGACACTTTTTAAAAAAACAACAAAAAACATGCCGTACAGTGACTTGTTTTTATTCCACTTTGATCTTGTTGATGTTTATTTTACCGCTGAACGTAACCATTTGGTTTTTATGTATTTTGTCTTTCGTATATTTCCATTTTAAAATAATCAATAAACGTGTCCTGAAAACAGTATAAAAAATCTTGTTTTGTCTGTCTTCATGCTAAAAGTGACATTCCCTGCACTAGGGCTACCTCTGCTGTCTCTGCTCCATCTTTTTCTACTTTCAAAGTCATCGACGAACACTTTGATCGTGCTAGTTGGGAGGCCTTGTATCTTTGTCATCCCTTTAACACGTTAATTGCTGGACACAGCAGTTCAGGCAAAACCGATTTATTTCAAACGTTTGATCATTCACATCATTTAATCGATCGTCCACCTCAATGGATCGTATGGTGTTACAGAGAGTGGCAATCGGCGTACAGACTTTTGCCGGCAAAGTCAAGGCGATTCCATCGTGTTTGTGGAAGGCATTCCTGGCGAAGATGACGGGATCGTGTCTGACCCCAGTTAAACCCATCTGGTCATCTTCGACGACATTTTAGGAGAAGATGAAGAAGAAATTAAACTGATTTACGCGTATAGGTAATCATCGTAATGCCAGTGTCATTTACATCACCCAAAAGTTGTTTCAACAACGTAAAGAACATTGTATTACCAGTCTCAATGCTCATTACGTAGTCTTGTTTAAAAGCACTAAAATAAATCGCAAGTACAAGTCTTAGCCAAATAGTTAGGAACGCACTGGCTGACCCATGCGTACGATGATGCCACTCAAACCTCACACGCCTATTTACTCGTCGATTTAAAACCCACCCACCCCGATTACTTTCAATTTTGTACCCATCTGTTTCACCACTAGTGCCAAGACGGAGTGACTGTTGTGTACACATCCCCTTCATCGACATAACATCTACAACATAAACAAGCTATAAAAAAACCTTTGACACTTTGATTCGGTCTAACACAGCATCAACATAACGTCCCTTCAACCTCATCATCCCGTCAAACTGATTCGTGCCTTATACGGCATCATTCGCGAACAAAATCCACAAATGAGTGCTCGTGTCTTAGAAGATCCCAATGCCCCATAGTCCTCCCCAAGAAAAGGCCACTCCCAAGAAAGCCAAACAGACCCAGAAGAAGAAAAAGAGCAGTGGTGTCAAGACCAGGTCACAGCAACATAAAACAGATAGCCTACAGAAAAAGAAAAGACCCCAGAAAAGACCACAAAAAACAGCTTCTTTTCGCAAGAGGCCACGATGACCACGTATCCAGTGCCCTCAGGTTCTACAACTGCTCCGTTGCTAGTGATGTCAGCCAACCCCAATTTGACACCCTTTCTTCCTCATATGATGCAACAAGGGAAACCCGCGTCTTTAAGAACTTCTCCTCCAGCAGTGGCAGCCTCCTCCTCTTTAGTTGCAGTGGCAGCTGCTAACAACGTACCTGCCCCCAAAATCAAAGTTCAAGAGAGACTGTGCATGTTACAGGGTTTGTTGGATTTGTCTAAGCAAGAACTGTCCCGATTTATTTCGTTGCAAACCCCTCCACGACGTGTGACGTCTGTCATCAAGTTGATACGACGCAAATGTAAAATCAGTGGGGACGCATTCCAGTATAAAGAAAGACCCGTGGTAAAAAGATGGGGATTAGTGTTTTTGTGATCCGGAACTCCAAAAGATGTCCCATGAAAGAAGTGCACACCACTCTCTGGCGAAGAAAGGAAAGAAAAGGAAAGGACTTCCTCCTCGTTTAGGCAAACATTGGGACATGTCTTTCCTGTGCAAAGCTCCTTCAGCTATGCGGAAACAACTCATTTAAACACTCTTTATTAGTGCTTAGATCTGTTCCAAAAAAGAAAAAAAAAAAAAGAAACGAAACAATTTTGAAAAAAAATTGATTTTGAGTTCAGGTTTCTCTCTGTTTATAATTTTTTTCAAGTTGATGGTGCATGGCAGATTACATTCGCCTACCTTCCCAAAGTGAGAGGCATTTCTTCACATGTCATTGCCTTTGTTAAATTCAGGTTTGCTGGTTAGTCATCGTTTATCTTTAATTCTATTTTTTATGTATTTCTTTTTGCTAGAAGATTTAAAGCTTTCTATTGTTGTAACAGTATTTATGCTATATATAGTCTGTTGCTGCAAAAGGAAATATCTAGAGCAAAGTTCTTAAGTTTGTTCAGTTTTTTATTTCAAGCTCTACAAAAGCTACCAAGTTTGTCTTGCAAAGGGATTGAAACTTTAAGTTACGTGGATGTGAAGGAAAACATCTTTGTTACTACAGTTTGCTGTCTTTGTGTTCGTTCTAATCATGCTTGTCTTATATCTTTGTGTTTTAGAGATCATATTACTTCTGATGTAAATACATGCATCAAAGGACAGACAGCTTGGGTTATCATCCTTGAGGTTCATTGTACTTTAGTTTATTTACTTCATAAAAATCCCAGAGTCACAATTTTTAAAAACAAAAACAAACAAAAACCATGCCACTCAATACTGGAACACTTCTGACTCTACCGATGTGAGTGTCTATGTCAAAATGTTTAAGTGAGGTAAAAAAGAAATTGACAGTTTCAGAACGTGAACCAGTACTGTGACCTTTCAGTAGTTGATGTAAGAAGAAATGGTACAATACACAACACAGGCTTGCCAGTTCACACTCCAATCAGTCTGCATGGTAACAACGCAAGAGCGTAGGCATTATTTTGCCACACTAACTTGGAACAAAACAATGCATCATTCATCATAAACGATTTCATTGGCTAGACTTATTTTCTGACCGCGTTCACTACGAATCAGAGTTGCCAGATACGCGGTTTTTTCGCCCAGTTGGGCTCCTTTTGAAATTTGGTTGCGTGAAAAATTTTGAGATTGCGGGTTGCGGTTTTTTGGGCTGGTTTCTGATTTGTGTCGCCGTAATTTGGGCTGCATCAAATTACTACTAAATTCTCCGCATTCAATTTCAAATTGGCGCTAGTGACGATAATATCTAAAAATCTTAATGAATCCATTATTCTGGATGTATCTCCATATATGTTATCTCACATACTTAAAAAATTTTTTAAAAAATTTTAATTCCGGAACCGGAAGAACGAAGCGCGCTTCTAATTCCAACCAGATTTCCGTCGAGGGGAGCAATAATAGCGTTTGATCTAGAGAACAGGTCTAACCATTTACCTTTAGCAGCGAGCGATCAACTTTGGCATTGAATTCAACTTGCTGCTGCACGATTCCAAAATTGAGTGCTCTTTGGCAGACCAAATAAAAGAGCGCTGTCGTCATGATCTGTTGGAAGTACTATGGGAACTGCGTCAGAGATCGCCGGCAAATGTTGAGCATCTTGAATCCATGGCTGATCTCTCACCTTCTGTCGTCTTTGGAGCACAGAAGCCGCAGTTGTCAAAGTTGTCCTTTTTACCTCTGTACAAGGGAAATTTGGGAAACCTGGAGCAGCAGTGGATGCGAATAAGTGTAACCTCTTGGCCACACTATAGTGATAACGAAGTTGAGCAGTTTGGATAACTGTAGCAAATCATACGGATGCTTGCGGAGTTTTGACTTTCTACAACTGGGACATTTCGCCTTATGTGTGTTGGCGTTGCCTTACAGTAATACAGTCGTCGAAAGAACTTTCTCTCAAATGAATCTGTTTAAAACGAAAGTAAGAAACAGGATGGGGCAAGGCATGATGGAAGCTTTGTTACGCATTCGAAGCTATATGAAGCGCAACGAGATCTGTTGCAACGGATTTGTCCCATCTACAGCAATGCTGAGTAATTTCAATTCGAAAATTTATGAGACAACTCAATCTGCTCTTTACGACGAGGACGTTCTACCTGAGGAATACTTTCAAGTTACAGATGAATAAATGTTTGTAGTGATGCTTAATTTATGGTATTTGGTTCTTATTTACTCTTCAGATTTTAATATATAAATTGGGCGGTTTTTGGGCTGCTTTTTAAAGGTACACGTGCGGGAATTGAAAAAAGTATCTGGCAACCCTGCTACGAATTGACTTCAGTACCTTTTAACACAGTGTCGAGATAAGTCGTGTCTCACTGCTAGGCGATTTATAAAATAATTAAGAAAGTAAATCGTACCCTGGGCGATCCCACATAAATTGTGTCAGTTTTATAGTCAAATACATCACAGCATATTTGGATGAACTATTCTGTGAGAACTTTACATCCACGTTATCAAAAAAGGAGGAATTTTTAGTTTCCATAATCTTCAGTTCACTTTGGTGATATTTAATAATGGTGTATTTTTTCTATGGCTGTGACTATCTAAGTGGAATATGTGTTTCTTTGAATCTTTCTTAAGGAAAATATACTGTAAAAACAAACATAAGGGTCGTGATATGTTCTACAGTAGGAATAACACTCTCTCTCCGTCATAGTCGTTTTGATTGAAATACTAATGGTATCTGTGCCTGTTTGAAGATACCTCTCCAAAATTGTGATCAGTAGTCACCCTATTTCTGTGAACTGTTCCGTTTGTCATGTAATTGTTTTTTAGACACTTACATCCTTACAAATTGTAAATCAGTAAATCGTTGGATGAAATAAAATTTTGAGTTGACGAGCTTGTACAATTCATGTATCGTAGCTTTCTCTATTTTGGCACTGCAATGTATCACGGAAAAAAAAATTCTAACATTAGATCTACCGTTTTTCAAGAAAGGAAACAAACAGAAGGCTTTTTCAAGAATGACGCAAGTGACATTGCACTGTTATAACCCTGCCTATGGTTAGCTCTGAAATCTAAAACCAAAACACACGTTCGGAAAAAATGTAACAATGTTCAAGAATAACGCGAGTGGCATTGCACTGTATAACCCTACCCATGGTTAACTCTGAATTTTAAAACCAAAACACGTTCAGAAAATATGTAACAATATTCGACCTATTTTCTCTCAGTTTAGACTGTGGATAGAACAAGGAGCGTTATGGTGCTGTTTTTTTTTTTTTTATTCCCGCCCTTAGATTTGTGAAAACATTGCAACATTGTTGGTAACGTGTGCTGCGAAACACAGGACATATCTTAAATCTGAGATATGTTAAGCAGTCAGTCGACAATAAATATCACATTACCTTTTTATGAAATTGATGAATGAACGTATGATCAGGACAGTGCCGAAATGCCCTTTATGTAAAACAGCGAACTTTACCAAACTACATACGATTGCCCAATGTGATAAAACTAAACATAATAGGTCAAAGTTAATAATGGAAATATGTAAAAAAATATAAGTATAACAAAAATAACATTTTATTCATAGATGTAGACTACGAAAACAAAATCGTTCTAAAAATTATAGACTATATAGTAACTACGATGATATCCTGTGGACAGGTGATAAAGATTTTTAAATAAGATACGTGGTACAAATAAGAATATTAACCACAAAAAGAACTCAGTACGTCTTACGACGAACAGATACTTACCGTCAGGCTGATACAACGCAATTTATGCTGGAATTGGGGGAGAGAGGGGAAGGGAGGAATCGGTATTACAGACTGAATGATCGAGTAGCGCAAATGCGAGCCGATGCCATACCCATACCCCATCCTCTCATCCCACAACAGCCATATTTCAAAGAAAATTTCAAATTATATTTCAAATATTTTTTTTTATAAAAAAGAAAAAAACTTTTTATTTCTCTTTTTTTTTTGTTTGAAAGAAAATTCTAAAGACATATAGTAAGGGATACAGGGAAACTATATGGGGGAAGTAAAAGGCGATGACATCATGGGGGTAAGTCACATGGCGCTACGCGAAGTGGACATGCCCATGAACGTCTTTGAAAACACCCCATGTAGAAGATAAATAGACAAAACAGAGACAAATACATACTGTATAACACTTAGTTTAAAACCCTACTAAATTCTTCTATATCTTAAAAGCCATACGGCTCCCGCACTGTATGGTTGACCACTATACAGAAATGTGGTCGAATTAAACAGTTTTGGATCTTTCAATGAAGAATAATCAGATAAACTAAATAAAGGAGGCCTAACTCGACCAGGAGAAACACGTAGAGAATAAAAGAAGTGTGGACCTTGGATCGAGCGTAACCTACCTATCAACATCTTTAAAAACTATTACGAGGAACGACACATATTATCACTCGAATAATACAATATGAATTTTTTTTTATAACTAAATCTAAATAGTACACCGTTCCATCGTCAAAATTCGAAAACCATAAAACAAATTAAAAGATAAAATATAATATATCATAACGGATCTTAAATCCAAATTAGGAAGAAATATAACTGGGAAAGATATTTGATTTATACTTGCTGTCTCAAACATACAGAAAATATAGCATACACACTATTACTATACCACCACTACATATAGCAAACACTGAGACCTAGGCGACCTATAACAAAGGAACTTCGAGCAAGGTAAGGGAAACCAGGCTCGGAAGAACAACCCTTTAGATAACACTGAGGAAATATAAATACCCTATCAAAAATTCTAAAAACTAAATTTTTGATATAAAATTCTGTTTTAAATAAAACATACAACACATCTGAGGGGGAAAAACACAAACATAAAATACTTTTAATTTTTGGAAATGGGGGGGGGGCATCTGTCTGGTGCCCCCCCCCCCCAAAAAAAAATGAAAACAAGGAACATATTTCACATAGAATGTATGGTTGTCTCAATAATTATTTGTCCTATAATACCGCAAGAATAAGGGAACCAAAAATGGTGTCCTACGTTTGTTTCCTCTTTACCATTCTTTGTTTCTTTCTCTCCACTGTAATGTTAAGTCTATCTGTCCATCTCTCAAAACACTCCAGACTAAAGTACTGTCCCGTTCTACTGTCACCCAAGGCAGTAACACTTGTATGCGTGTGCGTGCGTATGTGTTAGCTTTCGCTTACACACATATCGTTTGTACGAACATTTAATAACAAAGAATAGCAACCATTGACGTAAACCATTTAATGTAACCGTGTAGGTGTATGTCATCGTTCTAAATTTTTTCTACAAGTCACTTTTGGGTCTACTAGATTGTAAAAAATAATCTTCATGAGGTATCAAACAAATTTATTTCTTCCCTGGTCGTGTTGGTTCTGTAATCCTACTGGATTTACAACTCTTGTTCTCTCAATCTCTCGATCTCACTGAGTGATGCATTGTTTTTTCAAAGGTAGTGTGGCAAACTAATGCCAACGCAAGAGCGTTGTTACCATTTCAGTGCAGACAGACTGGAGTGTAAACTTACAATCCCTTTGTTGCGTATTGTACCATTTCTTCTTGCCACATCAAATATTAAACGGATAGTAAATGTGTGTTTAGTTGTTTGCTTCTCCGCGTGTGTGGATGGTAGATTTTGGGTTTGATTTGGCTTCTTCGTGCGTGTGGATAGTAGATTATTGGGTTTTGTAAGCGCTCAAGTACGTTTGTGTGGATAGTAGAGTGTGTGGTTATTTAATCTTCCCTTCTGTGTGGATGGTAGATTTTGGGTTTGATTTGGCTTCTTCGCGCGTGTGGATAGTAGATTTGGTTATGTTTTTGCTGCTTCACGTGTGGGATAGTAGATTATTGACTTTTGTAAGCGCTCACGTACGTTTGTGTGGATAGTAGATTATTGGGTTTTGTAAGCGCTCAAGTACGTTTGTGTGGATAGTAGAGTGTGTGGTTATTTAACCTTCCCTTCTGTGTGGATGGTAGATTTTGAGTTTGATTTGGCTTCTTCGCGCGTGTGGATAGTAGATTATGGTTATGTTTTTGCTGCTTCAGGTGTGTGATAGTATATTATTGGGTTTTGTAAGCGCTCAAGTACGTTTGTGTGGATAGTAGAGTGCGTGATTATTTAACCTTCCCTTCTGTGTGGATGGTAGATTTTGGGTTTGATTTGGCTTCCCCGCGTGTGTGAATAGTAGATGAGTGTTTAGTTTTGGCTCCTTCGCGTGTGTGGATAGTACATAACTGGGTGTGTGGATAGTAAAGTAAGAGTTTGTTTTGCTGCTTCCCGTGTGTGGATAGTAGATTTGGGTTTGATTTAGCTGCTTTGCGTCTGTGGATAGTAGATTATGGCTTTGTTTTTTGCTGCTTCGGGGTATCTGGATAGTATATTTTGGTTATGTTTATGCTGCTTCCGTGTGTGAATAGTATAGTATGGTTATGTTATTTGTCTAGTCATTACTGTGTGGATAGTAGATAATATCAGAAGAGAAAAGTAGGGGATGTTTTCCTTCACGTCCGCGCTTTTCATATAAGAACGCATAGCGTTCGTCGTTCGCGCCATTCTACGGAATAACCGATACAAAATGGTGCAAGTGTCTGCTTTATTCAATCTATTGAGAGACATCTACTTCTGGATGATGGATGTAGAATATGTGACAGAAAGGATAGAAAATGAATGGAGGAATGAAGATACCAAAGACTTGGTAACCAGTCAAGTTACAGGTCAAAAGGTAGCCAGTAATCTGATTGCAGGGATGATAGAAGAAGAAGTCAATAAGTCGAGAGGATTCATTGACCCACCTTATGGCAGAGTGGGAAGTTTGAAGGAAGCACTGGATCATGTCATCCAAGTCTGGTGCTTCCTAGAAAACATATCGTATTGGCCGGAGTGGCGGAACGTAAAATGGGGGTTGGACAAGCTGAAGAAAGCGGAACATCTTATGAGAAAAGTGATGGAGGAAGAAGTCAAGAAGATCAAAGAAAAATGGAGTAAAGAAAGAAGGAATAAGGAAAACTTAAAGAAACAGGAAGAGTTTGAGAGGTTGAATAATAATTGGATCAAGATACAGGAGAAGTTCAGGTCTATGGGTCATCCTGACTGGTTACCAGAAAATGAAAAGAGGAAGAAGAAAGGAATTTCTGGAAAGGTCTGGGGATGGATGAAGAAATGGAGAAAATAGAAGAAGAAGAAGCAGAAGAAGAACCCAAAGGCCCTATTCAGGGCCATTCATATGCCTCGAAAAGAAATTAACTTTCATGCCTAATTTCTTTTTTCCTTTTTTTAAATGTCTGTTTTCTATTGTCTGTGTTCTATCTATTTCCCATGTTCAATTTCCATTGTCCCTAGACAGTCCCACCATGTTCAATTTCCCCATGTTAAATTCCCCTTGTCGCTATAGTGCCGGTCCTGTATTCCCCATGTTCAATTCCCCTTGTCGCTATAATGCCTATCCTGTGCTCCCCATGTTAAATTCCCCTTGTCGCTATATTCTATATAAAATTTCCCCATGTTAAATTTCCCTTGACGCCAAAAGCCATAAAAAAATTTCCCCATGTTAAATTTCCATTGTCGCCAAAGGGCAAACCCCCTCTTTTAACATTAAAGTCCTCTTGTCGCTGAATCATCCCTATACACTACTGGTCTGTTATTGGGCCTGTTCTCTTAATTCTATACACTCAGCCGCTCTCAAGTGTCAGAGATCATCATCCAGTGTTTTACAATTGTACGCTGACGACACCCAAATATACAAATCTAGCCACCCAACTGAATGTTGATGCTACCATCCAAGGTGTAGAGAGGTGCATTTCTGATGTGAAATCATGGATGACATGTAACAAGCTGCAGATGAATGATGATAAAACTGAGGCCATTCTGATCACAACACAAAGACTTTCTCATTCACATCCTTTACCTCAAACAATAAATATCAGCAACACCAACATTAAATTCACACAATTAGTACGAAACCTAGGTGTCACTCTGAACATTACTTTCACGTTGCACCAACATGTCATGAACATATGCAAGGCTGCATATCTTGAGCTGAGACGCATCTGCTCCATTCGCTAATATCTTTCAGTTGATGCCACTAAAACACTTGAATGTTCATTAGTACTTTCAAGACTGGACTATTGTAACTCAGTTATGTCTGATTCATCTCAATATCTACTTCAGAAACTTCAGAATGTTCAAAACACAGCTGCTCGGATCATACTCAGAGTACCACGATCAGAGCACACCTTCCCGCTGCTCTGTACCCTACACTGGCTATCCATTCGATCCAGAATCAAACACAAAAATTGTTCTCTATACTACGTTTCATTGGCGGACTCCAGTCCAACATACCTATCCGACCTCAAACGGGTGTACACACCAGTAAGATACTTACGCTCCTCTTCTGACAATCGGTTATTCATTATTCCCACTACGTAAACGAAGTCATATGGACAACGTTATTTTGCATACCAGGGCCCAGCAACGCGGAATGAATTATCCACTGAACTTAGACACAAAGACACAGTGATCAGTAGTGAATGGGGTCACCCTAGCCTCAATGGGAATTAGCATTACAGAGACCCCTGGGTCACTCTAGCCTCAATGGAAATTTAACATGGAGAAAAATCGTGGGTCACTCTAGGCTCAAGGGGAATTTAACATGGGAAAAAGTCTTGGGTGACTCTAGCCTCAAGGCGAATTGAACATGGGAAATAGTCTTGGGTCACTCTAGCCTCAAGGGGAATTGAACATGGAGAAATAGTCTTGGGTCACTCTACCCTCAAGGGGAATTCAACATGGGGGAATAAAGTGTGGGTCTATTTAGGGACAAGGGGAATTGAACATGGTGGGATTGTCTAGGGACAATGATGGTAGAGGGTCAAACACAACAGAGACAGAGACATACATGCACTAGTACAAGCGAGAGATTTATATATAAAGCATTACCAAGACCTGAAATCTTGCTGGGGTGTTCAAAAATTTGCATAATTGTAATGATGCTATAAATAGCTATAATCAAGGAAATGCTCAACGACAAAATGGATGTAACTAAAAGTAACGCTAAAATGACGAAATTGTCCCAGAATTTAAAGGAAAATAAACACATCCCCGAAAATTAAGTTACAATGGTTTAGACTAAAATGGATAAAATTAGTAACTACTTACAATATCAACTTCTGTGACGATCGTGGATAAATACCTATGTATCTATAATCAGCTGAAATTCCTATGAAATCCCACTATCTATTTATAGCTCCAACTTGTGGGGTTTTCCTTTGGAAAATCCCACTATCTTTTTATAGCCTCAGCTTGAGTGACGTTCCTGTTTATGAATTCTAGTATATATGTATAGCTACAAAATGTGGAAATCCCCAAGTCGATATTTATAGTCTCAAAATTTCCAGCGTCAGTGACGTCACTGTACTGAACACTAGGGGATAAATGGCAACAGTGTTGCAAGTGGCTGACCTGAATACGCGATACTGTAGGTAGGTAGGTAGAGTGTATCTGATAGGGAAAAAGTGAGTTTTATAGGGACAAACAGAGACCAACACACACACACACACACACACACACACACACACGCGCGCGCGCGCGCGCACACAACATACCCGCGCAGACATACTCACACACAGACACACACAGAGAAGAGGAAAAAACAAACCCCAAATATACTATCCACACTCGGGAGGAAGAAAAAAAAAACAACCAAATATACGATCTAAACAACGTACGCGAACACACACACACACACACACACACACACACACACACACACACACACACACACACACACACACACACACACACAGACACACACAGGGAAGAGGAAAAAACAAAATCCAAATATACTATCAACACAGAAGGGAGATAATACAAACCCCAAATAAACTATCCACACAAACGTACGCGAACGCATACAAACCCCAAATAAACTATCCACACAAACGTACGCGAACGCATACAAACCCCAAATATACTATCCACACTCGGGAGGAAGAAGAAAAAACAACCAAATATACGATCTACACAACGTACGCTAACACACACACACACACACACACACACACACACACACACACACACGCACACCACAGAGGGAAGAAGAAAACCATTATACACTATCCACACGGAGTGAAGAAATAACCCTTTATATATATACTATCAACAGAAAGTGAAGAAAATAACCCATTATATTCCATCAACACAGAGTGAAGAAGAAAAAGTTTTTTGAAAGCACTTAAGCCCTCACCTGCAATGACCAACTCTGCCAAACACCTACACCCCACCCCACCCCCACTCCCAACACTACAAAACCCATTTAACCCGTTATTTTATGGCATCAGTGTGTGCTTTAGGAAACATCAAGACACAAAATGATGGATGAATAGACTGACTATTGTTTACCGACTTGCATGCCTAAAGAGCGTGCGTGAAGGAAAACATCCTTCCATTTCAATTCTAACTAAAACATGATCCAGAGGGATAGAGAGGTGAAAGAGCACAATTTCATAAAGTGTGAGTAAAAACAAAACACGCCATCCTTATTATACAATGTCAAGACCAAGAGACACTTACGTTTTCTTTCTGGTCTATTCTCTTTTAGAAGGTAGTATGAAATTTCACATCAGGGCCAACGGATCGGCTCACATTGTCAATTTTTCCATTTCCATGTCTTTACTGGCACAAGTTCTTCATCATCTTCAATTTCTTCTTCTTCTTCTTCTGAATCCCTCTTCTCTGTTTCGTCTTGTTTTTTTTTTCTTTTCTCTTTTCTCGTAGGGCACTCTGAATTCCAGTGTCCTTTCCCCTGGCAACGATATTAGGTATCTTGACTTTTGTCTCTCTTTCTTAGACGAAGCAGGTATTTTGGAGACAAATACCCATTTACCTTTGCAGATATAGCAAACTTCATTAGCACACACTTTCGTATGACTCTCATCAAATCAACGACCAAAAGAGTAAGTTTTGTTGCCACTTTCGCCTGTGAATTATGCTTTCGTATGACTTTTAGCAAATATTTGACCAGCAGGTCGATCTGTGCTGACTCTTCCATCTTCGTGATCGTTTGAGAGCGGAATGAATACTCTGACGCTAAGACACTCTCCTTATATACAGGGACCTGCTGCGTATGAAACCTAGTCAAATGTAATTTTGCAATAAGATGAAACGATTTCATTGAGGAAGTAAAAGGCAATGATGCACCGTATCGCCTCACACAAAACCTGAAGTGTTAGCTTAGATCCGTGTCAGCAATTTCGAAGACATAACTGAGCTTTCATCAATGCTCTCCATTTATACCACAAAACCACGAGTCCTGATTCACGCCAAAAGAAATTTCGTTCGGTCCATAAAAAATAGTATCACATCCGAGAAACGCAAAAACGAACTTCCAGAAAACTGAGAACGACGGCTTACACCTACAACGTGAAATGTATGAGTTGAAGTAGTGCGTAAAACTTAGTCAAATTAAATTTTTATAGTCAAGACGAAACGATCTCTTTTCGAACAAGAAAGCAGACACCAAGCGACAATGGCGATCCGTGTCACACAACACTTTTCAAAATGTATATGATCAGAGGTTTGTTCTAGCGATCTGCACGGTTAAATTAAATGTTGATGTATTTTGCAATAAGACGGACACAATTTCCATGGGATCGCCCATGGAACCATTGTTCGTGCATTAGTTTAATTTTTTTAAATATTTTTTTTACATAAATCGCCTATAGGATAGACCCAGTAAAGCATGGCCATTCTCGTCACTGTCTGAATAGCTACTCAAGTCAATTCGAAGTGAACGCGGTAAGAAAATAAGTATAGCCAATGAAATGGCTTACAACGGGTGATGCATTGTTTTGTTCTAGGACTGTGTGGCATAATAATCCCTATGTTCTTGCGTTGTTACCATTACAGTGCAGACAGACTGAAATGTGAACTTACAAGCCCTCTTTGTGTGTGTGTGTTGTACCATTTCTTCTTACCGCATCAAAATACTGAGCGTCACAGTATTGGTTCGCGTTTTCAAGCTGACCATTTTTTTATATCTCACTTAAACATTTTAACATAAACACTCACACTCACATCGGTAGAGTCAGAACAGACGTGTTACAGTACTGAGGGGCATGTTATCTTTTTTTTTCAAACTAATAAATTTGGGGTTTGTATGAAGTAAAGAACCGAAAGTACAGTGAAACTCAAGGATGATGACCCAATCTGTCTGTCTATTGATGCGTGTATTTACTTAAGAAGAAATATGACCTCTAAAACACAAAGAGATACGGCAAGCATGATTAGAATGAACATAACGATGTTTTCCTTCACGTCCGTGTAATTTAGAGTTTCAATCCTCTTTGAAAACAAACTTGGTCTCCTTTTGGAGGGCTTGAAATAATAAAAAACCTGAAAAAATCTTAAGCACTTTGCTATAGATAATTTCATCAACAGACTAAACAACATAAATGCCGTTACAACACTAGAAAGCCTTAAATCTTCTATCAAAAAGAAATGCATCAAAAAATTAAAGATTAACGATAACTAACCAATGAAACCGAATTTAACAAAGGCAGTGACATGTGAAGAAATGTCTCTCACTTTGGAAAGGTAGGCGAATGTACTCTGTCATGCACCATCAACTTGAAAAAAAAAATATAAACAGAGAGAAACCTGAATTCAAAATTCAGTTGTTTTTTTTTTTTCTTCAAAATTGTTTCGTTTCTTTTTTCTTTTTTTGGAACAAATCTAAGCACTAATATAGAGTGGAAAAGGGAAAATGCACATACAAGCTTTGATATTTCTGAAAAAATGAGGGGATATTCCTAACGTTCATAACCACCTATGGACTTGGACTTGTCTGTGACTTATCCACAAAACAAGATGTACATATTTCTGGTCAAGCTGCAAGTGTGTGCGTGTTTTTGAAAATGGTAAAAATGGGATATACAATTTTCTCGTGATACTTATAAAGTGAAGAGTCTGTGCAAGTGTCAAAAGCCAAAGTCATATAAGTTTTGTATTTTGTACGGCTTGTAAAGATTTCCACTTTAGAAAATGTGAAGTATCACAAGTTATTATCACAAACAGAAGTGGAACATAGGGGCTTGCAAGAAAGAAAATAACCCAGACAGTTGGTGTCATCAAGAGTGCTAGAGACGGTACCCGAACTTGCTTGCTTGCTTACTTGAATTAAAGTGATTTTCGCCCTAATGGAGCATATATCACTGGTTTAATAACGCACCGCGTGATTTTTAATTACTCCTAGGGAAGGAAAGAGAGCCTCATCTCCCAGGCTTTTATGTACTCACAGACTACTTTTAAATTTAGCCACTCAGGCGTAGGACTAACTAGTCCTTAACAACCTGACTGAAAGGCTTTAAACATGAGTGGGAATAGTCTCACCACACACTCATATTTCTGTCCGAGCGTGGTAAAGGAGGAAAAAGGTGCTCAAAAAGACAGCCATGGGTGTTAAGTACTCAACAAAACGCTAGCCCGTACTTATTTCAAATCAAGTCCCGTTTTTTGCTAATGGACAGTAAAAAGTACCAATAATGTGTTAACCACTTGTGCAATTAGTTCAAATCTAACGAGTCTGTTAAATTTCCTACTTCCTAACATATCTATCTAATATTAGTACTTAGTGTACATAAAAATAGCCATACTGATCTTATTTAAATTATTATGTCTAAGAGACATATACCAGTTTGGTCACTGTTAGGTTTAAAAAGTTAAATTTGTTGCGGTGTTCCAATGGGTCAAGTTTGTTTCGAGAATAGTTTAGTCAAGGAGGGATACCAAGCCAAATATGGTTCCCTATTTAATAAAAAGCAATCTTTTGGAGCCCTAAAAAAGTTTGTTTTTTCTATTAGAAGGTAACACGTCTCTCTTTTGCTTTCACGTTCTTTCCTGCACTCCTAGTCTCATGATTCTTGATATCAGGAAATGCGTAGCCATGATGGGCGGCAATGTAAGCAGCGGCTTCTACCAGTTGACTGAGGGGGTATCCAGTGTAGGTTTGTCTGTAGAATTGGGGAAGAACTCTGACCCTAATCCCCATTGAGAAGGTCTTGGTTTAAAGGTGTCTAGAGATTTGTAGGCAACGTATTGTATGGCTCTAATAAACTGCCCTGCTTTGTTGACGTCATACAATGCTTGATCTAGTCCCATTTCGGTGTACTTCTCAACGAGGGTCAGCGTCCCCCTCTTCCTCCTCAACCGCCTCAATTTCCTCTTCTGGTTCTGATACTAATTCTTTAGTTGAGGTAGATAGTTTCAAATCCGCTGCTATGGTGTCTGTCGCTGTTATTGTTGTTGTGGTTGTTCTTTCAGCTGAGATTGCCTGTAGTATCGCAGTGAGAAAAGAACGTTGTTGTTGTTGTAGGGTTTAACGCCATTTTTCAGCACGCGATAGGCTATAGATGGCGGCCAGCATTAATGGTGGAGGAAGAACCCGGGAAAAACCCGGAAAGAACCACCGACCCACGAGAAGCTACTGGCAAGTTTTCTCACATACCCACATTAGCCGAATCCGAGACTCAAACCCACGCAGACAAAGGTGAGATGACAGTGATCCGTAACGGAGAGCGCTTTAGACCACTCGGCCACTCGGGGCCCCAGAAAAGAACGTAGTGCCTCCGATAATTACATTTGAGTTTGCCATACCGTTTGTCTAACATAATTGGCCCTTTGTTTTGCCACCACTCTTTCCGGGGCAGGTTGTTTGTTAGGTATAGTCGGCTGTTGACTAGATGTTATTTGTGTTCTCGAGGTGGGTGGAGTGCTAACTGGCTAGGTCTGCATTTCTTGCTCCCGCTACTGTTGCGTATATTTCTTCCCTCCACACCGAGTTCTGGGCCTAATTCTTTAAATTTCGTTGTACCCGAACTTACATTATCCATTATATCATCAACAAAAAAAAACAAAAACGCACAAACCTAAAAGAAACACTCACTCACTTTTTTACAGAACATTACTATTTTTAAAATTTTGATAAGCGACGGAAATGAAGGACTTAGAGTCGCACTTTCTAACCAAGATAAAGAAATCATGTGCTGATAGACTCACTTCTGTATTTTTTCTTCTAACTGACTAACATATCATAGGCAATGGAATGTTATTTCTTTTCGAGAGTATGGGGTAGCCCTGAAATTTTTTTTTGAACTTGAAGCTATGGCGATCGCTTAGGTTATAAGATGGCGGCCTCCTCTGACGACAGGCTTTCTCACAGGATAAGGTCTGCTTCTTCGGAAAAGAGAAGAAGAACTCTTTGGTGTCGATACAACTGTTGACAAAGCCTCTGTTAGGTTCATGCTGCTGCTGTTGCTGCTCTCTCTGCTGTTTATGAAGTCTGTACTTCTCCATCCATTCTTCTTTCTCCTTCTTGAATTCCTCCTTGAAGAGCTCTTCTTTCAGGTCTTCAGTGACTTTTAGCATTCTCACATTTTCTATCTCTTCTGGCTTCGGTATCAGACTGTGTCTGACCCTATGTAAATTCACGTAGGCTTCGTTTAGCTTAGCTAGTTTGGAGCACATCTTCGTAGGAGGATGAGTTAACAATGCATGGGCAGACTGGAAACTTCCCCGGTTCTTAAAGTCAAAGCGCGGACGTGAAGGAAAACATTACTACACGGTTTTCTAGCCGGAACGTTCAAATAGTGTTATGGGAGGGATAGAGAGAAGTCAAAGAGCATGAATCAAGATTCCTATAGCCAAATAAACTACAAAGGCATTTTTTTCTTCAAAACACAACATTTTTTATTCATACTAACAAACAACTCTAACATTTTTTTTAACAATAATCCAACACTATAACATCAAACATTTTTTTTCAAATGCCAAACATTTTTTTTTCAATTCACACTCTACTTTAAACAGGGCTGACAACGTTGTGAATGAAATTGTGATTTCCACTGTCGGAAGTCATTAGGCCATTGATGGACACTACGTTTTCTAGTTAGAGGCAAAAGATAAGCATACTGGTCACAAAACCATCGATGTATTTTCACATCGTTTCTAGAAGAATGACGAGCATCAAAATGAGTCACTAAATGTTCTAAAGAATAGCCCAGGCTGCAATCATGCAGAAAATACACACAGTACTGTCCACACACCAAGGAATATGTGCCTTGTTATTTCACATTATTGAATCGTGTGGTCTGAGCATTTCTTCTCATAAAGTCAATGATATCGTCTTCCAAAGGGGGCAGTCCATAGGAATCAAAGTATTCCACACATCCTTCTTGAGGAAAGTAGACGGCTACCCAGTGGGTTCCTGGGAGATGACTATCGTCCGTGTTGATCACATAAGCTTGATGGTTTTGAGGTGTGGAATGAGGGAGTTCATCTTTAGCACAGACGACAGGATTCCAAGAAGCAGTGTACAAACTGTGGTTCAAAAGGTAATAAAGTTCTCAGGTATCCATTTTTTTGTTTTTTTTCTTCTTCACAGGTAATGATAAGTGGTCAATTCGATCCTGACTTTTTGCTTGAAAATGTCTGACGAATAAACGGTTATTCGTTCTGTTTCCTCACTCTGATTCAGGAGAGCTTCGATGCGATGGATCTCTTGTGTGGTTAATGGTGGACAAGAATGTTCACGCAAGTCTTTATACCACTGGTGCAACACGTCTTTGTTCGAGATGAGACTCCAAGCTTCGTCCAGATACTCGTCCAATTTTTCTTCTTGACTTAACATCAGGCATTTATCGTGTTGAATTTGACTGGGATGATCGTTTTGACATCCATAACAATTTTTCTTGATCAATTCCTTAATTTTTTTCTGTCAAGACTATAGCATAACAGGAAACTAAATGTGATTCTTGTTCTGGCGATCTAGACTTCATCATGATGACTTCTTCGTCTTTGTCTTGGGATTCTCCTTCCTCAGGGATCTTCACATTCCATGTCCAAAGAATCCCTACTATACAAACATTGATAAAAATCCTCCATGACTTCTAATAGTGTAGAATGACTTCTCTCAAACTGTTGGTTTATATCGTATTGTCCAATTCAGCATACAGGATGACGTTCACCGTATTATCTGCGCGTAGATTTTCTGCAAACTGAAATTCCACACGCATCTGGCCGGATTTTATAGGGTGAAAATGTCCCTCCTCGCTGTCTTGACTTACAATTCGTTAGAGAACCTTTTTCGAAAATGGAGTTTCACTGTAACTTTCCCTTTGGAGAATGGAATATTTTGTCCCAGATCTCCTTTTATAGCAATGTTGACAGTGTCTAAATACGACTTACTGACGGGCAAATAGTGAGGATGTACAAATTCACGGTGTACGTGATAGGTGTTTGCACCTTCCTGGTCATTGTTTGTGGTACTATCCACTTTGAAAGGAATGACACGCAGTAACGGAACAGAGGTGTGTCCCACCACGTTGTACTCCACCACATCGGAATACACAAAGATCAAATTAAGTCCTTGGTTCAGTTCTACCGGGTTTCCAAAAGCTCTGTAAAAATCCATATTACTTTTGATCTTGGGGCTCATATTGTTTGCGACCATTTCTGCATGTCCTCCCAAAATTTCAAACAAACTACCATTGAACCTGAGGGACAATGTGTCCGTATCTTGAAATTAGATCACGAGACGATGAGCCACTTTATTGTACTCAATCTTCACACTTTTTTTGGCTCTGTTCAGTGCTTTGCCAAAGGCTAAGTTGAACCTGTCCGCAATAGTGTCCACCAAATGTTCACCACTAAAAAAATAACCTGAAGGAATTTTCAAGGTGTAGATAATGAAGACTGGATTGCTGGCTGGTCTTGTGTCCCCTAAAAACCCTATTTTGTTGATTTCTTCCTCCAATTGGGCAATCAGGATTTCCACCTCGAAAGTGTCTTGGTTTTCGGTGATGTTTTTGATTTGTGTTGGGTGAATGATTTCCACTAAAGCCACTTCCCAATGGGTTTCGTGATCTAACTGGATGGTCTGAGGTAATTTGACCGTGTAACAGCATAACGTGTTCTTGGGAAACACCTCCATGGAACTGGGTAAGGTTAAGTAAAATTGGTTGTTATTGCTCATAATTCCAGAGTTTTGTGGCTCTCCGAGGCCATACTGGAAGTTAGAGGAGTGTCTCCGCCCAAAATGGGGTTGTTGTTGGAGTGGTGACTGGCACTGACACTGGACACAAGGTTCCCGTTGTTCCCGTTCGAGGAGAATTTCAGGGAGGGATTGGGAAGCAGGTAACCGATGTAACTACTCAATACAATGGTCCACAATTGTTTGTCTCCTTGTTGCAAACTCAAATTGGCAATGGCTGCACCGATGACACAATACACCACGAAGGTTTGGCAGAAAAAGACGATTTGCGTTTTAGGCACACGTTTTCCATACCACACCCACAAGGGTTGTGTTTGTAAATCTTGCAGAGAAGAATTGGGTGAAGGAGTGATCGCAGTAGCTGAATCTGTGTGAAAGGGCATGATGGTCACTTCTTTCTATAGTGCGAAGCGTCTATGCAAGAATGAAAACTGGATGGATATCCTTTCCAACGTACTTTGACTTCTTTGACACGTCGTTTGCCCACTTTACGGTTTCTGCGTTTGACAATGCCTTTGATGTCGTACACGTCGTCTTTTTTGGTGACACGACTTGATTTGAAATAAGTACGGGCTAGCGTTTTGTTGAGTACTTAACACCCATGGCTGTCTTTTTGAGCACCTTTTTCCTCCTTTACCACGCTCGGACAGAAATATGAGTGTGTGGTGAGACTATTCCCACTCATGTTTAAAGCCTTTCAGTCAGGTTGTTAAGGACTAGTTAGTCCTACACCTGAGTGGCTAAATTTAAAAGTAGTCTGTGAGTACATAAAAGCCTGGGAGATGAGGCTCTCTTTCCTTCCCTAGGAGTAATTAAAAATTAAAAATCACGCGGTGCGTTATTAAACCAGTGATATATGCTCCATTAGGGCGAAAATCACTTTAATTCAAGTAAGCAAGCAAGCAAGTTCGGGTACCGTCTCTAGCACTCTTGATGACACCAACTGTCTGGGTTATTTTCTTTCTTGCAAGCCCCTATGTTCCACTTCTGTTTGTGATAATAACTTGTGATACTTCACATTTTCTAAAGTGGAAATCTTTACAAGCCGTACAAAATACAAAACTTATATGACTTTGGCTTTTGACACTTGCACAGACTCTTCACTTTATAAGTATCACGAGAAAATTGTATATCCCATTTTTACCATTTTCAAAAACACGCACACACTTGCAGCTTGACCAGAAATATGTACATCTTGTTTTGTGGATAAGTCACAGACAAGTCCAAGTCCATAGGTGGTTATGAACGTTAGGAATATCCCCTCATTTTTTCAGAAATATCAAAGCTTGTATGTGCATTTTCCCTTTTCCACTCTATATTAGTGCTTAGATTTGTTCCAAAAAAAGAAAAAAGAAACGAAACAATTTTGAAGAAAAAAAACAACAGAATTTTGAAATCAGGTTTCTCTCTGTTTATAATTTTTTTTTTCAAGTTGATGGTGCATGACAGAGTACATTCGCCTACCTTTCCAAAGTGAGAGACATTTCTTCACATGTCACTGCCTTTGTTAAATTCGGTTTCATTGGTTAGTTATTGTTAATCTTTAATTTTTTGATGCATTTCTTTTTGATAGAAGATTTAAGGCTTTCTAGTGTTGTAACGGCATTTATGTTGTTTAGTCTGTTGATGAAATTATCTATAGCAAAGTGCTTAAGATTTTTTCAGGTTTTTTATTATTTCAAGCCCTCCAAAAGGAGACCAAGTTTGTTTTCAAAGAGGATTGAAACTCTAAATTACACGGACGTGAAGGAAAACATCGTTATGTTCATTCTAATCATGCTTGCCGTATCTCTTTGTGTTTTAGAGGTCATATTTCTTCTTAAGTAAATACACGCATCAATAGACAGACAGATTGGGTCATCATCCTTGAGTTTCACTGTACTTTCGGTTCTTTACTTCATACAAACCCCAAATTTATTAGTTTGAAAAAAAAAGATAACATGCCCCTCAGTACTGTAACACGTCTGTTCTGACTCTACCGATGTGAGTGTGAGTGTTTATGTTAAAATGTTTAAGTGAGATATAAAAAAATGGTCAGCTTGAAAACGCGAACCAATACTGTGACGCTCAGTATTTTGATGTGGTAAGAAGAAATGGTACAACACACACACACACAAAGAGGGCTTGTAAGTTCACATTTCAGTCTGTCTGCACTGTAATGGTAACAACGCAAGAACATAGGGATTATTATGCCACACAGTCCTAGAACAAAACAATGCATCACCCGTTGTAAGCCATTTCATTGGCTATACTTATTTTCTTACCGCGTTCACTTCGAATTGACTTGAGTAGCTATTCAGACAGTGACGAGAATGGCCATGCTTTACTGGGTCTATCCTACAGGCGATTTATGTAAAAAAAATATTTTAAAAAATTAAACTAATGCACGAACAATGGTTCCATGGGCGATCCCATGGAAATTGTGTCCGTCTTATTGCAAAATACATCAACATTTAATTTAACCGTGCAGATCGCTAGAACAAACCTCTGATCATATACATTTTGAAAAGTGTTGTGTGACACGGATCGCCATTGTCGCTTGGTGTCTGCTTTCTTGTTCGAAAAGAGATCGTTTCGTCTTGACTATAAAAATTTAATTTGACTAAGTTTTACGCACTACTTCAACTCATACATTTCACGTTGTAGGTGTAAGCCGTCGTTCTCAGTTTTCTGGAAGTTCGTTTTTGCGTTTCTCGGATGTGATACTATTTTTTATGGACCGAACGAAATTTCTTTTGGCGTGAATCAGGACTCGTGGTTTTGTGGTATAAATGGAGAGCATTGATGAAAGCTCAGTTATGTCTTCGAAATTGCTGACACGGATCTAAGCTAACACTTCAGGTTTTGTGTGAGGCGATACGGTGCATCATTGCCTTTTACTTCCTCAATGAAATATTTTCATCTTATTGCAAAATTACATTTGACTAGGTTTCATACGCAGCAGGTCCCTGTATATAAGGAGAGTGTCTTAGCGTCAGAGTATTCATTCCGCTCTCAAACGATCACGAAGATGGAAGAGTCAGCACAGATCGACCTGCTGGTCAAATATTTGCTAAAAGTCATACGAAAGCATAATTCACAGGCGAAAGTGGCAACAAAACTTACTCTTTGGTCGTTGATTTGATGAGAGTCATACGAAAGTGTGTGCTAATGAAGTTTGCTATATCTGCAAAGGTAAATGGGTATTTGTCTCCAAAATACCTGCTTCGTCTAAGAAAGAGAGACAAAAGTCAAGATACCTAATATCGTTGCCAGGGGAGAGGACACTGGAATTCAGAGTGCCCTACGAGAAAAGAGAAAAGAAAAAAAAAACAAGACGAAACAGAGAAGAGGGATTCAGAAGAAGAAGAAGAAGAAATTGAAGATGATGAAGAACTTGTGCCAGTAAAGACATGGAAATGGAAAAATTGACAATGTGAGCCGATCCGTTGGCCCTGATGTGAAATTTCATACTACCTTCTAAAAGAGAATAGACCAGAAAGAAAACGTAAGTGTCTCTTGGTCTTGACATTGTATAATAAGGATGGCGTGTTTTGTTTTTACTCACACTTTATGAAATTGTGCTCTTTCACCTCTCTATCCCTCTGGATCATGTTTTAGTTAGAATTGAAATGGAAGGATGTTTTCCTTCACGCACGCTCTTTAGGCATGCAAGTCGGTAAACAATAGTCAGTCTATTCAAGCAGCAGAGGGGGCGAATCGGACATTTTGTCCAATCGTTATTTTGCTTAATTATTACTTTCTGCACTCAACGATCTAGTGTCGTCGGCGCCTGGTAAAAAAAAAACGACGACGTCGTTGGGGGATCGTCCAAACGTCATTTGGTTTAATTAACACCTTCTGCGCGCCGATCCCCAGCGTCGTCAGCGTCCGGTAAGCACATCGACGACCGTGTCGATGTCATCGCCCCCTCTGCTCTTGAATATTTGCCTGATTTATATGAATTCATGTGTGACATTTCCTCATAACTCCGTCATGGACACCATCGTGGATGATTCTGTCATTGATGACTTGTCATGGGCCATGATGAAATCATGGGGAAACTGTCATATTTTCTATATAATAATAATTATGACACTTTCCCCACTATCTGGGCTGACATTTCCCCATAACTCTGTCCATGACTCTGTCATGGGGGTCATTGTTGTTGTTGTTGTTGTTGCAAAATAAAAAATTTTTTTATTAAATAATGCCCCATCGTCGGATATTAACCGACGATGATACCAATGAAATAATAAGACTCCGTGGGAAAACACCAATATCGGAAATAGCAGATCGATACAAAATCAGTTACCAGCGGATATACAAAATATGGAAAAATGAACCCCATAACTCCGTTATCAACAATAGTGTCAATGATAAAATCACCATGACAAGTCATGGTGACAGAGTCGACAACGATATCAGAATGATGGATCTCAGTATCGACGATGAAATAAACCAGATTGTTGATGCACCCAGTAATGCGAATTCATCCATGGACGCCATCGTGGATAAACAGACCATTCAGGATTTGCAATGGCGGCTGAATAATTTAATCAACGAGAATAAATCATTGCAACGACAACTCAAGCACGCGTCAAGCACGGCCGATTATAATCGTATACAACGGCGTTATGATTATTTGCAACAGCGTTATGATGATTTACAACAGCGCCACTATGACATGCAACGGCGTCACGATGATGTGCAACGGCGTCACGATGATGCGCAACGGCGTCACGATGATATGCGACGCACCGTTAGTGGGCTTCAACATGAACTCGGAAATGTTCGGAAGGAATTGAATGAAGTGCAACACGATAATGCGCTACTGATTCAGCGAATCACCGAAATGACCGTAGTTTCCCCCCATGACAGAGTTATGAATAACTCCGTCATGGACACCATCGTGGATGATTTTATCATTGATGACTCTGTCCATGACAAAGTCACCATGACTTGTCATGGGCCTGAAATAATCAGAAAAAAGAATAAAAACCCCAAGAATAATTCTCCCGAGAAATCTCGGGGGGAGAATAAATTTACGATCAACGAAATTCCCGGTGTGGTATCTCGCAGCGATATTAGGTTTGTGAACCGCATGGACAAGGTGCTTCAAAATAGCGACTAGGGTTTTCGTTCGGTAATTACCCATACTGTACCAAATCGTTTGACATCGTGGTTTGGAAACATTTTTTCATATTCTCGTTGGTAATATTTGTCGCGGAGACACAACCGGGCTTTTGCTGAACGGCTTTCAAATACCATACAATCGTATTTATCCCCGCTGGGGGATTTCTGAACTGCATGATACTTTCCGTTTTTGAATTTGACACTGATCGGCGTTTTCGGGTAGGATTTTTTATACTCGCTGATGACACTGTCGAATTTCACCGGGTGATATTCCAGCAGTGACATTATAATTAAAGCCGTTATTTAATTAAATATTAAAATGATATCAGAATAGTATGGGGGGATATTGTGATGTTCCTCATGATGGAATAAATTGGATTGATCGCAGTAATAATGATTTACCTCCTGCTGCTCCACCACGGCAATTTCGATATGATAAAACCCGAAAAACAACACCCGATTACTGGAAAATAAATACTATCTGTTTGAATATTTCAAAGAGAGAAATTATCGAGTTTGATTCGGCGCCAGAGACCGCTAGACATTTTGGTATTCGCCAAGTCCACAATGATGACCTCCCCTATTATTTCGTTGATAAAATCGGAGATATTTGGATCGTACTCCGCGGGGATATTCCCGACGAAAAATGCGCTTGGTTTGACAACCTCGAAACGTTATTCGATAACGCCGTTAATGATCTTCCGTTGTGGCAACGCAACGAGGTAGCGCGAATGCTCCGACGGTCGCCGTTGAAACCATCGTGATAGCGTCATGACTCTGTCATGGCATCCATAACGGAGTTATCCATAACGGAGTTATGGGGTGATTTATTCAAAACCAATCGTGATTTGCCGTGGTCGTAGAAGCCTTATTTCGTCGTAAGAACGACTTATTGATGGGGAAAGTGTCATATTTTCTATAATAATAATAATTATGACACTTTCCCCATGATTTCATCATGGCCCATGACTCTGTCATGGTGATAAAATCATGGGCGGGAAAACCATCCATTGACCGACCACACATGAAATCGTAACATTGCAGTATGTTCGTCCGTCGCGGTAACATCTCCCCCGGCGAATCCAACATCATCAATGACCTCGTTGATCCACGCCGGATCGTCCACAAAATCAGATTTGGGCCACTCAGGATAATACAGCACATAGTCGGATCGATCAGCGTGTATTATTATTATTGTTGTTGTTGTTGTTGTTATTCCTTCCATTTTTTTCACACTAAACCAGGCTGCTGCATCACTTAATAATTTTTTATTTTAATTAATTGATTGATTGTTGTTTAAAGGTACTGATTTTGATATATGTTGGTAGGGATCTGCACTCTCTGCTGGGCTTCTTTTGAGTTTAAGATTTCTTCTTCCCTTATTTCCTCAACTTCTGTGTCAATTTCACTTTCTGTTTCATTGTTCCTGTCTTGCTTGTTTTCACTTTTCATTTCATTTTCGCATTCAATTTCCTTTTCAGAATCTATGTTATTGTAGATTGTTTGCGTCTCAGTGTTGTCATTCCGTTTTTGTTTTTCTTTGTTTTCTTGTATAGTATCGTTGTCTTCACTGGAGGAATTATTGTTTGGTTTGTTTTATTTCCCTCACCTATCTCCTGTGAGCTTAATTCTCCAATTGGGGAGGAGCTTTGTGGAGATACTGTATGTTTTCTTTTGTTATGGTCCGGTGTTGACGTTAGTGGCTTTATTCCAATAAGATTCACCGATCCCTCTTCTGTTTGAATCTCTTACTCATCGTTTTCCGATGAGACGTCTTCTTGTCATAAATTTTTACAGATAGAAAGGGGTGCGTGTTAGTGAATCACCATCCTTGTCGCTTTGAACGGGCTTTCCCATTTTCTTTTAGCGTGAAAAAGCCTTCCCATTCAAGATCATTGGCAAATAAAATCCCCGTCAAGACACTACTTCGTGATTGTGCACTGTATATTCATATCGTGTCCATATTATTATCTGCCATGGAGGAACAGGCTTGGTTTGGGATGGGATCATGATTTTCTTTGCACCCCTCCCCCGATTGGAGTCTTTATTCATCTTTTCCTCCGTTTAAGTGTATTTTGCCCCCACTGCGTCCACATATGTGCGAGGTGCTACTGGATGTTTGCACTGTCATTTTGCATCTAGGGCAGGCACGTTCCTGTTCACATTCCTTGTACCGGGATTTCAACAAAAGCTCCAGGACATCGAAGAAGGCTGGAATTTTTTTAGAATCTTCCTTGGCGATGATTACTATTCTAACTCCAGTTTTTACTGTTTTGTACCCCCCCCCCCAACAATAGACATCCTTTGCCATTTAACCTTTATGTTAAATTTCTTCTCTATCTTTTCAGATAGAACGTCAATGTCTACTTCAAGAGGGAACCTTTAGATCAAGATATCTCCTGTTTTGGGCTCTATCACTTTTGTAATGGGTGGCACGTTTGAAACCGTCGCCTTTAGACCTCTAATCTCTATCTCCGTGGCTTCTCAGATTGGTGCGTTATAATCCCTAGGTATTAAAGTATTTATTTATTTCTACCCCGAATCAAGTAAATGTTCACCCCTTTCAATTTTAGAGCTGTAATAATTTCTGACTGCCTGGGGCAGTCATTGACTTGACGAAAGTCCAATTGTTGGCATCCTTTAGGCTGTGAAGTTATTATAATCTCTTGTCCATCTCCATTTTCAACTTTGACATCAAAGTATTGTTGTAGTTTTGCAGCTCTGTATGCTTGTTTCTGTGCAGTCATATCCATTTCTCCTTGAGAAGGGATTAACCAAAGTAGTTATTGATGTTTACAACTATTTTTGTCCTATTTATGTTTAGTCAAATCTAAACACTGTAGTTGTGATTTACACAATCAGTAAACAAATAACCTTCCTATTGTATTGCAATTGCAGCAATAAAAGATTGGAAACTTATATCCACAAAAAACAGCGGGAAAACTAATTTTGTCAGTAATACAATTAAATTGCAGCGTTAGTAGTATATGCGGGCGACATAGCCTCACGTATAATTCTATGTTAAATATGGTCGTTTACACTATAGCCTCAAGATTTATAGCCTCGCGTAGATTTCCGTGATAAAATATGTGGTTTGCACGTTGGGGACAATGGGAATTTAAGATGGGAGTATCACCTGAAGGTCAATGTGAATTGAACATGGGTGACGTAATCGGGTTTATAGGGTCAAAGTATGTATAGGGTGAAATGTATTTATAGGGACAAAGGGTTGATAGGGACAAACATAAACATACAGAAAGAAACAAATACACATCCAAGCACACCGAAAAAAGCACATATATGTTCCAAAGAAAGTCTAACAGACAGAAGAGGGACTCTAAAAAGAAAAGTCTATTGTATGGGTACAAAACATTTTTTCGAATATATACATAGGCTCTATGGCATGTGATGTGTTCTAAGCACTATCCATTTAATACATACATATTTGGACATGGAACAAAGCTATTCAGTTATCTATTTAATGGATCTGGAAAACTACTTTTAAAAATTAAAGTTCATGCCTTGAAAGAAAAACATACAATGTGTATACATTTCATGAAATGACATTTTTCATAACACAATTAATGTCTATGTTTGAGGAAAAGCTAAAGAAAAGAAACAAACGATTAAATAAGACAAAGTTCGTGCTTTTCTTTTAAGCAGTCACGCATGTTTAAATCTTGTCAGCTACCACTTGTGTCTCAGCGTATATGTTTCCCATAGCGTATTCCGTTTTATCTGTAGATCTGTTGATACATTCATCGTGCTAGGTACATTCATCGTGCTAGGTACATGCATCGTGCTAGGTACATTCATCGATAAGCAGATCAATAGCGGATATTGTCTTCTTTCCATGGAGGTACAACATATACGATATGAATGGTCACTTTTCCATCGGTGATGTCAAATATTTCTCTCATCGTCTGCACCTCTTCAATAGCTCTCAATACTTTGGAAGAAGTTAATTCTGCCGGGAGTACTAAACCCGAGACATACTGGAGAGTTCAAAATGTCGTGATACATAGATAGGCTCAAACGATCTCGACCTCTGACTTTACATTGACGTTTTAATGCCTTTAACAGTGTCAAATAATTCGTAACGAAACCTCTGAATCCTCGGCTGCAACCTCAGACGCAAAGTCTTTAAACATCACCGTGTAGGTGTAAATTGTCATCCTCAATTTTCTCGAAGTCACTGTCTGGGTCATTTGGATGCTAAAATGCTCCTTTAGGTCTACTGTATCGGACGCACTATACTGTGGCGGTGTGATGGCGAAAGAGGTAAGTGATGTTTGTTCCCTTAAATATTTCATCTGCGTAGCGTGAATAATTTTTCTCAGCATTTGTCCTCGCAACGAAATGTCGTTCTTGGAAGTCGTTACTTTTAATACTGGGTGATATCAGCGTGTCCATAACGTAAAGCCTTGAAGTCTGGAAGTCCCATTGGTTGCATATAGTTTCCATGACGTTAGTAAATAAACAGCTTAGATTTGATACTGAAATGGTGATATGATCATGCGGCACAGCATCGCATTCGAGTTTTCTCTCGCTTGAGACTTGCTGTGTGAAATTATTCATCTTTCTCGGTTTGCTATTGTAGTCACAATGAACTATCGGTCTTGGACGTTTCCCCCCTTTATATGCTTGCCAATATCGGTGTGTCCGTACGGTAAAGTGAAGTGGTTGGGAAGTATTTGGTGTTTTCGTGAATCATCTGGAAATAGCAGGCTGGTTCTATCTTGGGTAAAAACGGGCGTTGTGCTATTTTGCACCATAAGCAATTTAACATCACTATAGCAAACGATTACCTTCTTTCGTTTTTCTTCACGTGGTCTAAAGTAATGCCTTCCTGCTTCCAATATTTCTCGTTAAATTTCTTATGGTCTTCGAGAGTGTGGCACCAGGAAGAATAGACGCTGACTTCTTGTTTCGGTTTCAAAAAGGCATCTACGTAGTTTGTGAAAATACCTTCCTGAGTCTCGTCGCCCTTGTGGTATTTTTCTGTCTTGGGAAAGTGGTAGATGTGGTACACTTCTAACAGTTGGTATCCCAGGTCCACAGCTTTGATCAATTCCGCGCTGACACACGTTCCTGTCAATGCGCATTCTTCCTGTCTGTGCTGACAAGGTCGGTCTCGGATGCACGTTTCAGCACATGTACGGCACAAAGGAAACGTCAATTTTCCTTGGCAATGGTGAGGTAAAAATGGATGGCAAAAGTCCATGGGAGGCAAGAGTAGTGAATGGGGATACCGTAGCCTCAATGGGAATTAACATTACAGACCCCCCTGGGAACATATAGCCTCAATGGAAATTTAACATGGAGAAAAATCGTGGGAACATATAGCCACAAGGGAATTTAACATGGAGAAAAATCGTGGGAACATATAGCCTCAAGGGAATTTAACATGGAGAAAAATCGTGGGAACATATAGCCTCAAGGGAATTTAACATGGAGAAAAATCGTGGGACGATATAGCCTCAAGAGGAATTGAACATGGGAATAGGGGGTCTGTATAGCGTCAAAGGAATTTAAACAGGGTGGGACTGTATAGCGTCAAGGGAAATTTAACATGGGAAAAATTGCTGGGTCACTCTAGGGACAAGGGGAATTGAACATGGGAATAGAGTGTGGGTCTGTCTAGGGACTAGGGGAATTTAGCATATGGAAATTGAACATGGTGGGTCTGTATAGCGTCAAGGGGAATTGAACATGGTGGGATTGTCTAGGGACAATGATGGTAGAGGGTCAAACACAACAGAGACAGAGACATACATACACTAGTACAAGCGTGAGATTTATATATAAAGCATTACCAAGACCTGAAATCTTGCTGGGATGTTAAAAAATTTGAATAATTGTAATGATGCTATAAATAGCTATAATCAAGGAAATGCGCAACGACAAAATGGATGTGACTAAAAGTAACGCTAAAATGACGAAATTGTCCCAGAATTTAAAGGAAAATAAACATATCCCCGAAAATTCAGTTCCAATGGTTTAGACTAAAATGGATACAATTAGTAACTACTTACAATATCAACTTGTGTGACGATCGTGGATAAACACCCATGTACCTATTTATAGCTATAATCAGCTGAAATTCCTATGAAATCCCACTATCTATTTAAACTACAACTTGTGGGTTATTCCTTTGGAAAATCCCACTATCTTTTTATAGCCTCAGCTTGAGTGACGTTCCTATTTATGAACTCTAGTACATATGTATAGCTACAACCTGTGGAAATCCCCAAGTCCATATTTATAGTCTCGAAATTTCTAGCGTCAGTGACGTCACTGTACTGAACACTAGGGGATGAATGTCAACAGTGTTGCAAGTGGCTGACCTGAATACACGCTACTGCAGGTAGGTAGGTAGAGTGTATCTGATAGGAATAAAGTGAGTTTTATAGGGACAAACAGAGACCAATACACACACACCCCCACACACCCACACACACACAACGTACGCGCGCAGACATACGCACACACACACACACATACACACACACAGAGAGGGAAGAGGAAAAAACAAACCCCAAATATACTATCAACACAGAAGGGAGATAATACAAACCCCAAATAAACTATCCACACAAATGTACGCGAACGTATACAAACCCCAAATATACTATCAACACAGAAGGGAGATAATACAAACCCCAAATAAACTATCCACACAAATGTACGTGAACGCATACAAACCCCAAATATACTATCCACACAACGTCGCTAACGCATACAAACCCCAAATATACGATCCACTCTCGGGAGGAAGAAGAAAAAAAACAACCAAATATACGATCTACACAACGTACGCGAACACACACACATGCACACACACACACACACACACACACAGAGGGAAGAGGAAAAAACAAACCCCAAATATACTATCAACACAGAAGGGAGATAATACAAACCCCAAATAAACTAGCCACACAAACGTACGCGAACGCATACAAACCCCAAATATACTATCAACACAGAAGGGAGATAATACAAACCCCAAATAAACTATCCACACAAACGTACGCGAACGCATACAAACCCCAAATATACTATCCACACAACGTCGCTAACGCATACAAACCCCAAATATACTATCCACACTCGGGAGGAAGAAGAAAAAAACAACCAAATATACGATCTACACAACGTACGCGAACACACACACACACACACACACACACACACACACACACACACCACATAGGGAAGGAGAAGAAAACCATTATACACTATCCACACGGAGTGAAGAAATAACCCTTTATATATACTATCAACAGAGAGTGAAGAAAATAACCCATTATATTCCATCAACACAGAGTGAAGAAGAAAAAGTTTTTTGAAAGCACCTAAGCCCTCACCTTCAATGACCAACTCTGCCAAACACCTACACCCCACCCCACCCACTCCCAACGCAACAAAACCCATTTAACCCGTTATTTTGTGGCATCAGTGTGTGATTTAGGAAACATCAAGACACAAAAAGATGGATGAATAGACTGACTATTGTTTACCGACTTGCATGCCTAAAGAGCGTGCGTGAAGGAAAACATCCTTCCATTTCAATTCTAACTAAAACATGATCCAGAGGGATAGAGAGAGGTGAAAGAGCACAATTTCATAAAGTGTGAGTAAAAACAAAACACGCCATCCTTATTATACAATGTCAAGACCAAGAGACACTTACGTTTTCTTTCTGGTCTATTCTCTTTTAGAAGGTAGTATGAAATTTTACATCAGGGCCAACGCATCGGCTCACATTGTCAATTTTTCCATTTCCATGTCTTTACTGGCACAAGTTCTTCATCATCTTCAATTTCTTCTTCTTCTGTATCAATCTTCTCTGGTTCGTCTTGTTTTTGTTTCTTCTCTTTTCTCGTACGGCACTCTGAATTCCAGTGTCCTTTCTCCTGACAATGATATTAGGTATCTTGACTTTTGTCTCTCTTTCTTACACGAAGAAGGTATTCTAGAGACAAATACCCATTTACCTTTGCAGATATAGCAAACTTCATTAGCACTTACACACTTTCGTATGACTCTCATCAAATCAACGACCAAAAGAGTAAGTTTTGTTGCCACTTTCGCATGTGAATTATGCTTTCGTATGACTTTTAGCAAATATTTGACCAGCAGGTCGATCTGTGCTGACTCTTCCATCTCCTTGATCGTTTGAGAGCGGAATGAATACTCTGACGCTAAGACACTCTCCTTATATACAGGGACCTGCTGCGTATGAAACCTAGTCAAATGTAATTTTGCAATAAGATGAAACGGTTTCATTGAGGAAGTAAAAGGCAATGATGTACCGTATCGCCTCACACAAAACCTGAAGTGTTAGTTCAAATCCGTGTCAGCGATTTCGAAGACGACATAACTGAGCTTTAATCAATGCTCTCCAATTATGCCACAAAACCACGAGTCCTGATTCACGCCAAAAGAAATTTCGTTCGGTCCATAAAAAATAGTTTCACATCTGAGAAACGCAAAAACGAACTTCCAGAAAACTGAGAACGACGGCTTACACCTACAACGTAAATGTATGAGTTCAAGTAGTGCGTAAAACTTAGTCAAATTAAATTTTTATAGTCAAGACGAAACGATCTCTTTTCGAACAAGAAAGCAGACACCAAGCGACAATGGTGATCCGTGTCACACAATACTTTTCAAAATGTATATTATCAGAGGTTTGTTCTAGCGATCTGCACGGTTAAATTAAATGTTGATGTATTTTGCAATAAGACGGACACAATTTCCATGGGATCGCCCATGGTACCATTGTTCGTGCATTAGTTTAATTTTTAAAAATATTTTTTTATATAAATCGCCTATAGGATAGACCCAGTAAAGCATGGCCATTCTCGTCACTGTCTGAATAGCTACTCAAGTCAATTCGAAGCGAACGCGGTAAGAAAATAAGTATAGCCAATGAAATGGCTTACAACGGGTGATGCATTGTTTTGTTCTAGGACTGTGTGGCATAATAATCCCTATGTTCTTGCGTTGTTACCATTACAGTGCAGACACTGAAATGTGAACTTACAAGCCCTCTTTGTGTGTGTTGTACCATTTCCTCTTACCACATCAAAATACTGAGCGTCACAGTATTGGTTCGCGTTTTCAAGCTGACCATTTTTTTATATCTCACTTAAACATTTCGACATAAACACTCACACTCACATCGGTAGAGTCAGAACAGACGTGTTACAGTATTGAGGGGCATGTTATCTTTCTTTTTTTGAAACTAATAAATTTGGGGTTTGTATGAAGTAAAAAACCGAAAGTACAGTGAAACTCGAGGATGATGACCCAATCTGTCTGTCTATTGATGCGTGTATTTACTTAAGAAGAAATATGACCTCTAAAACACAAAGAGATACGGCAAGCATGATTAGATTAAACACAACTATGTTTTCCTAAACGCCCGTGTAATTTAGAGTTTCAATCGTCTTTGAAGACAAACTTGGTTTCTTTTTGTAGGGCTTGTAATAATAAAAAAAACTGAAAAATCTTAAGCACTTTGCTATAGATAATTTCATCAACAGACTAAACAACATAAATACCGTTACAACAATAGAAAGCCTTAAATCTTCTATCAAAAAGAAATGCATGAAAAAAATTAAAGATTAACGATAACTAACCAATGAAACCGAATTTAACAAAGGCAATGACATGTGAAGAAATGCCTCTCACTTTGGAAAGGTAGGCGAATGTACTCTGTCATGCACCATCAACTTGAAAAAAATTATAAACAGAGAGAAACCTGAATTCAAAATTCAGTTGTTTTTCTTCAAAATTATTTCGTTTCTTTTTTCTTTTTTTTGGAAGAAATCTAAGCACTAATATAGAGTGGAAAAGGGAAAATGCACATACAAGCTTTGATATTTCTGAAAAAATGAGGGGATATTCCTAACGTTCATAACCACCTATATATGCTTGGACTTGTCTGTGACTTATCCACAAAACAAGATGTACATATTTCTGGTCAAGCTGCAAGTGTGTGCGTGTTTTTGAAAATGGTAAAAATTGGATATACAATTTTCTCGTGACACTTATAAAGTGAAGAGTCTGTGCAAGTGTCAAAAGCCAAAGTCATATGAGTTTTGTATTTTGTACGGCTTGTAAAGATTTCCACTTTAGGAAATGTGAAGTATCACAAGTTATTATCACAAACAGAAGTGGAACATAGGGGCTTGCAAGAAAGAAAATAACCCAGACAGTTGGTGTCATCAAGAGTGCTAGAGACGGTACCCGAACTTGCTTGCTTGCTTACTTGAATTAAAGTGATTTTCGCTATAATGGAGTATGTATCACTGGTTTAATAACGCACCGCGTGATTTTTAATTACTCCTGGGGAAGGAAAGAGAGCCTCATCCCCCAGGCTTTTATGTACTCACAGACTATTTTTAAATTTAGCCACTCAGGTGTAGGACTAACTAGTCCTTAGCAACCTGACTGATAGGATTTAAACATGAGTGGGAATTGTCTCACCATACACTCATTTTTCTGTCCGAGCGTGGTAAAGGAGGAAAAAGGTGTTCAGCAAGACAGTCATGGATGTTAAGTACTCACCAAAACGCTAGCCCGTACTTATTTCAAATCAAGTCCCGTTTTTGCTAACGGACAATAAAAAGTACCAATAATGTGTTAACCACCTGTGCAATTAGTTCAAATCTAACGAGTCTGTTAAATTTCCTGACATATCTGTCTAATGTTTGTACTTAGTGTACATAAAAATAGCCATACTGATCTTATTTAAATTATTATGTCTAAGCGACATATACCAGTTTGGTCACTGTTAGGTTTAAAAAGTTAAGTTTGTTGCGGTGTTCCAATGGGTCAAGTTTGTTTCGAGAATAGTTTAGTCAAGGAAGGATACCAAGCCAAATATGGTTCCCTATTTAATAAAAAGCAATCTTTTGGAGCCCTAAAAAAAGTCTGTTTTTTCTGTTACAAGGTAACACGTCTCTCTTTTGCTTTCACGTTCTTTACCGCACTCCTAGTCTCATGATTCTTGATATCAGGAAATGCGTAGTCATGATGGGCGGTAATGTAAGCAGCGGCTTCTACCAGTTGACTGAGGAGGTATCCAGTGTAGGCTTGTCTGTAGAATTGGGGAAGAACTCTGACCCCTAATCCCCATTGAGAAGGTCTTGGTTTTAAGGTGTCTAGAGATTTGTAGGCAACGTATTGTATGGCTCTAATAAACTGCCCTGCTATGTTGACGTCATACAATGCTTGATCTAGCCCCATTTCGGTGTACTTTTCAACGAGGGTCAGCGTCCCCCTCCTCCTCCTCAACCGCCTCAATTTCCTCTTCTGGTTCTGATACTAATTCTTCAGTTGAGGTAGATAGTTTCAAATCCGCTGCTATGGTGTCTGTCGCTGTTATTGTTGTTGTGGTTGTTCTTTCAGCTGAGATTGCCTGTAGCATCGGAGTGAGAAAAGAACGTAGTGCCTCCGATAATTACATTTGAGTTTGCCATACCTTTTGTCTAACATAATTGGACCTTTGTTTTGCCACCACTCTTTCCGGGACGGGTTGTTTGTTAGGTATAGTCGGCTGTTGACTAGATGTTATTTGTGTTCTCGAGGTGGGTGGAGTGCTAACTGGCTAGGTCTGCATTTCTTGCTCCGGCTGCTGTTGCGTATATTTCTTCCCTCTACACCGAGTTCTGGGCCTAATTCTTTAAATTTCGTTGTACCCGAACTTACATTATCCATATTATCACCAACAAAAAAAAACAAAAACGCACAGACCTAAAAGAAACACTCACTCACCTTTTACAGAACATTACTATTTTTAAAATTTTGATAAGCGACGGAAACGAACAGCTTAGAGTCACACTTTCTAACCAAGATAAAGAAATCATGTGCTGATAGACTCACTTCTGTATGTTTTCTTCTAACTGACAAACATATCATAGGCAATGGAATGTTATTTCTTTTCGAGAGTATGGGGTAGCCCTGAAATTTTTTGGGGGAACTTGAAGTTATGGCGATCGCTTAGGTTATAAGATGACGACCTCCTCTGACGATAGGCTTTCTCACAGGATAAGGTCTGCTTCTTCGGAAAAGAGAAGAAGAACTCTTTGGTGTCGATACAACTGTTGACAAAGCCTCTGTCAGGTTCATGCTGCTGCTGTTGCTGCTCTCTCTGCTGTTTATGAAGTTTGTACTTCTCCATCCATTCTTCTTTCTCCTTCTTGAATTCCTCCTTGAAGAGCTCTTCTTTCAGGTCTTCAGTGACTTTCAACATTATGATATTGTCTATCTCTTCAGGTCTCGGTATCAGACTTGTCACGACCCTATGCAAATTCACATAGGCTTCGTTCAACTTCGCTAATCTTGAGCACATCTTCGTAGGAAGATAAGTTAACAATGGATGGGCAGACTGGAGACTATCTGGTTTTTATTGTCAAAGCGCGGAAGTGAAGGAAAACATTACTACACGGTTTTCGAGCCGGAACGTTCAAATAGTGTTATGGGAGGGATAGAGAGAAGTCAAAGAGCATGAATCAAGATTCCTATAGCCAAACAAACCACAAAGGCATTTTTTTCTTCAAAACACAACATTTTTTTATTCATACTAACAAACAACTCTAACATTTTTAACAATAATCCAACAATATAACATCAAACATTTTTTCAAATACCAAACATTTTTTTTCAACTAACACATTATTTTGGACAGGGCTGACAACGTTGTGAATGAAATTGTGATTTCCACTGTTGGAAGTCATTAGGCCATTGATGGACACTACGTTTCCTAGTTAGAGACAAAAGATAAGCATACTGGTCACAAAACCATCGATGTACTTTCACATAGTTTTTAGAAGAATGACGAGGATCAAAATGAGTCACTAAATGTTCTAAAGAATAGCCCAGGCTGCAATGATGCAGAAAATACACACAGTACTGTCCACACACCAAGGAATATGTGCCTTGTTATTTCACATTATTGAATCGTGTGGCCTGAGCATTTCTTCTCATAAAGTCAATGATATCGTCTTCCAAAGGGGGCAGTCCAAAGGAATCAAAATATTCCACACATCCTTCTTGAGGAAAGTAGACGGCTACCCAGTGGGTTCCTGGGAGATGACTGTCGTCCGTGTTGATCACATAAGCTTGATGGTTTTGAGGTGTGGAATGAGGGAGTTCATCTTTAGCACAGACGACAGGATTCCAAGAAGCAGTGTACAAACTGTGGTTCAAAAGGTAATAAAGTTCTCAGGTATCCATTTTTTGTTTTTTATTCTTCTTCACAGGTAATGATAAGTGATCAATTCGATCCTGACTTTTTGCTTGAAAATGTCTGACAAGTAACCGTTTCTTCGCCTTGTCTCCCAACTCTGATCCAACAGAGCTTCGATGCGATGGATCTCTTGAGTTGTTAATGGAGGACAATAATGTTCACTCAAGCCTTTATACCACTGTTGTAACACGTCTTCTTCCGAGATGAGACTCCAAGCTTCGTCCAGATATTCGTCCAATTTTTCTTCTTGACTCAGCATCAGGCATTTATCGTGTTGAATTTGACTGGGATGATCGTTATGACATCCATAGCAATCTTTCTTGATCAATTCCTTAATTTTTTTCTGTCAAGACTATAGCATAACAGGAAACTAAATGTGATTCTTGTTCTGGCCATCTAGACTTCATCATGATGACTTTTTCGTCTTTGTCTTGGGGTTCTCCTTCCTCAGGATCTTCACATTCTATATCCAAAGAATCCCTACTATATAAACATTGATAAAAGTCTTCCATGACTTCTAATAGTGTAGAATGACTTCTCTCAAACTGTTGGTTTATATCGTATTGTCAAATTCAGCATACAGGAGGACGTTCACCGTATTATCTGCGCGTAGATTTTCTGCAAACTGAAATTCCACACGCATCTGGCCGGATTTTATAGGGTGAAAATGTCACTCGTCGCTGTCTTGACTTACAATTCGTTAGAGAACCGTTTTCGAAAATGGAGTTTCACTGTAACTTTCCCTTTGAAGAATGGAATATTTTGTCCCAGATCTCCTTTTATAGCAGTGTTGACAGTGTCTAAATACGACTTACTGACGGGCAAATAGTGAGGATGTACAAATTCACGGTGTACGTGATAGATGTTTGCACCTTCCTAGTCAATGTTTGTGGTACTATCCACTTTGAAAGGAATGACACGCAGTAACGGCACAGAGGTGTGTCCCACCACGTTGTACTCCACCACATCGGAATACACAAAGATCAAATTATGTCCTTGGTTCAGTTCTACCGGGTTTCCAAAAGCTCTGTAAAAATCCATATTACTTTTGATCTTGGAGCTCAAATTGTTTGCGACCATTTCTGCATGTCCGCCCAAAATTTCAAACAAACTACCATTGAACCTGAGGGACAATGTGTCCGAATCTTGAAATTTGATCATGAGACGATGAGCCACTTTATGGTAGTCAATCTTCACACTTTTTTTGCCTCTGTTCAGTGCTTTGCCAAAGGCTAAGTTGAACCTGTCCGCAATAGTGTCCACCAAATGTTCACCACTAAAATAATAACCTGAAAGAATTTTCAAGGTATAGATAATGAAGGCTGGATTGCTGGCTGGTCTTGTGTCCCCTAAAAACCCGATTTTATTGATTTCTTCCTCCAATTGGGCATTCAGGATTTCCACATCGAAAGTGTTTTGCTTTTCGGTCATGTTTTTGATTTGTGTTGGGTAAATGATTTCCACTAAAGCCACTTCCCAATGGGCTTCGTGATCTAAGTGAATGGTCTGAGGTAATTTGACCGTGTAACAGCACAACGTGTTCTTGGGAAACACCTCCATGGAACTGTCACTGGGTAAGGTTAAGTAAAATTGGTTGTTATTGCTCATAATTCCAGAGTTCTGTGGCTCTCCGAGGTGTTACTGGAAGTCAGAGGAGTGTCTCCGCCCAAAATGGAGTTGTTGTTGGAGTGGTGGTTGGCACTGACACTGGACACAAAGTTCCCGTTCGAGGAGAATTTCAGGGAGGGATTAGGAAGCAGGTAACCGATGCAACTGCTCAATACAATGGTCCACAATTGTTTGTCTCCTTGTTGCGAATTCAAATTGGCAATGGCTGCCCCGATGACACAATACACCACGAAGATTTGGCAGAAAAAGACGATTTGCGTCTTAGGCACACGTTCTCCGCACCACACCCACAAGGGTTGTTTTCTTAAATCTTGCACAGAAGAACTGGGTGAAGGAGTGGTCGACGTAGCTGCGTCTGTGTGAAAGGGCATGATGGTCACTTCTTTTTATAGTCGATGACTTGCGAAGCGTCGATCCAAGAATCAAAACTGGGTGGATATCCTTTCCAACGTACTTTGACTTCTTTGACACGTCGTTTGCCCACTTTACGGGTTCTGCGTTCGAGAATGCTTCTGATGTCGTACACGTCGTCTTCTTTTTTGGTGACACGACTTGATTTGAAATAAGTACGGGCTAGCGTTTTGGTGAGTACTTAACATCCATGGCTGTCTTGCTGAACACCTTTATCCTCCTTTACCACGCTCGGACAGAAAAATGAGTGTGTGGTGAGACAATTCCCACTCATGTTTAAATCCTATCAGTCAGGTTGCTAAGGACTAGTTAGTCCTACACCTGAGTGGCTAAATTTAAAAATAGTCTGTGAGTACATAAAAGCCTGGGGGATGAGGCTCTCTTTCCTTCCCCAGGAGTAATTAAAAATCACGCGGTGCGTTATTAAACCAGTGATACATACTCCATTATAGCGAAAATCACTTTAATTCAAGTAAGCAAGCAAGCAAGTTCGGGTACCGTCTCTAGCACTCTTGATGACACCAACTGTCTGGGTTATTTTCTTTCTTGCAAGCCCTTATGTTCCACTTCTGTTTGTGATAATAACTTGTGATACTTCACATTTCCTAAAGTGGAAATCTTTACAAGCCGTACAAAATACAAAACTCATATGACTTTGGCTTTTGACACTTGCACAGACTCTTCACTTTATAAGTGTCACGAGAAAATTGTATATCCAATTTTTACCATTTTCAAAAACACGCACACACTTGCAGCTTGACCAGAAATATGTACATCTTGTTTTGTGGATAAGTCACAGACAAGTCCAAGCATATATAGGTGGTTATGAACGTTAGGAATATCCCCTCATTTTTTCAGAAATATCAAAGCTTGTATGTGCATTTTCCCTTTTCCACTCTATATTAGTGCTTAGATTTCTTCCAAAAAAAAAAGAAAAAAGAAACGAAATAATTTTGAAGAAAAACAACTGAATTTTGAATTCAGGTTTCTCTCTGTTTATAATTTTTTTCAAGTTGATGGTGCATGACAGAGTACATTCGCCTACCTTTCCAAAGTGAGAGGCATTTCTTCACATGTCATTGCCTTTGTTAAATTCGGTTTCATTGGTAATCTTTAATTTTTTTCATGCATTTCTTTTTGATAGAAGATTTAAGGCTTTCTATTGTTGTAACGGTATTTATGTTGTTTAGTCTGTTGATGCGATTATCTATAGCAAAGTGCTTAAGATTATTCAGTTTTTTTTTATTATTACAAGCCCTACAAAAAGAAACCAAGTTTGTCTTCAAAGACGATTGAAACTCTAAATTACACGGGCGTTTAGGAAAACATAGTTGTGTTTAATCTAATCATGCTTGCCGTATCTCTTTGTGTTTTAGAGGTCATATTTCTTCTTAAGTAAATACACGCATCAATAGACAGACATATTGGGTCACCATCCTTGAGTTTCACTGTACTTTCGGTTCTTTACTTCATACAAACCCCAAATTTATTAGTTTGAAAAAGAAAAGATAACATGCCCCTCAATACTGTAACACGTCTGTTCTGACTCTACCGATGTGAGTGTTTATGTCGAAATGTTTAAGTGAGATATAAAAAAATGGTCAGCTTGAAAACGCGAACCAATACTGTGACGCTCAGTATTTTGATGTGGTAAGAGGAAATGGTACAACACACACACAGAGGGCTTGTAAGTTCACATTTCAGTCTGTCTGCACTGTAATGGTAACAACGCAAGAACATAGGGATTATTATGCCACACAGTCCTAGAACAAAACAATGCATCACCCGTTGTAAGCCATTTCATTGGCTATACTTATTTTCTTACCGCGTTCGCTTCGAATTGACTTGAGTAGCTATTCAGACAGTGACGAGAATGGCCATGCTTTACTGGGTCTATCCTATAGGCGATTTATATAAAAAAATATTTTTAAAAATTAAACTACTGCACGAACAATCATACCATGGGCGATCCCATGGAAATTGTGTCCGTCTTATTGCAAAATACATCAACATTTAATTTAACCGTGCAGATCGCTAGAACAAACCTCTGATAATATACATTTTGAAAAGTATTGTGTGACACGGATCGCCATTGTCGCTTGGTGTCTGCTTTCTTGTTCGAAAAGAGATCGTTTCGTCTTGACTATAAAAATTTAATTTGACTAAGTTTTACGCACTACTTGAACTCACACATTTACGTTGTAGGTGTAAGCCGTCGTTCTCAGTTTCTGGAAGTTCGTTTTTGCGTTTCTCAGATGTGATACTATTTTTTATGGACCGAACGAAATTTCTTTTGGCGTGAATCAGGACTCGTGGTTTTGTGGCATATTTGGAGAGCATTGATTAAAGCTCAGTTATGTCGTCTTCGAAATCGCTGACACGGATTTGAACTAAAACTTCAGGTTTTGTGTGAGGCGATACGGTACATCATTGCTTTTTACTTCCTCAGTGAAATCGTTTCATCTTATTGCAAAATTACATTTGACTAGGTTTCATACGCAGCAGGTCCATGTATATAAGGAGAGTGTCTTAGCGTCAGAGTATTCATTCCGCTCTCAAACGATCAAGAAGATGGAAGAGTCAGCACAGATCGACCTGCTGGTCAAATATTTGCTAAAAGTCATACGAAAGCATAATTCACATGCGAAAGTGGCAACAAAACTTACTCTTTTGGTCGTTGATTTGATGAGAGTCATACGAAAGTGTGTAAGTGCTAATGAAGTTTGCTATATCTGCAAAGGTAAATGGGTATTTGTCTCCAGAATACCTGCTTCGTCTAAGAAAGAGAGACAAAAGTCAAGATACCTAATATCGTTGTCAGGAGAAAGGACACTGGAATTCAGAGTGCCCTACGAGAAAAGAGAAGAAACAAAAACAAGACGAAACAGAGAAGAGGGATTCAGAAGAAGAAGAAATTGAAGATGATGAAGAACTTGTGCCAGTAAAGACATGGAAATGGAAAAATTGACAATGTGAGCCGATGCGTTGGCCCTGATGTGAAATTTCATACTACCTTCTAAAAGAGAATAGACCAGAAAGAAAACGTAAGTGTCTCTTGGTCTTGACATTGTATAATAAGGATGGCGTGTTTTGTTTTTACTCACACTTTATGAAATTGTGCTCTTTCACCTCTCTCTATCCCTCTGGATCATGTTTTAGTTAGAATTGAAATGGAAGGATGTTTTCCTTCACGCACGCTCTTTAGGCATGCAAGTCGGTAAACAATAGTCAGTCTATTCATCCATCATTTTGTGTCTTGATGTTTCCTAAAGCACACACTGATGCCATAAAATAACGGGTTAAATGGGTTTTGTAGTGTTGGGAGTGGGGGAGGGGTGTAGGTGTTTGGCAGAGTTGGTCATTGCAGGTGAGGGCTTAAGTGCTTTCAAAAAACTTTTTCTTCTTCACTCTGTGTTGATGGAATATAATGGGTTATTTTCTTCACTCTCTGTTGATAGTATATATAAAGGGTAATTTCTTCACTCCGTGTGGATAGTGTATAATGGTTTTCTTCTCCTTCCCTCTGTGGTGTGCGTGTGTGTGTGTGTGTGTGTGTGTGTGTGTGTGTGTGTGTTCACGTACGTTGTGTAGATCGTATATTTGGTTGTTTTTTTCTTCTTCCTCCCGAGTGTGGATAGTATATTTGGGGTTTGTATGCGTTAGCGACGTTGTGTGGACAGCATATTTGGGGTTTGTATGCGTTCGCGTACGTTTGTGTGGATAGTTTATTTGGGGTTGGTATTATCTCCTTTCTGTGTTGATAGTATATTTGGGGTTTGTATGCGTTCGCGTACGTTTGTGTGGATAGTTTATTTGGGGTTTGTATTATCTCCCTTCTGTGTTGATAGTATATTTGGGGTTTGTTTTTTCCTCTTCCCTCTGTGTGTGTGTAGGTGTGTGTGTGTGCGTATGTCTGCGCGCGTACGTTGTGTGTGTGTGGGTGTGGTGGGGGTGTGTGTGTATTGGTCTCTGTTTGTCCCTATAAAACTCACTTTATCCCTATCAGATACACTCTACCTACCTACCTGCAGTAGCGTGTATTCAGGTCAGCCACTTGCAACACTGTTGACATTTATCCCCTAGTGTTCAGTACAGTGACGTGACTGACGCTGGAAATTTCGAGACTATAAATATGGACTTGGGGATTTCCACAGGTTGTAGCTATACATATGTACTAGAGTTCATAAATAGGAACGTCACTCAAGCTGAGGCTATAAAAAGATAGTGGGATTTTCCAAAGGAATAACCCACAAGTTGTAGTATAAATAGATAGTGGGATTTCATAGGAATTTTAACTGATTATAGCTATAAATAGATACATGGGTGTTTATCCACGATCGTCACACAAGTTGATATTGTAAGTAGTTACTAATTGTATCCATTTTAGTCTAAACCATTGGAACTGAATTTTCGGGGATATGTTTATTTTCCTTTAAATTCTGGGACAATATCGTCATTTTAGCGTTACTTTTAGTCACATCCATTTTGTCGTTGCGCATTTCCTTGATTATAGCTATTTATAGCATCATTACAATTATGCAAATTTTTTAACACCCCAGCAAGATTTCAGGTCTTGGTAATGCTTTTATATAAATCTCACGCTTGTACTAGTGTATGTATGTCTCTGTCTCTGTTGTGTTTGACCCTTTACCATCATTGTCCCTAGACAATCCCACCATGTTCAATTCCCCTTGACGCTATACAGACCCACCATGTTCAATTTCCATATGTTAAATTCCCCTAGTCCCTAGACAGATCCACACTCTATTCCCATGTTCAATTCCCCTTGTCCCTAGAGTGACCCAGCAATTTTTCCCATGTTAAATTTCCCTTGACGCTATACAGTCCCACCCTGTTTAAATTCCTTTGACGCTATACAGACCCCCTATTCCCATGTTCAATTCCTCTTGAGGCTATATCGTCCCACGATTTTTCTCCATGTTAAATTCCCTTGAGGCTATATGTTCCCACGATTTTTCTCCATGTTAAATTCCCTTGAGGCTATATGTTCCCACGATTTTTCTCCATGTTAAATTTCCATTGAGGCTATATGTTCCCAGGGGGATCTGTAATGTTAATTCCCATTGAGGTTACGGTATCCCCATTCACTACTGGCAAGACTTTATATTTAATCAATCCTTCGTTCTGTCGAATGTTGTCCACAGGTCTATGTGTTTCGTCAGCAAACGCGTGTGTCCTGCGGCAAACGTGACGCTATTTGCACACGTAAGGACACAGCGAACACAAGACCAAGTATTTGATTTCTTGTCGTTTCTCCTCGTCGGCTTGATACGGCAAACAGGTGGCATTTGTCCTTCCTCCATACAAATTGTTTCTCGGATTCAATGGATCCACCACCTTGTAACCTTCACCGATGCCTTTAAAATCGGAATCACTTTTCAAACGGTCATTGTACTCATGTACCCACATTTCCACCACTCGGTATCCTTGCTGTTATAACTTCAAGCGCCAATTACAAGTGGCCTCGTACAAGTCCATGGTCCGTTGTAAAAATTGATTTTTAGTGTCCCGTTGAGGGTAGAATATCGAACATCCGTGAAATAAGCATCCGTTAGAATCGCACACGATCTTGGGGGTTCTAAAGTCCGAACCATCCACCGAATACATTCCGATGGTCATTTCGTCTCCTCCGTTTCTGTCATGTTGAATCAATTTTTCTCCCATGTTGCACAAGTAATGTAGCCAGCGTATGGGTTTGACCGAATATTGAAGTTTGACAAAGTTCGTCGTTTGAGGGCAGATAACAGTTAGGGTGTTTTCGGCCTTGAATAGTCGGCGGTACACTAAGGAACAAGCTTTGGCAATGGTTTAGGCTTCTTTCAAAGGATCGACCCCTCCGTGTTCCATGAACAGTTCTCGAAAATTTCCACAGCAACGCTGTAAAATGTCCACGTCGGAACGACAATACTTCAACTACTTTAATATTTCTTCCTGAAACTCGAAAGGGTCCGAGGCTTGAGTCTGATAAAAAGCGTAGAAAGCTTCTCGTTGTTTGGTACGCATGTTGTTGGGGTCGTAGTAGTTAGCCTCAGGCATATGGAGTAGAGCTGCTTGTTGATTGGCTTCGGTATTGAAAAAGCGCGGTAAATAACCTTTGGCCATTTCTGTCATTCCAAGCGTGTTAGGCATTCGACTCAAAGACATGGCCAAGTAACTCAACAAATCTTTAAACTACATTTGTTTCACTTGTATGTAGATGAGTTTGACTCCGTTCAAAGTCACTTTCAGACGTTCGATACTTTGTTCCGTATAATATCTCAAAATAAACCGTCCATCGTGACGATGAAATCGACGTGAAGTGAGATGTCCTCTTGGCTCCACGTCTCGTCGATGTGGCCTAAGATCTATTGGGCGAAATCAGCTACTGTGCTCGGTCCCTGAAATATATTCACGTCCTCCAGGAATCTTGCTACAGTGAGGGCAATGACTAAAGATAGGCTCTTGGATCCACGTCTCGCACGCTCGATGAGCCACACAGAAATTAGGAATGTGAATGCCGGTCTCTTGTATGCATGCGAAATCGAAACATATTAAATTCCCTGTCTTCCTGTGATCTGCTTCTTCCTGTTAGGGTTGGTATTTTAGAATGTACCATTCGTGATTCAAGTCTAGGATATGGTGACAAATGTGACATCGTTTCTTTCCTGAACATACGTGTGCCTTGGCACTGTTGGTACGTATGCCTTGTCCACAAGTAGGGCACAATCTCAGCAGTTGACAAGCACTTTTCTTTTGTGAACCTTGCGCCTTTAGATGTTGTTGGTAACGGGCAAGGCTGGCCAAGATTCGCTGACTAGCAGGACAATGCACTCGTTCTTGTCTTTCGTCAAGACAGGGATTAGAGGTCAAACATCCCTTAAGTTCGATCCACAATTCTTGTTTTGCTCTCGATTGTTATAGCCACAGTCACAGTATTGACGGTAATACGTGTGTCCCAGGAATCCGGTGATACATCAGCGGCCATTCTTCCTGGAGCCACACTCCCGAGAACCAAACGAAATTCAAAGAGAAATACCGAGAGCAGGAAAGCATCACTTTCAACCACGTAGAGAAAAAACAAAAGAAGGTGATCGTTTGTTAGCCAAAGAGATGTTAAATTGATTGTGGTGCGAAATGGCACAACGACCGTGTTTACCCAAATCGGGGTACTTGAAATAACCTTTCCGCTACTTCCAGACGTAGAAACCAATACATGAAACACGTGGACATCTTCGTGTGGACTTGATCTTTGTTAATTACGAATAAGAAATGGACTTTGTAGCAATCGACGAATTGCGAAATGTCATCATTGCTGCTTACATGACAGCCCATGGTCGCTTAAATTGTACGAAGTTTTAGAACTGTTAGGAGATCGTGTTCTGTATTTTGACACAGACTGTTGCATCTACATCGGTCGCCTAGGTCAACGTCATCCTGACATAGAATGAGACCATTTAGGAACCTGGATGAACAAGCACCCCGACAACAAGATTCTAAATTTTGCTTGTGGCGGTCCCAAAAGGTACGGCTACGAATACCGGGATAAACAAGGATAAGTGCACAGCGAGTGTAACGTGAATTTGGCGTGCTGAAATAAGCGTTGAAATCTGGAGATGATCGAGATTTTAGATAACCACCTACCACCGTACAAGATTGTATATTTACCCAAACACCAAATGGTCAGTCGGTCCTTGCGAAAAACTGTATCAAATCGAGTATGGCTTCCCTACCACTTCACTTTACCGTACGGACACACCGATATTGGCTAGAGTGAAAAGGGAGGAATTTCAAAGACCGATACTTCGTTGTGACTACAAACGCCAAGCGAGAAAGATGAATCATTTCACACAGCAATTATCAAGTGAAAGAAAATGTATTGCGATCCTGTGCCTCACGATCATATCACCAATATTGTACAAAATTTTAGTTGTTTATTTACTAACGTCATGGAAAACTATGTGCAACCAGTGGGACGTCCAGACTACAAGTGTTAACTTATGGGCACTCTGATATCACCCAGTATTAAAATGATGACTTCCAAGAACGACACTTCATTGCGAGGACAAACGCAGAAAAATGTGATTCACTCTACGCAGATGAACAAAGAGAAGGAACAAACAACATTGACCTCTTTCACCGCCACAACGTCACATCAAAGTGCGTCCAAGATGAAAAATTCTTCAGTAGACCAAAAGGAGTGTTTCAGCATCTAAATGATCCAGACAGTGAATTCGAGAAAATTTAGGAAGAGAGCTTACACCTACACGGTGAAATTAGAAACTTCGCGTCTGACGTTCCAGACGAGAAACAGCAGGTTTCATTACGAACTTATTTGACTCACTGTTAGAAGAACTCAGACGTTAGTGTGAAGTCAAAGATCGATGTCGTTTGAGCCTATCTATGTATCACGACATTTTGAACTCTCCGGTATGTCTCGGGTTTAGAATACCCGGCAGAATTAACTTCTTCCAAACTATTGAGAGCTATTGAACACGTGCATACGATGAGAGAAACATTTGACCATTCATATGTCATACGTTGTACCACCATGGGAAGAAGACAATAACCGCCATTGATCTGCTTATCGATAAATTAACCTAGCACGATGGCTATGCCAACAGGTCTACAGATGAAAGGGAGTAAGTGATGGGAAACATACGCTGAGACACAAGTGGTTGCTGACCAGATTTAAACAACATGTGTGACTGCAAAAAGGTAAGTACGAACTTTGTTCTTTTTGATCGTGTGTTTCTTGGTTTAGCTTTTTCTAAAACAAATTGACATTAATTTTGTATGAAAAATGTCATTCTTTTATGAAATGCATATACGTTGTATGTTTTTTTGTGAAGGCATGAACTTTAATTTTTAAAAGTAGTTTTCTAGAACCAATAAATAATTAACTTGCGAAAAGGTTTGTTCCATGTCCAAATTTGTATGTATTGAATGGATAGTGCTCAGACCAAAGCGTAGGTCACAGAGTTTATGTGTATTTTAGAATACATATTTTGTACCCATACAATAGACTTTTCTTTTCGGAGTCTGTCTTTAGTCTGAGTCTTTTTTTTTTTTTGTTTTTTTGTTGGAACATCTATGTCCTTTTTTTCTGTGTGATTGGATGTGTATTTGTTTGTTTGTGTATGTCAATATTTGTCCCTATCAACCCTTTGTCCATATAAATACACTTTACCCTATAAAACGTTTTGACCCTATAAACTTCATGATGTCACCCAAGTTCAATTCCCATTGACCTTAAGGTGATATTCCCATGTTAAATTCCCATTGTTCCCAGCATGCAAGCGCCCTCTTTTATCATAGAAGTCTACGTGAGGCTATCAGTCTTGAGGCTATAGTGCAAACGATCAAATTTAATATAGGTCTACATGAGGCTATATCACCCCCATATACTACTAGGGTTAGATGTGCGAATGCCAAAAGCAACTCACACTGTAAGGTGTAGAAATATTTGTTTCGTTCGTGCCATGACTGTCAGAATCTTATACATTTTCAGTGAAAACAATGATTCATTATTATGTCATAATTCATTTTGTTCTACGACACACATCTAGCATCACTTTGACTCACCTATTGGATTATTCCATGTCCTGCCCGTATCTCTGCAGATTAGCACAATCGGCTCACCTACTGCAGTCTTCCATGAGGCGCCGTAGCGGACAAAAGCTGGTTCAATCAGAACGTTGCCGTTGCCGTGGAAATTTTAATGTCATATGTCCAGAATTCCAATTGCACGTGTTATATCAAAATGTCTTGTCCTTAACGTTCTATTTTCTAGGATGAGATTTTAGATATTATCTGTTGAATTAAGCATTAGTGGTTGAAAGTTGTATTGTCTATGTCGAGGTTTACGATTGTGTCGTTCTATTTACATGGCGGTGGTCGAAGTTTCAAATGTCATAAGTCGAGATTTCTTACTTTACATATTGGTTCAAAGAAATTGTTTTGAAAGTTCCATTTCATGTGTTGAGTATTTAGATTTCATCTGTTGAATTACACAGCGCTGGTTGAAAATTCGATGTCCAACGTCGAGTTTTAGATTGTATCTTCTGAATTACACGGCGGTTGTTGAAACTTTAATGTCATATGTCGAGAGTTTCAATTTAACAAGTTGAATCACATTGATTGTGCTGAAAGTTCCATTGCGTATGTTGAATTCTGAAATTGTACCTGTTGACGATGTAGCGGTGATTGGACATTTTATTGTGCCTGTCAGAAGTTTTATTTTTACATGGTGAAATGATGTGTTGGTGTTAAAAGTAACATTACACGATGTCCACTTAAACAATTCAAAATAATATCGAGTATTAAGATACATCATCCGTGCATTCAATTATGAGGTGCCATTACATTTCATGCATTTGCAGTTTGAAAGTTACCATTCACAGGTCGATAATTACTATGAATTTCTTCGCTAGAGGTCGCTCTCGTGAACGGACCGCGCTGTTGTTAACCAAGGAGGCTGCTTCTCGTTGCTGTGAAATTCGGCAGATAAAATCTAAATATTCGCCATATGAAATGGAGCTTTCATCACCAACAGTTGCATACAACGTGTTAATTAGGGATTCTCGACATATTGAAATTTCAACCACCGCTGTGTAATTCAAAATATGCACTGTAAAACGTCGACATAGGAAATATAACTTTAAACCACCACTGAATAATTCAACAAATAAAATCTAAAATCACGATCTAGAAAATGGAACTTTAAGCACGTGCAATTTGATCCAGCGCATGATTATGGATTTCTCGACATACGACACAGAAATTTCAACTGCAACTTCCTTATTGGATCAGCTTTCGTCCGCTACGGCACCTCATAGTCTTCTTTTGTCAGTTAATTAGGTAATATGTAAAATGGCGGTTTTTAACCTGACCTCTTCGCTTTTTAATTACCACAGCTTAAACTGCCCAAAAGATAGTTTTACAGCTCAGCTCCATTCATGACTGTATATATGCTACATGAAACGGGCATATACTGATAGTAATTTTTTTTTTCTTCTTTCTATTTTCGAAGATTACTGAAAAGTGTTTTCTCGAAACACGACCATATCGGGAGATTTGGGAGTACAAAATAGCGTTTTTAGTATGACATGCTGTGTTACAATTTGATTAAAATGAGATCTCCACTTCACGTATGACAGTGGCGATCTGATTTAAATCAGGTTGGGCTGTGTTATGGCAGCTATGATTACATCTTGAGAATACATTTCCGCATTTCATCAGCGCGATCAAAGTTTTCACTGACAAATTAGATTTTTTTTTTTTACAAGCCTGACGGGCACCTCTTTTAGATCACTGTATGGGCCCGATCTTAAAATTAGAACGACTGCGGGCGTCGGGTCATCGGATTTGTTTTTTCAGCACTGACGTCCTATGAGTGAGAAAATGCGAGACTGACCTTGACATTGACTTTTGCTACAGGATAGAAGTGACACACACATTAGATGAAATAAATTGTAGCCAGTTATGCAGAAGAGTAATGCGCTATAGATCAACGCTAAATAAAGATGTCGATATATGTAATTTTGGCGAGATCGCAAAGGTTAAAAACTTGCAGAACATACAACATTATCAGTTGAACACGACCCCTTGTCAATAAATTAGGTCGCACAGTTACTGAGTTTTACTCATACGTCGACGTTCGGTCAGATTTCTTGTATCTTGCATCCCTATCTCAATTTTGGGGACTTGCTATCCGGCTATTTCTTACAAACATGAGCTTGCCTGAACCGAATTCCCTGGAGTCCAGCAGGTTGATTTGGAAATCCCTTACATATATATATATATATATATATATATATATATATATATATATATATATATATATATATATATATATATAACGCTGTATATTTGATATAACTCGAGATGTATCAAATTTTATCAAAAGTAAATGAGGCTTGCCGAGTTTCCTTTTAACGAAAAATGTATACGAGTGCTATCTCAAAGATACAACGTACATAATATACATATATTTTATTTATAAGACATACAAACACCTATTTTCCTTTGAATGGAGTTAAGACTAATAACAGGCCACTGTATATGACCGTGCACAGTGTGTTCAGAAAAAAATGTGGCAATATGCCGATGATTTGCTTGTTTTCTTTTTCGAGCTTCTACATTCCTTCGTATTGATTATATAAATATAAGACACATTTACGATTTACACATGAAAAATGGTGTTAATGAAGAAAGTAGGGCACTACAAACACATAATTAGACTCTTGAACACTGTAATCTCAGCCATTCACGAAACGGTGAATGTTTGGAAATGTTTGTGTTATACAAACTAATCAAATGACACACCAACAAGAGGCAATTCGAACATTTTAATGTATTTAAAGTTGATCTAAGTCATTAGTCTGATTTAACTAACAATGCTACCGACGATAAAATTGTTTTTATCCTTCATCAACGTCTCTCTTTTCCCTTTGTCGGTTTGACCGTAGCGTTTACCATCATTTATAGGTACAGTAACATCGTCGCGTAACAGGCGATAGTGTAGTTTGCTACGCTGGTCGAGAGAGAGAGAGAGAGAGAGACAGAGAGGGTGGGGTGGGGGATTTCATAATGCTATTGTGTACCATACTAAATTCATGTATAAAATGTGGATTACTAATATCTCTATCGTTAGTTTCTTACGTGGCTACTGACTAATCACTTGAAATTCATGATTGGTCTAGAATCGATGGCATACAGTCGAACTAATGTTTATATATGCGTAATAATGAGCCTTGGGCGAATCACAATTTGATATGCCAATATATACTATAAATGCTAATGATGATGGATCCTAGGGTGTTCTAGTAATAAAATCAGTATTGTATTATTTGTATTATTATATAGATACATCATTTGGACATAGATACTGCATATACTTTGTTAGTTGGTTCTTAATGAACGTTCGGTTGAAATACATTTACATTAAGCAGAACATACAGTACGCATGTGATCAAGCAATCAAACGTAATTTATGTTAAAAAATATATTTTTCTGATTTCTCAACTTCTCTTCAAAAAATATATGCGCAGTAGTGGCTGAGTGTCTCCTCCTTGTTCATATATATAGTAGATGTTTTTTGAATGTATATAAAAACAACCATGGATTACACATACATACATACATACATACGCACGCACACACACATACATACATTCATACATACATACATACATACGCACGCACGCACGCACACACACATATACATACATACATACATACATACATACATACATATTGACAGATGCGATTAATTCTGTCAGTCAAAACGGTCCAACACAGAGTGTAATTAAATAAAGAAATAAACAACAAATAAACAAATAAATATAAAAACAAATAAAAACGAAAAGGTTAGAAAAGAGAGAAGCGTAAAACTCCACATGACTGCATTCAAAGTTCAATCGTCAATAAAATTTTAATATTGGCTCCTAAAGGTTAACACATAATTTGTCTGTTTTTCTTTATTCTCTCTCTCTCTCTCTCTCTCTCTCTCATGTACACTTTTGACAAGCAGGTGTTGTGTTCAATGCCAGTCATTGTCAAGTAATCTTTGCTACAACTTGTAGAACTGCGTTTTGTTTGTCTTTGCAATCGTTTGTCTGAAAAATTACCTTCCATTTGAACTCGTCAATTTCTTTCCGGTTTCCTCTATATTTCTGCTTTTACAAGCCGTCCAATATATAAACTTCGTAGATCCCATTTTATTATCACGTGAAATTTGATGGATAATTTAGATAGTTAAACCTACATACACACGGCTAAGGAGACAGAAAAAAAAAACACATACAGGAAGATAGATATAATGGCAGATAAAACTGTGAATATGGATACAATTAAGACACGGATTAGAACTAGATATGGAAAATGAGTTTAAAAAATGAGTCGATAACAAATAATTTTACACGGATTAGACCTAGATATGGAAAATGAGTTTAAAAAATGAGTCGATAACAACTAATTTTGTGCGCGCAATCATGGCATTTATCTATAGTGATCATTGTCGTTTCACGAAAACGGGTCATTATCTGCGCATTTGCAGTCATAAAATTATATTTTCTACGGGAAATGTCAAGTAGTTTAATTTCCACGCGGTGGTTTGCGTATATTTGTCTATGTTTGAAAAGATATAAAGGATACATATAATTATACTGGGTTACTTTTTCTCTTCCTTTCGATATAGATAAATCTTTAAATCGATTGTTACAAGGTTTCAGCTTCGGGAGCAAACATTTTAAGTTTCCTATACTATTCATTTTATTTCATCAATTCTGGTAAAGTTAAATTCTAAGTTTCTTTTTCATACCTGCCCTAAAGGGGGAGAAGCTTATACGTCCGTTGTTTTGTTTCTTTTGGTCCTGTAACTCGTATTTCAATGCATTACACGAGACTGAATATTTGTGCAGCATAAAATTCAGTTTTGTCGCTCATCTAAGTTAGGCCTCTCTGACCTATTTTTTTCCGGGTCCATTCAGCATTTGCTTAAAATCATGTATGGGATGTAATTACCATAATTTTAAATATAAATGAATACGTTTAGCTAGCTAATGTTATGTTATGCTTTATATTCCTAAATCAATGAGGGGAGACTGAGTGTTAAATTGTATGTAATGTGAGCATTTGTATTACGCAAGGTATAATGATATATATTGATCAACTAACACTTTATTTCTTGCTGTCAATATTTATAGCAGATTTTAAGATTATGTTTATAACTTTAATTAGAAGAAGAAAAAAAAATTTTCTAAGCTGTAAATTTGAGACATTGGGTTACTGACATGATTAAATTAACTTGGAATAGGCTGAAACAGTAAACTCTACATGAGCTTATTATATAACAGGACAGGGATTAACTGGGATTATCACGTATACATATCTTACGACAGTGAACCATACTTAACCCAGTCTTGGCATATAACAATCCCTGCACTCATAAAGCTCAAGCAAAGGCTGTTTCAACTAACTAGTCAAGGTCAGGCAAACATGATGTTAAACACTATCAAACACTTTTGTGCACGTATTGCATGTTTTGAATTATTTTTCGGTCACGATTTATACGAGGAATACAGATTTATTACAGGTTTATTACAAAACAAGAAATTAGTAAAGAAACTGAGCGTTCAGGAACATTCTTGTTTTTGGTACACTTTTTCAGCATTCTCGTAAAGAATACGGAAAAAAATTTAAAATCATTAAACACCACGACATAAGTTCGTCGGCGAGGTGCACTGGAGTTGCCACAACGAAATTGATTGGGAGTGGGTGGGTGTAACGAGTAGTAAGGAAAACATATGCTGCTGGCCATACATCTCCAGTTTTAGAACTCAAAAAGGCCGCTCCGGTGGCGTAAGTGATTAGAGTGGCCGTCTCGGAAACGAGAGGTTGCGGGTTCGAACCCCGGCCGAGTCATACCAAAGACTTATTTTTTTTAAATACCTGTATTAACAGCTTCATCGCTTGGCGCTCAGCTTTAATCGGATAGTGCTAGGACTTGTCGGACTGGTATCAGGATAATGTGACTGGATTGGACATGATGCTACAGTAGTAATGTGGGTCACCCTAGCCTCAACGGGGACTTAATGTTAAAAAGGGGTATATCCACTCTAGCCTAAATGGGAGTTTAACATGGGGAATTTTATATCCACTCTGGGTACAGCTGAAATTTAACACGGGGAAGTTTAACATTTGCACAAAATGCACTGTTAATTAACATAAGTCGTGAGCCCAATTTGGACCCTAACGGTCTGAATAGAGGATTTACATGAGTGGGACTGCACCGACGCATTCATGCTCTTAAGGAAATTCTAGTTTACCAATCAGTGGGGTGTCAATCAGTGCAGTATGTAACGCCAGTCGCAATTGGTCAGCGAATATGACGTCACATCGGGACACCTGTTTGTTAGCGGGTGAAAATCGTTCCACATCTCCGCTCTTGTTTACGAATGTCCGATGTTGGCAAGGGAGGCAAGAACGTCACGGAACACTAGCCCGTACTTAATCAAATTGTAGTCTAGTTATTTGTGGACCCTAACAAAACCAATAATGTGTGAGCCACCCGTGCATTTGAGTCAAATCCAAACAAGTATCTCCTAATAATTCCGATAATACTAGTACATACTGTACATAATAACTGCCCTAACAATTTCAGTTTGCTAAATGTCTAAGCGACATATAAAAAGTTGAGTCACTATTAGGTAAAAAAAGTTTTTATGATACAGGCCCTAAAAAAGTTCATATCGGGAAGGTGCCACGGCTGTCCTCTTCCACGCAAATTTCATCCGCTGTCCCGAGTTTCTTTCCGCTTTCTTGATGGGAATGCCTCGTACCCATGGACTTCGCCAAGGAATTCTGCGGCATCTACTAGTGTTGACATCGGGTATTTTTAGTATGCAGTGTTGAATCGTTTCCGTAGAATATCCCGGTATGCCATTGCTGCGATGTGGGTTTCTTACCCAGGCTATGAAAGCAGTTGATTTAATAAAATCATTAGCTAACCCGAGGTCTGCAGAGGGTGCTGTCCCCCTCTGCTAGCCCTTCACCGGTGACAATGTGAAATATTTTATTATGGTGATTGCAAGATCAGTTTAATGTATTTAAAACCTGCTTTGGTATTAGATGTTGGCATCTGGTAGTGGGAATATGCGTACTTGTTTTAGGTGGCGACCTATTCCGTGGTGGTGGAAGGGTTGTACTCTTATGCGACAATGGCGGCAAATGTCTCTTTCTCCTTGGGGTGGAACGTGGTCCGGCGAGTCCTGGGCAGTTTATGTAAATGGCCCACCCGACTGCTGGAGTTTGACTTGCTGCGGGAGCGAGATAGCTGCTAGCTGGCTGGGTCTGCGTGTTAGGCACTTTTCCACCAATACGTCTCCTGGATTGTACATTTCTTTCTTTTTCTAAATTGTTACTTTCACATATCAGAAGCAATGTAGTAAGTTTATCTTGTGCTCTGAGTTTCCAGCCTGTTGCTAGTTCCATAATACTGAGTGTTGCTCCTTCTCTGTTAACTGTTCACTTAGACATATACTAACACAAGCCCGAGATTTATATATAAAGCATTACCTAGACCCGAAATTATGTTGGCGGTGTTCATAAATTTGCATAATTGTAATGATGCTATTAATAGCTATAATCAAAGAAAAGACCAACGCCAAAATGAACGTGACTAAAAGTAAGGGTAAAATTACTAAATTATCCCAGAAATTTAACGGAGACTAAACATATCCCTGAACATTCGATTACATTGGTTTAGACTAAAGTGGATAAACCTAGTAACTATTTATATTCTCAACTTTGTATGACGATACTGTTTCGAAACCCTAGTTTCTATTTATAGCTACAGCCTGTAGAAAATCCAGTGAAAAACACACAGTCTATTTATAGTCATAACTTGTGGAAATTCCTTTTGTAAAATGCAAGTATCAATTTGTAGCTACAGCTTGTGGACATTTCTGTTGAAAAACCCAAGCCTATATTTATAGCCTCAACATTTCTAGCTTCATAGACGTCACTATACTGGACACTAGGAGAATAATGGCAACAGTTTTGAGAATGGCTGATCTGTTTTTGTTGACCTTGCTGGTTATAATCTAGTATTCCTATTGTGTTGTTTTGGTTGTTTCTCGTTTGGCGTTTGAGTTGTTTGTTTAATTTTATGTAACAGGGTGCTCAGTTGCAGTATTTAATACGACTAATAATGTCTCAACTTGCCCCATGTACTGTATCAACTTACCCCAGCATGGGGCATGTTGATACGAACCGGAGGGGGTTACTTTTCACCAAATTTCTTCTTTATTTGTTTACTGGAGAAAATATTATTATAGATTATAATGCCCATATACATGACTGAAAAATGCAGTTGTCAATTTAACTTGTAATATTCTTTGTTTCACATTATTTTTTATATAAGTGAAATTGGTATCAACTAGCCCCTGTCTCCCCTAGTATTCTGTTAATCATTGAAACACCACCGTTTATTGTCGCCATAGTTTTGTTCTTTTGCATTATTTTATTAGTGTATTTGTAGAGGTCAATTCACGAAATTAATTAATTACAAATATGCAAATTTTGATAGGTAAAACCTAGTAATCATGAAAATGTCTTTTGTCGGAAACCCACGAAAATTGAGTCATGAAAATAAATGAGACCACATTATATCAACTTTTCTGCAAAAGCTTAGATAACCCCAGTAAAGATGTACCGATTTCAGTCAAATATAGAACAATACTTAGTCCTGTTGTTATTCATGCAACTCCTAAATCAGCACCTTCTCCACCTATTCCACTCGAAGGGTAGCCATGATAACTTCTATCAGATTCAAAACTCTAATAGCTGTTTAAAATTTCTTTATATGACCAATTGCACTAAGGGCACTTGAAACGTTCTCATTGTTTGATATAAGATTTCTGGATCTTTGAATCAGCAAATAAATTTGAACAATTTAACGTCAATCGAGTGACCAAATAGAAAGATCTGCAGCTGCACGTGTGGTGAGCAGGACAGCTACAGATATCTGAGAGTGACGAAAAATAACCCAATGACATGACATAAAACTCTGAGAGTGAGTTGTTGTTGTTGTTGTTCTAGGGTTTAACGCCATTTTTCAGCACAAGATAGGCTATACATGGCGGCCAGTATAACTGGTGGAGGAAGAACCCTGGAAAACCCAGGGAAAAACCACCGACCCACGAGAAGCTACTGGTAGGATTTTTCACGTACCCACGCTAATCGAGCCTTGGACTCGAACCCACGCAGACATAGGCGAGATGGCAGTGATCCGGAACGGTGAGCGCTTTAGACCACCCGGCCACTCGGGGCCATTCTGAGAATGAGAACAATTCTTCTATTGAGCAATGGGCATACTGTAAAAATGCAGGCTGATGTCCATGCTGAGTTTTTTATAGTTTACATATGTAATTCTCTGTCATATCCTATACATCACTGAGATGGTTTGATAACCTTCGTGGATCCTTGGGAGATGACCTACGTTCTGGAAGGCAATATTTTTCTGCGATCTGTGACAGGGATATGACTTAGAGAAGAGTGGCAGCTGATGAAGACACCCGATACACAATGAAAGATATTTATATTATTGCATGCATTAATTTCTCAGCTGTTTCTAATATACTCAAGAATAATCTAAAGCTCCAGAAAGGTTTGTGCAAGATGCCACATTTGTTGTCGACTGATCAAAACGAAAATCGGGTCGAAATTGCCAATAGCTACTAATCAGTACGAAAGGAGATGCAAGAGATGTTAGAATAATATTGTCACAGGTGATGAAAATATGTTTATTTATTTTTAAACCGACTCAAGAGAATGTGTGGATCGGAGAAAACCGAAAGAGTCTAACAGTAGCTCGATGTAGTCGGACTGTCAAGAGAGTTTTGTACGTATTAGTTTTCAATACTAAGGGCTCTCTCACCACAATAGATGTGTTTGACTCTAAGCGTATCACTGGACATGTTCTATGTCTCATTCTTGAGAAGGAAAGTCTTACGACTTTACTCAAACCCTTGCCATGGCATGAACAAATCAGACAATTCAACTCTAGATACGTGAAGCTCAAGTCTGATATGGATCTTTACCTCGACAGCTGAAACTAGAATCATGGAATATTATGCGTATTAGCATAAAATTCTAAAACACATACAAACATCAAGATTTCAAACTGACTGAACAGTAATCACAGGTTGCACGTGCAAGACAAAAATGGCAAGACACGGAGAAGTTACCGAATTGGAGAAATATTTCAACATTAAACGAACTGAAACAGCAGATGGATACTTTTTAGAATGCAGATCTAAACCAGGGACGCAAGCAATACATATAGAGATAGATCTTGAAAATAGACCAAGGATATTTAAAAAAAAAACAATCCACAATTCTAAGAATTATGGATAGGAAGTTTATTGACCTTACGGATTCGCTAAACAGGCAAGGAGAGGAACTCTATAGCATAAGACCTAAAGGAAACGAACCCATACTTCCATTAGAGTGTGCAAGCCTTACCCTGAACTTATTGGAACCAGCACCATTTCTAAGAAAAATCAAACAAAGAATTGCGGAGCTTCATATATAAGATATCCCGTTAGAGACTCCACTGAAGGCTACAGTAGAGAAATTTGAGAAGAAATCTCAAATCAACGTAACCAGGGCAATAATGGACACACACCTTGGCTTCGCCATAAAAAGAAAACAGAGTGCGAATTTTGGAGATAGATAAAGAAAAACTTAGAACACTAAAGAAGTAATTCTTTCTCTGTGGGTTCCTGATTAGAACATAGTACAAGGACTGCATATTTCATAGAAAATGCAATAAATAATGAAAAGTAGGACATACTCCTCAGAAGTGTCCAACAACTAAAAATCTAGCCAGTCCACAAATTAGAGAACCCATTACCACCCAGCAAAGTGAAACAGGCAAAAAGAAGGAAATACGAAGGCACCTATACCAAAAACCACGGAACAGAGGAAAAGGGAAAATTATATCCGAAACAAGGCAAACAGCAGGAAGAGATACAAGATGATCGATAGTCACCATGCCTTACAAGAAATGTTCAGCACTGGGCCTTATCAGTGCAAGAAACTGAAAAAGTTATGAAAATCAGAAAAATGTGAATGAAATTTAAAAAACATGTTTGTCACTGTCAGATCAGTTAGGCCTGCACAGTCACATGTCATCTCTAGAGTCACAGTTCTGGCAGACAAAGCTCAAACTTCCATCAGTGCATGCTTCATGTGCCCACATCTCACAAACAATGCACTGAACCCAACGCTCTCGTGACTTGCTGTTGCCATATGGCTCAGTGCAAATGAGGCAGAAATTTTCTGATTCAGAATCAGAACTAGCACTCTCATTCTGAAACAAAGGTCTACGACATCTCTTGCGAGACTGCTGTTTCATAACAGTCTGAGTTTTTCCTGTTTCTGCTGCTGTTTTTTTACGCCTGTTTGCTGTCTTTTTGTCCTGGTTGTTATCTCGCTTCTGTTTGCCACCATCTTTCTTTGCTTGACTGTCGTTATTTCTCAGACCTGTGCTTTGCTTGGACTTTTTAGTCAAATTTCTCGCTGCAGTGTCCTGCTCGATCAGTTGTTTTTCTGGAGTATCAGTAAGAATTCGTGTTCTACCTCTTTTCATAATTGTCCGTTTCTCACTCCGTGGCCCGGCATTAGGCAGTGGACGAATCATATGCAAAGAACCTGGACTCGTAGACACTGATGGTTCTGGATCATTAAGCCTACTAGTAGTCGCAGTAGGGGTTGCTGCAGCTGGTTCAGCAAATGATTCCATGTGGTCATTTGATACATGCAGCGTTGATGGTATTGATGTTCCCTCAACCGAACAGACCATTTCTGACGTTGACGAATGTGGTTCTTCTTCAGATTGTGCAGGTTGACCTTGGCCTACCACTTCTTGGCCTTCATCGGTGGAAGATTCAGCAGCTGACCGTCGAGCGGTAGAAATTGGTGCCGACGCAGGTGATGCTGATTCTTCAATCGGCAACATCGATCCTTCTGATACTTTGCTAGGATCTGGTCTATCCGTAACTGACGATGGCAAAAAAGCGTCGTCTGAAATTCTGTTTCGATTAAAGGGATAAATTCCTGTAACTTCAAATCCTGCCTGAATATTTGTTGGTGTCATGGCTGACTTGAATGCAGGAGCACATACAGCTGGAATGTCCAGTGCTTGCATGGGCCGTCCTGGATGGGCATTGCACCAGGTGTCACACTGTGCATTATAATAGCGTTTCAGTGGAAAATAAACTGTGCAGTCAAGAGGCTGAAGCCGGTGAGAACAATGAGGTGGGAAAGATAATAAGTGCACTCCATTGTCCTTTGCAAACTGGATGTTCTCAACGGAGATGTGAGATTCATGATTGTCTAATAATAGAAGAACTGGCTGGGTAATGGATGGTTTGGTATGTTTAACGAAATGCTGAAGAAAGAGAAGAAAGTTTTCTTTTGTCATCCAACCAGATTTGTGACAGCTTCCAATGCACCCTGGTGGACCGCCATTAACAAGTCTCTCTTGGTACCTCACCGTTGGGAATATGAACATCGGAGGAACGGCATGGCCCAATGCATTTATTGTACAACACAGAGTTACAAGAGTCCCCCTTTCAGCACTTGTTACAGCTCCCACCTGTTTAACACCTTTTGGTGCTAAAATGTTGCCAGGATTTTGTGCTGTTGTGAGGCTTGTCTCATCAGCATTCCATATGGCCTGTGGTTGAAAATGGAAACGCCTGTATAAGTTCTCCAGATTGTCATAAAACAAATTTACATGTGTACGGTTAAAACTGGTGATAGGACCGATGGAGGTGGCTTCCGGTTTACGCACTGACAGAACACTGCTGTGGCGGCTCATAAACCCTGAAAACCAATCATCACCTGCTGACAGATTAGCTTTCCAGTTGTTTGGAATCTCTTTGCTGAGGTGTACTGCTAATTCATAAGCCAGTTTTTTTTTTGTTTCTTTTGGTGACAAGCCAAAAAACATCTTAGATGCATCAAGCAGATATGTTACAAACTCTTTTTCCTCAGCCTCGGAAAACAGTTGTCTTGGCCGAGCATAGCCGCACTTTATTTCACCCTCTCCAGAAGCTGCCAGTTCTTTTTACTTCTTGCAGAATCAATAAAGCGTCATCTTATCTATTCCAAATGCATCAGCGACTGGCCGCAGAGGTCGGTTCTGGTTCAAAACTTCATCGGAAGCACGTTCCAAAACATATAGCCCAGCTCCTCGAGTGGTTTTCCGCTTATACGTTCGTACCATCTAAAACAGTAAGAGTAAATAACTGTTAAGTACCATGCATATTCATATTCATGTTCACATTAGGCATACATTTATGCAATACTCAAGACAAAATAAATTAACACAAATAAATGGATATGAATATGAATGATTATGAATACGAATATGAACACAGTGGATTTCGAGCATGAATCTGAATCTGAATATGAAAATTAAATCACATCAAATTCATCAAACACGTTGAAGCACATCAAACATAGGCCTATTTCTATAAATTAATAAAATGCTTTAATGTACACGTGTAGACCCTGCAATAATGTACACATTTAAGCTTATGGGGCTAGTTGTACAGTATCATTTAGCCCCGATAGGTAGGCCATGCTAAATTTCTTTGTTACTTTACACGGAAGAGCAGGAACAGAACGACACTTTTCTGTTTAAAAGCGGAAACATCTATGCATAAAACAGTATTAAAATTATATTTGTCGTGCTTACAGTGCTTTCGCAAAATGCTAGCAAGAAATCTTCAAAAAGTTTTCAACGCAACTCGCAAATTAAAAACATCCGATAACTCGAAGACCAACGCGGTTTACGGCTTGCCGGAAATGCAGCGTACATATCTCGCGTGCATCTAAAAATAGATACAAGATAGAGCTTTCCTGAAAATAACTAAGTAAGTAATACCGCTTGTATCAACTTGCCCCAGTATCAACTAGCCCCGGCTTCCCCTACCTCTTGCAAGTAGCACAAATCAAAGGCCGCTAAGGTCAATCATCAGGCATCGTCAAACGGAGCGAACATAACTATGCTTATCTGTTATTAACGTACATGTATGTGGTCTTTTTCTTAAAACACTGTTCATAAAGTTGCACTATCAAAATTACTTTCTGAAGAGCTTGACATTAAAACAGTAGTCCAAGAGCGGTATAAATTAAATCTTTATCCCTGTCGGTCTTATAAATAACCATCATTCCATAGTAAATCAACTCAGCTCAAACGCTCAGTGCAGTGAGCAAGAAGTGTCACCATTTATGTGTTCATCAAATGGGACTGACTCAGCTATTGGCACTAAATTAATCGGTTATTATAGTGCATGTGAATGAGTTCTTCGGTAAAACACTGTCCATAAAATTGCACCATTACTTTCTGACGATATAGCGTAAATACAGTGGTCGAATTCAACTTATATATCCCAATGGAATAATAACATTCCACATGTATATCAAAACGTGACTAATTTCCCCATGCCCAACGCAGTTAATAAATAGCATCAACATTTTATGCGTTCGTCAAAATGTGAAAAGGCTAACTAACAATAGAATCACTCCTTTGTTTGAGCCTTCTTAAGTACGAACCAAATTCAACCATTATACTTTACTTGAAACTTCATCAATCGAGACAATGGAAATTTATAAATGTATAATTGTGGCTCACGCGAAAATACGTAATTGATCTGACTTATTTATCCCTGACTTTGATAATGCTGCATTTGTTTCATTCAACAGTTGCATGATTATTCACTTGACAAACACGTGTGTGTACCGGCAGACCTGACTGACCTGATGTTGACGCACTGCCTTTGTTCGAAAATCAGTCAAATGTGAGCTTCAATACTCTGTAGTGTTTCATTAGTAATTGCACCTTGTGCAATAGTTGTATTATTTTCAATCTGGTTGTCCATTGGAATTTAATATGCATGGATAAAATAAAACATGCTTTTAAAATGATTAAACATTTTCCACGACAATTTTACTTGAATGAAGAATCACTTTGAATTATTAATAAATCTAATTTTCATATGCTAGTATCGTATGTTATTTTGTCTTTCAGTTTCAATCGTATTAGTGTTTGGATACCGTCGCGTTTCTCCCTATTCTTACTTAGGTTACGAATATCAATTTAAGACAGTAAAGGAAATTGCAGTTACCGGATAGCATACATATATGTGTGCAGTGAAACAATATCAAATGCATGATATTTCTTTCTTTATAGGGTCAAAGTAACACATATACAAGCAAACAAATAAACATCTAATATTTTATTACCAGTCTACAGAAATTACATTCAGGAATGAAACGCCATAATAAATCGGAGGGGTGGGGAATTCTTTATCATGTGTGACTAATGTTTCATTGGGGCTTTAAATTCATGGTTCGGAGCAACGAAGCGATCCACGAAAATTGGCGTCCCGCGAAAATTGGCGTCCCACGAAAACTATTGATACTGAATTACAACAAGACGCTGATCAGCTACAAATTACAATGTGTGAAAAGGATTTATTTTTTTAACAAGAGGGAGATAAATCAACTGGGAAACTCGCAATAAAACAGAAGTAAACACTAACATTTCAAATGCAATATAAAGCTATATTACGATTGATGGACCAGCTAAGAAATAAATCTAATTGACCAGTTTTTTTGATAAGATAGACGGCACTCTATCCATATATTTATAAATATTGATTTTGTGTGTGCTGGCTACATCAATATTGTCACCGAATTGGAAAGCAACATATTCTGTACAATAAGAATGGAAAAAAACGGTTACAGTGTTTTATATTTTGTTTACAAATTTTATTACATATACAAATTTTATTACGTATACAAATTTTATTACATATCCGTTTAATCTTACATTACTGATCTGGAGAAACAGTGATTAAATTGGTGGGATAAAAAGCAGAGAAGAAAACAATTATTGGTGAATATTAAACAATGATGTAGACATAAATAACCGCGGTGTTGCTAGTTTAAGTGATTCGGTAAAAGCCTACAAAATATACTCTGATACGCACGAGCTTGGAGGATAATAATTTAAAGGCAAAATTTATCTGTGTCTTTCTCTTGATTTGAAATTTGATCATTCCATTAGCACAACCCTCTAATACCGTAGATGGTTTTAACCAAGATTATTATGTGGAAACATTTTATTGTGGTACGATACGATTACTTACGAACCAATGACACAAACAGTTAATAACAAATTAAATTATGGAATTAGTTTTTTTTTTTACTACTACCTCAACAGAGAGATCGTCCTGGACGTTTAGACTATTACCTTTTGTACGACCATCACTCTTGAATTTTCAAGAACGAGCAGAAAGAATGCCTTCATAAAATGCACAAAAAACAACCTTGGTGCTCATAAAATGTGCATTTCCTTTACTGAAGAAGCACACGCATTTATTTTAAAATAATCAGTTGAAAGTCGTATTGCTAAAAATATAAAATAAACGAACGAGTTAATAAATTGAATGATAATATTTTCCACGAGTGTGAAATTTGTAACATGAATGGTGCTGTCAAATAAAACGGTGTGAAAACATGTGCTACATGTAGAGGTGAAATAATTAGAAAACCTGAGCGACGAAGAAAGATAAAATCTAAAACATCACAGATCAAGAACAAAATCCATATTTTGTTTTAAAAAAATGTAACAGGACGGTTACAATCCAAACGGAATACCGATGAAATAATGAAGGATGTACTTAATGCAATTGAAAGGCAAACATAACGTTAAAGAATACAAATTTATTAAACAAACTAAAAGGTAATAAAGCATATATAACACATATCGGTTTTGTTATGTAATATGTTTGCAATTTTTGCAAAATAAATTTAGATACTGCGATCAATTCGTAAACTATCTCTTCATTTTAGACACTAAATGTATGATTGATGTACATCTATAATAGAGTCTTGTAGCATTAAAGAAGCATCATTTATAAATTCCAGACCAATTATTATCATTTATAAATCTCAGACCAGTTAGCATAATTTTTAAATCCCAGACCAATTAGCATCATTTATAAATCCCAGACCAATTAGCAACATTTATGAATTCCAGACCAATGCATGTATGAGAAATGTGTACATTACATGAATATTAATGACAACTCAAGTTGTGAAACACATTTTTTCATCCAACAGAGAAACTAATACATTTTGGATACACACTAATATATTTGATTTAACATTTAAATTATGGTATATCTCAAGAACTTAATAACCAGATTTCTCCATTAATACAATTTGCACTTGTGATGAGTGTAAGTGTGATTATTTTACACTATACTCCATTTGCTCCCTAATTTGCGAATGAACTAAATATAGACTTAACAGAAACTGAATATAAATCATTCTTTTACCACATTGTCCCTATCTGTCCACATATGTTTTGTTATAAATCATGACATAAAACAGGAGATGGTTGTTTAAAGATGGCAATGTAAATTTTATGTATATTGGTGATAAATTAGGAATATGATTAGAACAGCCTAACAGTGGTTACCTAGATAATATTACATCAATTTGTTTCTAATAGCCTATTGTGTTCGAAAGAAGACAAACAATTTATCCAAGTTTTCGTGTCGTTACTGTCGTTTTAATACAACATATCTTGTCCACTTTTCAGGTAGATACTTCACAGTAACGACGTATATTTCATAATTATTATAATCATTTACCCTTTTTTAACAGGCTAATTATTCACCAATTCTTTAATATTTTGATCGGAATCATAACCTAATAAATTTTGAATATAACCTGATACATATTTAGGATACGTGTAATACAAACTACAGTCATTATTTTGCATGCCCTCTATAGTTACCAGTTAAATGATTATGACGTCTTACATTTTCTTATGCGTCTTTAATTTCATTTTGAGAATTCTGACAACAATATAAAATGTATTTTGCATGCCCTCTATAGTTACCAGTTAAATGATTATGACGTCTTACATTTTCTTATGCGTCTTTAATTTCATTTTGAGAATTCTGACAACAATATAAAATGTATCTACTTCTATTATATACTTATTTCAGCAGCATTCAATGGCTTAATTTCTGAATGAACTGATTCTTATATATTTCGTAACTATACTAATTAAAGTTTCTACCATAATATTTTATTTTGTAAAATAAATGTTCACTGTCTTCGTCTCCTGCCTTAGCATAGATGCAAACTCCTGATGGAATGTATTTTGTTGTTTTTATCGGAAACGAAACAATTTTTAAAAAAATTGCATTGTTTTAACACTTTTGAAATCATATTCAGTCACATTATGGTATTTTTAAGAGTGATATAAATATAACAATTTACCTGATTACACAATCTCGTATGTTCACTGAAGGTTTGTCGATGGTAAAATGATTTAAAATCTTTTTAAAAATAAAAAATAGTTTTTGGATGTGTATTTACTTATCTGGGATGATATCAACCTTAATCCATCGTTTTCTTGACAATAATGGTAACCATTGCGGTTACCAAATACAATCAACATTTCGACACGGGAGTCTGGGTCTTATAAATTCTAATTTTTTTCATGCACTTTCTCTCATCACGTTGATCCTTAGCTACCTGTATTCATTTACCATCATACAATCATTCAGTGATACATTAAATGCATGTTAGAAATTATCAATATTCTCTATATTAATTGGGCAGTTCTGAAACCAATGATTATCATTGGAAATTTTCTATTTTGATAGTTGGTATTTCCGATCTCTAAGAGATAATATAACGGAATATGTGGTATAAAAACAGTAGATGACTTGGAACGTTAATATACCACGATTCCGTAAATTGCCGAGTTTTTCCGAGCTTTGATGAAACGACAGATCACGTGGTCCCGTGACGCAATACTAGCCAGACCTCAAATACAAACATATACATGGCGAGGGAGACAGACAGGAGGAGACCAGATTTGGGCTGCTAATTCAAAAGTTGAATATGCTTCCGAGTTCTGCTCATAACTATATCTGTTGAATTGTGTGTTAACAATGTGTTTAAGACCTGACGGCAGAAAAATACAACAGTAAGAAGGTACTTATATTTCATATTTTGGAATTTAAAAAATGCAATGTAATTTTTAAGTAAATACTTATACATCGTGTGCTGTGCAAAAATGCGATAAGGATTAAATGATGGTGCCCAACGTAAAAATTAAAAATTTACCACACTGCAATAAATTCATTTAAGAAGGATGAGGTTCAATCGTATTATATGCAAATGACATATTCATTACCTACCCCCAACACACACACACGCGCACACGCACACACACACACACACACACACACCACTGAAGGTATGATATCTTGAAAATATACATCCAACACTGAAACGCTGAGAGATAATACTGAATTCTGGGCGAAGAGACTAGAACGGGGACAGACTTGTGTGTGAAGCAATATCCATTACCTTGGAGGTGTAAAAGGCATTGAGAACGGTTTTCATCGGTCGAAACTTAAATATTAGTTTTTCACACACAAAAGACCCCCACATATAAATCTGGAAAGCAGAAATCATAAGTAATTAATTTAAACATTAAGAAGCTTCCTTCTTATGATTCAATCTCAGTGTAGTTTACATGCAGGCTACAGATAGCGTATTGACAAATCTGATAGTAAATACATGTCAGGTATAAATAGTTTATGTACTGTACTGGTCAGTGCTGAAATAATTTTTTTTAGGCCCAGGCCCAGGGCTGCTGGCTTAAAGTCACTAGCCCTGACTGAAATTCCACAAGCCCAGACAGTTCATACCTGTCAGCTCTCAAGCCGGGAGAAAAACCTCCCGATTTTTGGGGTATTTCCACATCTACCTCCCGATCTCGTACTATCTCCCGAGTTTTCGCAGAGAACTCCCTATTATTACATTATGTCTGCCAATTTTCATTTCTCAGAAGAAAAAAACAAAACATACATAAATAGATAAAACGTATACAATCCACAGATGCCGTATTCTATTTTATCACTTGTGACTATTGTAGTGACGAAATAATAAATATCACAAGAGTTTTTTCTTCAGTAAATAGAATGTTAAGATTAAACATTATTCACGTAAATTTCAGATTTTTTAAAACACTACAACATAATTGTAGCAATAAAAACATTAAAAAATATAAAATTGTCACCAATTAGCTTAAATCCCATGAATGATCACTGTGAATGTTGCCTCCTTTTTTCTGCAAACAAAATCAATCTCCATTACTAACAAAAAAAAACTCGACCAGTTCACGCCTGACATTCCTCTATCGTACATGTAAAGTTTAATTACCATGATTAAATTAAAAGAAGGAATACAAGAAAATATGCCACGCAGTATATGTGCCCCCAAAGAACTAATTCAGAATAAATATATTATTCAGTAAACAGTGTTACACGCCTTAAGACTTAAACGTAAGGAAATAAGGTGGGATTTAAATGTGGGAAAAACAGATTTTAATTGTTAAAATGAAGTTCAAGGCCTCGCAAGTTATAATAAAATAGGGCAACGTTTATTTGCCAATCAATGCTGATGTTTACATATACATATTGTAGAACATGGTTTCTTTAAAGTATGTCCGAAGGGCAGTCCTTTTCACAAGATACATAAATTGATGAGGATTAACTGTTAATTAGTCACACTTGCCTTATGCTTGTGCACTCAAGTATACCTTATTTGACATTCCTCTTATGAGAAAACAGACACACCTATGAAATTGTTTAGGTGGGATACTACAATTTTGTAACTGGTCTCACACAAAGTTTTAAACTTATATGCAACCTCAAGTAAATTTGTAGGAAATCAAATCAGAGATATGGCCATATGAGCTATGGCTGGTCAATGTGTTTTTGTTGCGATTGATCTAGACCATTAAGGGATTCCTGTAAAACAGAGTACTGCGACCTGAGATAGATATCAAACTATCGCTGATATGCAAATGCTGTTTCACTTTTAGGTTGAGCTGGTAGGTTTGTGTTGTGTAAGACTTTACAAAAGTGAGATGAATATCTATAATTTTCCTACTCAAAATCATCTTTCAACAGGTTTCCCTATATTTAGTGTTGATTCAGACTACCATGAGTCTACGAAGGAAAATACCCACTATGTTTGTTTCAAAGCTTCTCGTCTGCTAACTAAAGCATGCATTTGAGATCAAAGTTTGCATTTGGAAATATCTCTTATAGGGTACAAATTACCAATTTCCCATTCTAATGGAATAAAATGTAATAAAGTAGATACATCGCTTATTGGTCATTTCATGTAAATCAGTCAAGGACTTCCACCGTTAATATTTTTTATTTCGGTTTATATTTAAAATTTGGGTTAATTATTGGTGTGCTACTTTAAATGGGAGGGATGGTGATAGGATAGTAACTATTTCAAATGGAAATAAATCTACTCAGATGGATTATAGTTTTGGTTAGAAAGTGTGATCGTAATTTGTACAATTTTTTCCCAAGATCGTTATAAGTGTTCTGATGCAATGCATCTTTCAAAGGCAACAGTGAAAGGGGTTTATATAAAATTTCATTATTAGTTCATCGTGACCTTTATATATATCTTGCAATTACATTTGCAATCTGACCTGATTATCGGTCACTAGTTATTCAGTATTTAGCCACCCTTGTACGCTTCTTACATGCCTTTTGTGGCAAAATATAGCATTTGTTGCGGATTTTTGTAGAAACCTCGTAATAGTTAGCAAAATTATTTCAAAAGTTTTACGTTGGTATATCTACATTTGTGATGAATCACGTCCATCCCTGCATCCATCCGTCTTTTTGTAACGTAACATTCATCTCTACACCAACTGAGGGAATATGACCATTTTCGGTAATATGTCTCAGTATAATAAGTACATGATACCAAGTATTTTTTATCTGGAATTCATCCATATAGTCAAGTGTGTGTGTGTGTGTGTGTGTGTGTGTGTGTGTGTGTAGATGACGTGTATGTTACAGAGCGAATATTTTAAGTGGTTTTCACTTTTAGTGTGCTCTTTATATACACCCGCCACTGTTATCAGATGCGTCCCTATGTCCATGTGTCCGGCCGTCCATCCGTTTGTCGGCTTTGTTTGTAACATGAACCCTGGCAATACCAATTCAGAACAGGTGATCATAGTTATGAGTTTTTGTTTGTTTGAGGATACAGAGATTACAATCAAGTTTTTTAAAATCCTAGCTGTCCCCCTCCCCCCAGCAAAAGCCTGCCGTCCTCTCCCATTGCAAAAGAAAGCATCACAGAAGCAAACAAAACCCCAAAAGAAACAGTGCTAGTAATGTGTTGTGACACAGAAACACGACATCCTATGTCTAGAGGACTAAAACACGTCCCATGTCTAGGGGACTGAAACACGTCCCATGTCTAGAGGGACTGAAATACGTCCCATGTCTAGGGGACTGAAGCACGTCCTATGTCTAGGGGACTGAAACACGTCCCATGTCTAGAGGGACTGAAACACGTCCCATGTCTAGGGGACTGAAACACGTCCAATGTCTAGGGGACTGAAACACGTCCCATGTCTAGGGGTCTAGAACACGTCCCATGTCTAGGGGTCTAGAACGCGTCCCATGTCTAGGGGACTGAAACACGTCCCATGTCTAGGGGTCTAGAAGACGTCCCATGTCTAGGGGACTGAAACACGTCCCATGTCTAAGGGACTGAAACACGTCCCATATCTAGGGGACTGAAACACATCCCATGTCGAGGGGACTGAAACACGTCCCATGTCTAGGGGGACTGAAATATATATGATCACCTAATACAGACTTACAGTTATAAAAGGATTTCTTCAATATTTTGATTGCGAATAATCCCAGCTAATTCCATTGTATGTGCTATTTGGGGCATCGTCGTATATAAAGAGATAGTTTCATGTCTTGATTGATTCTGAGGCAGGTGATTTATAGGACAAAAGGTAGGATATTGGGAATGTCTGCGACGGCATTGGTTTCTGCGTTAATGCAGGATTTATGTCCAACAAAGATGCGGAACAATCCATACAAATTTTGCAAGCATCTATGAAGTGTTGAAAATCCACCGATCAGTATGTGGAAAATTAGACTGCTTCCCCTTATGAAATATTTCGTACATAGATGACGTTGAACAATTTGGATAGAGGTGGCTGCTAGAAATTCCCTTGTTTCTGGAATGTATTATATGTTGTGAGAGATGCAGACATCTGTCTGCCAGAAATCGATTTCTCATGTGACTGTCATTGTCTCATTTACGGATATAAGATTTTATAAACGAGCTGCGCCACAGTGTGCAATTGACTTGTAATAATGAGCCGCCTGTATTGGTTACAACGGACCAACACCGTCATAATGTTATGGTTGCTATAGATACAGCTCCTTGAATGTTTCTTCCTCCATGACAAATTAAACGACACGTGTTTGGAGAAATTCAACATTTAAAGCCTAGCTGTTAAACGTACCTTCTATAGATTGCGCTTTACTACATGTTCTATATCATTGCCATCCACAGAGCTATATTGGTCCTAAAAGAAAAGTTATCGGTAAAATCGAAATGACATCACCAGATTCAGGTTAATACATAGTTGAAGAAAGCTGTTTTCTGATTTTGCCCGGAAGGTATGCTTCCAGTTTAAGCAATGTATTGATTGGTTATCATTGTGTGTGAGGAATATATTGATTGGGTTTCATTGTATGTAAGCAATATATTGATTGGGTATTATTGTGTGTAAGCAATGTATTGATTGAGTATTGTTGTATGTAAGCAATGTATTGATTGGGTATCATTTTATGTGAGGAATATATTGATTGGGTGTCATTGTATGTAAGCAATATATTGATTGGGTATTATTGTGTGTAAGCAATGTATTGAATGAGTATTATTGTGTGTAAGCATTGCATTGATTGGGTATCATTTTATGTGAGGACTATATTGATTGGGTTTCATTGTATGTAAGCAATATATTGATTGGGTATCATTGTGTGTAAGCAATGTATTGATTGGATATCATAGTATGTAAGCAACGTATTGATTGGGTATTATTGTGTGTAAGCAATGTATTGATTGGGTATTATTGTATGTAAGCAATGTAATGATTTGGTATTATTGTATGTAAGCAATGTATTGATTGGGCATTATTGTGTGTAAGCAATGTATTGACTGGGTATTATTGTATGTAAGCAATGTATTTATTGAGTATTATTGTATGTAAGCAATGTACTGATTAAGTATTATTGTATGTAAGCAATGTATTGATTGGGTATTATTGTATGTAAGCAATGTAATGATTGAGTATCATTTTATGTGAGGACTATATTGATTGGGTTTCATTGTATGTAAGCAATATATAAGATTGGGTATCATTGTATGTAAGCAATGTATTGATTGGGTATCATTGTATGTAAGCAATGTATTGATTGGGTATCATTTTATGTGAGGACTATATTGATTGGGTTTCATTGTATGTAAGCAATATATTGATTGGGTATCATTGTATGTAAGCAATGTATTGATTGGGTATCATTGTATGTAAGCAATGTATTGATTGGGTATTATTGTATCTAAGCAATGTATTAAATGATTATTATTGCATGTAAACAATGTAATGATTGAGTATTTATTTTATTGCATGTAAACAATGTAATGATTGGGTATCATTGTGTGTAAGCAATGTATTTATTGAGTATTATTGTATGTAAGCAATGTACTGATTGAGTATTATTGTATGTAAGCAATGTATTGATTGGGTATTATTGTATGTAAGCAATGTAATGATTGAGTGTTTATTTTATTGTATGTAAGCAATGCATTGATTGGGTATCATTGTATGTAAGTAATGTATTGACTGGGTATTATTGTATGTAAGCAATGTATTTATTGAGTATTATTGTATGTAAGCAATGTACTGATTGAGTATTATTGTATGTAAGCAATGTATTGATTGGGTATTATTGTATGTAAGCAATGTAATGATTGAGTATTTATTTTATTGTATGTAAGCAATGCATTGATTGGGTATCATTGTATGTAAGTAATGTATTGATTTGGTATTATTGTAACTAAGCAATGTATTTATTGGGTATCATTGTGTGTAAGCAATGTATTGATTGGATATAATTGTATGTAAATAATGTATTAATTGGGCATTATTGTGTGTAAGCAATATATTGACTGGGTATCATTGTGTGTAAGCAATGTATTGATTGTGTATTATTATGTGTAAGCAATATATTGATTGGGTATTATTGTATGTAAGTAATGTATTGATTGGGTATAATTGTGCGTAAGCAATGTATTGATTGTGTATTATTATGTGTAAGCAATATATTGATTTGGTATTATTGTGCGTAAGCAATGTTTTGATTGGCTATCATTGTATGTAAGTAATGTATTGATTGGGTATTATTGTATGTAAGCAATGTATTGATCGTTTATTATTCTTTGCAATAAAAACAGTAAACTATTGATAAAACACACCTAGAAACAAAACTTTCTATAAACTATAAAATGACATTTCTGGGTTCCGTGCCTTAGCGATATTCTTCTTGAATATAATTGTGGGGTTGGTGGGTTTCGGGGTGGTTTTTGTTGTCGTTGCTTTTTTTTTTATAAATGACAGTTTCCAGATTCCTTCTCCTTTTTCTTGTTATTACACGCTAACTATGACACATCTGATAGTTGTTGTGGGCCAATATAACTGGTGCAGGAGGAACCCGTTAAAACCCCGGTAAGAACCACCGTGTTACGATTTGGTTATTGTAGAACATAAAACATTTAGGATGCGGATAATTCTTGTTACATCCAAGTGGTGAATTTTAGGGTTTCGTTTTTTTTTTTTTTTTATTTTGTTCTTGTCTTCATTGTTGCTATGGCTGTGCCAGTGATTTTTCTAGTTGTAAAATAGGCAGTAACGCTCCCCTTTCACCGCTCAGATAAACAAAAATTGGGATGGGTGTGTTGACAGATAATTGTGACTGAAATTTACATTGGGCTACAGTGCAACACTCTCTCACTATACTACCATTCATTATAACACAGTTCCTCTTCACTCTAAGGAGTTATACTATACGGTTCTCGTGGATTGCTTTATAATGAGAGAGTAATTTAGAATAGCTAGTTACACTTCAGCTTGATTTCACTTCTTCCTGTACTGCATTAGGCTCTGTTTGCTGTCTATTGTAAGTTCGTGATTTGAAATTAATCAGTACGTATACACATAATAGTTGAATTTTACGGACAATTTAAATTAAATAGTCCGTAGTCCTTAGATGTAGAACATATTTAGAAACAATCCAGACCTGTTAAACGAAGATAGATTATCTGGTAATTTGATATAAAACAATCAACTAGGGTCTCTGATACTGACTGTCAATTAATCTAATTCAAAAATCGTTAAAGCACGAACTTATTTGCATTTATAAATAAAGACAAGTATTTTGCTTTTTACAAATTAAAGATATATTATTTCTCTCTCTCTCTCTCTCTCTCTCTCTCTCTCTCTCTCTCACACACACACACACACACACAGACACATATACATGCACACACACAATAAACATGCACATGCGAGAAAACGAGGACGAAGTTTAAGAAGGTAGACTTTTCCTTTTCATTTCCCTTTTGTTCTTTTGTTTGTTGCTTATATGCACTTGTTTCAAAGAACACACAGGCAAGTAGTATATGGGGATACTTTGGCATCTATGGAAATCCCAGTCAAAGAGGTCGTGGGGCACTTTGGAGTCAAGGGGAATTTAACATGGGGAAATTTAACGTGGAGTGAATGAGAATTGAACATAGCGACAAGGGATTTGGCTACTTTAGCGTCAATGGGACATTAACGATAAAAATGGGTATATCACAATTTGGGTCAATGGGAATTTAATATAGGAATGTCACCTGGAGGTCAATGGGAATTGAACATTGGTGGCGTCATGGGGTTTATAGGGTCAAAATTATTTACAGGGTGAAATGTATTTGTAGGGAGAAAGGGTTGATAGGAACAAAATAGACACATTGAAACAAACAAATACACATTCAAATCCACAGAAAAGGGAACTTAGATGTTCCAAAGAAAGACCCATAGATAGAATAGAAACTCCAATAAGAAAAGTCTATTGTATGGGTACAAAACACTTATTCAATTATATTCGTGGGCTTTCTGGCCAGTGATAGGGTCTAAGCACTATTCATTTAATAAATAAACATTTGGACATGAAACAAACCTATCTACGAGGTATTTATTTCTTGCTTCTAGTAAACTTATTTTTAAAATTGAAGTCATTCCTTCAAAAATCACTGCATATACAACTTATTTAGATTTCGTAAAATAATGCATTTTCTTTCACGCTACATTAAATGTTCATTTTTAAGAAAATGCTAAAACAAGTAACAAACAATCAAATAGGACAAAGTTCATGTTTCTCTCTATATCCGTCATACACGTTCTTTAAAATCTGGTCCGCTACCGCTTGTGCCCCAGCGTAGATGTTTCCCATCACATATTCCCTTTCATTCGTAAATCTGCTGTTATATCCATAGCGTTAGGTACACTTATTGGTAAGCAGATCAAGTGTAGTCATTGTTATCTTCCCATGGAGGTACAACGTATGCCATATGAATGGTCACTTTTACATACGTGATATCAAATTTTTTCTCTCATCCTCTGCACGTCTTCAATAAAAAGTTTGGTAGAAATTATTTCTGCAGGTGTACTAAACCCGAGACATACAGGAGAGTTCAAACTGTCGTGATACATAGATAGCCTCAAATGACATCGCTCTTTGACTTGGCACTGACGTTTGAGTTCCCATAACAGTGAGTCAAAAAAGTCCGTAATGAAACCTGCTGCTTCCGCGGCTGAAATGTCAGACGCGAAGTCTTTACACTTCACCGTGTAGGTGTAAGTTGTCGTCCTAAATTTTCGCGAAATCTTCATCTGAGTCATTTGGATACTAAAATACTCATTTAGGTCTACTGAATACTTTTATTTCTTGGAAGCACTTTGCTGTGACGGTATGGTGGTGGTGAAAGAGGCCAATTATGTTTGTTCTTTCTCTTTTTTCATCCGCTTAGAGTGATTCATCTTTCACGTCGCTTGTCCTCACAATGAAGTGTCGTTCCTAGAAGTCGTCCCATATTTGTACTTGGTGATATCAGCGTGCCCATAAGGTAAAGTCTTGTAGTCGGGAAGTTGCACTGGTTGCACATATTTTCCCCGGGCGTTATTAAATAAACAACTAAGATGTGGTACTACATTGGTGATGTGATCGTGAGGCACAAAATCGCATGAGTTTCTCATTGGACTTGAGTCTCTCAGTCGATTCTTGCTGTGTTAAAGTAATCCTTCTTGTTGGTGGCTTTCGTCTTGGAACCATTTTTGTATACCAGTGTGTCCGTAAGGTAAAGTGAAGTGGTTGGGAAGTTGCACTCGCGTCTGGTATACGATGTGATACACTTTTTCCAAAAGTCGAATGACGATTTGGTGTGTGGGGAAATGTACAATCTTGTGAGGTTCGTATGTGGTTACTTTAATGTTTTCATTCTGTCCAGACTGCAAGGCTTCTTTCAGTACGCCAAAGTTCACCACTTGACTGGTTTGATGATTTATAGTAAATTCTTTCACTTTACACTTGGTGTACACTTTTCCTTGTTGGTCCCGGTATTCGCAGCCATACTGTTTAGGACCGTCAGTAGCAAACCTTAGAATCTTGTCGTCGGGGCTCCTAAACCATCTCCTTCAATGTCAGGTTGACGTTGACTCAGACGATCGATGCAGATGCAACTGTCCGTGTCAAAATACAGGACACGATCTCCTAACAGTTCTAAAGCTTCGTACAATTTTAAACGAGCATAAGCTGTCACGTAAGCCGCAATGATGACATTTCCAAATTCGTCGGCTTCTACAAAGTCCACCTCTTCTTCTTAATTTACTAAGATCAAGTCCTGACGAAGGACGTCCACATATTTCATGTACTTTTTTTGTCGTGAATCATCTGAAAGTAACAGGAAGGATCTGTCAAATACTCCGTCTTGGGTAAACACGGTCCTTGTGCCATCTTGCCCCACAAGCAATTTAACATCACTTTGGCAAACGATCGCTTTCCTTCGTTTTTCTCCACGTGGTCTAAAGGGATGCCTTCCTGCTCCCAGTATTTGTCTCTGAATTTCTTTAGGTCTTCGAGAGGGTGGCCACTGGCGTCTTGTTCCTGTTTAAAAAAGGCATCCACGTAGTCCGCGAAAACGTCTTTCTGAGTCTGGTCGTCCTTGTGATATTTTTATGTCTTGGGAAAGTGGCAAAGTTCGTACAGTTGGCATCCCAGGTCCAGAGCTTTAAACAATTCCACGCTGACCCACGTTCCAGTCCAGGCTTCTTCTTTCTGGATGTGCTGACAAGGTCGGCCTTGGTTGCACGTTTCAGCACAAGAACGGCACAAGGGAAACATCGGTTTCCTTGGCAATGGTAAGGTAAAACGAGAAGGAACAAGTCCGTAGCATGCAAGACTTTACAGTTAATCAATCCTTCGTATTGTCGAATGTTCTCCAGGTTGATGTGTTACGTCAGCAATTGCGGATGCCCTGCGGAAAAAGTGACAATATTTACACACGTATAGATACAACGAACACACGTCCAAGTATTTGATTTCTTCTCTTTTCTCCTCGTCGACGTGGTGCAGCAAACAGGTGGCATTCGTCCGTCCTCCGTACATGCTGTCCCGTGGGTTCAGAGGGTCCACAAACTTGTAACTTTCTACGATACGTTTAAACTTGGGATCAGTTTTCAAACGGTGATCTTACTCGTGTTCCCACATTTCCACTATTTGGTATCCTTACTCTTCTAATTTTAATTGCCGCTAACAAGTGGCCTTGTACAGGTCTTCCATGGTACGTTGTAAAAACTGTTTTGTTGTGTCATGGAGAGGGTAGCAGATGGGACATTCGTGAATTAAGCAACCGTTAAACTCGTATACGATATTGGGGTTTCTTAAGTCACAGCCATCCACCGAATACCTTCCGATGGTCTTTTCGACTCCTCCGTTGCGGGCATGTTGGATCCATTTGTCTTTTCTCAAAGCACAAGTAATGTAGCCTGCGTAAGGCTTTGACCGAGTATTGACGTTTGACAAAGTTCGTAGTTTGATGGCTTATGACAGCTAGAATGTTGTATTAAATCGTTAGCGGTATACTAAGGAAAACCCTTTAGCAATGGTGCAGGCTGCTGTCAAAGGATCGATCCCTCCGTGTTCCATGAACAATTCTCGAAATTTCCACGTAGGAACGACAATATTTATTTCTTGCTGAAAGTGGAAGGGATCCGACGCGTTAGTCTGGTACCAAGAGTAGAAAGCTTCTCTTTGTTCGGAGCGTATGTTGTCGGGGTCGTAGTAGTAAGCCTCAGGCAAATGGAGCAGAACGACGTGTTGATTGGCTTTGATTTTGAAAACGTGCGGAAATATAGCCTTTGGCCATTTCTGTCATTCCAAACGTTTTAGGCATTCGGCTCAGTGGCATGTCCAAGTAACTCATCGAATTGTTAATCTGCAATTGTTCCACTTGCATGAACATGATTTAGGCTCCTTTCAAAGTGACTTTATCAAGTTCGGTACTTTGCTCCGTATAGTATCTGAGAAAAAACTGTCTATCGTATACCAAGAAGTTGTGCTGCATTACCGTGGCATGGCGGTGACGATTTACATAACATTCGATGTCATCTGGACTCCACGTCTCGTCGATGGGATCTAAGATCCATTGGGCGAAATCAGCCAGCGTATTTGGTTCCGGAAAGATTTTTTTTCACGTCCTCCAGGAATGTTTCTACAGTGAGGGCAATGACTAAAGATAGGCTCTTGTATGCACTTCTCCCACGCACGATGAGCCACGCAGAAATTAGGAATTTGAATGCTGGTCTCTTCGTGCAATCGAAATCGTAAAAGATTAAATTGCCTTTCTTCTGGCCGTCTGACTCTTGTTGTGCTTGGTAGTATTCATGTTCCAAGTCCACGATTTGGCGACAAATGTGACATCGTTTCATTCCTCGACAAACGGGGAATTGGCACTATTGGCACGTCTGCCTTGTCCAAATGTAGGGCACCATTTCAGGAGCTGGCAAGTACTTTTCTGCTGTGAACCTTGCGTCTTCAGATGTAGTTGGTAACAGGATGGACTGACAAAAGACAGCTGACAAGCAGGGCAACGCACTCGTTCTTGCCTTTCATGAATACAGGGTTTAGAGGTCACTCACCCTCACATTTCGATCCACCATGCTTTGTTGCTCTCGATTGTTACAGCTATAGTTACATTTCTCACAGTGATAACCGTATCCCAGGAATGCAGTGATACTGATGATGGTATCGAAATGTTCATCTTGATGATAGAGGTGAATGTATTTTCCGTCTTTCAAATGTCTGCCTCGAAACAACAGAGGTCCACACACTTCTTAATGGTGCACTTTCAAGGAGTAGCGTGGAGCTAAAACGTCTTGCAATGTTTACATTTTAGGAATGCCACAGGGTGTGTCTTTGGACAGGCCAGCTTGTTGTAACAGGAGTTCTGCTCCTGTTTGTTGTTTGGTTCGGTCCGATTGTTGACTAGTTTTCCAGGCTCTTTACCATTCTACCGTGTCGTTCTTGTCGGCATACGTTCGTCCAACGACGATGGAACGGGCTAAGCACATCTTGTCTTGAGGGTTGTTAATTTGGACGAGACTCATTTTGGTGCTGCGAAGGTCGCCCATCAATAACACTTCTTTGTGTCCTGTCCAATGGGGAAGAGACAAGTGGATCATGAACAGTGTCACTTTTCCATCGGTGATGTGACACCTGTCGTTGGATTGTTGTACGTGTTGAATATTCTCGATGACTTTGTAATGTGTAAATTTTGATGGGCTACTAAACTCGATCCAAACTGGATACTTCAAACTGAATGGAAAGTCTCAAGTGATTGTCTTCTTTGGCTCCATATTGTCGTGTCAATGTGGTTAACAAATAATCCCATACATCGGTGATGAATTCTTCTGCTTTCTTCAGCGATACGTCGGGCTTGAAATATTTAAGCTTCACAGTGTATGTGTAAGCCGTAGTTCTAAATGTTATAGAAGGGCGCTTTTCCGTCTCTCGACTGTGTTAATACTTCTCAGGGGATACCAGTGGCCTTTGTTGTGGAGTAGGTTCTCTCTATCTGGTCGCAGACGTGGAAGGTGTTGGTTCAGGTTTGTTCATGTCTTCGATTTGAGCGAACATTTCTTTTCATGTGTGAGGCGATACGTCACGTCGATGCCTCTTGCGTTCTTCTTCTCTCTGACTGAAATCGTGCGATAGTTTCATCTTGATTGCTGATTCAGAAATGATTTAACCAAGTTCGTTCTCTCCATATTCTCTCTTCCCCTTGTTGTCACAATGACTTGGCATGTTTCACAAGGACAAGTGAAAGCCAAACATATTGGAACCCAACGACAGCGGTGCGTCTTAAACACCTCATGCATCTTGACGACCCTTAGATTCAAACCCTACCACAAAAGAAAAAAGTTGCAAGAAAAAAAATACGGACAGTTGGTGTCCTCAAGAGAGCTAGAGACGGCATTGTGCTCTTAGGACACGTACGTGCTCCAGAAAAACAACCCAACTCGACAACTTTGTCTCCTTCTCTCAGTCACTTCTACTTTGTCGCTGACCACGATGTCTACCAACCCTGTTTTAACACAAGTTTTTCTTAATTTGATATTTTAAAGAATACTAAACTCATTTTTAAAAGAACTACCCTTTCTCGATAGCAGCGACGGCGTGTCCTCCTGCTATTGCCACTGTTGGCAATCACTAATCAAGACCACCGTAGTCAATCTGGCCCCTGTGGCGATAAAAGGTGCAAAACCTGTCAACATATGATAGAGAGCAGGGCATTTTCTAGGACATTAAACGTACATGGTCCAAACAAAACGTGCAAAACAGAGAATGTCATTTATCTCATCACATTTAAGATCTGTAGCCTTCAGTATGTCAGAGAAACTGAAAAGCTACAGAAAAGGATCACCTTTCATAGATGTGATTGGATGACAAAGAAGCTGTACAGAAGCCAGGTCTCAGAACGCTTATCCAGCCCTGGCCACAGTTTCAGTAATATAACACTTATTGTAATTTTTCACAACCCAAACTGGAGTCCCAAAACTAGGAAAGAAAAGGAATCACAGCCTCAGAACATTGAAACCAAGCGATTTAAACCAAGAAGACTAGAAAAAGACAACCATGCACAAGTAAAATTATCTTTTACAGCCGAAACATTTTCTTTCAAATAATTCTCTAAATTTGCTTAATAGAGTATGACTATTTTAACAATGAAATATCCGGGATATAAATTGTGCTTACATAAATTTACATAAAATAACGGATGTCGTTACGGCTCACCATTTTTTAGGTCAATACAGATATTTTCCAGTATCAGCAACAATTTGAAATAAATTAGTTGAAACAATATATATATATATATATATATATATATATATATATATATATATATATATATATATATATATATATATAGAGAGAGAGAGAGAGAGAGAGAGAGAGAGAGAGAGAGGGAGAGAGATGTATTTGTATATATATATATATATATATATATATATATATATATATATATATATATATATATATATATATATATATATATATATATATTGACCTAGAAATCCATGTGCCATAACGACATCTGTTGTGTTATGAAAATTGACAATGTACTTAACACCTGATGTAAATTTGGGCTGATGTGTGTGTGTGTGTGTGTGTGTGTGTTTGTGTGTGATTTGAATTTTTAACGTAGTTTTAACAATTGTTCAGTCATATCGCTACGATGTCTGCAGTGTGACAGTTCTTGTGACGTCTAGCACTGAGGCATCATGCCGCTGACATGTAGCATAATGTCCCACCCAGTCACATTATCCTGACACCAGGCCGACCAGTCCTAACACTAACCTCTTAATGCTGAGCGCCAAGCGACGCAGCTGTTAGTACCATTTTTGTAAGTCTTTGATATGACTCGGCCTGGGTTCGAACCCACAACCTCCCTAACTAGGCCACCGGAAGTCTTTAGGATGGTGTGACTTTGGTTCTATTTCAAAACTGCTTACATTTCTATGCCCTACATAATATATATGTATATTATGAACCTATTAGTTTAGAGTTCCCTCCAAAAATAAAATCAATTCCATAGAACATTCTTGCATTATCTAAATACATTTTTATTTTAGTTTCGAATATCTTTGTATATTGTGAATAGTTTCTTAGTGCTCACATGCTTGTAATTACTACGAATTTAGGCTTGCCAATAGTTATGCTTATGATGAAAAGTGCCTATTTAACAAAACAATTTGCCATGCCTACATTTTGCCTACATATCCAGTAATGTATCTATCTACATACTTAGTTACCTACATAAGTAGCAAGGTATATACATACAAACATGCATGCGTCAAAAAGCGTGTCACTGTGATCCATACTTAGGTGGTTGGCTCAATACTGTTTATTCATGTTCATTCTGTCTGGTTTCTAATACTTACATACATTTATCACATATCGCCACAATATTTACAGCGTGAGTGTATCTTTGGGTGAGAGATGTCGGACCTTAAAGTCGGGTTACCCTGATCCTCTTGTTTAAGGTACTGTTTAAAACGCATAACTTAATACATTGTCTGTAGGTTGCATTTAGTATGACTTCGCCTGTTGCTATAAAACTGGCAGTGTGACTGAATGTCTATTCCCATGTAACAATCATACGTAGAAGTTATGAGAAACAAAGTACCCTACCACTAATTGCCCGTACCACAGTTGCGGAAGCAATATCTAAAAATTCGACAAAGGCAGAGATCGTAGTCTCACCTAATCCATATGTGGATATGGTGTAAATAGAAAGCGACAGTTATCTCTGTGAGCGACGTGATGCTCGCGCGTGCAAGTACGTGCGCAGCGCGCGGGTAACAATACTTGGCGCAAATTAAATACCATTTCTTCAATATTGCAAAAACTCATTGTTCTTAAATTATGCAACAGAAAAGAGCAAAGAACCAGCAAGTTTTGTAAAATTCAACTAATAATTTATTTAGCTATAGTACGAAGTGGAGACTAAAAACTTAAATTCCACATAGTCTTTAAATTTCCATCACAAATCCAAAATTGTTGTTGCTGTGGTGAGGTTTAACGCCATTTTCTGCACAAGACTGGCTATACATGGCGGCCAGTATAAACGGTGGAGGAAAAACCTGGGAAAACACCGGAAAGAACCACCGACCCACGAGAATCTACTCGCAAGCTTCTCAGATACCCACATGGCCGAACCCGAGACTCGAAGCCACGCAGTCAGAGGTGAGATGTTAGTGATCCATAACAGAGATCGCTTTAGACCACTCTACCACTCTGCCCCCCCCAAAAAAAAAAAAAAAATTGTTGTATTGTGAATGAAGCCCAGAAAGCAAGTATTAAAAGGATGACATTGATACCTCTTGGCTGATCAATACCATGAGCAAAAGTGTCCTCATCAAACGACTGACCAACAAATGAGTACAAAAAAGGAATAAATTCCTATTCAGCATCATTCGCAAGAACTGTTTTGGTCATAGCTCTAGCAATTGCACAATACTGGTATAAATCAGGGATTTTACTAATTTTGGACTAATGAAACATAACGATTATATATATATATATATATATATATATATATATATATATATATATATATATATATATATATATATATATATATATATATATATATATATATATATATATAACTTTATCATTAAATATTGTGGGCGTAACATTAAAAAAGTGCAATTATTCAGTAATGGCGGAAACTTCATTGAGTGTTTTTCTCTACACTAGTCATTTGAAAAGAATCGATTCTTCACACAGCAACGATCACCCCCCCCCCCAATCTCCCAAGAGAGAGAGAGAGAGAGAGAGAGAGAGTAATCAAGGGGCTGCGGCTTCGATAATGCCCAGGCCAAACTGGTTCGATTGCCTGTGTGTATCCTTGCAAACGTAGCTCGGGGATATATGGCCAATACTGTGGCATTCGACTTGCATTGAACGAGTATACGATGTTCCCATTGGCGATGCATCAAATTACACATGATTCTAAAGACCTACCCAGCCCACCCTCATCCCCGATCGTCCTTGAGAAATAAAGTCGTTTATACTTACTTGCATTCAAACACTATCGAATAAAGATATAACATAAATTTAATTATGTTGACTTTATAATACCTGCCACACCCCAGTCCCGGAAAAGGACCACATTAAATGTTATTACTGTATAAATATGCATTTAATTTACATAAATATCGTCTTTGGATAAACTCAGAGCTATGTTGTACACATATTTATTTGCGATTATCGTCGTTGGAACGACTTTATTTTCCCATTTAGGAAATATATCTGCACTTATGTTTGTTATTCAAACCTGTATGTCCATATTTCAATCCATTTCTGCTTACCAAGGTTAGACAAACATTCGTGCTACAATGCAGAATTAAGCAAAAAAAGCTAACCAAAATCTTTACAAGAAAACCCACAATCATTAAAATATGTTGTTTTTTGATGTGTTTCTACTCTTTTGACTTAAACTAAGCAACATAAAAAAGTAGAAACCATCAAGTTTACTATAATTTAACAAATATTTTTTCCCCTCGAATACAAAGTGAAAAGTTAAAACAGAACTTACATTATTATGAATTAAATCCCAAATAGTCCTAAAAGTTCTGTTACAAGTCCAAAAGTATAGCGAATTCCGAACGAATTCCAGTGGTGTTCCGAATGTATTCCAATTTTGAATGTGCTGATATGCCAATTACCAAATTCCAATTTTGAATGTGCTGATATGACAATTACCTGGAGTATTGTTGATGTTCTAACAGTCTTGATGTATCACAATGATATAACCCAAAATTACCTTGAATTGATTCATTATAATCACAAAATAGTGATTTAGTCCGAAAAGTCAAATAGCACTTTGCACTTACAAAGAATAATTAAAATAAATAAATCCCCTCAAATATTTACTGCAACACATCTACATTTCATTACTCTTAATACTGATGTTAACAGATCAGTAAGTAATTCTGAAGTAAACAGAACTTATATAACATAAAAAGCTCAGACAAAATAACAGAATCAGGATGAGGGCCATTCCCATCCAAATCACAAACAACTTACTTCCAGAACATTCTTAGTTTCTAGGCACCACTAGACTTTCAGCTAATCATTTGTAAACATTATGTAATTTCAAGTAATACTGATCTTAAATATAATCTAAATCATAGACAAGCATGATTTTGTATAATATGTTGTTTTCAAAAATAAACATTTGTCTGGCAGGCCTCTACTTTCAACTCCTGACCAAGGTCAAACTCACAGCACAATAAAGATACACGTTGCACCTATTCTCATAAATAAAAAGAGATTTTTACAGTAATGCTTTCTTTTACATATTAGTCAAATATACATATGATAATATAATAATTAAAATTATATAGGAAGAATGTCCCAAAATAAAGCACTATTGTACTTCCATACACGTGAAATTGCATCTGGAACTAGCCTACTATTTCCTTGATGGGCCTTATGTCAATGCTATATTCCTGCTACAAAGCCGTGATTTTTGTTTTTTATTTTGGTAATGAAAGTAAGGGGATGTGATCACTGAATAGAATAATCGGAGAATGAGCTGAAATAATATACACTTAAATTGCTGCAACGCTAATATCAAAGCCGAACAGTCTTGATGTATCACAATGATATAATCCAAAATGTCCTTGAATTAATTCATTATAAACCAAACAATCTCGAGTGTGGATAATTATCTGGTGTTTGTTTCATTTTTTTCTATAGAAAAATAGGACACTGGATAACTAGGACACTGGATGATCCACACCACCTTTCTCTTCTTAAACCACCAACCCCTACATCACTTGCATCAACATACATTTTAAATAATTAACTGAAATCCAGAGCTGAAAGAACTGGCGCACTCCTAAGCATGGCCTTTAATTTAACAAAAGCCTCCTGACATTTGGCAGACTAATGAAAATTTTTTTTTAATAACTGAACAAATTGCTCAGGGGTTCAACAATAATCGAAATATTGAAGCAGAATTTCCGATAATATCCAGCCATGCCCCAAAATCGCATCAGCTGCTTTTTGCTGATATGTACAGGGAATTCAGAGATAGCTTTAACCTTAACTTATATAGGTCTAACCTGATCGAATCCCACAATGAGTTAAAAATGTAACACAAGCATGGCAAAACTCAGTTTTGCCTAAATTGTCAAATCGGCATCACCGAGTCGATCAAATAATTTGTGAATGCTTTCCAAGTGATGGTTCCATGAATCGTTGTTTATTATGACATAATTGATGTAAGCTTCACAGTTATTTAGAATTATCTGGAAAGTTGAAGGCGGGCCTTTCATAAATAATGGTATAACTTTATATTGATAAAGCCCATCTCGAGTTACAAATTCCGACATTTAATTTGCTCTTTCCGTGAACAGAATTTGCCAGAATCCTTTCAAGAGATACTTTGTGACATAATTTGAAGTTCCATATTTGTCAATGCAGTCATTGAATCTTGGCATTGGAAATGAATCTATTTTAGTGTTCACTTTTTTATAACCAGCATACGTACGAAAAGTATTGTCTAGTTTCGGCACCATAATACATGGTGAATTCCGGTTACGTTTTATGAAATCGTTCTCCAGCAAATACGCAACTTCTTTATTCAAATTTTCAGCCTTGGGAGGATTCGTCCAGTACGGATGCTGTTTCATAGGTATGGATTCTACTATTTCAACGTCATGGTATATTTAATTTGCTAGTGTTGGAACATCTAGTAACAAGTACTCATATTCACTTCGTAGCTGCTTTAAGTTCATTATTTTCTTGTAAATGTGAAAGATTCTTGTCCAGGTTATTCAATACTTATGAATTCCGAAAACTTGTTTAAAAAATTTCTCTACAGTCCGATTTGCATTCCATCGATCACTGCCATCTCATCTGTCTGCGTGGGTTCGAGTCCAAGGTTCGGTTAGCGTGGGTACGTGGGAAAGCCTGCCAGTAGCTTCTCGTGGGTTGGTGGTTCTTGCCTGGATTTTCCAGGGTTCTTCCTCCACCAGTTATACTGGCCACCATTTATAGCCTATCGTGTGCTGAAAAATGGCTTTAAACCCTACAACAACAACAACAACAACAACAACAATAATAAAAAGCATTCCATCGCTTAAATCATCACTTGGCGGGACAGATAAAACTAAATTGACTGAATGATTAGTATAACTATCACTATTAACATACCCCATTAACGTATTTACATGGCAAAGTTGTTTTCTGTTTCCGCCTCCAAGGCGTGTTAATCATACAATGTAAGTGATTTACTTTCTTTTCAGCTGTTTAACGACTAAACTACTTAGCCTGAGGAGGGTTTTGATGTATGGGCAAGAGTGTCAGAACTCTCTCCTTAGGCTGAAAGCTAATTTCCTTTGTATTCCTGTCGTAGCTTAATTTCATTTTGAGTGGAATGAAGATTAGTTATTGCTACTTCGCAAGCCTTTGACAACTTATATTTTAAGTCAGACATATACTCAAGAAGATTAATTTCTGAATCTTCTGGAGTTTCGGAAACGTTTTTCGGAGAAAAGGAAAATTACAATATATGTTTTATAATGCATTCCGTTTCTAACAATGGATTGCCCTTCAAATGACCACCAAGTACTAATTATTGCCGATGGTGGTTTGTATAACGCCGGTAATACAACCAGATCAACAGCCACGACCATATTGACTTTGAAAACCGCAGGTGTAAATACGGGTTTTAACATTGCATCGTGGAATGATACATGTATGATGTTTAGATCAGTCCATCTATATGAAATGCTAAAATGAAGGAAAATTAATAGTCATGGTATTTAGGAGTATTGGTTCTAGTATAAGCAAGTTCGGTGACCCATCGTGTATCACATGTTACTGCTGACGAAAGAGATTACGCGAGGTAAGGTGTTGTGGTGCCAACGTAAACATGGAGATCGTCAGTGTAGATCAGACGATCATTACATATAAGCAGAAAGCGTCGAAAATGTAAGACTATTTGGAGGAAGAAAATTAAATTATTGATTCATATGCAATCTGATTTGATCTCCACTGTTATACATGAAGATATGATAGCGACCGCATAGGGTCAAGGCAACCTACATTATTACCATAATCGCTAATGTTATCAACCAATCAGATCAAGTCTTAGATCTTCGTGTTTGGAGACCGAATAGTGTGGATGAAGAACGTTAATGTGTACCGAACGATTTTATTCACTCTCAGTTTTTTTAAAGCTGCATTTCCATTGGCTAATTCAAAGGTCACCAGAACATGACGCTTAAGCGGTCAACGTCAGATCTTCACGTAGGACAGCGGAGATCTGCACGTCGCGACCGACTAGAACATTCCACCTAAAGAAATAACTTTTAATAATATTATTTGTCGATATCTTTTGCATATTTAAGAGCAGTGGGATATTTACTTCGAGCGGTAGGATAATTACTTCGAGCATTACGCTAATAACTTCGAGGCACATGTATTCCTTCGCAGATAATAATATTAACTAATCAAGTGTTTTATACGGCTGTATCAAGATGCGTTGACCAGTGGAAATCTCCTGAGATTAATGAGTTGGTACCATTTACATTAACATATATCTCAGTTGTACTAGTAAACATTAACCACAGGAAAGCGGGGGCGGGGATATGAGAATCTAAGCACTTATTCTTGCTTTGGTATTAATCATGAATGCATTTCTAAAGTTTGATTACATCCCAGAAAAGTTCAAGCATGGTACAGTGATAACCTTATTAGGTAGGAAAAACAAACGTGTTCCAGAATAATTGAATGGCAATTGCACAACTCTCCGCGATATAAACGAGATTTGAAGAGATCTTGCTGATCATAATCCGATCTTAATTGAATACAGCAGTTAGGGTTTCAGAAAGGGTCAGTATACATTATGACTTCTTTCATATTACATGAATTGGTAGGTTAGGGTTAGGTCACACAGAAGAGAAAGGACCATTTGTATGCCTACAAAATGTTGTGAAAAGTTGTAAAATCCTACCGAATAACCATCCGTGAATCTTTGCCCAAAGTAGCTATCTACGTCATGGCAATGCACGAGCGTTTCAATCTGCCATCGTGAAAGAGTTAACGAAGGTGCACAGTCCAAACATCCTCCGTACAGTCCTGACTTAACTCCGTACAGTCCTGACTTAACTCCGTACAGTCCTGACTTAACTCCGAGTGATTTACCCAGTCATAAAAGATATGCTGAGGGGCAGACGATTTTAAACCTGCCGCGTAAAGTGGCGGATACTATGAGGGGATCCATTGACGTATTGTTCATTAAAAAAGAAATGTATTGCACAGCTCACTAATATTCAGAACTTTTTAATACCTATTATATTTGACGCGATATAAAAAATATCAAAACTATTTATTTCCACGTTTCAAATACACATTTCATAATATCAGGGCTTGAACCAAAAATGACAGGTGAGAACAATTAAAAACATGTTCAATAAATGTAATTCTCAATCACATATATGTGGCAACTTTCAAAATGAGAAGGGGAGAATGGGCATTCGAAAATGCACATTAATGATCCACTGTATGGCAGTTGGGAGAGCGTCGGACTCCACTCCAAGGGGACGCAACCCGCCCAGGCCAGACCAAGTCGGCTGCTCTGGAGTGTCCATGGGAATGGCATATAACTCCCATTTCCTCAGCATGGTACAACCGATAATGTGTTTAAAATGCCGTTAAAACCACCCAAAAAACCCTAAATAAACTGTAGATTGACCCGTGGCCAGGCAGGGAATGTTCCGCATATACGTTGCGATAACATGCTGGCATGATGGTATAGGGGATACAACTTGAACGACATGATCATCTTACAAGTTATTTCCCTTGAAAATCGAGATCCCTATATGTTGATATTTTCTTCTCCCTTCACTATTCCTTTTCCGTCTTTCTTTCTTTTCCTCTTACTCCCTTTCTGAATCATTGTTCCCATATTATCATTTTGCATATTGTTGGATGGGTACATATCCATGCGATCTTTCAAAGCACTGTGCACAATTTCTTTATGATTTCTGATATTTAAAATTTGACGAGCACGTTTTTTACAAGTCAACAATTATCTGCCCTGATTCAAGTTTTTATATTTATGGCATAAATGAATATACACTGGTTGAAAGTAGTTTTATTTATTCTATAATTAAATGTAACCCTCTTCAACGCAATTTTATTTATGGTAAAAATAAATGAGTTGCTATTTCAAAATGGCGATACAAATCCTATAGTAACTGTCAAGAGGAGTATAAATTAATATGTTGATTCTAATGTATAACTAGTTACCATAGAAACGTTTGTTTCCAATGACATTTTTGCATATGACAGAATCACTTTTTAATCTTACAAAATGTACTTTTATTTTAATTGCTTAATAATCCAATGTCTTTAAAAACAACAGACTAATCACACTGAATTGCCATGTTTCTACAAATGCACAAATGTGTTTGACTATGGCATTAAGCTTTCATTATTCGCTGCTTTTACGTGCATGTTTTTTTGCAATGTTGTACAATTGGTGCGAAGTGTTCGACTTTAGGCTTTTTATAGGCTTTTGCCAATGAACTGTCCACAGGCTCTGCCGTTTTAGTTGTAGACCGTATATTTGGTGTTGGCGTTACTTCAATTTGTAAATGACATAGCCGGTGCCAATCAGAGATTTGGATATAGACAGTGTTCCAACCATTTTCTCTCTTCTTTTGATGTACTTTAGCTTTCTATTTTCAATCTGTGCTGCTTTTAATTTAAGCTCTTCTCATTTGTCTGAGATCATCATCCATGTGTTTTTTTCCACCTGTTTTTGCTTGAGCTGTCGTAAATTAAAGAACCTGTTCAAACTTCCTTCTTTGCTCTTTTGCTTTATTAAACAGTTGACTTTTTGGTCTCTGCAAGTTTAATTCATCCGCCAGTTACCGTACTGTTGCTATTATTTTCTCTGACTTAAGCAGGGTTTTAAATTTCAGCTGTTATATATCTTCTTCTGGTCTTTAAAAATATGACGTCTCTCCACGTTTTACTGTTCACAATTCATTTACATAGATTGGAAGTTTGATTTGTACATGTTGTGTCAAATTCCACACGTCGCTTGTGAGTTAGGGCAGCAGGGGCACTGTTTAGGCATAATAAGGAATATTGTATGTATAACCCAGACTACACATGAATATATCTATTCGAAATGAAACATTAACTGTTGTCAGGTGTGTAAGATACTGTCCATCGATGTTTTTCAGTAGCTTGAAATTCTGCAGTTTAAACTTAAATGATTATTCGAATCAAATAATGCACGAAGAATACCACATTTACATGAATTTACAAGGCATACAACATGGTATACAACATGGCATACAGCATGACATACAACATGGCATACAGCATGACATACAACATGGCATACAACATGGTATACAACATGGCATACAGCATGACATACAACTTGGCATACAACATGGTATACAAAATGGCATACAGCATGACATACAACATGGCATACAGCATGACATACAGCATGGCATACAACATGAGATACAACATGGCATACAACATGGCATACAAAATGGCATACAGCATGACATACAACATGGCATACAGAATGACATACAACATGGCATACAGCATGACATACAACATGGCATACAGCATGACATACAACATGGCATACAACATAGTATACAACATGGCATACAGCATGACATACAACATGGCATACAGCATGACATACAACATGGCATACAGCATGACATACAACATGGCATACAACATAGTAATGAATTAAGTTTACAGCAACCAATTTTCTACAATATCTATACATAAGAGAAAACGCAAGAAAAGTTACTCTCGACCACAGCGTCTATCCTGTAGTGCAATATCGTCGATTGTTTTGTAGTCTAAACTGTCCTTCTTCCATAAACCTTCGATACAAACACGATATACATCGCTTCAAATGTCAACACTGATTTTTTCCAGCTATCGTAAATTTTGTCAAACGTCTTCGTTTGTGGCTTCTCCATCCCTCCCTGACATAGAACTGATCCAATATTTAAGGATTCTTAAAATCTTGAAGAAGCCCAGACCCAAAGTTCCAGACATCTTGAATCATTAGATTTCCTGATTTTCTGACAATACCGCTAGCTGGAAGCAGCGAAGGTATCAGGTAACAATAATATAAACTGTTGTGTGTAAAAGAAGGAGTGATTAATTTTGCATTGCCAATCTTAAAGGCTTCTGGTGTTTCCAGAGTTCAGGAAATGAAATCTACATGCCCATTGTATGCGTTGATATTGATAGTTTGTTCTGTCTCTCAACCCATATTTAGGAAGTTTGGAGATCGAAACTATTATTGTTGTTAAGTGGTATTCGGTGTCTTATTTATTTATCGACGATCATCTCTCTGTTGATGCTGATATTCGTTCAGCCTAAATGTCTGGGCAGGTGGTATATTGGAGGGGTAGTTCTTGTACTACCCAACTCCTTGCGTTCTCTATCATACTGCAAAATATTAATGGCTTCCCAAAAGTGTTGCATGGGGCAATAAATAATGAGTGCTGATAAAGAAGATAGGCGCCTTGTCTCACCAAATCTAAGTTGGCAGAGGCGTTCAAAGAGTTAGACAAATAATACTGTGCAACCATGTAAATGACCTTGGCGTTCTTAGTAGTGGTTGTCCAGTCATAATCGCTGTCTGTTGTCTTTGTACAAGTCGAAATTGGCTAGCAAGCTTCGTTTAACTTTGATTATGTTGCCGCAATATTACAAACAAACTTCGAGGTGGCGTGAAATACATTCTTGTCCACCTTGTAGAACAGCAAGGTAAGAAGCTCTGTCGTAAATGCGTTCTATACTAGAGGACGAGGAGGTTGCTAATGGTTGACTTTCCGAGGCAAACGCTTCAGGATTTCCAGGGACACGGATTTTATCAAACAGATGGTCTGAAATATCTTTTATTATGAAGCGATTTTCCTCCTTGTCTTCTAGGTCTGCTGACACCATGTCCTTAAAGCCCTTGCTCACAGGCATTCTGAAACCAACAACAACCGATATATTTCTTCGACACTCACTTTCAAAATAAAATCATTCCATTGCATATTTGGATCTGAGTGTATTAATATTAATAGATGCATTCGATCATTGAAGTTATCTCTACGCTTACTCTGTAATTCATCATCATTAGTGTCCATGTGCACATGTGTGCAAAACATCTCCGGTGGCATATACAAGGCATTACCGTCGTGATTATACATTTCATGCTATCGCTCCAAATGATAAGCAGTAAATAAATGACTCGCAGCTTGAGTTGGCTGAGTAGGTTTGACAATATAGACGGCCGGAAAATACGATGAACCGTCAGCTAAACGGTCAATTCAATTGCCTGACGAGCCCCGAGTGGCCGAGTGGTCTAAAGCGCTTTCCGTTACGGATCACTTTAGCCTGATCCCTGTATGAGTTCACATACCACGGCAATATCGACCGTTATGTGGAAAGGCTGGTCTAGTCACTAGACATTAGGTATGGCTGGCTGGCTGGCTTCACTGGCTGGTTGGCAGCCGAAACTGCGTTCTACGGCATGAAAAACTGTTGAAAATGATCATCAAGATGATGGCAATTCACAGATTATTTTAAATGAGATTGATTAAAAGTAAACAAAATAATGTTTATAACATGTAGCACTACTTTGCTTTACACTAATATACCGACCTTTTGTATGGATGGCTTGAAATCGTCAATAGCATTAAGTAAAACCATACAATTGGCTCCATCTAGCTGTAGCAAAAGAAAGTGGTGGGTAAGCGTTTTTCCGTCAGAGGAGACGAAGTTTGGGAGCTAGCGGAGTTCATTTTCCTCACGTTAATGTGGCCAGGGAATGCATTCAAATAGAAATAGTCTTTCTTTCGAGGTTACTGACTTTTGGATCCACGCACTCTTGACAATGTTTGAAATCAACTTAAATGCTATTACTGAAGCTATCACACCATTAAATAAATGGGCCATGCGAGTTCTTTGTCATTTTATGACGCTATAGCAAGCTGTTTGTCGATGTGTATCTCACACCATTAACTAAATGTGCCATACGAGTTCTTTGTCATTTTATGACGCTATAGCTAGTTGTTTGTCGAAGTGTCTCTCACACCATTAACAAAATGGGCCATGCGAGTTCATTGTCATTTTATGACGCTATAGCTAGTTGTTTGTCGATGTGTCTCTCACACCATTAACAAAATGGGTCATGCGAGTTCATTGTCATTTTATGACGCTATAGCTAGTTGTTTGTCGACGTGTCTCTCACACCATTAACAAAATGGGCCATGCGAGTTCATTGTCATTTCATGACGCTATAGCTAGTTGTTTGTCGATGTGTCTCTCACACCATTAACAAAATGGGCCATGCGAGTTCATTGTCATTTTATGACGCTATAGCTAGTTGTTTGTCGATGTGTCTCTCACACCATTAACAAAATGGGTCATGCGAGTTCATTGTCATTTTATGACGCTATAGCTAGTTGTTTGTCGACGTGTCTCTCACACCATTAACAAAATGGGCCATGCGAGTTCATTGTCATTTCATGACGCTATAGCTAGTTGTTTGTCGATGTGTCTCTCACACCATTAACAAAATGGGCCATGCGAGTTCATTGTCATTTTATGAAGCTATAGCTAGTTGTTTGTCGATGTGTCTCTCACACCATTAACTAAATGGGCCATGCGAGTTCATTGTAATTTTATGATGCTATAGCTAGTTGTTTGTCGATGTGTCTCTCACACCATTAACTAAATGGGCCATGTAAGTTCATTGTCATTTTATGACGCTATAGCTAGTTGTTTGTCGATGTGTCTCTTACACCATTAACTAAATGGGCCATGCGAGTTCTTTGTCATTTTATGACACTATAGCAAGCTGTTTGTCGATGTGTCTCTCACACCATTAACTAAATGGGCCATGCAAGTTCTTTGTCATTTTATGACGCTATAGCAAGCTGTTTGTCGATGTGCCTCTCACACCATTAACTAAATGGGCCATGCGAGTTCTTTGTCATTTTATGACGCTATAGCTAGTTGTTTGTCGATGTGTCTCTCACACCATTAACTAAATGGGCCATGCGAGTTCATTGTCATTTCATGACGCTATAGCTAGTTGTTTGTCGATGTGTCTCTCACACCATTAACAAAATGGGCCATGCGAGTTCTTTGTCATTTTATGACGCTATAGCAAGTTGTTTGTCGATGTGTCTCTCACACCATTAACTAAATGGGCCATGCGAGTTCATTGTCATTTTATGATGCTATAGCTAGTTGTTTGTCGATGTGTCTCTCACACCATTAACTAAATGGGCCATGTAAGTTCATTGTCATTTTATGACGCTATAGCTAGTTGTTTGTCGATGTGTCTCTCACACCATTAACTAAATGGGCCATGCGAGTTCTTTGTCATTTTATGACGCTATAGCTAGTTGTTTGCCGATGTGTCTCCCGCACGTCATTCTATGTCGGGACGTCAGTATTTGAAGGATTAGCAGGCAAGGGTTATATAGTATGCACTGACATCCATGATTTACGTATGCGTTAATTTTGAAGAAAATATTCCACATGAGGAAATACAGTAATAGATTTTTCACACAAAGAAGAAACAGGATTTGGTGTCGTTTCATTCATCTGTCATCATTATCAAAATGTGAAGGGCGTACTTTGTATTTTAAAGCACCCTGCTTTGGGTATTATATTGACTTTTTATTACAAGTACCAGTTTGAAATGAAATTTGTGCAACGAGTTCAAATAAATTCGATCTCTTGAGAGCTTTTGGCGATCAAAAGATATAAAGTTTAAAAAACACTTCATAAAATGTTATTTGAAATTAGCGCAGATATAAGGTTATATTGAGCATATGGGGAATAATCAGATTTTTGTGTGAAGAAAGTTTATATTTTTAAAGGACATTCTGATACCTCGAGCAATACACCCTTTCAATTAGTAACGTTATGGTTCCATTTTCAACGTAACAACCTATTTGTTTAACTAGTTGAAGGATTATTAAAACAAGCTAAACTGAGCGAGCTTCAGCAACAAAATGTCGATGACATAATGTGATAATTTTCTCTATTACACTTGCCTGTATCGGGTAACGTGCATCCTATGACATCAAACCGCATGGCAGGATGGAGTATCCATTGTTTCGGATTTATACGGATGTGAATTGCCGAATTTTGAATTGTAGCGATCTTTAAAGTTGGATGCATTGAGCTTTAAAATTGTATCGCATTTAAGCCAGAAACGTCTTTGTGAAGGGTCACTTCGACCTTTGCTCGTTCATCTCACCCCATGTCAGTGTAAACTTCAAAAAAGGGCAGAATTCCAACTCAGTGAAATTGACTGGGGTATCTTAACACGGTCCTTAGAAAGCAAACATTTGTACTACCAACCCTAACCACTTGGTAGGAACGTATACCCACTTATCATTTGCTTCAAAGGGAAATTTTCACGCACTGTCGTTCGCAGATTCGGAGCTGTCTAAAGCTTATTATAAAAATTATTTATCTGGGAAAACTTAGGGACCGCTGCCTGCCATTGAGCAGAATAAATTAGGACGTACCTTTTAGAGCAGTTAGCTTTTAAAGCGACGACCTTAGTCGAAATCTTTAACCTGAAAATGTCATGGAAGAGGAAACGTAGTCGACTCCGTGGAAGCATAACGAGATCAGTGCTTTCTTCGTGAAACAAGAAAGGGACCAGGTGGTCATCTTGTAAAAAGAAAAACATGTTTTAGTGCTAGGACGTACAAGTTCTGAAAGAGAACAGGAATAAGGTACGCAAATTTAGTTTAATAATAATAAAGTAATAATCTATAATTTGATGGTTTGTTTTATGCAAATGTGTTTCCTTTGACTAGGTTTCCATCTTATGTATCGTTTATTCAATTTCACGGAAATGTGTTGATGCTAGAGTTATTATGCAATTTATTTTATTCAATTTCATGGAAATGTGTTGTTGCTAGAATTTATTATGCAATTTACCTGTTTAATTTTACAGTTATTAGTTCATTGGTAGAATTGATTGCGTGCGATCCAAATGTGCATATGTGTAGGATTTCATAGGGTTCCATGAAATAACTTCCTTTGTTAGGACGATACAGACTATCACGAGTTAACGATACTTACCTAATTATATCTGATTTTGTAATGTTTGAATAATCTTGTAGGTTAAGGATTGCCGTGAATTACAATTTGTGAATTTCATGCAATAGTAATCGAACATGTAGCAGCATACGTAAAATGATAAGGTAATATTCGATAGACGCTCACATGGTTATTTAAGACCTGCCGCTGGAAAGCGAGGTCATTGTCCAACCGTACTAAGTCAGAATTTACGCAATGTGAGGATCCAGCATGATCTGAATAACGTAAGTGAATTGTATGTACTTCTATGTAGTGGGTTATACATCATCATAGGGTAATTTCGTCCTTTAAGGAACAGCTTTCTGAAAAAAGACGAGACAGTCTGAAGACAGAAGTCCGGGGAAAAGATGGACGAGATCAGAATAAAAGAACCAGGAAGTCCATGAACAAGCAAAGCATAGAGCTTAGGAAGGATGAACTAGGATACGTTGATACACGGTCCAGACAGGAAGGTGGTGCAAATCGGTCGTGGACATTGCGTTATTTTCACTTCTCGTTATGATGATGAAATAAATCTAAATTAGACACACTGGTAAATTATATTAATATAATCTAACTTGAATGGGAATTGCCGTTATTAATTTTTTGGGGATTAAATTTGTTATTTTCTTGTCAAAGAGGACTCGTATTGCTTTATTTCTTCCCAGTATTCTCGCTCAGGTCTCTGTTGAAATTCCAATCGTATTTCACTCTCGCCGGGCTATAATATCGAGGGAGGCCATCCTCTAGATAACGCCAGCCAAATCCAATTAACCACCCCTCTTACTAAGAGGGCGATGTTACAACGGATATACCTCGTTCCCAGGAGACAATGCAAATAGTTCACAACAACGTCCAGTTTATTTGTGTTCCCTTGAAATATCTTTAGTGGCAGTAGTAGTAGTATTATTAGTAGTGAGAATAATAATAATAATAATAATAACAATAATAATAACAACAACAACAACAACAACAACAACAAGATAGCTACAGAGATTAACGATGTAGAATCAGTAAAGAACTATTGAAGAAAAGAATCTGTTGTTTTTACCAACTTTTTTCCTAGCAAAAATTGTATTAAGTGCAAATTATGCTAACACAAAAGCAATTATCGATGATACTGTTCAGTTATTGATAGAAGGTCATGACCTTTGAAAAAAAAGTTGATATTTTCGACGGAAGAATTGGATGAACCATATTGCAAAACCTTTCTACGGGCTGTAGCAATATATTCGCCTGCTCAGAATCCTTTTCCATGGACAGCAGTCCATGTCGTTGTAGAAAGCATGTCAGCAATCGGTCCACGTGGCTACTACGAACCTCGTGGCATGCAACATTTTAAATAAAAATAGCAACATATGAGCATGACAAAGAATTTGTAAAGCTCAGAGTGCATTTCAGTTATCAACTGGAGGCTGGAATGCTCTGAAATATAAGCTCGAGACCGAATGTTACCGTAAAGTGACCTGCTTTGTTAGGATTAGGATTTTTTAAACGTAGCTTTAACGATTTTGCAGTCATATCGCTACGATGTGTGCAATGTGGCATTTAATGTTTCTTTTAGAAAATATTAATTGTGACGTGAGGTCAAGTGAAATACTATATAATCTTGTCATTCGTGCTTAAAACTCTAACATAATACAATTTTTCAATATTGTTGTGTCCAGAAGTTCATTTGGTCTGGAAGTAGTTTCTTCAAATTATATAATTCAGTGATATTTTCTCTGGAAATACAAAGTGCTCATACAAATATTATTCTTGGACAGAGACATTCGCTGGGATTTATAGTGAATTAAAACTTGGAATTATATTACTGTGTTGCAAGAAAAGAATGCGGGCACATCAGCATTATACAGGTCATCACGGGCACATAAACACTTTCAGCATTGGACTTAATATGGATTTCCACAAAGTTTATTCAAAACTGTAATTATTAGGATTTTTGTATGTCATTCTAAGATTATTTGTGGTTTTAATTCGCAATACCGTAAATACCGTACGTTCTTTTCTTTACAGTTTCAAGTTTATGTACATTATTTGTTGAATTCCACAAAACATGTCGCTTTTCACTTTATTCTGTTAAAGAGATATATATATATATATATATATATATATATATATATATATATATATATATATATATATATATATATATATATATATATATATATATAAAGCAAATGCTAACAAAAATTGATATATAACAAACATCGATATATATATATATATATATATATATATATATATATATATATATATATATATATATATATATATATATATATATATATATATATATATATATATATATATATATATATATATATATCTATCTGGATATTAAAACACCAACAAAGTCCCCAATAATAACTTTTACTCAAGCAAATACATCGTTATCATCTGTCCTTCATCATAACGAACGAGTTTTATCTACCAAAATATCGTGTGTGTATGTGTGTGTGTGTGTGTGTATGAGAGAGAGAGATAGAGACTACTATGCTTGTACGTATTCATCCACACACTCGGTTTATGCCACCCATCTTGTCCAATTCAGTCTTCCGTTTTCTTACAGAGAATCTTTCGTCTCTATCATGCGAGCTCTCACTCAGCTGCCTATTCCGAACTTGGTCTGGACCAGTCAGACAATATATATTACAAAACTGAGAATCTGATATTGGAAAGCGTGGTTAGAATGGTAAAGATTTTACTTTATTTATGATGGGAAGAGTAGGGTGGTAGGGGGATAGGGAAGTTATTTATTTATAATGGGGATAGTAGGGTGGTAGGGGGACAGGGGTGATTTTTTAAATTATTTATATGAACTTTAGATACTATTTTTATACTCCTTGTTTTACATCCGACCACGTGTGGTCAGTAAATCTGTGAATGTTATAGTAGGTGGAGTTTTATTTTTTTTGTCATAGGCGAGAAATCTACAAATGTTAAACCTATATTCAGTTCACTTAGATGGCAGACGAAGTCACACTTCCTGCTAAAATAGAACCAGCATGCTATGCTGTTATATTTTCAACCAGTCACATTAAAAATGCTCGACGTATCATTCATTTCAGTTAGAGGGCAGACAAACCCAGGATAACTGTTACAAACAGACCAATTTATCCTATAAAAAACCTACATACCAGTTTTAAAACAATAATTTTTTTCCCTATATATTTCAAAACGGTGGCCTAACATTGAATTCCAGTTTCTGTTTAAATTCTTATTATTTTGTTTAATATTTAAATCTTGTTTGGGTCTAAAGTGTCACACTATACTACTAACTTTGGGTCTAAACTTTCACACTGTACTACTAACCAGCTATGTGGTTTTGTGGGGTGCTTCTGATGTATCGGTTCAAGAGCTTCCAAACGATTCACATCACAATTAGATTGCGAGTTAGAGGTGGGTCTTCAATAATTTTAAAATTTTGTTTACTTTATTACCTCTGTGTAAAGTTTTGGAACTTTAGTCAAGTTTTTGTACTATATTTTTATCTACCATTTATTTCAAGAAAGTAATATTTATTACCAGAACATTACACGTTTTATCAAACTGTATGATCTCTATCCATTTGTAACTTATGTTTACACAAACTGTATATTCTTATGTAATTTCTTGTAAGAACTAAGTTGTATGGGCAAAGAGAGTGTTGTCCTCACTAATCAATAGTTTATTTATTTTACTTGTTATTGTTTCTCTTTTTAAATGTTATTAAGGTACGCGCATCTTAATTATGTTATTTGTTTTTTTAAAATTCAATATCTGAAAACAGAAAGGTCATGTATTTCTTATTAATTATATTTTCACTGATTTCCATGATTGACATTGTTGATCTTAATCCAGTTTAATTCATCAATTGTTATACACATAATTCATGAAATCTCATAAGAACCCAACATGTCCAAGTGATTGTGAGCGATACTTTCAACTCAGTTCTACTCAATACCTGCTTATTATCAAATAAGCGATAGAGAATTCTCGATGTTTTGCTAACCTTACCTTTCCTATTGCAGTCTGGTTATCTCAGACCTGTCGTCTCAGTCTTGGTGTCCACGCGCTAGGAACTACTTTTCAAAAGAAACCCTTGATATATTCTGCTGTGCCTGACGGAGTTGTTATAAAATCTAACAATAACAACAACACATATAAACAACGAAAAGAAATTCACTAATAAATGAACTTTAATAACACCATACAAAATATTTTTACACACACACACACACACACACACACACACACACACACACACACACGCAAGTCGAGCTATTTCAATCGGCTCCAGACACAGGCAATACACATCATTGGGCACACAAAATCAAACTCTGAAGTGCTACTGCAAAGCCGGCAAAAACCAGAAATGTGTTATGTTCAGCTGGGTTCTTCTAACTTTGTCAAACACCTACAATCTGCCCCAGCTGAATCAAATACATTATTGCATTGCAAATGAAAACTCCAGCACTTGCCAACCATAGAGGCTAATTCATTAGTATACGATTTCTATGTAGCTTATCATTGCACTAGTGATAGCAACACTTGAAATATTTCCAGGACATCATAATGTACAGTATTCACGAATATTTATGGTGGCACGAATTCTTTTCGAAAAATGAACCCTCCCTAATTTCTCAACATAGAAAATTATCTGGATAATTTTATGTACATGTGTTAGTAATGTGAGATAGGAATAAGTCTTTGTATTACGTATTTATGTCGTGTTTTTATTGCTTGGCGTGAATTACTAATATTTGGCTTGACAAGATTTACCGGTGAATCAAACAAATGTGAAACAAGAAAAACCATTCAAGTGTAAAATTGGTGTTTCGTGATGTGTGTTCATTAGGAGATTAGAGAACACCTACCTGTAGTATTTGCGCGTTTAAGAACCTTTCGATTGACAACCACTATTGTCTTGATATCCTTGCGAATAGGGAAAACGACGAAATTCAAACCATGCTCACGCAGGTGTGTTATTTTCTCGGCAGAGAGATCCCTTGCGTGTAACGTTATATTTTTCCCACAATAGCTTAAGGGAAAGTAGAATTAACTGTGCAATTGCGCATGACCTGCATGCCAAAGTCTTACATGTTTAAATTGGCAAGAACTGTATATCTAGCGGTGAAGAATATATGTGAACGTCCTCAATGACGTCATTCATGGTGTTAACTAAACATAAGTCGATATTCGTCTGTTTGAAGTGATTATTAATTTAGTATGTGTGCATACTCATAACTGCCGCAATTTCAATGGTGATTATAATCATAAAATAGCTCAGCTTTTTGTGCAGGCGGTAATACACGTAATTAAAAAATAATTAAATAATACAACTTTTATTCCCGATCGTAATATGGAATTACTGAGGTTGATAATTTTAAAACTAGATTGCGGAGAAGGCCCAAGTAAACAAAGTGTTTTCACAAATCAGAAACAGAATATTAAACTCGTGTTAAAGCTATGAACGTTAATGAAATGGAAAACACGATGGTAGATAGAACATTAGTTGAGGCCTGAGAAGCACACATGGCATGCTAAAGACTACTACGGTTTACAAGGAACTTGATGGTACAGTGTTGTTGAATTAGTGAAGGAAATCAAAAGATAGGGTGCATACAATTTCATACAAAAAGTTTGTTAATTTTATTATCAGTAGCTAGGAAATAAATGTATTAACTGGTATGATACAAAGATACAAGTTTTATACACAATACGTATGTAATATTTAAAGGGGTATAGGAACGTTTTGGTTTAAACATGTTTTAATATCTTTCAAAGAAAGCGACTTAGAGTAAAGTCTCACACAACCTAAAGTTGTTTCTTCCATAAATATCCTTCTGTATAACGAATACTTACAGAATGGGAAGATGGCTTCAATACAAATAAACACGAAAAGTGACAATAAGTATACTTCCGCATAAAGAATAATTACAGAATGGGAAGATGGCTTCAATACAAATAAACACGAAAAGTGACAATAAATATCAACATAATGTGAAGAAAAGGATATGACGTTGATATCAAGGACATGAATCAGAAGGGTTGGAAAGAAAGGAATGTATTTATAATGGCAAGAATGATGTAATACTTTAATATATACATTTATATTGTGGTGTATATACTAATAGTAAGTAAGACGAATAGTAAGAGTTAATAACCGTGCATTAGCTAGAAACCGTCAGCAAAGTTATCCCAATGTTGGCAAATTTGATACCGATCGATAAACACAATTTAGTTCTATAAATTGAGCCACAGCTGCAAGCGGAGCAAACCGGAAATGTCTCGACATATGCGCATGTCATAGCACAGTTAAATGACAGCGACCGAAATTGTCTGACAAGGAGAGTAGTTCTGCTACTAAGCAAAAATATATTGTAAAATCCGTGTGCTCTCAGATTACTTCCAGGCTGTCAAGAGGACAACTGATTCATATGATCTATACGCAGGGGAAGATAATTCTGTTATCACAGACAATAATTCTTCAGCTGTTTTCAATTTACTGAAGAATCCTTTGAAGCTTAAAAAGGTTTGCGGAAGTGTAGTCCTGCTTTGATGATGGTTAATCAAAGACAGACTCGAAATCGACAAAAAGCTACTGCCAAATATGAAAAGAGTGACCAGTGACGTTTTGTTATATTTTCACGCGGGAGTAAACATGGCTTTTCATTCTTGTTAATACGCCTTAAGATCAAATAAAAAAAAGTGTGGATCTGGGGAAACGAACAGAGACAAACTCTCTCTTCGTAGTTGGCATATCTATGTAGTGTTGAACTCGTTACTTTTAGATGCAAATGAACTGATAATAAAGTTACCTGTGCCTAATTCGGCTATTATCACTGGACGTTTGCATGCCTCCAATGTGTTGCCAGAAGTTGTAGAATAATGACCAACCACTTGTCCGCACAACGGAACACGGTTTATCAATGTACTCCATGGCAACGCACTATCGCGTAAATCCACCGTCGTGAAATAGATCCTGAGGAGCAGACCATCCAACTTTGTCACATCCTTCATACAGCTCTAATTTAGTTCCAAGTGATTTTTGGCTTAATCTCCTAATAAGGTACACCGGGGACTACTTTTAGTGGATGCAATGATACACTGTTCACTAACAGAAAACTTTCTGTTCATCACACTAACATTCGTAACATTTCTTATACTCCTCTCTTTTTCTCACCACCCATACATGTCAGGAAGGCTGAATCATACGTTGGTGATATTTTCTTCAATACAATTTGATAGAATAATAATAATAATAATAATAATGTTAATAATAATAATAATAATAATAATAATAATAATAATAATGGTGCAATATTCATAATCTATATACAAGTTTAGTATCATTCTCTTTTTAAAATATACCTATCAATCACTTTAAAATGTTATCAGAAATTTTGTGATACCAAGTCAAAAATATAAATTTCAGTTTTAATTCCATGTTGTTTTCAAAGTTTATCAGAACTCAATTAAAGGGAATTAAAGCAGTCAGCACTGATACAGAATATTATAAATAACAATATAGATAATATAAATAACAGTATAGATAACAATATAAATAACAATGTACATGTCTGAATAAAAATCGGGATAAATATGGTCTGGTTCAAGAGTGAATGATATGAAAGTTAAATGTACTTGTTGACCAAACAAACACAACAGCCAATTGAATTATTTTCACTTCTCTGCTGTGAAAGCGTGAAATAGGATTTTATATTCATCCTGTTCATCAGCCTGTCTTGACAAAAATATTGTACTTTGATTTTGTTTTAAAACCTTTCTCAAATAGACATTACACAAGTTACTGTCTCTATTTTCCAGCAAATTTGACGGAGTTATGTCCCTTTATTGACATCGCTCTTTGGCAATCTTAATTGTGCAAAGAAATCAAGTTTTGAACATCTTTTATTCTAGAGTCATTTAAACGACTAGCTGGAGGGTTTAGCCATAGGATTTAAATTGCAATCAATAAAAGAAACTCGACAAAATGGACTTGGTAATATCTTTGTTTTTGATAACAACTGAGAGTGATACCTTCAATCCTTATATAAACAGCCTGTATAAACTTGTGTAACTTCCCCGTTGATTTGTAGCAGATTAGGAAATAAAGTAACTTCCTAATAAATATGAGAAAAACTTTGCACATATATATCACCTGCTCTTTCGGGGGTGGGGGTACATCAACATTTTGGTATAGAGGCTATAGAGGCCTTTAATAATCTTGTTTATAAAACAGCAAGGAACTGTCAGATATATAAAGAATTGATCAAATTAAAATAAGAAAGTTCCCGTTTTATAAACAAAAATAAAAGTCACGTGTCTTTGAAATGCCTAAATAAATACATATATAACTGTGGACTTGAACGGACTTTGGTGTGGCCACTATACTCGAACTATAATGATTTAGAATCCCTATTAAAATTTGACATTATCTGGTACATTTTGTCTATATTACTCTTTCTGGACTTTAACGTTAGATCTGTGTTCTGTCACTGAAATATCACATAGTCACCAAACATATGTTGTGTGAATCTCAACATAAATTTCTTTTTAGTTTGACTTTTTCATTCTTTTTACGATGCCTTAGCACTTGCACGCCAGCATTTTAAGGGGAAAAAAAACCAACTTGACGAAAACAAATTAAGCAAACAAGAAAACATCACGAAGCTTCAATAATAATCTGTTTCTAAGTTTCCAGATTTTATAAAATTAAATAACTGAATTTGGTTCACATGTTATAAAACCCTGTGGACAGAGTGTATAAGACGCTACGTGTCAACCGCCGAGGGAATTACTCTCTTGTGGTGTTGTTCAGACGTTTTTCATTGAGGTTGATGTTGTCGTTTACAGGCAGCGGGAAACAACGAATTTGTACAAGTTTGTTATAGGATTGTAATGCAGTGTAAAGTCATGATATTTTTTTGTGTCCTGGTCTTGTTTGGACTTTTGCATGTAGATATGATCTGCTTTTACAATGCATCCAGTCTTAGATACATGCCATGCAAAGGTCTAGTTATTCCTCTCCTTTTGTCAACCTTAGGCGGGATCTGAAATAATAATAATAATAATAATACGAAAAACTAATCCCATTTTGCGATTACTCTAATGCTACTGTTTCTATTGACGCTGCTACTTCACTGTTGGGATTTTTTTAATTCTAAATTGCTGTTTATGAACAACCATCCAAGCCTGAGAACACAAGGTACTAATATGTTATAGTTCGTACACTAATTCATAAACTAACGCAAACAAATAAACTGCATTTATAGCCACCAGTCATAAAAGGATGGCCTATACACTGTTTTTGTGGACGTTCTACAAATATTATGTACTTCTGAAAGAGTGACAGGTGTAAGGTAGAGTGACAGGTGTAAGGTAGAGTTACAGGTGTAAGGTAGAGTGACAGGTGTAAGGAGAGTGACAGGTGTAAGGTAGAGTGACAGGTGTAAGGTAGAGTGAAAGGTGTAAGGTAGAGTTACAGGTGTAAGGTAGAGTGACAGGTGTAAGGTAGAGTGACAGGTGTAAGGTAGAGTTACAGGTCTAAGGTGAATTTGTTTATAATTTGCAACATGCAAAATGGAGAGAATGTGGCGAGCCTCTATGTTATGTTCATGTAATGTGGCTGAAATTTCTTTCGATATTTTACTTGTGGAAATTGTAAATAATCTAAGCACACGGCTGATCAAAATAGCTGCTTCCATGTACTGGAAAAACCAACTTGAATTGGTATAAAGTAAACTATCTTCAGCTGTTATTAAAATAGGGAAAACGGATTTTTCTAGACTATACAATACCAGCTTCTGAAAGTGCAATAAATTAATTGCAAACTTTATAAAACGTAAAAATATTTATTGGCTGCTTTATATTTACAATTTAACTCTGAAGTCCAGGAAGTGAAAATGACCAAAGGGAGATAGCAGTTTTTTGTATATGTGCACATTTATAGTAAGGCCAAGCTGTATACTCTTTAATCCAAATTGCACATATCAATCATGTACCAAGCTAAAGGGCTTAAAACGTCCTTTTAATAAAAACAAAGATATACAAGGTCTATTTATAAAATAACAAGTATTAACTAGAAAGGAAAGTCTGGAAACATCATTTTCTTTAAAAAATCTAAAAGCTATGCAAATACGAAACAATAGAGCGCCATCTTCAGCTCATAATGATGACGTTTTAGGATAAAAACTGACAGCATTTCCCAAGGGTGTTTCAACACCAATAACATATAGGCCTACAGTAGGTTGCTATCTACAGTTTTGTGCTTTGCATAGGTTTTAAAGTTTAAAGAACAAGGGATTTCCCAGGTTTTCCTCATTGTTTATCCTGGCTATTTGAAAGGGAAAACAACACCTCTTGTATATCTTAGGTGTGGTTAAAAGAACCTTTAATTCCCTTGATTTGGGTGCTTGATTGATGGGTGTTGATTATACAACTTGGTACAGATGTGCACCTATCTAATAAATGAGGACCACATGGCAGATGGGTCAGCCATGACCAAATGTGTTATCCTCGTTAAAGATAATTTATTATTATTATTATTATTATTATTATTATTATTATTATCATTATTATTATAACTTCGTTTGGTAATTTTATGGGTTTCAACCTCAAAGGCTTTTTTTTCAAACATTGAGCCGATACCGTTTTGTTACTTTTTGCAGATTTTTAATACATTCATTTCACCTTGAGAAGCTATTATTATCAACTCAGTAAAAATACGTTTTCCACATTTTAACAACTGTTATAATTGGTGTAGTTTGAACTAATTCTGGCTGAGTTTTCGAGCACCTGAAAACAGCTATTTTGGTCAGCTGTATGCTTAGATCATGTACAGTTTCCACGAGAAAGATATGTAAATATGGATGGGGTTAACATATCGGAACCTTGACTGGCGAAGATGCCTTAGAAATGTCGACCATATAGTCTCCGACCAACACGTGCTGCAAGTAGCCGACGATGTAAACATTGTACCGGCGTGACACGAGTGATGTAAATTCTCGCTTGTTTTGAATTTATAGCTGTTAGCACGCTTTGTCTTTATTGTTACAAGGTAAGAAAAGAAAGAGAAATTAAGGGTTAACTGCGTTAACAACGCCAGAGGCTCCCGCCCTATCAGGGGAATTAATAAATATACAGTCTCGGTCTGTGCGAACACGATCTACAACATGTTCTAGAACAATGTAATCGTGTAGATCAATGCAGTCAGAGACCGCAGAAACCAAGTTCGCATAGGTAGACAATTCACACAGTTATTACAAAGCTTAAAACAAACTAAGGTATGCTACCTTTAGAATGATCCTTAATACATTCGAAATAACAAAATCCTCAATAGGACGAGATTTAGAACAAATTTAAAATTTATTCAGGAAGTCATGTAAACGATGTTGCCAGTTCACAGCGAAAACTCAAAACTAGCACCAACACTCGTTTACAAGGGTAGGCAATGGGAAAGACTTATTGTATATAATATAGACGGAAAAGGCGAATCGTTTTGGAGAGACCTGGATTCAGGAAGTAGCGGGGCTTATATTCACTAAAGTTAATGTGATCGAGGAACGCATTCCAAGGAGAAACCTGCTACTGAACCTGATGATCAGCCTCGTTTTGAGGTTTATTCTCGTTTAAGCGTACAGTTTTTGAGACCAAAACGATAAAACGCGAGTAATAGCAGTGCTAGATATGCTGACTGAATCATTTTATTCAACGGAGAATGACCTGGGCTGGCCAGAGCGGATATCGATCTTATTCATAAAAATGATATGTATAAGACTTGCTCTGTGTTACCTTAACAAAAATACCAAATTTAAAAAGTAAATGAATGGACAATCCATCAGTCGATGTATCATTAGGAGAACAATAAACAAATTTATAGAGGCAGACATACAGACTGATATATTGGTAAAGACAGACAGACATACCAAGACAGAGACAAAAAGATAAATGGGTAATCAGATAAGAAGATTTCCTCTGTTTCTGGGGATGTCAAAATGCGGAAGTTAGAAGAGCACCGATGGCCGTTTTGACTTCCATTAAATCTAGCCTCATTCCGATACAAATTCTTGTTCCACCACCAAATGGAAACATGTTAATGGATTAATTCTTTCTCTGTTGTCAGGGAAAAAACATGAATTTAATTGAGATTTAATTTTGTATGCATTGCATATTTCAACATATTACATGCGCCTACTAGATCCAGCTTTCAAAAGGAAAACAATGTAAACATTTAAGTATATAGTATACACACTGGATAAAAAAAAAGAAAAAAGAATATAACTAATTAATAGTAGCTCCATAATTTTGCCGTATGGCAAAGAAGCAATAAATTTATCAAAATGATATTTATTTCTAGCAAAATATATGATAGTATTTATATTATAATTATAGAACTGACTTTTGTATGGTCATGCGTAGGGACCAACAAAAAATGAACCGCGGGCCGGTAGTTGATACGGACAGGTAAGCTATGGTACTTTTCAAAGTGTGATATCTAATGATCCTTACAATGATCACATGATATATAGTCTATGTCACCTTTAGTTTCATTTCATAAATATTCATGCGAAGTATTAAAGAAAGTGAAGGTGAAATTGAACGTTGTCGACAGCAAAAATAAGAACAAGAAAATGTGCAGAAAACTAATACAGGTCTCGTTTGTTCAGTGTTGTAAAACAAACATATTTTCTGACATAACATTTTTTCTTAACAATTATATCTTAAAAGCACTAAATCTTACCTGTCCGGATGGACAATTACATCTTCAAAAGTAATATAACTTACCTGTCCGCATCGACAATTAAATCTTAAAAGGAACTATAATTTGCCTGTCTAGATAGACATTTACATCATAAAAAGTACTAAAATTTACCTGTCCAGATGAACAATTACATCTATCTTGAAATCACTATGAATTACCTGTCCTCATCGACACCTAAGTTTTAAAAAGTACTATAACTTACCTGTCCAGATCGACAATTACGTCTTGAAAAGTACTGTAACTTACCCGTCCGGATAGGTAATTACATCTTAAAAAATAATATAACTTACCTTTCCAGATCGACAATTGCGTCTTAAAAAGTACCATATCTTACATGTCCGGATTGACAATTACGTTTTTAAAAGTAATATAACCTACCTGTCCGCATCGACAATTACATCTGAACAAAGTTCTATAACTTCCGGATAGGCAATTCCGGATCGAAAGTTTGAGGATTTTCCCAGTATTCCATATCATAATGTAGACTTTGAATAGGGCTGGAAACATCCAGCCCCTTTGAAGTTTTAACGCTGCAAAGAGTGGTTTCCACAACGGCCATTATGCTAAGTCTGGAATTGAAATTGACATTCATTCAAATATAGACCTGAAAGAGTCTGGGGTCTTTGTCCTACGCAACTTATTTGTACAATGGCAACTCGTTCTGAAGTTTGTACTAAGAGTTTTGTATCCAAGCACAGTTTCAAAATGACAATGTTGCCATTTGCTGAAAATAACGCGACTAAAGACACAAATCAGGTCTACTCAGTGCTATAGTGTTGATGTATGTATGCAGATATTTTTCTCAGAAGTACTTGGCCCCAATTACCTCTTTGACACACAAATAAACTTGGTCCAAATTTGACGTAATACTTGTTCACATGAAATATCAATAGGATCTTACAATGCATAGCAGAACCATATGCTCTCCGAGAAGATGTTAATGTTAAGATGTCAATTTATCAATACCTAAATAATTTCCGTTCCTCAGATGTATTTAATGCTCAGATATTAAATACTCTGATGAAAGACGCGTGCATCCTTAGTGAGTTTTCTTGTTTCTATATTCTTAATTTATAATAGAGCAACCCAGCTCCCAGATCAGTTCCAGTCCAAGGCGGGAGCGATATGACTTCATTTATGTCCATCATTAATTTGCAATGTCACAAAGTTCAACAAAATATGTACAGACATAGGGTACACAAACAAGTAAACCTCAACGTTGTTTGTATATGAATGCATGTGTTGAATTTCTATCGGAACTGTAAAAGTTATTGATCAGCTAAAAACATTATTGTCGAATGAATAGCAACATATTGGTTAGCACCCGTTAGTCTCGAGAGACGATGGATGTGCGCATATGAGAGATGTCCCGGTTGGTGGTTGTGTAGCGTCTGCTGTGGCTATGGAGCCCAACACAGGAGTGGCAGTCCTTGATGCACTTGGAGGTTGTCTTGTGTTGGTTGGATCTGCTTATTCTTCTTCTGAGATCGCTTTTCATCAACTAGCAAGCGTGACTTGTCCTCGCCGGCTTTCAGACCAGTGATCAGAACATGATGCCAGCTGGACCTGTCTGGAGCAAGCTTTTCGCAGGTGTTGACATCGATGTCAAAGGCTTTCATGTCGCGCTTGAAGACATCCTTGCACATGAGGTATGACCGTCCGATTGACCTTTTGCCAGGGGCAAGTTACGAATAAAGGTCTTTGGGGATCCGTCAGTCATCCATCCGACGTACATGGCCCAGCCATCTGATGCCACATTGGCGGAGGAGTGTGGTCATGCTGGGAATATTGGCACGTTCAAGCACTTGTTTGTTTGTAACTCGATCGTTCCAGTTGATCCCGAATACGAGTCGGAGGCGCTCAGTCATTTCTTTTGTGAGGCGTACAGAGTCCAGGTTTCAATGGCGTACAGGTGAGTTCTTAGCACTCAGGCACGGTACACGGGGTCAGCATGCTGTTGTTCCACACTCTCTGCGACAACCTGGAGAGAGTTGTTGAGGACTTTTCAAGTCGCTTGTTCAGCTCAGCATCTAGCGAGAAGTTGAGAGTGATGGTAGAGCAGAGGTACGTGAACTGACTGAGGGTGATGGTAAAGCAGAGGTACGTGAAGTGACTAACTACCTCAAAATCGTAGTTGTTGATGAAGTTGCTAATGGGTCCGGATCCTTGAGCCATCACGTTTTTTTTCTTTAGGATGATTGTCAACCCAAACTCTCATCGCATGCTTTTGTAAAGCGGTATATCAGGTACAGTAGCCCAGCTTCTATGTGAGTGGCTAGATCATCATCGTCTGCGAAGAACATGGCCCTGATGGTTGATTCACGCACTTTTTTCATTGCCTTCAGTCGTGCCAGGTTAGGCAGTCAGCCGTCTGATCGCGTGTGCAGGTGAAAGCCTTCAGTTTACGTCCCAAAGGCGTGCTTGAGCAGGACAGCGAAGAAGATGCCGAAGAGCGTGGGGCACGGACGCATCACTGTTTCACTCCGCTGCGGATGTCGAAGGGGCCAGACGTTGATCCATCGTATTGCACTGTGCCTTTCACGCCATCGTGGAAAGACTGGATCATGATTAGCAGTTTTGAATGGCATCCACTCTTCGCCAGTATTGTGAAGAGTCCATATCTCTTGACCAGTTCAAATGCCTTGCTATGGTCTGCCGACAAACATAACCATGCTAACATCTGTGCGAAATCCAAATAAATGACTGAGGAGAATTGCGTTTGAAATCGTAACGAGGCTCCGTAACGATGCGTAAATCCGTTGATAAAAGCGTTTTTATCACCCTTGACTTCAGCTTCTACATCTGTCTCATTAGCTGGATTGGTGTTTAGCCGCGTTCGGCTGATTTAATAGCTTTGAGAATCCGCATTATCATATGTTTCCTTCTTAAAACATCATGTTTGGACCAGCTGATATCGTATAATCATCGCTGTACCTAGCGAATCCAATAATCCTTGTGGCAATGTCAACGTTGTCAAGAATTTGTTCAATTTCCTTTCTGTCGACGAAATAACGTGCGCTTTTGAACAACGTCATAATGCCAATATTATCAAATCCAGCTGTGATATTGGCGGGATAATTGATACCACTGACGTCATTCAGTACAATTCTCTTTCAATTTCCAAGAATACCTCACATCGAAAACAAACAGACCCTTAGGTGTCCTGCATTTCTACTTTCGGTTGATCAGGAACCGTAGCCAGGTATGAATAATGCTGCCAGGCTCCTTTGCTTCGATCCACTAGTACTGGCGAAACCATATCAAATGCGGCATTTGATGTATCTTTGAAACGGACTAAGGTGAAACTATATATATTTTCAATCATTGAATCTGACAGTCGTTGTGAATATCTTCATTAGTAGTTTTACCAACCGCAAAATGCATTGTTTCTGTCTATGGTGATATCACAGATTTTGATGGTGATCGAGGCAATAACACTGGACAACAAATTTTTACAAAAGTCATGTTACTGAAATAAAATTAGTCAATTCTTATCAATTTTTATGTGCTGAACACGAATATGACAGTCAAATTGCAAAATTGGCTCTAGTTTTTTTGTAATCTGCAAGAAATTAATGTTTACATAACGAAATGCATTCCAATAGTAAAAGGTCAACTGTAATAGCCTACCTATAAAAAATCAAGTCATTGACTACATCTTAGATTTCTTCGCCTGTCTCTTGTACAGCTGTTCGGGAGCATCTCTGAGGAGTGTCCAGCAGTAGTCAGCCAGCATTGTAGTGGACCATTTTCCCTGGTATCTTTGTTCCATTGTTGCGATATCTTGATGAAAACGTTCGCCGTGTTCATCACTAACAATACCACAGTTGCTAGGAAAGAAATCCAAATGGGAATGAAGGAAGTGAATCTTTAGAGACATATTGCAGCCAAGTTTCTTATACTTCATCAACATGTCTTCTACTAGTTCCTTATAGTTTTCTGCCCTAACATTTCCGAGGAAGTTTGTAGAAACTAGGCGAAAAGCATTCCATGCTTGTTTCGCGTCACCTTCCAGCAAGTTGTTGAACCGGTCATCTTTGAAAAGCTCTCGAATCTGAGGACCCACAAAAACTCCCTCTTTAATCTTTGCTTCGCTGAGTCGAGGGAATTTTTCATGCAGGTATCGGAATGCTGGCAAAGTCCGGTCAGTGGCTTTCACGAAGTTCTTCATCAAACCTAGTTTGATGTGAAGGGGTGGTAGCAAGATTTTCTGAGCCTCAACCAGAGCTGGGTGTTGGATATTCTTCTCTCCAATGGCTACATTCTGCCTGTGAGTCCATTCCTTCCTCATGTAGTGCATTTCCCTTGCTCGGCTATCCCACTCGCATAAGAAACACATGTATTTTGTATATCCTTGCTGCAGTCCCATTAAAAGGGCAACTACCTTCAAATCACCACAGAGGTGCCAGCTGTACTTGTTATACTCAATGGAATTCAGTAGCTGCCTTAAGTTATCGTATGTCTCTTTCATGTGGACAGCATACGTTACTGGAATAGATGGAAGAATGTTTCCATTGTGCAAAAGCACAGCCTTGAGACTCAGTTTCGAAGAGTCCACAAATAGTCTCCATTCTTGTGGGTCATGAGTGATTTTTAAAGCATTCATGAGGCCCTCAATATCGGAACAGAATATCAGATTACTTTCCTTTCTGAAGAAAGGCTCCAATTGCTGGTGGCGCTTTCGATATGCAGTAATTGTGACATCTTCTTCTAGAAGATTCCATTGTTGGAGTCTTGATCCTAGCAATTCTGCCTTGTTCTTTGATAAGTCCAAATCACGAATCAGGTCATTTAGTTCTTCCTGTGTTATTCTGTGTGGGGTTGATGATGCACCACAGTGAAAATCTGGATCACTGCATGCTGATGGACCAGGAGAAGAACAGGTCGACTCACCTTTGTCTTCGTCAGATGAATCAAGAGAATATTCTGCTGGAGGTTCTGGAATAGGAAGTCCCTCACCATGTGGAACTGGTCTCAATGCAGACGGAATGTTTGGGTAGACTATTCTCGACTTCTTTCGCTTCGTTATTCCGCCGGAAAGAGGAGGAACCAAGCAGAAGTAACAGTCATTTAGGTGGTTGCTTGGCTGTCTCCACACCATTGGGACTGCAAACGGCATTGATGACCTTTTGCAATTCAACCACTGTGAAAGCTGTGTTGTACATGTAGCACAGCATATATGCGGAGCCCAAGGCTTGTCTTGGTCACCAACCTTGCATCCGAAGTAAAGATGATATGCCTTCTTCACTTGAGAATTGATACTTTTCTTCTGGTTGGCAAATGTCACTTCCCCACAAATATAGCAAAAATTGTCCGCGGTATTAACACACTTTCGAGGCATTACTGTTCTTTATTGTACGTAAATGGATAAAATAGTAAGTTTTATGTAACAGTAGCTTGAACTGTCTCGCACAACGTCTAAAATATTTTAAATGCTGAACCTATCTGATTGGGCTTTATATAGTACACTGCTTACGTCAGCTTCAGCAGCCGCCTGGCATTAGTATAATAGGCCTGCACATGTATAGTACACTGCTGACGTCAACTTACTTCAGCAGCCGCATGGCATTAGTATTGCATTGCATCAGAAAATGATGCAATCAACTGTGGATGATGTGAGCATGATGGTATTATGCAATGTTACATCATTATTCCGGATGTTGCTGCAGTCCTACTGGAGAAATTTACACAGTGAAACATAGAAAATGAGGTATATGAATATCTTCAAAACGAGAGCCAATACAAATTTTTCACGGTTATATTCGTGTTCGGCACACCAAAATACTACAGATTAGGGCCTTTTCAAGTCAGTAATGATTTCACTGTTGACCAGTGTAATCGTCGTAATCGATTGAACCGCTTCCAATTCCGCATTCTTTAATCGATCCGCAACATTTTTGCTGCTATCAACTGCTCACATTGCAACTTGTGTAGCGATTGACGCAACGAACGATCAGTGATAATGCTGTGAGAACCTTTGGTGGCCCTGCAAACAATTCACCAACGACAACATCCAGGTCGGTTCCATAATATGTCATATACACGGATTCATCACGTTTACAATACACATTGGCATTAAATGCACACGCACGAATGGCATTATAATAAATATCACATCGATCTATGATGTACAGACGTAGTGTTATATTTTTTCGCGAAGAGACATTGGCGAAGCTGGGATAGTTGATATCAAATTAACCGGTTCCACAGTTGGTGAAAACTCAAACAGTATATAACCCTTAGCAGCTACATCGGTCGTTTCAGAACTGCTTCCATAACTGCCACTGATGGCAAAACATGTTAAATTGATTTGAATCGTTGAAGTAATCCTGACAATGTCAGGCGAGATATGACATCCCATGCGTACAAATCGTTTGTTATCTTCAGGACAACCTAAAGCTGATCTTATTGAGGACATATGGTGCTGAATGGATTGAAAATGAGATAACTGAATGTGGGTTCATGGCCACGTAAAGAAATTTTAGGCTTTTTCTCGGTCAGCAATTTTATTCTACATCCAATTTCTTTATTGATGGTTTCTGTCATACGCGCCTGCAGTGAGTGAAATATTATTCCAGATTGCAACACTGTCTGCTGAAAACACAAACGAGTTATTTGCAAAAAGTCTACCTAATAGTTTTAATCGAACATTACGCTAACTGTAATAAACTCTCAATGACGCCAATTATATATCAAGTGTGCATGATTCACCAGCGATAACAAGTTTAGAAAAGGTAACATGAAATTCAGATTTTATTGAGGAGATTGTGATGATCGAAATAACTCTCTGGGTCGTATTTACAACAACACGTTCCATCGAAGAACTCATTATTCGTTTCGTAATATACGTCATTGACAACTTCAAGACGTTCATGCATTAAGGAACGAAGTGTTTTCATGTCCATCATATCTTTAGTGAACAATCACTGAGAAATCGATATGGCCTCATTAATGACTTTTGGTACATTATTACAGGCACGAACTGATCCATCAGTAAGACCATGCGCGTCATCACGAAATACCATCAACATGTCACAGTTGTCATGGATCACTTTTATGCACTCGTGAGTATCGTTATTGGTGGACCTCGTGAAAATATTCTTGAGGGATTAACTTGGTTTACAAAAATCATATCGTCGTATACAACAAGATTATTTCCACTAGAATACAAACTATCCATGTATGTGCTTTATCGAATGTGAAAAGAAATCAAAGGTGAAAGACGCTTTGCCTCTCAACGACGCTTTGCCTCTCAACGACGCTTTGCCTGTTAATGATTTTTTGATCATCTGTAAATACATAACACGGTCGGTCGTCAGCCGACGCTGCAATCATGTACAACAGATCCCTTGTTAACCATCTCAGTATCATATTTAATAACAGTTTTCCCCTGATCCAGCAAGACCAAATATTAATGCGCGACTTTTATTCAAAAATATTGAACTGGTTTAATCGGAACTATGCTGGGGTGGTTAGGTGTTGATTGTGTATGTAACGTAATACATAGGTACATGTATTAGTCCAGTTTACAGTAAGGTTGTACGAGTTATATCCCTTATTACTCTTGTCCTCTCTTTTCTTAAAAAAAAAACAGAATGGTGCAACATGTACTAGAGCTGAGTGAATAAACGTGTTGAGTACAGTCCAGTCTTAAGTATTGGATTTGTCTTAGAAAGACGTTATATGGTGTCCGAATGATGGTAACTTCGCCTACATCTTCACCTTTTCCGCCGAAACTGCAGCTTCGGGGAAATTTGTCTGCGAACTGGAAAATATTTAAAAGAGTCTGGGTGAACTATGGAGTAGCTACGGGGTTGGCAGAGAAAGCGCTAAAACTGAGAATAACCACTCTTCCTACATATATAGGGCCAGCTGCCATAGAACTGTTCGATACCATCACGTTTGAGAATGATGGAGACAAAGATAAACCTACCAAAGTGTTTGAAAAATTTGAAAAGTACTGTAAAGGAGAAACAAACGAAACCTATGAACGGTACAATTTCAATTGTCGACAACATGAAGCAGACGAGAGCATTGAAGTCTACGTCGCTGCGCTAAGGTTACTAACGCAAACGTGTAATTATGGTGATTTAGAAGACAGTCTGTTGCGAAACAGAATGGTAATTGGAATAAGAGACAACAGCACCAGGAGAAAACTGTTTCAAAACAAGAAGTTAACATTAAGCACTTGCATAGATATTTGTCGAGCAAGCGAAGAAACGCAAGAACAGGAGAAGGCTATGAATCAGGAATAAGTGTCGGCGTTAGCTCAAAAGAATAGTGAAAAGTCAAAACAGCAAAGTCAGCTGCAAATAGAGTGTGACTACTGTGGAAAAAAAAATATGAAACAAAGAAAGAAGCTTGCCCGGCCGTGGGGACATATGTGCAAAGTTTGGGTTAAAGAACCATTTTGCAGTAAAGTGCAAGCATAAAACTCAAAGATGGAAAGCACACAAAAGAAATACAAGCAGAAAGAAGGGGTAAAAGTTATAGATGATGATTCAGGTTTTGATAGTGATAGTGATGAATTTGTATTGACAGTCGAAGAAGTGAATGGGATAGAAACATACCCAAAGAAATTGTCTGCCAAAATGACTTTTGGTGAAAGTCAGGTAAATTTCCAGCTAGGCTGTGGCTCAACAGTTAACATAATCTCTGAAACTGATTATATTAGACATTATGCCATGATGAGAAACTGAAGCACATGGAAAAGAACAATATGACACTTGTTATGTATAACATAATTAAGCAAGAGCGTTGGGTAAAACAAAATTACACATTACAAATCCAAAGAATAAGAAAGTTTACATCTTAGAGTATGTAATTGTACAAGGGAAGGCAAGACCCCTACTTGGAGCCCAAGCAGTGCAGAAAATGAAACGTATTACTGTAAATAAACAGCATATCATGACAGTAGAGACAACACAAATCCTCATACAGGAATATGAAGACATGTTCAGTGGAGATGGTCTCTTGGAAGGAGAACTCCACCTTGAACTGGCAGAAGAAGCAAACCAGTGACACTGCCAGTGAGGAAAATTCCATTAGCTGAAAATGAGGCAGAAGGAAGTCACATTCATGGGACATGTGATCTCTGCAGAAGGTTGACATTTGTCACGGAATTGTATAAACTTTTTTATTTATTAAATACATGTACTCGGGTGTCGTTTCTCGTGTACAACGATACCTGAGGGTGATTCTTGTATATGGTGTTGTATTTCGAAATAGTAAGTTCGGTTCATCCTATGCCGCACGTGCGAAGTGCTTTCGATGGGAAGAACCGAATGCCTTCAGTGCACAGACAATATCTGTGTATAAATACCTCACCGTAGGTTTTTTTAAAAAAAATTACATTACGGATTTTCCTGTCAGTCAGCGGTCTACTATAATGACTTGCATATCTTCAGCTGTTGAAGTATGTAAGTTTATTAATTTCTTGTGTATAAGATATAACTATTGTACTACCACGTTTATTTTTGTATGTTTGCTATATAGCTTTGGTTTACGCAGTATAATGCACATATTTCTATTCTTATTTGCGACTTAGCAAGGGATTTATATTAGTAATATAAGGCTACGTTTTTAAGAAATTGTTAGTACAGTAGGATTCTTATCGAGCAGGGTTATGTTTACTTCTGAACCTGTTGTTTTGTAATTATTGTACCGGTAATGTAATCCGTATAACTTACCGTGTATAATGTCATTACGTTATTATGCCCGTGTCATGTATAGTACACGGTATTGGATATATTTTCAGCTGTTCGGAGTTGTTCGGAGTGTCCGGGGTGCGTAGAGCTGTGTAGTGTATAGAGTGACCAGATTGACCCGGGTGTTCAAAAGTTATTGGTGTGGTCGAGGTCGACGTGGTACAAGCTGTAAAGTCAACCAAAGGAATTAACCGTCGCAGCCGTGAAGCTGAACTGTAGCAGCCGTGGAGCTGAAATAAAGTGTGCTGATGACGGAGTGTATCTCTTTACATATAATCAATTTGCCGTTGGCTAATTTTGGGGTTTGTAAAACCTATTGTACATTTCGGGACTTTTTATCGCCATAATTTCAATACCTGAATGAATTTATTTTACTACACGGGTACAATTTTACATTGTTTACTAGCTGAGTACACAATATCCATCTTTTCATTGTCAAATCGTTGTGAACCATTCATCCCTTTTCTTTGTATCTTGTAAAGTAATTTATATGTATTTTTCATTATTACGGGTTTGCGGTCTTATGTTAATTAAATCCAACATTTGCATTATATATACACGCACAAATTCATAATTAATTGCTCATTCAAATCATTCATCATTAAATATTGTATTTATTTCATCGTCAAAAGTGTTATGTTGTGAATCCGGAAATCCCACACGGTTATCTTGTTACAACAGTGCAAAGGTAGAAGAAATCAACGTAATACCTACACCGACGGATAAACAGGCAGTCCAGTGACTGTTAAGTATGGTGAACTATATGCAGAAGTTTGTGCTCCAAGGCTATCGGAAGTGGCAGAGCCATTACGACAGTTGATCAAGAAGAACGTAGAGTTTTATTGGGATCAAATTCATGACAAACGCCTTCATGAAATTAGAGAGATATTGACATCAGTGCTAAAATACTTTGATCACGAGAAGGACACTATACTTCAATGTGATGCATCGGAAACGGGGCTAGGGGCTTGTTTTCTACAAGAGGGGCACCCAGTTGCACGTATCTCACGTGCACTCACAGTGACTGAGGTAAATTATGCACAAATCGAGAAAGAGCTACTAGCAATAGTTTTTGGAATGGAAAGGTTTGAGAACTGCGTCAACGGGAGACGAGTAGTCATAGAAAGTAACCACAAACCACTTGAAATAATCTGCAATAAAACCTTAGTGCACCAAAGCGGCTGCAAAGAATGCTATTACAACTGCAGAAATTTGACTTCATGGTAGTCTACAAGCAAGGTTCACAGATGTACATGGCTGGTACATTTGAGTCGTCCATATTTGCTGTGTATCAAGAAAGTATGGGATAACGATAGAGTGTTTGAGGTTGATACTCGCTCATTCACAGAGAAAGCAATATAAAGTGTGAGCATGGTTGAGTATCTACCAGTTTCTATGGAACGCATCACTGAGATTCAGAGAGAAACTGAAACAGATTTTAAGTTAAGACAGTTGAAAAAAAGTCATTCAGAGAGGATGGCCAGCAGAAACAATGTAGTTCCACAAGAACTACAGTATTACATTTCTTTCCGAGAGGAACTGACATTACAGAGCGGACTGATTTCCTAAAGTGACCGTGTAGTGATCCCGGCCACACTGAAAGGTTCGATAATGGAAAGGCTTCACTCCAGCCATATAGGCTGTCTGCGAAGATCCAGAGAAGCCATATATTGGCCAAACATGAATAGAGAAATAGAAAACTATATTGCGAAGTGTGAGACATGCATTGCATATTCTTCTCAGCAGCAGGAGTCACTCATAAGTCACGATGTGCCTACAAGGCCATGGGGGAAGATAGGTCTGACCTATGTGATTTTGACAACAAAGCATAGCAAGTCACAGCAGACTATTATTCAAATTTTGTTGAAGTTGATAGACTTTATAATACGACTGCCAAAGATGTCATCATAAATGTTAAGGCTCACATGGCCAGGTAGGGAATACCGGATGAACTTGTATCAGACAATGGACCATCATTCTCAGGAAAAGATTTTTTAGAATTTGCACGTACATACGAGTTCAAACACAAAACTAGCTCACCAGGTAAAGCAGTACAGTCTAGATCAGATCCCTACCTCACGCTACTGGATTTCCGGAATACACCAACGGAAGGATTTCATTCGTCACCAGCACAGCGCATGTTCAATAGGCGTACAATAAATTTACTGCTAATGTCAAAAGACTCCTACTGCCAAGATCACAGTCACAGGAAAGTACCAGATATAAGTTGTTGGTAAATAAAAGGAAACAAGAAAAATACTACAATAGGAGTGCAAAGGAGTTGCAACCATTACACACTGGATATGTTGTTAGGGTTAAACCCAGTGACAAGCATGGTACATGGCGCAAGGCATACGTAGAGGGGAAAGTTGGCATTCGCTCTTACAAGATTCGGACAGAAATTGTAGTGTATATCGCAGGAACAGAAAGCATCTGCGTGCTACAAATGAAAATTTCATAGACCCTGATATTCACGATCTACACCCAAAACGCGCGGAATCGCAAACACCAGATAGACTCATGCCGTCTGAAACATGCAAAACAGAAACAGAAAATTCATGTACCACAAGGAATTAAAAAAACCAATAGTGGTGCAAAGATTACATATCTAACCAAAACTAGACCAAAGACGAGTGGACAACAAAACTTGAATAATAATGGTGGATCTCCAGACAACTATTAGTCATCTTGAGGGATACGTGTTCAGAAACACGTGCATTTAAAAGACTACATCACTTAAATATGAATGTATGTTAATTCCTAGGACAGTGGGACAGCGTTGAAAATGAGAGAGGATAGAAAATTGATTTAAGACACAACTTTAAATAATTCATTTTAGTAAATCATTTGCTAGCGATACATAGGAAAGCGGACTTCTCCTATATTAAAGAATAATTTCTTTTGTCTCATTTTTTATTCTGCCTGCACAAAGCTGAGCATTCTAGTCAGATTTTATTTGTGGTAAATTTAGGACTCCTAAAAGAAAGTGCGCAAAGTATAACAAAGAAATTACATAATAACATTGTGCAACCAAGCAAGTTAATGGAGAAAATCTATTTTAAGAAGAGAGAGATGTATTAGTCCTGTTCACAGTAAGGTTGTACGAGTTTTTTCCCTTATTCGCAATGCCACTGAATATTTAAATTGTTCGTAATTGTAAATTGTATGCAGTCTGTTCAACGCTATACGCAACAGTGATTTGACAGTTCTAGTGAACGTGGGAACTTTCATTTCCATTAAAAGGACTCTCACAGATCCGGCAACAAGTGACGACATAAAGCATATTATCATTGGATATAATCATGTGGCGGATGAATAGAGTTGTTGTCGAATCCATTTTACCTTAACCTTAAGCGATTTAGGAGACACCTCAAATGAATCCTTCCAGCCATACAACATTAGCAGCTCACTTTGCCCATCGCACTTGACAATATTGCACCACGACCCGTCCTGACCATTCACTGGAACGTTGAGACATAGGAGGTCAATATGCATGAGATGGGGTAGGTCAATATGCATGAGATGGGGTAGGTCAATATGCATGAGATGGGTTAGGTCAATATGCATGAGATGGGGTAGGTCTATATGCATGAGATGGGGTAGGTCAATATGCATGAGATGGGGTAGGTCAATATGCATGAGATGGGTTAGGTCAATATGCATGAGATGGGGTAGGTCAATATGCATGAGATGGGTTAGGTCAATATGCATGAGATGGGGTAGGTCTATATGCATGAGATGTGGTACGTTAAATTTTAGCTGCACTGCTGTAAACTGAAAAACTTTAACCGCGCTCTGCCATAATCGTAAGCTGTGGTTTTGGACTGAATCCACCGCAGTAAAAGTCATCTTTGGGTCTATCGTGGAAATTTCTTACTCTTGCGTTTACTCTGTTCATTAAGCCACCGGACAATATTCTTTACCCATACGTAAAGAACTAACGGCTCTAAACCAATCAATGAGAGATATAGGTCCACTCGCTTTATCCATGTAGGGATAGTGGAAGCGGATTAAAACCTTTATCCCACAATTAAACACACTAACAACAATATATGGGTAAAGAGTTTCAAACTGTTTATGAGTGCGGCCTTAGTAACTTGCGCTGGTAATTCTATATCATCAAAAGTGAGTTCGCGCAAGTATTGTTGATATTTACACTGATGGTCTTTATTGTCACTAGCGAGATGTAACGCAGATAAGATCGTCCATTCAAAACATTATCATCACTGGTATTACATTTGTCTGATCTTCGCGGAACATACGTTGGTGTTATTTAACTCGATCCGCGATACCCTACCATTATCAGAAACCTCAATCTCTACAATCCTAGCTATTATTTTATTCACGTCTTTGTGTATCAACAGCGTCTGGTGTTTGTACAATCTAAGATTCAGTAAATCGAACACGATACTCCTAGCAAATATATCATGTGTCCAGCAAAGAGGATTATATGATTTAATTCAGATGCCATATTGAAGACATGGTCGAACACCTGTACCAACACGATTACCGAGTAAATGTGATTTGCAGTATTCATAATGGCACGTTCTGCCACACAGTCAATATTTGCCAATGTATACACATTTGCAGTTATTACGTCCCAATGCCATTGAACTTTGTATATACATACAGCATTATCAAACTGGTTGTTTTTTTTTCAATCGCCGCATGTGTATATCCTCTTCTACATAGGGTATAACATGGATATAGACGTCAATATGCAACTTGTACCGTTCACGGAATTTAATATAATTGGCAATGCAGGTTAAGTTTTCGCAATAAAACAAGTTCGTTCTTTGTAGCATTATAACATTCTTTTATGAAACTGAATAAAATTTCTTACAACATTTCCAAATGAGCTCAAATGACCCATCACTGTAATAGCTTCTATAAATTTTGTTACCTGCTCAGCTTCTCCTAGGTGCACATTCTTTCGTAACACTTCTGAAGATTGATGAGTGTAGATGACATTGTTATATTAATACTAAAACCATCAATCTAACCATTGGCGATCTCATTACTCAAGATTATATATTCACTTGATATCAATGTTGTCGTCGTCATGATCATCACCATTGCAGCAGTGATCTGAACTCAACGTCAGCGCTTTTATTTATTTCTTGCATAATATCAAACAGCTTTTCGTTTTATTTTTTTAAAAAAAGGTTTACCAACCTCAACTCTTTGCTGTTTGAAACTAATTCTTAAGTTAATCAATTTATCAACATGTTCCGGTTAGATGTTCCAAAGCGCATATAACTTCTTTTGGGCCTCTTTGATAAGCATGTAAGATGCATTCAAACGAAATAGTGATTTAATCTTTATTGCAACGTCCGTATTTACTATCAGATATAAAAAGAAATTAAATATACGGAACAATGTAAATGCTAACAGATAAGTTGATAACCACCTTCAGTGGATATTTTGGCGCACGAAACGGTCCAATGAGAAGCTACAGTGGTTTTTTGCGTACAGTCCTAATAAAACTGCATAAACATTAGATCAAACGCCAATTCATTCAGGGACGCTTTATGAGAAGCATATCCAACAGTCTTGGAATACTTTTCAGACATTTTGTAATATGTATACAATGGGAAGATGAATAGAACAGGTACAAAGGCACAAAGCCTCTCTCGTCTATTCGTGGCTTCATTGCCTATCTATTATCCAATAAAAGAAAGCAACGCAAATTTCGTCGGTATTGAAAAAAGTAAGCAAGTGCTGCAACTGCAGTTATGTTAATAGTAAATAATTGTCCACTAAAAGAAGAGAGCCAATGCCTGGGGTGGTGGAAGCATTGGTCAAGAAACTGTCCGGTAAACAGCTACGCTTTCTAAATCTTAACAAGAAAAGTAAAGATATAAACACAATGTGACAAAGCTGTCAACTTAATGGGCAGAAATGGGAAATAACCAATTAGTATCTCTCTGTCTCAGAGAAAATAAGAGTAAATTGACAGAATAGGAAGAGTCATAAGCAGTCTTGACCTTGAAAATAATGTTGATTGAGATATAAAGATGACATTAAAATGTGAGCAATACAAATATACTATGGGTTTCTTCAACCCTTGAAGTGTTTTAAGATACACAGCAAAAACAAGACAAACCGTAAAATAGTGACAGGTGATCTTGACCCTAGACATCGACTCCAAGTATGTGTGTGTGTGTGTGTGTGTGTGTGTGTGATTTGGATTTTTAACGTAGCTTTAACAAAATTTCAGTCATATCGCTACGATGTCTGCATTGTGGCAGTTTATAGTGATGTCTAGCATCACTGGGACTTCATGCCGCAGACATGTAGCATGATGTCATACCTAGTCACATTATCCTTACACCAGGCCGACCAGTCCTAATACTAACCTCTAAATGCTGAGCGTCAAGCGAGGCAGCTCTTAGTACCATTTTTGTAAGTCTTTCGTATGACTCGGCCGTGGATCTAACCCACTACCTCCCGCATCCTAGGCAGACGCTCTAACCACTAGACCACTGAAGCGGTCACTCCAAGTATGGAATGAAGCAAATTTTCTAATAACAATACAAATATCTAACACGTTTCATCCTTTTATCTTAAACAGCTTGTATTTTTTTAGAGCGAAAGGGAAAATGTGATGGTGGCCCAAAATACTGGTTTGACCTCCTGACCCGTGCCCTTGAACTTGAAGGTGCGACCCGAACACTTCACCTTAAGATAGATCAGATAGTGTGAATCACGATACATTCGTCTAATGATGATGATGATGATGATGATGATCTCATTCCTTATCTCAAAGGCCTTTACCGGTATAGTGCGGAAATGACAGTCTGCCATAGAACTTAAACAACTGACCATGACCTTTAAATTAACATCATTGGTTTCGAGCGGAAGAGATAGACAAGACCATGACAGTTTATTCTCTCCTTCACTCTTGGTCCTATTTTGGTATCAGTAGGCACGTCATGGTTGCACTGTCTACGGAATCCTCATTTATGGATCCTTATGAGAGATATAGGATAGAGACACACACAGACAGGCAGAGAATTCTCTCTTGGTATAATATAAAGGAAAAAATACGTGGGTAACTGAAGTGAGAGAACAAGAACTGGAGCTGCATCAATACCTTAAACTTGAACTAACACCAAGAAACCTACATGAAACTGCGTTGTTTGAATGGTATGTTGTTCACCTTTCATGGAGATTTTTCTAGTGCTACATGATACCAGTGAAAGCAACAAAAGCATGGCGAGACTGAACTGAAAATTCCTAAGTTGCACACGTACTGTAATCTATTAAGATTCGTTATGTTTTGCTTCTGGTTTGTGTGTTGTTCTTTTAATCTTCAAACAATGTTTTAAAACAGACCCTTTTAACAACTAACGGAGAGAGAGAGAGAGAGAGAATACTCAATATCAATTTTAGATATCGATGAATCGTATAAAATTATGATTAAATAGTGATTCGTATTGGAGAATATATATTATAACTACATCATTCTTCTTCTAAAATTAATTATCTTGCCATAAAATCAAACCAAATGCCAGCTAAAATGTTACAAGTTATGATAATGACAACATGTGTTATATTTCTTAATTATTCCATTGTCCAGTCATTTATAGTATTGTTCATACAAATACTTCATTTATAAAATACAAATCTCCTGTATCAGACCTATGTACATCTGCTGGCAAGTAAAGAGAAAAAATGCACGCATTTAGTTTATGAATTTACTTACGTAAGGCTCCTTTGGTTAAAATTAGACTCGCTCTTTTATGTTAAATATTTAATACCAATCAAATTGGATAAATTCCTTTTTATGTTAAGAACAATTGAGAAAATGAAATCATTTTGCATTATTGTTTTGAAAATGTACAGATGTTGATGTGGGAAACATATTTCGAAGTTTACTAAGCTACTAGAAGTATTAGTTTCCATTATATATTTACATTTATTCACCGTATCTTTACTCTCTGGAAACAATCTAATAACATTTGGACGAATAGGAAAGTATTGAAATCATTCTAAGTTGAATATATGCAAATTTGTTTTATTTTTGCAATGTAAATGTGAAGGTAATACTATAAATCTAAATTTAAATCTTTTAAGTAACAATTCATATAAAATGAAGGATAATTTATTTACAGGTCATCAACCGTTTACAGATAGATATAAAGATCAGAAAATTGCGTAGGTGACATCCAACGATTACAGACAATAGCTATGTTTTGAGACAGCTTGCATCAACATATTTGTTTGTTGCTCATTCCTCCAGAAGCCGATGTACTTACTTAGATATTTTGACTAACTTCAAAATTAAAATAACAAACTGAGCACCGAAGGCAGCTTTTCGGCAAGCAGTTTTATCTTTGAATTATACGGAGCTCAAACGGAATGTTTATCATTGTTGCCACATCATGGGCTGTAAACAAGATAACTCCACTAGACTTGGCTGATGAATGTGCTATTTTGTTGTCAATAAGCTTTATCAGTGACGGAGGACGGAATATTTAATGACTGTTTTTAACAAATTTTGGGAGGAATATTTTCCGTACAAGGTAACAAAGAAATTTTGTCCTTAGTGTTTCTGACCGGCCTTAAATTGGGATTAACACTAATGACCCGGATAGACAAGAAAACTTTTCCTCTAGTGCCAGAGGTGAAGAAGAACGATAAGTAAAGGTTTTTACAGAATATATGAGGTTACATTTTTTAAATTTCGTTTTAAAATAAACGATAGGCCAGTTGGCTTCAGATATAACAATACATTTTGAATGCGTGCTTTAGTTCGAATAACCAGTGACCTATTTAAAACATGCTATGTACCCGAGTGAGTTTAGTAGATCGATTATGACAGTGCGAGACCACTAGTTAAATTAAAGTAAACAACTTTTGGGCATACATTAAATAAAATAAAAATAATTGAATAAAATATCTACGAGGCCACTTGTCTTGCTTCTTCGTTTAACAAAACGTTATTAGTGGAAAGCCACTTTTTAAACTACATGTGTGGGGCTGAAATATCACGACACAAAATAATTTGAAATTCTTTGAACAAGATAAATATTGGGGTACATTGTACTCAACTCAGCACTATTCAGAGAGGTGATAGTCTTAGAAACATTCAGTCTAGCACAAAAAAGTACAAAAAGAAAAACCTACAATATTGGTATCAAAACATGCTTTTGTTCACAAGCTTGGATGGGATTGAAGTTAGTGCTGATGCAGCATATTTTCTAACAAAATACAAATGTTGATTTCAAACATCAAATATTATGTACTACGGACGTTCAGGGAAGATACTGAGATTGCGTTCAATAAAGAAAACAACGACACTACATAAAACAGAAATTGATAATATGGAAAATAAATTCGAACGAATACATGATAACTCACTATACGAAATAACTGGCTTTGAATCAAACATTAGAATGACAGTAACTAATTGACAATGCAAATACAGATTGTAGACGGATGGTGTGTTGGCCTACCTTCACTCCAAAAGACAATTTGTGACACGGATGGTGTGTTGGCCTTCCTTCGCTCCAAAAGACAATTTGTGACACGGATGGTGTGTTGGCCTTCCTTCGCTCCAAAAGACAATTTGTGACACGGATGGTGTGTTGGCCTTCCTTCGCTCCAAAAGACAATTTGTGACACGGATGGTGTGTTGGCCTTCCTTCGCTCCAAAAGACAATTTGTGACACGGATGGTGTGTTGGCCTTCCTTCGCTCCAAAAGACAATTTGTGACACGGATGGTGTGTTGGCCTTCCTTCGCTCCAAAAGACAATTTGTGACACGGATGGTGTGTTGGCCTTCCTTCGCTCCAAAAGACAATTTGTGACACGGATGGTGTGTTGGCCTTCCTTCGCTCCAAAAGACAATTTGTGACACGGATGGTGTGTTGGCCTTCCTTCGCTCCAAAAGACAATTTGTGACACGGATGGTGTGTTGGCCTTCCTTCGCTCCAAAAGACAATTTGTGACACGGATGGTGTGTTGGCCTTCCTTCACTCCAAAAGACAATTTGTGACACGGATGGTGTGTTGGCCTTCCTTCGCTCCAAAAGACAATTTGTGACACGGATGGTGTGTTGGCCTTCCTTCGCTCCAAAAGACAATTTGTGACACGGATGGTGTGTTGGCCTTCCTTCACTCCAAAAGACAATTTGTCAAGCGTAACGTATTCTATTATTTCTTTATACTGGTTTTAATGCATTACGTAGGAGATACAGTAGGCTCGTCGACAGGGTTGAGATCTGCTGGATGCAGAACACCAAATGTGCTTAAAACACATCAATTAATCGTGGGAACAATTTAAACGGAACATAAATATAATAGAGCATGCAAAACTAAACGAAAGGGTAACTGATCTACACGTTATAAACAAATTTTCTTTGGAAGAGTGTGTAACTGAAGTGAATGATCACTGACGGTGTTGACAGACAAGCGTATCAAACATATGCCAATATATACAAACACAACGTCACAGTGATTTACATGGTTTCAAAATTTATATGGGCTGAAATAGTAAAACAACAATACAACGCTTATTCAGACATTTCCAAAGAGTGAAAATTTGAAAAGGTATATTTCATTCAGAGAAAAGACTTCGCCTACAAAAGAGTTAAGAATTTGATGAACAAGGAAAACATGGAGCAAATTTTAACCTGCTCGGATTTAAAAGTCTCGGGAGCTAAACTTTAATGATTGCAATGTGGAAGTATTTCACACAGACTGAACCAGTAAAAAGGTTGACACTTTGACAAAGCTAATTGAAGGAGGCAATAACACTCAGTACACATCAATAGACAGGATCTCATCTAAAACAAGCTAAGAAAACAATAGGTCAAGATATTAATTAATATGCTTGGTTATTTGACAATTGTCGCACGTGGAACTCTGTAACTCAAAATTGGTGAGAATTCCAACATACAAAACCATTTTGAAAATATTCGAATCAGGCAATAGATAATTCATAGTTTACGCACACTTAAGTTTGAATGGATTGGATTGGATATGGGTGTCAACTTTCACGAGTAAGAATTACTGCTATTCGGTAAACTGGATGAAGTGAGATAAAACAGGATATATTAGGTCATACGATTAACAATGATTTAAATCGTAGTAACAACAGCTTGTAAAGTTTCGTGATCTAGGCTAAGTAGCTGATACGGCAAATGAAAGGTTTCCGTCAAGAAGAGCTGATACCCAGCTACTTAACACATCTAGTACGAATACTAAGACGGAGATTAAGATATCTGAAAAGAAAGCTAGTAATAAATTAACTCTTTTGAACAAATTAGTAATGAAACAAGACTAAACATACGATTGTTAAAAATAGGATAATCAGAAATAAGAAGAAAAGATTTTTGAAGAGTATCACCTGTTCGTACAGCAATTTAATCCGTAACATATGGCTGTAAAATTGTAATTATTAAGCAAGGAGCTAAATGACTTACCTAACGTTATGCAGTTTTTAAAACCCATTAAAACAGAAGAAAAAAGGTTAAGAAGACGCTTTTGTGAGTAATTTTGAGACAATTGAAAATAAACATCTGAAGAGTAATTGCTCGTTACGGTTTCGGTCGGAGAAGTTGCAGAGAATCTTGAATAATGAAAGCAGACAGAACAAGCAAGAGTTTAAATGCTGATGAATGACTTTTTCACATAAAATAATGTCCCGAATAAGATCACATCTAAACTAATACATTCTCAGAGTTGAAGGAATATAATGATTTACCAGAGATAACTATAAAGATAGCTTACGTAGAAAGCAAATTGAATGTAGACGAGAACACGAAAAAAAAAAACAAAAAAAAAAACAAAAAACAAAAAAAACAACGAAAGTGACCAAACAGTTTAACTACGTTAGATTATTTTATTCTTTTGTATTAATAGAGTCGGTAAAGCACAACCAGACATAAATCAGCGACGTAGGTCGGAACAAGTATCTCTGACATTTATTGCATCTGAAAAACACAATATAAGAGACTACATGGTAGTCATCTTTATTTTGCCAACAAGCAACACGGTATATATTTCACATCAACAGATTAAATTATTGATGTTCATAAAATGAACACAGTCATATTTGAATTCAATCTGCCCAAAGTAATTCTCTTGTCGACATGTATAAAATATATATGTGTGACTAATTGTGGTAAAATTATTGTTTGTTATTTGGATATATATATATATATATATATATATATATATATATATATATATATATATATATATATATATAAAATAACCAATACGTGTTTATATCTGATAACTATGAATTACATACATTGGACCAGTGGCTATATTTACCGGTTGATTTCAGTCCTTTAACAGTCTTCAGTTTGGAACACTCATTACTAACATTAGCACCTGACTCTCTGGTGCGAAAGTGAAAGCACATGCTTCAGACACAAGCAGATCCAGAAAACCTACCTACCTACCTAAATACGAAAGCAAGAAGGAATAATTGCCACTTGGTCCACGATTAGTGTCCCATAAAATGTTTAGTTATGATTTAATCATGGACTTGATTTGCAAGTAACAACCTCCTTGCTTCAAAAATAATATTATTATCTTTTTTAAAAACATAAATTTTGTACCGGGATTTTAGATCATTTAGTATTGCATACCTAGCCTTTACATGTCTTATGTCCACTGAACTTTGTATATTGCAGAAATATATATATATATATATATATATATATATATATATATATATATATATATATATATATATATATATATATATATATATATATATATATATATAGTTTAAAAATTCTAGTTTGATATGAAAGATACACAACACTCAAACCACCGGGATTATTCGAAACAGTGTTGTTTGATAGCAGAAGCGATGCTTACATGGCAGTAATATGTTTTTACACAAAAAACTGTTTCGGGTGTATGGCATGGTTATAACACTGGGAAGGGCTACCATACTGGACAATAATTTAGAATTTGTTTTGGACTGGACAGGCGGTGGCCATGACTCCCACCTCCATAAGTCTCCTCTCTACCTATGGTAGAAATATTCTAAGGATAAGATGAAATCACATGGTGGAAGTCTTAGAAGCTGTAGTCAATGACTAGGGTGGAAGAATTCCAAGATGGACTAAACGGTCACATGTTCAAGACCAGTGCGAACCATACGGTAACACGGTCATCGGATATGGTCTATAGCCTAGATTGGAATGGGATCCGCCAAAGTGCACCTGCACATGATACGCCAGGGGCGAAGAAATGACAATGACTAGATTTTTATACAGGATCCGACTCAACCTAGGTTACCAACGACCTCGTCATCCGAAGTACACCTGGAATAAAGTAATAACTATTCTACTGGCGCAACCACTATCAGTGTCCAGGCAAGACATAGCATGCTTTATAATTTATAACCGATATTTGGTTTTTATTACTTTTACTTGGTTAAAAACACAGATCACATCATGTTGGTTAATAACATGTTCTTCAACAGGCATATAATGCTTCAGATAAGAAACAATTGGTTTTCGCATTTGTACATAGGACATACTACCCGGTATACACGAATGTAATCTTATTATTAGGTCTAATGCACTCTCAAATAATTTGTGATCAATAAAGATATTTTTAGCTTTGTGGGATGGGATTATAAAACTGTATAAAGCTAGGAAATTTAAGGCCACATGTTATGGATTATGAAGTAAATGATTGTGTATATGTGTGTGAGCTTGTGTGCCAGTGTAAATCTGGAATATCGGCGAGAGCAGGCACCATCATACCGGTGACACAATTCGATACAAGGACATATCTTTTTGTGTTAACGTCAAAAACAGATTGCCCAGACCTAATGTAGTTATATACAGGGCCGGCGCCAGACCCGGCCAGACTATCTGGCACCCTAGGCAAGGTTAGATTCTGGCGCCCCCCCCCGGAAAATATCAATTTAAAAATTTATTAACAACAAATTTTTTTAAAAAAATGCGCCCCCTGAAATCAGCGCCCTAGGCGGCTGCCTAGTTTGCTTATATGGTAGCGCCGGCCCTGGTTATATATTAAAAAAAACTTGTGCTGAGTGTTACAGATAATACACTGGACAACAAATTTTTACAAAAGTCATGTTACTGAAATAAAATTAGTCAATTCTTATCAATTTTTATGTGCTGAACACGAATATGACAGTCAAATTGCAAAATTGGCTCTAGTTTTTTTGTAATCTGCAAGAAATTAATGTTTACATAACGAAATGCATTCCAATAGTAAAAGGTCAACTGTAATAGCCTACCTATAAAAAATCAAGTCATTGACTACATCTTAGATTTCTTCGCCTGTCTCTTGTACAGCTGTTCGGGAGCATCTCTGAGGAGTGTCCAGCAGTAGTCAGCCAGCATTGTAGTGGACCATTTTCCCTGGTATCTTTGTTCCATTGTTGCGATATCTTGATGAAAACGTTCGCCGTGTTCATCACTAACAATACCACAGTTGCTAGGAAAGAAATCCAAATGGGAATGAAGGAAGTGAATCTTTAGAGACATATTGCAGCCAAGTTTCTTATACTTCATCAACATGTCTTCTACTAGTTCCTTATAGTTTTCTGCCCTAACATTTCCGAGGAAGTTTGTAGAAACTAGGCGAAAAGCATTCCATGCTTGTTTCGCGTCACCTTCCAGCAAGTTGTTGAACCGGTCATCTTTGAAAAGCTCTCGAATCTGAGGACCCACAAAAACTCCCTCTTTAATCTTTGCTTCGCTGAGTCGAGGGAATTTTTCATGCAGGTATCGGAATGCTGGCAAAGTCCGGTCAATGGCTTTCACGAAGTTCTTCATCAAACCTAGTTTGATGTGAAGGGGTGGTAGCAAGATTTTCTGAGCCTCAACCAGAGCTGGGTGTTGGATATTCTTCTCTCCAATGGCTACATTCTGCCTGTGAGTCCATTCCTTCCTCATGTAGTGCATTTCCCTTGCTCGGCTATCCCACTCGCATAAGAAACACATGTATTTTGTATATCCTTGCTGCAGTCCCATTAAAAGGGCAACTACCTTCAAATCACCACAGAGGTGCCAGCTGTACTTGTTATACTCAATGGAATTCAGTAGCTGCCTTAAGTTATCGTATGTCTCTTTCATGTGGACAGCATACGCTACTGGAATAGATAGAAGAATGTTTCCATTGTGCAAAAGCACAGCCTTGAGACTCAGTTTCGAAGAGTCCACAAATAGTCTCCATTCTTGTGGGTCATGAGTGATTTTTAAAGCATTCATGAGGCCCCCAATATCGGAACAGAATATCAGATTACTTTCCTTTCTGAAGAAAGGCTCCAATTGCTGGTGGCGCTTTCGATATGCAGTAATTGTGACATCTTCTTCTAGAAGATTCCATTGTTGGAGTCTTGATCCTAGCAATTCTGCCTTGTTCTTTGATAAGTCCAAATCACGAATCAGGTCATTTAGTTCTTCCTGTGTTATTCTGTGTGGGGTTGATGATGCACCACAGTGAAAATCTGGATCACTGCATGCTGATGGACCAGGAGAAGAACAGGTCGACTCACCTTTGTCTTCGTCAGATGAATCAAGAGAATATTCTGCTGGAGGTTCTGGAATAGGAAGTCCCTCACCATGTGGAACTGGTCTCAATGCAGATGGAATGTTTGGGTAGACTATTCTCGACTTCTTTCGCTTCGTTATTCCGCCGGAAAGAGGAGGAACCAAGCAGAAGTAACAGTCATTTAGGTGGTTGCTTGGCTCTCTCCACACCATTGGGACTGCAAACGGCATTGATGATCTTTTGCAATTCAACCACTGTGAAAGCTGTGCTGTACATGTAGCACAGCATATATGCAGAGCCCAAGGCTTGTCTTGGTCACCAACCTTGCATCCGAAGTAAAGATGATATGCCTTCTTCACTTGAGAATTGATACTTTTCTTCTGGTTGGCAAATGTCACTTCCCCACAAATATAGCAAAAATTGTCCGCGGTATTAACACACTTTGGAGGCATTACTGTTCTTTATTGTACGTAAATGGATAAAATAATAAGTTTTATGTAACAGTAGCTTGAACTGTCTCGCACAACGTCTAAAATATTTTAAATGCTGAACCTATCTGATTGGGCTTTATATAGTACACTGCTTACGTCAGCTTCAGCAGCCGCCTGGCATTAGTATAATAGGCCTACACATGTATAGTACACTGCTGACGTCAACTTACTTCAGCAGCCGCATGGCATTAGTATTGCATTGCATCAGAAAATGATGCAATCAACTGTGGATGATGTGAGCATGATGGTATTATGCAATGTTACATCATTATTCCGGATGTTGCTGCAGTCCTACTGGAGAAATTTACACAGTGAAACATAGAAAATGAGGTATATGAATATCTTCAAAACGAGAGCCAATACAAATTTTTCACGGTTATATTCGTGTTCGGCACACCAAAATACTACAGATTAGGGCCTTTTCAAGTCAGTAATGATTTCACTGTTGACCAGTGATATCTTCGTTTGGTCAGTATTTCTTTGTATTGTACCATATATAAAAATATACACATCACATATACATCAGTCCAAAAACGGAGTAAAAAAGAAATAACACGATTCAGATTAGTTGTGCAAACACAGACAAATATGTATCAGATATTTCATTTTAACAGAATAAAGAAGATCGATTATGCTACTTAAAAAAAGTATTGATACATTCAAATTAAAGTTGATAATTTCAGCATATATTTCATTAAGAAAACGAAGACTCGATATCTGTCTAACATGTGGACAACTTTAAATATTGTTCGGATATTTTTAAGAAGAAATTTCTAAACAATATTTTTCTTTGTCGTCTCATTGTATTCTGCTTTAACGTTGGAAATATGTTCAGTACACTTCCCCAGTCATGGATAAGGCTCAACAATATTGTAACTATATCTAATTCTTATACATCTGCATCTAAGTCAAAATGACCTTGACCGTTCATTTCTGTAAACCCATAAGGCTGACCTGGTTCCGGACCTTAATGCTCCTGTATTCGATGTGTCTACCTTAATGTTGCAAACATGTGTCAGTTGTATTGTCGATTTTATAAACATTTTCCAGTTATCAGTAATATTAATAGACAAATTTATTTAAACTTGTTGAAATATTTCGCCGACCGTAATTTCGAAACACTGAAACTGACATTGATTTTGGGTAGGTTAGGTAGTTAATATTGTTTATATTGTGGAATATGTCTTCCCTGTGTCACCATTGCCGTGGCTGGTAACTAGAACTATTCATTTTCTGGTTCACTGCACAAGAAGACTGTAGCCGCAAAGTCCTTGGTATCTCTCTCTCTCTCTCTCTCTCTCTACAGGTTTTAAGTTTAATACTATCACCACCACCACCGCTACTACTAATTCATATCATCATCGTCATCACCATCATCACCCTTTCTTTCTCTTTTTTAGTTAGTTTTCTCTTTCCTTCTATTCCTATTTGCTTTTATTTTTCGCAGGAAATCTGTATAGCTTATGTTTTTGATCCGAAGTTAATTTTAGTTTATCAACTTTTTGTTTTCTATGATTCTCCTAAGAATTAAAAATACCATCAAAAGACATCAAAGTTAATTTTTAAAAAAAATGTGTGTATTTACTTACATGAGATAATAACTTTCCTTGTAAGAAGTTAATCGAAGAAGTCTTTTGTCTTATAACAAACGCCATATAGGTTGTTCTACCACACTGCTATTCGTGAGGTAAAATAATACTAATGTGAACAACAGTCTAGTTTAAAAAAAAATTAATTTCAATAATTGAATGCAAAGAAAGATAACAGAGATATAGACTTGTAATATCTTGTTAAAGAAATGAATATAATACATGTCTGCCATCCACACGGTTTATATAGATTGCATGATTGCCTATAAGGTGTGGAGTGAACCATTTGTGACATTCACCTTTCAGAACGTTTGCAAAATATACGAGTCCACGGAGTACATTTTCCAGCCCTGGGAATAATATTTATTTTGTGCTGACTTTGAAAGAGGTCCTGGTTTGTGCAGAAAACTGTTTACATTTAAGTGATAAAATCGGTTCGCACTGGCGCCAAGGCTCACCAAATATTGAATTACTTTTCAGCCTATTTATAAAAGGAAACGATAAAGATGCATGGATAATGTTAAGACGAAATATTGATTGCCATGATTATTGATTATAATAATAAATAGTTTATTGAAGAAATATCGATTATGCAACTCACTTTATCTATAAACATTCTTGTCTTCATGATCTATGATTAAAGATAGCTACACCCTTATCGAGTGTATTCATGTGTCATTGCTATAATATTAACACGCGCCAGATCACTTGTTAGAGCATCGTGCACATTAAATAAAATTGCCGTTATGGATACCAACCAAGGCTAGCCGAACTGTATCATGGAAAACGTACTAAATCCAATATCTGATACATCATATAGCTAAAAATGTGTTAAAGTATCGTTGAAACTAGCTACAGGAAAACCAAATAATGTATTCTAATATAATATAACGTGCCTAATTGTATAAGAATGTTCGAAATTGAATATATCTGCTGATTTATGTAAAACATCTTTAAGATCGTTTTGATTTTGCTTCGTACTGATAGATGTAGCTTTACAGTTTGTCAACGTTTTTTTAATTTGACATCACATGTAATGTAAGTAAACTGAAACTATTACGATATTCATGGTGTCAAATACGGATTTTCGTGTTATACTAATTAGTTTTTCAATGCATTGAAAGGCTCATATCGGTTAGATTTCAAATTAATATTTGCTTCCTTTTGTCTCTCAAAGGCAAGAAGCAGATGGAGTTGGAATTTTTTATGTCAGAAGTCATGTATTTACGGGTCTAGTGTGTATTTTACCTTTTGATCATATATGTTTTATGCAATAAACTCTTTTTATTTATTAACCTACATCGCAAGGATATTAGTTATCTCTTTCGTAACCTTTTTCCTGTTTCTTCTTTCATTTTTTCTAAGTTTTCCTAGTACAATAATGCATATACCAGTCCCTTTCATAAAGTCCGTGTCACGTGTGCATATTTTTACTTATGCAGCACATATTCTTCTGTAGCATTTCACCATGTCTACATTTTGTAACTTACTAAAAATATTTCATATGCATTTTGTATAAATGAGGACTTCATTCGTGGTCATCACTCTCCTGAAATGACCACTTTGACTGGACGGAACTCCCTAGGTGAATTAGCTGATGCTCAGACTCAGAACAAATTCACTAAATGAATCTTTCTAACTTTATTTACAACTTTACATTTCAAAACTTTATATTTCATTGACATATTTATACTTCATAATACTATATTAATAATTTGGGTTTGGTGCTTTACGGCAAAGTAACACAAATGGATTATTTAATGACGAGTCAATTTTCTTGCTCAAAGACACATCGGTAGGGGACACAAGCTAGTCCAACGAAAGGATTAGAACCCGCACCCTTTCGTTAGTCTGTCGGGCACATTTATCACTGACCCACAGTGGCTCACTAAAATAATAATAATAATAATAATAATAATAGTAATAAAACCAGATTGCAAATCTCCAATCAAAGTATTCTAGTACAAACTTTCAACTCACATCATCATAGCAACACAGCCATCTGCTGTACATAGCTGAAGCAGTAATGTTATGCAAATCTAACGGTTACAGGTCAAGTCGGCATTGAAGATACCATTTTCCTAGCCTAATGTTTTAAGCTTATTTAGATCCTGCTGTTCCATATACTGATAAAATAAAGTTTGGTACTTCATTAAAAAGTACGTTTTAAAGTATTCGACTTTAAATGAGTACATTGTATCTTTCAAAATTGTATACACATTTTTGATGGAGTTGCATCAAATAAGTTGAAGATTTGTGGCAAATGAATAGCTATATGAGTGCAATCTGACCAACTCCAGTTATTGTTTACGATGACGTGTTGGACAACTTACATATTCTCTAAGTGAAAACATTATATCATAACCTGCTTTAAAATTGCAGACATGTTCTCATTGGTACAAAAAGAAAACGTATTTCAAATTTAAAAAATTGTATTACGGCACATATCATGGAGCAAAGAACAATCAGTCACGGATCCAGTCCCACACTATCATACAAACGTTTACGTGACTTTAGAGACATTCCAAAAGAAATACTCTTTCTTTGCCAGGGGGAGAATCTAAATAAATCTTTACGAATTGAAAAGAATGCAAAATTACTATTCTTCTCGTTAGAACGATTTTATCACAGCGCACAAGCAATAACTATTTACATAAGCACGTATTTGTGCTGTGAAGAGGGAAACTATATGCATTAACAAGGGTTTTTACAATTTACGCTCAAAATAAGATTTGATTAAACTGACTACTTAAGATTACATTGAGCATAAAGTTTAGTTTACATCAAACCCTTATTAGACGTTTAACCCAATAAATATAAAAGTTTAAAAGACAACTATTCTTGATGCTAACGGCAAGTTACACACAGTTTTCGATACGAATCTCTGTGTTCATTAAATGTTGATTAAATCATAAAAGTCAAATTTATAAACGCTTACAAATAATTCATATTAGGAATAACTCATTTTTCATACAGTTAAAACTGATTGGCATCTGCTTAATATTTATATCAGAGAAACACTCTTATAAATATTTTAAACTATAGGCAACTATGTACTTATAATTAATATTAAATCTATACACGTTACTGGCCTAACACCCGAGAAATGTTACATCTACAGGCTAAATAAGAATATATAGAAATCCAAAAAGAAGTCTATTTTAAGAACATTAAAATTATTTCATTTATATAAATTATACAGCTCCTTATGCTATTGTTCTTCAAGAGCTTATTGATTAATTCACACACCTTTGACGTCCTGGCAACGGAAATTACATTGCGCAAATGCGCATTTTGTGTGGGGCAGAAAGAAGAAGAAAAAACCAACAAGCAAGTGAATTCAAATATGTACTAAAATGAGCCATTACCTGAAAACTTTGCCTGAAAAGAGAAAATATAGGTACTATAAAATGTTGTCTAGCCTTGGATTCGACAAACCTGAGTTCTTTATCCTGAGGAAACATTTTTCATGAGAATTAGTTTTTCTATAGTTAAAATTCCTAATTTTAATGTTCACAAACATACATGTTCAGATGTACTGGACACGTGTAACAATACCGTCGAAATATTAACTAATACCACGCTGGATTGATATCGAATGTTTGAATAATCATAAAACTAAAGTTGTCATTTATTATAAACCAATACATGTTTTTACAATAATCAGATAATGAGATCAGAACATTGACCAAACAAGTACTTAGAGCCATTGAATATCGATTATTTCATCCACAAAACCCGAGGGACATAATTTATTGCAAGTGTAAATGGTACCGTATTGAAATGGGACCATAGTTACCGAAATGTTAGGATAAATGATTCGTAGTTAAAGAATATCCTTACCGACTGGGATCTCAACATTATACATCATAGCTGAAAACAGTGCAAGCCAGTATACATCTTTGCATTATACTCACACAAGAAATATTGTAACAACCAAAGGGGTTTCTTGACCGAGCGATGTAAAACGATGTCATACCCTTGCACGAATCCCGCTAGGAGTCATAAGTTTCCTAAAAATCCAAAGACTCCCACACAACTACTTTTGTAAACTGGAAAGTCCAAAGTGTCCATTCTATAAATAATATTTCTCTAATTAATACATGACCACAAATCTGGCAACTTCCCAAGTGTCTATCAGCCTCACAACTGCATGGTTTATCTTTATTAACTTTCCGTAAAGTACCGTCAGCATTTCACGCTGTGAAACTATACAACTCAGAAACCTAATACAGGGAACTATTTTTACTGCGCCACATTCGGTCAGTCAAGTCATGATTTTAAGCCATATTTCGTCTGTAACTTTGCACGTTATTTACCACCATAGCAATAATAACGACGCCTCCCGATGGCGGAACAGTCCCTTCTCGTTTATATCCATTGTATACTTTACCAGTCTACAATCATAATTACTGCACATGGAGCAATACAATTAATTCACGCAATTACATTTTAATACGGACTACTGAGCGACGGGGACACTCATACGATTCTGACCTGAATTCACTTAATGTAAACCATGGCATCATGGAAGCTCAGTAACACTTCACTCCGTGACGTTTGCCCCTAGTAATTGGCTAATTATTTCGGTCTGAGGACTATATTCTCAGCACCGACTTCCCATAATCAAACACGTAATAAACAATGTCTAAGAATTCCTTAAAATGGAGAGCTATCGCATACTCCAAAATTTGTTACAATAGTATCCTTACCTGGGAATTTTATGAACTATTTTAAATATTTTCAATGTAATCATGAATGGGCAATGACGTTTCGCGTTCTGCCTTGCTTATAAAATGTATTATCTTTGGTCAACAAAAGTTGAATAAAAGAGAATAAAAAAGACGTTTAGTTAAACGATCTTGGAATGAAATAAATACTGGGACAATTGCGTACGTTGTATCAAACCTACACATAAATCTCAGAGATTAATTTAGATTTTGCCTAACTGCCAGTATGTCCGCACTCGAAATAGGGAAATAGGTGAATAAAGCAAAAGTCAACCATTGTCTGATAACCGACGCCCATCTGACACTGCCATATACTGCAAGGTTTTGCATAACAAAAAGCAATTTGACATGTAGATTTAATGTCATACACATTATACAGTTATTATTGGAAGCATATTCCATTTAGTCATTTTCTGTTTAAAAATGAAAAGCGAAACCAAGGGACAATTACTTTGCAATTTAATTAGTATCAATGCACATCGATGATCTCAGATGAAAAGCTGATCTCACAGAATATTTTGCAAGAGCTCGCGTAAAGAAACTCTGAAAATATAAGCGGAAAGCATAACACCATCTAGCTGAAGTAGTCGCTAGTAGTCAGGTGGCTAAGTGAAATTACACTTATGCGCCGTACAAAAGCACCATTTTTTTCCACACAAGAATCGCAATTGGTCAGATATTCAGAAACTTACAAGTTCCAAACAGTTAGATGAGCATGGAATATTGTGGCGCCGTTTTGGTGTCAGTGCTATCAGAATGCCTCAAAACACAGATAAACGTAATGTAAAATACCAAACAAGTATTTTAAGGGTTAGAATTGAGTGTTTCAATTTTTCTCTTATTTAGTCTGTGAATACGCTGTAGAAAAAAATAAGGTAGCGTAATAATGATGTCATAACATGATTTTAATGAGGGTTTTACCTCCAAAAGAGCTGAGTGATAATACGAGAAACGTTCGTCAGCAAGGTTTATAGTAATACAGTTATTTCTACCAAGATAATCTGAAGATAACAATGTGGGAATGGCATTTGCTTGAGTCAAACCATGACAACCGAATATGTCTGACAGTTACAACGGCAAAGTTCAGTGCGCGTCAGTCCGGCTTTGTGGGTAATTTCATCTTCGACAACATTCAGACTTGCAACCGCATTCTATCAGCTTACAGCAAGCTTCAGACAATCTAGCAAGAGTCAACCAGATGAACTGCCAATGATCATCTTCCTTTGTCCACCCACATCCTTTTGTCATGTCTGGTGCGTGTTGTATTATTGCCCATGTTCTTTTTTAAGCCACATTAATGCAGAAATATACGACTCTTGCTACCTTTAAATTTGACTATACTCATGCTCGAGTCAATGTTCTCGTCACAAATAGAAACTACAACTGGCTGTTATCACAGTAGCCGTTAATTGTATGATAATGAGAAAAACTTATTTTTTCATTTGTATTATCTAGTATGTTTGGTTGGCATAGTGTTGTAGTGTTTTATCATGGAGGCATGGCTAAAGCATTAAAATCAGTGCTTAAACGAACTTTTTTGTATCTATTTGATCCTATCGTATTATGTGGTGATGGTAGTCCAATAAATCCCAATGTTAAATATTTTAACACAATTTACACTTCGTCCTTTTAGCTTGCACTGTTTGATTTCATTGTACTATTGCTTAATTAGTTGCTTTGGGGGTCTGTGCTAATGAGTTAAAGGCAATGTATTAGGAATACCAAGTTAATACATAACTGGGAATAAATTAATTTTACTATAAATCCTTGAATAAAATGGACTTTAGGAAGCAAATTATGGTCACCTTTTGCACCTGTAAGTTTAATTCTACTGCTAACCTACACCGCCGCCATGAAAAAGATACAAAGCACACTACAGTGATAAAACTGTTTACGCAGACAAAATCCAATGAGATGATCGAAGTGCGCACATACATTAGCACATGAAATTTTATCTATGCTTTTCCGACCAGAATTTAACCCAAAATATAAGTTATAAGTATAGACAAAGACAAAGTGAACAAAGGCAGTATTCATTTAGAATTTTTAGAGTTATTTAGTCTTTTATTGGTCCTTAAAATATATAGCCATATTATATTTGTTTCTTTGGGTAGAATGGTTCTTGTGTAATCGTGTTAACAAATTTAGGACAGACGGAAAGGCGGACCAAAGACATTAATTATTACATAGCTGCATAACAAACAGAAAGGAGGGTATTTCTTTGGGTCATCATTCAGAACAAAGCAACCTTTTTGACAGACATATTCCTTCCAAGTTAAATATCTTTCCTGAATGACCTCGACGTGAAAATCTGTCTGATTGTTCTCTCAGGATACCTGCCTTCACCGTCTGTGTGATAAGCTGAACTGATGGAACTAATACGAGACTATGGCTTGTTTTAGATATCTGACGCTCACCTTTACTGTCACTTTTTCGATATTCTTAAATTCACTCAAAATTGTATGGACCTTTCATGCATGTATCTTGCTCTCCATGATTGTCATGTCAATGTATCTCAATGTGCGTTGGACACCATGCAGTACCCCCGCCCCAACACACACACACAGACACACACACACACACACACACACACACACACACACTGTCATTTATGATCAGTATATGTAGCTTTAGTCATTAAAAAATGTATCGTATTTCCATAGCAATCATACAATCTTTGCTAGAAATTTGGGAAATTTGGGAAATCTCAAATTTCATATTAAAATCTCTCATTCAAGATTATGAACGGAGTTTTTATCCAGTAGAATGTTTACCGCGCTTCAATAGCAATTTAGCGACCGTCTTCAAAATATCTGGAAACCTCGTCTGTTGCTTCTTTCAGCGTCAATCTATTTTGTGTCCAGTTGGCTCTTTAACAGTCACTGTACATCATACGGGTCTAAATATTTTTATATATTTTTAATCAAAACTCAAATAGTGAGAAATGAAAAGTTTTATTTGAATTTCTTGGAAGTGCTTCGATACTGTTTCGTCTGCATAACATTCGAAAGATACATATGACGTATTGAATTACCTTCAATTTTTATTGCTTTAATAAACTCAAAGAAACTAAACAAATGTGTTATTTAAATCCCCAATACATATGTATACTTTCCTGATGAATTCTAACATAGATTTTGTATACAGCGATCTAGCATATGATACAGTTACCAATGACCAATACAGTGTGAACTCTGTGTTTCAATGTTGAATTCTATTTTCGTAATTCCTTACAACGCCATGAAAACAAAAACGCCTGTCCCGAACAATATAGTATAAATTTAACGATATTTAATTATAACTGCTTCTTTGGGGTGTCATGTGTGGCCAGTTTTGTATTAGTATTGCGTTAGAAAATTATTGCAACCAACCATAGTAAAGAAAACATTCACGTTTATTAATTAGACCACATCTTTTTTGTAAATTTTACTGTATAATTTAATTCATTAGAACTCAGAAGAATTTATTTATGCAAGCACATCACGATTGTGTGTTTATACATTTATAAAAAGCGTGATCATTGTACATCAAAAGCATACATTTACAAATTGATACTACAAATGAGACAATACATGCATGCATGCATACATACATACATACATACATACATACATACATACATACATACATACATACATACATACATACATACATACATATGAATTATAATCGTGAGATAACAAACGATGGTTCATATTTTAAGATGTAACGCATACACCAACACAATTACAGTCTATGAGAACATTCTTATTTTCTTAGATATACGTAGCCCACATACAAATTATTTCCTAATATGAAACATGAACATTTCACACATTTAAACATATTCCGACGAGTCTGGAAACAGCATACTGAATTTAATTTACTTGTAAAATAAAGACAGTAAAATCAATCTTCAGTTTCAGCATGCGATTTGAATACAAATAAGTTGTTGTTGTGGGGCTTAACGCCATTTTTCAGCACACGATAGGCTATGCATGGCGGCCAGTATTAATGGTGGAGGAAGAACCCGGGAAAACCCCGAAAAGAACCGCTGAACCACAAGAAGCTACTGGCAAGCTTTCTCACATACCAAGATTGGCCGAATCCAAGACTCGAACCAACGCAGACAGAGGTGAGATGGCAGTGGTCAAAATACCTATTTGCTGTACCCTGGCTGTATATACCCTGGATTTTTAAAGTAGGCAAAAATTTGTTTTAGCCATATCGCTACGATGTATATGCAGTGAGGCAGTTTGGAGTGATGCCTAGCACTGAGGCCGCAGACATGTAGCATGATGTCCCACCAAGTCATATTATCTTGACACCAGGCCGACCAGTCCTAACACTATAGTCTAACCTCATAATGCAGAGTGCGTAGCGAGACAGCTGGTAGTACCATTATGATAAATCATTGGTACGACTCATCCGGGGTTCGAATCCGAGACCCCCCACATCCGAAGCGGACGTTCTAACCATGTAGGCCGCGGTCTATCTAGAAATAAGACAGTTTTATTATACACGTGCAATAACATCCTTTCTATCCTTCTACAAAAAAAATTTCAACTTCCAAAAGATACCACAATAAAGACAAACATATAATCGATTGATAACTCAGTTCATCAAAGACAAATATCGTCTGTTTTGTGGTCTGATTTATGTGCGAAAGGTTGGTTCTTCAAATATCAGCAGGTATGATTGTCAAACAAATTTTGATTGACCTAAAACCACGAATGTTTATTATATATGGGAGCATTGTATCACCATACTTTAGACATTTAAAGTTAAATTACCATAAAGAGTATGGTTTGGAACATTACATGGCCTTGCTCTAGGTAATATTCGCATGAGAAAAATATGTATTGTGTAATTTCTTCAATTAAACATTCATACAGAGGTAATCCAATTAAATACTTTTTAAATGATTGTGGATTAATTGAGATGCAATTTGTATTAAGTCGAGGAGGAACAATTTGATATTTCCTTATATCAAATTAAAACAGTGACTGGGAACACGTTTGTCACGATTGTTAAATGGCCATTTTATTAATGGAGTCGCTTTAACGAGTCGTGATAGATAATGTGTTCTTTGTCGGATGACTGAAGTATGCAAAAGTTGCAGTAACGACTCTTATTCCAGCTTGCATTGATGGGAAGCTATTTACGTCATAAGCTATTTACGTCATAAGCTATTTACGTCATAAGCTATGTCACTAACAACTGGTGCAATCGGATATATTATAATCAAGGAGGCTTTGAACCAGTTGCTATTTTGCATAGAAATGTATGTTGGTGTTTTGTAGTCTGGATCCATGACTTTCCAGTCTTATTTTTCTCGACATAAAACTTCAATAGTTACTAAATTTTTTGTATTGGTTACGATTCTGGCTGCCTTATTTTTAACATTTTTGAGCTCACCTTTCTTAAGTAATGTATAGTCTTAAATTGACAAAGTTTGACAATGTTAAAATATGCTACTGCTAAAACAATTTATTGTTGTGTATTGGCATGATTTTGTGTGTCTTTTTGTATCCATAAAAGCCCTAAAATCCGTAAAAGTTTAAATTATCTCATAAAATTTTAAAAAAACCCACAAAAGATTTATAGCTGTTACTGTGTCATTCAAATGTCTTATACTAAAGTAAAACAAATACAGGGAAAATGTATATGCGTATATATTTTGTTTTCTTTTTTATTTGTACCTCACCAAGTAAAACTGGAAACATAGATCAATGAAATAAATGCAATTTACGAACCAAATGGAATTCTGAAATTTTCCCTTGGACAAGGAGGCGGTAATTCTGCGAAGTCCTCGCAAGAGTAGTGTACTACAGGTGTGTAAACCTGTGTCCCCTTAGTGAATGCCATTTACCACATTTGTGTCATCCCCCCAATGTATGTGGAAAACACATCATATGAGTCAAATAAAAATGTAGTTTTTCAAAACATCTATACCAAGAGGACATGTTTTCGTCTAAAATGTAATAAAATCCTCTATAAAGCTGGACCTCCTAATGTATGTGGATTAAAAAGGTCATCCTAATGTAGGTAATGCGTGTGTGTGTGTGTGTGTGTTTGTTTGTTTGTGTGTGTGTGATGTAGATCTTTAATGTAGCTGTAACAGTTTAAGTGATATCGCTACAATGTCTGCAATGTGTCAGTTTATGATGATGTCTAGCACTGCACATCATGCCACAGACATTTAGCATCATGTCCCACCCAGTCACATTATCCTGACACCAGACAGATCATTCGTAACAATAATCTCTTAATGCTGGGCGCCAAGCATTTTTATGTCTTTGGTATGACTCGTCGGGGATTCGAACAGAGGCGGATCATTCGTAACAATAATCTTTTAATGCTGGGCGCCAAGCATTTTTATGTCTTTGGTATGACTCGTCCGGGATTCGAACAGAGGCGGATCATTCGTAACAATAATCTCTTAATGCTGGGCGCCAAGCATTTTTATGTCTTTGGTATGACTCGTCCGGGATTCGAACAGAGGCGGAAACTGTAATCAGTTAGGCCACCGGAGCTGTCTTCTTGTTTATGTGAAGATTTTTAAATTCCCTCAATGCATTCTGCGGAATTATATAAGCTATCAATGTATTGTGTGTCCGTCTGTCCGGCTGAATTAATTGTGCAAACTATAAATATTTAGCATTTAACAAATTTTGTCTGAAAGTGAATAGTTCCCAATCTTATCCTGAGATCGTTGTAAAATGCATGTTATGCAGTGCTTTTGTGTTCGCAGAATATGGGGGATGAATTAAAGGTGCACACATGGTATAAATAAATGTGGATAGATGGCATTTAATTTAATTGCAGTCATTTGCTTACGTCATTTGCTTACGTCATTCAGATCCAGATCGTATGCTATGGTACAATTACTCCGAATGCACTTTCCTTATCTGACTTAGCATCTTGTTTCTTCCTACTTTATGACTGTTGCTTTAAATATTTACATCATTTGTATGTTCATATTGTTTTAACTATGCTGCTGGAATGATCTGTAATTTGAATTCCGACCACATGTACACATAAATATATAATGATCAAACTCAGCAATGATGTAATAATACGCTTTAGATCTCCACAAATCAAAACATTCCAGTTAACGTTGGCGTCAGTTATGTCTACGTTCCATCTTGCTTGCTGGTGTTTCTTTACTGCACAAATTTTATCAATTCTGTCAAAGATAGTCGTCATGTTTAAAATACGACAATTGTGTTGCGTGTTTCAGTAGTAAGATATATGAGAAACCTAGAAAACATCTCTGAAAATCCAGTAGCTGAGTAAGCAGCCTCACAGTCAATGGTATTTTTGTTTTGTTTTAGGCAATAGTAACCTAGACGACCACATGTTCCTTTTTTGTTAATCAGAACTAAGTGTTCTAGTAGTCTTTTATGCAGTAAAACAGTTTCAGTGAGTAGATGGCTGATGACAACATACATAGTCCTCATTATTATTGTTATTATTATTATTATTTGAATTATTCAGATAGTCATTCAATTATTTTATCACATTAAATCTAACTCGAAGTCTTGTCCTCTCAGTAGCCATCTACACTAATTTTAAGCTCACCTTCCTGTACTATCCCCAGCTCATATTCATGAAGTAAGGGAGCGATGTTGTGTCGTTCCCAGCTCGTATGTACGAAGTAGGGGATCCGTGTTTTACCTTTCCCAGCTCATATTCACAAAATACCGGGTCCATATTGTACTATCCCCATCTCACATTCATGAAGTAAGGGGGAGATATTATACTATTCCCAGCTCATATTCACGAAATACGGGATCCATATTGTACTATTCCCAGCTCATATTCATGAAGGGAGAGATATTGTACTATTCCCAGCTCATATTTACGAAGTATGGGATCCATATTGTAATATTCCCAGCTCATATTCACGACGTACTATATTGTACTATTCCTGGCATCGGCACAGAAAATAATATATATATATATATATATATATATATATATATATATATATATATATATATATATATATATATATATATATAGAGGGCCGGCGCTACCATATAGGCAAACTAGGCAACCGCCTAGGGCGCTGATTTCAGGGGGCGCATATTTAAAAAAAAATATTGTTTATAAATTTTGAAATTGATTGTTTTCCGGGGGGGTGGGGGGTGCGCCAGAATCTAACTTTGCTTAGGCCGCCAGATAGTCTGGCCGGGTCTGGCGCCGGCCCTGTATATATATATATATATATATATATATATATATATATATATATATATATATATATATATATATATATATATATATATATATATATATATATTCCATAACTGAATATTAGTCCGGATGATACATAGTTTACATTTTTTCGGGTTGATATCGCTGGTATTGTTTTTGTGACTTCACATTTTCCAAAAACAAGCCCCAAAACAAAACAAAACTAACTCATACCTATATCGTCGCACATCATCACCCAAGTCGGTCCCCCTCCTCCCTCGACTAGTGATTTCATATTTGGACGGTCCTTTAACTTAGGGTTTTTCCACACTGTATAAATGTTTTAACGTGACATCTGGTTAGGGTATGAATCTTGACATGCACTACAACTCGTTACAAAAGTAGGTCACTGTGACAAGAAATGACTTTTGGTTAAATTTTGGTATCAATTTAAGTTTATTGCACAGGTTGTGTTCTTGCTAGAAACAACAAATCAGCTGATTATATAGATCTCTGCTAGTACCCTTCTTACAATAAAAGACAGTTTCTGTAACCTACCTCTGACATTTAACTGGTTTATGATAGGTTTTGCTCATTATCATATAGGTTGTTCGAACCCTGCAACTATACCGTTGTACATATCATCATGAAATTTGGCGACAGGGGCGGTTCATATTATACACCTTCGACACAGATTTTGAAATTGGAAAATTCTAGACTGTACTGACTGACGTATCACAAACAAGGATTCAGCGATTTTCTATGCATTGGAGGAATACACTCGTTGAGACAACACTAATATTACTTCACGTGTTGTGCGCTGCATAGTGGAAGGTGTGCATACATTGAGTGTGCTGGTAATTTTTAGTGGAACAAAATGAAAATTTGTCCGATGAATATTGAAAATAACATAGATACCAAGAATTTGAATTAAGACAATCAAATTCTTTTGATATTTTTAGCTTTATTCTTTTGAATTTTGTTTTCTCTGCTGAAGTGATTCTGCGGAATAAATCGAGTGAAACCAGAAATAGAAAACCGGAAACGAAATTTTTAGCCTGACAATCATATGATATGGTCTGCAGAAAAGACACATGAGAATATGTATTTATTGGTTTTAATACATTCGGACTCCAAACAAATAATAAATGAAACAATAAACCTTTTGACATCCTCGTCATCCATTGTTTTAAAGCTATGAATAGAGTTTGAAAATTATATTCATCAATTGATGAATCAAATTTGTTTTAGTTAACAAAACTGCAGTATAATATAACGAAATGATACTGACACCATTCACATCTCATGGAAAATTACGCTTTGACTTTATTCCGTATTGTGATCTATATTGTGGTGCTATTAATTGACTGAATATCGAACAAATATTGTATGACTTTCTCAATCAAGACAAAATAACAAGCATGTGATAACAAATAGTTTCAAAGAAACACTGAGACTTCTTAGACGATAACAACTCAGCATGTTCAATTTAAGGATAATGTATTAAATGTAAATTGGTAAAGGTTTCTATTGCGAACCAAAATTATATTTGGATCTGTCTGGGTTCTCAATTGACCTTGGTTATCAATTAAACCTTTGATTGTTCTTTTATTTGTACACATATTGAAACATTTAACTATTGCTTCGGCTAGAAGTGACTCTTATAGTACACCATCTTTATAAGAGGGTTTACTGATAATGACAAAATAAGAATAAAAATGTATAGAGATATATTCTGAACAAACGATCCAGTTCCATCTGATTAACACTTTCATCACAAGCACCATAAAAATTCAGTGAATTAGACGTTTCTTTACTTGTAATTGGGCCGTGACTTAAAAGTTTAATTTTGAATTTTAATTCGTTCTCTATTGACAGAGTGAAGACACAATTTAAATGGAGTAGGTATTGTAGACTTTGTAGCGACTGTCGTATATATCCTAGGAACTAACATGATTTGGTCGTCAAAGAGATTTGTATTGTTATCTTACACTGACTACTACCACTATCTAGAAGCGCACACCACTCGTAAGTGTGCATAGTCGCTGTTCCAACACGTCGTGCCACATTTCAAGTCGAACAAACTTTCTTGATACGGACAGAGAAATTCGCCAGACACCTTGCAATCCGCATTACACTTGTAGCCAACCGAAGGATTACACCTGATGCAAGGTAGGTCCTATTTACGAATCTATCAACCCAGTTTAAAACGTGTCATATTTTTCTACCCAGTTTTTAACGTAAAATACATGCTTAATGTCTTCTTAATTTTGTGCAATTGATTTCAAGCGCATTTTCATCCTGTTGAACAATTTCGCAAAAGTCAATAATTTTGTAGAATTATTCATGTTGTGTAGCTGCTGGTAATAAGGCAAAAGGTTTCCACTGGTCAACGCATTTGCGTATCAAATATCCGTGTGGGAAACGCAAAAATAAAATTACTGCGAAAATAAGTAGAGTTAAAGTAGACCATTTTGTTTCTTCTTCCTTCTTTCACTTACACGACTTCTTCTTTTAAATTGTTGCGACCAAGTGTCGCGGTAGATGGTTCACGCTAGCTATTACTAGTGACGGAAGATTTTAATCCGTCGATCTAACAGATTAAAAACAAAGAAAGAAAACAATGACAACAAAAATAAAAAGACTCATTACCCTCAAAACAAGATTAGCTTATTAGGTGATAACATCGCTGTGTTCGAAGATTTGTTAAAGTTATTGAGGCTTATTGAGGGATATAATGTCACTAATTGAGTTTGAATGATATCTGCGACAGTAGAATACCGCTAATGTCACCAAATTCACAAACATAAGGCTGTCATCCCAACCCTAACACACCTTAGACAACTTTGTTAAAAGTAGCAGAACACGTATATTCTCCTTGCAATATGTCACAGATATATGAGTCATCACGGTGGGGCCAAAATCTGTACCAGTATACAGTAAATAGGACAACCATAAATTTATTCAGAACACGATCGGGCCTTTTCACCAGTGAGAGAAAACAACATCTGAAATATTACTGTAGCCGCCATTGACGTGAGTGTCCTTGTTGATAACAAATAGCTTCATGTGCACATAACACTCAGTTACAGCGGTCAACCAGTCAGAAAAGGCAATGCAGCTGCATCATTCTGATGCGTTATCTTACCACTTGGCGTGCATAATTCACAATTATGATAAATTAAAGGTAGTGTTTAGTCAACAGGTGTGTGTGTGTGTGTGTGTGTGTGTGATTTCGATTTTTAAGTCACAAGACAAAATTGATATTTAATTTTTGAAGGTTTAAAAGTTGTCTTTAATGATTTACAAGAGAAAATTACACGATGTTTAGTGTTTTCTGGGACGGAAATTCTTTAACTTTGAAAGAATACATAAACATATCTTCAGAATTGGAATTAAAATGGAATTCGGATATTTTTAATCTATATCTTAGCTATGCATATTTGTATTAGTTAAACATTGGTAATATTAATGACAAGTTCAAAACAAAGAATCTATTTAGCGGCGCTTCTTCTCTGAGGATGAAAGTCAAACAAGAAAAAGGAAGGCTGATCAAATTCTTTCATCAGAAACTGATTTCACCAAAAGTTTTATAAAGCTTTGGCCTTTACTGAAATAATTAAACTGGTTGAATTCGTCAAAAATCAAACTTCATTTTAAACAATCAGATTGCAGCAGGGTTAGAAACGTACAGGTTCGTGTGAACAAGTTTTAATATAATGATAAAATTTCTCTCCGGTCTTACAGGAAGGATCGAACCCTCCAGAATGTAAGAGCCAACCATGTTCTTGAAAAGAAATTTCTACTGTATTTTATCAGAGGATATGATATTCTTTGTAAATGATAATGTATAGGGTCAATGTTTATTGTTTTGGAATTAATTTGTTACTACCTTCCATTTGTTAATACCAACTTTTCATTTAAACATGAGAACGATATTCAAGAAAAAAAATTCAAAATAACTTATGGCTTAATAATAGAAAATATTACATGGATTTATAACGTTTGGAATATTTTCATATGCAACATTTAAACCAGCAATTTGTATTGCCTCTGATTCATTTGTTTATTTATTTTTTTTTTTTTTGATTTTTATTTATCGAAATTTATATTTGGATTATTCCTGACTTTTATTTTTCATAATGAGATCTAGAGAATATATTTGCATGCTCCGATTTAATACAGGATATATTTCTTCAAGTATGTGAAAATACTGAAGGTTTTCAGCCACGCAATGAAATATATCCATTATTCAATCGGTACAAGAAATTGTTCTTTTTATTTTCTATTCAAAGGTATTTGCAAGCAATTTATATAAGAGACTGGTGCAGCAGATTTAATCCAGCGCGATAATGTTCTGTTGTGTTTTGTGTACAGTCCCTCAGCGATAATGTTCTGTTGTGTTTTGTGTACAGTCCCTCAGAAAAACAAAATAGTAACAAATTCCACCGTCCTAATTCGTGGTAAAACACCACATAATACAAGTGAATTTAATAAAAGAAAACAAACATATCGGCACACTACTGAAGTGTCTGCATTTGGGCAACCATGTTTACCACTAGACTTCTTGGTCATAATTCTATCAACCTCCAATGAGAAGCAGTGACAAAATATGTATCGCATTTAACTCCAGTGAATGAATACAATTATTTACTTCAGAAAATCTAGTAATTCACAACCTTGCATAAATAATGAAATGTATTAATGGAATAAAACAGACATCGCCACAGCAACGATATCGCTTTTGGAAATACTTTATTTTCCCATTTAAAATATATATCTGCTTTGGCGTATGTCATTCAAACATATATTACCATGTTTAAGCACATTTAATTTTCTTCTTTTTATGTTCCTTTTCTCTTCAACCGCCACACTCTCTAATGGTGAACACACACACACACACACACACACACACACACACTGCAATTAATTACGATGTGCCATCCAATAATGCCTATAATGGAATTCCAAAGAAGTAAAATTATGCTTCAAGTATTAACATTTGTAAAAACTAGTTTTTTTCTTCTTCTTCAAATGAATTTTACAAGTCGTTATTGGCAGAACTTCAAAGATCCGTTTCTGTTCATAGTTAAGCGTCACCGAGACAATATCGTATACGTGTTAAAGTCAACGGTAAACGGTACAAGTATGTATGGAGATGCGCTTTGTTAAATACAGTACAATTGTTCAAGTAGCGATTTTTAGTACAGTCGTAATCATGAACTTGTCTGATATGGTGAGAACCGGAGGATAGATTCGTGTTGATTGCAAATCGACGTCAAGTGGCAATCGCAAGTAGTGTGCAACGTCTAGTATAGAACAAGACTGCAAGCTTGCGTCTGAAAGCAGAAATAGCTCAATAAAGAAACAAAACCCCTCTGGGTAAACTCACTGTCATTAACAACACTTGTTTAAATGGGTCACGCACCGAAGTCTGAAGGTCTGTGCTCTATCTAGATTCCAACTCCATTAAAGTTCATTGAATCTATCCGCGCAAGAAATGTGTTAACGTAATCCAAACATCGTTATTTTCGTGTGAAAACAGTCATTATTTTGACAAATTACAGCTTTTAGCATTATATGCAAAACTAAATTTGTAAAAGTCTGTTGCCCATAATCTTCATTTTATCAATGTAGCAGTGCGGCTATTAATGGCATTAGCACATAATGTGATTTAAAAAAAAAGCCAATGTAAAAATCGGCGGTTTGTTCCTTAAAATATATAATAAAAGTTTACGTATCATTTAGTAGAAATAAAAAACGATTTAACTCGCGACGTGGAAACATTTCTTTTTTGCAGCATAATGTTTCGATAATTCATCTTTCTACCTGCTAAATGAACGTCGTTCTCCTCTATATATCACGCAGTCTAAAGCTACTGCCTGGGAGGGACAAGATAACATTAACAAGATAAGAACTTTTACCCGGACACCGCATTATTCTGATATTTGTTTTGTTTTCAGCAAAACATGGTCCGTTTTATCAAGCCTAGGCAATCCGAATAAAGTCCATTGCCTAAGGATACGTCATGTCTGCCGATTCAACAGGGTCTGGACTTGATTCAAACACATACCTTTCTGGTCACCAGTCTGGTACTCTAACCCCTGAGCATCGTACAAAACAAATCAACAAATTACTTCTCTTTGCATATATACATACATACATACATATATATATATATATATATATATATATATATATATATATATATATATATATATATATATATATATATATATATATAGAGAGAGAGAGAGAGAGAGAGAGAGAGACAGACAGACAGACAGACAGACAGACAGACAGAATTATAAATATACACCAGACAGAACGGAAAGTACTATCCCTGGATTCCTATAGAAGAATACTTGATAGTAGTAGGCAGGGTTAATATTTTAATACAAATAATACTATCATGAAGGTAAGATAATTCTACGGAGATTTAAACCCATGTCATCGGATAAACGGCACCCATCGCCTTGCCTGCACATACGAGCCCATATTCTAGTATTATTTGTACTAAAATATTATTTCTGCCTACTATTATCGATCATTCTTCGATATGAATCCAGGGATAGCACTTTCCGTTCTGTCTGATGTATATTTATAATTCTCTATAATTAATTGTATATACCTTGATTTCTTTGATAGTAATCCGGAATGACTGTGTAGATACATGATACATAATTACTAGGCTGTCATGTGAGTGTCTGCTGCACACGAGTGCACATACCACCAACTGAGTACCATCTATATAAGTAACACAGACATAATATGATGGATCAGTATTGCAGTGATAAATAACTATAACCAAACTAAATCGTATTGTACCTTGATAGCATCGTCTGTATTATTATTATCTATTAAGATTGATTTTCGTGTCCCTGCTCCTTTCAACACCAAATATACCATACTATATATCATAGTATCATAAAGTTGAACATAAACAAGTACAAATTTTGCCCTCTAAATCTTGGGGGAAAATGTACTTTTCTGTGGTGCCAGATTAATTTTCATATCAATCTTATCACTTCTTGCTCTTTGCAATATATACCGACCGGTATGGAGCAGGCCAGGTGATAAAGTCATTGGTCTAGAGCAGGCCAAGCCTTTACGTTTTGACTGTCGAGAATGGTAATCGAGGACAGCTACGTTACATTTTTAGCACGAATGTACATTTCACCTTGGACGTAACATCACATTCATATTTACTTTTCTTTCCTTTTTTGAACTTTTTCTTTTACTTTGTCAAAATTTTCCAGGTTACTTATACGAAGTAAATAATGGCTGACAACGAAAATGGTCGAAATTCCTCCTCAAGAAAATACCACGAGCAAAATGAACAAAAAGCGAAGAAGAGTTTCAATTATTGTTCCCATTTTTTTGTGCTAGTTGTGTTTGCCGTTGGTCTAGTAGGCGGGATTTTAATTGGAATTTACGTTTACCATGGCAACAAGAACGATAATTCGTGTCTAAACCAGTTTAGTCAAGGCGTTGGTGCTGATACTGGTGGATCGATAACAACCTCTGCCCAAATAAAAATAACGACCGATGGTGCAACACTTAGTACGGCCCACATAACTAATACAGGACAATGTCCCAACAGAAATCCAAAGGATAACACGCCTTACGAGTCAAGTCTATTTGCGCCTTTGACAGTGAAAGAAATGACGGAAGTATCAGAAATTCTATGGCTCGGTAAGTTCATCACCACGGTTAACCATTCACCAAGGTCCTTAGAGGAAAGCTTCATTCTGTACATGTATCTGCTTCCACCAAGAAAGGAAGACGCCATTAAGTATCTTTACAATAACGGATCAAAACCTGAACGCTACGCCAAAGTACACATTCAGAGGGGTGCAGAACACGTACCTGATATCATGGAGTACAAGGTGGGACCTTTAGGGCATCCTGGAGCTAAAGTGACCCAACTGACGAACCCTGGCGATATTCACTTCAACAGCAGGCCCTATGATGGCGTGGAGGTGAAGGCACTTGATGATCTTCTCCACAATGACATGAAGGTCTTGGAAACCCTGATGAGAGAGAGCTTTGATAATGCCACTTTCCCCAATGATCTGTACATCTTCTACTACAATGGCCCGCCTGGTCTGACGACTGAGGGGAGGGAAACACGGTAAGGGGCAAGATTATATTTTGTACAAATATGATTTATAATTACTGACCAAAATGTAGTATTTTTATTATTTTCAGGATATCACCCCCCAAGACATACCTAAGCCAACACCATCAGTCTTTCTCTTAAGTAACCTTCTCTGTATCCTACAATGACAATTTGATAGCTGGATGCTGTGCCATAACTAACATGTACCATCTTGTACTGAGGCGTCCTATCTTTATTGTACCATCTTGTATTGAGGCGTCCTATCTTTCTTGTACCATCTTGTATTGAGGCGTCCTATCTTTATTGCACCATCTTGTATTGAGGTGTCCTATCTTTAATGTACAATCAGATGTCCAAGAAGGTCCCTTTTGTGAGGTTTTTCGCAATTTTTGTTTAAAATTGTAGATAATTTGTTTGTATCGCTTGAAACTTTAAACAGCTGTTGTAATTTAGGATTCATTGTGGCTCAGACCTTTCAAATATAGTATCTACTGGAACTGAGAGTTGTTCTTGAACACATGTGAAATGTAAAACTTCCGACAATCATCAACGTAGATAGGCTACTCTTCCCCATTTCCAAATTTTCAAAAAGCAGTACACAGAATCTACGATATCCATGTCGGAACAGACGTAGAAAAACTAACTGTGAACGGTTTGCCTTCAAAAGTGAAGAATTAGTACGGCTGCTAGACAGAACCAACAACTTAAACTAAAATTCCAAGTCAGTTTGTCTATTTGGGAATTTTGTAAACATAAGTATGACAATAATTATGTCGCTTGACCCGCTGTGATGGTTGTGGAAAGCGGTGCATGGTAAGTTTTGTTTAGGGCAGCCGAATCTACACTCAGTGTCAGTCGATAGAAAAAGTAGATAACGGATCCCGATTTTAGTCCGACGACTTAAGCAAATGAAAATGACTTTAACAGATCAAATTTAATATCGGTATCTCAACGTTAATCCACCAAAGAACCAGCTTATTTCAAAACGTAAATTCAATGCAATTATATCATCATAGACTGCAAATAAATCTACGTGAGACGTCGTATGAAAACTTGACCAGAAGATATTACACATCAGAATGTGTCCACGCGGTTTCTTCTGTGTGTCTGTTTAAAGTGAATGACATGTTGGAACTCCTCTGATGTGGAAGAAATTAGTTCCATAACTTCAGTTTAGGATTTTAATAAGAAATCGATGAAGAGCAAAACGTTTGTGCAGTTTTGGTTAAAAACATGTTGGTGACTATGTCTAAACATCTTCTGAATAGTAACGGAACACTAGAAAAAGATGGCTGATTGTAACGGAGAACTTGTGAAAGTACTTACTAGTTATGCTACGTTTTTGCAATGTACAATTCATGCTTTTTAATCCCATTTTATGTTGTACGTATAGATTTATTATATTAAATTATGTATAAAGCAATTTAACATGATCACACCTATTGATTTTATGTCGTTGCACTCTAAACGTCACAAGTAAATCTTACACAAATGAAAATAAATGGTGTACTTTATTTTAAAATGTTCAACATGAAATGACGAAACTATTTCCATATGAAGACAAGGACTTCACGTGTTCAAAAATAGCATATCACAACACTGGCAGCAGTAATCGATCACAGGACTACGTGCCTACGCAATTGATTATACACAGTTAAAAGTAAAACGAAGAAAAAAGTAAAGAAAATTAAATATAAAAGGAAATTTAAAAAACTTTGAACTGATAAATTTATATGCTTTCCGGCCGTATTCAAAGGAAGAATCGCCATTATTATTTCGAAACGATGATCGATCAGTGATCGAATACTTTGTCCTCTTTATGTCTTACTAAAACTTGGAGTATTTTGCTGCGTCAATAATGTAAAACTGAGTTTCAGAGACGATCAATAATATAAATCGTAATCGAGTATTTGGTCGTTTTATTGAAAGTGATTGATGCTCTAGCAAGTCGATAATCGGAACAAATGTGTGAAGTAGACCTTCCCACTTGACCTTGAACCACGCTATATCACGTGGTACCAACAGCATTTATCTGGAGATGATGCGTGCTTGTTTGGACTTATCATCGTGTCAAAGTGATTCATATAGCAACGATAATAAGTTCGAACAGAAGAGTTTGCTATCAGAACAAGTAAGGCTAAATATATCGAAAACATGTCTGTACTTGCACAACGCTAGAGCCCAACAAGTCTGATCGAAACCCAAGCCTGTCCACCACAACAGCCGCCACCTGGTAATTAATCGTAGAAACGAGTACCGTTGATTTCCTGAAACACACCTTTTCGAAAATTCTTACGAGTTGTAAATTTCAGCAGTTAACACTGCTTGCCATATAAAAGGCGATATGTATGCCAGCCTTCTTTGAAAATCTCGAACAAACTTCAATAGGCAAACCTAGAATTTGAAGTAGACCAATCCCTCATACGTACAAAATAATACGATTACAATTTAACATATAAGGTAAAATATAAATAAGTATACCTTATTTGTCAAAACATGCTTTAAATAGTAAAGATTCTTATGATCACGTGTTTTGAGAGAGAAAAAGCTAGACCGACCTTGGCATTGACTACAAGATGGAAATGGAACATACAGACGATGAAAGAAACTGTAGGATGTTATATAGAAGAAGAATGAACTACATATAAACGCCAAAATAAAGGTGTTGATGCATATATTTTGCCGAGATCGCAGGATATAAAACTTACAGAACATAAAGCATTAGGAACTAATCAAGATCAATTGCCGGTAAATAAGCTCTCATAGAGTTACCCTGTTTTACCTAAACATCAACATTTATTACAATTTCGCATATCTTGTATCACTTTCTCAATTGTATGGACTGGCTCTCGTGTTTGTGCCTTGAAAATGTGGGCTCGCCCAAATCGAATTTGAGCTTGTCCTTGGAGTCGGGAAAATGGATTTGTGTATTATTGCCATATATTATATATAATCTGACAGATATTTCTTCTTTTATAATCTTTAAGTCTCATCGAGAAGCGGAATAGTAAGTAGTATTTCCTTTATCCATCCGTCCGTGAATGTAAATGTCTTTTCTCTTGTTCGTTCGTAATGTTGCCCTGAACGTTAGAAATGTTGCCCTGAACGTTAGATATTGGAATTGAACTGTATCAAATAAGTAATCGTTACTGACCGGATGGCACGTGCCATACCAAGTTCACTTGTTCAAAGATCAACACAAGAGAATAAAAATTAAAAATGCGAATTGATTCTGTATTCAGGTTCACGTTTTGAGCTATCTGCTATATTTGATGAAACGTTAAGCAGCTAAATAGGTTATGTTCAGCTGGTAGTAATATATCAAGTCTATTATTTAAACGCCAAGTTTATTGCAACTGAAAATATTTAATTACATAACAGTTACATAAGAATCAAGTTTATTGCAACTGAAAATATTTAATTACATAACAGTTATATAAGAACTGTGGACTGACGCAATGTCGGACCTTCCTTCAATTCTTTGTTCAGTATGACTCATAAACTCTAAAATTTTAATGTAGATAACTCATATATGGGCTCTGTAGTTGCGAAGTGAGTGCACTTCGGAATAAAGGTGTCTCGCGCCGAAAAACGTGATTGCTTATTCTCTTTGGCATGGTCAAAGTCTTACAAAAGAACTGCTTCCAATATATTTTACTTTCACCAGTGTTTTCGCATCAGCAATTTATTCACTAATGCGCTAGAAGAAGACTGTCTAATGAACTCTTGCTCAATCATTACTCTTATTAAAATAAAAATTTTCAAAGAATAAAGGTTTTCTACAACATATCTCAATATTTATATGACATCTTAACATCGTAAGTAATCTTTATGCTCTTTTTGGAGACAGGTGCCGCCCACCCACCCCCATTTGCCGAAATAAATATATTTTTGTATTAGTGTAACACATATATTCTGCCGTGTTTTGTGCTTAAGCAAGACTAATTTGGAATACAATATTATTGAGATATGTAGTTGAATGTTGGGGAACCCAGGCTAGTTCTTCTATTTAATGGGGTTGTTCATCCGACCAGAGACCTTTGTTGAAGGCTAATTCCCTTCTCCTGTTAATTTTGTGATCTTTGCCTGAGATTACCTATAGTTTGTGTTTGCTGTGTGTGTATTTGCTATATTGTGTAACATAGATGCATACATTTTGTAATCTCCTTTGCAGATTTGTCATCGGCTTCCCAGCGCTTGAAGAGCTAGATGTCATCAACCTTCTTCCTTTGACTGGCACCGTTCATAATCCAGGAAAAAACGTGTCAGACTGGTATTCTCACTCCTATTATTATCTTAACCAGGGCCCGTACCGTACCGTACAGAATCTTGTGGATGCATACAAAAATAACACTATCCGGAATGTCAGGCTTCCTGCAGGTTATCGCAGAAGTTTACAAAGAAACCTGTTTCCTGAAAGAGATTATTCTTTGCCTCTTAGGGAATATGCTGACCAACCGGGCGCCAGGGCCTACATGCCAAAGGGACCTCGATTCAGCATTAGCGGTACCAAAGTCAAATGGATGGACTGGAGCTTCCATATCAGTGGGGGCCAGCTTAAGGGTCCGGCCCTTTTTGACATCAGGTTTAAAGGCAACCGAATCGCTTATGAGCTTGCAGTGAATGATATTGCTCTAGAATATGCAATGGACGCATCCGGCCAAAACGGCATTATCTACATGGATGCAACGTATGGCATCATGGGAGGTGTATCAAGCACTAAAATACTTCCTGACGTCGACTGTCCACGTTACGCTGCTGTGCTCAATACATCATACTGGGATTCATATTCCCAAAAAGCGTTTGACATGGAGGCTATATGTGTCTTCGAGGCAGATGGACAGGAAGTTTTATGGCGCCATGTTAGCCCACGCTTTAATGGTGGAATACGGAATAGACATCTCGTTGTACGCGTACCCATTGTCGTTGGCAACTATGACTACATTCTGGAATTTCAGTTTTACCTTGACGGCAAAATATACACCATGGCAAAAGCATCAGGATACATCCAGGCAAGTTTTTGGGATGAGCATAACCCCCATGCCAGTGGAGACAAAACAAGAGATGCGTTTGGTTACCGGGTGTTTGAGTATCAGACAGGACCCATTCACGATCATATGTTTGGATTTAAGGTGGACATGGATGTCATTGACTCCAATAATTCCTTTGAAGTGGTTCACTGGAAGGCTGGTGACATATTGGACGCCTTAAGGACCCAGTCAAATATCATGCAGGTCCCTCCATATTTTATCTACAATCAGACCAGGTACGTGGAATACGAAACAAAGAAAGAAGAGGCGGGCTTTCGACTCGACTATGATCACCAAAAAATGTTCGTTATAATCAACGAAAACAAGAAGAACAAATGGGGTGTGAAAAGGGGCTACCAAATAGCCCCTCTTGCCACAGGTAAGAACTCTTGTTCTCAGAATTAAAATGTTTCTGAAAGCACTTTCATGCATACTTCTTTGCAACATTTCAGACACTAAAAAGGGCTGTATAATTTTGTTCGAAGAGAGAAACGCAAGGACAAAGTATAAAAATTAAAATGTTCACTTACATATTTGTATCCAAAGGAAAAACGATAGGTCAAAAAATTGCCAAATCTTTAGTATTTTAATAACGTGACTCAAGGTAATTATGTTACCAGGATAAGGTGTCTCAGACGCTATTTGCAGTATTGTCATGCATGTCTTCCTGTAGTTTCATTCATATATTGTATTTATATAAAACAGACCAGTCATCTCTGAATTAAACAGTGATGAAATTATTAAGGTGTATATTTCAGTAGATATATGGTAGCGTACGTGTATGAAATTATAAAACATATATACTCTGAAAGTTCATTTACATCACTAATTGATGTATTATGAAAGTTTGGTTATTTTTTGTTAAAAGTTAATTAGGAGTCACACGTGTTTATGATTATACCTTTCATAGCTGATTTATTTTCTACATTGTTTTTCAGGTTGTAGTCTTTAAAACAGAAACAAAACAAAATGAAAAAGCAAAACACACCAGCTGATTATGTTGAACTCATATTTTCCGATGAATATGTTATCGTTTAATTAATATATTTAGTTCAAATAGCAATTTTCAGACAACGATTATTTGCTTGTTTGACATTTTGGTAGCGATACACTTCCTTGCAAAGTTGGGCTGTATCATTGCCTACAGTCTTAATATGTTTAACGAGATTTTCTTTTAAATTGGATGTTTTGATTCAAACGTGTTTTTACTTTTGGCACGACAAATTGAGTTTTATGGGGCGACATAATGGAATAAACAAACAAGCCTATGATTTTTTTTCTGCTTCAGAGTCAAAATTCTACATGATATCGGAACATTTATTTGCCTTTTTGAAAGGGAAAAGATCCTCTGCAGTTCTTATTCTCATAAACATACCATTCTAATTTTAGCTGAGAGAAAATCAGGTCTTTAATATGTCTATTCACGAAGCAGACACTGGACTGACATACATACATACTTACAGACAGACATACATAAAGAGGTATCGTTTCTTTCCTCAGCCCCTTCACAAAGTTCTTTATATCACAAACGATACAGTTGTAAGAGACGGAAAAAAATGATCCTCTCTATCATCTCTCTTAGGAATACCTTTCATATCAAAGGTTACATTTTACTAAGAAGCGCATTAGAATATGAGACACCATTAAGTTTTGGAAGGATCGCATACAATATAGAAAAGCGTATGAACATAAACACCATAAATAACTGTCTCCAATTTAAATGTTAACTTTTTTTCAGGAGCCCAATCTCTTCCAGACACTCATCCTGCCATGAAAGCCCTGTCCTTCACCAAATACCACGTGACTGTCACTAAGCGGAAAGAGGATGAACCTTATCTGAGCTCGATCTACGACATAAACCGGATGGACAAACCCAAAGGTTACCTTGACCTTATGCTGAATAATGAGTCCATTGTAAACGAGGATATCGTTAACTGGGTTACTGTGGGATTCCTTCACGTCCCTTCTTCCGAGGATATTCCAATGACGGCACGCGTGGAGAGCGGCTTCCTCCTGAAGCCATTTAACTTTTTCGACAAGACTGCTACATTTGACATGCCGCAGTACTATGAGGGGCAAGACGGCACGAATGTGGAGCACGAGCCTGTTGGTGACGCATGCGTAGAGCCGAATACGAAATAGTGAAGATACTTTTCTGAACAAATTCATGAAGCTATACACATGATGAAGTCCAGTCCATTTGAAACTTATCAAATTAAGTATCTGATATAAATAAATACAAGGCACAAAACAGCGACAAGCAGAAGAAGAAATTTTTTTATAAAAAAAATGTGGAATTTGTCCCTTATTCTTTGAGCAATGTAGCATAGTTTTGAACCCGTCAGATTTTGTTTCTTTTTAGGCGCTGTACTCGTTGGGGCTGCTATAATTTTGAGGGTCACTTTGGGGGAAAATGCGTTTAAAGAAGCATGTGTCTCCGACAAGTTCTAATAAAGAAATTACAATAAATCGTTCCAAACAATTACAATCAGTCATGTTGTGTTGTGTTGTGTCTCCAGTCTGTCCATCCATTGTCGAATTCAAAAATGTTGTGTTGTGTTGTGTCTCCAGTCTGTCCATCCATTGTCGACTCATCTTCCTACGAAGATGTGCTCAAGATAAGCCAAGTTGAACGAAGCCTATGTGAATTTGCATAGGGTCATGACAAGTCTGATACCGAGACCTGAAGAGATAGACAATATCATAATGTTGAAAGTCACCGAAGACCTGAAAGAAGAGCTCTTCAAGGAGGAATTCAAGAAGGAGAAAGAAGAATGGACGGAGAAGTACAGACTTCATAAACAGCAGAGAGAGCAGCAACCGCAGCAGCAGCATGAACCTGGCAGAGGCTTTGTTAACAGTTTTATCGACACCAAAGAGTTCTTCTTCTCTTTCCGAAGAAGCAGACCTTATCCTGTGAGAAAGCCTGTCGTCAGAGGAGGCCGTCATCTTATAACCTAAGCGATCGCCATAGCTTCAACTTCCCAAAAAAAAATTTCAGGGCTACCCCATACTCTCGAAAAGAAATCACATTCCATTGCCTATGATACGTTAGTCAATTAGAAGAAAAAATACAGAAGTGAGTCTATCAGCACATGATTTCTTTATCTTGGTTAGAAAGTGTGACTCTAAGTTGTTCGTTTCCGTCGCTTATCAAAATTTTAAAAATAGTAATGTTCTGTAAAAAGTGAATGAGTGTTTCTTTTAGGTCTGTGCGTTTTGTTTTCTTTTGTTGGTGATAATATGGATAATGTAAGTTCGGGTACAACGAAATTTAAAGAATTAGGTCCAGAACTCGGTGTGGAGGGAAGAAATATACGCAACAGCAGCGGGAGCAAGAAATGCAGACCTAGCCAGTTAGCACTCCACCCACCTCGAGAACACAAATAACAGCTAGTCAACAGCCGACTATACCTAACAAACAACCCGTCCCGGAAAGAGTGGTGGCAAAACAAAGGTCCAATTATGTTACACAAACGGTATGGCAAACTCAAATGTAATTATCGGAGGCACTACGTTCTTTTCTCACTCCGATACTACAGGCAATCTCAGCTGAAAGAACAACCACAACAACAATAACAGCGACAGACACCATAGCAGCGGATTTGAAACTATCTACCTCAACTGAAGAATTAGTATCAGAACCAGAAGAGGAAATTGAGGCGGTTGAGGAGGAGGGGGACGCTGACCCTCGTTGAGAAGTACACCGAAATGGGGCTAGATCAAGCATTGTATGACGTCAACATAGCAGGGCAGTTTATTAAGCCATACAATACGTTGCCTACAGATCTCTAGACACCTTTAAACCAAGACCTTCTCAATGGGGATTAGGGGTCAGAGTTCTTCCCCAATTCGACAGACAAGCCTACACTGGATACCCCCTCAGTCAACTGGTAGAAACCGCTGCTTACATTACCGCCCATCATGGCTACGCATTTCCTGATATCAAGAATCATGAGACTAGGAGTGCGGGAAAGAACGTGAAAGCAAAAGAGAGACGTGTTACCTTCTAACAGAAAAAACAGACTTTTTTTAGGGCTCCAAAAGATTGCTTTTTATTAAATAGGGAACCATATTTGGCTTGGTATCCCTCCTTGACTAAACTATTCTCGAAACAAACTTGACCCATTGGAACACCACAACAAACTTAACTTTTTAAACCTAACAGTGACCAAACTGGTATATGTCGCTTAGACATAATAATTTAAAATAAGATCAGTATGGCTATTTTTATGTACACTAAGTACTAATATTAGACAGATATGTTAGGAAGTAGGAAATTTAACAGACTCGTTAGATTTGAACTAATTGCACAGGTGGTTAACACATTATTGGTACCTTTTATTGTCCATTAGCAAAAACGGGACTTGATTTGAAATAAGTACGGGCTAGCGTTTTGGTGAGTACTTAACATCCATGGCTGTCTTGCTGAGCACCTTTTTCCTCCTTTACCACGCTCGGACAGAAAAATGAGTGTGTGGTGAGACAATTCCCACTCATGTTTAAAGTCTTTCAGTCAGGTTGTTAAGGACTAGTTAGTCCTACACCTGAGTGGCTAAATTTAAAAATAGTCTGTGAGTACATAAAAGCCTGGGGGGATGAGGCTCTCTTTCCTTCCCCAGGAGTAATTAAAAATCACGCGGTGCGTTATTAAACCAGTGATACATGCTCCATTAGAGCGAAAATCACTTTAATTCAAGTAAGCAGGCAAGCAAGTTCGGGTACCGTCTCTAGCACTCTTGATGACACCAACTGTCTGGGTTATTTTCTTTCTTGCAAGCCCCTATGTTCCACTTCTGTTTGTGATAATAACTTGTGATACTTCACATTTTCTAAAGTAGAAATCTTTACAAGCCGTACAAAATACAAAACTTATATGACTTTGGCTTTTGACACTTGCACAGACTCTTCACTTTATAAGTGTCACGAGAAAATTGTATATCCAATTTTTACCATTTTCAAAAACACGCACACACTTGCAGCTTGACCAGAAATATGTATATCTTGTTTTGTGGATAAGTCACAGACAAGTCCAAGCATATATAGGTGGTTATGAACGTTAGGAATATCCCCTCCTTATTTCAGAAATATCAAAGCTTGTATGTGCATTTTCCCTTTTCCACTCTATATTAGTGCTTAGATTTGTTCCAAAAAAAAAAAAAAAAAAATAAGAAAAAAGAAACGAAATAATTTTGAAGAAAAAGAAACAACTGAATTTTGAATTCAGGTTTCTCTCTGTTTATAATTTTTTTCAAGTTGACGGTGCATGACAGAGTACATTCGCCTACCTTTCCAAAGTGAGAGGCATTTCTTCACATGTCATTGCCTTTGTTAAATTCGGTTTCATTGGTTAGTTATCGTTAATCTTTAATTTTTTTCATGCATTTCTTTTTGATAGAAGATTTAAGGCTTTCTATTGTTGTAACGGTATTTATGTTGTTTGGTCTGTTGATGAAATTATCTATAGCAAAGTGCTTAAGATTTTTCAGTTTTTTTTATTATTTCAAGCCCTACAAAAGGAGACCAAGTTTGTCTTCAAAGACGATTGAAACTCTAAATTACACGGGCGTGAAGGAAAACATCGTTGTGTTTAATCTAATCATGCTTGCCGTATCTTTTTGTGTTTTAGAGGTCATATTTCTTCTTAAGTAAATACACGCATCAATAGACAGACAGATTGGGTCATCATCCTTGAGTTTCACTGTACTTTCGGTTCTTTACTTCATACAAACCCCAAATTTATTAGTTTGAAAAAGAAAAGATAACATGCCCCTCAATACTGTAACACGTCTGTTCTGACTCTACCGATGTGAGTGTTTATGTCGAAATGTTTAAGTGAGATATAAAAAAATGGTCGGCTTGAAAACGCGAACCAATACTGTGACGCTCAGTATTTTGATGTGGTAAGAGGAAATGGTACAACACACACAAAGAGGGCTTGTAAGTTCACATTTCAGTCTGTCTGCACTGTAATGGTAACAACGCAAGAACATAGGGATTATTATGCCACACAGCCCTAGAACAAAACAATGCATCACCCGTTGTAAGTCATTTCATTGGCTATACTTATTTTCTTACCGCGTTCGCTTCGAATTGACTTGAGTAGCTATTCAGACAGTGACGAGAATGGCCATGCTTTACTGGGTCTATCCTATAGGCGATTTATATAAAAAAATATTTTTAAAAATTAAACTAATGCACGAACAATCGTACCATGGGCGATCCCATGGAAATTGTGTCCGTCTTATTGCAAAATACATCAACATTTAATTTAACCGTGCAGATCGCTAGAACAAACCTCTGATAATATACATTTTGAAAAGTGTTGTGTGACACGGATCGCCATTGTCGCTTGGTGTCTGCTTTCTTGTTCGAAAAGAGATCGTTTCGTCTGGACTATAAAAATCTAATTTGACTAAGTTTTACGCACTACTTGAACTCACACATTTACGTTGTAGGTGTAAGCCGTCGTTCTCAGTTTTCTGGAAGTTCGTTTTTGCGTTTCTCAGATGTGATACTATTTTTTATGGACCGAACGAAATTTCTTTTGGCGTGAATCAGGACTTGTGGTTTTGTGGCATAACTGGAGAGCATTGATTAAAGCTCAGTTATGTTGTCTTCGAAATCGCTGACACGGATTTGAACTAAAACTTCAGGTTTTGTGTGAGGCGATACGGTACATCATTGCTTTTTACTTCCTCAATGAAATCGTTTCATCTTATTGCAAAATTACATTTGACTAGGTTTCATACGCAGCAGGTCCATGTATATAAGGAGAGTGTCTTAGCGTCAGAGTATTCATTCCGCTCTCAAACGATCAAGAAGATGGAAGAGTCAGCACAGATCGACCTGCTGGTCAAATATTTGCTAAAAGTCATACGAAAGCATAATTCACATGCGAAAGTGGCAACAAAACTTACTCTTTTGGTCGTTGATTTGATGAGAGTCATACGAAAGTGTGTAAGTGCTAATGAAGTTTGCTATATCTGCAAAGGTAAATGGGTATTTGTCTCCAGAATACCTGCTTCTTCTAAGAAAGAGAGACAAAAGTCAAGATACCTAATATCGTTGTCAGGAGAAAGGACACTGGAATTCAGAGTGCCCTACGAGAAAAGAGAAGAAACAAAAACAAGACGAAACAGAGAAGAGGGATTCAGAAGAAGAAGAAATTGAAGATGATGAAGAACTTGTGCCAGTGAAAACATGGAAATGGAAAAATTGACAATGTGAGCCGATGCGTTGGCCCTGATGTGAAATTTCATACTACCTTCTAAAAAAGAATTGACCAGAAAGAAAACGTAAGTGTCTCTTGGTCTTGACATTGTATAATAAGGATGGCGTGTTTTGTTTTTACTCACACTTTATGAAATTGTGCTCTTTCACCTCTCTCTATCCTTCTGGATCATGTTTTAGTTAGAATTGAAATGGAAGGATGTTTTCCTTCACGCACGCTCTTTAGGCATGCAAGTCCGTAAACAATAGTCAGTCTATTCGTCCATCATTTTGTGTCTTGATGTTTCCTAAATCACACACTGATGCCATAAAATAACGGGTTAAATGGGTTTTGTAGTGTTGGGAGTGGGGGTGGGTGGGGTGTAGGTGTTTGGCAGAGTTGGTCATTGCAGGTGAGGGCTTAGGTGCTTTCAAAAAACTTTTTCTTCTTCACTCTGTGTTGATGGAATATAATGGGTTATTTTCTTCACTCTCTGTTGATAGCATATATATAAAGGGTTATTTCTTCACTGCGTGTGGATAGTGTATAATGGTTTTCTTCTTCTTCCCTCTGTGGTGTGCGTGTGTGTGTGTGTGTGTGTGTGTGTGTGTGTTCGCGTACGTTGTGTAGATCGCATATTTGGTTGTTTTTCTTCTTCTTCCTCCCGAGTGTGGATAGTATATTTGCGGTTTGTATGCGTTAGCGACGTTGTGTGGATAGTATATTTGGGGTTTGTATGCGTTCGCGTACGTTTGTGTGGATAGTTTATTTGGGGTTTGTATTATCTCCCTTCTGTGTTGATAGTGTATTTGGGGTTTGCATGCGTACGCGTATGTTTGTGTGGATAGTTTATTTGGGTTTTGTATTATCTCCCTTCTGTGTTGATAGTGTATTTGGGGTTTGTATGCGTACGCGTATGTTTGTGTGGATAGTTTATTTGGGTTTTGTATTATCTCCCTTCTGTGTTGATAGTGTATTTGGGGTTTGTTTTTTCCTCTTCCCTGTGTGTGTGTGTGTGTGTGTGTGAGTCTGCGCGCGTATGTTGTGTGTGTGTGTGTGTGTGTGTGTGTGTTTGTTCGCGTACGTTGTGTAGATCGTATATTTGGTTGTTTTTTTTCTTCCTCCGAGTGTGGATAGTATATTTGGGGTTTGTTTTTTCCTCTTCCCTGTGTGTGTGTATGTGTGTGAGTCTGCGCGCGTATGTTGTGTGTGTGTGTGTGTGTGTGTTTGTTCGCGTACGTTGTGTAGATCGTATATTTGGTTGTTTTTTTTTCTTCCTCCCGAGTGTGGATAGTATATTTTGGGGTTTCTTTTTCCTCTTCCCTCTGTGTGTGTGTGTGTGTGTGTGTGTATTGGTCTCTGTTTGTCCCTATAAAACTCACTTTATCCCTATCAGATACACTCTACCCACCTACCTACAGTAGCGCGTATTCAGGTCAGCCACTTGCAACACTGTTGCCGTTTATCCCTAGTGTTCAGTACAGTGACGTCACTGACGCTGGAAATTTTGAGACTATAAATATCGACTTGGGGATTTCCACATTTTGTAGCTATACATATACTGGAATTCATAAACAGGAACGTCACTCAAGCTGAGGCTATAAAAAGATAGTGGGATTTTCCAAAGGAAAAACCCACAAGTTGGAGCTATAAATAGATAGTGGGATTTCATAGGAATTTCAGCTGATTATAGATACATAGGTATTTATTCACGATCGTCACAGAAGTTGATATTGTAAGTAGTTACTAATTTTATCCATTTTAGTCTAAACCATTGCAACTTAATTTTCGGGGATATGTTTATTTTCCTTTAAATTCTGGGACAATTTCGTCATTTTAGCGTTACTTTTAGTCACATCCATTTTGTCGTTGTGCATTTCCTTGATTATAGCTATTTATAGCATCATTACAATTATGCAAATTTTTGAACACCCCAGCAAGATTTCAGGTCTTGGTAATGCTTTATATATAAATCTCACGCTTGTACTAGTGTATGTATGTTTCTGTCTCTGTTGTGTTTGACCCTCTACCATCATTGTCCCTAGACAATCCCACCATGTTCAATTCCCCTTGACGCTATACAGACCCACCATGTTCAATTTCCATATGTTAAATTCCCCTAGTCCCTAGACAGACCCACACTCTATTCCCATGTTCAATTTCCCTTGACGCTATAAAGTCCCACCCTGTTTAAATTCCTTTGGCGCTAAACCGTCCCACGATTTTTCTCCATGTTAATTTCCCTTGACGCTAATCTGACCCACGATTTTTCTCCATGTTAAATTTCCCTTGACGCTAATCTGACCCAGGGGTCTCTGTAATGCTAATTCCCATTGACGCTAATGTACCCCACCTTACTACTGTTGTCTCTCTTGCAATACCAATTCCCATCATCCGAAATAGTTTTGATTACTACTGAGAAATAGGTTATAGAAAACTTAACATCACAATACAATTATTTTTTTTTTTACAAAACTGTTATGTCAAAGAGTAAATGTAGGAAAAGGGAGAAAAAGCAAATGAAAAGGAACAGAAGGAGTAAAAGTTACACATATATATTGAACAAGATCAGATAACGAAGAGAGAGAGAGAGAGAGAGAGAGAGAGAGAGAGAGTGAGAGAGAGAGAGAGAGAGAGAGAGAGAGAGAAATAACTAGTAAGAAACCACAGTAAACAAAATGCAAGCATGGAGAGTTTAAATCCTTGACCACTACGAAAGGTATAAAAAAAATTCTAACCATTTATATGCCTGTACAACAAAGTTCTTTTTGTGTGAATATCAGATCGGTACGTCCCCTCTAAGTACTCCCGATACATCCGCTCTAAGTACTCCCGGTACATCCCATCTAAGTACTCCCGGTACATCCACTCTAAGTACTCCCGGTACATCCCATCTAAGTACTCCCGGTACATCCCCTCTAAGTACTCTCGGTAGACCTCTAGACACTTATTTTAGTATGATTATCCAGTTATTAAATGCCATTTTTTGTCACTTTTTGGACTGTGTCCCTACAATATGATGCTTTGGAGCGGATGCATGGTTCGATATGTATTCAACAACATTTGGCAAAATTGTGATGCATGTATTTCTATTGACACACTGAACTTTTACTATAAAGAAAACCTGCATAAAATTTGAGCGATTTGTGGTCTCTCCTCGTCTTCTTCTGTCCAGAATTATTTATATATTTTATGTTGAATCGGATTCGTGAAAGGTATATCCATGTCTCATCATTGTTGACAACCTAATTCAAATGTTTCTGATCACTCTTTCCATATTTTGCGTATAACTGTTTTGCGATATAAACCCGAATTTATTTTTAATCATCCATCAAAAATGCAGAACCAATCGTACGAAGCTTCAAAGGATGTTTCAGTATATTAAAACAGTAGACGAATTAAAGCCCTTGATAATATAACTATTTTCATCTATGTATCAATCATCTACATCTTCAACCTTCACAGCAGTCACTCCTTTAGATGTAGGATGGGGTCGGATCCTCCCATTCTGAGAAAATCATGGCATAGTTTAAATTCTTTTAGATGTTCTACTGAAAAACGGTGCAACTTACTTCCTAATATTTCCAAGAAAGAAACTCTTCCGTTTAATAATTATAAGTTATACTTTCCTTTATACACGAGTACTGATGTGATGCCACCCAACTGACAAATGTAATTTTCAAGTGTTACTGCTGCATGAGGGACCAACATTTACTTTTCCGTGAGGTGGAGGGGGGGAAGGCATTTTTCCAGCCATGATATTCATTTCTCTTTCAGCTGAACGTATGGACAGCAGAAACTGTTTTTTTATAATATTCTGGACACCTACGGCCATCTCGCCCATGTTAGTATTTTATATTTGAAATTTGCCAAATTTCATTTATGTGTAGGTATTAATATTGTATGTATGCTATTTGTCAACTGTTAGTAATAATAATAATAATAATAATAATAATAATAATGATGATAATAATAATAATAATAATAATAGCAATAACAACAACAACAGCAATACTACTACTAATAATATAAATAAAAAAATATAAATAACAACAACAACAATAATAATAATAATAGAGACTTAGTAATAATAATAATAATAATAATAATAGCAATAACAACAACAGCAATACCACTACTAATAATATAAATAAAAGAATATAAATAACAACAACAACAATAATAATAATAATAATAATAATAATAGAGACTTAGTACAGCACCCACTCATTAGAAGCTCTAAGCGCTTTATAATATTAGATTACACATACAATAAATACAACGACAAGATTACAGAAACAAACACCATGAAATTACAACAAAAAACTCCATAATGAGCAAGCAAACATTACTAAGTCTTTATGTCTGTTCTTGTAGTTGAAAATGGTGAGTTTTAAGAGAAGACATGAATGAGGACACCGTGTCCTTCTGTCGAACATGGATGGTCAGTTCGTTCCACATAGCTAGGCCTTGGTAAGAAAAAGAGCGTTGCCCATATGACTTCGTTGCAGCAGTGAGAACAACAGGAATGCGAGTGTCAGAAGAAAAGCGTAAAGTTTCTAAATGTGGCTTACACATAGGTGAGTTAAGATAAGTACCCGGTCAAGGAATCATAGCACAGTGAACAGATTTTGTGTTTGATTCTGGATCGAACGGGTAGCCAGTGACGGTTACATTTGTCAGTTCTTCGTACTCTAGAGATAGTAGCCGTGTTTTGAAAATTCTGCTGTAGATTCTGAGACAAACCAGACAGAAGTGAGTCCAGTCCTGAAAGTACACACTTTTTAGTGGCATCAACCGAAAGAAAGAAAATAGCAAATGGAGCTGATGCGTTCCAGCTCCAGATACGCAGCCTTGTATATGTTCATTACATGATGGTGTAAGAAGAACGTGATGTCGAGAGTGACACCTAGGTTTCATACTGACTGCACATTTAAGTTGTTATTGTTGATGCTAAATGATTGAGAAAAGGATGTAAATGAGAAAGTCTTTGGGTGATGATCAGGTTGGCTTCAGTTTTATCGTCACTCATCTGCAGCTTGTTATATGTCATATATGATTTCACATCGGAGATGCGCCTTCCTACGGGGCCCCGAGTGGCCGAGTGGTCTACAGCGCTCTCCTTTACGGATCACTGACATCTCACCTCTGTCTTTGTCGGTTCGAGTCTCGAATTCAGCCAGTGTGGGTATGTGAAAAAGCTTGCCGGTAGCTTCTCGTGGGTCGGTGGTTCCTTCCAGGGTATTCCCGGGTTCTTCCTCCACCATTAATACTGGCCGCCATGTATAGCCAATCGTATGCTGAAAAATGGCGTTAAAAACCACCACCACCACCACGAACAACAACAGCGCCTTCCTACACTATAGACATAAGCTACAAAATCATTTGGGCAGCTATATTTGTATACTTGAGTGTCACCAGCGTAAGCCAGTGGATGCCGATCTAAGACACTTAAGAGCGGATGAGTGTACATAATGAAAGGAACCGGGCAGAGAAAAGAGCCTTGTTGAATACCAAAACATAAGTCAACTGGGTTGGGATGTTTTCGATTTATGGACACAATTTGTATTATGTTGACTAAGTAGGACTAGAACCATGGTAAGGCAGCATCGTATATACCAAATACATGATGGAGACGGTGAAGTAATATATCGTGATCAATTTTGACAAATGCCGCAGATAAGTCAAGGCGGGTGATGACTAATCGTTCCACTATCCAAAACAGACAGAAGGTCGTTAACTACTCTCATAATAGCCATTTCAGTACTATGGAGAGGGCGATATGCAGACTATACATTGCTAACAGTAAAGCATTTGAATTTAGACGAGACAGAAGTTGGTATAGTGTTTTTGACATCAATGAGAGGTTAGAAACAGGACGGTAGTTTTTTTCAATCGTTATTGTCAAGTGTTGTTTTGATTTGATTTGTTGATAAACATTGAACGAAAGGCATTTTCTACGTAATGGAGGACGAAGGGACTATCCCATGTAAACTGGCTCATAGGCTTAACAAGGGAGTACTATTATGGGGCAAACGTGTTTATGGGGACATACGTATCTATGGAACAAACGTTTATAGAGATATATGGTCGAAACGTTTACCTTGACAAACGGGATATTTCCTACAATTCGACACACGCCTTCACAATCCAATGGATACCAGTACAATTCAGAAACTGTTGTTTTGGTTATCATCTAGCACCCGTTCCACTATAAAGCTCTTTCCTTTTAATTACAATCCAATCACCACAATTACAATCGAGCAACTGCTTTTTGATCACAATCTAAACACACAACATAGCATTCAGCATTCGCATTTGGATTAAAATCCAGCATAGACATCTACATCCAGCAAATGATTCTAATTACAATCACAACTCACACCTCTGCTATCCAGCGAATAGTTTGAGAGTGTTGGTACACGTACGCAATATTTACATGCACACAAACATACAATCACACAAGGGTATGAAGTGTTTGTTGTCACACTATATACTATATCAACTCACATATATTATCGCAACAGATGAGGTAATGTTGTTTTACATTTAATTTTTTGTGAGGAAAGATTGACATAAACAAATATACCCAAACACATACAAAAATGAAATGTTTTTGCAAATATGAATATTATCACCTTTTCTACATATTTGGGAGGCCGGAAAAAATACCCTTTCTTGTCTGCAATTAAATACTAATTAGTGGCTACTACATATCCCGGATCTGGCTCAGCTTGCCGCACATAGATTCATCCAACTTGTCTTGTGGAGACTACTTACCTGAAGCAAGACTCGTTGGCATGTATCCCTATGTCTTTCTCCATCGGGAACAAGTCTTTATGACCCATCTGGTGAAATATTTCCCAGTTCGTTATCCAGTCTGTATTCAAGCACTGGAACTCCTATTCTATCTTCTGGCGTTCCTTTTCGTTTTGCTCATCTGATTTTGAAAAGGTCATATACCTTTTCAGGTAAAGCCTGTGCGGATACACGTTCGATTACAACTCCAGGTACAGACTTATTCCATTCTGTTAAATAGACTCATGGAAGTACTCAAATGTCCCAATTAGCAGCGGGGAGGGTGAACGGACCAGTTTCGAAGCAAGTCTGTTTTGAAAATAAAACTTCCTACTAGAAGAAAAAAAATGAAAATGCAGGCTCAATAACGTTCAACCGAAGCCTCTAACCGACCGAGATTTTCTCTAATTGGGATAACTCATTTTCTTACTTTTTTTTTGTTGTTTGTGTTTTCAAATTTGTATGTGTATTTGTTCACCCCTCCGGACAATCAATATTGGTCAACACCATCCCTGCTGATATAGTTTTTGCAAAATTTAATCATTATTATATCAATAATGGAATCTCACATAGCTAGATTAGATCGAGAGCGACTAGAGGCAATTAGGAAACATCTTCCAGTCCGCGATAATGTCAAGGAACACTTACAAGCGCGTCAAGAGACTCAGGAGGAATTTGCAGGATGTGTAGAACAATCATTTAAACCTGTTACGAAGGCTACCGAAGGAGCGACAGAGGCTACCAAAGGTCTTCTTCCCACGTTGGAGCAAACCGCTAGGGCAACTTGAGAAATATCAGAAAGAACTACAAACAAAAGATTTTAAGAGATCTTCCAAGTGAAATAACTGCTGATCAACCGCTTAACAAAGTCTATGAAGAAATACATAAAGGTATTGACCAAGAACATGCTGAAATAGGTGATATAAAAGATCGTATACAGAACCAGAATCAGAACCAGAACGAGCACGAGAGAGAACCGCGCTGATCGATAAATTGACCGAAAATAGTATTACTGATATCAGGAACGTCAAAAGCATAAAACAATTAGCTGTGAGCGTCGGGAATAGTTCTAATAAGAAAGAACAATTTATGATACCCGAGTACCGTGATCGTTCTGGAGGCCGTGAACACTGGTGCAAATGCGGGGTTATTCGGACCCTAAAAGATGATATAAGATAGACTGAATTTATCAATGAGTGAGATAAATATCTTACATGGTTACAACAACGACAAAAATAAACACGACAACACCAACTACTGGAAGTGGTATTGGTTAAAATATCAGGGGGAGTGGTCTTATTCTTCCATTTCCCAATAACGTCAAAAGCATAAAACAATTAGCTGTGAGCGTCGGGAATAGTGTTAATAAGAAAGAACAATTTCTAATACCCGAGTACCGTGATCGTTCTGTAGGCCGTGAAGACTGCTAAAAATGGATATTTCGTATACACTGCGGGGTTATTCGGGCCCTAAATCATGATATAAGATAAAATGAATGCATCAATGAAAAAGATAAATATCTTAATGGTTACAACAGCGACAAAAATAAACACGACGACAACAACTAACCCATACAGTATTACAACAACCACAAAAAAAAATAAACAAAGCAACCAGTCCAAACAACACGTGAGGAAGAAGAAGGATGGTAGGATGCAAGTTCTACCCCCTGGCGCCACGGAAGTGGTATTGGTTCAGGTATCAGAGGGAGTGATCTTATTATTCCATGTCCCAATAACGTCCTTGCTGTATGTTGAACGATCAGAAATTCTGATTGGCGGAAAACAAGCCAGTAATAATTCCCCAGAAATTATTAATGAAGCAGCTGATATTTGTCGACGATTATTTACGGGCCGTATAAAATATAATAATGTTTATCGGTCTCTTATTGATGAAATCGTTGATGATTACCACAGTGATTGAGGGTATGTAATTAGATCAGTGACGTTAAAATCGGATGATCATATATAATGATCAACGTGGACCTGTAATAGCAAAGATGATAAATTCACGATTACCAATATATAACGCGAAATACGGCGATGGACTCGGTGATGTTGTTCAGGGTTTATTTAGAAGGATAGCCCGAAAGCAATACCTATTGCAAAACAATTATCAATGAAAGCTATTGAGTTGTTCGGGATAAAGGTATTGGTGCTGTTAGTGATGTTGCCAGTAAAGCAGCCAGTAAAATTACCTAGCACTGAGGTGCAAATGTTTTTAAAATAATAAATCAAGCTGCAAGTCAAGCATTAGCAGAGTCGGTTCATGTACCACTATCAGAAAAAGAAAAAAATATAACTGCTAGTCTGGTAGCCGGAAGTAGTCTTCGTGTTAGAAGATAACAATTATAACAAAATGTTCAAAGGTTTATCTGATCCCGCATATGACAAAGAAGCACAAATTCTCAAAGATGAGTATGTGCGTGATTATCAATATTATTCTTACGACGCAAGTGTACCTAAGACACGTGGAAGAATCAAATTACTGGACAGGATGCAAGTAGATAGTTCTTGCCCGCTGAGGCATTTATTGAAATCAAATGCAGACTTTTGAAAGCAGTCGTTACGACATACCGACCTTTAGATCGACCTGGTTTTAGTAACAGTGCTACTTGAATGCTTTGGATGACGAATGAGATTCGTTGATGCCCCAGTGGAAAACATGTAATTAAATCGCTCATGATATGATAATGTCATGTCATCATGTTATTATTACTCTAACTTCTAGTCAGATTTAAAAAAACTTCAGTCCAATCCAGCAAAGAACTGTAAGATCAAAATATCACTAAAAAGAAGAAATCGAAGGTAGTCCAAATAAACGATGACTTACTGAACGTCAAGTCAGGCACTTCAATGACTCCAAACAATCAAAAATTGGCGTTAGACTTAATCTTTCTGCGGATGCCATTAAAGACGCAGTCATGATGGGTGGTGTATTTCCTCTTCTTGCAGCTACACCAGCGTTAATAACCGCTGCAGTCCCAACTGTCGCCAAAGCAGCTGCACTTGCTTCTGTTGAAAATGCTGCTGGAATGGCACTAAAGAACGCAACAGGTCACGGAATAGAGACATCAAAAAGTAGGAAAAGGGTCTAAGACTGACAGGAACCCCTCATTCATGGTACCGTCAAGGTCTGAGACTTCCTGTGACACTTCGTTAGATGCAAAGCGTCTCCTTCTTATGTCCGATTTTGATTTACTTGATGCTACTAAAAATTAAACAAACAATTTCATAGGTGTGTTTATGCACGACCAATTACCAAAACAACCAAACCGTGTTGAAACCGGTATCATTAATCTCGCTAGAAGTTCAGGAAAAGTACTAATTGGGTTTCATAAGCGATTGATCCACGTGGAGTTGTTTATTTTGATACGTTATGTGTTGGCGCCACTAAAATCTTTTTAAGTATGTTGGTGGACTTCAAAACACTCCCGTCTGGTATTCAGCATTACCAACACAGACAATAACGGATCTGCCAATACGTGGCTGTGAAGTAGTTGTTGTATTCGACGCTGTGTCAAGGTTTCTGACACCACCTCATAAATTTGTGCACAAGTATACAAGTAGACAGTATAGCCGTTCACCGTCGTTTTAAACAGATCTTAAAGTAGTATGGTATATTTACGGACGATCTTCTCGCCTGAGAAAAACACAGCATGGCGACCTATCTAAATATGCAACCCTTGACGAGGTCAACGATGAACTCACTAATCTTTTGAGTCTCTGATAAACAAGAAAGATTAAAATCGAGCAATATCCCTTTGACATATTTTTTTCAGCGTGTTCCAGATGCGATCGAAAATAACTTAGTTGTGTTAACTGAAAACGGTAAAATGGAAGAGATTACTTGACTCGTCAGATAAATTGGAGATATTAACATGGTAAAAATACAATTGTCAATAATTATCAATGTCATAGCACCGAAATCAGACGATGATGTGGCAACACAAAACTTCGTAGACAGCAACAATAACACGATCATAACTGAGATCAACGATATTTTACCAAGCGCAGGTGATACAATGACTGGTTCTCTTAATACGACTAATAATAAAATTACTGGTCTTGGAGAACCAGAATCAAGCGACGGACGCTGCAACGAAGAAATGCGTTGATGATAGCAGCATCCCGATGATGAACTCGTTAATGACAATCATGATGGAATGGCCACATTTATATCTGAATAATTTAACCGTGTACAGGCATTTACAAATATTTCGTAGAAACACAAATAGAGCCATTAATGGATGTTTTTGAAGTCCAGCGGTTATTGTTATTAATGTCTGTGACATAAATAAATGGAATCGTTGATGATCTCTTTGTAAGGTCAACACTTATCGGTATTAAGCTCTCTGATATCAAATAGATCACCAACAGTGTAGTATATACAGTAGCGTCTGGATCAGCATTATGGACACCACTCAATAAATCCATTAAACATCGAGCAGAGGTTACTGGTATATACAGGTTCTCAGTACTCGGTACTACGACATTTACGATATCTACCACAATTTCACGGCGTTATCCACTAACTGGTCCTCTGAATCTACGTTACTGATGTTGGAGCAAAACGACGAGGAAACATTCGTTGTTGAACCCGACGACAAAAATTAGGTTTGTTGTACTATTGGTGTCTTGATTTAGTCGCTAAACTACCACCTACTTAAATAAGAATGATCTCCCCAATCAACGTTCAGCATTACGCATACAATCAAGTTTGTAAGTGTCAATCCAAACTGAAAAATATCGTTGACGAGTATACAGTAAAAGTAAAGACGTGTAGTTGTCGGTGACATAAATCTGTATTTGGCGTCCGCTGTTATCGCTGGGACCGGCGTATTGCCATCAACATTAGCAATGACATCACAAGCATGATGAAATAAAAGAAATAAATTACATCAATGCATGGTTAGTTTCTTTTGTTTTATTTTCAAACTATTGTATGTTTATCAATTGTATTGTGCCTTGGGTGGGTGGGGCAAAAATTCAACACAAAGTTTTTTCCTTTCTTATTTGTACGGAATAATGAAGCAAATGCGATTGACGGTATTGACTAGTAACGACAAGCTTTCAATTTACGCGCGTACACACTAAGACAACTTGAAAAATAAAAACAATAAAATTAACTGGTAAGAGCTTCATATTACAGCAACTAAACAGTGACAAAATGCTCAACATTATTCTCTCTCTCTCTCTCTCTCTCTCTCTCTCTCTCTCTCTCTCTCTCTCTCTCTCTCTCTCATGTGTAATCCAGTATGTATTATATGCGGCAGTGTTACAACCTGAAGCCTAAAATTAAATATATTTGTTATAATATCTCATGTACACTATCCAGTGATAGTGACAGTGATAGTAAACAGTGACAAAATGCTCAACATTATTCTCTCTCTCTCTCTCTCTCTCTCTCTCTCTCTCTCTCATGTGTAATCCAGTGTGTATTATATGCGGCAGTGTTACAACCTGAAGCCTAAAATTAAATATATTTGTTATAATATCTCATGTACACTATCCATATAAAAAATGTATATGTATTCTGTAGAATATTATGTTAAGTATTATTGTTTATAAATCAATATTGATAATTTGACCGGATGACTTAAATTGAGAATGTCCTTCTGCAGACGCATATATATAGTTTTTAGCATACAATATAAATGTATATAAATATTTTAATTAGAATAGGTAAGACGTGTCAGATTGTATTTTCTCTCATATATATGTACGTTGCGAAGTATGATTGTTTTCTTTTAAAGAATATCAAGATAGTTTGGTTTGTTTAAATTTAGATTTTTTTTCTTCTAAAACCTATCCCTAAAACCTATCTTACATATTATCTATCTGTTGTTTGAAGAAAAAGAACTTGTTCCAACTATTGTTAAATTCGGCCGAATTGTCTTTGGGCCAAACTGACTATAATCCGGCATAAATGATACAACTTTCCCACCCCTCACCCTATTCCATCCCACAGCTTCATTTCACCTTTCTTCTGGTAACTGGGGTCTTTCGGAAGAAAAAAAACCCACACCCATTTGTCCCATCATGTATGTTGGTCACATTCATATGCAACACAGTGCACCATATTTGCTATACAAAAGCACGAACGTGAGATATATCACAAAGACATTTACGTGGGGAAATCAAACACTTGGAATGGCTGTGTTTAATAGAAGGGATAAATGTACGTCATATCAGTTTTGGGCACGCGGAAACTACCGATTATTTACGGAGATTGCCGAATAAATTTTTCATTTAAGAAAGCAGACTTTTAAGTCTAATTCAACATTTGTATAGTGTACATACAAACCAAATGCGTTTTGTTTATGACTATAATAATATCATACGTTTATGCCATAAAGATGGCCAGTGACCTTTGAAATCAATTTTTTTTTGTAAAAAATCAAACTTTTTTAAAATCACATTTTTTTAAAAATATAAATTTTGATTTACAAAACGTTCGATTGATATAAATTTAGATTTTAAAATATTTTTATAAATGGCATTATTAATGTAATGGATAGTATTTTTTGTGATGTTAGGAATAGTCTATTTTGTGAAATTTCAACTTCGTTTACATTCAAAGCTTACATATGACGTTTAGAGACAATGTGTGTGTATGTGTGTGTTTTTTATGCACGCGGCCGTTTGTGTGTGTATTTTGTTTGTGTGCGCATGTACGTTTGTATGTGCTTATATTTGTTTCTTTCCTTAACAAAAAGCTTGTCCCTTAGCAAAGGAGTGTATGTGTGCATATGTGTTTATGACTGAACGCGTTCGTTTGTGTGTTTGTGTGTATTTTTGTGTGCATGTATTTTGTTTGTGTGCGCACGTTTGTATGGGTTTGTGTGTTTGTTTCTTTCCCTTAACAAAAGAAAATCTTGTGTTGAGGTGATTGTAGGTAATGGTGTGTTTTGTAGATAAAATTTCTTCCTTCTCCACAATGTATAGGTAGTAAATAAAGTTGATTTTGTTTTTATGAGTGTATTGTTTTGTATAAAAATGTATTTTAGATTAGCACTCTCATCACTATGGATCGTTTGGTAGGTGATTCTATGTCTATAAAGTTCTATGTCCAGCCCCCCCCCCCCCCCGGACAGGCGTTGTCTTTTCCTTATTACTACTAGCGTCTGTGTCATCCAGTCAGAATCAGGAAGGTTGGTTCTTTAATCTAGCTTTTAAGTTTCTCCCACATACCGAAGTTTTCTTTTAGTCTCTGTGCTAGTTAATGTCCTGGTCTCTATCGTATGTTCACAGGTTTTCACTTTTTATCGTCATAGGGGCCAGATTTATCAGGGTGTTCTTGGTTAGTGATTGGCTTTAGCTTCGCTCTGAATAGGATATCCTTGAGGTGTTTGGTCTTCGGTAGGCTAGTAAGGCTAGTACAAGTTTGTTCGGTATGTCACACGGACAGAAACTCAAACCCTTCGATGAAAGTTTTTTTTTTCTGCCTCTTTAAATTTTACCTTTGAGAAACTGACCACTGTGTTAGTAAAAGTTGAATTAAGTTTTGCTGTAGAGTGCTTACGATTCTTCCTTTTAAGGCGACTTTTCTTAGAAGAAATTTCGTCAAAGGTAGTTTCTTCACAACAGTGAATTGGTTGCAGATCATGACTTCTGATATATATATATATATATATATATATATATATATATATATATATATATATATATATATATATATATATATATATAACCAGGACTATATAGTCTAGCTTTATTTTCCTAGAAATTATTCATTCGTGCTGTAATGTCTTGGAAGAATCAATTCTTATTGTCTGGTAATTCATTTTGGCTGGAATTTATTTATTCTCTTCAATTCAAGTGATACTTCTCACGAAGAAAGAAAGTACTCAAAAATACTTTTGTTTGAAATTAAGACTTGGATCTATAGTGAAATTTCAACTAAGGATATCTGTTTGGATTTTAGTATTGTGATTCAACAAAAGACTGCTGACACATCACCACAACAGGGATCGCCAAAGGCACATTCAAACTTGAAGGGCTTGATTTATTTAAAATATACACTACAGTTTATACTGAACTTTATTAGGACATGTGTTCGAAGTTATAGGATCTTTTGGGATTTAATTCGCATCACTTTAAGTTCCTCTTTTTACATTTTCACTCATTATCCCAAGGAAATATATTATTTGTTGAATTTTACAAGACGTTTTGCTTCCCACTTTTTTCTATAACTAATTTCAGCACCTCACACACACACACACACACACACACACACACACACACACACACGCACGCACGCGCGCGGAAATCTGACTTCTGACTTGACCGGCAATTTCCTGCAAAGAAACAGAATCCGTGGTAGATTGTGATTTGCAAAGACATCGTCATTCTTTTGAGTTTGTTGAACTTTAATCGGGAATGTGATATCTAAAGGAATGCTTAAATTTCATTATGGAAACATAAAGTTTTATATTTAGAAACAGATGTACACAATATTAAAACTGATTAAAATAATGTTATGCATTGTTGCTAAACTCCTCGGCTACACTACCCCGGGTCTCGCTATCTTTCGTTCTTTAGGATATGTCTTTGTATCTGGATTGATATCAGTTATTGGTGACTCTGCTACGCCTATCCTTATTAAAATATTAAGAGACGCAGAAGCTTCTCAAGGTATTTTATTAACAGGTACTTTGCCTTTATCTGGCAAATCATCTAGTGAATGTGTTTTTATTCAGGAACCAGAGTGTGACCTTGTTAAAGTCCTTCACCATTGTGCTAATTCGGCATCATACTTAGTCATGGGACCCATGACTGTCGGAGCGAAGATTTATGTGACATGTGTAGGTATTCGTTTATTAGTAGGCAATTTGCTTGCTGTAGTTAAAGTTGTTGTTAGACCACTTACAACGGACAAGCCTTCTCTGGGTAAGAAGGTTGATCTTGTTCATAACGAAATATCCCTGATTTATATTCTGCGTGGAAGTTACTGGAGCAATATAAAAAGGAGAATTATCTTGGTGAGGAACTTTTTCCTTTAGCTGACATATAATTTATAGGTACAAACAGAAGGATATGTAAAGCAGATGTATAAAAGACTAATGGATGACCAATGATAATTTTATTAAAAATATTTCGAGGCTGACTGGCTTTTATTTAAGGATGTAGGAACCTCAGTGGTTATTTTTAAGATTTGAAAGATATACTAATTTATTTCACTGGAAAAATTCTGTAAAAATAATTAAGAAAATGTGAACTTACGGTTTTAAGAATCAAATCCAAAAATGTTGCAAGAATAATCCACAATAAAATATTGAAGTCCGAATAACAAAATGTTCTAATGATTTTATGTTCGAGCCCCGACGAAGAATCCAAGAAGGAAGACGATGAAGCATGTTGTAATCTGTAGTGTTGAAGACTATAGTTTCTTGTAAAAACAAGAATTATCACTCCGGTTTTGGAAATCTGAATAAATGTTTATAAAAACTGTCCTTGCTCAACAATTTCACACATATTTTCCACGCAAAAAATGATTTGATCCTTTTGAAATCCAAGTATTTCGAAATAACTCCAAACAGCACAACATAGAACTTCCAGTGTAAGAGCCCAACTATTGAGAATATCTCTCTATTATCGTATTCTAAGACCTAAAAAGGAGGTCACGTGATCGTTATCCAGAACCTCATCAAAATTATTTATTTGTTAAAGATCACGTACACCCAGTGCGGCCCTGACGAAAACCAATTATTTTACTCATTAGAAATAAAAATTAAAAAATTGTTTGTATCTTAAATCAGCAGTCCCATCATGACCTCGACAACGACCAATCATTTTAAAATAACAGTAGAACTTATTTACGTTGTGGCTACTAATTTTGAATCAATATCATGATCTAGGTAAACACCTGGTGTTTACAAAACGAGCAGTCAAGGTCAAACTATTTTCTGGAAAACGTATCATCTCCAGTGAATACATTTACATTACAATAGGATTTAATGAAAAATAAATAAAATTTTAAAGTGACGAACAAAGAATTAATTGAAATAAATATATATTAAATCAGATATAATTAAATCCTGCTCAGTACAAGCAGGTCACCACTTGCCTCAGTATCATTTAACCTCTCGTGTATTGGATGTACCAATTAATTTTTCAATATGGTGTTATAGGTTGACAAGCATGCAACATCGTATACATAGGTATTTTTTCGTCATATTCATAGTGGTTGATTACATTATGTCCTTTAGGTAACAAGGTTTCCGGAAGGGAACTAAAGGTTAAGGACATAAGTTCCTTTATACTGTCACGACAGCGTGTACCATTAATTGTGTTTGTGTTAGGTTTTCTTTTACATTTGCTCAATACTGACACGAAAGCAAAAACTGATTACAGAGAGAGAGAGAGAGAGAGAGGGAGAGAGTGGGATCTGCAAAGGTCTGTTACCCTTTAATAAACTTTATTATAATACAACATTGGTTAGACTTACTGAAGCTATTTTACTTAAAAGAAAAAAATTCATTTATCATCCACTACCTACTGAGCAATACAAAATCTAATCAGTGCATGAAAATTTAAGTCACGCCTTGCTTTGATGTTTTGGGCCTGGCAATGGGATGACGCGTTAATCAGAGGCGACATTCGTTGCGTGAAAAATTCGGTCAATTCATTATATGAAAGTTCTATTCCATTAAAAGGCAGCAGGACGGTCAACATAGGTGTTTGTGTATGTATGTTCTGTTGAAATTCCATAGGTCACCACGCTTGAAATAAACTTAAAGTAGTTCCCTATGTTTTATTGTTCACCGTGCTTGAAAAGAAAAAGAACCCGTCACTAACTTCTTCATGTAAGGTCGCCGTGCCTCATTAATAAGTCCGTAATGCTTCACATGTCACAGTGCTACCAAGAAGCCTTGGATAACCCGCTAATGCAACCGTAAATAATAGTACACTGAAAGTAAGGGCAAAGACCGAATGAAAGTCGGAAAACCGGTACATGTATTTCTTCATGTTGATTTATGTTGTAATGGTTCAGACAGTTTTGAAAAAGTATTTGGATTACTAAATCATAACAATCAATATTCAACTACTGACTTTAATTACATCGATCACACATATTCAAATAAATACAGAATCAATTCTACGATATGTCATTATTGCAGAGAGTTATACAATAAGAAAGATTATGCATGAGTATGCTCCTTGTACATGTATGAAACGTGTTCTGATAATATTAATAAGGTTTGTACTGCCCCAAAAATGTGTATCTTTATTTCATCACAGTACATTTATTCCCAAATAATACTCTCTTAATTGTAAGTTGATAAGGTAACATGAAAGTAATAATTTGTTCTAGGTCTGTATATGTTTGACATTTTAATTGAAAATGTTCGGTTGTTCTTATATACCCAACGGCAGCGAAAGCTATTGCCGGAAAAATGATTTACAAATGCATATTCATTATTTATACTATTGATTTTGAATGCTCTATGATGAACTTGAAGAAGCCGATTAACGACGTTCAAAGGGAAGCCGATTAACGACGTTCAAAAGGAAGCCGATTAACGACGTTCAAAGGGAAGCCAATTAACTACGTTCAAAGGGAAGCCAATTAACAACGTTCAAAAGGAAGCCGATTAACGACGTTCAAAGGGAAGCCAATTAACGACGTTCAAAGGGAAGCCAATTAACGACGTTCAAAGGGAAGCCGATTAACGACGTTCAAAGGGAAGCCGATTAACGACGTTCAAAGGGAAGCCAATTAACGACGTTAAAAGGGAAACCGATTAGCGACGTTCAAAGGGAAACCGATATACGTTCAAAGGGAAGCCAATTAACGACGTTAAAAGGGAAGCCAATTAACCACGTTAAAAGGGAAGCCGATTAGCCACGTTCAAAGGGAAACCGATATACGTTCAAAGGGAAGCCGATTAACGACGTTCAAAGGGAAGCCAATTAACGACGTTAAAAGGGAAGCCGATTAGCTACGTTCAAAGGGAAACCGATATACGTTCAAAGGGAAACCGATATACGTTCAAAGGGAAGCCGATGAACTTCGTTCAGATTCAAGCATGAGTAAATTCTAACATATCACATGAATAAATTCACTAGTTTACTACGAAGTAACTTATTAGCGAATGACACAATTAATTCTCACCAGAAGCTAACGATCAACATAATTCCGACGTTCAAAGGGAAGCCAATTAACGACGTTCAAAGGGAAGCCAATTAACGACGTTCAAAAGGAAGCCGATTAACGACGTTCAAAGGGAAGCCAATTAACTACGTTCAAAGGGAAGCCAATTAACAACGTTCAAAAGGAAGCCGATTAACGACGTTCAAAGGGAAGCCAATTAACGACGTTCAAAGGGAAGCCAATTAACGACGTTCAAAGGGAAGCCGATTAACGACGTTAAAAGGGAAGCCGATTAACGACGTTCAAAGGGAAGCCGATTAACGACGTTCAAAGGGAAGCCAATTAACGACGTTAAAAGGGAAACCGATTAGCTACGTTCAAAGGGAAACCGATATACGTTCAAAGGGAAGCCAATTAACGACGTTAAAAGGGAAGCCAATTAACCACGTTAAAAGGGAAGCCGATTAGCCACGTTCAAAGGGAAACCGATATACGTTCAAAGGGAAGCCGATTAACGACGTTCAAAGGGAAGCCAATTAACGACGTTAAAAGGGAAGCCGATTAGCTACGTTCAAAGGGAAACCGATATACGTTCAAAGGGAAGCCGATTAACGTTCAAAGGGAAGCCGATGAACTTCGTTCAAATTCAAGCATGAGTAAATTCTAACATATCACATGAATAAATTCACTAGTTTACTACGAAGTAACTTATTAGCGAATGACACAATTAATTCTCACCAGAAGCTAACGATCAACATAATTCCGACGTTCAAAGGGAAGCCAATTAACGACGTTCAAAGGGAAGCCAATTAACGACGTTCAAAAGGAAGCCGATTAACGACGTTAAAAGGGAAGCCGATTAACGACGTTCAAAGGGAAGCCGATTAACGACGTTCAAAGGGAAGCCAATTAACAACGTTCAAAGGGAAACCGATATACGTTCAAAGGGAAGCCGATATACGTTCAAAGGGAAGCCGATATACGTTCAAAGGGAAGCCGATATACGTTCAAAGGGAAACCGATATACGTTCAAAGGGAAACCGATATACGTTCAAAGGGAAGCCGATGAACTACGTTAAAATTCAAGCATGAGTAAATTCTAACATATCACATGAATAAATTCACTAGTTTACTACGAAGTAACTTATTAGCGAATGACACAATTAATTCTCACCAGAAGCTAACGATCAACATAATTCTCTACATAATACTCAAATACGCCTGTAAATGAGCACTACAAAGTTAAGTATACGTACTAAACGAGCCTAGTAATTAAGTATACATGCTTCACATAATTACAATTACAGTGACGTAATATTCTGCAAAAATCGAGCAAATAACTTACTGACCGTTACGAAGCTTTGTCTTTCCTTAGAATCTCCGCTCTAAGTTTTAAAGCCAAATTACGATTTGCTTCCACGGAGTAACCCTATAATGTTCAGCAATCTTCATAGGCGAGATTAAATTTTTGCTTGCTAGTTAGAAGTTCTAATTCGGATCGACATTTTTATCACACACACTTTCTCAATTCCGATTGGGTGTCGCTTTGACACGACCCAACCAAACTTAGCGGACAATGTCCTAGTGCTGTATGTCCACGTGAGGATGGATTTAGAACACGTCCCGTTCCCTCGCGGGTGCTTCTGATCTTAGGACTAAGCAGTAACACATAGTTAAAAGTCGCGCAATCCAATGCCTGTACCGATTCAAGATGCCGTATCTTCTCTCTGGTCACGATAACCTTGCGTAAGAGATTAACTCTAGCCTGCGGCAGTGTTTGTATATCAAAACCATGGCTTGGAATAATACCTTAGGTTATGCACGACTTACGAACTGGGGATGAGCAAACGTAACAAAGAGTAACCGTCTACCTTAAACTTAAAAGTCTTTAATTTAGAGTGCTTTCAGGAGCACAGAAGTGTGGGTAGGGTTGTGCATGTCTGGATCCCTAAAGTGTACCCTGTTACACTGGACAACAAATTTTTACAAAAGTCATGTTACTGAAATAAAATTAGTCAATTCTTATCAATTTTTATGTGCTGAACACGAATATGACAGTCAAATTGCAAAATTGGCTCTAGTTTTTTTGTAATCTGCAAGAAATTAATGTTTACATAACGAAATGCATTCCAATAGTAAAAGGTCAACTGTAATAGCCTACCTATAAAAAATCAAGTCATTGACTACATCTTAGATTTCTTCGCCTGTCTCTTGTACAGCTGTTCGGGAGCATCTCTGAGGAGTGTCCAGCAGTAGTCAGCCAGCATTGTAGTGGACCATTTTCCCTGGTATCTTTGTTCCATTGTTGCGATATCTTGATGAAAACGTTCGCCGTGTTCATCACTAACAATACCACAGTTGCTAGGAAAGAAATCCAAATGGGAATAAAGGAAGTGAATCTTTAGAGACATATTGCAGCCAAGTTTCTTATACTTCATCAACATGTCTTCTACTAGTTCCTTATAGTTTTCTGCCCTAACATTTCCGAGGAAGTTTGTAGAAACTAGGCGAAAAGCATTCCATGCTTGTTTCGCGTCACCTTCCAGCAAGTTGTTGAACCGGTCATCTTTGAAAAGCTCTCGAATCTGAGGACCCACAAAAACTCCCTCTTTAATCTTTGCTTCGCTGAGTCGAGGGAATTTTTCATGCAGGTATCGGAATGCTGGCAAAGTCCGGTCAATGGCTTTCACGAAGTTCTTCATCAAACCTAGTTTGATGTGAAGGGGTGGTAGCAAGATTTTCTGAGCCTCAACCAGAGCTGGGTGTTGGATATTCTTCTCTCCAATGGCTACATTCTGCCTGTGAGTCCATTCCTTCCTCATGTAGTGCATTTCCCTTGCTCGGCTATCCCACTCGCGTAAGAAACACATGTATTTTGTATATCCTTGCTGCAGTCCCATTAAAAGGGCAACTACCTTCAAATCACCATAGAGGTGCCAGCTGTACTTGTTATACTCAATGGAATTCAGTAGCTGCCTTAAGTTATCGTATGTCTCTTTCATGTGGACAGCATACGCTACTGGAATAGATGGAAGAATGTTTCCATTGTGCAAAAGCACAGCCTTGAGACTCAGTTTCGAAGAGTCCACAAATAGTCTCCATTCTTGTGGGTCATGAGTGATTTTTAAAGCATTCATGAGGCCCTCAATATCGGAACAGAATATCAGATTACTTTCCTTTCTGAAGAAAGGCTCCAATTGCTGGTGGCGCTTTCGATATGCAGTAATTGTGACATCTTCTTCTAGAAGATTCCATTGTTGGAGTCTTGATCCTAGCAATTCTGCCTTGTTCTTTGATAAGTCCAAATCACGAATCAGGTCATTTAGTTCTTCCTGTGTTATTCTGTGTGGGGTTGATGATGCACCACAGTGAAAATCTTGATCACTGCATGCTGATGGACCAGGAGAAGAACAGGTCGACTCACCTTTGTCTTCGTCAGATGAATCAAGAGAATATTCTGCTGGAGGTTCTGGAATAGGAAGTCCCTCACCATGTGGAACTGGTCTCAATGCAGACGGAATGTTTGGGTAGACTATTCTCGACTTCTTTCGCTTCGTTATTCCGCCGGAAAGAGGAGAACCAAGCAGAAGTAACAGTCATTTAGGTGGTTGCTTGGCTCTCTCCACACCATTGGGACTGCAAACGGCATTGATGACCTTTTGCAATTCAACCACTGTGAAAGCTGTGTTGTACATGTAGCACAGCATATATGCGGAGCCCAAGGCTTGTCTTGGTCACCAACCTTGCATCCGAAGTAAAGATGATATGCCTTCTTCACTTGAGAATTGATACTTTTCTTCTGGTTGGCAAATGTCACTTCCCCACAAATATAGCAAAAATTGTCCGCGGTATTAACACACTTTCGAGGCATTACTGTTCTTTATTGTACGTAAATGGATAAAATAATAAGTTTTATGTAACAGTAGCTTGAACTGTCTCGCACAACGTCTAAAATATTTTAAATGCTGAACCTATCTGATTGGGCTTTATATAGTACACTGCTTACGTCAGCTTCAGCAGCCGCCTGGCATTAGTATAATAGGCCTACACATGTATAGTACACTGCTGACGTCAACTTACTTCAGCAGCCGCATGGCATTAGTATTGCATTGCATCAGAAAATGATGCAATCAACTGTGGATGATGTGAGCATGATGGTATTATGCAATGTTACATCATTATTCCGGATGTTGCTGCAGTCCTACTGGAGAAATTTACACAGTGAAACATAGAAAATGAGGTATATGAATATCTTCAAAACGAGAGCCAATACAAATTTTTCACGGTTATATTCGTGTTCGGCACACCAAAATACTACAGATTAGGGCCTTTTCAAGTCAGTAATGATTTCACTGTTGACCAGTGTTATCAGTAATTTTAAATTCAAACAGATCTTCATATACTAGTCATTTGCTACCTGTATATATCAGCACTCCTCAAACCTGACTAACCTTTTGTTTTTTATTCCTTTGCATTTTCTAAACTGCTGGCAGTGGTGCATATTTTCAATATCGACATCAAAGTTAGATTGGGTCACAAATTAACGGTGATAAACCCGAGAACGATCAAACTTGAGATAAAGACTCAATCATGAGTTACAGAAAATGACGACAGTAAAATATAGGGATGGGTAGGGTCTATGGAAATCCCATTCAATATGGTCGTGGGGCTGTTTAAGGTCTATGGGAAATTTTACATGGGGAAAACCTTGGGGTTGTATAGGGTCAATGGAAGTCCCAGTCAAAAAGGTGCCCTGGCAATATGGGTCTATGCGAATTTAACATGGGCGGGCATGTATAGGGACAATGGGAATTTAACATGGGAATGGCACCTGGGGAATTTAATATGGGTGACGTCATGGTGTCTATAGGGTCAAAACTATTTATATGGTTAAATGCATTTATAGGGACAACGGTTGATAGGGACAAACATTAACCCTATACAACCCCAAGGTTTTTCAACATGTTAAATTTCCCATACCCCTTAAACAGCCCCACGACCTTTTTGACTAAAATTTATATGGACCCTAATCAGCCACCATGTATTACTGCCAGCTGTTGATTTACCGCTAAGCTTCAAAACCGTATGTTTCTTACCAATGTTCCAAAGCCGTATCCTAACAAGTATCAACGGTATTATTCTAAGTCACGAGCGACGTGTTTAATTTTAAGACACTGGCATCAGACAAACTTTCAGAGTTATTGATACTAACATTCTACCTATTTTATCATATGGAGTTAAATCGTGGGATGGTACCGTAACTTATTTTATAAATTAAGTGGTGGTTGTTTCAGTCATAGTGTAAATACCCGAAAATATATCCATGCACCTAAAAATGAAAATGTATTTTTAAATTGCTGTAACTATTCACTTAAACTTGTGCTTCTAATCCGTATGAAACGAGTTAATTCCCTCGACTCGATAGAAAATACTTATGTGGTTTTGTATTTATTAAATTTTATAAAAGAGAAGTTAAGTTTGAATAAGAACTAGGAGATGCCATTGGTGTTTGTTAACCCATGGCCCATGATCGCTGTCTACGGCACTGTCTTCTTACTAAATAGACACTTCCAAGGAAATTTGAGGGCAAAGTTCACAGACAAAAATTTACAGTTCCGGTGACCTAATGGTTAGAGCTGTCCAATCTTTTTGACACTATGAGCAACTGAAAAGTGTTTTTCTTGAAGCCGAGGGCCGCAACAGAAAACAGAAAAGCAACGACTATATAGCTGTGTGTATTAGGCTCTTCATTTATATTTGTTATTTACACATTATAGTTCAACAGATTGTGGTCAAAATTAATTCCTTAATCAGTGATTCAGACTAGCTTGTCATTTTGTTGCCATAGGCAGTTTCATAGGTATGATAACACTGTCATAGATCAATGCCATTTCCACATTTTTGTTCGGAAGTCTTTATTACCCTTCTTAAATGTTTATCATCTGAAAATGTATCGTTGTTTTTAAAATAATGTGGTTACGGTAATTCTGGATGGCATTTGGAAGCATATATAGCTTCCTAATCGATAAAAAAATGCAGTTTGAATGTGGGTACAGTTGATACAGATCGTAACCCACAAGAAAATTAAGGATTTTGTGCTTTTATTTTTAAAGAGAATTTTCTTTGAAAAACGTGTTTATCACTCAAATTAATCCTTTTTTCTACTAAACTAATTTAGAATAATGGTACATTTACATTTTGGATTGATTGGTATGACACGAAAAAACGACTATATAGTCACACTTTTCTCCTTATACGCTGCAAGGTGAATGGCATTTGGAGATGATCACGTGAATCGACTGAGGCGTTACTATCTCCTGTTTTGGAGCGGAGTATATAAATCGGTTTTGGGTCATTGCTCAGTCTGAGGGACAACTTATGCACAAGTACATTGCGTAGGACCGGTGATTTTGCTGTAAATACCAAAATTATACGCCTTGAACAATCACAGTCGGTGAGTGTCGGGCTAACCATTCTGTCTCGCAAGTTCAGGTGTTACATTAAAGTGTCATCAAAACGTAAGTGCACATGGTGTACACAGTATATATTTTTAAACATTGCACAATCATTGTTGTTTTCAGTCTTTTTAAGAATCAGAGGAAGAAACAGGTAGTATCAGTTCGGTATGTCATTCCCTCTCTCCCTCTCTTAGATTATATATATATATATATATATATATATATATATATATATATATATATATATATATATATATATATATATATATATATATATAACAAGTTATCTATATTTAATTTACATGGTTGTTTTTAAGATTGTTTTCAATTTCATTATATGCTATGGAAAATTGTATGTTGCACTTGACCAGAATCATTGACTTTTTTTTTAAATTCTGTAAATAATCACACAACATTCTATAAGAATGGGTTAGCTATTATGATTACTGTCTAGTCCTGGGTCTAGGAAGTTGTGCTTACCACATTTCATATTCTAATTATAACTAAAACTTTATCTTGTAAACAATATTAATCTACTAGAACGTTATTTTTCATTCGGTAATAATTTGTTTCTTAGAAAATGCTAATTGTGACTAAATGGCAAGAGGAAGTCTATATAATCTTTCTTTTTCTAGAAAATATTTATTCGTGTTGTAAGATCTTCGAAGAATCATTCACGATTTATCGTGAAATTTACATATTACTTTTATTATTTTTAAGTAATTCATATTGGCTGGAATTTATTTATTCAATTTAATTCAAGTGAAGGTTCTCTGGGTATAAAAAGTACTCAAATTTATCATTCTTGAAAATTGAGACTTGGATTTATCGTGAAATTTTAAGTAAAGATATATGTTTGGATTTATTTAATTCTGATTGAACAAAGGACTGTTGGCACATCACTACCAAGGATACGTCGGCACTTGCAGGATTTGATTTATGTTGGATTAACACTAAATTTTATTCAAAACTTCATTGGGACATGTGTTCGAAATTGAAGGATTTTTTGAGATTTAATTCTCATTACTGTAAGTTCCTTTTTTACATTTTCAGTTCGTATTCTAATGAAATAAATTATTTGTTGAATTGTACAAATCTTATTGCTTCTGACTCTTTTCTATGGCATATGTTATATTTAAACACCATATAGTCATAGAAATGTATATATATATATATATATATATATATATATATATATATATATATATATATATATATATATATCCGGATGCATCGACTTCTGGCACGATCAGCAGTTTTGGTGCTTACAAACATATTCCGTTGTATATTGTTATTTGCAAAGACATCATCATTCCTTTCAGTGTATTGATATTTTATGGGTATTTCCCATAAACGTTTTCAATTTATAAACAAATGCACGAACTTTTCAAAATAATTATAGTAATGTTTTGTATTAAGTAAATATTTATATTTCTGACCTAATTTTTTTTTATAACATGCTATTTCAAGCTGTACAAGGCAAAATTTGATTGTTACGTCGTTACAATGTTATATTTGCTGCAGCCATGAAATGAGTCCAAAAACCTTGATAGTTATATAAGGAATATACTGACTCTACAAATACGACAAAACACTTTCCTACGTAATGTTTCAGTGACATAAAAGTGGATTTCGTATGGTAAGGTGTTTTAGAATATTCAGTTTTGTTTACGTACCACATATATGCATGAATATCTGTCAGGATGACGCAGTGATTACAAAGGTTTTAAGTGTTCAGTTGAATCATCGTGCTGAAAGAATTTGTGCAATGTTCTCGCAAGCAGCAGCGTTTCTTCTCCACTAGACCGTATGTTTGCTTCGTTTTTGCACGCTTGTGAGTGATTGACAACATACAGTCTAATTGATGATCCGGGCACTTTTAGCCTGTACACAAGTTAAGATCTGCATTTTTATTTTCTTTTAAAGATTTTGATCTGAGGTGAGTAAATGGCAGACAACCCTGGATTTGACGAAAATTTCGGCAATTCATCACCAAGAAAATACAACGTGGAGCAAAACGTACAGAAGGCGAAGAAATGTTTCACGTTTTTGTCACATTTCTTGGTTTTGTTGGTGTTTATCGTGGGTCTGGTTGGTGGAATTTTGATCGGAATATATGCTTACCATGGCAGCATTAGTTCGTGCAAAGATCAATCATACCAAAGTACGGATGGTCAAGCAAGAACAACTACGATGCCCACAACTAAAATAGAACACTGTCCCAACAGAAATCCAAAAGATGACAAGCCCTACGAATCCAGTCTCTTTGCGCCTTTGACGATAAAAGAAATGAAAACGGTATCTGACATTCTGTGGCAGAGAGGCTACATCACCACGATTGATCGATCACCACGATCCTTAAAGGAAAGCTTCATCCTTTACATGTATCTGCATCCTCCAAACAAAGAAGACGCCATCAAGTATCTTTACAACAATGGAACGAACCCCGGGCGTTACGCCAGGGTACACATTCAGAGGGGCGCGGAACAAGTACCTGATATCATGGAGTATAAAGTGGGTTCCTTGGGATCTTTTTCCGAGGTCACTGTGACCCCTTTGACGAGACCTGGCGAGATCCACTTCAACAGTAGGCCCTATGATAGCGTAGAGGTAAACGCACTCAACAATATTTTAAAGACGGATATGAAGGCTTTGGAAACTTTGATGAGGGATAGCTTCGACGGTGCTACTTATCCAGAGGATCTCTTCATCTTCTACGACAATGGTCCTCCGGGCATGAAGGGTGCGGAAAGAGAAACACGGTAAGACCACGAGTTCTTTTTTACGGTCATTATTAATGGTTTGTTATTTACAAGCATTACTCAGGCTCTTAGACAATGTTGTTTGATTTGCAACACACTATGTAGACGTCATCTGTCTCTCTCGAATGCATACCAGTGACATGACTTTGCTTTTTGTTGCGTATCTGTGCTTTGAAACGATGATGTACATTTTGAAGCGTACTGTAGACTTCATGTTTCAAAGTCCGATGTTGTAACCAATCATAGGTCCGCATTAATGAGTTTGGTCTTTGGGCAGTTCTTTGTAATCGGTGAGAATAAAACATTTTTTTGTGGTTCAGATTCCAATGTCATATTATTGTGTTCCCACTATATAGTCATAATTTTAGTAACAGAAAGAAGGAAAACCATCAAAATTTGTAAAACATAACAAATGATCTAATTATCAAAGTTATAAAATAAAAATGTAAGATGAACTTAAAGCATTATGAACTGAATTCACAGTAATCTTAAAAGTTTTCATTCAAATTCAAAAGAATCAAATGTTCCGACGGAACATCAGATGCTCGAATACATTGGTCTGCACAAAGTCCTGATTTATCAAAATGGAATTGCCCATGACTACTCTAAATAATTCACAATAGTCTCTGAATAATATTTAGTCTAATTAGTCCTTTGCAGTTCCAATGAATAATCTAAACAAATATTTCCTCTCAATGATATCTAAACACAGCATATAATACGTGTGAAGACTGATGTTGCAATAAGAACAAAAGAAATAAGACTGACTACATTTGTTCAGCTCGACGTATTTATATACGAGAATAAGAAGTGGAAATCCATTTTGCTACTAACCTTATGTGACAATATGCAAATATGTCACATCGTAGAAGAAACCACCTGACCTAATAGGAAATAGCTTAATTTTCCTAAGGACCCACGTGACCTACTCGCCCAATTGAAAATAATCCCAAACCTGTCAGCCTGTATACTAATATTATTAGTATCAATTTGATCAAAGCTAATTATAGATCCCACGAAGTCTTGTCACTCTTAATATTTTAAAATATAACCCATACACGTACACATAATTTAGTATAACCATTACAAGTTAGACATGAAAGTTTTTAATATTTTTTAATGTATATTCGTAACAAATATCTCATTAGTTTTTGTTAGCTGGTTCATGTTGTAGATCTGCCTGGTCTTCCATTTTTAAGTTGCCGAGGAGGTTTCATTTCTTTACGTGATTATAATTTCATTTACTAAGGTAATCTCACATTATCACATCATGGTAACCCAATCATTAAATTGTCTATATCACATCATAGTAACCCAGTTATTAAATTTTCTATATCACATCATGGTAACCCAATTATTAAATTGTCTATATCACATCATGGTAACCCATTTATTAAATTGTCTATATCACATCATGGTAACCCATTTATTAAATTGTCTATATCACATCTTGGTAACCCAATTATTAAATTGTCTATATCACATCATGGTAACCCAATTATTAAATTTTCTATATCACATCATGGTAACCCAATTATTAAATTGTCTATATCACATCATGGTAACCCAATTATTAAATTGTCTATATCACATCATGGTAACCCAATTATTAAATTGTCTATACTAAATAATTGTATTGCAAGAATAAATTCTAATCAAAATCATGAATTACTCGCAGAATTTTTTATCTAAATTATTCTTTTTTGCTATATAGAATTCATCAACATATTACATTTTGAAACTCTCTATCAGGCCTTTAAATTTCAATTTATTTTATGTTTTCTGGCTGTATATATGTGATATTCAGTAATATAAATTATACAGTTACGTGCTTCTGAACGTTTTATGTGTCACCAATAGCGAGTTGCTGAGGTAAGAATTTAATATGTTATCCAATACTTTGAATTATATATGCATAAAGGATTGACAAAGACTCATTAATACGACTTCGTTCTAAAAAACCAATGTTGAACCGTCTCTTCTTCTTTTTTACAAACACTATACAGATTATTTCGAATTACACCAATGCTTTTTAAACAGTCTTTTTAGTGTAATATTATTTGAAGTATTCTGTACTGGAACCATAGTAATTTTCCCTCCATTGCTTTTAAAAACAATTTTAATAAAAACAACTTCTCTTATAAAACAAATTGACATATTTGTCTTTATTTAGGTATTAAATTATTATTGTTAAGAGATTCATACGTATCTTTTCACACTTTATACTGTTTAATATGGTCCTAATATGGGACCTTATACATATCTTTACATAATTTTTACTGTTTAACAATATCCCGATATGGGTATATTCGATATACTCGAATGAAGTCTCTGAACTGGAATGAACTGATCCTTTTCTGGATTTGATATTTTTTAAAATGCTATAACAAAGACCCAAATCAAGTAATTCCTTTCCCTTTCAAGATTAAAGTTTTCGAATATATTAAAACTAACATCATCACATATATTGCCTACTTCATTACTTTATCATGTAAAGATTTTAAAGCATGGTTTGTCTGAAATACTAATAATTTCATTTTCACAAATAGGTAGGTTTAAAAAAATCCAAAGAATAAAGGTTTTGTGTCTTCGTATAGTTTAATCCAAGGAATAAATATTCTACTTAAAAATATTTAGTTTATATTATTTGCTAGTTTTATGGCGTAGAATATTGGAAGATCCGAACCATACTGCAATATATATAACTTCGCAAAAATATTTCGTAGACATACCATCCGAACAATTTAAAAAAAAATAATTCAGGAGCATTTCAATGCTTTAATGAATTTTTGTTTTTATTTTTTAGTTCACCATTCCCACAGTTTTGTACAATCCATTTCTGTCGTTTTTAACTTGCCAAATACATTTAAACAACAATTTACTTACAAATGTTGTAAAATATTAAATATTATCTGGCGAGTTGAGTAAAGACACCGAAGAATGATTGAGTTTGGAGAGAGCTAGCTTTCTCAGCACTCTTACTCTTCCAGTAGGAGGTATTATTCTTTTTTATCAATCAATTAATCGGGATTGTATCATGGAAGTATAGTAGTGAAATTTAATATCTACCATTCCATCTACGTTTATCGAGAGCGATAACAAAATGTTATATATATATATATATTGTGCTTTTAATATTTGATCCGTGATAGAGGGTAATGTCCACTTTATTTTTGTCATGATTCTAAGAAGTAAAGAATATATAAAGAATATATATATATATATATATATATATATATATATATATATATATATATATATATATATATATATATATATATATATATATATATATATATATATATGATTTAGTTAAAAAAACATTATTCAGTGCTGTTTTAATATCGATCTTTCGGATTCTATGATCAGAGTTTATAGTCGTGTTGAATTAAAATATTTAAATTATTCATTGGAATTACTATCTATCTTTTTGTAATAAAGCACTGAGTATTGATGATTGAGGATTCATTCAAGATACAACGGATTGTACCATTGTGGTACATCAAAACATAAAGACTATTGGTACATGAACATATTCAGTACTATTGGAACATCAATACATTCAAGACTATAGCAATTCGTTCGGAACATTCTTTACGTTCGACTGTGGATAAGACATTTAGTAATATTTGGAAATTAATTCACAATATTATAAAAAATCTTGTGATCTTTCATGTCGGATTCTAGAAAAAAATTGTTCGTATAATTTTATTAAAATTGATGGCTTAACTGCATAATATATCTACTATAGAGTCTTATCAGAAATTGCGGTTCGTTTGAGATCGGGATCGGAATTTATTGAAGGCATATCAAAGCTATTAAAATAATCCGGAAATTGAAATTTACTTTCTTTAGGAATTTTCATTTTCATTTTCCCTGGTAAATATTTTAATTTCTCACCCATGCGACAGAGAAATCTAACTGTTTTGCTAACCTTACTTTTCTTATCTCAGTCAAGTCATCTCAGATCATTCGTCACAGTCTAGGTGTCCACGCGCTCAGAACTACTTTTAAAAACTGAAACCCTTGTTGTCTTATGTGCTGACGTAGTTGCTGTATAATCAAACAACAACAACAACAACAAATATATAACAAAAGCATAGTAACTTAAGATCAATCCATCTTTGAGAACACACCATATAAAATCATTTCGAGCGAGACAAAGACACGTATACGATGTGGTTTGGTCCGAGACAATGAAATCCCAGTCGCGAGGTTAAATTGTATGCCCCCCCCCCACTCGGCCAAGCCTCGTGGGGAGACAAATAATGTAACCCCTTGACTGGGATTTCCTTGTCTCGGTTCTAACCCCGACACAGATTCTATATTTCTCACCCTTGTGAAAGATAAATCCTGCTTTTTTACTAACCTTACTTTTCCTATCTCAGTGCCATCGTCTCAGTCAGCTCGTCTCTGTCATCACGGCCATTAGCTAGAATTACTTTATCAAATGACTCAAACTTTTTAGTCTTATGCTTGGTTCGATGGAAGTCCATTCTAATGAAACAAACGCCGACAGTTTCGGAAATTTACCAAAAGAGGTTTTGGAGGAGAGAAAGAAGATTTTACGGGCACCAGTTGAGGCAAGAAAGCTTAATTCACAAATGAAACAATGACCATGAACGTAAACTTGTCAGATTCGCTTTCTGAATGCATTAAATCTCAAGCCTGACAAAATATCTCTATCGGAAAATAATAGAAAACAAAGTTTCAGACAGACAGGCGACACACATCACCTGCCACAAAAATCCTAATTCTCTCAACAACAACCGAAATCTTAGTAACAGCCAGATATGCGTTATGTCAAACCTGTTTTCTTCTCACTGTTAGATGTCCCCATTATGCCCCAGATAAATCAAAGATATACAGACAATTTGAAATACCAACTCATACACTCACCAATTAGGAGGAAACAATTATCCGTCTACACGTTATTCCAAAAACAGATTTCCTATTGCCTATCCGTATACCACTAATAGCATCGTTTGTCATATTTCCAAGACAGAAAATTTTCCAAGAAACCGTGAACATGAAAGTTCAAAACAGGGTTATCCGTTAGGGAATGTTTATATTTTTTTGAGAATCATTCATGTATGGGGTAATTTTACAATCAATATCAATTGCAATATCGGTATGTCTCAAACAGTTTTATCTCCTCTGAAGAAAAGAAGGGCTATATACGATAATCACTATCGTACACAGATCTTTAATTACCCATGAATAACCCAACGCATGATCTCTCATACTACATTTTGCACGTCCTCATGGCCTAGAACAGTGTAACCAGTCTAGTTTCGTTATTTACCATCGCACTTTTTCTAAATTAGAACACATGAAAATGACGCATTTTCCTCATTATAAATATTAATTATTTATTGCTAATTTCATATAAGATCAATTAAATGTAATAATACCTTAATACTATCAAACATTTGATTGTGTTATTTTCTCACGCATACAAATAGTGTTCTCCTGATTGACAAGTCACGCCGCAGCCTTCATTATCATATTGTTATCATTGAGCTGTATGTAAACATTTGCACGTGGCGTAAGACCTCTTCGCGCAATACTAACAATAAGGAACAATTATAACTGTCAAAGTGTAACCGTTTGTGATTGAGAGTGTATAAGAAGTAAATGTAGTTGAATTATGATGACATGATTATGCTAATTTTAATAAAGCATAAGACCGAATGACCTACAAATAAAACTGAAGAAATAAGAGTGAGTGATGACTACGGTATGTGTTGGCGGTGTCAAACTGTATTGCAATGAATCAATAATTACTTTTAACCTAAAAGGAAAATATTGGGTGAGAAGAATATTCTACGTTGAGTTCGTACCTGGACAAGGAATCCCATTTGCGGGATACATTGATGTAACCGTTTGACTGGTATTTCCTTTCAGTGAAACCAGCAAGCATCACAATGTCATCTAATTGATTCACCTTTTAAGTCCAACCGAAACAGGGTTAGAATCTATGAAGACAGATGATTTAATTTAACTTGCCATACAATATGATCTTTGGGAGGCGAAAGCATCTGTGATAAAGCAAGTGAGAAAGAATATTTTGATTGGCGGGAAAGGAAAATATGGATGACAGTGCTTTAGATTTGATTAGCAAGTCTGCCTCCTGTTTTAGCAAGAAATTAAATGAATTACAGCTACAGAGAGAAGTGATGACAATGCAGATACATAACAAAGAAAAGGAGACGCAAATGCAGAGAAAAGGAGAAAGAGAGGGAAGAATGCAAATGTAAAGAGAAAAAGAAGGCACAACTATAAATTCAGAGAAGAAAAGGGAGACAAAGAGGGAAAAGAAGAGAGACAAACACAAGTGGTGAGAGAGAAAAGAAGCAAATGCAGAAAGAGATCAGAAAGAGAAATGCATTAGTTAATTTTTATTTTTGGTTGGTTTTTTCTAATGACTGTATGCTATGTATATTTGTATTTTGTACTTGACCTTGTCCAAAAACTAGTTCATGGTGTTCCTGACCACATACATTTATTTTTGTAAACAACAGAATATATAGCTAATTAATTCTATATGATTGTAAATAAAATATTCAAATCATTATGAATGATAAACGTGTTTATTGTCTTGATTCTGTCCCTAAAATACTTTTAGAACGGAAGTTTCCATTAAGTGGCAAAGTATTTTCAACTGACTGATTCAACCTGGGGTGTTACTGCTCAAACACTCATGACATCAGCATTGGCCCTCTGTTATTTGACATCCGAGTATTGCACTCCTGTCTGGGCTTGATCATCCCACACAAATGTAACACTGGACAACAAATTTTTACAAAAGTCATGTTACTGAAATAAAATTAGTCAATTCTTATCAATTTTTATGTGCTGAACACGAATATGACAGTCAAATTGCAAAATTGGCTCTAGTTTTTTTGTAATCTGCAAGAAATTAATGTTTACATAACGAAATGCATTCCAATAGTAAAAGGTCAACTGTAATAGCCTACCTATAAAAAATCAAGTCATTGACTACATCTTAGATTTCTTCGCCTGTCTCTTGTACAGCTGTTCGGGAGCATCTCTGAGGAGTGTCCAGCAGTAGTCAGCCAGCATTGTAGTGGACCATTTTCCCTGGTATCTTTGTTCCATTGTTGCGATATCTTGATGAAAACGTTCGCCGTGTTCATCACTAACAATACCACAGTTGCTAGGAAAGAAATCCAAATGGGAATGAAGGAAGTGAATCTTTAGAGACATATTGCAGCCAAGTTTCTTATACTTCATCAACATGTCTTCTACTAGTTCCTTATAGTTTTCTGCCCTAACATTTCCGAGGAAGTTTGTAGAAACTAGGCGAAAAGCATTCCATGCTTGTTTCGCGTCACCTTCCAGCAAGTTGTTGAACCGGTCATCTTTGAAAAGCTCTCGAATCTGAGGACCCACAAAAACTCCCTCTTTAATCTTTGCTTCGCTGAGTCGAGGGAATTTTTCATGCAGGTATCGGAATGCTGGCAAAGTCCGGTCAATGGCTTTCACGAAGTTCTTCATCAAACCTAGTTTGATGTGAAGGGGTGGTAGCAAGATTTTCTGAGCCTCAACCAGAGCTGGGTGTTGGATATTCTTCTCTCCAATGGCTACATTCTGCCTGTGAGTCCATTCCTTCCTCATGTAGTGCATTTCCCTTGCTCGGCTATCCCACTCGCATAAGAAACACATGTATTTTGTATATCCTTGCTGCAGTCCCATTAAAAGGGCAACTACCTTCAAATCACCACAGAGGTGCCAGCTGTACTTGTTATACTCAATGGAATTCAGTAGCTGCCTTAAGTTATCGTATGTCTCTTTCATGTGGACAGCATACGCTACTGGAATAGATGGAAGAATGTTTCCATTGTGCAAAAGCACAGCCTTGAGACTCAGTTTCGAAGAGTCCACAAATAGTCTCCATTCTTGTGGGTCATGAGTGATTTTTAAAGCATTCATGAGGCCCTCAATATCGGAACAGAATATCAGATTACTTTCCTTTCTGAAGAAAGGCTCCAATTGCTGGTGGCGCTTTCGATATGCAGTAATTGTGACATCTTCTTCTAGAAGATTCCATTGTTGGAGTCTTGATCCTAGCAATTCTGCCTTGTTCTTTGATAAGTCCAAATCACGAATCAGGTCATTTAGTTCTTCCTGTGTTATTCTGTGTGGGGTTGATGATGCACCACAGTGAAAATCTGGATCACTGCATGCTGATGGACCAGGAGAAGAACAGGTCGACTCACCTTTGTCTTCGTCAGATGAATCAAGAGAATATTCTGCTGGAGGTTCTGGAATAGGAAGTCCCTCACCATGTGGAACTGGTCTCAATGCAGACGGAATGTTTGGGTAGACTATTCTCGACTTCTTTCGCTTCGTTATTCCGCCGGAAAGAGGAGGAACCAAGCAGAAGTAACAGTCATTTAGGTGGTTGCTTGGCTCTCTCCACACCATTGGGACTGCAAACGGCATTGATGACCTTTTGCAATTCAACCACTGTGAACGCTGTGTTGTACATGTAGCACAGCATATATGCGGAGCCCAAGGCTTGTCTTGGTCACCAACCTTGCATCCGAAGTAAAGATGATATGCCTTCTTCACTTGAGAATTGATACTTTTCTTCTGGTTGGCAAATGTCACTTCCCCACAAATATAGCAAAAATTGTCCGCGGTATTAACACACTTTCGAGGCATTACTGTTCTTTATTGTACGTAAATGGATAAAATAATAAGTTTTATGTAACAGTAGCTTGAACTGTCTCGCACAACGTCTAAAATATTTTAAATGCTGAACCTATCTGATTGGGCTTTATATAGTACACTGCTTACGTCAGCTTCAGCAGCCGCCTGCCATTAGTATAATAGGCCTACACATGTATAGTACACTGCTGACGTCAACTTACTTCAGCAGCCGCATGGCATTAGTATTGCATTGCATCAGAAAATGATGCAATCAACTGTGGATGATGTGAGCATGATGGTATTATGCAATGTTACATCATTATTCCGGATGTTGCTGCAGTCCTACTGGAGAAATTTACACAGTGAAACATAGAAAATGAGGTATATGAATATCTTCAAAACGAGAGCCAATACAAATTTTTCACGGTTATATTCGTGTTCGGCACACCAAAATACTACAGATTAGGGCCTTTTCAAGTCAGTAATGATTTCACTGTTGACCAGTGTAATTGATGTCCAGCTCAACACAACAAAATATCTCTGGAACACAACGTCCTATCCCTTTAGTATGGTTGCTGCTACTCAGCAACATCCCTCTGCCACATCTGCGTCGCTAGGAAGCAACCACAAAAGTGTTGGCTAAGGACAATGCCAGTAACAAACTTCCACGGTACATGGACATCACCTGACATTCAGCAGTCCGCTCGACTTCGAAATGTCCAGTTTGGTTAGGTTCGTTGCCGGAAGATAAGACAGCTATTTCGCCATTGAGTGTCTAGTGGTATTCCCTCGTAACTTATCCATCTGTCTGCCCTCCTGGCTGCAACCTTCAACGTCATATGTGGACTACGATGAGGCGCTTCCGGACAGAACAGGGTTGTGGTGCAAACTTGTCAAATGGGACCAGGGCACTGATTCTTCCTGTTGCTGTGGAGCTCTACAGACCATGTCAAACACTTTGAACAATTGTCCACTGACAAAATTCTCCGGAAGACTGCAGGCTCTGTACCTTGTTGATGAAGACGGTGTTAAATAGCTGAGCACGCACTGCACACGATAAATAAATAAAGTTATTCAAAATATTTTTCACTGGAATTACAATGTCCTCAATACTATTCTTTGACTGGAACATTAATTTGTAATTATGTCAATTCATGCAAGGACATTGTGTTTGGATTATGTTACTGTGATACATAAAATACTAGTCACACCATCCCATCCCAGGCCATTGGTACAATAACATATCAGAATCTAAATGTATATCATCACATTCTATATAGTAATTTATTTGGAATAAATTCGAATTAAAATGGAACTTATTACATTGAGATATGCAAGTTCAGGTTTTACTGTTACCAGAAGTATAGGGTTAACACCCCCTTTAAAGAGAAAGAAGATAATTGCTTTCCTTATTTTGAGAAAATTAATGAAAACTTGAAATGGCAAAAGGACATTGGACTTTGTATTTGCAAAGTATACTTATTGTCGAAGCTCATGAAGACGACACTTCACTGTCAGGACAACTACAAGCTGATGATGTTGCGGTTGATGAATGTATCGTAGACAACCACATGTCTAATTTCGTTCGGGAACAATAACTAATATCTGATAGGTGGTACTCAGTCACGAAGATTGATCATAAAGTTTCATTTGTCCATAAGTCTTCCTCTAGGCCGTCTCTTGACAAAAATCATATCTGTCTCATACGAGTACTTCCAAATCTCAATCTGGCATAAAGTATATAAATCAAACTTCTGATAAAACTGATCAGAAATCCATATTTTTCCTAAGTACATGTATTGTAAGAAGAAAGGACACGTTATTTCTGATTGCTAGATGTTGAAATATAATATGCAATGTCAAAACAGCTATTTCAAATGCTCTTATTTCCAATAGTAATTAGATGAGTCAAACAAACTCCAGTCTGATTATATTTTTTGGGAATTATAAACCATTGATGTTGAAAGTTTCTATCTCACTTATTGGTGACTCTTCCAATCCTATCCCTATTAAACTATTAATGAACACAGGAGCTTCTCAGAATCTGTTATGATCAAGCACCTTGCCTTTGTCCGCTGAGACTTCTTGTAGTGACAGTTGACTTGTTCAAGAAGTAGAGTGCTGCCCTGTTAATGTTTTTCTCCATTGTCTCAGTTTGGCATAACACTTGGTCTCATGAGACTTGAGTGTCGGAGCAGTGACTTCTATACCTATCAAGGGTATTCATTTATTACAGCTAATGACCTTGCTTTGTATCCACTTTAAACTGACAAGCGTTTTTCGGCTCAAACTGTTTATCCTGTTAAGATTACATTCCCCGGTTAATAGCATGCTGGTGCAGTTACTAGAGATATGGCAAAAAGAGCTCTCGCGAATGATGTTGATTAGGAAATTATTCCTTTATCTGACACATTTATTGGACACTCTTTTGATGAGGTCACTTTTGCTCCGAATATAGATCAATCAATAGAGACTGATCACATTTATCATATCTTTATTTCTTATTATTTCAGTTCTTATCAGTGTGAAAAATGACAATCAATCGTTGTCAAACAGCAACAAGATCCTGATATCTCTTGTTTCTTTCAGATGGTTGTTAGAAACACTATAGCCACACAAGTACCAGTTTGTAAATTTTGTGACAAAGGGGTCCGTATGAAAAAATGGTAACTCCCTGTAGAGCCCGCTGTCGACGAGTGGACAGTGGGCTATTAAATTGTGCGCAGCACATGGACAGGAAATTCGTAGTCTAGCCAATGAAACTCAAGTTGACTGGTCATTTGGGAGTAAATAAGACGTATCATAAGCTCTTAAAATATTTCATTAGCTGAAAATAAAAGTTGATATTTGTAAATACTGTAAGTCTTGTCCCAATTGTAAAAAGGTACAAAAACGTAATCAGAAGATACCTTCAGGTCATCTGCAACATATTCTTGCATTTGACATTCCATTTAGCAGAGTAATGGTAAAATGTTTCGGTCTCGTACCTAAACCAAGTCAGAAATAGTTGTTGACTGTATTGTGTGAGTTCACAATTCCAGGAGCAATTCCTGTGAGGAATATTAAAGATCAAACCATAGTAAATTCTTTGATAAAGTATTTTACCCGTACTGGACTCCCCAAATAGGTCCTATCTGAAGGTAAAATTTTATATCTGGAATTCCCAAATACGTTATGCAGGAATAAGGCATCCAAGTTTAAATCTTCAGCCGAACACCCTCAAGGGCTTAGGAAAGACTTTGAAAGGCATGGATCAGTCGTATTGCTTTGATAAAGGAAAGGATTTGGAGTAAGGTGTTCATTTGCTATCGTTTGCAGTTAGGGAATCACTTCAAGAATCAATAGGTTTGTAGCACTTTTGAACTAGACTTGAGACATTCTGTCCGTGGATCATTGAAGGTATTAAATGAAAAACTTCTTCAAAATGAAGTTTCAAACATTAATGTTCTTGAATATGCATCTGATTTTAAATATATGTTGCGATGTAGAAATAACTAATGTTCTCTCTACCCAGACTCTAAGTGTCTTATGAGTTTTGTCTTTGTATTCTAGGGAAATATTCTGTTTGTTAAATTTTACTCGAATTGATGGTTTCATTCCCGTCTCTTGTGCAGTTTAAGATGACAGAGTCATAACAGTAGCGTTCTCCTGTACCTATCGTATTTGCTGATGTGGTATGCTTCGTCTTTAGAACGATCTAATGTGGATAGCACGGCCCATTCTAAGCATCGTAATCTTTTTCCATAGTGTTATTTTGCGCTTAAATCCGGTAATGGTTTGTTTGGCTACAATCACACACTTTGGATGCTGTTCTGCCCCTGATGTGACCACCAGACTCCGTCACCGCATGACCTCCTAAGGTTTCGTAAAATGATTGCTGCTGAGTGACGTAGTTAAAGGTTATGCAAGGTGAATTGAAATTCCCACCTTACAACTTCATAACATAATCTAAAATAAATTTCTTATTCATTCTCGTCATGATTGGAGATAAAGGTGCACTGATTACATTTTTAAAAATCTTACTGATAATGGTCCAAGACAATTAAAATCAGCACATCAGAGATCGGAGGTAATACACCATTTAATGTGAAGAATACTTAGAAATGTTATTATAATTATAGAACTGGAGTTGAATACTAGACAAACATGCATGCTTTAGAAATAAATTCAGTGATGACAAGGAATTAAAATAGGATGAGAACTTGTATGTCTACAAGATACCAATGGTTTGACAGAAAAAATAATATTTGGATTAAGTAATAGAATCAGGTCATATGTGCCATGCATTGCAGGTGCTCAAGTACAAGATATAACATCAAATACGGAGTTTGTTCTGCTGTTCGCGACTGTTTAAAGAAAGTATTTTGAAAAGTTAATTTTATGTAAACAAGGCCATTATTCGGAAAAAAGAAAATAAATTACAATAAGATTAAAACAATATGTTTCATGTTCAATAATTTGACAACACTATGCTATTGGTTGTGATTAAGTAAGTGTGTTAACTAGTAATATATAGTGATGAAAACCGGCAAAATTGCTGGATAGAACATTTTTAAACAGTCATCACATTCATTGAATCAAAGAATAACATTCTACTATAAACGTCGTCATGGTCAAAAGATATTGCGGCGGCTGATAGTCTGTCTTAAACAATCCAGCAAACAGTAAATAACGAAATAAATGATGAGAACATGAATATAGATTACGTAGGCAGGAAGGACAAACATGAAAGCAGAACATAAAATAAAAAACATCATGATTTACGAAATACATTTATGACATTTTCGATTCTCTCACTTGACAAACAGAAAACGGCTATAATTATTACCATCGGTGCAGGAGCTGGCTTAGTTTATGTTTTGAAAAATAGGTTATTATTTTTTTTTCTAAACTTGTTGCCCTTGTCCTGTTTATTCTTTATGTTACCAAAACCTTTCTTACAACAGTAAACTATTTAATGCTACAATAAGCAAATTTACATGATCAGCAAATACATATACAATTTGACCGGAACAGTTTAAACACTGGCTTAACTGCACTGCCAATTATACATGGCCATTTGACTAACGCAAAGGTACAAGTGTATTGATGTTTAATGCTTGGCAACAAATGACTTTGTGCTGTTTCTCTTCAACACTTTTTCTCCTTTATCTCCTGTAAAACTTTTAACAAAATGCGCTGTGGTTAGACAAAGAGTTGTTACTGTCATACTCATAACAACAATAAACTTAGGAATTAATGCAACATTTTCTTTGAACAGGAATGTTTGTTTAACTTAAACATTCATTTTCAGTAATGTCTTTTTTCTTGACCACTAGAATGAAAATGGTTCCTTTTTAGTGTATGGATGATAACCAGAACTGTGGTATGTTGCCGTTGCCCAATGTATGAATAATAGCTGTAACAGTTTAAAAACCCAGACCATAAACATGTAACAACCAACTATTTAAAACTTTTCTTAAAAAAACCTCTATATATCATGTCTCATACATAAAACTCGTGACCATTTTATTTTTAAAAAATTGGTGCACCAGCAAACGACCCCCCACCATTTTTATGTTTGGGAAGAAAAATCTGGCTCACCATCCTAGCGTTGCCATCCATATTAGAAAGAAAAAAAATCCACGGTTTACCGGCATGTTTTGTTCGAAGGCACGCATCATGGGGTCTGAATACTTCAATGAAAATTATTCAACAAGCCTAGGGCATATGAATTTAAATTTTATTTATATACATTAGCTGGTTCTCCACCATTTGTATTATTTGATTCTCTGGCTTAGAACATCTACCAGATTTAATTAAAGCTGTCTCGGTTTCATTGTTTGATTACGTAAAACGCTTACCAACTTATGGCTCTACATCATTGTTTGATTACGAAAAAAAGTTACAAGTTCCAAACAGCACTGCCTATGTAGTCACTATTAAGACCACAACAAGATAGAATCACGTGACTATCAATTAGTAACATGATTATATTACTATATTAAAGTTATTGTTTTTTTTATTTTTTTATTCATAGCTGGTAAAATATATCCAAAGAGTTGATGTTTCTTACTATATAACTTCCAACCAACTCTCAGTAAAATTTTCTATGTAAGTGTCACTCCAATTAAATTTGCTGTGGCATAGTGACGCATTACTGCACACGATAGAAGTGCACACATTCTTCTGGAACCTTCCTTGTCAATAACCTTCTAGATATTGCACATGAATTCTAATATACAAAAAATACATTAATGGTTCTGTTCTTATTTGAAATCAAGTTACAATGAAACGGGTATTTAAGTAAGGTAGGTTCGTTATTGCTTAATGAGGCACTATGTAGACCTAGCCACCGTCAACATCAAAATTATCTTGCACATTAAATGACCGAAACAGATGGACTGAGCATGGCTGTGTTGATGTGTTTACACCAAAGTATACGGGTGATAAAATCGCTGTTTTTCGCAGATATCATTAAAACATGAAACGAAAACTAACTTACAGCTACCAAGCAAAAATATTATGCAGTCATAAAAACAAGATTACTCAACAAAATATATGTTGCAGTATAATTTTTAAATGCTAAATCAGTATATGTAGCAGTACAGTATTAAATGCTAAATCGACGCATATAGCAGTATAATATTTAAATGCTAAATGGACCCATGTAGCAGTATCATTTTTAAATGCTAAATCGACGCATATAGCAGTATAATGTTTAAATGCTACATCGACACATATATAAGTGTATTATTTACATGCTAAATCGACGCATAAAGCAGTGAAATTTTTAAATGCTAAATATGTAGCAGTGCAATTTTCAGATGCTAAATGGACACATATAGCAGTATAATTTTAAATGTTAAAGCGACGCATATAGCAGTATAATTTTCAAATGCTAAATCGATATATGTAGCAGTACAGTTTTAAATGCTAAATCGACACATGTAGCAGTATATTTTTTGAATGCTAAATTAATATATGTAGCAGTGTACTTTGCAGATCCTTAATATATATAGCAGTATAAATTTTAGATCAGTACATGTAGCAGTTAAATTTTCAAATGCTATATCAGTATCTGTAGCAGTGCAAACTTTTAATGCTAAATCAATACATGTAGCAGTGTAATTTTAAATAATAAATCATTAACTGTAGAAGTATAATATTTAGATGTTAAATCAGTATATGTTTATTGCTGCAAACTGATCCATAAAACTATACCGTCATAGCAAAATATTTCTTCAAATGCTATCTTCAACTTCTCGATATTGTTTTCACTCGACTGTATATTCCCTGTGCTAATATTCCTTTTCAAAGTTGCAAACATTAACAATCTCCGGCGTTAAATTATTTAAGACCTACAAAGTAAGACTACACTTTTTAAATAATGTAAGCATTAATAGGTAACCATCAAAGAGTGTGCAAAAGAGATTATGTAGAAGATAAAATATTTTGGACATTTTGTGATCACCTGGCGGGTTTTATATCCATTTCATGTATTTCCTAAAATAGTGTATAGCATTTGCATGTAAGAAGAATTACGGTGTTCTACACACAGAGTACGCTATTATATGTACTCTTATAATCAAATGATTCGAAATGAAACCTCTAATATTTTTCATAATTCATATTTCCCTCTGTATTTTTTACAAAGACTGCTTCAAGGTGGTTGGAAAAATTATATTAATCAGGACACCTAACAGTTTGAGACATGCACAGTTCATAATTATTGGCAGGATTTACTTATAGGTACAATATTTTTACATTTGGCTGCGTTGTCTGTAAATCTGAGGAATGTTTATTGTCCTGTATCCGTCTTATAGGTAATCAATTAATCTCCATTCAGTTTGCTCTTAGCAATGCTATGATCTATCTGACTTATGACTTGCACATTGTGGTGTATCATATATCTATATATAATGTTTCAAACACTTTGGAAAATCATTTATATATGAAAGAAAAAGAGCGAACCTAGAATTGAGCCCCGTGATACTTTATTTAAGGTTTTGAAAATATGAGCCAGTACGATTCTAACTTATATATTGTGATGAAAACCACAACAATCATTGGTGTATGAAATTATTTGCTTTCTAAAATTAAACCATTTTTATTATAAAAGCCAAATGATAGCAGACCATGAATTTCAGCTTTGTATTTGACTTTATAATTTGTTTCAATGCCTGTGAATTATTTTAATCTCCTTTGTGTTTGTGATATATCTGTTTATTGTAGGTACTTATATATTTATTTTGAAACAATGCTTGATATTCTTCTAACCTTGTCATTAGTCAACACGTGTTATTCCTTTTACAGATTCATCATAGGATTCGGATCGCCTGAAGATGAAGATGTGCTGTACCTCCTTCCGTTGAGTGGAACAGTCCATTGTCCCTGGACTAACGTGTCAGAGTGGTACCCTTACTCCTTTTATTACCTGAACCAGGGTCCCTACCGTACCGTATCTGATCTTTTATCTGCGTACAACAGTAACATAATTCGAAAGGTCAAACTTCCTGCGGGATATCGTAATACGTTACGGAAAAAGCGGTATCCCAAAAGAGATATTTATTTGCCCCTTAGAGAATATGCTGATCGACCAGGGGCCAGGACCTATATGCCGCAGGGGCCAAGATTCAGCATTAGTGGTACCCAAGTCAAATGGATGGATTGGAGCTTTCATATCAGTGGGGGCCAGCTTAAGGGTCCGGCTCTTTTTGACATCCGGTTTAAGGGCAACCGAATTGCATATGAGCTTGCAGTGAACGACATATCTCTTGTATATGGCATGGATTCATCAGGCCACAACAGTATTATCTACATGGACGCTACATATGGGATAATGGGAGGCGATACACCTACCACAATACTTCGTGATGTTGACTGTCCAAGTTATGCAGCTGTACTCAATACTTCATACTGGGATTCGGCTGACCAGAAAGCGGTTGACATGGAGTCAATCTGTATCTTCGAGGCGGATGAGCAGGAAGCTCTATGGCGCCATTATACCGCAAGCTTTGCTGGTGGAATGAGGAACAGGCATCTCATTGTGCGCGTGCCAGTTGTCATTGGTAACTATGACTATACTTTTGAATTTCATTTTTATCTTGACGGAAAAATATACGCCAAGGCAAAAGCAACTGGCTACATTCTATCCAGTTTTTGGGACGAAAATAACCCACATGCCGGAAGAGACAATACCAGGGATGCGTTTGGATATCGGGTGTCAGATTTTCACACAGGACCCATTCATGATCATATGTTTGGATTTAAGGTCGACATGGATGTTATTGACTCCAATAACTCACTGGAAGTAATTCATTGGAAGGCTGGGGACATATTGGATGCTCTAAGGACCCAGTCAAATATCACACAGGTCCCACCATACTTTATCTACAATCAAACAAGGTACCTGGAATACGAAACTCTGCAGCGAGAGGGGGGATATCGGCTGAACTATGATGACCAAAAATTTTTTGTCGTGGTGAATGAAAACAAAAAGAACAGTTGGGGAGTTAAAAGGGGCTACCATATAGCCCCTCTTGGAACAGGTACTATTTTTTATCCTTCTTTAACCAATAATTGTCTTTGACGAATAAATATACATTAAAAGTACTTTCTAGTATATTTTTGGATAATTTTATCGTATGATTACACGTATCCTCCAATAGAGATAATGAAAGTCAACCTCAAAGATTTAAAATGTGGTTCTTTTGGTATTTATCTAATATATCTGACCTTTGTGGCGTCTTGGATCATACGAATCAGGACTATACTTAATCAAACAAGCTGTTTACATAGATAGCATTATTATTCATAATGACCTTTTCATAATGACTAATTCTTCTGGTTACTTTTAGCTCGATACAGGCAATAAAACAAAGTAACATCATCACTGAAAATGTAAATATTTCAACCTTCATGTCATTAGCATAGCTTTCTCAAAACAGAATTCAGACCAGTTGGAAACATTTATAAACTCCGCTATAGGTACAAACAGTTACACGAAGAAGGAATAATGGCAAAAGAGATGGTCACATTCATAAAAAGAATCGATTTGCATAACCTTTTAATCTGATCACCAACATTGCACAATATTTTATGCAGACTGGTTTGAGTAAAATTTATTGTCTCCCATTAGAAGATAATTGCTTTCTTTCAGGGGCCCAGTCTCTTCCGGAAGCTCATCCCGCCATGAAAGCACTGTCATTTTCCAAGTATCACATTAGTGTGACTAAGCGGAAGGAGGAAGAAAGTTTTCTTAGTTCCATCTATGATATCAACCGGATGGACAATCCCAAAGGTTACCTTGACCTTATGCTGGATAACGAGTCCATTGTCAACGAGGACCTCGTTAACTGGGTCACCGTTGGAGTCCTTCATATTCCTACTTCAGAGGACGTCCCAATGACGACACGTGTTGAGAGTGGCTTCATGCTGAAACCATTCAATTTTTTTGACACAACCGCCTCGTTTGACATGCCGCAGTACTTTGAAGACCCAGACAACTCGGAACGCGAGCCTGACTTTGCCGCATGCATTGAGCCGAAGCTTTAATAATGGCAATAATATTCTCACCACAAACGCCACACAGTGAGACATGTGATCACAGTCCCGTCTATTTGAAACTTTCTGTACTAAACAACCGAACTTTAAGTCCAAACACAGAATATAGGGAAGGAGAATAAACATTTAACGAGTTGGTAACCTCGGAGATTTCGAGAACTGTTGCATAATTTTTAAAAGATTGTATAGTCTATTAGAATGACGCTTATAACCAAAACTATTAAAACAATAAAGACGCATAGTTTGCAAGATTTGTAACCAAATTATTACAAGTAGATTTATCATTTCTGGGTGTGTCTAAGACGATTGTTAGACGTCTTTGAACAGTAATATCTGTTGAATATCTTCAATCATTATTTTAATGGACTGTACGCCTGTAAAGTAAATAGTCGCATGTGTTAGATATTAAAACCACTACTTACCGTAACCCACCATACATGTATACATGAATGGATATCGGGGGAGGGGGATATATATATATATATATATATATATATATATATATATATATATATATATATATATATTGTTCTTCAATCTTGTAATATTATAATTTTATTTTTTGTTACCTGCCATAAGAGCTACTATTTGAACACTATAACAAAATATGCGTAATTCGGTCAAAGATTTCAAAGTATATTTTGAAATTTATATTGGAGAAGAACAATCACTTCGTTGGTTGTGGGGCGGGGAAAACTGGGGATGAATTACAGTTTGCTACGTCATCAATGATGGTATACCAGCACATTAAAAACCATATTATCTTTAATCTATGAGGTATATTGATTGTAAATATGTGTCGTATGAATACTATATCTTTGATATACTACGAGATGCATACATTTTTCATTAAAAAGAAAGTCGGCAAGCCTCGTTTCCATTCTTAATATATATATATATATATATATATATATATATATATATATATATATATATATATATATATATATATATATATATATATATATATATCGTGACATTAAGAAGATAATCTAACAAGTTAAAGAGTTATAGTTCCTTGACAGCAGGAAATTGAACTCATTCCGAGAATATAGACAATAAGCTCTCAGGTACCAACTTAGTCATATATGAGAGAATATATATTTAATTTATATGAAATTTTGAAAGTTCACAAACGTGTTACATACTCGAACCTTAAAGTAAAATGACTTTGAATTTATAAAAAGAAACTTTGGCTTATTAATTTTGGGAATGTAGGATGAAAATGTATCATCCGAACCCCAAAATGTTGATAAATGCCGCCATGTCAAATTTTGCAACACTCTTAATAGGCAAGAAAATCAAGCACATGTTGTAGAAAATGGTTGATAAACCAGCATGTTATGTGAGTGAGAATGAGCGTTGATGTGGATTTAGGTACGATGTGTTTGGGACTTGGCGTTGATGTGGATTTAGGTATGATGTCTTTCGGACTATGCGTTGATGTGGATTTAGGTACGATGTCTTTCGGAGTATGCGCTGATGTGGATTTAGGTACGATGTCTTTGGGACTATGCGTTGATGTGGATTTAGGTACGATGTCTTTGGGACTATGCGTTGATGTGGATTTAGGTACCATGTGTTTGGGACTTGACGTTGATGTGAATTTAGGTACGATGTGTTTGGGACAGTTCGTTCATGTGGATTTAGGTACGATGTGTTTTGAACTGGGCGTTGATGTTTGCTTTGGTATTTTTTGTGAAAGAATAAGCGCTGATGTGTGTCTATGTATATTGTGAGTAGAAATGGGCCATAAAATCAGTAATACGCAACTATGATTTATGAACTTTGCGATGTAAGGTTACACATATTTCACACAACCCATACATGTGGTTATATCTAGCTTTTTAAATATTTGTATGGACTGGAAAGTCAAAAATGTGTTCTAAATGAGGGTTGATATAGTATTATCTTATCTGAGCGGGAATGGGTGTTGATGTGTGTTTAGGTATGCTGTGAGTAGTGAATGGGGACGATATAGCGACAATGGGACTTGGTGTTTAAAATGGGTGTTTGACTTATGGCGACAAGGGGAATTTAACATGGGTGGTGTTGTACATATATATACATATATACGTACATACATACATATAAATATTTTTGTTTTTGGCAAAGAAACAATAGATATCTTTTCTAGACATATGAGTGGCCATGAAAAGGGCCGTTTAACTTTCATCTATTTTTTCTCCTTCCCTCTTCTTCTCCACCGACATCTCATTTTTTCCAAGACATTTTTCGTCTTCTCCTCCTTCTTTTTCTCATCCTTCTCCTTCTCCATTTTCTCCTCTCGTTTCCTCTTCTCGTTTTCTTCTGCTGTCATCAATATTTCTTTATAACTTTTCGTCTGTTCTCTTTCCTTTCTGTCTTCCTTTTCCTCTTTTTCTTACTTTATCATTTTATCGTAATCTTTCCTTGGCCTTTCTTAAATTATTTATCTTCATGTTTACTCGGTGGGGGTTATAAGAACTGAACTCTAACCTGACCACCATCTTTTCCGCCATTCCTAATTCATCCACCACCTCTTGCAACTTCTGCATCTTGTCTAAGTTATTGCTCGCCATCATTGTTATTCAATGCTGAATGGCGCGAATGATGAAAGCTACGCTTTATATACCTGAAACACGGACGAGAAGGAAAACATCCCCTCTCATCAGCTACACATATCACATACCAAACAATCCACAGAGATTAGAGTTCTGACCTAAATATTTTTTTATACAAACCAAAATAATAATTCCAACAAAACCCACTATGCTTTCTACCATCATATGTTAGAGAAGGACAATTTTTATTTAAAAAACTCACCATCACCTATAGTCACACCAACAAAGGAGGCAGTGTTTATAGTCACTCTACTTCACATTTACATATAACAAACAATCATTAGTGTTGGAACAAGGGTTTTAGTAAGGTAAATACACACACATTATTAGCAAATTGACCAGTCTCTATTTCTAGCGATCTGGTTAGCCCTGAGAAGGCTGTTTTTTTAAACCTCCAAATGCACCTTTCAGTCTATTACACCTCTCAGGTCTTTCCCCACATAGACATTGCCTACTCTAATGCTGCTCCCAATTGACTATTGTTCTTGGGAGTGCGGAGGCAGCTTGGTTGGCTTCACTATCCCATTCCTCACTTCGAGGAATAGTGGAGACTTATCTCCATCTTATATTTCACACCTTCGGATGATGTGGCACCACCGGTTGCTCTCGTTGTCTCTGAGGCTCCACCTCTTGTCTTTGAATCTCCAACCTTTTGTCCCAGTTTTCAATCTGAGGACATATGTATTGGTTGTGGTAGTATTGGTGGTGGCTGACGGTGTCCTCATGGCAGGCTTGACTTCAGATGTTTGCGTCACGATAAAGTGAAGCAAGATTGTCCTTCTCTTTTCCTCTTCCTCTGCTTTCCTTTTCTTCTTCTTCTCCTCTTCTATCTTGGCTTCTTCCTGTATCGCCTACATAGCCCCAGCTCATCCAGCAAGCGATGAACATACACCCTGTGCATTTGGAATTCCAACAGTTTGGAAATTCTAGTCATTTTGGATGTTCACTAGTCAACGATGGGTAGTCAAACTAACGAACCCTACGTTTTATATACCTAAAGCACGCATGCGAAGGAAAACACCCCCTTACATAAAACCTAAAAATATTCACACTACGACAAAATTATGGACCGTGCGGACCTAAAAAAAAAACTCACGTTCACTTTTTCATACAAACACTCTTTATTACCATCATTACGTACAATCCTAAAACAAACACACACATACACACACACGCACACACACACACAGACACACACACACTATCTTACAAGCCAATGAAACGAAGGGTTTATAGACATACGTCTATCTCTTGACTTCCAATTACACTAACATACAAACACAAATGTAGATACATTTGGCAATGGAGTAGTATCTCTTTTCTACAGATTTTGAGGGTAGTCCTGAAAAGGGCTGTTTTGTTTTTTTAAGAGTTTTGGCAATTCCCCTTATCACCTAGGATTTCGTCTCCGTCTTGCTGCAGGCTTTCCCACGGGATGTGGTTTGCTTCTACGAAAGGAGAAGTAGAACTCCTTGGTGTCACACAGCAGTCGACAAATCTTCTTTCTGGCCCATGTTCTTGCTGTTGTACCTGCTGCTGAAGTCTGTACTTCACTGTCCACTCTTCTTGCTCCTTTTTAATTTCTTCTCTAAATATCTACGAGGTCTTGTGCCGCTCTTAGCATCCTGACATTTTCTATCTCTTCAGGCTTTTGCATCATGTTTTGCCTGAAACGATGTAAATGCACGTGGGCTTCGGTCAGCTTAGCTAGTTTTGAAGACACTTTTATCTACTGACGAGTCAACAATGAATAGCGAGACTGATGATGGTGAGATTGTATTAGTGTCGCATGCGCACATAGTGCATGCGCGATTAATAAAACTATTTAAACGTTGACAGTTTCAAAATACGACTTACCGACTGGCAAATACTGAAGATTTACAAATTCGTTGTGAACTTGATACGTGTTTTCATCTTCCAGCAAGTGTTGACCGTTAAAATAATACCCTACCAAGATGTGTACAGTATAGATGCTGAATGATGGCTTGCTTGCTGAATTGTTGAGACCTGAAAACCCACTGTCATGCATAGATTGTTGCACTAGTTCGTTCAGGATTTCGACGTGAAAAGTGTTTTGATTTGCAGTTATGTTTTTGATGTGGATGGCGTGAGGTAATTTAGCCATGAAACAGCACACGTATTGTGGTGAAACACATCCATGGAACTGTCATTGGATTCAAGTTAAGTGAAATTGCATAATTCCAGAGTTCTGCTGTCCGACGGGTCACTTGAAGTCAAAGGAGTGTCCAAAAGAGGATTGTTGTTGTGGTGGTGACTGTTGTGAGGGTGACTGACGTATGTTGCAAGGCTCCCGTTGTCACAGATAGAAGTTTTAGGGAAGAATTGGGTAAAAAGAACCGATGCAACTGCTCATTAAAATGGTCCACAATTATTTGTCTCCTTTTGCAAACTCAAATTGGCGATGGCAGCACCGATGTCACAATACACTACAAAGATTTGGCAGAAAAAGACAATTTGCGTTTTAGGGACACGTATTCCACACCACACCCACATGGGTTGTTTTTGTAGATCTTGCAGAGAAAAACTAGGAGAAGGTGTGGTCACTGTAGTTGTTGAGGCAACGCTGAAGGGCATGATGGTCACTTCATTTTAAAGTCAGTGACCTGCGAAGCGTCGATCCAAGATTCGAAACTGGAAGGATATCTTTTCCAATGCACTTCTTTGACATGTCGTTTTCCCACTTTACTTTTTCTTTGTTCAAGAATGCTTTCGGTGTCGTACACTTCTTGTGTTTGGTCACCCGTTGTAATTTGGGCAAATAGAACGTTCCTTTTAACACTTCCCTGTTCATGTCTTCCAATTTATAGACGCACTCATCCAGTGACAATACAAAATTCGGTGGTCTAGTTTGGTAAGTAACCTTTGTCGAAAGTGGTTTTCCCAATGTGCACCCAATGTCCCGTCGTCAACACTCCACCTTTCCTGGGGACAGCAGTAGTCGGGGACGTACCAAACAGACGCTAAAAGACGGTTACTTCGTTGTCGTTAGTCACTTTTTCGGGGGCACATCCGATGCTCCAATGGTAAGATTGATTGTACGCTATGACCACGTGCGGTAAGACATCGATGTACTTGACAGGTGTTGATACGTAAAATATTTCAACATGCGTTCTTTCAAGGTACATTGAAAATCTTCCACGATGTTTGATTTGGATTCGGGATTCTCGGTGGTGCAAAACGAATGTCTCATTTCTTCAATTATTTTTTGAAAGCTTGGTTCAGAAATTCGGTGTCTTCGTTAGTTTGCCATTACAAAGGGCGACGACCGTTTTGTTACAACACCAGTTTTAAGGCTTGCATTAACTCAGTGCTCGATTCGGAAGTCAAAGGCACGACCCAAGCAAATTTGGAAAAGACGTCGATGATACAAAACAAACGATTTTAGGTGGCATATTGAGAGACGGGGCTTAATCGGCTTGCGATACATAATCGATGCCCTCCACTCGTGTGCGGCTTCCGGAAAAGTTTTGTCGAATGGGTTTGTGAAAGGTGTTCGTGGCTTATTCTTGTAACCGTCTTTGCACTTAAGGTAAACGGGCGCTTTTCAGTCTGGTTTTGGCAGCACTTTGCCATTTCTGAACTGAATCGTAGTAAATGTTTGCTATCAAATTCTCAATCAGGGCTCTCTCTCTGCCTTCAATAAGTCACCCACTTTTCACTGATGCTACTCTGGCTGGGGTGAGTTGATGGTTCGGAAACGGTTTTATGTGTCCGACGTGCCACGGGAGTAGAGGTCAAGGGTAATGGGATGGTTTTTATCATGCTTTCTTTTTTCACTTATGCTTTCCCTTTTTTTCTTCTTCACTTCTGTCGAAGGAGGAGTGGACATCATCTTTTTTTGTTAGTTGTATGGGCTCTTTTCCATTCTGCCGTTACGTTCTTATCGTTATACATTCGTCCTACGACGATGGCACGGGATAAATACATCTTGTCTTGAGTGTTGTTAGGTTGTCCACCAATAACACTTTTTCGCGTTGTAAGGTCCCTTTGGAAGAGAAACGTGGGTTATGCACAGTGTCGCATTTCCATATGTGACGTGAAACTGTTCGTTGGATGACTGCACGTGTTGAATCTTGTCGATCATTTTGGAAGGTATCAATTCTGCTTGGCTTTTAAAATCAAACAGATGACTTCAAACTGTCGTCATAAATGGAAAGTTTCAAACGATCATCTTCTTTGGTTCTACATTGTCATTTTAGTGTGGCTAACAAGGAATCCCACAAATCAGTGATAAACCCATCTGTTTTCTGCAGCGGTACGTCGGACATGAAATCTTTACATTTCACATGTATATGTAGGCTGTAGTTCTAAATTTGATAGAGGAGCGTTTATCCGTCTCTCGAAGGTGGTAATACTTTTCCGGTGACACTGGCAGTGGACTTTGGTTTGGCGTAGACTCTCTGGGTCTGGATTCTGGCTCACTCATGTCATCTTCAAAATCGCTGCCAAGACTTTAGCTACTGCGATCGGTCACGTTTCTGCCTCTTACTGTCTTCTCCTTTCTTCACGGAATCGTGCGATTGTTTCATCTTGATTGCAAAATGTCAAATGATTCAATGTTAAATACCATGGTCCCCGAAATATAAATGTAAGATCAGCCTCTTCCCTAAATAAAGGTCAGTGTCTTCCCTCAGCGTATTCATTTTACTCCCAATTCTTCAAGAAAGATGGAAGAGCCAACAAAGGTCAAACTTCTGATTGGAGCTTTGCGAGGCGTCATACGAAGTTTTTCTTCATAGAAGCCGACATACTACTCCCCCACCTTTCGAGCCACATGCTATATCTGTCAGAGGAAAGGACATTGGGCCACAGAGTGTCCACAGCGTCAAAGCAAGGAAGGCGCCAAAAGAGACTAAGGTCAAGATACATGTTGTCATTTTCAAGAGAACGGATATATGTTTTCAGACTGCCCTAAGAAACAACAAGACCAGGAGGCAGTGAGGGGTTCTGAACAGGAGGAAGAAGTACCCTCCAAAAAGGAAGATCTCAGACCCGTCCAGAAAGAGAATGAGAGAAGACGAGAAACTAGTGAGGAAGAAGAGGGGGAGAATGACAAACCTTTGAGAATAAAGAAATTAAAAAAAGTAGAGGGTGAAAAGAAAAGAAGAAGCTAATGAACTATTTAAGTTGATGTGTTTTAAAATTTGATTGCAACTTTTATGAGAATAGATCAGAATGAAAATGTAAGAGTGTCTTGGTTTTGATTTTTATGATTATAAGAACCTATACTCACGCACTCGTACAGGTAAGTCATGAGGAAAAAGGTATTCGAGTTTTATTTGATTTTGACACACGTTGAGTAGTCTCTTTTCGAGAGGTGGATGGTCCTAAAAACTACCGTTTGGTGTTTGTTTTGTTGTGTTTTCTACTTTAAAAAAATCAGGAACGGAACGTAATGGTCTTTAACTGCCTTATCACTTCGCCACGGCCAAGGCCTACTTCTTGACCTGCTACTGTTGATGATTTGGTAGAAATCACTAGTGTTGGTATGTCAGGTGTAGTGGGAGTGTTATCAGGAGTGGCGTGTTTGGCCCGGGGAGATATTTTTCTCTTGGGTCGTATTAAAGAAGTCTGATACGTTTGTTTCAGACTCCTTAACTCTGCCAAAATAGCTAAGAGTACCATGTCAGTTTGATTTTAGCTGTCCGTCTCCCTTAGATCTTGTTTCTTCTCAGCTTTTTCTTCTTCCTGTTGTATTCTTCTTGCCTCTTCATCTTGCTATTTCTGTTGAATTAGAAAGGCTTGATCTGCTTCATTTTGCTGTGGCGATAATTTATCCAATTCTTCTTTCTGCCTCTTTTAACGTATATTTGATTTAATTTATATTTGATTTAATTTCTGGTTCACTTGATCTGATTGTTTGTGTGGTTGGAATCATATTATTTTCTTTACATGTCAATGTAATGTAATTTTGTTGACAAGGAATTTGATATTTTTCAGAAAATTCAGTTTGACCTGAATCTTTCCATAAATACCTAATAATAGAAACACATTTTTTCTATTTTTGACTAAGTGCCTGACCTTGATTGAGGGTCAAGTAAACAACGTTTATTCTGGAGTAAAGGGATTCGTTTTTATCAAGAACATACAGGGGCTACGTGATTTTATTATATATGTAAACATGATCACGTCATCCTCTATTTCGCAGTTAGGCATTTCCAAAATTGCGAAATACTTAGTATTAATAGTGACTGTGAGAGAGAGAGAGAGAGAGAGAGAGAGAGAGAGATCAGAGAGTCAAGGCTTTTTAACACTTGATGTCAAGTTGTTTTCGTCTGTTGTGACCAGTATTACATTTTTGAGTTTTTGAGTTATTTGTTAATTTTTCTTCAGAATATTTGGACTCTAAAAGATTAATTCGTTTTTCTGGAAATATTAATGTATTCATACAGAATTTTTAAACACGGACATTTCTTAAAAATTTATTTGGATTTCCAACACCGGGGGATTGATTATTGTGCTTCTACAAGGAACTGTCGACTTCAACACAGTACAAGTTACAGCACACGCCATACCATTTCATCTCGAACTTGGAATCATAAGAACATTTCAATATTAGGACTTTAAAAAAGTTATTCTTGGAATATTCTTGGATTATCTTTGGATTTGGTTCTGTAAACCGTAAGTTCATATATTTTCATGTTTACAGAATTTTTCCAAGGAAATAAATTATTTGTTATATTTTTCAAAGCTTGAGGTTTTCACTCTTTCTTATGTTAGTGTTTAGCCTAAAAACGTAACATAAGAATTGTGGGCTCGTCCGGGATAATTTTGAATTTTGACTAGAATAAATCAGAAAACATTTTTTTTTTAATTTGATTTTCCCTAGTTTTTGAAATATTTAGTGAAATCGGCAAGCTTTTTCTAAAATGTCATCAAAAGTATACATGCTTCTTTCAGATCCTACCCAGGAACATTTAGATCTTTGTAAAAAAAGATGAATTGATTCAACTTGCCAAAAATACGATATTTCCAACGTAACGAAACAAGAAATAAGAAATATTTTAGTTCAGTATTTGGTAGAAAAGAATGTGTTGAATAAAAGTTCTTTGGTTTCGATCAGTATGTCTGTATCAGACTTTGACATAAAGTTGAAGTAATTAGAATTATAATACAATATGGAATTGGGGTTGAGGAAGCCGCAGCTTCAGAAAGAAGAGAGAAACAAATGTAATTACAAGCGGAAGAAAAAGAAAAAGAAAGACAAATGTTATTACGAAAAGAACAAATAAAGCTACAATTTGAGAAAGAGGAGAGAGAGAGAGAGTGAGGAAAGAGAGAAAGATAATCAAATGCATTTACAAGCTGAGGAAAAAGAGAAATAAATGAAATGCAGTTACAAAAAGAACAAATGCATTTACAAAAGGAAGAAAGAGAGAAAGAGAGAGATGCAAATGCAAATGCAAAGTGAGAATGAAGAAAGGGAATATCAATTTAGAATGAAAGAGATGGAACTAGCAAGTGAAAAGCACATTAATACCTCAAATACAAATTTAAGTTTTGATCTTGCAAAGAATATTATTTTAGTGCCTCCATTCAGAGAAAAAGAAGACAAATAATTTCCTTATTTTGAAAAAGTTGCTGAAAATGTTATATGGCCAAGGGAGCATTGGACTCAGTTATTACAATGTGTATTCACTGGTAAAGGTAGTGATATTTACCGTTCACTGTCAGTTCAACAAAGTGGTGGCTATGATACGGTCAAAGAATGCATCTTAAGCGGTTATGAGTTAGTCCCTGAAGCTTATCGGCAAAAATTCAGAACTATAGAAAAGAGGCTGGACAAACTCATATCGAATTCGCCAGAGAAACAGAACAGTTATTTGATAGATGGTGCTTAGCCAAGAAAGTTGAACGAGATTATGAAAGTCTCAAACAACTTGTAGTACTTGAAGATTTTAAAAACTGTGTCCATAATGACATTAGGTCTTATCTTTGTGAGCATCAGATTGAAACCTTGGAAAATGGTGCTTGAGCTGATGATCTTCTTTAACTCATAAAGTTTCTCTTGTAAATATAACTTCTACTCAACATTCTTCTGGAAGAAAAGTATTTCAGCCTAATACAAGCCCTTCTAAATCTTAAAATGGCACAACTTCTAAAAATCAAGCTTCTGATCAGCTTGATTCAAGATCCTTGTCTCTTCCTACGTGTACCTATTGCAAGAAGAAAAGGACACGTTATTTCTGATTGCTACAAATTGAAAAATAGGCATCATAATCAAGACAGACTTATTCCAAATGCTCTTATTTCTAAGAGGTCAAGGTCACGGTCATGTATTTAAAGCAGTACATTTGCTGGGTATAATAAACCACAGTCTGATTTTATTATGAAGGATTCTGAACCATTCATATCGAAGGGTTCTATATCACTCTTGAGTGATTCGGCCAATCCTATCCCTATTAATATTTTAAGGGACACAGGAGCTTCTCAGAGTCTTGTATTGTCAGGTACTTTGACTTTTTCTGAGAAGTCTTCTTCTAATGAGAGTGTTCTTATTCAGGGAGTAGAGTGCGGCTCTGTAAATGTTCCTCTCTATTGTGTAAACTTGTCATCAGACTTACTCTCAGGACCAGTGACAGTCGGAACAGTCTCTGTTTTACCCATTGAGGGCTTTCATTTATTACTAGGCAACGACCTAGCTGGAAACAAGGTTGTGGTTAATCCACTTATAACTGACAAGCCTTGCTTGGATCCAAAAGTCGATCCAATTGGAAAAGAATTCACTGATTTATTCACAGCATGTGCAGTTGCCAGAGCTATGGCAAATAAAGCTCTTGAGAATGATGTAGAATAGGTAGGTATTCCTTTAGCTGAAACATGTATTGTCAGGCTCTTGACGAGGTCACTTTCAGTCCTTGTTTGGGTCATTCAGAAAGTATTGATCACAGTGATCCTCTTTTAACGACTCATTCTCTTTATTCTAATCAGGGTGACAAACGACAATCCCATGTCGTTGAACAGGAAAAAGATCATGAGATCTCCTGTCAGTTTCAAAGGGCCATTAGAGAAACTGAAACTATTGAAGCTCCTGTCTGTTATTTCATTGAAAATGAAATTCTTATGAGAAAATGGAGACAACCCGATGACGAATGGTCAGTGAACTATCAAATTGTAGTTCCACAACCTTACAGACAGGAAATACTTAGTCTGGCCCATGAAACTCCATTGGCTGGTTAGTTAGGGATCAATGAAAACTTATCACAAGATCTTGACTCACTTCTACTGGCCAAAAATCAAAAGTGATGTTGGTAAATACTGTAGATCTTGTCATACTTGTCAAATGGTAGGACAACGGAATCAGAAAGTACCTAAGGCTTATCTACAACCTATTCCTGCCTTTGACGAACCATTCAGTAGAATTATGGTATATTGTGTTGGTCCCTTATCTAAGACCAAGTCAGGTAACCAATACCAGTTGACCATTATATGTGCGTGAACAAGGTTTCCAGAGGCAATTCCTTTGAGGAATATTAGAACTTTGATAAAGTTGTTTTACTCAATTCCCAAATCTGTCCAATCAGGTCAGTGATCACATTTTAGGTCTGGAACTTTCCAGTCTATTGTGCTTGAATTTGGCATTCAGCAATGCAAGTCAAAAGTGAAATTGCGGTTTGATAGAACAATAATAGACAGAACTTTTGAGTTTGGTAATAATGAAATTCTGTCTCTCTTGCTTATTCTTCAAATATTTCTTCAGATTAGATATTACGGCCCTTATAAAGTTACGACGAAAATGAATGAGTTTAATTATAATATTAATCCTCCTGAGATCTAAATAAATTTTAGGAGTACTAGCATATTGAAAGAGATAGCCAAGGAACTGCAGACCTCAACACTACAGGTTGCAGCATACGTCATCGTCTTCCATCTTGGATTCTTCGTCGGGACTCGAACTTGACATCATTAGAACATTTTGCTATCAGGACTTCAAAAAAAAAATTCGTGGATTATTCTTGGATTATTTTTGGATTTGAATCTTAAAACCGTAAGTTCATATCATTTTCATTTTTACATAATTTGTCCAGGAAAATAAATTATTGTATTTTTCAAAGCTTTTATTTTCACTCTTTCTTGTGTTACTGATTATTCGAGCCTAAACATATAACATAAGAGAAGGAGCATGTGTGTGTGTGTGTGTGTGTGTGTGTGTGTGTGTGTGTGTGTGTGTGATTAAGCAAGGTTCATTTTATAGAAAGGGATGGGCCATTGTGATTTGCAAATACTCTTCAACTAAAACCACCCTCTATTATTAATCGTTCTTTTGCTAGGAAACTTTGGGACCCGATGTCCGGTGTTGACAACCAATAATATGGTAAGATAAAGATAATGCAAAATATAAATCCATAAATATCATACCCTTGCTCGTGCTTACTTCTGATAAGCTTCTCTCGGCCTCCATGTTGTTAGGCCTTGGATTTCGTTGACCGAAAAAATACATTTGGATCTGCTTTTGGCGGGCGTCATATTTTGCTCTGACTACCAAATGATTGGTTGATTTTTATTGATGCCGATAAAATACATTCTGCAATTCACAATTCTGATCTACTGGTAGTTTGCTAGCTGATCTTTAAAAAATGCATTAGATCTTGAGCTCAAAACACAAAATATGCTATTGGACACAAAATATGCTGGGGCCCCGAGTGGCCGAGTGGTCTAAAGCGCTCTACGTTACGGATCACTGCCATCTCACCTCTGTCTGCATGGGTTCGAGTCTCAGATTCAGCCAATGTGGGTATGTGAGAAAGCTTGCCAGTAGCTTCTCGTGGGTCGGTGGTTCTTTCCGGGGTTTTCCTGGGTTTTCCTCCACCATTAATACTGGCCGCCATGTATAGCCTATCTTGTGCTGAAAAATGGCGTCAAACCCTACAACAACAACAACAACAAAATGTGCTATTGGACACAAAATAACCTGATTGTAAGTAGCTGAATAATATCTGAATAGATGATATCTAAATAAACCTTGTACGGAATAAAGCTAATCTGGCGGATCCTTCATTTAGCAATTTGCGATTTCCTTGTGCGCAAACGTGTCGTCTTTAACACACTGACAAACAGGATTTCCATGCCTTATTCAAAAATTGATTTATGAAAAACCTGCTGTAAACATGGAACCTGAAAAGTACCTTTGCTTACATCATTCAAGTTTGTAATATATGCAAGAGTACGGGATCATCTACTTGTACTGAAAACGCTTTTGCAATATTCAAATAGAAAATCAATATTTGAATATTTTTTTTTATTCACCTTGCGAATTTGGAGACAGGTTCCATATGAAGAAAACAATATCGATTCAACCTCAAACATGAAAAATCACCTCAAATACAGTTCAGAAGGTAAAAATTCTCAATGATGACATTGTTATGCATTGCCATTGAAGAGCTCTTTTAGAACTGGAGTTGTCATATCAACAGCCATCAAAACCTATATGCATTAAGGTATCCATATTTAATTCAGGTATAATTGTCTGCATTTGCGTATCATTTTCCAGGTGAACAATTTTTTTGTCTCTGAGAATATTGTTGAGATAATCCCGACTTCAACTGAAGCTGTTTAGAGTTACTGTTCGTTACATTTACAGTACAGCAGGTTTGGTCACACTGGGTTACAAAGAGGAAAAATGACGTCTGTTTCACTCTGATATTTAGCTAATTATATTTAGATGAATCAGTTTAGTGTTTCAATATCGCTTCGCATGTAGCGATGTGGAGTGGGGGTATGGGTGTTACTCAACACAATAGTGTTTATGATTTGGATATTTAACGTAGTTTTATTTTTCAGTCAAATCAGTAGTTAGTGGGGGCCTTTGGGTGACAATGGTTGTGAATGTGTGGTTTGGATTTTTTTAACGTAGCTTTAATAATTTTTCAGTCGTATCGCTACGATATCTGCAGTGTGACAGTTTATAGTGATGTCTAGCACTGGGGCATCATGCCACAGACATGTTTCATGATGTCCTACCCAGTCACGTTATCTTGACACCAGGCCAACCAATCCTAACACTAACCTCTTAATGCTGTGCGCCTAGCGAGGCAGCTGTTAGTACCATTTTTGTAAGTCTTTGGCAGACGCTCTAACTACTAGGCCACAAATTGACGCGGTCCAAACCCTAAAACAGATTATATGTGTCCCTGCAAATTCATTTCACCCTATAAATAGTTTTCACCCTATAAACCCCATCACGTCACGCATATTCAATTCCACTTGACACCCAGGTGTGATTCCCATGTTAAATTCCTGTTCTCGCCAAAGGGCCGCGGCACATTTTTAACATGGAAGTCCCATTGTCGCCCAATCGCCCCCACTAACTACTCATATTGCTACGATGCTTGCAGCGTGGCAGCTTATAGTAATGTCTAGCATTGGGGCTTCGTGTCGCATGCATGTAGCATCATGTCGAACCCAGACATATATCATGAATCAAGGCCGACCAGTCCTGGCACTAACCTCTTAAGAAAGGCAACTGCTAATACCATTTTATAAGTTTGGTATGACTACGGCCGGCGGGGTTCCAACCGGCGACCTCACCGCATCCAAGGCGGACGCTCTAAACACATACGATGCCTGAGCGGTTCCTTAAAAAACAGTAGAAGCCGACAAAAAATATCTTTTTTTATACCTTAGACAAATATTCGACTTCTATCCTAATGCTAATCTTCAAACATAAAAATTGGTTAAACATTCCTTTCAGCTCTAACATTGTGCACGTATCCTTTTCCTAAAGTAAAGAGAGTGACTTCGTCCTTAACTGTGGTAAGGCCCGCGGCTCTGGATCTAGCGGACTAGATATCTAATTTGCCGATGCTTGAATCGACTACCCTAGCCTCTATCTAACAAGCTAGCTGACTCTAATCCATTGGGGTCGGCTGTTAGATTCATTAGGATGTTATAAAACAAAATAGCGTTTAAGCTTTACCGCCTTGCCCCTTGGCATTTTATGATCGGCTTATACGCAAGAACGTTGTACGTCATTATAAATGGAATGCAGTCATGCAGCTCATCATGTCATGCTTAGAAAATATACAAAAGAGTAAGATCAGTACTTTCTGCAAAGATGTATTTCTATTTACGCGTATCATGATAAGAGATGTATTCGTATTTACGCGTATCATGATAAGAGATGTATTCGTATTTACGCGTATCATGATAAGAGAAAACAGACAAGCAGCTACTATTTTTAAAAATAACGGGGAGAGTGACATTTAGCAAAGACATAACAAATAAAACGTTCAACTGATCAAGCTTAAATTCTCTACATATTGAACAGAACGATATCAATCAATCCAACCATCCATCCGTCCGTCAATCCGTCCATCCATCCATACATATATGCATATATGCATCCATGCATGCATACATACATGCAAGCACGCACGCACGCACGCACCCCCCACATACATACATACATACATACATACATACAAACATGCATCCATGCATACACACACATACATACATACATACATACATACATACATACATACATACATACATACATACATACATACATACATGCATTCGGAATCAGCCAATGTGGTTATGTGAGAAAGCTCGCCAGTAGCTTCTCGAGGGTCGGTGGTCCTTTCTGGGAATTTCCCGGGTTCTTCATCCACCATTAATACTGGACGCCATGTATAGCCTATCGTGTGCTGAAAAATGGTGTTAAACCCTACAACAACAACGACATACATACATACATACATACATACATACATACATACATACATGCATACGTACGTACGTACATACATGCTTTCGGAATCGGCCAATGTGGTTATGTGAGAAAGCTTGCCAGTAGCTTCTCGAGGGTAGGTGGTTCTTTCTGGGGATTTCCCGGGTTCTTCCTCCACCATTAATACTGGCCGCCATGTATAGCCTATCGTGTGCTGAAAAATGGCTTTAAACCCTACCACAACAACGACAACATACATACATACATACATACACGCACGCACGCACACAAACACACACACGTACATACATACATACATACATACATACATACATACATACATACATACATACATACATACATACATACATACATGCATGCATGCATGCATACATACATACAGACAGACAGACAGATATACAACACAGTATTTTAAGCAATGTTTAAGTATGGGACATTTGCATCATTTCTGATAAACACTTTTATTTACTTCTGTTGGGAGGGGGATGCGGTCTTTTATATTAAAATATTTTAATATTTTATTTATTGTTGTCATGTCAATTAATTGATCATTAAATATAGATTTCATCTAGTTTATTGACCCTGTACTGAGCAAATATGAGATTATTTAAAATCCAACCAACCAATATAAAAAAGAAAATATAATTCCGTTTTTTATTGCAGACAATAAGTATTACTACTTAATTCCTCAGATTTGTTCTTACAAATTAATCTTAAAAGAAATTAGATGTCGGTTTCTATTTGTAGCAGTTATCCCATACATCCCAGTCCCCACCCTCACCCACCCCGTCCAAACCATGACACCTACCAATAATGTATGTAAGATATTTACGCGCAAGAAGTCAACCTTGAAAACTGAAGTCAAAGACAGTAAAGAGCATTACCCATGTTCCCATACCTCTGTCTGAATCGCAGGTTCACCATAGTTATATTTTTGTATGTAAACCTAGGCTGAGAAGTGAGTGACAACTTGAAATGAAAGCTCAAAGATTCGGACAGCAAAGGCAACATAAAACTGATTCATCATTCAAGCTTACATTGGCACTATACAACCTATATCACGTGTTCAATAAAGTATTATCGAGCCAAAAAGACTTAGCCTATGAAAACTGAATCCAAATAAAGATTGTATGCCTCTCTAGGTGGTGGTGGGGGTGGCACTGAGTTGGGTGGGTGAGTGAGAGGGACTGAACCACCAAAACATCTCAAAGCAAAGTCTAATCCGGTATTCTGGCCAGCCCTCAGCAACCTCTTATATCCTTCAGCGTGAATCAACAAATACGTTTAATAAGTGCAGGTCAATGACCTGCATATGCTAATTTCTGTATTCCTAAACCTGTGTCCACATATCAAGCCGACCAGATTTGCATTCATTGGTGAAAACAGCGTGTTGTCTTAAATGGCAGTAGAACTGGTCACACGGGGTTTTCTCTGTCCGCTCTCAGTTGTCGTTGGCTTTACTTGACGGAAAGGTCAAAACTGAGACAAGGTAGGTACTGTCCATCTCTTTTGGTGGATAGGAGGAAAGGTAGGTCTGATATTATTTTTTATTTTGTACTAACTGGTTGCCCTTATGTGTATCATGCCAATATATGTGTGTATCAGTGTTCACACGTATCAATAGTAGTGCAAACACCGAACTCGTTGGTCCCAAAATATAGAGATTAAATCAAAATGTGTGTCCCACAAATGTACCAGACGCACTTGTTTCTCTAACACCACACAAAATGGTCAGTCACTGTGAATAAAGGTAACATCGAAGAAAGCTAATATATATATATCATGCTTTTTAACAATGCACATAACATTACCTTATATCTGATGAAGAGTGCACCAAAAGTCATGTGAACTTGATCCAATTCCAACATCACTGCTGCTTGAGTGCTTAGATCCAGTATTGCCTTCACTAACTGATGTTATTAATACCTCTCTCTCATATGGGGAATTCCCATCATTTTCAAAACTGTTATTGTAAAGCCTCTGGTGAAGAAACCAACACTAGAACATAACGATTTAAAGAACTACCGCCCAGTTTCTAATCTCCCATTCATATAAAAAATCTTAGAAAAGTTGCTCTATCCCAGCTTGCATCTCATCTGAATTCAAACAGTCTTTTTAGCAATGTACAATCTGCATATCGCCCTTGCCACAGTACTGAAACTGCTCTTCTTAAAGTAGCTAATGACATTCTCTCTGCGTTGGATAGCGGAAAGATTACAGTCCTCACCCTCCTTGATTTGTCTGCAGCATTTGACACAATAGACCATGATATATTACTTCACCGTCTCCAGCATGTATTTGGCATTCATGATACAGCCTTACTGTGGTTCAAGTCCTACTTGGTCAACAGGACACAAATTGTATCTGCAAATGGAATACACTCCAGCCCAGTTGAGCTATGCTGTGGTGTTCCGCAGGGGTCTGATCTTTGACCTGTTCTCTTCATTCTATACACTCAGTCGCTCTCAAGTGTCATAGATCATCATCCAGTGTCTCACCAATTGTACGCTGATGACATCCAAATATGCAAATCTAGCCACCCAACTGAAGTTGATACTATCATCCAAGGTGTAGAGATGTGCTTTTCAGATGTGAAATCATGGATGACATGTAACAAGCTGCAGATGAATGATGATAAAACTAAGGCCATTCTGATCACAACACAAAGACTTTCTCATTCACATCCTTTACCTCAAATAATAAATATCAGCAACACCAACATTAAATTCAAACAATCAGATGAAACCTAGGTGTTACTCTGGACAGTACTCTCACATTGAACCAACATGTCATGAACATATGCAAGGCTGCATATCTTGAGCTGAGACGCATCAGCTCCATTCGCAATTATCAAATATGCCACTAAAACACTTGTGTGTTCATTAGGACTTTCAAGACTGGACTATTGTAACTCAATTCTGCTTGGTTCATCTCAATATCTGCTCCAGAAACTTCAACAAGTTCAAAACACAGCTGCTCGGATCATACTTAGAGTACCACGATCAGAGCACACTTCCCGCTTCTCTGTATCCTACACTGGCTATCCATTCAATCCAGAATCCAACACAAAATTTGTTCTCTGTACTACATTTCACTGTCAGACTCTAGTCCAACATACCTATCAGACCTCACCCATGTGTATACACAAGCAAGATACTTACGCTCCACTGAACCTAGACACAAAGACACAGTGATCCCATTCAAGAGCGCTCTCAAAACTCACATATTTCGACTGCAAGAACAAACTTCAAGACCTAATAATGTTTCCTACCTTAAATATTCTTAGCATGTTTTTTTTATGTTTTCTAATTTCATGGTGTTTGTTTTTGTAATCATATTATTATATGTTTTTTTTATCTTATATGTGTTGTCTAATGTTGTAAAGTGCTTAGCGCTTCTAAAGATTGGGCGCTATACAAAGTCCTCATTATTATTATTATTATTATTATCTAAGATAATAATTAGTATGTAATTAGTTACCTTGTACAAATATATCGATCCTTTATTTACTACTTTTAGTTCCACCCTCTATTAATTCAACAGTTGATTTAGCTCTCTAATCTGTTAATTTCCTTCATTGTAGAAAAAATATAGTTTTGGTTAGTTTTACGCAATCTTTACATTTATGTTTAAGTGCATTTCGTTTTTTCTATTTCCTTCAACAGCTTCACCCTGTGTATTTGTAACATTGCACTACTGTTGGCAACATTAAATCCCTCCTTTTATTTAATTAGCTAAATTTCAATTACTAAAAGATTAGAAGATGACTGTGAAAACCTTATCGACAATACATATATATATATATATATATATATATATATATATATATATATATATATATATATATATATATATATATATATATATATGCAATCAATGAAACTTGAATTGTCTTTTAATTTCTGGCGTGAAGTCTCTTTCCATATCAAATAATGTTTTGTTAATTTTGTTGTATTTCTTTGCAATCGGAGGTTTTATACATGCGTTAAACGTGTTTGTTTTGTTGCAATGAGCAGCAGAGGGGGCGAATCCGACATTTTGTCCAATCGTCATTTGGCTTAATTGTTACTTTCTGCACTCAGCGGATCCGGTGTCGTCAGCGCCTGGTAAAAAAAAAACGACGTCGTCGTCGGGGGATCGTCCAATCGTCATTTGGTTTAATTAACACCTTCTGCGCGCCGATCCCCAGCGTCGTCAGCGTCCGGTAAATACATCGACGACCGCGTCGATGTCATCGCCCCCTCTGCTGCTATGATCTTACAAACAGAGTGATCACTAACTCCTCCTCTTGTAGATCAATTAGGTTATTTGACTGATCGGTAAGTCTGAAATTAATTCTCGTTAAAAACCGATTATGGCATCGCATATAGACCGGATTAATCGGACTCTCAACGATTAAAAATCCCGGAGGAGCTGTTGGTGAAAATGAATAAAGGATATACCCCTGTTGAGCCTGATTTGATTGCTTGGTATCCACCTGGTAACTCCCTTCGATAACATCACACACTAGATTGATTGCTATCACCGATGCGATATTTAAGTTGTACGGGGCAATATGCCTACCATCATCTCCGTTATCGTGTCTGAGGATATAAGTTGATGGATTGAGAAAATCATTAAGAGACTTTCTTAGTTCTGGCGCGTTGTATCCTGGAAACCTGAAATCGGGTAAATCGGCTTCTGTGATATTATACTCGGTTAGGAATTTTTGTTTATTATCATCGCTGCTATCGGATATTGTTTTAACGATTCGTTCATTGATATATTCCATGTCTGATATAAGTTGATTTAACACCTCAACGTGTTTTCGTGCTTTTGTTTTCCGTAGCTGTTCTAGTTGTGATTGGCAAATACGATTAATCTCGATAAAAAAATTATTGATATCATTTAAACTAACTGTGGCCGCGGCGGACAATTTAGGAGTTTCCTTATACGGAAATATCCATTGCATGGTATTCCTGTCTTGAAATATAAACCTACTGGGTAATAACGCGCCTTTTATAATAGGCAAATCAATTCGATAATTGGGATTAATCTCATGATACGATTGCTCATTCGTGTGCAAGTCCGCGGAGATTTCATGAGGTGGATTCTCAGGCCATCCTAGTATGGTTCTTATTGAACTGTTATAGATATCAACCATATACCCTGGTGTGCTTATTTCAATCGTCGACGATAACGTCGGTTCATGAACCGTAATAGCTATTTTTGATTCCTTTCCTGTGATCGATTTTATCCTGCGCTGAAATTCTTTACTGATTTGTTCTATTTGGTATGACCCAGTTGGTATTGTAACCTCCTTCCAGTCTGGGGTCCCATCGGGTTTATTTGTCCATGCAAAAACAAGCGAGTTATTAGGTTGTTGTCCGTCAAATGCGTCCGCTCGGATATTAGGCCAACTGTGATATATTCGCAATTTTGCCAGCGCTATTTCCTTCACTGGAACCGGTGATGGGAAGTTCACACTGAATTCGGGTTTCGTTGACGTTATTGATATCATATTTGTTTGTACCGGAGTGGTATTCTCCGCGATCCGCTGAAGTAATTGAAACCCTTCGGGGTTCAGCGACATTATTATTATTCGTTGTTTTTAGTGTCTAATTTCAACAACCAGAGCCCATTGAAGTGGTTCCGGCTTCCAGTTGAAAATCCTCGATTTTTGACATCGCGGAGCTATACAACTGGACCATCGTGGAGAATTCAACATCGGATATGAACAAATTATCAATCGACAACGAGATCAACCCGGATAATTTCGAGTACGCGTCGGATACTATTTGATGTTTTACTGTATACTCGTTGAGTTTTTTCTGAAAACACGATGATATCTTCCTAGTGATTGCGTTGGCAACTCCAGCAACTGTTGTCATTGCGGAGATAGCGATTGGAACAGCGATCGGGGCTATCGTGGTCACCGTGGATAAAATAACACCGGTACCGGCTACTATACCCGACACCGAGTACACGACCGCGTCGATGGCGGTTATTTTTCGGCGGTATTTTTTTATTTTTGCACGGTATTGTTCGGAAAGCGTTTTCAAATTCGCGGAGAATTCTTTTGCGGTATCGAATCGATATTGATGTGACGTCGGTGATACCTCTGATTCAATTACCCTGGTGGTCATTTTTATTTTAAAAGAGCTAGTGTTTTTAATTACTTAGACCCGCTACAAATTCCACATACCATGTGATGTTTGCCCCGGCTAGATTTCCATCAACGGCATAAATTGTAAACATTCAGTTGCGCCATTGTTTATAATTGTTGATATTGTATTGTTAAACCCGGATGAACTCGACGATAATATATTAAACTGCATCATTGAAACCAGTGTCAATCGATAAATGCCCTTAACAGTTGCGGTAATATTTACTGTATTCTGTGTAGGAGTCCAAGCGAATGATCCATGCCGAATCGTGTATACTGTGTTGATGGTGTACTCATGAGGGATTTTTATTTTTTCGAATAGCTCTACTACTCTCGGTAGTCCGTCTTTAATCATTTCAACATCAGTTCTGATTATTTCTATTCTCCGCCAATTCGCGTCTATATTATTCTTGTTCGCTGCAACATTAGTTTTGATTGTTTCTATTTCCCGTGTATTCTCGGTCATACTTTTTTTGTTCGCTGCAACATCAAGTTTGATTGTTCCTATTTCATATGTATGCATGTCTATACCTTTTTTGTTCGCTGCAACATCAGTTTTGATTATTCCTATTCCCCGCCAATACGCGTCTATATTCCCTTTGTTCGCTTCAATATCAGTTTTGATTGTTCCTATTTCCTGTGTATGCGCGTCTACACCCTTTTTGTTCGCTTCAATATTAGTTTTGATTGTTATTATGTCCTGTGTATGCGCGCTCATATTATTTATGATCGTTGTAACATCAGTTTTGATTGTTTCTATTTTCCGTCCATGCGAGTCTACATTATTTATGATCGTTGCAACATTAGCGCCGATTATTCCTATTTCCCGTTCATGCACGTCTATATTCTCTTTGTTCGCTGCAACATCAGTTTTGATTGTTCTTATTTCCTGTCCATACGCAGTGATATCATTTATAGTTATTGTAATCTCATCCGGTTTGACATTTTTTTTACCAAGGAATTTATCAACGGCGCTATCAACCCTGTTAAAATTTTTCCGTAACGAGGTAAATTGGCCCGACAGCGTCGTAAACTCCAAAATAGTATTCTTTATTGTTGCAAGATTTGGTTCGGTTACCGTCGGGGTCCCAAAAAAACTAGCGGTAGTGAGTTGTATATCGGTGATAGATTTTTTCACCTCGGCGGCAGATTTTTTCACCTGCGTGTCGAGTTCGATCATAAATAAATTCAACCCTATAAAACGGTCTCGGACGAATGTTATCCTATTCATCACCTCCGACAGATGTTCACCCGGTTTGAGTCGTCCGTCGCCGGTATACAGCGCGATAGTGCCATCGGCGATGCCATGCTGTCGTGTTAAAACGTCATCCAGCGACACATTACTGGATTTCAATTTACCCTGGCGGTTTTGAAATACAACTATTTCACCCGGGTCAACACTTGTTAGGTTCAACGTATCAGCGATTTCATCCTCGATTAGTTTTTTTATGTCATCGGTGGCGAGCGTTTCCGTGGATTCTTTCAGCGCCGAAACCGGTCGTCCCCAGATATCAATCATTATTATTGTAAATGTTATTCTCTAAAATCCGTTGAGCCTCTACGACCCCACTAGTGTATTCGTTTACAACCACATGAGGTGGTTTCCGCGATGATGAAATCGCCGCGAGTACGTTCAATACCTCACGGCCACATATCGGTGGGTCGCTTAATCGCTGTGTTGGCAGCGTGGAATAAAAAACCCGGGCTGAACACGCCCGGATATACCGCATGAACTCGTTTGGCGGGGCTAACCCGTATGAATCAAAATAGACGATCGCACGCGAATCAATCGCGTATGCAACCCAATGAGTTCCCGCTCCGGCGGACCCATCGAGGTTAATTATGCCGGTTTCAATATTTCTTGGTGCCGCCGGTAATTGATCCCTCATAAAAACACCTCTGAAGTTTTTTATCGCTAGCGCGTTTGCGGCGTCTATTAAATCAAAATTAGACATGGGAGTCATTGACTCCTGAGTTAATAAACGGTTCCCGGTAGTCTTAGACCCTTTCCCGAGTACCATGAATACGGGGTTCCCGGTAGTCTTAGACCCTTTCCGGCTACGGGTCGTTTTTTTTTGTAGCCTTTCCCGGTTGCCTTCTTTAATGCCATCCCCGCTGCGGTACCAACGGCTCCCAACACCGCCGCCTTAGCCACTGCTGGTGCGGCCGCGGCAATCAACGCTGGAATCGCGGCTAACAGCGGAAATATCCCACCGGTCTTTTCCATGTTTTTAATCGCTGCGGCTGAGAAATCTATTTGAACACCCTTTTTATTCTTCATCGCATCATTGAAATGTTTTATTTGACGCGCCGTCAGCGATATCTTATGATTACCACCTGCCATCTGTGACGGCTTCAGCGTTATTGTGGTCCCGCATTGTTTAGCCGACTTTGATCGTAATTTCTTGACTTGACCATCAGTCAACTCTACACTGACAACACTATACGACATTTTATTGTAAACGCGTTTGTGCTTTCAATTACATGTTTTCCACTGGCGCATCAACGACTCTCATTCGTCCACCAACACCTTCTAGCAGCATTGATTTATCGCTGAGAATGACAGCAACCGCTCTGTAATTAACATTACCCGGGGTTATACGAGCTCTGAAGTGTATATCAACGACGGATTGTCTCGATAAATCAAGATGTTCCAACGAAAAATAATAAATCGGATACAGGTTTTTAAAATCAAATTGTGATATTTGCAAACCAGTGTCGACGTTTTGATCACGACCCATATATGACAGCAATCGATGATACACACGTGCGATATGGTTGTCGCCGTAATTAAGCTGTATATCCTCGGATGGTTCCTGTTGTCCGTTTATTCTCAGCGAAACATCCCTGACTCCTAATTGATCAAATATCATATGGCTGCGTTCTTGATTACCCAATCGTTCCCTATTCTGTAGCGCTATGAATATATGACGCGGGGCTGAAACACCCTGTTTTGATGCCAAGTGCCAGGTAAACGTATCGGCGACGTTATCCTCTTTAGCATCAGTTGTTACCGCTAGCCAACTCAACAGCGATTTTCCTCCCTGTTCCATAAATGATAACAATCGTGCTTCCGTGGTAACTGATGGAGTCAGCACCGGCATCCACAATGCCATTTTAGTTAAAACGACTTTACCGGCAGCGACGCCAGCAGCACGCCATATTGCATTGTTATCATCGCCCCTTCGCGTTAGCGCGATTGTATGCTTAGCCCCATAGATAACTTTTCTGACGTTTCTACAGAATCCGAATATGTGATGGAGTGGAATCGCGCATGAAAACTGTCGGCGTGGTCTTTGCAACATTATTACTCGTGCTGCGAATCCCATATTGTAATCATTGTTGATACTCTTTATAATATTGAAATTAGCTCCCGGTCTTGCTCTGCGGTCTGTATTAGCTGCTTCAGCCTGTGGGTCAACTGCGGTATCTCTTTCCGCCAGCACGTTGATGTACTGAAGATGATCAGCGTTATTAGTGGTGTCCTTTGCGAACATCATAGATGGGCCCGCCGATCTTGTATAATCATCCGAGTATCTCGCTAACCCAATTATCGTCGTTGCAACATCAACCTCGCGTTCTATTGATTCAATTTCTCGCCCGTCAATAAGATATCTGGCGCTCTCAAATAACGCCATGATACCGTTGTTAACGAAGCCAACTCGAACACGATCGTCATCTGCGTACGGTGCATTATTGGCAGCATTTGTCACGAGTTCTCCCTCAATTTCGATAAACGCTTCACACGGCAAAAAGTACTTGCTGGTATCTTGGACTTGAAGTTCAATTCGCGATCGTAGGTCAGGTTGCGCTGCATAATAAGAATAAAATTGATAATCGCGGACAGAATCATCCCTGCGCACTGGGGCGTCCATATCAAACGCGGGATCAGCGGTTCGCGCAAACATTTCTATTATTATTCATGTCGGTGTTTTCAATTGCGATTTTTTCGTCGTAGACCACTTCCCGCTATCGCGTTAATGATCGCGTTGGTTGACGCATCGGCGGATGGCGAAGTCGCCAACGGCGGAATCGTCGCCGCCAACGACTCTAGTTTTTCTTCCACGGCGTTATTTATTACTTTACTGACATTTGCAGGCATCACTGTCGTTGATGGCATCACCGGTGGTTTCTGTTTTTTTCTCCTCACTAACGACATTAGTTTGTCCCGCGCGGCTGAAAGCGCCTTTCCGGCAACATCTCCAATAGCACTAATACCCCTATCACGAATAACATCAATAGCCTTCATTCCTAATTGTTTGGCTAACGGCGCTACTTTTGGAGCCATTCTTGTAAATAACCCCGCAATGGTGCTACCGAGACCATCTCCATAGTACGCGCGGTAAACAGGCAGTCGCGAGTTTACCACGTAGACGAGTACTGGTTTATCATGGTTGTAGTGTATGATCATCCTTATTATAAAAACACCAGTTTTCCAATTAATCATCTACGAGCTCGTCTATGAGCGTTCGATATGCATTAATGTCCATAATACCGCCCGCAAATAAACGCCTGCAAATATCAGCGGCCTCATTGATTATTTCCGTAGAGTTATTTCCGGCTCGTTTTCCTCCGATTAGTATTTCCAGCCGTGATATATCACTGAGAACACTACCAGGACAGGTAACACCGTAGGATTCTTTACCAACAGAGTATCCTTTTCCTTTTTTTGGACTTCTGCTTTCAACTTTCTTGTGGAATGCGTCGTAATCGGGATCACCACGATGTGGTAATGCATCTTTATGTCTACTTGCTAAATACACTATTCTTGTCCAATCCTTTAACGTCTTTATATTTTTCTCGTAACCGCTATTGATATGCTTTTTATCTCGTATGCTCTTAGTAAAATTTGCATAGGCAAAATCAACTAATTCTTCATCGCTGCCAAAAGCTCTAATTTGATCTATTGTGAACTTTGTAAGTACGTTACGGGGTATATTCTCCCTTTTCTTTTTTTCTTCCGATGCTTCTTCCGGTATTTCTTCCGGTATTTCTTCTTCTGGTTCTTTCGCAGTAGCACCTGGTTCTTCTTCGTCGGCCATTGTAACATAAGGTTCTTGTGGTTCGGTTATAGCGAGTGGTGGTAGCCTCCGTGTTGTAGCAGCCGCTATTTTTGGAGGGAGTGTTTCTAAAGACCTTTTTGTTTGTTTTGTCTCTGCCGCTATCTTTTCAAGCGCATCGAGCACGGGTACAGTTGCCGCCGTAACATCCTTGGTCGCCTTAGTTACCGGGGCAAAGAGTTGTTCGCTTCCAACAGCAAAATCAGTTTGCATTTGTTGCCGCGTTTGAAGTTGTTCTCGGACCCTGTCTCGTAACGGTATAAACTTTCTAAGCGCCGCTAGCCGCTCTCTGGCTAGCCGAGTAGTAAGTGATTCACCTACCATTATTGTAAATTGATCCGCAATTTTAAATAAAATTTTCTAATTTTCCGCCGGGTCTTTCCATGGTGGCAGAAATATATCGTGTCATTGTGTGTATATGGATAGGTAAAGTACGACCTTACCGAAAAAAAATAAACCATTACTTTTTCACATCACATGTATATAATGTTACATTGGTATGCCGACTTCGTCACGCGATGTGGGCACAGGTAACTTCAAGCTGAGGCTCCCCACAGGGGTTTCGTCTATAATCCTCCTAATGTTTTTAATCTTACTAGAGATCTCGCGGCGTTTTTCATAAAGCTGCCCGAGTTTTTTTCGTATTGTTTCAACGGCAGTGAATAACCCAATGAATACGCTTACGTCATTGCCATACAGATTCTCATTAATTGTATGTTGTAATCGTTTTATAAAAGAATACTCGCGGGCTAGCGTAAAACGCCCCCGCCTCGATTGCTCGTTTATAACCTCATAATCGGATAATATTTCCTCGCTGTTGAGCCTATCAGATAATACAATTCCTTGATTTTTTAATTTTGAAATCTCAGTTAATATATTATTGATGTCTTGGGGATCCATATTCTTATAAACATCTTATTTCTAATATCAAAAATTTTAATAAAATTATTGGGGTCATTTTTGACCCCGTTTTTTGTATGGACAATACAATGCCGTAAATCCCCACTCGAGTGTTGTGGCAGATTACAGGCATACATGGACAGTACAAACAATGACGGGGGCGTGGTTTGCACTCAACCGAACCAAAACGCAACCCATAAAAATCAATCATGGTTGCGTAGTTGGAAAAAACCAACCGCGCACACTATGAATGATAGTGTGTGGGCTGCGTTCTGGTTTGTTTTGAACTTCAACGAAGGGGGCTTTATCCCCTCCCCCCCAATTATATAGAAAGAAAAAACATCTGACCGTTTCCCGCCAGGCAATTGCCCGCTGCGAGGCGCGAACCCGTAAATTGTTGACTCGAGTTTCATAGTCAAACATGTTTGCATCGGACTACGGACGCACCTAACAAATAACGAGTTTTTAAAAAATATAAGCACGTAGTGCGTTCCAGGTGAACGCGCATAGGTAACTCATTTACATTGAAACAGACGACTATTTGCAATCATGTGACAGCATAACTCTATCATGGTGACTTCGTCATACCCTCACGAGTTATCCCCCTTCAGATATGAAAATCGAATTCTATGTCCGTTTTTACCTGATAAAGCTGTTTGATATACTCGTTCTGCAACAAATCGTACTGAGGCGCTACAAATGTCAAAATATTTTCCTGCCTCATTCATTGACTGAAATATTTTTTCCTCGTGCGTTGATGTATCAAACGATTTGACACCCCTTGCTTGCTTTGAGCACTTACCAGTTTGGCCTTTTTTACTGTTTTCACTCTGAGAGATAGCTTGCAGATTACACAGTCTGTTATTTTGATAATTAGAATCAATGTGATCAATAACGAGACTATCTTTGATCAATCCGTGGAAACATTCATAGATGATTCTGTGACAGAGATATTTTTTCCCTCCAGCAGTGAACATTAAATACCCGTGATTGTTTTTCCATCCAACTGGTTTTTTTTTGTCTACGGTTTCTAACAACGCCGTCGCAAGATGCCTCGTAATTAACAAGCACGGGGTGAGGTCTAAAGTCCTGGTTCATTTGTATAATAATACTATTTGTCTAATTCATTATTTGCTTTAGTTATGAACCTTTCAATGTAGTCTTGAGGGTTTTTTATAATCCTGTCGTTGTTGGGGTCAATGACGGCGTTTTTAATTCGTTTATCGTAATAACGTTTTAACTCTCTGTATCGTTTTCCACCGCAGCTGATACACAACTGCGATTTTCCTCTTACACCAACGCGGCAAACCAAGCACGGGAGGGGGCCAAGAGAACCATTACGAACGCTTTGTAAATGATACCCGCAGAATTCACCTCTACATGATTTATTGCACGGGGTTGTCGACCCAATCATCAACCATTTGCATTTATTCATTATACTATATTCTTTTATTTAAATACTTGTTTTAATTATATGGAGGAGGAGTTCGAGAGATTATCAGCAATTAAGCCCCGGAAAAATATTAAATTCAATCTCGATAGAGCCCTCAAGGGCGCACCAAAAGCGTTAATAAACGATAAAACCCTGTTAAATAAAATACGTGATTGTATCAATGAATTCAAGCGTGATGGCGCATCTCATAGTTGGTCAACATTTCGAATTGATGGCGTTGTTGATGCTACCATGAACGACAAACGCGCAGCAATGATAATATCACAACTTGACGGTAAAAAGTATTTTTTCAGAGTGAAATTCATTGTCCGGGTGGAATCAGGTAATTGGATCATACGTGATAAATTTGAACCAGTTCTCAGCGACAAGAAAACAGTCATTGTTAGCCGCGACTCCAAGCCGGGGTTGTTGAACGGAATTGACAAACCATACTATGAACGAGCGTATTCTGAAACAGCAGTTGTTTATGGAATATACCCGTTAAATAAGAAACCTGATATCGGAAAACTAGCGCCGATGAAACAGTCAACGGGGATAAATTGTGTGGCAGAACGAATAATAGAGCATTTTACAAATGCATGTCGAGGAAACAAATTGACTGATTTACGACGCAGCAAAATCAACCAGTGGGAACTAACCGTAAAAGAGCGTGGGGCAACCATCAGCGACATAGCGAGATTAGAAACGTCGTTGAGATTTCCAATAACCGTTACAACGATAACCGGTGAAGTATTATACGAATCAAAGTACAAATCAAATGGGGCCCCAATCAAAATTATTGATCATAACGAACACGCATGGACGCCCGCGATCACAATATTTCCACGGGATAGAACAGTAAAGTATATCCCGGGGGAATTTATACAGGACGGTTTTCTCGCGGAGAGGAAACTATTTGATGCTATTGCCTACTTGTGTAAAAACGACCCTGTATCAGTGTGGTTACTTCGCAGCGCTGAAAACGATGCGGATACCTTTGATCAGTTTGTAAGACCAAACGGTGAATTATATCGCACTGAACCGTTTCACAACAGGATGAAAAAAACCGCCATAGAATTTGAAGAGCATGATGAACAACTGCTAACAAATTGTTTTACGATTCCATCTGTTGCGGCTCATGTTGCAGCAAGGAAAAATGCGTGGAGACCAACGCGCAAGGAATTTCTACCGGATGTACAATCCAGTTGTTTGGAGTATTATCACGGTGGATTATGGAACACTGAATACAACCGCGACGCTATGATCTCGGTTGATATGGTTGCCTGTTATCCAGCGAGTTTTCTCGGGTATGGATCCGCCGCTGAGTATTTCAAACGATTTGGACACCCCAGACATGAAATGACTCGTGTTGCTATTAATGGACCACTGCCTGATTTTGATTTAACCGGATTCGCTCGCATAGTATCATTTGAATTCGCGGCAGGACTTCATCGCTGTTGTTATATTTGGATCGGTAGACACATGACTGAAAAGAAGTGGCTGCCAATAGCGCTGCTACGGTATATGATTGATTGTAGCATGCTAGTTTCGTTGATTGTCAGTGACGCGATTATATCATACCGGGCGCAGACTGAAGTCTGGTTACCAGAACCGGAGCGTCTAGATAGCATAATTGACGAGTCCAGAAAAAACATTGATGCCGACGAGGAATATATCATCGAATGGTCCAGGAGGATATTCAACCAACGAAACCGCGAGGCAAAAGATCTCGGTAGAAGAATAATCGGTAAATTCACACAAGGTGGAAAAAACTGCGACTACAAACGATATTGCTCACGGCTGATTATAGATGACGCAGAATATGATTTCGTAATCAAGGACGCAGTGGCGAAAAATAGATACGTGAACTGCAAAACAGCTTTCTTGTCCAATGGAACAAGGTTGGGTACAGTTGTTGCCTACAGCGATGGAGACAGCCCGGCATACCCGCATTTGAGGGCGTCTATGCTGGGTTACGCCGCTATCAATTTATTCTCGATGATAAATAGATTTCCCGACACCGCGGTTAGAGTAGCCGTTGATTCATTTTATATAGACGTAAGGTATAAGGGAAACGTAGCCGAGTTTACTAGCCCGGACGAGAGTTGGGGTACATGGAGAATTAAAAATGAAATACGACGCGATTATTCCCCGTCAGCAGATGTCACCGTTGAGAACAATTACCTACGCGGTGATAAATTGTCAGAATGGTCTAATGCACCACCGTGTTCTGATCCAATTTGTAGGCACAAAACAGTTTATTTAAGCGGCTGTGGCGGGTCAGGAAAGACGACTCGGGCAATTGAATTATTTCGAACGCGGGCAAGTATAATCGTGCTTACACCGACCCATAGACTAGCGCGAGAAATAAAACAACGAAATGTTGACACCGTTACTTATCACAGCTTTTTTCGATACAGCGGCGGTGAGTGGACTCCTGATCGAATGGGTGAAAAATTTATTCCTGAGGTTATCATTTGGGATGAGATATGTACTGTTTCGTTAGATGTTTTACAAATGTTTCTTGATTGGTTGCTGCTCGCGAATACAGCGGTAATCATGTGTGGCGACCATGGCCAACCACCACCATTTGTCGGCGAGGGTCCACATGATTGGTTAAAGGGTTTTGTGGACTATTATGAAGAAACCGATACTGATTACCGGGCACTTGATGAACAACTGCGTGAGGTTAAAAAATTAATCAGATTACAGCCGGATAGAATTCAATGTGAAATAATCCGCGAGGTGATTCCGGAAACGCCGTTAAATGAATTCTGGGAAACATGGAGACCAAATGATTTGATTGTAGCGAGTAGAAAGATAGTCAGAGACACACTTCAGCAAAAGTTGTTTACGTTGCATAAGGAAAAGTTTCCAACGCGTCCAGTGCCGTTATGTTATAGACCCGCGGATACACGGCGGCAGAACATTGAAGTTGAAATTCCAGGCCGGACAGAAAAACAAATTCTCGTGCTGAATGATATTGTGCTCGTTGATATCAGCGTCGTCGAGGACGCGCTACGTGCTGATAAATCCCCGTGGACGCTAGGATACGCAACAACAATACATTCCTCGCAGGGACTAACCATCACGGACACAATTGTTTGGATGTTGATAATCGCATCGAATGGTCAAATCTAGTCTATCTTGCAGTGTCCCGAGTACGGAGGATAAATCAGCTTCGAAGAATTGTTATTGACGAAGCCACCGACGAAGCCAGTGACGAAGTCACCATCGATGCAAGCGTCATTGATAGAAAACTCTCGGGTTACCGCCAACAGGATAAAAAAAACGCGGCGTTTTGATATTGATGCCGAATTAATAATTGCGTTACGACAACAACAGAATAATCACTGCGCGAGTTGTAATTGTGTAATGCGTTGGCGTTATTCGGATAAAGACACTCGCCAATTTACCGTGGACAGGATCGATAACAGTCTCGGTCATGTCAAAAACAATGTGAGATTGACCTGTCTTGAGTGCAATAGACGCAACGGCGCTAGTTAAGACCACGCGGGGGTAATTGAGTATCGTCAGGTATCACTTGTAGTTGCTCGCGTGTAAACCCGCGCTGAGGAGCAGTTGAATCCAGTCTATAGATCGGTGGTCTACCAGTTGATCGTGTTATCGTTGATATGTTATGTGTGGTAACACTCCAAATAGGATCAGTAGCCCTTTTTTTACCGCCTTCAAGCTCTCCTGGTTCATACAGATATCTAACAGTGACATCGCCGAGAATCGGTTTGGAAACGCTATCTATTTTTGATCTTCCGGGTATATACTCGTATTTAATCGCGTCGCTGGGCTTCATGTTGATTGCTCGGGTAATCTCGTTATTTAACGCTGCAATTACGCCTGGCAACCTTTTGACCCATTCACGAGATCGTTTTTCTTGGATGAATTCCTTCGCGTATTGATACTCAAATAACCGTTCAGCAAGAGTCCGATTGAATCGTTCAACAATTGCCTGATCACGATGTAGCGCAGTATGACCTCGTCGTACCGCGACGCTATGATGTTTCAGCGTTGATAAAACAGCGCCGCGAAATTCACTACCAGGATCAACTTGTAATAGATCTGGCCAGCGCAGAGGACCTCTTCGATAAATTCTTTCAAACGCAGCGGCTACTTCAGTTGCTGACTTTGTTTTTAACGGCTCCGCTTGTTTGTATCGACTCGCAACATCAACTACGGTTAGCGCGTATTTGTAACCGTTGTCATGCGGCAGAAATAGTATATCAGCCTGATGAACTTCATTAGGTACGCTGACATCAAAGCGTGAAAAGTTGATTTGTTTAGGCGGTGGTAGATAAATTTGCCATATAGCCTGTTTGGATAACCAATTAGCCGCAGTGGCCTTTGTTATCTTTGCAGCGCTTGCAAGCTTACCAATTGCGGCCTTCCCCTTCCAGTATCCTCTCGGAGAATAATAGATGGATTCCATGTTGTTATTAATTACCAGCGCCCATCATTAATTTACCTTTCATAGCCGATTTTACCAACCATGAGGCCAATTTTTCTTTGACGGATTTATCAGGAATAGCATTTAACGCGTGAATTAATTTTACGTCCGCGATATGACGCTGTTGCAGATCGCTACTTTTGTAAGCAACATCATGAGCATGACACGCCTTATCGATAGCGTTTATTGGATACTCACCGGGTTTGGGCTGATTTTGATCATCGAGTCTGATATCTAATCGTGTTCCGGGGCCACAGTAGCTATATCCTGGGAGGTGCTTTTCTCCTGGATACTTTGCCCACGGGGCTCCGGGGAGTTTTGATAACCTGGCTGCAATATCACCTCCTCGCTTTTTTTTAAAACATCCCCGGGTTTAATAGAAATAAATCTAAATTTCTTTGTACCGCATTGTACACACTTACCAGTAAGGGCCGATCTGTTATTTCTTGTTGTAGCGGTTGTCATATCATTTGTGTCAGTACGTACTCTACACTTCACACAATATAGATCCATAATTTATGTATAGAGATATGAATATAATTGATTTTTCGGCGACTAAAACAAGAGAACCAGTTAAGCATGTTGCAGCGTTACCAAACTCGATCCGGATGATTATCATCGGACCATCTGGATCCGGCAAGACGCAATTGTTACTCAATTTAATAATGAGATGGATGAAGTGGGATAAGTTGTATTTGGTTGCTCCTAGCGTGGATGATCAACGATGCTACGAGGTGTTGAAAGATTTTAACGAGAATGCATCAGCGATCGCTAAAAAAAATGTCATCGAGTTTATTACAGATATCAATGATGCACCAGGTATCGATGATATTGATGGCGACGTTAACAATCTAGTCGTGTACGATGATGTTATGTTAGACAATCAAAAAAACCCAGCTAGGATATTTTCCAGAGGCAGGCATAAAAACACCGACGTGATATATGTCACTCAACGATACACTCAGATTCCAAAAGTAATCAGAGACAACTGTAATATTCTTGCTGTATTCAACGGCGTTGATACACACACCTACGAAATATTTGGCAGACATGGTGCGGCGGTGACATGGACTTCAATGTTTTTCGGAACTTTTTTAGTCATGCTCAGTCGACCCCACATGGATTTGTAACGATAAATTTACATGATCCTCGGACACGATATCGTATCGGACTCGACCAAATATTCGGTTAGTTGTAAATAATTTTCATTGTAAGATCATAGCAGCAGAGGGGGCGATGACATCGACGCGGTCGTCGATGTATTTACCGGACGCTGACGACGCTGGGGATCGGCGCGCAGAAGGTGTTAATTAAACCAAATGACGATTGGACGATCCCCCGACGACGACGTCGTTTTTTTTTTTACCAGGCGCTGACGACACCGGATCCGCTGAGTGCAGAAAGTAACAATTAAGCCAAATGACGATTGGACAAAATGTCGGATTCGCCCCCTCTGCTGCTCAATGAGTTCCCTCCCATTCAGGATTCAGGATATTTTACTTAAGTGCATTTGAGTTTTACAAATAGGAACTTTCTGACAGACCAGCCGCTCTGAATACACACACACTATTTGTTTTGTAAATATGCAAGGTGCGCCAAATCTAAAATTATTAAAATTATCCATCTGATATCATTCCTGTTCGCACTCTTTAACATAAATTATAAAACGAATAAAAAAGCACAATATTCCCTAAATACTGTATGTAGAAGCTACATTAAGCGACAAGTCCTAAGTGTATATATGTATGTATGCATACATGCATGTATGTATGTATGTATGTATGTATGTATGTATGTATGTACGTATGTATGTATGTGTGTGTAATCCTCCGAAGTTCATATATTCGGTATCGTCAGGCCTTCGTTCTTAACACCTATCTGAAGATAAGACATCCGTGCAGCTGCATACTTTATTAGAAGGTGTATCATTCGTTGCTGTCTGATGTTACGATTGTCACTAATCTAGAATATTAATCAAAGTATAGAGTACCATGCTTCGTGACAGTGAATATGACATGCATACATGTATATATTCATGTACTTTTCAACAGTGGGTTGTATGGTGTGTCGAATAGGCGACGTTTAGTAAAAGAGTTATCAAATTATTGTACAATTAATTATATACATATTAGTCGTAATTTAGTGAAATTTTTCTGCATGATGTCATAAACAGTTATTTATATTCTTTGTTGTATGACCTTTTAACACTGGGTAATTATTTTTTATATCATTTTACAATGTAGTTATTTACAAAGACATCGGGTGTTTTAGACAGGGGGATTCAACAAAATAGTTTAATGTGTTTGGCAGCCTATATAAATGGTTAATATTAGACTGAAGTCTTATATTCTATAAAATTTGCCTTGAACCCATTACAGGGATACCAAGAATGTGGTTATAGATTTAAACTCGGTATTCGTGAATTGTTAAAAAATAGAAAACTGAACAACTAATTGTGTTAGAATAAGATAGATAGTATATAAAGAATGATAGTATGTACAGAAAGATATGTGAGCAGAGAATATGATAAAATTCCAGACTGTTCATTTTTGGAGATCATCCTAATGAATGGGACTAAAAATGGTTTCATTATTATTATTATATCAAAATACATGCAGAACTGTGTTAATGTCTTCAGTCATAAAATCTTGATTATGACCAATACAGGCCTCCATACCTTTTTAGAAAAACAGCTCATGATTTATAACTAAATGGTTTATACGGAGTCCACTTCTTCCCACTAAATGGATTATTCGCAACTATCAGTGGCCTTTCATTTTCACTGCATACGGAGTCCATATTCCTGTACAGTGCATCAAAGTCTGTGGACAAAAATGTATGGAGTTTGTTTTATTTATAAGTTATACCTTCACACACACACACACACACACAGATAAATGTTGCTGGTTACTTAATCGAAATAACGGGACATCACCATTGCCATAATTTATAATCACTGCTTCACAATCAGAGTACTATCCCCCACCTGTACTGATTTTGATTGGGGGATGGGTACACATAGCCCTTAATGGTACGATGTAATCCCTTCTACTTTCACGCGCTTATATGTTATGACTCTCGTGGTCTGTGATCTCCGCTATACAATCAGCTTCTAATCACATGAAATATTTAGCTATGTCAGCATTCCTACTATCAGGAGGAGTTTGTAGAAGCTGAGGGAAGATACAGTCACTACCGGCCTTTGCAAACGCGGTGACCGATTTGGATCATATTGTGCACACACACACACACACACACACACACACACACACACGATTTACGCGCGAGGCCCGTTGTAAGCACGGCATTTGGAAATCAACTTTATAAAACAAGTTTTACACAATACTGAACTTAAAATGATCTTCTATTGCTTTAAAATTGCCTTCTCTCTATAGACATTTTTTTTTTTAAATTACTAACACGTGGGGCACCTGTGAGCGCAAGGTGTCCGTTTTGGACAAATCGGTATAATCGGCCTGTGGCTGGCCCTGGATACGATTAAAAATAAATCTTTAAGCCAAATATACACCGTGAATGACATCAGCAATTTTTTCAACATGTACCGAAATAGAGAGATGCTTCTTAGACGATTCTAATCAGCTGATGTCTGGCATCATTACTGCACGACCGGAAGCTTGCTTTTGGAGGACCTATATGATCAAAGTCTTCAGATGGAATTAAGGTTATTATGCGGAAAATAAACAGCCATGGTTTGATGTAGTGCAGCAGCAGAGAGACTGAGCCCACCAACTATTTCGTCAAACAGAACCTTCTATCGAAAACACTCTTGATAGAAGTGTTGTCTTCACAAAATAAACCCTTCTGGTCAGAAAACACTGATAAATAGTCTTTCTTCGCTGACCAGAAGGGTTTATTTTGTGAAAAATATCTACCTATATAACTACTTCTCGATACAAGGGTCTACTAGACGAAACATTCGGTGTTGTTTCAGTCTCTCTGCTGCTCAAAATTCTAGAATTTCTAGTTAAAAATTGTATCCAACCCAACTCGATACCGTGTCCGAGGATCATGTAAATTTATTGTTACAAATCCGTGTGGTTTTGCCTGAGCACGACTAAAGAAATTTCTGAATTTATTTATGTCCATGTCGCCGCTGCACCAAGTCTGATGTATATTTCGTAACGTGTGTGCGTCAACGCCGTTAAATACCGCGAGAACGTTACAGTTATCTCTGATCACTTTCGGGATTTGTGTATACCGCTGAGTTACATAAATCACATCGGTGTTTTTATGCCTGCCGCGTGAAAATATCCTGGCGGGGTTTGATTGTCGTCACCATAAATTAAAAATTTAAGTTAACAATAATGGCCAACATTGGAGAAGTACATTCTGCTAGACTTGCTCGAGAGCGACTAGAAGCAATAAAAAAATTTCTTCCTGTACGAGAACGTGTAAGACAAAAATTACAAGCACGGCAGCAAGCACAAGTTGAATTTGCAACAGGTGCAGAAGAATTATTTAAACCCGTTACAACAGCTACTGAGAAAGCTGCGGTGGTCACTGAAAGAGCTTTACTGGGAGATCCAGGGGATATAACAAAACCGGGTATTCTTCCAGTGTTAAAACAAACCGCTGAGCAAACTGAAAAGATTGCAAGGAGAACTAAACAAACAAAAAAGATTTTACGAGAGCTTCCAACTGATATAGCTGCGACAATACCGCCCAAAGAAGAAGAAGAGGAAGAAGAAGAAGCTCTTGAAGATGCGTCAGAAACAACACCAGAAACAGCTAAGGCTAAGGTTAAGGTTGATTTGGTGGATAAATTTATTAAGGATAAAATTATTGGTATAAAAGGATTGACCGAAGATCAGTTAGGTCCAATGGCTTATGTGCCTTTTACTAAGCGAGATAAATTTTTAAAACCCGAGCACGCGAAGAAAATGGGTCGTGATGAATGGTATAAAGGTGTATTTCGTTGGTATTATGATGCTCCTCAGGCTAGAAAAGACGATCCTAGATGGGTTGAATTTAATAAAGATATAAACAATTTTCCTAAGAGACCTGCTAAACAGCAAGAAGAAGAAGAGCATGATATTCTCGTGGATCTTGAGCTTATTGATCCTCCTAAAAGTTTAACACAACCGACTAGCACAAAAAAAACATCTGGTAAAGGTTTGGGGGGTGATTTTATTCCCTGCCCTGATAATATCATCAATGATGTATCACGGCTAGAAATTCTCTTAGGAGGAAGGCGTGCCGGAAATAACTCACCAGAAATAATTAATGAAGCGGCTGATATCTGTCAGCGATTATTTCAAGGCGGCATCATGGATACTCACATCTATCGAGAACTTATTGATGAACTCGTGGACAGCGACTGAAAGTCGTCGCGATTAGAGAAATAACTAATTAAATAAAATGATAGTACACAATTCTCATCGTAGACCAGTCATGGTCAGGGTGGTAAATTCACGAGTACCCGTATACAGGATGACTTATGGAAACGGATTAGGCGATGTTGTTCAGGGTTTATTTGCGAGAATGGCACCTAAAGCAATACCGATCGCAAAACAATTATCGATGAAAGCCATTGATGTTATTAAAGATAAAGCTACTGGTGCTGTTGGTAGCGCTGCCAGTAAAGTATTTCTGGCAATCAAGGACAGACTATCACGACTGATACGTAGAAAACCTCCGCCGGTAAAATTACCAGCCACCGCAGACATGCCAGCAAATGTTAGTAAAGTAGTAAATGAAGCCGCAAATCAAAAACTAGCGGCGCTGATAAATCCTGAACAAATAAATACAAGTTTGGTGGCGGGAAGTGGTCTTCGTTTTAGACGATAACTTCTATAATAAAATGTTTAAACGGGAATCCGACCCAGCATTCGACATAGACGAACCGGTTCTTAAAAATGAATCAGTGCGTGATTATCAGTTTTATTCCTACGACGCGCGATTTCCACTACAAACGCGAATTGAACTTCAGGTCCAGGATACAAGTAGATATTTCCTGCCCGCTGAAGCATTTATTGAAATAGAAGGTGAAATTATAAAAACGGATGATACAGAATACGGACCTAATGTTAAAATCGGTTTTGTCAATAACGGAATTATGGCTTTGTTTGATAGTGCTATCTACAGCATTGATGGAAAAAATATTGAAGCGATTCACAAGGATGTCGATATTGCTACAACAATAATTGGTCTAGCAAGATATTCTGATGATTATACAAGATCATCTGGTCCATCAATGATGTTTGCCAAGGATACTTCTAATTTTCCTAACAGTGATCAGTTTATTATTAGACGACCAAGAAATAATGCCGATAACGCTGACGCTGATGTGTGGCCGGTGGTTCATGGTGCTAATACAGAATTTAATTTAGGTTTCGCTGCACGTAGACAAATACTAAAAGGTAATCGTAGAAATTTTTCATGTGCGATTCCACTGTCGCATATCTTTGGATTTTGCAGAGATGTCAGAAAGGTAATTTTTGGAGCAAAACATACGGTCACGCTTGTTAGAAAAGCCACCAGTGATGATGCTATATGGCGACCTCTAGGTGACGCTGGTAAGGTAAACATAACAAAACTATCACTGTGGATGCCGGTAATGACTCCTGCAATTGCCGAAGAACAGCGACTGCTTTCTTTTATGGATCAAGGTGGTAAAACGCTGCTATCGTGGCTCACAACATCCACAGATAGCATACAAAGTGCCATTAATGGTTTATTCACATGGCATATAGCATCACAGCAGGGGGTTTCCGCGCCGCGACATATTTTCATTGCTCTTCAGGATGTTACACGAGTAGGCGATCAAACACGCTCGCATATGATATTTGATCAACTTGGTGTCACTGACGTTTCTCTGAGAATAAACGGGCATCAAGAACCATCCGAGAACATAATGCTAAATTTTGCTAACAACCATGTTGCACGTGCATACCAACGATTGACGAAATATCTAGCGCGCGATTTAAACATCGACACTGGTTTGCAAATATCACAGTTGGATTTTATATCTCATTATCCAATCTATTACTTCTCGCTGGAGCATCTTGATTTAACCAGACAATCTGTCGTTGATATACACTTTCGGGTTACCGTGAATAGCGGGGGAGCTAATTACAGAGCAATCGCGGTCATACTTTCCGATAAAGCAATGTTGCTTGAAGGTGCCGGCGGCCGAATGATACTCGTTGATGCACCAGTAGAAAATATGTAACAATTAGATCAATCTCGTATTAAATAAAATGTCATACAGTCATGTTAATGTCACTCTGACTCCTGGTCAGATCCAGAAATTAAAATCAAAGCAAGCATCAGCGTCAGGAACGTCAATAACACTTAAACATGGACAACTAAGTGGTGGTCAAAATAAGTTATCAGTTACTCAAACACAACTTAATCAAATTTCCAGGGCTAGCGCAGCAGGAAAAGGAATCAGACTTGATTTTAGTGCCGCTGCTGTCCATGATATGATTAAATCCGGTGCAATATTTCCACTTATTCCAATATTACTCGGTACACTTGCCGCAGCGGCGCCGGCGTTAGCAGCAAAAGCTGCAGGAGCCGCAGCACTTGGAGCAGCTGGATATGCGGGTTAAAAAATAGCAGAGAAAATAAGTGGGGAAAAATATAAGAAACGAGGAGGAAATATACTCCTGCCACTCATGGCAGTGAATCGTGTACTAACGGGTAAAATTAACCCAACAGGAAGAGATTTCTCAGCAGCTTTAGCTCCTATGATACGAAAAGCAATTTCCATGACTGGAGCACCGTCACCATTTCAACGACAATCAGGATCTAGATACAAAAAAGGGACGCGGTCTAAGACTTCCAGGAACTCCGCCATCATGGTACCCAAAAAGGTTTTAAGTGTTTCACTACCAGCGAGTAATTTTGATTTACTTGATGCCGCTAAACAATTGCGTATAAAATCCTTCAGAGGTGTCTTTATGCGAGATCAATTATCAGCACGACCGAATAATCCAGAAACCGGAATTATTAATCTTGATAACAGTGATGGTCCAGGAACTCACTGGGTTGCTTACGCGATCGATCCACGTGGAATTATCTATTTTGATTCGTACGGGCTAGCACCGCCAATTGAGTATCTTCGATATACAAAAAACATCCCCTTGACAGGGAAAGTTTGGTATTCAACGTTACCAACACAAACACTGACCGATCCTCCGATATGTGGCCGTGAAGTATTAAATGTTCTTGATGCGATCTCGAAATCAAAGATTTCTCCTCACAAAGTCGTGCATGAATACACGTTGAAATCACAGATGTGATTTCCAAATTTAAACAACCCCATAACTAATAATGGTTGATATTTACGGAAGATCAAGCAGAACAAAGGAAGAAAAAAAAGATATCGATTTATCAAAGTATGCGACCAAAGATGAAATTGATAATCTTTTAAATCTAACCGGAATAGATCCAGATGAGGTTGTAATTTTTCAAGATCGACATGGCAAGCTAAAAACCAGTAACATTAAGTGGAATGACATAATTCGCAGGGTTATTGGAGCTACCACGGACAACATCGTTGTATTCACTGACAGCGGCAGAATCAGAGATTCGCTGATATCAATCGCGGCGCTTCGAGATGATGCACGAAAATCCGCAGGGGAACGTGTAGCGAAAACCGGTGATACAATGACAGGTGAACTCAGCATGAACGGTAACAAAATAACCGTTTTAAGAGATCCAACATCCCCGAAGATGCCGCAAACAAACAATATGTAGACACCGTTGACAGTAAACTAACTACGTTGCGGGCAGAGCATGATGTTCACGTAAACTCGTTTACAAGACTTCGAAGAAACTTCGCAAAAACTGATGAGGCGGTGGATAAGTTCTTTGGGACTCCTCCAGTCATCGATATGAAACTTTCTGAAATCATACCAAATCTTACTAATAACGCCAACGATATCAACAAGATTAATACCCGGTTAGGTGTAGTCAGAACAGATAGAAGTCTTTCAGATCAAATCGCGTTGATACAAAATAGCATTGATACGATCAAACAAACAAAGCAAGATATCGTATCGGGAATTCCTGAGATCGTTAACAAAACCAGTCTGATTAAAGTCCCCACTGGAGTTACCCCCGGGCATATCACCAACATCGTATATACAGTATCATCGGGATTTGCAACATGGTCCAAACAAAATAATACTATCAAATATACAGCAACAGCCACTGGCGTGTATAGACTGTCTGTATTCAGTGCCGCTAAGTTTGAGATCTTCACAACATATCCCTGGAGACATTCCACTGATAAGTATTCCGGGGTTGTGACTATCATATTAAACAAGGGAACCGAAGAAACATTTATGTTGGAAGCCGCAGACAAGAAATTAACCGTAACATCTTACTGGTGGTGTTTGGAATTTGTAGCTGAAACGCCTCAATTGGTTACCGCGTAAAATAATAAAATGGCATCAACGACAACACTAATGACAGAGTCATTAAGTGCGAAGCAATATAGATATGATCAAGTACGCGAATGGCAGTCAGAGTTAAAAAAACACTATTGACAAATGCGCAACAAAGATAAAAAAATACAAACGGCGTGTAACTGTATTAGACACAATAGTGTATTCGGTATCCGCGGTAGTTGCATCTACTGGGGTGTTATTATCAGCGCTGACACCAGTGACAACTGCAATCGCGATTACAATTACAGTTTCAATATCAACGACAATTGCAGGAGATGCTAATATAATTGCGAAAAAAATATCCTCGTGTCCGCTAACAAAATTGCACGAGTATGAAAAGTTAAACAGCGCGGCCACAAGCACCTACTCGAAATTGTCCTCGTTGATATCATCCAGTCTTGACGATACAAAAATATCATATTTCGAATTCGCGCAGATGGCAGCCGCGTATAACGATTACAAAAAGAACTTTGATTTGAAACGACAGCAAATAAATAGTGACGGAATTACTACAGCAGATAGCCGCAAATACAAGCCCGGCGCGAACATCAATGATAACAATATCTTCAACGCAACCAGAATTTAATATTAATTTTCCAACTGCAATTCCAGTAAAAGAAATCGCATTGGCACAATTACGAGTATATCACAGTTGGCCCAACATCAGGTCGACATCATTTCGCGGACAGTTGCCACATAATTCATTTGTATTTTCGTATAAGAATAACCCCGACGGTACTCCAGACTGGGACGTCATTCATTTACCAACAGGGTCTTATCAGATAGAAGAAATCAACAAAGAAATACAGCTTCAAATAAAGCGTATCACGGGAAAAGAAGCAAAAATATCAATAATTGCTCACGCGCCGACTTTGTCAACGATCATCGAAGTAGCTTCACCGGGTTACGCCGTAGACACTTATAACAGTTCAATCAGAACAGTATTAGGATGGCCTGAAAATCCACCACCGACATCACCGATACCACCTGAGCCTAAAAAGTCTGATTATATCACTGACGCGCAGTCATATCACGAAATTACCCCGACATACAAAGACCGTCTGGATATTATGAAAAATTCAAAGTTGAATAGTGGTTTGAGCTCCCTCAGTGCGGATGAATTTTATTGGTTTTTTGGTTTTAAAGGAAAAGTCCCAGACCCTGCTTCTTGGGGTGCTGGTGTTGGTTATGAGAAACCCCAAGAATATGTTTTCAATCTTTACCTAAAAGATATTAATAAATATTTTAAAGAAATTAATCAGTTACATAAAACACAACTAAAACAACTACGGCGACTCTTCCAAGAACATCTTTTCGATATAACAAGTTCACGCAGCGAAATCATTTCACGAATCGAAATGTTAAATCAGCTTGCCGCAGACATGGAATATATTAACCAGCGAGTAATTAAAGTAATAATTGATCACACTGATACCGACACAGATCGTATTAAGAAAAGATTTCTAGCTGCATATTCATTGACGGAAGCCACGTTGCCGGATTATAAATTTCCAGGATACGTTTCCCCGGTCATCTTGAAAAAAATTGTTACTGATATCGTCGATGAATACTTCGATGACATGCTTGACCAGTACAAAAAAATGCTACCACCGCCAACTAACCTCAGACATGACAATTCCACAGCCAGTGATGGCAGACATATTTCTCCGGGAATCGTAAATATCACTGAAGTGGTCGCGGTCAATCTTGTGAGTGACGCAATTGATGGCAGTTACAACATAGACACAACAGTATCAAATCAAGCCCAGCAAGGGTTTATATTATACTCATTTACTCCTAGAGAACCACCTGGGTTTTTGATTGTACAAGAGCCAATCAATCCAGTATTTCTGCAGTGTTTAAGTCCAGTGCTGACAAGGATAAATTTTAAAGTCACTGACCAACAGGGTAGACTTTTGGACCTGAGAAATGTAACTATTAGTATTAATTTGCTGGTGAAATCGTGAAACGATTTTCAAGTCCTAAAGGATTTTTAGTCGTAGACTTCCAATCCTAGAGTGTAAAACACTCCAAGGATTTTCAAATCGTGAAACGATTTTCAATTAATAATATCATATTATAATAATGTCCAAAAAATCTTCGATTTTCAAGTCAAATACTTCCCAGAAATGCAAAACATTTCCGAAAAAATATGATGATGATGATGAAAATGTCTCTGACATTTGCACCGACAGTGACACCGACGGTGATTTTATTGTTAGTGACAGTGATGAAAATGTCTCTGACATTTCCACTAACAGTGATTTTATTGTTAGTGACAGTGATCTCTCTGACATTTCCACTGACAGTGACGACAGTGATGTCGGCAACAATAACAGTGCCATCACCATTAAAATAAATTATATTAAATGATAAAAAAATATAACATGTATCAGCACGTGAAATGTTTCATACACGACAAAACAAGTACTTGAAGAATATATCAAAAAAGTATTCAGCAGAACGTCGTTGATAGGTGAAGTTAAAATAGTTATTGATAAATACGGTAATGATGATTTTTTACTGACAGAATCACAGTTGAAACAACTACAAGAGAATCATATCACAATGATCATGTGTTTTCCAGACCAAATCATGAATTATGCTCACTCGTGTATTTCACGGGATCATCTTAATAAGATATTGCAGTGAAAACACTTTATTCTGGGGTATTTACTAGTAAATCGGACGGTAAAAAAAAAGTAATATTTTTTTTTACTTTCGATTTCACTTCCAAGTATTTGACTTCGTCAATGACGAAATCAAGGTGAGGTATTTACTTCCTCGTCAGTGACTTTGTCCTTGATTTCATCGCTGACTTTGTCAGAGGACATGCAATGCTTTAATTTTCTAACCCGATTATTTATTATCTTTTTAGTTTCATACTCGGCTGCCAGTGCCAGCCTGATCTTTTCAATTGCACGAGACAATGGAACAAATTCATTTATTTGTGCTTCTTCTACGCTGGCCAGCGATTTATACAAATTATTTTGAATCATCTTTATGAATCGATATTGAGCAGGAAGAATATAACGCCCTGCGCATTTAGATTCATATAACGATTCAAAATCAGACAGAATTGTTTCAGGATTTAGTGATAAATTAAATCCTTGTTTTTCTAATTTTTTAATAGCATCAATCACATTGATATTTTCGTGTTTCATATTTATATATATTTTTATATATTTAAAATAAAAAAACATCACATCTCCTTGAGCTTCTAGCTTATCATATGATAGGCTATCAGACTCAGGAGCGGAAACACGACCCCCTGTCAAATAACAGTCTAGAAAGCCCAGAGGGTGTGTTTGCGAACGACGAGACATTCCCCGTATTGAACCCCCCTAGCTTACCTGATGATATGCTAGCAAGGTTCATATAGGGACAACACACAACATGTAGTATTTACATCTGTAAAGCTTCTAAATTGCCACCGCATTTTAACAAGCTTACACGGTAGTATAACTTAATTCTAACTTATCCTAGGACTGTAAAGCTTCTAAATTGCCACCGCATTTTAGCAAGCTAACACAGTAGTATAACTTAATTCTAACTTATCCTAGGACTGTAAAGCTCCTAAATTGCCACCGCATTTTAGCAAGCTTACACAGTAGTATTGTAGTAACTAAGGACAGCACAGACAGATACGGGGTTATATTCTACGCCCAACAAAGTTGCACTCCCTCCCCCAAAATCAATCCCGTTGAGTGGTAAAAGACCACCCCTAACGGGGCGATAACGGGAAAAGTTGTGCAACTTCGTTGGGTTTCGAAACACCGTATATTATTCGGACGATATTGTATATAAACCGACTGATACCTGGAAGTTCAAAAGTAGCTGAGCGTGACTTGTTTAAAATGTTTCTTCTTAAATATGATCGTGTGGAAAATACGGATGTACCATAAACCCGAACAAGTGTAATAAAATAGTGATATTGTCTCTAAAAAAAGATAAATACGCGTTTGTCCCTGACAAAGTCAGGGATAAAATCATTCTTGACGCTGTCACCTTGACAAAATCAAGGGTGATAAAATGAAGGGAAGTTATTTACTTCCTTGTGCAGAAAACCGTCTGCTGTTACCTGTAAAATAATATACCTCTGTAGTGGTAACAGACAGTTAACAAATTCTGAATTGAATTTTAAACATTGAATTTAAGCTCTGATTTATGAAAATACTGACAAACGCGAGACTGTGACGCAGTGTGTATACAGTTGGATGTAAAAAAATTGCCGCACTGGATAAATTTACCTGTCAAGGAGTGTTGCGCAACACTTCCTGACAAGGGGAAATAATTGTATCATTGACTTTCACGCAGTCGCTGTAGAGTTATCTCCGTTTGGAAAATCCTCGGATAATAGTAAATTACCTTACAATAATGAACAATAATTTTCTGCTTATTATATGTTTTTGACAACGCGGATTTATATATTTTTTGCGACTTTTCGTACTGAAGCCACACAAATATCAAAATGCTTACTGGCTGCATTCATCGAATGAAATGTTTTTTGTTCTTTTGTATTTAAATTTATGGAAACAACTGCCCTAGACTCTCTCTTCCCCCCAGTATTACCAGCTCTACAATTTTCGCTCTGCGTCACAGCTCTCAGATTGGATAAATTATTATTAAGTTTCTGTCCATCAATGTGATCAATTACAAGACCATCTTTGATTATCCCAAAGAAACACTCGTACACGACCCTGTGATCATAATAATGTTTCTTTCGAGCCCCAAACATTAAATAACCAGAATTACTAACAACACCAACTGTTTTTTTCCACCTACAGTGTCTCACTATTCCCTCGCGAGAAGCTTCATAATTCTTAATGGTTGGATGTGGGACAAATTCTTGATTCATTTATATAATAATGTATTTGTCTAATTTATAATTTGTCTGAAAACTTAGTTATATAATCACTCTCGGATTTCAGCGCATCTCCATTATTTTGTTTATTGTAGTATCGCTTGAGTTCACGGTATCGCTTACCTCCGCACCCTGCACATAACTGTGTTTTACCCCTGACCCCAATGCCACATCGAAGACACGGTATGGGTCATGTGCTTTCTCGTTTGATGCTTTGTATGTGTTCACCGCAGAATTCCTTCCTGCAGGGCTTATTACAGACTGTTACAGATCCAACTTTTAACCACTTGCAGTTATTCATTTGTATATATATATATATAATATTTCTTATTTAAATATTTGTCTTAAATATAATATGGCGGTGTTTTCGAAATTATCCACAGTTGGCGCCGGGAGATTCGATCTTGACAGACTAACCCCGGATTCACGACGACGGAATCTAACTGATCTATTTAATATTATCAAGGATGCCAAAAAAGAATTCCGCGACGACGGCGCATCTCATGTATGGTCGTCATTTAAAATTATCCGCGAGATTGACGAAATCATCGATGACAGCATCGATGTTGACGAAGTCATCGATGCTACAATGACTGATGCTCGAGCAAAAACAATTATTGATTATCTCGCTGATGGATATCAAAGTGATGAACATCAACGCGGTAAAAAAATATTTTTTTCAGAATAAAATTTATTGTGCAAACAGATTCCGATACGTGGATTATCCGTGATAAACTCGACCCTGTTCTTGCTAACGGAAAGACCATTCTGTTAAGTAGAGATTCCAAACCAGGAATGCTGACCGGGATTGATAAACCATATTACTCTCGAGCGTATCCTGTGACCGCAGTCGTTTATGGAATCTATCCGGTAAAAAAAACAAAAATTGATAAACTCACCCCGATGAAAACGTCATCAATGTCGGCGTTAAATTGTGTAGCAGAGCGAGTAATGGAACATTTTAAAAATGCAAAACGAGGAAACGGTTTAACCGATCTGCGACGTGAAAAAATAACATCATGGGCTGAGCAAGTCAAGGATACTGGGGCATCAATAAATGATGTTGCTGTGCTATCAAGTAAATTAAAATTTTCAATAACAGTAAAAACACTAACCGGGGAAATATTATATAATTCGAAGCATTATAAAAAGTCAGGATCACGGATTGAAATTATTGATCATAACTCTCATGCCTGGACTGATGTGGTTACAATATTTCCACGAGATCGTGTTGTAAAATTTTACTCGGAAAACATATTTGATGTTATTTACACACTGAGTAAAACCGACCCTGTGTCAGTGTGGTTATTTAAGAGTTCCGAAGATGGCGAATATGATCAATTTGTAAAACCCAACGGGGAATTATACCGGACGGAGTAGTTGCAACAACAAATGAAAAAACTCGCAGAGAAATATGTGAAAGAAAACATTGAGCAGTTATTGGTTAATTGTTTTACAGTTCCAAGTGTTGCCGCTCACGCCGCAAGAGAAAGAAATTCGTGGAGACCAACCCGAAGTCAGTTTCTTTCGGATATACAATTAAGTTGTGTCGAGTATGGACATGGCGGGTTGTGGAATACCCGGTATGACTACCGGGATATGATTTCCGTGGATATGATTGCTTGCTACCCAGGAAGCTTTCTCGGGATGGGCGAGTGTCACGAATACTTTAAGCGATTTGGACATCCCACGAACTCGATGACACGAGTTGCTATAAACGGTCCTTTACCCGACTTTGACCTGACAGGATTTGCTCGTGTGACTTCGTTTGAATTCGCCGCGGGACTTCATCCGTGCTGTTATGTTTGGTTTGGCAGACACTTCAGTGAAAAGCGCTGGGTACCAATAGTGTTATTGCGATATATGCTTGACAGCCGAATACTGGTATCGTTGACTGTCAGTGAAGCAATCATATCATATCGACCGCAGACCTCAGTTTGGTTGCCAACACCGGAGCGTGTCAGTGTAGATGATGTTATTAGCGAGTATGCACGAGAGAGTCCAAATACCCCGATGGATGTCATTATTAAAGAAGCTCCTAAAGTTCTCAAGATCAAACATAGCAATAGTGAAAAAATAGCAAAAGATCTTGGACGAAGAATAATTGGTAAATTTACTCAAGGTGCTGCATATGATCACAAACTACATCACTCGCGACTGATTATCGATGATGCTGAATTGGATTTTATAATTGCTGACGCTGTTGCGAGAAATATATTTTGTAATCGGGAGGATGTGTTCTTGTCCGACGGGAAAAAGTTGGGCACAATTGTAAGTTATATCGACGGAGAATCGCCTCAATACACACATCTAAGATCTTCAATGCTGGCTTATGTTTCTATAAATTTGCTATCAGTGATAAATCGATTTCCTGACACCGCAGTTAGAGTTGCAACGGATTCATTTCATATCAATAAAAGATATTCAGAATTACTGGCTTTTACAAGGAAAGTCGAAGACTTTTGCGATGAATCATGGAGTACGTGGAGAATAAAAGCGGAGATGTTACACGAATATTGTGAATCCGCTGATGTTGCAATCAAGGATGATTATTGTAAATCAGAAATGTCAGAAATGTCGAACGCACCATCTGTGTATGATCCAATCACTAGACACAAAACTTTATTTAAACGGGCCGGGTGGGTCTGGTAAGACAACTCGAGCGATTGAATTATTTGGAAAATCGGATATGATTGTGCTAACACCTACACACAGGCTTACCAGGGAGATGAAACAACGAGGAGTCAATTCTTGTACTTATCACAGCTTTCTCAAATACAGCGGCGGTGTGTGGACGTCAGATCGAATGGGAACAAAATATATTCCCGAGAAAATAATTTGGGATGAGATATGTACGGTGCCGTTGGAAACATTAAAAACATTTCTTGATTGGCTGCTAACGAAAAATACTGCAGTGATAATGTGCGGCGATCACGGTCAACCACCTCCGTTTGTCGGCGCATCTCCACATGATTGGTTAAAAGATTTTGTTGATTATTACGAAGAAGTGTCTGATGATCATAGAGCACTTGATGCAACGTTGAAAGAATTTAAAACATTAATCAGATTACAACCGAATAAAATTCAATGTGAAATTATGCGCGAGATGATTCCTGAAACTTCAGTGAGCGACTTCTGGGGCGTGTGGAAACCAGACCATTGGATAGTGGCAAGTAGAAAGATAGTCAGAGACACACTTCAACAGCAGTTATTTCAATTACAACAAGAAAAGTTTCCAATGTTGCCAGTGCCGTTATGTTATAGACCAGCTGATACGCGGTTACAGAATATAGATATTGATATTCCTGGGAAAACAGAGAAACAGAATTTAGTATTGAATGATATTGTGTTAGTTGATATTAATGCTGTCAAAGATGCACTAAATATGAATAAATCCCCGTGGACGCTAGGATACGCAATGACAATTCATTCATCTCAAGGACTAACTATCAGTGATACAACTGTCTGGATTGTTGATGATCGAATCGAATGGTCGAACTTAGTCTACCTAGCGGTGTCCAGAGTCAGAAGAATAGCACAACTGCGAAGAATTGTCTTGGAAGATTCAATAGCTGATAAAATTAATAATGAAAACAACAGCATCACCGATGATGATGTAATAAGAAAAAAACTCGCCGGTTACAAACAGAGTGACAAAAAAAATAATCGCGACTTTGATCTTGATGTTGAATTTATTATTGAGTTAAAACAACAGCAGAATAATCACTGCGCGAGCTGTAATTGTATAATGCTATGGCAGTATTCGAATAAAAATTCAAGACAATTTACCGTAGACAGAAAAGATAACAATCGCGGTCATACACGTGATAATATCATGTTGACCTGTCTTGAGTGCAATCGACGTCGGGGTGCTAGTTAAGTGATCGCGGTGGTAATTGTGTGTCCTCAGGAATCACCTGTAATTGCTCACGTGTGAATCCACGTTGAGGAGCAGTTGAATCCAACCTATAGATTGCTGGTCTACCAGTGGATCTTGTTATGTTAGATATCTTGTGTGTGGTAACATTCCAAATGGGATCAGTCGCTCTTCGTTTACCACCTTCAAGTTCACCTGGTTCATACAAATATCTAACTGTAACATTACCCAGTATTGGCTGCGCTGAAGAATCACGTCGTACGGGTATATGTTTTTTTTGTGATTGCGATGTTAGGTTTCATGTTGGTTGTTCGTGTAATCTCATTATTTAATGCAGCTATCACGCTTGGTAATCTTGCAACCCATTCGCGCGATCTCGTATCTTCAATAAATTCCTTCGCGTATTGATATCCAAATAACCGCTCAGCAAGTGTTCGATTGAATCGCTCAACAATTGCCTGATCGCGATGAATTTCAGTATGCCCTCGTCTGATGGTGACGTTATGTTGTTTCATCAGTGATGATACTACACCCTGAAATTCTTTGCCAGGATCAACTTGTAATAAATTTGGCCATCGCAGACCACGTTGATAAATTCGTTTAAACGCAGAAGCAACCTCAGATGCTGTTTTAGTCGTTAACGGTTCAGCATCTTTATATCTACTTGCAACATCAACTACAGTTAACGCGTACTTGTATGTACGTCTTCGGATAGTATCATGTGGCAGAAATAATATATCAGCCTGACGAACCTCATTTGGCACACTAACATCAAAATGTGCAAAGTGGATTTTTTTAGGGCGCGGTAGATAAATTTGCCATATTGCCTGCTTGGATAACCAATTTTTAGCAGTAACTTTTGTAACTTTTGCTGCTTCAGCGAGTTTACTAATTGCTGCGCTACCTCTCCAATATCCTCTTGGGGAATAATAAATCGACTCCATTATATACCAGTACCTAGCGCTAATTTACCTTTCATTGCGGATTTTATCAACCAGGATACTAACTTTTCTTTGAAAGATTTATCAGTGATGGCATTTAACGCATGAATTAATTTCACGTCCGCGAGATGGCGCTGTTGCAAATCCTTACTTCGGTAAGCTACATCATGCGCATGACTCGCCTTATCAATAGCGTTTATCGGATACTCACCTGGATTGGGCTGATCCTGAGCATCAAGTCTGATATCAAGTCGGGTTCCAGGACCACAGTAATTATATCCTGGAAGATGTTTTTCTCCTGGGTATTTAGCCCACGGTGTTCCTGGTAACTTGGCTAACTTGGCTGCGATATCACCTCCTTTTTAAAAAAAATAAATTTAAACTTTTTTGTGCCACATCGTTCACACTTGCCTGTAAGCGCTTGTCGATTATTTTTTGTTGCAATTGTTGTCATATCCGCAGTTGGGGTACGTGCTCGGCATTTCACACAATATAAATCCATATTATTTTTATGATATATCTAATGGAGATTACTGACTTTTCTGCTAAAAAGCGAAGAGAGCCAATTAAACGTAACTCAGTGCTACCAATTCAATTCGAATGATAATTATAGGCCCATCTGGGTCGGGTAAGACGCAGTTGCTACTTAATTTAATAATGAAGTGGATGAAGTGGGATAAATTATATTTGATAGCCCCATCTGTGGACGATCAGCGATGCTACAGTGTGTTAAAAGATTTTAACGAAAGTGCAAAATCAATAAGTGAAGAAGATGTTGTTGATTTTATAACTGATATTGATGAAGCACCGAGTATCGATGATATTGATGGGAGTATTGATAATTTAGTTGTGTACGACGATATCATGTTGGACAAACAATCAAACCCCGCCAGGATATTTTCACGCGGCAGGCATAAAAACACCGATGTGATTTATGTAACTCAGCGGTATACACAAATCCCGAAAGTGATCAGAGATAACTGTAACGTTCTCGCGGTATTTAACGGCGTTGACGCACACACGTTACGAAATATACATCAGACTTGGTGCAGCGGCGACATGGACATAAATAAATTCAGAAATGTCTTTAGTCGTGCTCAGGCAAAACCACACGGATTTGTAACGATAAATTTACATAATCCTCGGACACGGTATCGAGTTGGGTTGGATACAATTTTTAACTAGAAATTCTAGAATTTTGAGCAGCAGAGAGACTGAAACAACACCGAATGTTTCGTCTAGTAGACCCTTGTATCGAGAAGTAGTTATATAGGTAGATATTTTTCACAAAATAAACCCTTCTGGTCAGCGAAGAAAGACTATTTATCAGTGTTTTCTGACCAGAAGGGTTTATTTTGTGAAGACAATACTTCTATCAAGAGTGTTTTCGATAGAAGGTTCTGTTTGACGAAATAGTTGGTGGGCTCAGTCTCTCTGCTGCTAGTGCTGTTTAGAATTTTTTTAAATGTACTATAAGACTGAAATTGGAACACAAATCTTCAACAATATATATATATATATATATATATATATATATATATATATATATATATATATATATATAGCTTGCAGCTTGTGTCTTTCTAGGATTGTAATCGATGTCCATTATAATTTTAGCACGACAAAGTGATTTGATTTTGCCATAAATATAACTTTTTATTCCTAATCCTTTTTTTTCAGGATTCTTATTCGAATTAATAATGGCGGACAATCCGGGATTCGACGAAAGCGATAACAATTCCAGTTCTTCACGAAAATACCACGTGAAGCGTGAAGAACAAACAGCAACATCGAAGTTTTTCACTTTTTGTTCCCATTTGTTTGTTTTGTTTGTGTTTGTTGTGGGTCTTGTGGGCGGAATTCTGATTGGAATTTATGCCTATCATGGCACCACATGCACCACTTCGTGTCAAATTCAGTCTACGCATGGCAGTGGTGCTAAAACTGGTAGTGATAATCTGACACCAACCACAGCTCCTCAAAATAATATTGGGCAGTGTCCCAACAGAAGTCCAAAAGATGATACTCCCTACGAATCCACTGTCTTTGCTCCTTTGACAGTCAACGAAATGAAAGAGGTATCAGATATTCTATGGCAGGGACGTTACATTACTACAGTGGACCGTACACCAAGGTCCTTAAAGGAAAGCTTCATTCTGTACATGTATCTGCTTCCTCCAAGAAAGGAAGACGCAATTAAATATCTTTACCATAACGGAATGAAACCTGGACGCTATGCCAGGGTACACATTCAGAGGGGTGCAGAACAAGTACCTGATATCATGGAATACAAAGTAGGACCTTTAGGGTCTTCTTCCAATGCCACTGTGATCGCTTTGACTAATCCTGGTGATATCCACTTTAACAGCAGGCCTTATGATGGCGTAGAGGTGGAGGCACTGAAACATCTCCTTGACGGTGATATGAAGACTTTAGAATCCTTGATGAGGGAGAGTTTTGACGGCGCCATTTTCCCAGATGATTTGTTAATCTTCTTTTTCAATGGTCCTCCTGGCCTGAAGGAAGGAGAGAGGGAAACACGGTAATAGCACACACACACACACACACACACACACACACATATATATATATATATATATATATATATATATATATATATATATATAATTGATTATGGTACGTCTACCATATTCTAATCGAGGAGCCTGTGGTGCAGGTAGCTTTTGTGAATGACTATATGTACCTAATTACATTCCTGTAGGGTTTTGCTATGTGCTATTAGCTTCAAATAGTTTCCCTTTCTGTCAGGGTCTTACCTTCCCACGGTATGCATTTTTATAACATTTGTATAGTAATGCATTGTAAAATAGGAAGAACTATATGAATTCTTTATTTATTTGTAACCACTGTGTATCAATTGTTCTCCCAATGATGTTATTCAACATCTCATTATGAAATATGGTGGCACATAACATTGTCATATTTTCCATTGGTTTATATTTTTTAAGAATAAGAATTTCCCTGGTTTTCCCACTGGTTATACTGACTATTTAAAGAGACCTTGTACATCATTAAGCATTGTTAAAATAACTTTTAATTTCCTCTGTTTGGGTGCATGATATCAATGCAATTTGGGTTAGAGACTATACAGCTTGGCCTTATCTCAGACGCGCACCTATCACATAACTGCTAGATCCGCTTGGTCATTTCATTTCATAGACTTCAGAGATAAAACGTAAAAACTGTTACTACTTTTTATATATTTTGTAATTCATTAACTGCACATACAGAAATAAGCTGTTATTGTCTGGTCTGGCAAAATTGTTTTCCCTATTTTTAGTAACTCTTAATGATAATGTACTTTAGACTATTCTAGGTTGATTTTTCGAGCACACTGAATCAGCCATTTTCATTAGCTGTGCGCTTCGATCATGTACAGTTTCTACATGGACAATATCCAAAGAAATTTAATTACAATACATGAAAGTAACATAGAGGTATGCCAACATTCTCTCTACTGTGCACGTTGCAAACAACATGACCATACACCTGTAATTCTCTCATAGGTACAGACTATCTGTAGAGCGCCCCTATATAATAAAGTACCTACCATGTGCATGAAATCCATGACCAAAAAGGGAGATAATAATAGGGAAAGATGAGGTTTAATTTCATTCATGAGAATAAATTCTCATTGGTGTGGTTAAAGTACATGATTTATTATTTTTCGTTTCGTGTGCACTTTGGGTTGGTCAGTCCTGAGGTTTGGACTCTATCTGTATCATTTCATGTGACTGGACAGAATGTCAGTATGAACTGTACTGGTTTATATCATTTCATGGGACTGGACAGAATGTCAGTATGAACTGTACTGGTTTGTATCATTTCATGGGACTGGACATAATGTCAGTATGAACTGTATTGGTTTGTATCATTTCATGGGACTGGACAGAATGTCAGTATGAACTATACTGGTTTGTATCATTTCATGGGATTGGACAGAATGTCAGTATGAACTGTACTGGGTTGTATCATTTCATGGGACTGGATAGAATGTCAGTATGAACTATACTGGTTTATATCATTTCATGGGACTGGACAGAATGTCAGTATGAACTGTACTGGTTTCTATCATTTCATGGGACTGGACAGAATGTCAGCATGAACTATACTGGTTTGTATCATTTCATGGGACTGGGCAGAATGTCAACATGAACTATACTGGTTTGTATCATTTCATGGCACTGGACAGAATGTCAGCATGAACTATACTGGTTTGTATCATTTCATGGGACTGGACAGAATGTCAGCATGAACTATACTGGTTTGTATCATTTCATGGGACTGGACAGAATGTCAGCATGAACTATACTGGTTTATATCATTTCATGGAACTGGACAGAATGTCAGGATGAACTGTACTGGTTTATATCATTTCATGGGACTGGACAGAATGTCAGGATGAACTATACTGGTTTGTATCATTTCATGGGACTGAACAGAATGTCAGTATGAACTGTACTGGTTTATATCATTTCATGGGACTGGACAGAATGTCAGTATGAACTGTACTGGTTTCTATCATTTCATGGGAATGGACAAAATGTCAGTATGAACTATACTGGTTTCTATCATTTTATGGGACTGGACAGAATGTCAGTACGAACTGTACTGGTTTGTATCATTTCATAGGACTGGACAGGATGTCAGTATGAACTATACTGGTTTATATCATTTTATGGGACTGGACATAATGTCAGTATGAACTGTACTGGTTTGTATCATTTCATGAGACTGGACAGAATGTCAGTAAAAACTGTACTGGTTTGTATCATTTCATAGGACTGGACAGAATGTCAGTATGAACTATACTGGTTTATATCATTTTATGGGACTGGACAGAATGTCAGTATGAACTGTAGTGGTTTGTATCATTTCATGGGACTGGACATAATGTCAGTATGAACTATACTGGTTGGTAGGTTAAGTTTTGAGTTTATTGCGGCAAATCAACCCCCAAACTCATACCAGTATGTTGGTGTCCAGGTGTGATATTACATATTCATAAAATTAATTATTGCCGGCAGATTTTTTCCGTAATACATATTAGCAATTGTTGGGCACTACCGGCATTTCTTGCGTGTTACGTTAACTTCAAAGGGCCATTATGAGATCTGCACAGCTTTGATAGATTCTTGTCGCGAGAAATACAAGAGACAGGCCAACAAACTAGATGGCTGAACCACGAAACGCACTTAACAAAAGACAGTTACTATTGTTAAAAGTGAGGAGGGTTTAGTGGTACGAGTACTGCGGAGTTTCCAAAGAAGTCTAAATACGGTATATTAATAACATTACTTTTAAATTGCCTCAAGTTGTAACAGACCGGCTATATGTGTCTCAATCATTCCAATAAATGCGAACATAATTCCAAAGTCACTCTAAACCTCAGCAGCCATGGTAGCTCAGTTGGTAAAGCGTTGGACTTATAATCCAAATGTAGGGGATTCGATACCCACCCAGGCCAGTACGGGTCGTCACCTCTGTGTTTTCTTGGAAAGACACCTATGTACAACTTATCTCAGCATGGTATAGCCTATACTATGCAAAAAGTTTAAAAAGAAAGATTAAAATTCAATACACAATAAACGGAGTTTTCCACTTGATGAATTTCTACATCAAAATGTCCTTCTCTTTACGTAAAAAATATAAACAATAATCGAAAACAAGTCAAAATAAATACCTTTCAAAGGTGTATTGATTCCATCGCCATAGTTAATAATGTGTATTTGCCACACCGAGACAAATCTCCAAAGTGTCAAGTGGGATGTTTGTCGTTAACTTCACGAAAAGTCAAATAGATCGACTCAACATAAGATTTGCAATTTTGAAAATTAAATTCTTCTGTGAGGCCTCCAGCTGAAATTATATACTGCATTACAGATATGTACAACACAGGCACCTATTTTTGAAGCTTCTTATATATTATAAATATCTAATCTGTTTTCCAGATTTGTTGTTGGTTTCAAAGGGTTCCAAACGATACAAGATGCAGATATTATCAATCTCCTTCCTCTGAGCGGCACAGTCCATAATCCGGGCACTAATACATCAGAATGGTACACTCACTCATATTATTACTTGAACCAGGGTCCATACCGTACTGCGTCTGACCTCGTGTCCGTGTACAACGGCAGCGCCATCCGAAAAGTCAGACTTCCAGTGGGATATCGCACTACGTTACGGAATAGGCCATTCTCTGAAAGAGATCATTCTTTGCCGCTTAGAGAATACGCTGACCTCCCAGGGGCCAGGACCTACATGCCGCAGGGGCCAAGATTCAGCATTAGCGGTACCCAAGTCAAATGGATGGATTGGAGTTTCCATATCAGTGGGGGTCAGCTTAAGGGTCCTGCTCTCTTTGACATTAGGTTTAAGGGCAACCGAATTGCATATGAGCTTGCAGTGAACGATATTGCTTTAGCATATGCGATGGATGCATCAGCTCAGAATGGAATTATCTATATGGACGCTACATATGGTATAATGGGAAGTGATACTAAAATTTTACGTGACATTGACTGTCCTAGTTATGCAGCTGTACTCAATACTTCATATTGGCATTCATTTTCCCAAAAAGCATTCGACATGAAATCAATATGTGTATTTGAAGAGGATGGGCAGGAAGCTCTATGGCGCCATTTTAGTACAAAATTTGCTGGCGGAATGAGAAACAGACATCTCGTTGTGCGCGTGCCCGTTGTTATTGGCAACTATGATTACACATTTGATTTTAAGTTTTACATAGACGGAAAATTATACACTAATGCAAAAGCATCTGGGTACATTCAGGCAAGTTTTTGGGATGAGCATAACCCCCATGTAAATGGAGACAAAACAAGAGATGCATTTGGTTACCGTGTCTCTGATTATCAGACAGGACCCATTCATGATCATATGTTTGGGTTTAAAGTAGACATGGATGTCATTGACTCCAATAATTCCTTTGAAGTGGTTCATTGGAAGGCAGGTGACATATTGAACGCATTAAGGACCCAGTCAAATATCACGCAGGTCCCTCCATATTTTATCTACAATCAAACCAGGTATGTGGAATACGAGACTATGATGAGAGAGGCTGGATTTCGGCTGAACTATGATAACCAGAAGCTTTTCGTCGTGGTCAATGAAAACATGAGGAACAAGTGGGGAGTCAAAAGGGGTTACCAAATAGTCCCACTCTCTACGGGTAAAAATCCTTTCTTGTTTCATAAAGAATGATCAGCCCACTTTCAAAATTGTGTTCAATGGTCAGATAAGAAACATGATATATATATATGGCCTCTTGACAGAATTATATAAAGTGCATATTGAGTTTATATATATATATATATATATATATATATATATATATATATATATATATATATATATATATGTGTGTGTGTGTGTGTGTGTGTGTGTGTAATATGAGCTCCGATTATTCTATGGAGACAAGAAACCTAGAGTATGGTATCGCAGATAAACAAAGTATGTACCCAGTGTTAAAGAGAAATATGTAAAAAGCATAGTCGGTATCGGTGGGGAGAGACAAATAATGTTTAAAAGAATCTGATTATGTATAACAAAATTGTATATTGGGTCTACCTCCAAAGTAAACAGTTTATTTCCCATTGCATACATGTAGATGACATGCCAGTTACTAGGGTAATATGAACTTTTATCAAAAGTTATTTCCCTTTTTGTGGTATTCATCAACCATTGCCATTATATGAATACGTGTTTAATACCAGTGATATATCTCTTGAGGACAGTGGTATTGATTCAGATTTAACATTGCATCATCTGATTTGGCATTGACTCAAAAACAATTTACACTGCATCATCTGAATTGGCATTGACTCAAAAACAACTTACATTGCATCATCTGATTTGGCATTGACTCAAAAACAACTTACATTGCATCATCTGATTTGGCATTGACTCAAAAACAACTTACGCCGCATCATCTCATTTGGCATTGACTCAAAAACAATCTAGATTACATCATTATATTGACAGTTATGATTCCATAAGTGCACATGAAAATTGTTTGAAAATTCAAGTAAAGAATTTGTTTGATCCGAGAAGAAATTTAATGGGGTTCTTGTCTCTAGATCATTTTGAATAAAGAGGTAAAACGGAAATAAACCGAGCTCGACTTTGTATGCGATTATCAAATGGTTGATATCAGAAGGATGCTGGTCTAGAATACCCTCGCACTCACTTTAAATACATTTCCAAATATTGTACTTGTACTATTTGTGAATTTAGATTAGTTTGATCATGTGATGATTCAGCCAGAGAGAGAGAGAGAATGAGAGAGATGTTGCTCTCTCTCTCTCTGTCTCTCTCTCACACACACACAAACGCACACACACCCTAAAATACAAAACAACACAAAACACATACACACAAAAACACCCCCACCCCCCAGCAACAAACACATATCATCGGTTGTAATTTCTTATTGGAAATCTATCATCAGGACTATAATTACATATCGCTGTCGATTGGAATTATTTTACTCATTCCAGCTTTTCAAATACTTTTTTACAGAAGTCAAAAATGGTGTCTGAACGGTGTAAATTGTAACAACCGAATTAAAGTGAGAAGAAATAACAAGGCTGAATGATAGAGGTTTTTGTCACAGGCTATACAATTCTCGCCGGCCAAGAAACGACCCATGATGCATCATAATCAACGTTATGTGTGTCAGTCTTTATCATTGAAAATATTGACTTTATCGAAATATCGTTAGCGAAAGCTATCGAGATTAAATGAACACACACACACACATATTTATTCAGAATTAATCATATTCTAGTCACAAATTCTAAGAGGCAATTAGCTAATGATCAACTCATTAAGAGGTGTATTCGGGATGCTGATGTGATAGCATTAATTGTTTCTTCTCTTTATATACATAAATACACGCACTGTACGATCGTATTTCACTGTTTCATGTACAACTTTAACCTCTACGATGCCTCAGAGTTCCTTTTCATTGCACATTTCCTATGATAATGAAGCATCATCTATCCAACATTGCAACAAGAAAGGAAAAAAGACGATTGACGCGAACTTTTGCTGGTATGGAAAGTTATTATTAGAAACAGACGTCATCATAACTTTCCGGACGACAAAACTATAATTTGTACTGTTTTTGTACTCGACATAATTGGTACATGTCGTGTCAAAGCACGTTGAATTGTAGTATGGTACTCTGGATTTTCTTTTCTGATATGACTGGTACATAACTTTCATGCGCTTGTCTACTCTTTACAATTAACACTTATCTCTCTTTTTCAGCCGCCCAGTCTCTTCCGGAAGTCCATCCAGCCATGAAAGCCTTATCCTTTACCAAGTATCACGTGACCGTTACTAAGCGGAAAGAGGAAGAACAGTACCTTAGCTCTATCTATGACCTCAACCGGATGGATAATCCGAAAGGTTACCTTGACCTTATGCTGGATAACGAGTCCATTGTCAACGAGGATGTCGTCAACTGGGTTACAGTCGGTTTCCTCCACGTTCCGACGTCAGAGGACCTTCCCATGACCGTGCGTGTGCAGAGCGGCTTCATTCTGAAGCCTTTCAACTTTTTCGACACGACTGCCACGTTTGACATGCCACAGTACTCAGAAACGCAAGGAAACAACAACGTGGAACACGAGCCTACATTTGACGCATGCGTTGAGTCAAATACAGAATATTGACGCATTTTGTTTATAACTTTACATACGATAAAAATCGGAAACAGCCGATCGCAATTGACATTTTATAAAGTTAGGAAAGGGAATACAATGTTTGAGGATTTTAAGAGATTTAAGATTTTTAATTCAATTTGCCAAGTAAAGATAAACATTTTTAAAATGTGTTATTGTGCGTTAATTATGAGATTCCTTGCATTCATGATTTCACGATTACGGGGAAGGTTTTGGAGAGGAAGTTAATACATTAAGTGTAAATAGACGCATTTGAATCTGACGCTTGATTTCTTTAGGTAATCACTGAACAAGAACATTCTTCAAATTTCATGCACTGATTTATATTCATAACACCCTTTCCGTCATTCACTCTGTATTTAGCTGCAACGCAAGAAATATTTTATGTTTTACAAGTTAATTGTACGTGTCAGTATAGTCATGGGAGATAACTGGAACCTTATAACATCTTACACATTATGACTGTTTTTGAGCTAACTGTATATTCTTTGAAAAATTCTTAAAAAACGCCATTTCTTAGAAAATCTCAATCAGAGTTTAGATATTTTCCTATCTAGGGTAGTACACAATCACACCCAAAGTACATTCAGGTCTGCATTTCATCACGGTTTAAAAGAACAAACTTGTCATAACGTTAAAAAATCATTTATTTCTTCACCTCTCACAGTCTGAGTCTTAAGTGTTTAAATTTCAACACCCCTAGTTACTGATGAACCACGCCCACATGAAAATCTGCTTTGAAGACATCCAAAGTTTCTCCCAAATTCATGCCTCTCCCATTTCATTATGAAATTGAAATAACATTCACGAAATAATAATAATAATAATAATAATAATAATTACCAAGCGCTACTCAACCTCATTTGGTTCTGTTTCCTCTTTAGGGTCCTCGTCCATGTTCTCGTCTCGTTAGCGCTGTATAACCTCAGCGAGCAGAATTTTCTTAAGGTTCATTGCGCTATAGGAGTTCACCTTCCTCACACGACGAATATGAGCATGACAAATTTGCCGTAAATTCGCTTGAATATAACTAAATTCAGCCCTCACGACATACACTAAACTGGAGGGACTTCCCGACAGTACATCACTTCTGGAAATTCTATTATCACCGGAAGTATACAAATATTTCCGGAGCGTTTTCCGTAAAACATCGCTAAATGCACAGATTGTCTTTATGTTTTTGTCTTTGAGTTAAAATATGCATTTTAATGCACATTACTGAGTTATTTAGCCAAAAAATGGTCATTTTGATATATAATTTGTATTACACTCTAGAGGACCTTCATTAAAAGATTAGTGCATAAATGTCTGACAGACTTGTGTTGCAAACTGAATATAGCTGTCATATAGATATATTGCAAACTGCAGTTAATTGTCTTACAGACTTGGGGCCACGACTGGCCGAGTGGTCTAAAGCGCTTTCCGTTACGGATCACTGCCATATCACTTCTGCGTGTATTCGAGTCTCGGATTCGGCCAATGTGGGTATGTGAGAAAGCTTGCCAGTAGCTTTTCTTGGGTCGGTGTTCTTGCCGTGTTTTCCCAGGTTCTTCCTCCACCATTAAAACTTGGCTCCTATGTATAGCCTATCGTATGCTAAAAAATGGCGTTAAACCCCACAACAACAAAAAAAACAGAACAACAACAACTTACAGACTTGTATCGGATTCGGCAAATGTGCGTATGTGAGAAAGCTTGTTCTTCCTCCACCATTGTTAATGGCTGCCACGTATGGCCTATCGTGTGCTGAAAAATGGCATTAAACCCCACAAACTGAATATCGATGTTATGCAGACCTGCAATATAAATTGAATTTAAATAACCTAGTAGGCTTATATCGCAAACTGAATATAGATGTCACATAAATATATTGCGAACTTCATATAAATGTCTTACGTACTTGCATTGTAAACTGAATAGGCATATCTAGCAGGCTTATATCGCAAACTGAATATAGATGTCTAGCAGACATGTTGCAAACTATATGTAGATGTCTTGCAGACTTGAATTGCAAACTGGATAGAGAAGTCTTGCAGACTATATTGCAAACTGAATATCAATGTCCAAGAGATTTGTAGTGCAAACCGAATATAGATGTCTAATAGACTATATCGCAAACTGAATATAGATGTCTAGCAGACATGTTGCAAACTATATATAGATGTCTTACATACTTTAATTGCAAACTGAATATAAATGTCTAAGAGATTTATATTGCAAACTGTATATAAATATTATACAGACTATTGCGAACTGATTATATATATATATATATATATATATATATATATATATATATATATATATATATATATATATATATATGTGTGTGTGTGTGTGTGTGTGTGTGTGTGTGTGTGTGTGTTACATATTTATAATCCATACTTAACATACACATCCAACTGATTATTTTTAGCTACGTGACAGTTGTAGAAACCTACTTAGTGACTGGGGTGCCGGTCTCACAGACAAACCTGGGCGGGTTCAAATTATGTCATCAGATTAGCGAAGGTCAGCTATGGTGGCGTTTTTCTGGGCAAGGGAATGTACTCCGAACGCATTAGGATTAAATAACCTGCTTTGTGCCATAAAAACATAAAAGAGAGAAGCAAAGCACTTATACACTAATGTATATATAATATATTAAATTATTATGTGACCATGTAATTATTAGATGATGTAAAAGATGTTCTATATGCAAAAAGACGAGAAAATGTAAGAAAATATTATAGCCCAGATTAAGAAAATGCACATCAGAAATATATTGATTTTTCACAAACTGTCTATCTACAGATAATTCCAGCATATTTGAGATCGATCTGGTGTGCCCGTAATAATAATAATAATAATAAAAATAACAATAATAAGCATACTCCAAACTATCCTTGTCATTATCAACAAGTCTTATTGATTGACAAATATCAGATCTTGTGTTCACGGAAATGATTAAAAACATACAAGGAAGTAATGACTTTGATAGAATTCACGTCTGATTTAGAAAAGCAGGATTTAAATAAAAATGTCAACTCCGAATGAGCCACTTCAGCAAATTGTCGTTAATACAACTCTGTCAAAAACAACGCGATATCAGTGAGCTCAACTAATCCAGAATTAAGTGTTAATTTTCCAACTGCAATTGCAAATTGCAGCGAAAGAAATAGCCTAAGCACAGTTACGAGTATATTGCAGCTGGCCAAATATCAGATCAAAATCTTGTGGTGGATTACCAGCAAATAATTCACATACATTTGCAAATAAAAATATAGATGATGGAACTCCCGATTGGCAAGTTGTCACAATTCCAGCACGTAGTTATCAAATCGAACAAACCAATTATGAATTCCAGTGCAGAATCAAATCTAGAAAGAATAAAAAATAGCTATAACAGTTCACGAACCAAGTTTATCAGCTGAGATAGAAATATATTCGCAAGATTATGTTGTAGATATTACCGATCTTCGATCTGAAGTGTGTTAGGGTGGCCTGAAATAGCACCAGAGTATAAAAGACCGACAGAACCTCAACGAGATGATTTCTCTATTAACGAAAAACAAATTATAAATGAACTACAATATCAAAATGAAGAATCTCCATTGCACACTAGACGTCAATATCTATATCCTAGTTCATTAGTCATGCGTGATGAAAATTATGTGTATGTTATTCATGAATATTCAAATCATTATCTAGTGAAATTAAAGATGAACATGCAATTATATCAGCAGCAGCAGCACTACAACAAAATTCATATTGTTGAATATCCTCATAACAATCTTAAAAAGACAATTGTCAAAACAATACAGCATTTAAATCAAATTACATCAGACCTCGAGTATATTAATCAAACAGCTGTTGATATAAAAAGTATTTCAAGAATTACCTAAGAAAATACTTAGTTTTAAAGAAATATTTCTCAATCATTATAAAATATATGAAGCAGATCTAGCAATATTTATAACAGCAACATTTTAACTTATCGACTAAGAAAATACGGGTAAATGATAGTGTCCATGAATATTTTCCACAGATCGTTGATGCATGGAGAAAAATAATCCCATCATCAAATATTTTTGAACATGATCCGTACGTATTTCACCAGGAATTGTAAATATAACATCAACAATCGCAGTTAATCTTGTATGTGATGGAATTGATGTCAAATATCAGATAGATCTTGAAGAACCAAATCAAGATCGACAAGGATATATTTTGTATGCATTTACATCGCATTTACCTCCTGGATATTTGATTGTACAAGAGCTTATCAAACCCATCGATTTGAGATGTCATATCCGTTTTTATCAAGAATACATTTCAAACTTACTGACCAAACCGTGCGGTTAATTGACTTAAGAAATGAAAAGTTAAATACAAATCTCTACGTAAAATCTTAACGATTACATGGGCACATTCAAATTATCAAAAACAAATTGTACAAGTGAAGTCAAATTATTTCTTTTTATTTCTCAGGTAGAATAAAGTCAGAGGATAATTGACCGCCATATTGCCGTATGTTTCATTTTCGTCAGTGACGTTGTCAATACCTTCACTTTTAAAATACCCTTTATTATTTTCACTTTTGTCACTACTTTCACTTTCACAATCCCCTTTACTATTTTCACTACTAACTTTGTCATTGTTTTCATTTTTCACCATCTGATATAAAAATTGTATCTGCCTTTGAATACTCCGTGATCGATCACAAAACCGTCCTTGATTACTCCGTGATAACATTCGTAAATAAATTCTTGAGAGTAATACTTTTTCTTTCCATCAACCCGAAACATTTGATAACCAGAAGCACTATTAATATAATCGACTGTTTTTTTTAGTCGACAATTTCTAATTGCATCATCACGGACTGCTTCATAATTTTTTTGCTCCATTTATATATATATATATATATATATATATATATATATATATATATATATATATATATATATATATATATATATATATATATATATATCATATTATTTATTTAAATGATTATTTCTCTAAATTATTGTTTTTAAAGTCTAGATTAATAATCTTTGACATTTCTTATAACTTTATCATTATTATTAGTGTTATTTTTTATCATGATATCTTTCAGTTCTCTGTATTTTTTACCACCACATTGCGCACAACTGTGTTTTGCTTCAAACCCCAACACCACATTTGAAATACGGTTTAGGTCCTAAACTCCCTCTTCGTACACTTTGTAAATGATATCTGAATAATTTGTTTTCACAACATTTGTCACAACTAGTTGTAGAGCCTATTATAAGACATTTTGCATTTGTAAGGATAGATAGATAGATAGATAGATATATAGATAGATAGATAGATAGATAGATAGATAGATAGATAGATAGATAGATAATATCAGTTTAAATGTATATTTGTTTTAATTATAATATGAAGGAGATGATATCCACATTTACAATTAAGCCATCTAAAGATAAATTTAATCTTGACAGAATAGCTCCTGACTTACCGATGCGAGCTCTGGTTCAACCGACGAATAAAACTTTGAATAATATTTTTCATGACGCTAAGAAATTTTTTATTAATATGGTATATGTGTGGTCGACGTTCAAAATCATACGCAACACAGAGTGGGACGACAATGTCGTCCATACTACAATGAACGACAAACAAGCGCAAGGATTATTAATTATCTCGACAATTGAAGATATTCTTTCAGAGAAAAGTTTATTGTATTAGCAGAAGCAAACAATAATACTTGGATTATCAGTGACAAACGTGATCCTGTCCTTCATAATGAAAAAATTGCCTTTTTAAGTAAAAATTCCAAACCAGGAATGTTTACTGGTATTGACATTCCGTATTATGAAAGATCATATCCTGTAACCGCTGTAAATCTGGAATTTATAAGATAAATTATAAACTCAGCGTTAATAATCTAAAATCGATTAAAGTTTCAAAAATAAATTGTGAAGCCGAACGAGTAACGGAACATTTTACAAACGTGATGCGTGGAATGATTTCACGGACAAAAGACGTAAACTAATAAACGAGTGGGAAGAAATAGTTAAATATACCGGAGCATCTGTCAAAGACGTCGCTGAATTAGGAAAGAAATTAAAATTTCCAAAAAGTAAGAACGATAACCGAAGAGACTTTTTTTTACGAATCAAGGTATAAATCGGAAGTAGTTTCTATTGAAAATTATTGATCATAATGCGCATATGTGGACTAATGCATTAATAATATTTACTCGACATCAAACTATAAAATTTTACCAAGGAGATGTATTTGATTTTATTAGCGAAATAACTATGAACGATCCCGCATCAGTGTGGTTATTTTAGAGTTCAATAATGCAAATTATTATCAGTTTGTGTGGCCTACAGAATGTTTTCATGAAGAAATGAAACATCTTGCGTTGAAATATACACATGACGATGCTGAACATTTACTAAGCAATTGTTTTAGAGTTCCGTCAGTTGTTTCTCATTTTGCTGGATAGAAAATTCGTAGAAACCAGCACGATTAGAATTCCTTGAAGAAATACAACGCAGTTATGTCGAATACGGACACAGTAGATTATGGAATACTAAATACTGTTATAGAGATGTCATCTCAGTTAATATGGTTGCATGTTATCTCGGAAGTGTTCTTGGAATGGGAGGGTGTTCTAATTATTTTGAACGATTTGGACATCCAAGACCCGAGATGACCAGAATATCAATTAATGGCCCATTACCAGATTTTGATCTGACTGGATTTGCTTGTATCGAGTCGCTTAAGGCTGCTGAAAATTTACATCCGGTTTGTTTTATCTGGTTTGGCAAACGTTTTTCAGAAATAAATGTGGGCCCCAACAGTATCAGAAAGATTATTATGATGCAGAAAGATTATTATTGCTAGCAGTAAGTGAAATAATTTTGTCATGCCATCCGCAGAAAAAAATTTGGTTACCACAACAAAAGAAATATTCTGATGATGAAAATCCTGATATAACTGATTTTGAGAATAAAATCGCAAAAGATCTTGGCAGAAACATAATCGGAGTAAGTAACGTTAACTTATCAGACGGAACAAAATTTGGTTCAATTGAGAGTTATACCGATATTAAATCACCGCAATTTACTCATTTCAAATTTTCAATGCTCGCGTACGTTCTGATAAATCTATTATCGATGATCGATATAGTTTCTAAAATTTGCTGTCAAATTACGGAATCATTTTATATCAATAAGTATACAGGATTGCTAGAACTTATCAGCATTATGCAGTGAATGGAGGATAAAAAAAGAAAATTTACTCAATTTTTCTGAATCCTTAACACTACTTAATACTGTTTGTTTTGAAAATTTGTGTTTTTATATTTGCTTGTGTTTTTGTTTGTAATCGCATTAACGGATTTCACAGAAGTTGTGCGAGTAATGTTATTACTGAATGCAGTTATCTCACTTGGAAATCTTGCAACCCATTCGCGAGAATTCGTATCTTTCTCAATTATTTCCTTCGCATATTGATATCCAAAATAACCGCTCAGCAAGCGTTAGACTTAATCGTTCAAGAATTGCCTGATCACTATGAATTACGGTATGTCCTCGTGTACTTTTGACGTTATGTTTTGTTATCTGTGAAAAAGAAAAAAAAAATCTCGAAAAAAAAAAAAAAAACCACCAGGCAAATGCAACAAGAAACCAGCGATGTAAGGCAAGTAGGACCGTTCCCGAGCTCTCCTTCCCACTAATGACAGCCAACCATTCAACTGTAGGGACCTTTATGGACCCACAGATTGAGACCAAACTATCAGGGTTCCTTGAATCCATAAAAGCCTGGGGGAGGTGGCACCATCCCCTTCCCCAGGAACAACTAGCAGGCTGCGGTGCAGTCAGAAAAAAGTGGCACATGCACAATTGTGCGAACGCTACTATAATTAAACTCAACAACAGAGATGACAATGCACCTAGAAACTCCTTGCCAGGATCAACTTGTAATATTTGTGGCAATCATAAGGGTCCTCGTTAATAAATTCGTTCAAAAACAGAAGAAACGTCAGTTATTGTTTTAGTTGTTAACGGATTTGCTTCTTTATATCTACTCGCAACATCGACGACGTTAAAGCGTATTTGTATGTACGTATTTGACGTTATAGTATTATGTGGTAAAAACAAAATATCTGCCTGATGAACCTCATTAGAAGTGCTGACATCAAAATGTACATTCTGAATCTTTTGTAGGTGGTGGTAGTTAAATTTGCCATATTGCCTGTCGTGCTAATCATTTTGCAGCAACAGAACGTGTAACATTTGCTGCATCAGCGAGTTCGCTAATCGCTGTCTACATTTTCAGTATCCTCTTGGGCTATAATAAATCGATTCCATTATTTTATAATAATTGGTTAATTAACTACCGGCTCCGAATACTGATTTACCTTTCATCAAAGATCTTACCAACCAATTAGCTAATGATTCTCTAATTGATTTATTTTTTATGTAATTTAACGAGTGAATCAACTTCACATATCGTATGTCAGGAGCCAGTAAAACATATTTCAGCATTACCGATTGCCATCAATAGGATAATAATAGGTCCATCCGGATCGGAGAAAACACAATTAGTGCTTAATTCGAAAATGAGATGGCTCAGATGGGATAAGGTGTATTTAGTATCTCCGTCATTTGATGATCAGAGATGTTACAATGTACTTAAAGATTTTAATGAAAACGCAAAACTGTTGGACGAAGAGGGTGATGATAATATCAATTTTATCACGGATATTGATGAAGCCTCATCTGTAGATGACCTCGATAGATTTATTCATAATTTATTAGCATAAAACGACAAAATGCTGGACAAACAACCAAATCCAGCAATAATACTTTTTCGAGGCATACATGAAAATACTGATGTGATTTATGTTACTGAGCGATATACACAAATACCTGAAGTGATCAGAGATAACTGAAATATTTTAGTTATGTTTAATGGAGTTGATACACCTATTCTGCGAAAAAGATTTCAAACTTGGTTTAGTGGGCATATGGACATGATTAGGTTCAAAAATTTCTTTTCGAAAGCACAGTCTTCTCCACACGGAATTATAACAATAAATTGACATGTTCCTCGATCACGATATCCTATAGGTCTTGATAAAATATTTGGTTGAGAGACTGATATAATAATGATTTAATTATATCAGCAGAGGAGGTGCAACCTCGATATAACATCCGGCAGGTAAACAAAACATATATAAGAAAAATTTGAAGAGAAAAAACACGAACGACAATAATATAGTAATAAAAATAAATAACCCAATAGGGAAACTCTCTGTAAGTTAGAGGATTATGTTTGTCGTTATTGACCTTATATTGTTTTTCGTATGAGGTGTCTTTTCAGCAAAAGGTATGTTCATCTCCTCTGCTGCTTCCTTAAATAGTAAAAAGATACAATGATTAATGACTCAAAGTGATACCACAAAAACAACGGAAGTGACTCGCGTAAACATTGACAATTTCCACACGAATATGATGGAGTTCGTTCAAATAATGAAATATGAGACGTTTTCACTCAAATAGTGAAGTATGATATGAAATATTGGGACATGTATCTTGCGGAATCGAAGACAAATCCGAAGGTCTTTTCAACCCCAACGCTCTGTCGAATGGTTAAGGAGCCACCACGAACGGTATGCCCCTTCTGGTCTGCCTTAAAATCCGTAGAATCTGTACGCCCGTTGGTCCAGAAGCTTTGGTTCTTCACCACGTGACGATCTTTAACTTCTTCCGGGCCAACGTCACCCACCAACAGCAGCACACTGGGTATAACACAAACCAAATTAGCATCACGGCTAAACAACGTATACAGTACGGTGTATTTAAGGATATGCAGCATAACTATCACTCAGTCCTTCCTTCACCACTACACTCAGTATTCACCAGTCACAGGCCATCAATCAATCAATTACCAATCAGTCGTCAATCAGTCAGCTGAAAATATAATATCCGAATCCGTGTACTACAAATGACACGGTCATGTATAACAGTACGTAATGACGTTATGTACTGTAAACTTTAGTTGATTTTTTAGACAAATTATATTACCGGGACTACTGTGAAAGGTGATACTCAGGTTTAGAAGTTAACCCATATCTGACAAGAATCTTATAGTAACGTACCACCTCTACCTTAATAAATACAAAATTATTTCGAATACAGACTGCAACATTGCATTACGCGACACAAGTCGGAATTACTTAATATACAAGATAAACGTGACAGTAACTCAAATACATCCTATATTACAAATAGGAAAACAATATTTAACTCGCATACCTCTCCAGCTCGAGATCGCGCGTCAAACAGCGGACTGCTCATTGACAAGACTCTTCAATGTCCCTAATCTTATAAAAATAGGGTCCAAAACCCTTGACAAGACATTAATTTTTTATCTATTCCCAAGAGAGGTGAAAACTAATTTCGAAATTCACACGTTTTAAGAAGGGCCATGTCCCATGCAACAAATGCGTGAAGATTTCAAAAACCCCTAACAAGAATGTATAATGCAGAATTCACGGCATCGTCCCACCAACCTAACAGAAGTATTCGGACAAGACATCCAAAACCGGGCAGCAAATTTGATAACAGCCAATTAGGATAATCCAAACACAGATGTGAAATAATCTTAACACGGAGGTGAGATAATCCTAACACATAGGTTATTAGCTTAACAACGACATATCATAGTTTGTATGATCTTTTCGGCATGCACTTTTTAAAACTGACACTTGTTATGTTCTTTCTCATTTTACAGAGAAAGCGACTACTGAAGAACACAAAAATTGTGGTAATGGTCAACCAAATGACAAAACTACACCACGACGTAGCCACAGATTGTATGTATACATACAACCAGGATATATACTCAAACTGCTCTTCTGAAAGTAGTTAATGACATTCTCTCTGCGTTGGATAACGGAAAGATTACAGTTCTCACCCTCCTTGATTTGTCAGCAGCATTTGTCACAATAAACCATGATATATTACTTCACCGTCTCCAGCATGTACTTGGCATTCACGATACAGCCTTACTGTGGTTCAAGTCCTACTTGGTCAACAGGACACAAATTGTATCTGCAAATGGAATACACTCCAGCCCAGTTGATCTATGTTGTGGTGTTCCACAGGGGTCTGTTCTTGGACCCGTTCTCTTCATTCTGTACACTCGGCCGCTCTCGAGTGTCATAGATCATCATCCAGTGTCTCACCTATTGTACGCTGATTACACCCAAATATACAAATCTAGCTACCCAACTGAAGTTGATGCTACCATCCAAGGTGTAGAGAGGTGCATTTCTGATGTGAAATCATGGATGACATGTAACAAGCTGCAGATGAGTGATGATAAAACTGAGGTCATTCTGATCAACACAAAGACTTTATCATTCACATCGTTTACCTCAAACAATAAATATCAGCAACATCAACGCTAAATTCACACAATCACAATGTGTTCATTAGTACTTTCAAGACTGGACTATTGTAACTCAGTTATGTCTGGTTCATCTCAATATCTGCTCCAGAAACTTCAACAAGTTCAAAACACAGCTGCTCGGATCACCCTTAGAGTACCACGATCAGAGCACACCTCACCGCTGCTCTGGTTATCCATTCGATCCAGAATCCAACACAAAATTTATTCTCTGTGTTATGTTTCACTGTCGGACTCTAGTCCAACATACCTATCCAACCTCACCCATGTGTACACACCAGCAAGATACTTACGCTCCTCTTCTGACAAACGTATACTCATTATTCCAAGTATGAAAACAAAGTCATATGGACAGCGTTCTTTTGAATACCAGGGCCCAGCAACATGGAATGAATTGCCCACTGAATCTAGACACAAAGACACAGTGATCCCATTCAAGAGTGCTCTCAAAACTCACATATTTCGACTGCAAGAACAAACTTCAAGACCTAATAATGTTTCCTACCTTAAATATTCTCAGCATATTTTTTTATGTTTTCTAATTTCATGGTGTTTGTTTTTGTAATCATATCATTATATGTTTTTATCTTATAGGTTTTGTACAATGTTGTAAAGCGCTTAGAGCTTCTAAAGATTAGGCGCTATACAAAGTCCTCATTATTATTATTATTATTATTATATGGGGATCGGGCTGGCAGATGATCTTAAAATGTGCGAATTGTGGTTTATCGTTCCTAAATTCTAGCTGTACAAAGAGACTCCATCCAGCAAACCACGCTGCAATGATGCTTGCTGAAATCAACTTGGGATTCTAGATGAGACTTCAGGAGACACCAATGGGAAATATAAAGGCCAGGCTCTTGCTTACATGCATCGATATTCGTCCCCAGCTTAAAGCTTGAAACAAAAAACTGCAAATAGAGTTTACAACTGAACTAAATAAGACCGACATGTCATAACCTAAACTGTCAACATCACAGTCGATGCGCGTTACAACTCTCTTCGCATTGTTAGTGCAAAGGAACCAGGACAAGCACTTTCGCAAGCTGTTGGAATCGTTCGTGAAGCAATGACTGATCGTAAGTATATCATGCGGCTATGTGCAAAAACAACTTGTGTTGGGCTGGAGCTTGGCTTAAAGGAAAGGGATGTGATGTTGTATGTCCAAAATGGCTGTTGTTGTTGTAGGGTTTAACACCATTTTTCAGCACACGATAGGCTATACATGGCGGCCAGTATTAATGGTGGAGGAAGAACCCGGGAAAACCCTGGAAAGAACCACCGACCCACGAGAAGCTACAGGCAAGCTTTCTCACATACCGACATTGGTTGAATCCGAACCTCGAACCCAAGCAGGCAGATGTGAGATGAAAGTGATCCGTAACGGAGAGCGCTTTAGACCACTCGGCCACTCGAGATTTAATGGTGGGTAGTACTGTTACTAAAGCATAATAATGACTTAGATCGTCTGTAAATATAGTAAAATATTTTAATTGCCTCTTGTTGGTTCGTCATTTCACTTAGTTTCGTTTAATTTCTATTCCACATTGATTTCCATGAGTCGGTAGGCGAATAGCTTAGGGTTCATGTGAATGGCATAGCTAACAAAGTGTTTGTAGTGATCGACTTTTATTATTAAACCCATCTTCCAGGTTTAAACCGTAAGTGTGTATTATATTGATTTAATAATGATAATAATAATAATAATAATAATGAGGACTTTGTATGGCGCCTAATCTTTAGAAGCTCTACGCGCTTTTACAACATTAGACAACACCTATAAGATAAAAAAAAACAATGATATAATTGCAAAAACAAACACCGTGAAATTAGAAAACATTAAAAACATGCTGAGAATATTTAAGACCTGTTCTCTTCATTCTGTACACTCAGTCGCTCTAAAGTGTCATAGATCTTCATCCAGTGTCTCACCAATTGTATGCTGATGACACCCAACTGAAGTTGATGCTACCATCCAAGGTGTAGAGAGGTGCATTTCTGATGTGAAATCATGGATGACATATAACAAGCTGCAGATGAATGATGATAAAACTAAGGCCATTCTGATCACAACACAAAGACTTTCTCATTCACATTCTTTACCTCAAACAATAAATATCAGCAACACCAACGTTAAATTCACACAATCAATACGAAACCTAGGTGTTATTCTGGACAGTAGTCCCACATTGCACCAACATGTCGTGAACATATGCAAGACTGCATATCTTGAGCTGAGACGCATCAGCTCATTTCGCAAATATCTTTCAGTTGATGCCACAAAAACACTTGTGTGTTCATTAGTACTTTCAAGACTGGACTTGGGTAACTCAATTATGTCTGGTTCATCTCAATATATAAATTTTAAAATTCCAGTGACAAAATTACATTACAATATTATGTAATGTATTTTTCTAATAAAAAGATTCATACTTACAAGAAACAATTAAATTAAATCAAATATACATAGCAATATAGCTATATATATCCTTTGGTGGTATTTGGGCCATTTAAATTTGTTTTTTAGAAGGGATATTATGGGATTTTATAATGATGTTGCTTTAATTGCTGGATGATTTTAATTTTTATCACCTTAACTCAATATACCCAGAAACTTCTTTGGAAAAATGCCGTTATCTCCCGTGGACCGAAAGAGGTGCTTTTGGTAAAGGTCAATGATCATGCGTAGTTATATTTTAAAAAAATCTTCGTTCGGAACGTTGTGGGTGTTATCGTATGATGGATGTCATGGTTCAGAGGAGATTCGTTTGGTTTTGGCGCAAAAACAATTGGAACATCCCAGGCTCTTTCCATGAGGCCTTGAAGTTGTGAAAAAGCGCAAAAGGACGCTACTTCATGTGGTTGGTAAGTAATCATATTTATTTTCATTTAGGCTGTATATTTGAAAAATGATACAGTATATAAATACGAGAGATATGTTCCAATATGCCCCCCTTTATGATCGAAATATATAGCTAGCTTTTATTAATAATTTTGAAGAATATAGCATGCATCGTCATACTCTTCTTAATTAGCTTGAACCACTCACTTTTTTTTTATTTGAAAGAGAACTAACTCAAAACTTGCACACATACAAGTTGAAAGAAGTATATAAAAGTTTATTTTATGAAAATATGTCCGAAATTGTATTTGTTATGATTTTTTTTTTAACAACGTCGACTTAATGGTGTTCAAACTTCAATAATTATTTCAGTGCCTAAACGTGGTACCATACCCAGCGTTTTGTTATTTGTAGACATGTTAAAACCAAATTTGGCATGAAGATTGTTCAGCTGATTATAAAATGATATAATTTAAAATTGGTCCAAAAACAGATTTTTGTAAAAGAGTTTTTTTTAAATAATTATAGCAACTTTTTAACTGCTTCTTTTGGTTATTTTGGGGCAAATGAACTAGAGACACAACATTGTAATATGGAGAGATAAACTTTACTTCACCTTGACTTTTTCTGAAGGAACATTTTAATTTACAGGGCTTGCATTCAAAGAATGAGAAAATTCTGACAAAAAATATTTGAACTTCCATTGTTTCAAAATTCTCAATATGCAATTAGTGTTTCACGATGCATGGAAAAAGCAAGAAAACGGTGTTCAAGACAGTTTTCTCTTTTACACTGTTTTCCTTTTATCTGACAAAATTTGTCATGTCATACTAAGCATATCGTACAAGAAATGCAATGTTCAGTAAAACCTTATTGGATTTTTGGCTATTTAAAGCAGGATAAATAAGTAGGGCATTTTTCCTTTCCAAAATACTAAAAATGATAGCCACCATCCATGCTAAATACTCTTAATTTAGATATACCCACACGCTAAGAGTCGGATTAAAAGTTTCTTTTGACATCACTAAGGCTTCCCCTGCTTTAAAATAAATAAAAAAACAGCAATGTAAGTGTTGAATGTTAACAGTAATGCTGATTAGTATCGTCTTATGCTGCACATGCACACATACATACAAAATACTGTGAATTATTCAAAGTATTTCACTTACAATTTCTAGCTTGTAATCTGTTGCTTGTTCAGCATCTGCAGTTGATAAGATAATACCAATAAGCAACATAAATTTTGGTACATATTATCACCTTTGTCATGGAACACCCAAATTACATTAGAAATAAATGCATTTGGCTATGGGTGTACATACATTTTTAGGGAGATTGTCATATTGCTTTTTTTATATACTAAATTGATATCAAGACTATTCATCTCCATGACATACCTTGGGACAATGAGGAATAGTCGGTTTTTAATGATCTTCACAATTGTTACAGTGACTCAAAATTTAATATGCATTGAAGATCAAAGAGATTGACCAATCACAAGACAAAGTACAGTCATAAAGATTTTAATAGTGCAAGTACAGTATTTACATGCATCAGGTACTGGAATAATATGGGCATTTCTAAAGCTGTCATAAAATGTATGTTGTTAATTTACGTATTCAAAAAAAAATTGAAGTACCAGTCAGATTTTACTTACAATTTAGTTCAGATGTCTTACTGGTACATACTTTCAGACTGAAAATTGCTATGATCAAGTATAAATCATAAAAAGTTCAGACTAGGCAACTTGTACATCCCACAGACAGAATCACTGACTCACAAACAAATATGAAGATGCTGAGTAATCACGGAATGGCTGTGATAAATATTTTAATACTGAAAACTGTGTTCTCAGTTTTTTTTGTATCAATGTGTTATGCTACAATGTATCCAATGTACAGAATCACAAGCAGTTAATTAACAAACATGTAACAAAGATTGTCTATAGGAATATGAAAAGACTGATTACAGCAGACCTCCCTCCTGATCACATATTGTCAAATCATGCTACTAACCCAAGCATTCTGATCTGTTGGCAACAATCCTAGAAAAATACTTGCTGTACAAAACAAATTCAAAACATGTCAGTAAAATACAAACACTAAAACTAATTAAATAACTAAACTCGACACAAATTGGGGGAGAACAAATTCATGTTGTGTCATGCACAAGTTGGCATGATATTTGCAATTTTCTACTTTCAACTGATTTCTTTAGATCGAAAGAAGCATAGTCCTCTGCAAGTATGTAAATGTCATTATCATGTTACATGAAACTAACCTATGTAACCTTGCACACAGAAAACAACTTTGCCACAGAATGGTGTCCAAATTTCATTTTCAGTCAGTGTTTGAATACTATGTCAAATGTCCTTGTCACCAGACTGGAAAGCATTCTTGTGTAGATACTGCATCGCAATAGGTGGGAAATAATTCACCTTAAAGCCCCAATGCTGACATTGCATGCAGAAAGTAGTATATTCAAAATCATCTGACTAATACTGAATCTTTACAAATAATATTGGCCCTAAACATCATTGGTTTCCATTATAATCGGATCATATCGATGGTGATTGGCCACATTTCATTTGAATGCTGGAACAAAGGATTTGATGATGTCACTATTGCAAACATTATAAGCAAATATCACAACAGATCTGCTTGTCTGCAGCCCAGGTTCACCCTTCAAAGTATTCCAGAGCACCAGTATTCACCAGATTTTTATTTTTATCTAATGTATGCTTTTACTTCTTAAATACACTTTAAATAAACAGGCTTGCATAAATCTGTGCCAGGTGCGACTGTTATTAGATTACATCACAGTTTCAACTTTTGGAACACTGCTGACAAAAGATAGAATTACGATCAACTTTGTTGACTGAATTGATGGGGCACCTCTTAATTCTAAACTGAATATCTGAACGTTGTTTAAAGCTAACAGCTTCATTATTTCATTTAATCCTTTATGTCAGATAGTTTTTTTTTTTACCAGATCATTTCCTTCCTTGCAAGCTTGAGTTACATTGGTGAAATTTATGAAAAACTGCAGCATTGGGGCTTTAACCCTTTAGCTACTACAGCTGTTGTGCAGTCTCACTACTGCTGAGTGTTATCATATCAGTTACTGAGGCTGGTTGCTGGGCTGAATGCTAGAGCATCAAAATGGCTAACTACAGAAACTGACAATAAAAACATGGTTACATTTATATTCATTATTTCATTAGTTTTTGGAGGATTTCAGTGAATTAAAAAAGAAACATTACCTTGTATAGTGTCTTCATATATTTACACTTTATATATACTCCTACATCCCATCATACAAGAAATCCCAGTCATATAAGCTGTACTGAATCACACAAAATAAATCCAATATTTACATATGTATACATAAAAACATGAATGAAATCCATACTCTAATTGCAAAGATGAGAGTGGTACCTCTCAAAACAGTCATTATCCACACATAAATATACTTGGCATTGTTTGCATCCTATGAAAACCTCATGTGTCATCCATTCCAGCAACCATACATTTGGCCAAGTTCATTCTGAATTCAAGCTGTTTTCTTTCTGTTACGGATCACTGCCATCTCAGCTGTGTCTGCATGGGTTCAAGTCTCAGATTCAGCTATTGCGGGTATGTGAGAAAGCTTGCCAGTAGCTTCTTGTGGGTCGGTGGGTTTTTCCCGGGTTCTTCCTCCACCATTAATACTGGCCACCATGTATAGCCTATTGTGTGCTGAAAATGGCATTAAACCCTACAACAACAACATCATTTGCAATTGTTTGAGGTTTGGTCATTGGAATGATATCCTAAGTTTGTTGTATGAGAGTATGTAATTGTTTGAGGTTTAGTAATTCGATTTGGACCCTCTGTATCCTCTTTGCTGGTATCGGGATTGATTTGATGAACTGTAAAATATAATTGTTCAATGTTAAAGGCATACGGAAAAGAGAGACATTTGTGTGAAAATTGTAACTATGATTTTTTGGGATGGAAACTGCATTACACATTGCAACATTTACTTGCACTTCGTTTATATTATATTCAAAACTAAAGATATAGGATATGTTGCATTTTTCGCATTAATAAAATAATGTATTCAATGTTATTATTTGAACAATTCACTTGTGATCAAAGATGAAGACCAGACGGTGGTGACCTTCCATAATAAAACTGATTAATAGAGGTCAACAATTAAACTTGTGTGCAATCATCTCTAATGACACGTACATTTAAAAGGTGTAAACCATCGAATGACAAATATAAGAATAACACAAACCATAAACATTTCTCTGGTTTGACTGCATGTGTGATACACTGCATAGAGTGAGCAACACACTGCATAGAGTGAGCAATACACTGCATAGAGTGAGCAATACACTGCATAGTGAGCAATACACTGCATAGAGTGAGCAACACACTGCAGAGTGAGCAATACACTGCATAGCGTGAGCAATATACTGCATACAGTGAGCAATACACTGCATACAGTGAGCAATACACTGCATAGAGTGAGCAATACACTGCATACAGTGAGCAATAGTAGACCTGCAACATACTTTTGTCTTTCAAAGTCTGAATTTAAAAATGGACATAAGAATATTATACACGTTATATAGTTTAAAAACTATACATTTTACAGTAGGTTGAAGATAAGAATATGTTGGGATTTCAATTTATCATGTTCCCAATACTAATAATGTAAAAACAGACTACTTCAACAATTAATTAAATAAACTGCTAAGATGGTCAACAGAAACTTTGAATATGACATTATTAGTCGGTACTGAATAAAGTCATGATATCAAAATAATTTATGATTCCAAATTACATGTATATTTTATTTTCCATAGGATATGTTTTATGTATCTTTTTTTCTCTTATATCATATTAAATAAATTGCATTTCATTGACCAACTTAAGGAATGAATTTTTTTACTATTAATATGCAGTATAACAAGCCTGGAATATTTCTCGACGGTAAAGCTGTGGAAGTTCCTTCACCATCAGCACTAAATTCAGCAGACACATTTTCACATTCTTGAATTATGGCGTTCGTTTTCCAGTCAATTCAAGTTCCAATTTTCCTGCTTGTATGAGCCACTGTTTGCACAGTAAATCATCTCTCCATGGCACACGATGGCATTTAATGCCACATCCATGATTGGAGTGACTTTTGCAAGCTCTGACGATACAAGTAGTAGGCATTTCTGGAAATTTTTATTTCTGAAATAGTTCTAGACAACAATGGAGGCCATTTTGTAATGTTCATGTGCCCACCAGCGTTTGATTGGTTGGAATATAAAGTGACTATGGAGGTTATTTGGATAATTCTAGATCAACTCTGTTAAATCCAGTATGAAATGGGCTATACCAACTATTTTCCTTTTGATTGTTTTAACTTAATGAAGTTGGACACTTACATAAAAAATGAACTCTCAAAGTTTCTTACTTTTTATTGTCCTTGTGGATGGTTTGCCATTGTCAAAATTAAGTAAATATTTCATGTTAAAGTTCCATTGTAAATGATTCTCATGTTGGTCTGTTCCAAACATTTCAGTTTGATCTGTCCAATATTGAAATTCATTTCATGAATAACTGTCTAAAGAGAGAAAGACTATTTGTGTAAATATGAAAAACGACAAACACAAATTATATGGAGTACTCTATTCTTTTCAAACTTTAACAGATATATAATGTTAAATGCTAACTGGTGTGTCATCATACTCCTGATCCTATACTCCTAGGTAAGCCAATAGACCACAACACTAAACTGTACAGTAATAAGTGACACTGAGAAAAGTTAAGATCAACTTCCAACATTGTGAATTAAATAAATAAAAATAAACAAATGTTCTATCACAAGCCCCAGAAATAGACTGTTCCAAATAAATTCCAATAGTTTTGTTGACATATGACAATGATACAATCCAGAATGTCTTTTAGTGAATTTACAATAATTCCAAAGTAGTGTTTTAGTCCAATAAGTCAATGAACGTTTTTTAATTGCAATGGAAAACGTAACGAAATAATTTCTCTCAGATTATATCTGCACACAACAATGAATGAATCGACAGACAGAACTTAAGATAGGAAATAAAAGTGTTTACAGCTTCTATTTATATACAAAATGTCACTTAACCTATTCAAAGCAATATTGTCAACAATTAAGCTTCCAGAATATTCTTAGGTCATAATCAAGGCTAGTTATTGAACTCAGATTCAAGGGAACGTCTTTTAAAAGATTACAATAGTCAGGTAGGACAAAACTCATTCACGGACAAATGTCAAGCACACAATGAAATTAAATATAAACAACAAAAGTGAGTAATAGACACTGCATGTAGTCATACAATATCTGGATTACATCACCAAATATAGACATTGAAGTGTCTTACTCTACTGATACAAATAAAGTTAATTAGCTTATTGTGATCAAATAATCACCATGGATACACATACTTTGTTATGTGACTTACTACGGGAAATAAATCGGCAACAAATTGCTAACATACATACTGTATACCAAACACCAGGTCACCCATGTGTGCAATAATAATTTCACAAATTTAATTTAGGTAAATAATAAACACTTTTCTCATAGTTTTGGTGCTGTACATTGGTCGCTGGTCAGTGTACTATGTTTGCATAGCTGCCAACCCTCACAAATTTGGTGTGAATTTCATGACTTTTTCAGCAATTCACGGATTTTCGCTGCAAGCCAAAAATTCACGAATTCTCAATGTAAATCTTTATTAAAATAACCGATTTCCCAATAAGTGCTAATTGTGATATTCACAGTTGCTCAAACGGTCCGGTACTGCTGGTTGTGATATTAGTAGAACTAAAGTCAATTAGTACAGTTGGCCTGGTAGCAAGCATTTTAGCCTATTTTTATTGAGAGAAACTGGGGACTAACTGGAATTTTGCTCCGCGCATGTGTCACCAACACTGATTTGAGTCATCGTTCAGCATCGCATGTAAGATCTTGAAAATGTCTTCACCACCAAGGAAAAAGAAATGTATTGCTCAAAACGTGAAGTTTAATTTGGAATATATCAAAAATTGGTCGTTAAACATTGATATACATAAGGCTTTTTGCACACAGTGTGCCACAAGTTGTAGTATAGCGCATGGTTGCAGAGACAATGTGAAGAAGCACAGTAGTTGCAGAAATCACGTAGAAGTTGGGGAAATTAAGAATTCACAGATTTCAGCTTTGAACTAATTTAAGCCATTGGTGGAAGACCTGCATGCTACCAATGCTGAAGCATTATTTGTGACTTTTCTTGTTGAACACAATCCACCTTTATCTTCTGTAGACCATGCTAAACATTTGTTCCGACAAATGTTCCCGGACTCGAAAATCGCTTCCAAGTTTTCCTGTGGAAGAACCAAAATGCTGCAGCTCCTGTGCATTCCACACAGCAACAGTGACAGATTTTAGGGCCTTCTTATCTGCAGAAATTCTGTGAGCAGTTTTAGTCACCAAGATCAACCAGCAGGCAAGAAAACTGTTTAGAAAACAAATTTACGATCAAGCAGTTGAGAAAGTTCAAGTCTGCCACAGTATCATGTCTTGATAAATAACCACAAGAACAAGTGAAGTTTATGAACACCGTAGTAAATAGAAATGTAGATATATTTCTGCATATGTGTAGTGTTAGTTTTTTATTGCGATCTTGATATAGTGTAGTATTGACGGTCAGAGTGGATGGAGTTATTGTCATGGTATTTTTCATTAATTCATGTCCAAATTCATGACTTTTTATCCCTATTTTCACTAATTGTGAGCCTGGAAGGTTGGAAGCTATGCATTTGTTTGGAGTGAAGAAATGAAGAGGCCCAATGAAAAGAAGCCACCATCTTGATATAAAATGACTGAAATTTAACTATTGTTAACTCTTTACCTTCTGCATGTATGCGACCATAAAATAGCCTTGTAATCCCAGAGATGCATATACAAGCTACTAATAATACTTTCTCTGTCCTGGCTGGCTCATACATGCATTTCCAGCCAAGAGTTGGGAAACCCCAGAGGCGCATATACACATTTCATATTAAAGCTTTGTATTTGATGAAATTACAAACATCCGTTCTCTTTTATAATATTTAGCCAATGAAAATAGTCCTTACATAAAATGATGAACATAATCTATTAGTAGTTTTACAGCATACAAGCAGGAAATTCTGTTGAAAACGAGGTCAGTGGTGACAGTAAAACAAAATGTCAACATTCATGTATTCCAACGACGATTCTGATGGAAGTTTTGAGGGATTTGAAAGTGATGATATTGATTTTAACCAGATTCAAGATGAAGGATTGGACATTAGTACAAGTCCTGTTTCGACACCTGACATTTCAGATTTATCTGAATCCGAGGATGAAACGCGAGACAATCAAATCTGGTCGGAACACGTGATACAGGTAAATGTGGACAACTTTACAGCAGTTTCAGGGCCAGCATTTATTTTAGCAGAAAATGCAAGGGAGATAGATTTCTTTTGCTAAAGTCCGTATCATACCAAATTACTAAATCTGCAATAAAATAGTCCACACATTGGTGGGCAAAATACTGGTGAGAAAAGTAATCTAATATACATTTTATAAGTACTTGTTGGTGGAAATGAGTTGCACAAAACATTGGTAAGTGTTTAAAATTTTATTTTACATTAAATTACATAGTTTGCATAGGACAAAATTGATACAGAAAATGTAGACAACATGTAAATGACTCAAGAAGTTCTCACTCAGGCAGCTATTATGATGCTCTGGGGTTCAGCCTACAAACTGTTGCTAGAAGGCAGGCTGCTAGTCAGGCTTAGTAGCCAGGGCAGCAAGTACTTGCAGAAGGTAAAGAGTTAATGGTGGAGGAAGAACCACTGACCCACGAGAAGCTACCCACGTTAGCCGAATCCAAAACTCGAACCCACGCAGACAGAGGTGAGATGGCAGTGATCTGTAGCGGAGAGTGCTTTAGACTACTTGGGGCCCTTGTAACACAATAGTGTAGAATGTGGTTTCTTTGAATTACTGCAGAGGACCAATTGTTTTCACAAAATAGTTGTATGGATAAGGATTAACTTGTAATTAGTTGCACTGGCTTTCTTGTTTATTTAAGATTAATCTTTAGCTATTGTGCAGTTTGACCATAGCTGGCCAGAATATGAAAATAGGACACATAACAAAGAGAAACGGTGAGACTCTTTGCAAATTTCGTGCATATTGGACCAGGAAGATCGATCATTATTTAATGAAAACAGCTTTAAAAATACCATGAAAAACTCGGGATTTTAGGTCTCAATCTCAATGTTTTCAAGTTCAATCGCCCTACTTGGCTGTTGAAAGGTTCAACTGCTCAAATAATTTTATATGCAAAACTATACCCGTACAAATATGAAGGTTATATATTATTTCAGCTATCAAGGATATACATCACAGAATTCTTAGTTCACTTTTCCACTCTTCCTAACATTTTGTAACAAATTTTGGAGATTGATTCGTCTCCTCAGAACCGACACTATCTTTCTGTTTCTGTGGAGTCTCAATGTCCAATTGACCCCAAGTCCAGCCCATTTCTGTGGAGTCTCAAGGTCAAGTCCGGCCTGGATACGATTAAAGATAAATCTTGAAGCTGAATATACACCATGAATGAAATTTGCTATTTTTGCAACATCTACCGAAATAGAGAGATGCTTCTTAGACGATTCTAATCATCTGATGTCTGGCATCTTTATTATGTGACCAAAAGCTTGCCCACATGAGCAAAATATTCAGATTAGATGAAGGTTATGCAATGCAGGAAATAGACATGGTTTGATGTAGTGCATTTTGCAATAAAAGAATGCACTACACAACTGAAATTGGAAAACATATCTGGAACAATATTATTGATTTAAAAAACTCTAGTTGTTATTAGCATGTAAACGGGAAGGTGGAATGTTTTTTAATTCATAGCTTGTGCATTTTGAGGATAGTAATTGATGTCCATTATATTTGATTTTGCCACAGATACAACTTTCTATTTCTAATCTTATTTTTCAGGATTCTTTGAATAAACGATGGCCGACACTCCAGAATTCGATGAAAGTGATAAAAGTACAAATTCTTCAAGAAAATACCATGTGAACCATGCAGAACAAACAACTTCTAAGTGTTTCACTTTTTGTTCCCATTTGTTTGTGTTTGTTGTGGGTCTTGTGGGCGGAATTCTGATTGGAATTTATGCCTATCATGGCACCACATGCACCACTTCGTGTCAAATTCAGTCTACGCAAGGCACTGGTGCTAAAACTGGTACTGATAATAAGACACAAACCACAACTCCTCAAAATAATATTGGGCAGTGTCCTAACAGAAATCCAAAAGATGATACTCCCTATGAATCCACTGTCTTTGCTCCTTTGACGGTCAATGAAATGAAACTGGTATCTGACATTCTACGGCAAAGACGTTACATTACTACAGTGGACGATACACCAAGGTCCTTAAAGGAAAGCTTCATTCTGTACATGTATCTGCTTCCTCCAAGAAAGGAAGACGCCATTAAATATCTTTACCATAACGGAATGAAACCTGGACGCTATGCCAGGGTACACATTCAGAGGGGTGCAGAACAAGTACCTGATATCATGGAATACAAAGTAGGGCCTTTAGAATCTTCTTCCAATGCCACTGTTATCCCGTTGACTAATCCTGGTGAGATTCACTTTAACAGCAGACCATATGATGGCGTAGAGGTGGCAGCACTGTACCATCTTCTGTATGGTGATATGAAGGTCTTAGAATCCTTAATGAGGGAGAGTTTTGACGGTGCCACTTTCCCAGATGATTTATTCATCTACTTTTTCATGGGTCCTCCTGGCTTGAAGGAAGAAGAGAGGGAAACGCGGTAATAACACAGTCATATATATCTATTTTGAAATTATATAATCTATTGCTATACATCTACCATATTCTAGTTGAAGTGCCTGTGATGCAGTTATCTTTTGTGAATGTCTTTATGTACCTAATTACATTTCTGCTGGGTTTTCAATAGTTTTCCTAAACCATACAACATACAAAAGTGGTTATATATTAAAAAAGGACATCTGTGCTTTTAAAATATTTATGCATCAATTTATTATGATGAACCATCTCGTCGAATTGGATCAGTTATGAATGAAGACTTCTGTTGATGCCATTGAAGCTTTTGTAAAATTGATGACTTAAGTACAAGATCAAAATGCATCATTAACGTTTTTGCGTAGCTCATAGCATTCGCCAGTTTGTGTACCGATGTGTAGTTATATTGTAGACCAGCTAAATACTTTCACTGTCTGTCTTGATTTACCGAGAAAAAGAACTTTAATATGGAATGCAAAAGTCAAAACATCAGAATTAAGCAATGCCAGTAAAACATGAGCTTTCCTTTGTACATTATATGAAACAAATTGTCAATATTTATTATATGGATATCATTCTGCCATTAGTAATGTTATGTGATGATATGCAATATTACGTATTGTATCCTTACAATTAGGTACAAATTGGGGGCTCTGAGTGGCTGAGCAGTCTAATGCGCTCTCCGTTACAGATCACTGCCATCTCACCTCTGTCAGCATGGGTTCGAGTCTCGGATTTAGCCAATGGGGATATGTGAGAAAGCTTGCCACTAGCTTCTCATGGGTTGGTGGTTCTTTCAAGGGTTTTCCCAGGTTCTTCCTCCACCATTAATACTGGCCACCATGTATAGCCTATCGTGTGCTGAGAAATGGCGTTAAACCCTACAATAATAACAGGTACAAAGTTGAGAACTCTAGATGTATGACAACATTAGTATGTACATACAAACAGTGGTTATATTGTGATGACTCACATGCTGTAAACGGGGCTACACTAAAAGAATGCTGGAATGGTGGGATCCGGGTATCAGAGTATGTATGCCAACCATTATACTTTAGACATAATCATTATGCGTAAGCGTATATGGATTATGCGATTTCAGTATATCCCCCTCCCCCCCCCCCCCCCCCAAGAAAAACTGATAATTGTTTTTCTCGTTGTTATTAACATCCCATTAATCCCATAGCTAGTATTTTAGAAAAGACCGTTTCTACATAACTACGATATCGTAGGCTTGCATGCAGTTTCCTAACAGTATTATGTTCTGTTTATAGCGGCTACCCTATTTCCAAGAAACTTGCTGGTTTCTACTTTCAAACCTTTGACATCAGGATCAATTTATAGCATCTGTATGGCTAAGTTAGGAGAGAACAGTGGTTTTTAATCTTAACTTGCAGATTCTAATTCATGTTAGGTACAGAACCAGTCTGTAGGATATTTGGCGTTAAAAGTAGTCAGATTTATTAAAGTCTGCTTGTTCTAGAGCAAAAATACTTTTCAAACAATTTCTGGTATGACTTTGCCAGGAATCAAACCCACAAACTCCCGCATCCGAGGCGGATGCTCTACCCTCTTGGCCACCAGAGCAGTTGGTAAATTTGATGTGGAACAACACTTGAAAACTAAAGAAATCTTGAATTATACTAACTCTAGTACTAAGGTAACTTTTTTACAGTAAAACAATTGTAGACATGAATGTTATAAATGCAGAGGTGTTAATTACAGAGTTCTTAGCAGAATACGGACTACCCCTAGCGGTAGTAGACTACGTTGGTCATGTGATCAGTTGCCGAATACATGTGCAGGATTAAAATCATCTAATATTGTTCATGTTTAGCTGAAGATAAAATTGCAGATGCTATGAAAATTAGGTCGTTTAGTATTGCCACAACCAGGAGTAGTAATTATGATGATAAAAAGTTGTGCTCGGTTTGTGTAAGATACTTTAACAATGAAAATGGCAAAGTCAGTTTTCTTATGTGATTACCAAAATTAACAGTAAATTCCACTGTAGAGAACATTTTCAATTTGCATGAATAAACGTGATATAAATTGTTTTGAATAAACGTGATATAAATTGTTTTGAATAAACGTGATATAAATTGGCAGACCTGTATGTGTCAGTGATGACTGGAACTCATAAAGGAGTTGCATTCTTTATTTTAAGAAATGTCTCCATCAATGTACCTATCAGGTTGTCTGTCATTTGATGCATCTTGCTGCACGAAAGGCTGCCAGTAAATTATAAGGAGAATGCCTGAACTATCAAATTGGCATTCTACCTGACAATGTACTTATGTTGACAGTTGAAATTTTTCATCTTATTTCCAAGCTAAATGACGCAATAATTAAAAGCATGGTTCCCACACTACCAGGAATTTCGGAAAAAAGTTGTGAGATGTTATTTTTAAAAAATCCAGCCGTGAAAAGTTCTTGAATTTGGCAAATATTGACGAAAGTCTGGAAAACCCAAGGAATTTTCGTCCACAACTTAATGCCTGAAACAATTACGTAATCGAGTCATAACTAAACTGATCGTGAATTACATTTATCGAGTTCTAACCAGATTTATTAGGAGGTTGCAGTATGGATCATTTGGGTGCTTGTCATAAATATATTTGTTGAGACAATTCTACTGCACAGTAGATTAGATTCGTGTAGTAGACTTTGTTTCACAGACAGTTCGAGATCCGTATTTTTTTTTTATCAGTGGAAGGTATGAAAACTAGTCTAGCATCACAAGAGAACATTGTGGCATTAAAGCATAGCACTTAGCAGATGGGCTAGCAAACTTAAACGTTGTTAAATCAAGTTATACCTAGATAAAATTGATATGATAATTATTTATTTTCTCACAAATTGCACTTAATAAAATCGTCTTTAATCTGCTGAAAGACAATAAAACTAATGCGTAGATGAAATTTGAGCTGGTACTAGCGATTTCGATTGATAGTTGCACGATCACACAGAATCTCACAACTGTCATTTTCAGATATTGTAGAAAAAAATTAAATGAAAGTCGTATGCTGGTTGTAATAAAAATATAAAAACAAAAGAGCACAAATTCTCTATATTTATTTTGAGACCTACTTTCAGATTTTTGTTGTCTCACGTGACTACCATGTTGACATGTGCTCTCTTACTCTATCTCTTACTCTGGGAGCATACGAGTCAGGGAACCAGACTACTCTGCTTGATGAATCAGACTGGCCAAGATTCTTGTAGTTGTTCTCGAAATAAAAATGTTAAGAATTATATATTCTTTCTGGTTTTTACAAATGGTATCAGACTTTATACAATTGAAATTTTGTACAATGACATTAAAAAGGAGTTTGTTGTTGATATCATGTGACTATTGGACTTCTAATGTTGTTGTTCGAGAGTTGTGAAGTCATGTGATTATTAAAGCAAATGGTGAGTACCCGGTCAGGTTTCATTTATGCCCCGTTTTGTCTAGTCTGTCAGCAGATTAACAAATATTATACTTGCCATTTTTGAGAAAATAAATAATTTTTGTATCGATTTCATGCAGGCATGTGTCGATATAACATTGTTTAAATTTGATTGGCCTGCTGGTAAGCTATTTTATGGTGGTGGCAAATTCCAAATATTTTATATATAATTGCTCTGACCCCACACTCCATCCTAAATGTCTAAATGTGAAAAATGGGGGTTGGAATATTTGGAGGAAACACGGATTATAAAAATGTCAAATCTCTGCGCTGAACTTTGGCACGAAACTATTACGAAGTGACATGTAGCTTGAAGTGGTTTCAGATCTTAAATATAATGCAGGAGAAATGGGAAATTGTCATCCCTGTTATTATATATTAAGAAACGATAAGAGCCCATGTATCACTACAAGTTTGGATGTTAGTTTATTGAACTACAAGAAGACAAGTTGATTTTGCCGAAAATTCAGTCCTTGTTTATGCAACAATATATAATTTTGAAGATCTTTTGTTAAATTTAAACCAACTCTTTTGTAAATTACTCAGTAATCTAGTACGTTGTTACTCATGCCCAGATAACTCACAAACACGCTTATAATGTGGGGTCAGGCGTAGATCCCATTTTTTATTGAACTTTAAGAAAATCATGATGAAAATTGATAATGGAAACTTTGATATGTATTGCTCGTTTTATCATCAAAAATGGTAGATAGTACCTGAAAATTGTAATCAACATCATGAAATATCAACTTTTAATAAGTTGTATAATTTGCTACATTTTCTTTTCAAACAACGTTCTTATTGCACCACAATTTACATTATTCAAGGACATTTCAATCATTGAAAATGTCACTTATGCCTAGTGGAGACATTTCTTTCATAAATAAATACCAATTAAATAAAAATAATTATCAATTCAAATTTGTGATCTAGTTCTATCTTTTAGTTTCTTTTAAGTGTAATCATTATAAATGCAACATGTTCTCTTGTAATTAAATGTAACATGTAACAGCTGTCTGTGAGTGTTTCTTTAAGAATTTGGTTAAGTGCCCACCGTGTTTCATGTCATACTAGTGGAAGCATTTGTTGTATTGTGGCACTAGATAAAAAGCAGGCCTCCTTTTATATTGTCACATTAATTACCTTTTTTGGAGGTAAAATTAAAAAGTTAAAAGGCATGCAAATCCTACGTGCTTAAGAAACAGCAGCTCCGGTCGTACGTCGGGTAACTCATTTCACTTGATCAATCGAACACTGATAAATTTGATTCTGTACGTAATCTAATTAAATTACGTTAAATTCACCTACTCAGTCATAACAGTGATTAAAGATAGCAAGGCAACCAAGCAAAATGAGTACTTCGTAAAATAAACAGCTTAGTTTCACAGATCCGGACCATTGTGGGAACAAGTTCCAGAGAATTCTGAATTTGCACATATAGATATCCACAAGGATGATAAGAAGTTTCACTAATACTTGCAATGAAACCATGGCATCAATATTTATCTAATTGAAAAATACAAAAATTTTGTTTTGATGTGGATGATTGTCTCGCGTTTTTGATACAAGTAAATCTTGTTTGCTAGTGTATCAACAGTTAGTATGGTTCCCTGCTTTGTAGACTCCTACTTTCGCAAAATACTACTGTGCATCATTCTGGGAACCAGACTAATCAGCAAAACAAAAAGCCATGATGTAATACACGATTGTTTTCGCGAACCATGTTTGGTTGTTGAAACTAGTTCCAATCATGTTATCGATCTTTCTGGACATTTTGAAAATAAATTTATAGAGAATAACAAACAACTTCATCAGAAAAGGAGCTTTACTGACAATTTTTCTTGACTTTAAACAGCCCAGTCACCCCCCAACCCAGCAGTTTTATGGATGTCTACCAGGATTTTTGGAGGTTTCTCGGTAACTCATGCACTTTAGTGGGGTTTGTGTTTTTGGACCCTGATGTGGACGAGTTATCGAGGGAGGAATGTGCTTAGTGTTCTACTGGTGTGCAAAACATTCATGGTCTCAACTGGTACAAAGTATTTTGAAATGCAACACGAGTCTGTTGCTAATCTAAAAGTGCTTCGTATGAAAACTTGAAGCAATAATAGCCTTTTAAAGACGATAGGGGTTAAAAAAAATCATTTTGTACAAATGCTTATTGAATTTGTATCATATGTGGATTACTCTTTTTCTTCTTGAATTACTCTTTGTCCTCACCAGGGGTTGGCATGTATGTCAGAGTGCTTTCAGAAACCAGAGAAACAAAGCTGAAGTATATTGTCCCAATAAATAATTAACTCCGCATTGGTATTGATGAAATTTGCTATAGATCTCGAATAATAAGACTAAAGTAAATGATCTTCTCTTCTTGTACGATACTCATTTACTTGATTAAAATTTCATTGAGGGATTTGTTTTGCTGTATTGCAACCATGCAGTACTAGGTAGCTACTTTCTGTTCAAGATGAAAATTGCTACTTTCGTTTGAATTATCTCAAGGACCATTACAGTATAACATTAATACAAAAACTTCGTTAAGTAAGCACATAGGTACACTGAATAATCGCACGTAGATAAAAATTACTCACTTGTAGAAATGATATTATCTGTTAATGGTAGACTTTCTTGAGTTTTCAAAAAATGAAAGATAAAAGAGGTGTGTGGGAATATTATTTCAACAACTACTGCTACAGCTGCTTCTACTACTGCTACTACTACTACTACTAATAATAATAATAATGATAATAATAGCCAATTAGAAGTAGGTAACTAATTTTTCACATGTAGGATTTCAGATCAAAGTAATGTTGACAACAGATATTGGAGTTTACTGTGCTTTTAGCATCATATGGTTTCCCTTTCTATAATGATTAATAACATTGATAATAATAATATTGATAAATAATATTGATAATAATAATATTGATAAATAATATTGATAATAATAATAATAATGAGGACTTTGTACAGCGCCTAATCTTTAGAAGCTCTAAGTGCTTTACAACATTAGACAACACCAATAACAAAAAAAAACATAATGACATGAAGGTCTTATATTCCCATGGTATGTATTTTTTTATAATGTTGTATAGTAATGCATTGTAAAACTATAAGAACTATATAAATTCTTTATTTGTAACCACTGTGGCCATATCAGTTGTTCTCCCAATGATATATTTCAGTGACTCGTTACAAAATATAGTGGCACTGTCCATTTTCCTATTTTCCATAGGTTTATATTTTTTTTAGAAGAAAAATATCCCTGGTTTTCCTCACTGGTTATACTTGCTTTTTAAAAAGACCTTGTACATCATTAAGCATTGTTAAAATAACTTTCAATTTCCTCTGTTTGGGTGTATGATATCAATGAAATTTGTGTTAGAGACTATACAGCTTGGCCTTGTTTCAGATGTGCACCTATAAAAACAATAACTAGATCCACTTAGTCATTTCATTTCTTAGACTTCAGAGATAAAACGTAAAAACTTTTTACTAATTTTTATATATTTTGTAATTCATTATCTGCACATTCAGAAGCTAATATTGTCTTGTCTGGCAGAATTATTTTTCCTATTTTTAGTAACTTCTAATGATAGTGTCCTTTCCAGGTTTGATTTTTCGACCACATCGGATCAGCCATTTTCATTAGCTGTGTGCTTTGATCATGTAGTTTCTAATGGATGATATCCAGAGAAATTTTAGTCACAGTACATGAAAGTAACATAGAGGTATGCTAACATTCTCATTACTGTGCATGTTGCAAACAACACGACCTTACACCTGTAATTCTCAGGTACATACTATCTGTAGATCGCCCCTATATAATAAAGTACCTACCATGTACATGATATCCATGACCAAAAAGGAAGATAATAATAGGGAAGGACGAGGCTAAATTTCATTCTGAGAATAAATTCCCAGTGGTGTGTTTAAGTGCAGAATTTATTTTTCGTTCCGTGTTCACTCTGTGTTGATCCGTCCTGAGGTTGGTCTTTGACTGGTGGCATTCCATGGGACTGGACAGACTGTCATTATGATCTGTTGTTGTCGCTGTTATAGGGTTTGATGCCATTTTTTAGCATAAGATGGTCTATACATGGCGGCACTATTAATGGTGGAGGAAAGACCAAGGAAAACCCTGGAATGAACTACAGACCCATGAGAAGCTACCAGCAAACTTTTTCCTATACTCACATTGTCCGAGCCCAAAACTCGAACCCATGCAGACAGAGGTGAGGTGACAGTGATATGTAATTGTGAGTGCTTTAGACCACTCTGCCACTCGGGTGCCCCCATTATGATCTGTACTGTTTGGTAGCATCTCATGGGTTTAGTTTCAAGTTGATTGTGGCAAATCAACCCAGAAACCAGTAGCAGTATGTTCGTGTCCAGGTGTGATATCACATAGTTATAGAACTAATTATTGCATGCAGATTTTTCCGTAATACATATTAACCATTGTTGGACACATACCTGTGTTTATCGCATGTTACGATAAATTCAAAGGGCCGTTTGGAGATCAGCAACAGCTTGAATGAAACCTTGTCCTAAGAAAAATAAGAATGTCAGGAAACTACATGGCTGATCCACGAAACGCACTTAACAAAAGACTGTTACTATTGTTAAAGGGGTGGAGGTTATAGTGGTACGAGTGCTGCGAGGTTTCCAAAGAAGTATAAATACGGTATATTAATAACATTACTTTTAAATTGCCTCAAGTTGTAACAGACTGGCTACATGTGTCTCAATCATTCCAATAAATGTGAACATAACTCCGAAGTCACTCTAAACCTCAGCAGCCATGATAGCTCAGTTGTTAAAGCGCTGGACTTATAATCCAAATGTATGGGGATTCGATACCCACCCAGGCCAGTACGGGTCATTACCTCTGTTTTTTCTTGGAAAGACACATATGTACAACATACCTCCGCATGATGTAGCCTATACTATGCTAAAAGTACAGTTTAAAAAGAAAGATTAAAATTCAATACACAATAAACAGATTTTTCCACTTGATGAATTTCTACATCAAAATTTCCATGTATTTATATAACAAATATAAACAATAATCGAAAACATGTCAAGATACATATTTTTTAAAGGCATATAGATTCTATCGCCATAGATAATAATGTTTATTTGTCACTGCGACAAATCTCCAAAGCGTCAATTGGGATGTTTGTCAGTAACAACGTGAAAAGTCGAATCAACTCTACATAAGACTGTTTTATCAACAAATCCCATGATCAGTTTTCATTAGTTTTAAAAAATACTTGTTTAAATACACATCGAAAATATTATTAGTTATATAATGTGACTAAAGCCAATTAGGCAATTCCCTTGCTAGAAGCATCTGAACATTCTATATTTGTTAAAAATGTTGAAGGTTTTATGTCATCGGACATAATCTGAGCATATATGGCTAGGCATTTATTGTTGGCTATGTCAGTGCTTTATCTGCCATTGCTGTCACAAATGACGAATTTTGCATGTCACGTATGACTATCCTCAACGTCGTTTGATAGAGCCAGGTTTTAATAATTAGCAGAACTTTTTTAAATGCCAATGGCATCAATTTCTTCAGCCGCTAATTCATGTATTAAATTAAGAGATTTGTATTTTAAAACAACGGATGTCTTTTACACTTAGCCAATGTACAGACTCAAGTTGCACTTTCACTGCTATGTCTTGTTCCGAAGCATGTTTTTGCAACCCTGCATTCAAATCTGCCAGCTTTTGTGGACCTTCGATCATCAATTTCTGGCAACCCAGCATGCCTTACCAGTACTTGTTTTTTGCACATATGGCCATGATGTTTTTTTTTAAAAGCCTTTGTACATATATAGCAAAATATAAAGGCATCTTAACTGTCACATTCTTCACTCGACTTAACTTTTTGAAAATGTTGCCAGCCATTGCTGTACAAACTGTTTTATCTTACACGAATAACAGTTACCTCATCTTTGGACTATGAAAGCTCCACCAGTTCGATAACAATACTGCAGAAGTCTCAGAAAAGCTTAAGCATGCGTATTTGTAAGCAATTTTTTAAACCTGGGATGCAGAAAATCACTTATACAGGAGTCCTCTGTACGCACACATTTGACAGAGCACAAGGGTTTGTTACAAGAAAATTTGGAGTATCTGTCCATGAATCAAGGGATCCATGGATCAAGCAGAGTTCTAATCTGTGATTCATGGACAGATACTCTATATTTTCTTTGTAACGAACCCCTGTGGCCGGACTGCAAATTCAAGGACTTGCTAGTCCTGCTTCAACCATCTGGGAAGTGGGAAAATGTGCTGATCAAATAATCATTTTAGCTTTGCTGATATTTACAATGAGAAATGTTGTAAGAGTACATCTGAAGAACATGACCCAATATCTTGGTGGCAAGTTCAAAGACTTGACTAGCTGCAGAGTGGTGGGAAAATGTACTGATATTTACAATGACTGAATTCAGAGGCAGAAAGTCCTTGTGATGTACTTTTGTGTAAAAGTGCCTCAAAGGAACAACTTTAACGTTCATTACTGTGTTCATTTTCAAGTGTAGCCGAATAAGCAGTGCATGTGACCTCAAAATCAAGGCATGCTAAGAGTTAGAAAAAATGCTGTTTGGAAATTGGGGGGGTAGGCAAATTGGCAAATATTGTAATGAAATTCAACAGTGTGCTAGAAGTTAGGCTGATATTTCATGTGGAACACTGTAATGCTTAGCTTGGTGCATGGAGTAATATGTTTACTTGCCCTGACGTAATTCACTATAATGGACAAAATGGTAATTTATTAAATTGTAGTTTATGCACAACTAGATGATCTTGAGTTATTGTAGGTACACACTGTCAGTGTTGCAATGTGGTTTCTCAGATAATGACATTAAGGGAGGAATTGTTGGTGTGGTGTGGTAAGATAATGACATTAAGGGAGGAATTGGTGGTGTGGTGTGGTAAGATAATGACATTAAGGGAGGAATTGGTGGTGTGGTGTGATAAGATAATGACATTAAGGGAGGAACTGGTGGTGTGGTAAGATGATGTAATACCAAATTATAAGGCTTAGTCAGTGGCTAACACTGGGATAGAGGTGTTGTACATGTACCTTGAAAATGAGAGGCAGACAGGGAATTATGCAGAAGTTTGTTGTTAGCCTCTTGCTTGCTGTCTTCATGGGGCTTTCAGCAGCTGAATTCAAAAAGAACTAACTACATTAGATAATATTACGTAACATTGCATCATATATAGTACCAGATGATCAATCAGTTCTCTGGCTTTTCAAAGGTACATAAAATGGAATCAAACTTTTCATAGGGATTTGTACTAGCCCGCCACCCCCACCCATCACCACCGATTAATGGATACACCATACAGTTGTGTCCTATTCGTGCGCATGGGGCTGCCATGGTATAGAATAGTTTTCCCCAATCGGACACTCGTATGCAATACTAATAATGTAAATGATCAGCCTACCATTGATTTACTTAAAGATGGGATCAGCCTAGAATATACTTGAATGCTGGGATCAGCCTAGCACCAATTCTAATTGAGCTGGCGTCAGCCCTTAACCCCAGAATGCACTGTAATACACTGGGAATCAATCATTCACACTGAGCTGGGAACAGCATAGCACCAAATCTAGCTGAGCTGGAATTGGCCCTCAGCCTAGCACCAATTGTAAATCAGTCTTTCATATTGAGCTGATATCAGCCTAGCATTTTTTCTCCAATCGGACACTCATAAATTATCAGCCCAGCACAGATTTTACTGGAGCTGGGATTAGCCCAGAATAAACAATCATGCTGGGATCAGCCTAACATAGATTTACTTGAAGATGTGATCAGCCCAGAATATACTCAAACGCTGGAATCAACCTAATGCCAATTCTACTTAAGCTGGAATCATCCCAGTATGCACTGTAATGATGGGATACGCCTAGTACCAATCGGGAATTAGTCTTTGTGTTCAGATTCTAGCCCATGAGTAGCCCCCACAGAGATAGCCAAATATTGTTTAAATATTTTAATTAAGTATTGATGTTATTTTAGTTACAAGTTGATGTTATAAAATATTACTAATGAAAAGTGGCATTTTTGAGAGAAAGAGTGAGAGAAAGAGAATAAATGCATTTATTCATGTATCCTATATTTCTTACAGTGCCTGTATTATATAATTTTCATACACTTCAGTTCTATTATGTTGTGCATAAACAAGAGTTATATGTCAATGGTGTAAAGAAGTTACAAAATTAAACTCGATGGCAACCACTGGTTCTACTCGTCTGGTCATTTAGCCATTTCAGGTATGCCCAATATGCTTCTGGTAGGGGACTGCAACTTCTGCTGGTGGGACTCCTGTTTATTTTTAGTGAAAATGGGAGTCCTGGACTTCTAGTTTTAAAATGTTTTTTAAAAAAATGTAACATTTGGGTGTGTATTTGAATGGTGGGTAGATAAACCACGGCGTAAGATTTCAATATTCAAAGCTATATTCTCTTCCAGGCTAAAGGAACTTCTATAAGGCCTCCAGCTAAAACTATATACTGCATGACAGGCACCTATTTTTTAAGCGTCTTATATATTTGAAATAACTAATCTGTTTTCCAGATTTGTTGTTGGATTCAAAAGGTTGCAAACGATTCAAGATTCAGATTTGATCAACCTCCTTCCTCTGAGCGGCACAGTCCATAATCCTGGCACTAATACATCAGACTGGTACTCTCACTCCTATTATTACTTAAACCAGGGTCCGTACCGAACTGTGTCTGATCTTGTGGCCGAGTACAATGGCAGCACCGTCCGGAAAGTCAGACTTCCAGTGGGATATCGCAATACGTTACGGAATAGGCCATTCTCTGAAAGAGATCATTCTTTGCCCCTTAGAGAATATGCTGACCGACCAGGGTCCAGGACCTATATGCCGCAGGGGCCAAGATTCAGCATTAGCGGTACCCAAGTCAAATGGATGCATTGGAGCTTCCATATCAGTGGGGGTCAGCTTAAGGGTCCTGCTCTCTTTGACATCCGGTTTAAGGGCAACCGAATTGCATATGAGCTTGCAGTGAATGATATTGCTTTAGCATATGCAATGGATGCATCAGCTCAGAATGGAATTATCTATATGGATGCTACATATGGTATAATGGGAGATGATGCTACAATTTTACGTGACATTGACTGTCCTAGTTATGCAGCTGTACTCAATACTTCATATTGGCATTCATTTTCTCAAAAAGCATTCGAAATAAAATCAATATGTGTTTTTGAAGAGGATGGACAGGAAGCTCTATGGCGCCATTTTAGTCCAAACTTTGCTGGTGGAATGAGAAACAGACATCTTGTTGTGCGCGTGCCTGTTGCCATTGGCAACTATGATTACACATTTGATTTTAAGTTTTACATAGATGGAAAATTATACACTAATGCAAAAGCATCTGGCTACATTCAGGCAAGTTTTTGGGATGAGCATAACCCTCATGTAAATGGAGACAAAACAAGAGATGCATTTGGTTACCGTGTCTCTGATTATCAGACAGGACCCATTCACGATCATATGTTTGGGTTTAAAGTGGACATGGATGTCATTGACTCCAATAATTCCTTTGAAGTGGTTCACTGGAAGGCAGGTGACATATTGGACGCTTTAAGGACACAGTCAAATATCACGCAGGTCCCTCCATATTTTATCTACAATCAAACCAAGTATGTGGAATACGAGACTATAAGGAGAGAGGCTGGATTTCGGCTGAACTATGATAACCAGAAGCTTTTCGTCGTGGTCAATGAAAACATGAGGAACAAGTGGGGAGTCAAAAGGGGTTACCAAATAGTCTCACTCTCTACAGGTAAAAATCTTTTCTTGTTTCATAAATAATGATCAGCCCACTTTCAGATTTTGTTCAGTGGTCAGATAAGAAACATGACATATATGGCCTCTTGAGAGAATTATATGTTGCATATGGAATTTATATATATATATATATACACACACACACACACACACACACACACACACTCACAAAAATGCATTGTCCATTCAAAGAATAATTTTATTACTTCAATGTTCTTTTACTTTAAAGTCGTACTTTTAACAGTCTCCTTATAATAAATTTGTAGCAGTATTATAAGTCAGCACATTACCTACAGGCCAATATAAAAAGACAAATATTTTTAACAAAATGGCAGTTAATTTATAGCATGTCATCAAATGTGTGCTATCATCGGTTTCGTTGTACTTTGTCCTAAAACACTTTTATCCAAAATTCAAAGACGCTAATGATTCAACTTCTCTTTATTAAGTTACGCAATTTTTCTTGGCAAAGTTTACCAGTGTCTTTGTTGTGAATGTCTTGGGCATGGTTGGTATCAGTGGGGAGAGACAAATGTTTTTTAAGAGAATCTGATTATGTACAAAAATTTATATATTTGGTCTGCCTCGAAAGTAAACAGTCTATTTCCCATTGCATACATTTAGATGACATGCCAGTTATTAGGATAATATGAACTTTTATCAAAAGTTATTTCCCTTTTCATGGCATTCATCAACCATTGCCATTATATGAGTACATGTCTAATACCAGTGATATATCTTTATAGGACAGTGGTATTGATTCAGATTTAATATTGCATCATCGGATTTGGCATTGCTCAAAATCAATTTAAACTCATCATCGGATTGACAGCTATGCTTCCATAAGTGCACATGAAAAATTGCTTTCTGAAAATTCAAGTAAGGAATTTGTTTGATCCAAGAAGACATTTAATGGGGTTTTTGTTTCTAGATGGCTTTGAATAAAGAGGTAAAACAGAAATACACCGAACTCGACTTTGTATGTGATTATCAAATGGCTGATACATTTCCAAATAATGTTCTTGTACTTTTTTTGAATTTAAGTTAGTTTGATCATGTGATGATTCAGTCAGGGAGAGATGTTTATCTCTCTCTCTCTCTCTCTCTGACACACACCAAAGCACAAAACAACACACTCATACACATAAAAGCACACAGACATCACATCAAAGGCACATCATTGTTTGTAATTTCTTATTTGAAACCTATCATAAGGACTAAATTATCTATCGCCGTAGATTGGGATTGTTTTATTTATTCCAGCTTTTCAAAAACTTTTTGTTTAAAGGAGGCAAAAATGGTGTAAATCGCTAGAAACATACAGCCACCCCTCCTACACCAGAAAAGTGGCCTTTCCAGAGGGGGAGGGGCTAAATTTTTTGTAAAGAGTTTATCTAATATATGTAGTAAGAAAGCTGCATATTTCAAAGCATTAAATATATCATTTAATATCTTTGTTTAAAATTAACTTCCTTATTAAAAGGTTCTTCTTGTTACAACAGGGTTCGTACGGTCTTTGAAGGTCTTTGAAAGTTTGGGAAAAATGAGGTAGCATTTTCAAGGCCTTGAAAGTTTGGGAAAATCGAGCATATTACCCTGAGGTCTTTAAAAGTCTTTGAAAATTGAAATCAACCCCAAAATTTGTAATTTCTTTCCAGAATCACAAATAAAATTATCCGAGGTTGTTAGATTCGGATGTAATCTAGTTATCCTGGTTTCGTTCTTTTGATGACCCGTTCAGTCTCATTGCCGCCGCAATAACAGAAGAGGCTTTGTTTGGCCATCCAAAGTTGGCCTCGGCGGCGACTTCAATAACACATGCACTCTTCATCAAAGCAAGACGGCTACACCCTTCATCAAAGGAAGATACAAATAAAATTGCCTAAGGTCGTTAGCTTCGGATGTAGCTGGTTTTCCTGGCTTCTTTCTTTTGACGAATCGTTCAATTTGATTGGACGAGTCCATCAGCTTTGGCCAATCAAAATGTTCATTACACTAATTCTCTCTACGTAGAAAGTGCGCGAAAGTATTACGCTGGAGGATTCAAAATTTGTTCAGTCGATTTACATCTTCAGTGTTTAAAAATGCCAGGTCTTTGCTCTTTCAACGATATCTGGCTTGAACAAGAGAAATACAAGGAATGGCTGCAAAAGGATAAATTATGTAAACGAAAGGCGCTTTGTACATTGTGTAAAAAGACGATCAAAGGAGCCCTTACAAGTCATGCCAAAGGTAAGTTGCAAATTAGTAACTACATACTGTTCATTTAGTGGAACAAAGATGCAGAAGTACAAGTTATTGGTAGTTTTGGGCAAAATAATGGTAACTCGTTACTTTTCGGGTATAAAATAAGATATTGTTTAGTTTGATGGTTTGGGAGATATGGCAAAAGAGGGATCGTTTAAATTTACTTATACCGTCGGTTTATTTAACACGTTTGAGGGACAAAAATCATTTTCGAAAATTTTGTTCTACATAATAATGTTCCTTGGTTTAATATAGAAACATCAATTGTAATAAATTCAATTCACGGATAAACAGTTTCAAAGTGCGCTTGCCTACACTATAGTTAAGTTAAGCAAGAGTTGTTGTTCTTGAATTGCGAGTAAAAAAAAAAAAAAAGGCGTTAACGTGTGCTGTGAAGCTTTAACTGTAGGAAGTCAAGTCATTTGATTTGGCAAATTAAAAAAAAAATGAGAAAATGTGTTTCCAGTTGACTGTATGTCCCCGTTTCTCATTGCCGACCCTCGACCTTTTTCCCCAGTGGTATAAACAATTTTTTTTTTTAAATCACATTGCCGAAATTGATTTGTGTATCTATAGTCTGACTATACATTCCCGTTTGTTTGTACCCCTATATTTTATTTAACTTTTTCAGAAGCCATTTTTTAAATGGTAATTTGTGTCTAAATAGCGTTTCTTACTAGTATGTAAAACCGAATTAAAAATTACTTTCATACATCATGAAGTTATTTGTTTTCATTTAGATTCATTAAACAGGAAGAGGAGTAGAGTCCCGATGGGGTCTCACTAAACACAGAAGGACAGGATCAATACATATCGGATGATCGTTTGTACTGTTTCCGACAACTCTTTGATACGTTATACCATCGTTTTACTCGTCAATAACTCTTTATGCAATTTGTTTTGTAAATATAATGCGAAGAAAGCACGATTTGCTAGAGAACTCAGTAGTCAATAAATATGCATTGTTGTTTGATAGTGTTGATAATGGCTTGATTTACTAAAAGTTAATTTTATATTTTCTTTATGGAAACATTGGAAAGTTATTTTGGTAAAAATAAATGTAAATTCGATAGCTCATATATATTCTTTCTGATTTCAGCTAGAAATTTGCAATATTAAATTTTAAAACGATGAAAATCTACCTTGTATATTCTATTACTATGCTTGCGAAAGCATTAATAACTTCTAAAATAAACCAGTTATGTGTGTTTTATCGTTTTTCTTCTTTTAATCAGTCTGTAATTTGGGTAATATATTTGGCATGTCCTCTGGATTTGCTATTGAGACAGAGTAATTCATACTGAGAATTAAACGACTTGGTGGTTTGTGAGTTATTATTGATAATTAATTGTCTATGTGACTGTACCAATCATTAAATGGCCTGTATAATCAGTCAGTTTAGATAAATTACATCTGATATATCAAGCACGACATTGATCTAAAATCGAAAGGAATTACAGAGCGACTTTCCTTCACGGCGACATAAAATCAAGGGAAATCACTCGCGTGGAGCTTGTAACACTCTTTGGTCATGTATTCTAAACGTCTCTGTCAAAAATGTTAATGCATGATTTAAAATTAAAATTTGTATATAAACAGTGTATAACAAAATAAATGAGAGAAGTATGGTGCATAGCCATCAAATAAGGAAATTGTTTAATAATATTATAAAATTAAAGAGATTTGATGCATAAGAGTTAGTTTCCGTAGGTTATTGGAAATAGGGACATCAACCAATACTATTAATCATTGATGGTAACAATGTCCGTATGTGTTTTTGCTTTTTTTCGCTTCTTAGTACGTTTATGAGAGCTATGGTGCCAATATATGTAATATTGGGGTGTTCTTGGAGAGTCTTGGGGTGTTTAGAGAGACCGTCCCGATGTGATTTAATATTGACTCAGTACGGAAAATTAGTGGATGAAGTTATCCAATTGGACAATCATCCCTTGAAATGCTTCAGTAGAACAGATGACAGCCTTGATGAAGTGTTTTATTCTGTCCTTTCTAAAAGAAATGAATATGTTGAACTTTGGAATGTTCTCCAGAAAATGTTGTCACATGGGCAGGCAAGAGTGGAGAGAGGATTTTCTGTCAACAATCAGGTATCTGTTGAGAACCTCAGCAGAGAAAGCCTCAGAGCTCAAAGGCTAATCATTGACACAATGAGAAAAGCAGGTGGACCTTTGGAAATCGTCATTAGCAATGAAATGATGACATATGCCTCCTCTGCAAGACATAAGTACCATGCCTATCTGGATAAGAAGAAAGCAGAGGAGAAGGATGAGAAGGAAAACCAAAAAGGAAAGAAACGGGAGTTAGCCTTGGATGAAGTGGAAGAACTTAAAGACAAAAAGCTGCATCTTGAAGCTGACATTGCCAGCCTACATGCTTCCTCTGTACAGAAAGCAGAGTTAAAAGGACTCATTGTGCTTGTCACAGAGTCAAATGCTCTTAGCAGAAGAGCAGAGGAAAAGATGACAGTGGTGGCATCTCTTTCCAAAATGATTGCAGAGAAAAAAAAAGCAAATATAATAATGCATTTAAAGCAGTGCTGATGTCTGTTAAGACAACAATTTATTTTGTATTAAATCTGACACGTATGTTACATATTTCTGAAAAAATAACAAATGTTAACCTATCTTCCAGATCATTATAATGCTATTTTTGGAAATTAATTACAGTTTGACTTTAATCAGTAAACAATATTGTAGTATTTGGCATTCGTTGTTTTTTCATATAACCTGTATACACAATGTTAGCAAAAATAGGTCATGGAAATTTGTTTGTGGTCTTTGAAAGTTTGGGAAAAGTCTTTGAATTTATCATTCATAGTTCAGTATGAACCCTGTATAATAAGAGACTTATTTCAACTGAATATACATTAATAGTTCTTATTCTTGGCGTAAGTATGACATGTGAGCGGGTAGTGTTGTCATGCACATTGCAAAATAATACAAAAACGTCATTTTAATCTTGGTACATATATAATTGACTTTCCATTTGCTCCATTTTCCCACTGCGCCTTAATAACCTCCTTATGGGTTATGACATTTATTCGAGTCTTTCCAAGATAAAATTGTTTTATTCAGGTCTTTTCTACATAAAATTTTTCGGCAAGTCACCCCTCCACACCTCAACCAATGTCTTCGAGTAGAATAAGTGACTTCTAAAATACTGTCTCCGTTTACGTGATGACATGTTTGGTAATAATTTATTTGGATCTTGCTCTGTGCGATTTAATTATGCAATGGAAACTTTTGTCGCATGGATGAAATGCTTTCTTCGTAAAGTAAGTGATAAATGTGTTGTCGTCTGATTTTTCTGTCTTTGTCTGGTACCATTTTGTTCAAGGTCAAGGTTACTTTCTGTTTGTGTGTTCATGCAAAAAATCTATTTTTACTGTTATGATTTTGACAATTATGTCCAGTTTTAATCATTAAAGAGAAGAACTCGACAGACGTGAAGCCCAAAACCATCATAACAGAGCCCATTTCCTGTAAATGTTGGCTTTTATAAACAATGATACAATATTAGTCTTACTGTTACATGTACTTTAGTCAACAATAAGAGAAACTTTACATCGGGAGACGTGTATCGAAGATAGAGATAATCTGATTGCTTATCTTCTGTCACAATATAAATTAATTATTGGTTCTGGATACATTTGAAAAAAAATGGCTGCTAATGAGGGGAACATTTTACATTTTTGTACTAAAATGCTGGTTGTATTAGAGGGGTGTTTGTTCTTGCGGGGTACTTTTGAATACAAACTCGTCAGTGCCAAGACATTATGGCTGTATGAAGCGGGTGATCATATATATATATATATATATATATATATATATATGGTTGTTGAACATTAGTACTGTTCTAGTTTTAAATAATTAGAGTCGGTTAAATAAACGTCAACTTGTTAAGAAGTATATTCGATGGGATTAGTATTCTTTGTTCTCTTTCAATCCATAACTGCATACACTTTACGATCATACCTCACTGTTTCATGCACAATTTTAACCTCTACAGTGTCTTAAGAGTTCCTTTTCATTGCAAATTTTCTATGATAATGAAGCATTATCTATCCAAAAGACGATTTAAGCGAACTTTTGCTGGTTTGGAAAGTAGTTATTAGAAACAGACTATCATCATAACAGTCCTGAAGACAAAACTATAAATTGTACTGTTTTTGTACTCGACATAATTGGTACATATGATGTCAAAGCGCGTTGAATTGTAGTATGGTACTCTGGATTTTCTTTTCTAATACGACTGGTACATAACTTTCATGCGCTTGTCTACTCTTTACAATTAACACTTATCTCTCTTTTTCAGCCGCCCAATCTCTTCCGGAAGTCCACCCAGCCATGAAAGCCTTATCCTTTACCAAGTATCACGTGACCGTTACTAAGCGGAAAGAGGAAGAACAGTACCTTAGCTCTATCTATGACATCAACCGGATGGATAATCCAAAAGGTTATCTCGACCTTATGCTGGATAACGAGTCCATTGTCAACGAGGATGTTGTCAACTGGGTTACAGTCGGTTTCCTCCACGTTCCGACGTCAGAAGACCTTCCTATGACCATACGTGTGGAGAGCGGCTTTGTGCTGAAGCCTTTCAACTTTTTTGACACGACTGCCACATTTGACATGCCACAGTACTCGGAAATGCAAGAAAACAACAATGTGGAGCATGAGCCTACATTTGATGCATGTGTTGAGTCAAATACAGAATATTGAGGGATTTTTGCTCATAACCTCACACAAGATAAACTATTTTGCAACTTTCTGAACTAAGAAATTGAACCTAACAAGAAACCTCAAAATCGGAAACGGCCGATCACAACTGACATTGTATAAAATTAGGAAAGGAGGGTACAATGTTTGAGGATTTTAATAGATTTTAGATTTTTAATTCAATTGTCCAAGTAAAAGTAGACATTTTTAAAATGTGTTATTGTGAGTTAATTATCAGGTTCATGATTACAGGGGAAGGATTTGGAGAGGAAGTGAATGAATTCAGTGTAAACAAATGCATTTGAATTGGACGCTTAATGTCTTCAAGTATTCTCCGACCAAGAACGTTCTTCAGATTTCATGCATTGATCTTAAATATGACACCCTCTCCATCATTCACTCTATATTTAGCTACAACGCAAGAAATTATGTTTTACATGCTAATTGTACATGTCAGTATAGTCATGGGAGAGAATTTAAACCTTATAACACCTGATAGATTGTGACTGTTTTTGAGCTAACTATATTCTTTGAAAACTGAAAATAGGCCCTTTCATAGAAAATCTCTGAGTGTTTAGATATTTTCCTATCTATGAAACAGTCCCGTTTTTGTCTGCTTTCGTAATGTATGGCGATATACATTATTAATTTGAGGATATATAAAACGTTCTGACCAAAGTGTAGGACAGTGGCAAGTTTTCATGATAGAGCAAACTTGTGGGTAAAATTTATATAATGACATAATTTTTCATAATAGTTTGTTTACTAAAAGATTAGCTTGCCGGTAGGTTCTTCCTCCGCCATTAATACTGGTCGCCATGTGCTGAAAAATGGCGTTAAACCCTATAACAACAACAGCTAAAAGATTAGTGCATAAATTTCTAACAGATTTGTGTTGCAAACTGAATATAGATGTGGTATAGATATATTACAAACTTCCTATAAATGTCTTACAGACTTGTATCGTAAACTGCCTATAAATGTCTTACAGACTTGTATTGTAAATTGAATATAAATGTCTAACAGGCTTGTACTTTAAACTGAATATCGATGTCATGCAGACCCGCAATACAAACTGAATATATTGCGTCATATAAATATAATGTGTCATATATTGCGAACTGCCTATCAAGGCCTTACATACTTTTATTGTAAACTGAATATAAATATCTTTCAGAATTGTGCCACAAAATGAATATAAATGCTGGGTTCATACGGCCTTGCAAGATTTTTGACAGTTTATGAAAACTGAGGTAGCATTTTCAAGGCCATGAAAGTTTGGGAAAATCGAGCAGATTACCCTGAGGTCTTTAGATGTCTTTGATAATTGAAATAAACCCAAGCAATTTAATTTCTTTCCATAGTCACAAATAAAATTGCCTAAGTTTGTTCGATTCAGATGTAGTCGACTTTTCCTGGTTTCTTTCTTTGATGACCCATTCTGCTTTATTTAATCATTAAACAATCTTGTAGCATTTCGCATTCATTGTTTTCTCATAATAGAACTTGTATGAAAAATGTTGGGGTAAATTGGTGTTGGAAATCTGTTTGTGGTCTTTGAAAGTTTGGGAAAAGTCTCTGAATTTATCATTCAGAATTCTGTTTGAACCCTGAAATGTCTAACAGGCTTATATTGCAGATTGAATATAAATGTTATGCAGACCTACAAACTGAATATAAATATCTAGCAGGCATATTCCAATCTATATGTAGATGTGTGTGTGATTTGGATTTTTAATATAGCTTTAATAATTTTTCAGTCATCACTATGATGTCTGCAGTGTGACAGTTTATAGTGATGTCTAGCACTGGAGCATCATGCTGCAGACACATAGTATGATGTCTCACCCAGTCACATTATTCTGACACCAGGCCGACCAGTCCTAACACTAACCTCTTAATGCTGAATGCCAAGCGAGGCAGCTGTTAGTACCATTTTTTAAGTCTCTGGTATGACTCGGCCGGGTATTGAACCCACGACCTCCTGCATCCGAGGCGGACGCTCTAACCGCTAGGTAACTGGAGCTGTCTGCAATCGAGGAAATTATTTATTGATACTATCAAGGCATCACAACAAGCAAAGTGTTTGGAATTGTTTAATTAAACTCTTGAGCCAGGTCAGTGTTGGGCAAGGTTGTTGTCATGGAGACAAGATCTAAAATTAAATTGTCACACAGCAGAGGCACATAAAAAAAATTCCCCTCAATTTATGAAATTATCAGAGGCTGATCTGACTTGTTTTTTAAAAATCAAATGGAAACAAACCAACCGATAATTTGTTGAGTTGTAATTAATAATAGTTAACTTACGCCAAAGTAATCAATCGGCGTGGCTGTTGCAGCTTGAAACTAAGCTGTGATAAACAGTTTTGTAATTTCCAATTGGAAATTATTTACCAGGGTCGACAGAAAGGAAACATTATGCAAACCGTATGTGTCTAAACGACTGTGGACCGATGAATAATGTAATTGATGAAATCTTTTCTGTATTAGCTAAAGTCTATCCTAAGTAATTGTTATGGTTCAGCGTTATGAATGCTAAACAACTTTATTAAGAAGCAGTCAGACACTGGAAATGCATAGTTTTCATTGCGCTGGACAACATGTATGTGTTTGCTAAATTTGATTTTGAGATTTTATGTCCTTATGATGAGTTTTGGGACCATACACATTTTTAACTATTTCTGTGATACAGTCACGGTTTATTATTATTACCATTGCAGTTAATTTTATGATACAAATTTAATGATGATTTTTAATTTTTATGCAATTATAGGCATTTTATACAGAAACATTGATATACCAACTTTGTTTCACCTGTAAAGCATTTTTTTTTTACCAAACATCAATTTTGATTAATTACATTTGATGTTAGTAATTTTTTATCTGAAAAATAATGATCTACGCCTTATCTAAAATGATCTTTATAGCCGAAACAGGTCATTGTGACCTGATTTTATGTTTCTGTGTCGGTGTTAATTTCTCAGCAACCACTGAGTGCTGAGCAGATGCATTTAGCATAAACTGTTGGTTACTATAATTTGCAATTGCACGTTCTTGAGGCATTCTTGTTTCATGTTCATGCTAAACGGTAGTTTATTAATGTCATAAAGCATAAAACCAAAATCAAAAAGCAATTTGCTAATGTCATAAGCATGTTAGTACACACTCATTTAATCTTTCATGGCTGCTATGTTCTTCGGTTTAGTTACTCGGAATGTAATTCCGTATCTCTCACCAAAACTTTTTATATCGCACATCAACCCTAGAGCTAGCTTTTAGAAGTTATGATATTAAATAAAATTCCAATTAGAAAATAACTGGAATGATCTGTTATTTTACATTTTAAATGTTTTAAACAAAATTCCAGTAGCGTTTGTAATTTTAAGAAATGCAGTTGTTTATCTTGGACAGAATGCTAACAATATGTGATCTAATGAAACCGGTATGCACAGTGACATTAAGCAAGAGAGAGAGAGAGAATGTTTTGCCAATGAAATCTTTTATTGAAAATTTTTATAATTCCAGACAAAAGTAAGAAATACTAATGAAATGGTGTGAAGATGCAAAGCATGGTTAGAAATGCTCCACATTTGGTCAAAATTGTACCCCATGTTTAATTTTTTAAAGTAGAGACTTTGAATGTAATGCAAATAAATGTGCTTTCTGAATAAATTTGACTGTTCTTAATTACTGTTAGTCTGTAAAATTTATACTGAAATTGTTATGCAAGTGGAGTATATTTGTTAAGTGTTGAAGGCCCCAAGTACTGTTCCATTTGAGAAGTAAAGAAAGCAATTCAGGTTCCTGTGACTGCAGATTAAATTAATTCATATGTCCCATACAACATTTTAAAAAATTCAAAGCTAAAGAGTAAATCTATATTTGAAATACAGACTGACTGATGATACAATTGGGTTGTTTATATAGGTTTAGCCACGAATACATTTACAGGTTGAGGGTTGTACACTACCTTTCATAAAACGCCCAATTTATTTTCTAAAGGCACACATTAACATTTTTTAAAAGCTTTTGTGAATTAAAAGGGCATAGTTAATAAATACAAAACCACGTGTATTTGGTCCGAGTCATAGAAAGAACTCAATTGATATGGCATAGGAATATTTTCTCGGCCAAAAGACCCCAATGTTCCTACACCATATCAAATTTGTTCTTTCCACCTGCTTGGAACAAAACATGTATGTACTAATGGTATAAAGCAATTTCCAATGTCATCGAGCATTGTATCAATGTCATCAAGCATTGTTACAATGTCATAAAGCACTGTATCAGTGTCACCAAGCATTGTATCAATGTCATCAAGCACTGTACCAATGTCTTAAGTATCAAAATAATGTCATGAAGCACTGTACCATTGTCTTAAGTATCAAACTAATGTCATAAAGCATGGACCAGTGTCATTCAGCATTGTATCTATGTCATAAAGCATTGTATCAATGTCATAAAGCACTGTAAAAATGTCATGTAGCACTGTATCAATGTCATAAAGCACAGTAAAAATGTCATGTAGCACTGTATCAATGTCATAAAGCACTGTAAAAATGTCATGTAGCACTGTATCGATGTCATAAAGCAGTGAATCAGTCATAAAGCACTATCAATGTCATAAAGCATTGAATCAGTCATAAAGCACTGTATCAGTGTCATAAAGCACTGTATCAATGCCATAAAGCATGGACTAGTGTCATTCAGCACTGTATCAATGTCATGTAGCACTTTATCAATGTCAAAAAGCATTGAATCAGTCATAAAGCGGTCATAAAGTACTATCAGTGTCATAAAGAGCTTGACAGTGGTATAACACATGGTACCAACATCAAACTTACCTCATGCTGGTAGAACATGCAATTTAATATTTTAAAAATGGTCCGTACTATGAACTGCATTACATTTTATGTATCATCACCATCGAAAAGTGTTCAGCTATTACTGTGAGAGAAAAAATATGCATCGTATATATGTCGACGTAGACATTTATAGAAAAATATATTATGTTGTCAACTGGAAATGTATTTTATAAAAAGTATCTTAATCTATTTGGACAAAATCGGCTGTTCCTACAACTGATTGACATTTGGTTTGATGGAGAAGATGAGGGTGAAAATAAACTAGTTTGATAAATTTGCATCTACGTGGTCAACCCTTGTTTAGTAAATAACCTTGGTGGCCCGAATGGCATCTATCAACAAAAGTTTTCCCACCTCACTTGCCAGAAATTTGTTTGACACGATTCCTTATTGCTTATTAGTATATGGTTGAGTCTAAAAGAAAATAAAAGAAACAATCAAACAAGTATTCGACAATAAATACTTTGTTACTGTTACAAAAATCAAAATGATGACAACCTGCAGAGATGGTTGATCCTTCTCATTATGAACTGGAAAAATGTTTTGTTCTTGTCAGCACGTCATTTTTCAGCACAAGATAGGCTGTACATGGTGGCAAGTATTAATGGTTGAGGAAGAACCCAGGAAAACCCTGGAAAGAACCACCGACCCACGAGAAGCTACCGGCAAGCTTTCTCACATATCCACATTGGCTGAGCCCAAGACTTGAACCCACGCAGACAAAGGTGAGATGGCAGTGATACGTGACAGAGCGCGCTTTAGACCATGCTGCCACTTGGGGCCCCTCCAGAATGTTTTATAAAGTAGAACTACTGGAAAATAAAAGTAAAGTAAAGTACTAGATTGGTTTTTATTTCAATCAATATAATGGATCTAATTATGGACCATTGGGGCTATAAATGAGCAATCCCAATTTTCAAATTATTTAACCCCTCACCTCCCCACCCCCAAACAAACTAAAACATAAATGTTCGGTCCCTAAGTGATAGGATATACCTCATGCTGTGTCAGATATATGACGTGAAAGAATATAAGTCTAAAGAGATCATGCTGAGAATCTAGTGACAAACTTACAGAATGGGATTGGCAACACAATTATGTTGTTTTTATGCATCCTGCCGGACTAGGACCGTAACTTACATTCCGTTGGACTTAATCTGATGTGCCTAGTACATGGCCAAGCAATGTTAAAGATCTCCTTACGTTCCTCAAGCTCAAAAGATATCACATCAAACAGCACTTTGTGAAACTGTGCTTATTCAATCATATTTTGTATATCAGAACCGTATTTCTCGAATAATTTCAAAGTCTTTGTAGTTCTGAAAACTTGCCTTAAAGACTCAATCACTGCCAACCCCGCAACATTTCTGTACAACCTACATTCTCTGAGATGGTAAATATTAATAAAGCAAATTGAATCGATATTAAAACAATTATTCCAATAACATGCTAATAACACATGTCCCCCACTCCCTGAAACTTAGGAACAAGGCGTTGAAGATGGGCATCAAAAATGTAATCAGAACCTGCATCAACTTCGGTGACTTTCCATGTCAGTTCCATGCTTATAGAAGATACAGCTTCGGTGACTTTCCATGTCAGTTCCATGCTTATAGAAGATACCACTTCAGTGACTTTCCATGTCAGTTCCATGCTTATAGAAGATACCACTTCAATGACTTTCCATGTCAGTTGCATGCTTATAGAAGATACCACTTCGGTGACTTTCCATGTCAGTTCCATGCTTATAGAAGATACAACTTCGGTGACTTTCCATGTCAGTTCCATGCTTATAGAAGATAGAACTTCAATGACTTTCCATGTCAGTTCCATGCTTATAGAAGATACAACTTCAATGACTTTCCATGTCAGTTCCATGCTTATAGAAGATACAACTTCAGTGACTTTCCATGTCAGTTCCATGCTTATAGAAGATACCACTTCAATGACTTTCCATGTCAGTTGGATGCTTATAGAAGATACCACTTCGGTGACTTTCCATGTCAGTTCCATGCTTATAGAAGATACAACTTCAATGACTTTCCATGTCAGTTCCATGCTTATAGAAGATACCACTTCAGTGACTTTCCATGTCAGTTCCATGCTTATAGAAGATACCACTTCAATGACTTTCCATGTCAGTTGCATGCTTATAGAAGATACCACTTCGGTGACTTTCCATGTCAGTTCCATGCCTATAGAAGATACAACTTCGGTGACTTTCCATGTCAGTTCCATGCTTATAGAAGATACCACTTCAATGACTTTCCATGTCAGTTGCATGCTTATAGAAGATACCACTTCGGTGACTTTCCATGTCAGTTGGATGCTTATAGAAGATACCACTTCGGTGACTTTCCATGTCAGTTCCATGCTTATAGAAGATACAACTTCAATGACTTTCCATGTCAGTTCCATGCTTATAGAAGATACAACTTCAATGACTTTCCATGTCAGTTCCATGCTTATAGAAGATACAACTTCAGTGACTTTCCATGTCAGTTCCATGCTTATAGAAGATACAACTTCAATGACTTTCCATGTCAGTTCCATGCTTATAGAAGATACAACTTCGGTGACATTCCATGTCAGTTCCATGCTTATAGAAGATACAACTTCAATGACTTTCCATGTCAGTTCCATACTTATAGAAGATACAACTTCAATGACTTTCGATGTCAGTTCCATGCTTATAGAAGATACAAGTTAGGTGACTTTCCATGTCAGTTCCATGCTTATAGAAGATACAACTTCAATGACTTTCCATGTCAGTTCCATGCTTATAGAAGATACAACTTCAATGACTTTCCATGTCAGTTCCATGCTTATAGAAGATACAACTTCGGTGACATTCCATGTCAGTTCCATGCTTTTAGAAGATAAAACTTCATTGACTTTCCATGTCAGTTCCATGCTTATAGAAGATGCAACTTCAGTGACTTTCCATGTCAGTTCCATGCTTATAGAAGATACAACTTCAATGACTTTCCATGTCAGTTCCATGCTTATAGAAGATACAACTTCGGTGACATTCCATGTCAGTTCCATGCTTATAGAAGATACAACTTCAATGACTTTCCATGTCAGTTCCATACTTACAGAAGATACAACTTCAATGACTTTCGATGTCAGTTCCATGCTTATAGAAGATACAAGTTAGGTGACTTTCCATGTCAGTTCCATGCTTATAGAAGATACAACTTCGGTGACCTTCCATGTCAGTTCCATACTTATGCAAGATGTAATGCAGAAGTAATAGAGATATCTGTTTTGTTCACAATGTCTAAGAAAATGACTTGTTTAGATGTTTCAAATAGTCAAGATTACCGTTTGATCAGGATGACTCCAGTGGACATTTACTGATGACTAGGCAACAATTCTCCTTGCAAAATGACAATAAATCTAAATACATTGGTCATATCCACGTGTCTTTATGGAAAGTGCAGTTTTTAATTTCTACATGACAAACGTGTTCTATGTGAACGAATGTTCGTTTGTACATAGAAAGGGGTATGCACAACTGATTTATTCTCGTAGAAGAATGTTCCGTCATAATTTTGGAATGTTGATGAGTTGAAACTAAAATTTTCTCCAGTAATTTAACCTGAATTCTGGAAATTACCATGTTATTCCCAATGCTTGCTTGTTTAGAGAATGGAGATTTGTTAGTTTCTTTAAAACTGATCCATTCAAATGCATTCATAACAGGGTTCTTACAGTCTTTGAAGGTCTTCCAGAGTTGGGGAAAAATGAGGTAGCATATTTCAAGGCCTTCATAGTTTCAGATTACCTTGAGGTCTTTAAAAGTCTTTGAAAATTGAAACAAACCCAAACGTTTTAGTTTAGTTTCTTTCCATAATGACAAATAAAATTTTCCAAGGTTGTTAGATTTGGATGTAGTCTAGTATCCCTGGTTTCTTGATTTTGAAATTAGTAAATTAATTATTGTCTGAATTTCATCATTAAACAATATTGTAGTAGTTTACATTCATTGTTTTCTCATGTAACATAACTTTTATCCCAAATGTTTGCGAAAATAGGTCTTGGAAATCTCTGTTTTACCACTTTCCACATCGATGATAGAAGGTCTCAGCGATAAAAATACTACTCAGTGACGTTGTATACTGGACCATCTGTTAATGCTCCAGACATGAAATTGTAACATCTCTGAGTGCTTGTCGGTTATCGACACATCGTTCCGAAAAGTCACAGCAATATCGTTTACATTAATACTACGGTGTGGTTGACAACTTCCAAAATTATATATATGTTTATGGAAGTTGTCACAGCAATGATAGAAGTGTTAGATTGATAAAAACTCTACTGTGTGATGTCATCGAACGTACTGAACCATTTGTTTTTCCAAATATAAAAATTTTAACATCTTGGTGTGTTTGTCTGACGAGTATGTGGAAACTGGCATAAATATATATTATAAACAATTTTACCACTTTCCGCATCAATGATAATGGCCTCAAAGATAAAAATCACCACTCTTTGACATTGTCGAATATACTGAACCATTAAGACCTGAAATTTTAGTAACTCAGTGTGTTTATCTGTTATCGCAACATCATTCCCACCATAAAATCCCTGATTATCCATGATTGTGTTTCTCCATGTGCTGTCATTGATAAAATCTGACTCCAGCCAGACAGGATATTCTAGAGTGTAATCACCTCAAACTGCGTTTCTTTTATTATCTGATTTTAGTTCTGCGCTGAATCCCTTATATATCGATTTGATCTTCTCAATGATATTTTTAGTTGTTAATTCACATTTTCGATTTCGTGCTTCAGGAATTATACTGTTTCATTGTTTCATCAGCGCGTTATATTTGTCAAGTTTATCTTGGTCATGTAACATTATCTCTTCCGCATAAACTCTGGAGATAATCATCGTTATTTTACTTAAATCATTCGAGACCACATCAGGAAGTTCCAACATTGTTAGGAGATCGTGGTGAGTTTTTCTCGTCGAGATATTTTTATCAGACTGGAACATTTTTGTATCCACGGCATTACTGCAGTTAAATTTGTCCACGATGACCCGTTGAGCCCGTCTGAATTGTGATGATTTTTTTATGAAGTTTTTCAATTTCATCTTCGGGTAATTTTCCATCACATTGAAATGTATGATTGAGATATTTTAATTTTGCTTGGTACGGAGGTACTCGCTCTTCGGAATCATATTTGTAGCGTTTTATTGCTTGTTGTTCCGCAACATCAGACTGTTGTTCCACAGCTGACTTTATTCGCGTTTTGATACTTATCTTGAGAAACTCATCAATATATAGATTATTTTTTATTTCCTTGTGGGATGGTTTTGTCATATTTTTCTTCGCTAACCAGCGATCATATTCATCAGGCAGAGTCTGTATTATCTCATATCCAGTATTTTTTCATCATTGTGATTAACCGCGGAGTAAAATACAACCTGGAGTTGTTTTCAACGATGATATTACTGATAAATGCAAATCCGAATGATGTCATTATCTCAACAAGATTTGGAGTCCTGAACAGTTTTGTTTTATCATCGAAGGTTCTTTCACAGTCAGTTATCGTGTTATATCATCGTGTTGATGATATCCGCAAGCATCAGTGGAAGATTGTCTCGTTTTCTTGTCACCGAGGAATAATGGATCTTGTTGACACCTGAATCTGTGTAGTGCTTGTTTTGTTGCTTCAACAGAACAAGCTCCTCCGAGAACACAAACAAATGCTTGAATTTATCATCGATGATACTGACTTCGGCTTCAAGAGTATGATTGTAAATCACAACATTGGTGTTAGTAAACTCGCATAATTGTCCTGGTGAGATTTTTCCAGGACAAATGTCTTGTCATGATCGGGTTTATAATGATTGATGATGAATTTCATTGACTATTGATCTAGGTAATCATGAAACAGTATCAGATCATCATTGTCATCATCAGCATCTAAAACTAGTACTCACGGGCATGTTGTGACAAGACCAGCCAATTTATTCCCACCATGGACGACTGTATTTCACCAATGAGAAACATTGTTGCCGGATGCCATTTCACTCGTCGACGATAACAACATATAGAATTCATTTCTCCTGTTGAAGAGATTCCCATTGGATGATAACTTTTCTACATCCATCTGGTTCAAAGATGATATTGCCGGTGATATCCAAATATGTTTCTATATGATAATCGGCCTTGACTTTTTCCATGAAGGTTTTTCTGTACGAGATCCACAGCATTGATTTATTCTCCGGAACTGACTTAAATGCTGCTTAGGATTTTCTCATCCCACACGCGGACCCATCAATATAATCACCAAAGGGGATAACACAACATCCTAATCCTGATTCATGTTGTGGAAGTTCGATGTAGTTGTAATCTGCTGCTTTATCAACGAAACGTATGGAATAATCAGATCGCTTATATTTTTGAGCTCATCAGATACCTCACATACTCTGAATCTTGTTGGTCTTCTGGTATATCATCGACGACAGCTACAACTGCTGTATTCACTGTCTCTCCGTGCAGAAATTTGTCGATCTCCAATGATGAGTCACGAGGTATTGTTATCTTCGCACCAACTGTAATACATAGTTTTTATTTCAATGTCGGCTGTCAGAATAGTCTTTTCTTGTTTTATTCTACATCCCCCATGATGCATAATGTTGCTCTAACAATCCTGCATGTTTGTTATTGATATAAAACGAATCTGCAGCGACTCTAATGGCAGACCCAGAAAATCTGTTTATCATTGATAATACATTTATCGAAACATATGCGAGTATTGAAGATCTTAAATGAGTAAGCTGTGGCGACTCGCCATCACTATAACTCAATGTACATATTTTAGTTCCTTTTGGCAAAAACAAAACAGTTTCACAACTTATAAGCATATTTCTCTTCGTTGTATCAGTAATGGTAAAATCTGGTTAGCATCGTCTATAAATACTCATGTACAATGTTCTTTATGATCATATGATCCTCCTTGGGTGAATTTAACAATTATTTTTCTGCCAAGATCGTTTGTGATTTTATTCTTAAAATTGGTTATATCGGGATTTTCGCCAGTATAATATTTCTTTTGCTGTGGTAACCAAACTTGTTTCTGTGGACTAAATGATATAATTGCTTTACTTAACGTTCACAATAATAGTAATTTTTTTTTACATCAACCATATACCGTAATAATACTGTTGGTGCCAACTTTTTCTGAAAAGTGTTTACCAAACCAGACAAAAAATCAGATGAAGATCGACAAACTTAAATAACTCGATACAAGCGAATCCAGTCAGGTGAGAATCTGATAAGGGCCCATTTACCGATACTCTGGTCATCTCTTGTGTTTTATGTCCAAATCGCTCCAAATAATATGACCACTCTGCCATTCCAAGAAAACTTCCAGGATGACATGCACCCATATCAACCGAGATTACATCTTTATAATCGTATCTGGTATTCCATAATCCACCATGTCCGTATTCGACACAACTCAATATTATATCATCGAGTACATCAAACCTCATATGATTCCACGAAGTTTTATCTCTATCAAAATGAGTCGTGGTCGGTAAATCTCACCATTAGGTCTTACAAACTGATCAAACTCGTTTTCTTCGATGCAGATATTTCCATCAGGTTTTATTTTTTCTTTGCAAATTTTCTTCAGAACTCTGAAATAACCATGCTGATACAGGATCACTTTCACTTATTTAGTTAATGAAATTAAATATATCTGCATGGTAAAATTAAACAGTTCGATTTGGTGGAAATATTGATATAGCCGGTGTCCACACATGCTCATTGTGATCAATAATATTTATCGAAGCTCCTTTCGATTTATATTTCGATTCATACAAAAAAGCTCTCCTGTTATTGTTTGTACTGATATTGGGAATTTTAATTTTTTTTCTAATTCAGCAACATCAGTTATTGTAGCTCCTTTATCTTGACTTATTCAGCCAATTTGTTTCTTTTTCACGTCTTAGATCTGTTAGTTTATTTCCACGTATCGCGTTTGTAAAATGTTCCAGTACTCGTTCGGCTACACAATTTATTTTCGAAAATTTCATTGGTTTGAGATCATGAACGCTGGGATTATCATTCATTCAGCAGATATATTGCATAAATAGCTGCGGTCACAGGATAAGCTCTTTCATAATATGGTTTGTTAATACCAGTCAGTATTCCTGGTTTGGAATGTTTATTTAATTTTACAGTATCTCCAATGCCCTGGTGCAATCGGACAGGTTCACATTTGTCACTGATACTCCAAGTAGATGCTACTTCCTTAATAGATTTTACCCTGCAAAAAATATCTTTGATTTTAGAGATAATTAATAATCGTCACCGCTCGTTGGTCTTTCACTGTATGATCGATGACTTCGTTATTGTTAATAATTCTAAATGTTGACCACGCATGGGACGTGCCATCTCTGCTATTAAAAAAAAAAAGTATGGTGTCACGAATACTTTTAATCAGATTCCTCTTGGATCAACCAGAGCTTTCCACTGAAATATAATCTATCTATCTATCTATCTATCTATATATATATATATATATATATATATATATATATATATATATATATTATCTACCTCTCTCTCTCTCTCTCTCTCTCTCTCTCTCTATATATATATATATATATATATAATGATTCAAACAAAGAATTAATGCAAATGGCTTATGATAGGTTCTACAACTGACTGTAACAAAACTTGCGCAATCGAATTATACAGACTTCACTTAAACAGTGTACGAAGAGGGAGTTATGGACCAAAACCGTGTTTGAAGTGTGGTGTTGGGGTTAGAGGAAAATTTCAGTTGTGTGTGCAATGTGGTGGTAAAAAATACAGAGAGCTGAAACAATATTATGATTAAACAAATAACACCAATAATAATTACAAGGTCATAAGAAATGCTGAAGATGATCTTGGATGATTTTCAAAATAACTTCTGCACAAATATAATTATTATATAAAATGGAGCAAACATTTTTTAAAACATTCTTTCATCAAGGATTATGAGGTATCTTGTGATGGTATTATCAGGCAATGTAGACATAAAAAGGCAGTTGGTTCTGTTTTTAATAATGGATATCCAATTTTATGTTGGGTGAAGAAGCATTATTTCTGTCACAGGTTCATATGCGAATGTTTTAACAGGATAATCGAAAAGGGTTTGTGATCGATCATATTGATTGAAATTAAAAAAATTCAGAATTCGGCTCATGGTGGTACTGGTAAATACAGTAAGTATTTTCATCAATAAATGCAGCTGGTAAATATTCTGATATTCACGCGCGTTCTGTACAGTATATCGCAGACAATATTAAAAAATCGGCATATTCATGAATGTTTAAACAAAAAATAACATTTAAGTACCTCCCATTGTGTTAGATATAAAGATATGGATATAACTCTGTCAAGCTAAGCTCTCTCGCGTAGAGTTTTTAAGTAGTTATCTTGCTTGTTACTACGTAATAATTATACGACTAATTAAGATTTTTTGGTGTCATCATAACTAATTATATACAAATAATTTAAATGTCTGCGTGGTAATTAACACAACACAGTTCAACACAATATTTTGCTTACCTTCGTTCACTCCAGAATACACTTCCAGACTGACAGGGAGAGAGAAATTCTGGCTGTATTTTACATCCACGATGATACCTATGCATACTGTTCTAGAAAATCATGTGATTGAGTTATTCTGGAACTCACTAGTTATTTTGGAACTCAGTTATTAAAGAACATTCTGCGTAGATGTTATCTTGACTAAAAACGACAGCCAGAATTTCACTCTATCACTCGGTCTGGAAGTGAATTCGTGGGAAACAGGTAGGTACAACATCATTTCAAAATCATGGGGATGTGTTTCAGCTATACTAAACAATTGTTTAGCGTCTTGGTTGAGAAATATAATTTAAATATATATTTATAATATAATTAACTACGAAAATATTAATGCTAATATTTCTGCAATAAAAAAAAAAACACGAAGATACAAAAATATGTGGTGAAATAAATCCTTAAAAAATATATTTGCCATTCTGAATCACAAAAATAGCGAAACGTTGAAGATAGATATACACTACCGCAGAAAAGATGTCTATTAAACTCATTCCACAAATTATATTCCAATCCTTGGCGACAGTGAAAGAAACTGAAGTTGAGAAATTCGTATCTCTCTCACGCGCAAGTGAAAAATTAGATTAGAGTTAGTTAACGAATACGAAATATAAAAAAATAATTAACACACGTGTGAAGCAGTAGAGAAAGATTGTCTGATCGTCAGAATAAAGGTGTCTGTAATTGGGAAAGTGAAAGTTATGGGCGTTTCAACTTTGCAGTTAGGGATTGTGAAAACATTTATTTCTCATAATATCTATTTTCATTCAGATTTATTTCTGGTAAAATTTATTTTAATATTTTATTTCTGGTTATATTTATCCTGATTCAGATTTATTTCTGATAAAAATATATTTTTTTATTTCTGATAACATTTATCCCGGTTCAAACTTATTTCTGATAAAATTAATTCTGATTTTGAAAATAATATTTTTTTCTGATAATAATATTTATTCTGATAATATTATTTTTTATTCTGAAAATAATATTTTTCTAATCATAGCATTTATTTGGATCATAATATTTTTTCAGATAATATTGTTTTATTCTGATAATATCTATAAATGTAGCGGATTTGGTTATAAAATCTTAGATTCTGTTAAAAATTCATCGTTTTCTCACTGACTTTAGTCGATTTCTTAGTAGAAAATACGTTAAATTACTGATTTTCGAAGCGTAAATCCTCACGCAGTTCTCTAAGTGATTTTTGGATTTATTAATAATTTATTCATTTTGTTCATTTTTTAGTAGAAATTTAATCCGAATCAGATAAAACAAAATGTATTACTTCAGACTGTGTTTCATGAAAAGTTGTGAACAAATCATCAAAATCAGTTAGAAAAGCACGTGAGGTTTGACCCTTCGTAAATCAGTAATTGAAGATTTGCAAAGTTTATTCGATGATAATAACAATAGTAATAACAATAATAATAACATTATTATTATTATTATTATTATTATTATTTCCGATAATAGTATTTATTATGTACTTTCTGTTTTTAGTAGGATTTTAAACATTACGAGTACCATTCACCCTATCAAATTATAAAACCTGACTGATTTTCACAATTATGAGTACCATATACACTATCAAATTCAAGAAGATTATAATATTTATTATGTTAATAATATTTTTCGGATTATAATATTTATTCTGATAATAATATTTTTTTATTCTGATAATATTTATTATGTTTTCTGTTTTTAGTAGGATTTTAATTTTTTTAAGTATATATACTTCATCAAATTACACAATCTTACTGGTATTCATTATTTCAAATACAATTTATCTAAAATCTATACGAGAATCAGTAAAAATTAAAATTCTGTTTTAATATATTTATTTTTTACTTTATAAATTCAAGGATGAAATTATGTGATTTTTTATTTTTTCCTGTTTTCTATGAGATTTGTATAATTTTTTAGTATTATTTACCCGATCATTTTCATGAAATTGTTTGTGATGTGATTTTGATTTTTAACGTAGCTTTATAAATTTTTCAGTCATATCGCTACGATGTCTGCAGTGTGGCAGTTTATAGTAATGCCTATCACTGGGGCATAATGTCGCAGACATGTAGTATGATGTCCCACCCAGTCACATTATCCTGACACCAGGCCGACCAGTCCTAACACTAACCTCTTAATGGTGAGCGCCAAGCGAGGCAACTGTTAGTATAATTTTTGTAAGTCTCTGCTATAACTCGGCCGGGTATCGAACTAACGACCTCGGTAAAATTGATGATCTGGTTTAATTTGGGTAATACACCCATCAATTTGATGAAATTGTTTGATAATCTGATTTAATTTGGTTAATTTAACCATCAATTTGATGAAATTGTTCGATAATCTGAAACATTATGGGTAACATGCCCATCAATTTGTTGAAATCTAACTGATGATCATTAAAAACTAAATTCTGTTATAATATATTTATTTGTTGTTTTTTTTAAAGTTCAAGGATGAAATTATTATTATGTAATTTTTTAAAACATATTTTGGTTTCGATGAGATTTTTATTATTTTGAGAATTAATTTACCCCATCAGTTATAAATTCTAACTGATTCTCGATATTTTAAGTATCATTTTACCCCATCAATTATAAAATCTGACTGCCTTGACTTGATGTTATATTAACATTTACTAGTAAAATATGTTGGCCGCCACCGTACGGATCATTGTTATGTTTGAGAATATTGGATAGCGGGGTTATTTTTTCTCCAGGATTCAATAATTTTAGGAAAGTTCTCATTGATAATATCGTTGATTGATTTCTTTCCGTTCGTCAGTATTAAATTATGGTAATATAAAATTGAGTAAATCTGTTTCGTTTTGGTTCTGATGTTCCTTGATAAACAGGCAGAATTTCAGACCATCCTAACACCGATCGATGATTGATAAATATCTACAGCATAATCTAGAGTTTATTTCCATTGCAGCTGATAATGTTCATAGATTTAATTCTGCGCTGAAATTCATCGTTGATTTCTTCAATCTGATATTTGCCAATAGAGAGTTCCATCTGGTTTATTTTTATTTGCAAATACCAAAGAACTATTTGCTGGTAATCCACCGAATGAATTGGATCTAATATTTGGCTAGCTATGATATACTCGTAATTGAGCTAGTGCTATTTGTTTGGCTGGAATTGCAGGAATGTTTACTCTAAATTTAGGATTGGTTGAGTTTGCTGATATCATAGTAATTTTGACGGAGTTGAATTAACGACAAGCTGCTGTAACAACTCGTTTGAGTTGACATTATTATTCTTATTATCATTATTTAAACAGGGCGTGGATTCTATCACAGTAATTACTTCTTTGCAAATTTTAATAATTTCTGTAAACTCAATATCTCATATTTTTACATCACTTAGGCTTGATGATATTAACGAAAATAATTTGCAGTATGCTAACATCGCTGTATGGAACTTTATTGTATAATCATGTAATTTTGTGTCTGTGCACGTGCATATTTTTGGCGATGATATTAATAATACCAGCAATTGTTGGTACAGCTGAAACACAAATTGTACGATTGCCGGTGATGCCATTGTTATTGTTGATAACAATACGCCGGTTCCAGCGATAACAGCAGACGCCGAATACACAAGTATGTCAACAACAACTATACGTCAGCGATTTTTAAAAAAACTTTTACTGGATACTCGTCAACGATATTTTTTAGTTATGTTTGTCATTCACGTGCTTGATTGTATCTGTAATGTTGAGCGTTGATTGGGGAGTTCATTATATTTTAAGCAGGTGGTAGTTGAGCAACTAATTATAGACATCAATAATACAACACTGGGTTGCCTTTTTCTTCAGGTGTCACCACGAATGCTCGCTCGTCGTTTTGATCCAACATAACTAATATATATATATATATATATATATATATATATATATATATATATATATATATATATATCCAGTAAACTCGTTAATTGGATAACGTCTTAGTATTGTGATGGATATCGGGAATATGGTAATACCAAGTGCTGAGAATCTGTATAACCCCGTAACCTCAGCGCGATGATTACTGGATTTTTTAAGTGGTGACCATAATGTTGATCCAGATGCTACCGTATATCCTACACTGTCGATAATTTGTTTATGTCGGAGAGCTTAAAAGCAATTACCGCTGGATTTAAAAAATTTCCTGAATTGTTCAATTTTTGTTTCTAAGAAAATTTGTGAAAGGTTGTACATAATTAGAATATACAGATCTAAACGTGGCTATTCCATCACTGATTGTCATTAACGAGTTCATCATCGGAATGTTGCTGTCATCGAGATATCTATTTTATTGCGGCATCATCGCTTGATTCTGGTTCTCCAAGACCAGTAGTTTTATTACTAGTCACAATGAGAGAACCAGTTATTGTATCACCTGCAGTTAGTAAACGATCATTGATCTCAGTTTAAATATCTGTTTTAACCACTTCATCATCTGATTTTCGTTCTCACACATTAATAATTTTATTGTTTACTCAAGTTGCAATCGCGTTACATAAAATCCCCAAGTCTCCTGATACGTTCAGCAATTTTCCGAATGATTGACAGAACTGATTCCTCCGAGTTTTTAATTTTACACCACAAAGTTATCTTCTGTTGCATCTGGAACCGGCAGAATAATATCTGTCAACGGGATATTACTCGTTTATAATCGTCCTTGTTTAGCTTGAAAAACAATGACTTCATTTTAGTCCACATTTGCATAAGCGAATTCATCCTTAACCTCGTCAAGGGTTGCATATTTAGATAAGTCGCCTTCCGTTTTGCTTTGAGTCTAAGATAAGATCTTCCGTAAATATCTACTAATATAATTTAAGATCTGTTGAAAACGACAGACTGTCTGCATGTATAATCGTACTTTCCTTTATGATGTGGTATTGTTGCTGATGACACAGCGTCGAGTACAGCAATTACTTCATGGCCACATATTCGTGGATCTGTTATTTTCTGTGTTGGTAATGTTGAATACCAAACTAAAGTGTTTATCGTGCTTATATATTTTAAAAATTCTTTTGGTGGAGCCAGCACATACGAATCAAAACAAACAATTCCACGTGGATCAATTGCATATGCCACCAAATGAGTACCTAGACTGAAAATTTTATCGAGATTAATAATGCCTGTTTCAATATTTTTTGGCTGTTTTGGTAATTGATCATGCATAGAACATCTCTGAATTTTTCTATTTAATTTATAGCGGTATTAAGTAAATAAACATTTGACATAGGAAGAATCATCAAAGTGTTCATGGAAGTCTCGGACCTTTTCCGTACCAATCAGGGGTTCCTGTTAACTTAGACACTTTCCCTTTTTTAAGAAGGCTTTATTCTTTTTCCTGTTGCTTTCTTTAATGCCATGCCATCCGCAGTTCCAACAGCACCATGTGCAGTTGCGTTTGCAACAGCTGGATCCTCAGCGGCTATTAACGCTGATTTTGCTGCAAGAAGTGGAAATAAACCACCTGTTTTAACCACGTCTTTAATGGCATCCGCATAAAGATCATTTTTAATACCGGTATTTGATTGTTTGGCGTTATTGAAGTGCTTTAGTTGACGTTCAGTCAGGGATAGTTTATTTTGATCACCTCTGATCTGATCTTTTTTTTAGTGTTATTTTTGTTCCAGAATTCGTTTTTGATACTGATTGTTGCTTTTGATCTGACCAATAGTCAGACTGACACTAACATCATGATATGACATTTATAGTATCATCAGCGACTTAATTACATGCTTTCTCCTGGGGCATCAATAACTCTCATTCGTTCAACAACATCTTCGCGTATCATTGTTTTTCTGAGAGCATAACAACGGTTTCTCTGTAACCACCAGCTGTCAGTCGAACTACACGAGATCGGAAGTTTATATCAACAACTTATTGTCTGAAAAAATCAAAATGCTCCAATAAAAAGTAATAGATTGGATATAAGGTTGTGAAATTCCGCTGAGATATATGCGAACCAGAATCAACATTCTGATCACGCTCCTTATATTTCAACAATGGATGATAACCACATGCAACATGATTTTGATTAAAATTTAGCAAAACTTGTTCAGAAGATTCTTGATGTCCATTTATCCACAAATTAACTTCAGAAACTCCAAGTGTCTCAAATATCATCGGGTTTCGTTCCTGTGAATTTATTCTGGCAGTTTCCTGAAATGTGATGAATGTATATTGTGGAGCTGACACTACCTACTGTGATTCTATCTACCATGTGAATAGCCCAACAGCATTACTTTGAACGCTATCTATAGTCATTGTCAACCATGACAATGCTGATTTACCGCCTTGACCCATGAAAGATAACAATTGTTGTTTTTCGTCGATCGATGGAGTCATTACTGGCATCCACGGTGACAGTTTCGTTAGTATTATATTACCTGCATCAACTTTGTTTAGCGCCAAATATAACGTTTCTAACATTTCTACAGTATACAAATATATGTGATAGTGGAATTGCACATGAAACATTTTCTATTGAACATTTGTCTGCGTGCTGAGAATCCTAAGTTGAAATTGTCATTCATCGATGCAACTGCGTTCCCAGCTGCATTTAGTCTCACGATGCTACTCTCGGGGTGATCAGTGGTATCCTTTGTAAACATCATCGACGGACCAGCTCACCTCGAGTAATCATCACTGTGTATTGCCAGACCCAATATCGTCGTAGCAGTACCAACATTTTCTAGTAACGATTCAATATTTTTCCGTCAATCGTGTATATGGCACTGTTAAATAATGCCATAATACCATAAAACCAGGTAAATCTAAAAGTCCGTATGTTGTATTATCTGCTTTCAGAAGTCTACCATCTATTTCAATAAAAGCTTAAAGGAGACCAGAAACCAATGGAAATATAGAATAATAATAAAAGTACTATAGCAGAAAACCTTATTCTGAAGTATCATCTGCGACCGTAATGCCAATATTTAAATATTGGCCTATCTTCTAGGAGCTGAATTTCCGTGACCTCGTATGCAAAATTTCCGCGCCTATTCGGTTACTTTCGGGATGTGACGTCATAGTAGCGACTCCAGCAACCCAAGTGGGAGTTGCCAGAGTAAAAGACAATACCGTTTTGCGTTGCTTACGGGTGTAATAGAACATTAAAAAAAGCCTGTGAACATATTTTTTTTTCTTTTCCGAAAGATAAAGGCATCATGAAAGAATGGGTACATTATTACAAAGGAGTCGATTTCAAAGCAACACCATACAGCACTATGTGCTCGTTACATTTCTCAAAGGAATGTTACGAGAGGGATCATGAAAAAATAGTAGCTCAAAGATACGCAAATGCTAGGCCTAGACTAAAAGTTGGCGCTGTTCAGACATACCTTTGAACATTTTAAATCCTGGGAAAAGAGTTAAACGTGTGAGTTACGAAAATGGGCAGAAGGACGAGTAAGTGACCACAAAATGCAACAATCAATCCACATATCTTTTATCTAAAACAGCAGTGCTAAAAACAAATCTGATAGCCCGACACCCTGGGCCCCTTCTGGTTTTAGTTCCGGCCCATCCTGTATTCAAAGTGAGGTGCCCGTCAGGCTTGTCGAAACAAAAAGTGTTTGCCTGAGGAAACTTTGATCGCGCTGGTGAAATGAGTAAATGTATTTTCAAGATGTTGACATACATGCCTTAACACGGCACAATCTAAATCAAATCACCAGTGTCGTAGGTGAAATTTAGATTTGATTTTAATCAAATGGAAGCTTTGCTAAAAATAAGATTCTGAACCTGTCGTGTTTCAAGAAAACATAATTTTCAGTAATCTTATAAAAATTAAATTAAAAAAAAATGCATTGTATACATGTAGTATGCATAAACGGTAATCTGTATTAATTGGAACTGATATAAAACTATTCCTTGGGCAGTTTAAAAAGCAGCGATTAAAAAAAAGGTCAAAGTTTCACATTAACTGTCTGACAATAGAACGGGGGAGGGACTATTGACCCCCCCCCCTTGCCCCAATGTGCGACCGCCCATTTGACGTGCCTTTTCTCGCTGTGATACGCCTTATTATTCCCCCATGACAAGCCCCTTTTGCATATTCTGGTCAGTTCTGGCTAAATTGCAAAATAGCTAAAATTTTGATTTAAGTACGCAAACAATAAAGCCTGTGTGACTAATGAACAGAATCCTTATCCTTACATTGATCTTGTGGAAAGGACTGCCCTTCGGACATACTTCCAAGAAACCATGTTCGACAGTGTGTGTATGTATAAGCACCAGCAATTGATTACCAAATAAACGATGCCTATTTTGTTGTTACTTACGATGCCATGGACTTCATTTTAACAGTTCAAATCTGCAGTCACAAGTTACCGTACATCTGGCAACTGTTTTTCTCAAGTTTTATGCCCCGCCTTATTTTCTTAGGTTTAAGTCTTAATGCATGTAACACTGTTTGCTGATTAAAATATTTATTCAGAATTAGTTCTTTAGGGCCACATATACTGCATGGTATATTTTGTTTTATTCCTTGTAATTTAATCATGGTAATTAAACTTTTCATATACGGTAGAGGAATGTCAGGTGTTAACTGGCCGAGTTTCTTTGGCGGAAATGGAGATGCGATTTTGTTTGCAGAGAAAATTTCAACGTGATCATTCATTTAAGCTAATTGGTGACAATTTTATTCTTTTAATTATTTTTTTTTTACTATAGTACTGTTGTAGTTGTTTAAAAAATCTGAAATTTACTTGAATAATGTTTAATCTTCACGTTCTATTTACTGAAGAAGAAAAAAAGAAGAAAAAAACTGTTGTATGATATTAATTATTTCATCCAGTGCCGGGTTTAGACGTGTGTGCGTGTGATTTGAATTTTTAACGTAGCTTTAACAATTTTTCAGTCATATCGCTACGATGTCAGCAGTGTGGCAGTTTAGACTGTGGATTGCATACGTTATATTTAAAAATGGTTTGGGGTTGGGTTTTTTCTTCTGACAAATGAAAATTGACAGACATAATGTAATAATCGGGACTTCGCTGCGCAAAATTGAGAGATATTACGAGATCGGGATGTAGATGAGGAAATACCCGCAAAATCGGGAGGTTTTTCTCCCGGCTTGAGAGTTGACAGGTATGAACTGTCCGGGCTTGTGGAATTTCATTCAGGACTTTAGTTTATTTAAATCACCAGCCCGGGACCTGTGCCTAACAAATTTCTTTTAATACTTACCAGTACAGTACATAAACTATTATATCAGACTGCAGATTCAACTTTTGAATGTGCAACCCAAATGTGGTCTCCTGTCTGCCTCGCTCGCCAATGTTTATGTTTGTATTCGAGGACTCGCTAGTATAGCGTCACGGTACCACGTGATCTGTCGTCTTATTAAAACTCGGAAAAACTCGGCAATTTACGGAATCGTGGTATCTTCCACGCAATACAATCACTACCCGCTTACGATATTTCATTTATAAACATTGCAGTCGAATTAAAATCTGTAGAGAATTACATACGTAAAAGGAAAATTTTGATTTCTAGTCTCCTTTAAGCAGATAAAGTATATCTACTTATATCTTCAACTTGTAATTCGATTCGTCCACGTGCGTTAGGTACATGTGCGTCATAATAATAATACTGATAGTCGGGTACAGATTCATCTTTGAGAATTAGCGCAGCCATATTAAATGCAGGGTCAGATGCACGTTTAAACCTTTATTATAATTGTTATTGTTTAACACGAAGACCGATTCCTGCTATTAAACGTGCGTTATATTTTGTTCTTTTCTGACATGGGTACACTAGCCAACACTGGTAATATTTTATTTGCAGCTTGATTTAATATTTTACTAACTTTTGCAGGCATAACTTCAGATCTAGGTAATTTTATTGGCTGAGGGTTTCTTCGTTTTAACTGTGCTAGTCTATCCTTGACTGCCGAGAATATTTTACTAGAAACTGCACCAATACCTTTAACACGGACAACGTCAATAGCTTTCATTCATAATTGTTTTGCAATCGGTATTGCTTTTGAGGCTATCCTTCTAAACAGACACTGAACAACATCGCCGAGTCCATCTAAGTAGGTAACTTTATACGTAGGTAATGGCAAATTTATCACCCTGACCATTACAGGTCCACGTGGAGCAATATGTACGATCATCGTATTTTGTTGTCACTTATCTAATTTTATATCATCTGTCACTGTGGTAATCATAAACGATCGCATCAATGAGAGGCAGATAAATATTAATGTCCATATTATCGCATGTAAATAACCGTTGACAAATATCAACTGTTACAGTAATGATTTGGGGGGGGGGGGGAATTATTACAAGCTCGTTTTCCCCCAGTGAGAATTTCTAATCGGCAAGGACATTATTAGGACATTGAGTAATAAGACCACTTCCAGTTTTTGGACCAAATTATTTGTAATAAGCTTCATCAATTATTTCTTCTGGTTTAGGATGTCGTTCTTCCTCACTTGTTTTATCTGCTTCTTTCTCCCATTTTCCTGAGACTGATTTCCATTTTATTTCTTTCTTACTTGGTGAAGAACTTGATTTCTTCCTTCGCCTAATTTCTTCAAATTGCAAATCTTCTTCTTCACTTTGTTTCCTTGCTCGTTCAACCTCAAGATTTGACTTCATTTATTTTTCTCTTTGTTTCCTTTCTGCTTTTGCTTCTTCAAGTTGGAACTCCATTTCTTCTTATTTTTGTCTCCTTTCCAGAAATGATCGTCTAAAAAGCTCATCTACTGCCTGGGTAAAAAGGTCAAAATGAGTAAGATCTTCGTCAGGTCTGATTTGTTAATATTAGTAGCGACGCGATATACATTCCTAATCTAATCAGCTATTTTTAAAGTATTAAAATATTCGGCTTACATGTATCTGTAATGTTAGTTCTAACTCTTGGAAGAGGTTGTGGATGAACTTCAGGTTCTGGTTGAGGAGGTTGCTGGGGTGATGGTTGAACTGCTTGAAGACGGCCAGCACTATCAAAAGGCAATGTCTCAAGAGGTTGTTGAACTGCCTCAGTTGCTGTAACAATTTTTTTTGTTGGTTAGACGATTGGTTTAAATGATTGTTCTGCACCTTCTGCAAATTAAACCTGAGACTCCTGACGTGCTTGTATTTGCTACTTCACATCATCACGAACAGGGATATATTTCCTAATTGACTCTAGTGGCTTACGAGTTATTCTAGTTGTACGAGATTCCATTATTTATATAATAATGATTTAATTTTTCACACACTACATCAGCAGAGAGCGTGCGACCACAAATAAGTGTCACGGTGGGTAAACAAAAACGCGCATTAAAATTTAGAAAAACACAATTGACAAAAATGAAGTAACAAAAATTGACGGACCCAGAGAAACTCTCAGTTTTGTTTAGAGGTTAAGATCATCAACCGATTGCACAATCACGTACAACTTATCACGTACAACTTATCCCACTGTAAAATCATATGTCTAATTAGCTGTGTTTTCCTGATCCATCAGTGCACGAACTGAATGACAGTAAAAGCATCTGCGAATTTTCTTTATCGTGTGCGATATTGCGCAAAAACGCGTGCCGCAAATCCAACTCGAGTTCTGACCCATACTGGACGAGCAACGGTTACTGTAACTTGTCTTCGATAAGGATCAAAGAAGTCCTTGTTCATTAAAACAATGTTGCACTGAAACAGTTTGCGGAAACACCATGGAATAAAAACTCTTGTGAAGCAAAAATACCTGGATATAATTACAGCGGATCTCGTACACGGATCGATATACGACTTGATTCTAACAACATCCAAAGCCTGGTGAGGCATCAGTAAATCGCGTTGATGTTGCGTGTTATTCACATGACCTTGCTTTTAAATGATCAAACGGTATCCTTGTACATCAACGTGCCGACGTGGATCTGATTCATGACGTGAATGCAATTAATCCGTCATTTTGAGAACTAACCGCAAGATGTAACATCAAAGGAGTTATGAAGGTACAGATGCATTTGGAGGATCATAGATCCACTCGTAGACAGAACCCTCTCAATGGAGGCCCCTATTACAAGGAAATAATATTAGTACAAACAAAACATGGATACTCGGATTTTACAGTCCCAGTGGTTATTGTGGAGGTATAGCCGCCTTAGAAAAGTCAGCAAGTGCGATAAGTTCACTCATGGGATTGATCGAACATTTTTGATCAAAGAAGCGTAGTGACAAATTTACTTGTCAGTGCCAACGAAAATTCACATGACTAGCTTCATGTCCAAACACAATATCAGGTCCATAAGGCTGATATATGGTTTTACCCAAATGATCGTGACCGTGATCGTGGCGCACATGTGCGTGTATACAAGTATGCGTTAACTACTGTCGATGTTGCAAGCAGATACAAAGAAGCTGAGCTGCTCACTTCAAAATGTTCTGCAAGTGTCTCATATTCACTCAACCGCATTTATGCATATAGCCGCCTAACATCATCGCCATCGTTACAAGTGGATACTTGACGATAATTTATCTGATCTATAGTTGCGTTGTTGACCAAACATCGTGTGAGATTTCCTGTTGAACATGTCAACATTCATCCTGACCAAACTATTGTGGAAATATTTAATTGCACACTCGTGGAACGATTATTCGGTTAATTGGACATCAGTACGCGCAGGAATTGTGGATGAGATCCCCGAGTGCAGAGCAATCTTGGATGCAGGAGACTAGCCCCTCAAGTAAGTCACAGAAAAAGATATCAAAGCTGACACCGTTACAACCACTCGGAGATAAGTTTGATCCCTATCCTTATGCACCTGGAGAATTAGAAGGAGGACAAAATCGTGCTACTGACCCAGTATGGTCCTTTGATGTGTTTACAATTTCGGAACGGATTAATACTCCAAGACAATCGCAAAGTTACCGTTTGAGATTTATTAATGAAAAAGCAGCTACGACACCAGCCCGAACATTTGCACGAGAGGAATTGCGAGTTGTTCCGGTAAATACGGAACTACAACCAAAATTTGTTTGATCAAGTTGATGTTTCAGTCGTAAGTTGACTCACCACAGCATGATGGCCAAATGTGTAAGTGAATAATTGTCCTATTCAATCTGGTTTTCATGCATTTCTACCTTTTTACCTACAACATTCTTTACAAAACCAATCCTTCCTGATAGAGACCAGACAATTGTTTCAAGTATACATATCCTATAACATTGTTAACACAGTAATTAAAAAAACAATAACATGGCACCAGTTGATACATTCTTATCAACACCATCCATCATGTCTAACACACTTGCTCGTGCTCTGAGAAGTAAATTAAACTATCAGTTGCTAAATTGTCAAAACCGCTACAATGTGTCACTCTTTATTATTTTATTATTTCAATGTATAATATTTGTGTCAATCAGACTATTGCGCAATAAGTCTGTATAATTATGATCACTAAAGAAAACATTAATGACAGAAAGTATGAGCAAGCAGAAAAAAGTAAAGTACTGTTGTACCATTACTGGATAAATCCATTGAACACATGCAATAGGACAACATATTATTGTATTGATTCATCCCATATCTTCCGGAAAGGTCTATCCTTACAAGTTCTATAATCCCTGAATCTTACCCGCGAAATTTGCGAGCAGACGACAGTAGTGAAGGGGGATAATATAGCGACAATGGGAATTAGCATTACAGGACCCCTTGGGAACATATAGCGACAATGGAAATTTAACATGGAGAAAAATCGTGGGAACATATAGCGACAAGGGAAATTTAACATGGAGAAAAATCGTGGAAACATATAGCGACAAGGGAAATTTAACATGGAGAAAAATCGTGGGACTGTTGAGCGACAAGGGGATTTGAACATGGAGAAAAATCGTGGGAACATATAGCGACAAAGGAAATTAACATGGGATTTTTTTTTTTTTTAAATTAAAAAATAAAAAAGGGGTAGGCAATGGAAAGGCTATCTCTTTTCGAGAAATATGGCTGGCCCTGAAAAGGGCCTTTGGGTTTTCTTCTTCTTCTTCTTCTGCTTCTAATTTCTTCTTTTCCTCCACCAAGTTCTTATTTTATCTCCTACACTCTTCTTCCCTTTCTTTTTTTTCTTCTCCTCCTCTTCTTTCTTCTTCTCTTCCTCCTCTTCTTTCTTCCTCTTTTCATTTTCTTCTTCTTTTTCAATTTTTTCGTTCCATTTGCGTATTCTTATTCTTTCCTCTTCATCCTCCTTCTCCTCCTTTATCTCTTTCATGACACCACTAATCTTGTCCTTTGCTTTTCTTAAGTTATTAATTTCCATCTTTACACGATGGGGACTATAGGAATAATGGTCTTCAACGAGTCTTATTAGCATCTGTTCCATTATTCCTAAGTTGTCTAAAACGTCTTGCAAGGTTTGTATTTTGTCCATTTGGTTTGACGCCATCTTCTTTTTATTCTTTGCAGAATGGTTTGAACGACGAATACTGTGGGTTCTTATACTTAAAGCGCGTACGTGAAGGAAAACACCCCCCTAAAAACATAAAATGGATCTTACCAAGATCATGACCAAACAACGCGCGGACGTGAAGGAAAACATCCCCCTACTTTTTCATTTCATATAATATAACCCAAACTATACTCTCCACATTTGCTAAGAAACAATAAAGAAACCCATAATCTACTATTCGCACAAACATACCTTTACTCTTACAAACACAAACACACTAACACATACCCTCACATTTTTTTAAAAAAGAGTTAGTGTTTATATACACACTACTCTACCTACACACATTGGCAAATCGATAGTTATTTCTTTTCTAGAGTATTGGGTAGCCCTGAAAAGGGCTGTTGGTTTTTTTTGAACTCCTGATGCACCTATCTAATGGTTGCACCTTCCTGGCCTGGCGCCACACACGCATCTTCTTCCCCAGTCTTCTTTCACCTTTCTTCTGGGGAGCGCAGAGGGAGGATGATTCGCTTCAACACCCCAATCCTCTGTCTCGGGAATATTGAACGACATCCTCTCTTCTCTTTTCTTTTCCTCTTCTTCCCTGTCTCTTCTCTCCTCCTCTTCTTTCTTTATTCTTTCTTCTTCTATTATAGCCTCCGCAGCCAGTTCATTGACCAGGCGCCTTACATATTCCAGATGTATCTGGAGTTCAAGAAGTTTGCTTATTCTGCTACTATTCATACTTGTGTTGATCAATCAACAAGGGTAGCTAGACTGTCCAGCGAGCTTCAATTTATAGTGAAAGCGCGGACGTGAAGGAAAACATCCCCCTAAAAACATAAAATGGATCTTACCTAGATCATGACCAAAAACAACAACAACGCGCGGACCTAAAAGAAACACTCACTTTTTATGCTACCCATCACTATTTTAAAAATTTTTCATAAATCACTTCAATAGACTATTTACATACGCAAAGCAATCCAATTTAACCCCAAATACACACCTCAAACACCGAAAAAGACATCATTTTAATCTACTATCCATACCAACTTACTTTATCACTTACAAACACAAACACACAAACACATACCCTCACATTTTTTAAAAAGAGTTAGTGTTTATTTTCACACTACTCTACCTACACACATTGGCAAATTGATCGTTATTTCTTTTCTAGAGTATTGGGTAGCCCTGAAAAGGGCTGGTTTTTTTTGTTTGCTATGGCATTCTTTTTTAGTTTCTAAGAATGCGATGTCCTCTGAGGATAGACTTTCTGGCGATAGGTCTGCTTCTTCGGAAAGAGAAGAAGAACTCTTTGGTGTCGATACGACAATCGACAAAGCCTCTGTCAGCTTCAGGTTGTTGCTGCTGTTGTTGTTATTGCTGTTGCTGCTGTCTCTGAAGTCTGTACTTCTCTGTCCATTCTTCTTTCTCCCTGTTCATTTCTTCTCTGAAGAGCTCTTCTATCAGGTCTTCAGTGATTTTTAACATTCTCACATTCTCTATTTCTTCTGGTTTCGGTATCAGACTGTGTCTGACCCTACGCAAATTCACGTAGGCTTCGTTGAGCTTAGCTAGTTTGGAGCACATCTTCGTAGGAGGATGAGTCGACAATGGATGGTTAGACTGGGAACAACCCGGTTCTTAAAGTCAAAGCGCGGACGTGAAGGAAAACATCCCCCACACGGTTTTCGAGCCGCAACGTTCATGAGAGGGATAGTAAGAAATGAAAGAGCATCAATCCAACATTCTTATAGCTAAACAAAAGACAAAGGCATTTTTTTCTAAACACAACATTTTTTATTCAAAAATCACTTAACACTAAACATCAACATTTCTAACATTTTTTAAGAATAATCCAATACTATAACATCAAACAATCTTTTTCTAATCACAAACATTTTTTTCTTCAAATAATAACTACTTTGAACAGGGCTGACAACGTTGTGAATGAAATTGTGATTTCCACTGTTGGAAATCATTAGGCCATTGATGGACACTACGTTTCCTAGCTTGAGACAAAAGATAAGCATAATGGTCACAAAACCATCGATCTACTTTCACATCGTTTCTAGCAGAAGAACGAGGATCAAAGTGAGTCACTAAATGTTCTAAGGAATAGCCCAGGCTGCGATGATGCAGAAAATACACGCAGTACTGTCCACACACCAAAGAATCTGTGCCTTGTAATTTCACGTTATTGAATCGGGTGGTTTGAGCATTTCTTCTCATAAAGTCGATGATATCGTCTTCCAAAGGGGGCAATCCGTACGAATCGAAATATTCCACACATCCTTCTTGAGGAAAGTAGACGGCTACCCAGTGGGTTCCTGGGAGATGACTGTCGTCCGTGTTGATCACGTAAGCTTGATGGTCTTGAGGTTTGCGATGAGGGAGTTCATCTTTAGCACAGACGACAGGATTCCAAGAAGCCGTATACGAACTGTGGTTCAAAAGGTAATAAAGTTCCCAGGTATCCATTGTTTTGTGTTTTTTTCTTCTTCTTCTTCTTCACAGGTAATAATAAGTCGTCAATTCGATCCTGACTTTTTGCTTGAAAATGTCTGACGAATAAACGGTTATTCGTTCTGTTTCCTCACTCTGATTCAGGAGAGCTTCGATACGATGGATCTCTTGAGTGGTTAATGGTGGACAAGAATGTTCACGCAAGTCTTTATACCACTGGTGCAACACGTCTTTGTTCGAGATGAGACTCCAAGCTTCGTCCAGATACTCGTCCAATTTTTCTTCTTGACTCAACATCAGGCATTTATCGTGTTGAATTTGACTGGGATGATCGTTTTGACATCCATAGCAATTTTTCTTGATCAATTCCGTCATTTTTTCGACCAAGTGTTTGGCAAAACAGGAGACTAAATGGGCTTCTTGTTCTGGCCATCTCGACTTCATCATGATCACTTCTTCTTTTTCCACGGTCTCCTCACATTCCATCTCCAAAGTTTCTCCACTAGGTAAAGAGGGACAACAGTCTTCCATGGTTTCTAGTAATCTAGGATGACTTCTCTCAAACTGTTGATTTCTATGGTATTATCGAATTCTGCATACAGGATGACGTTCACTGTCTCTTTCAGTGGTTCTGCAAACTGAAGTTCCACACGAATCTGGCCTGATTTTATAGGGTGGAAATGTCCCTCGTCGCTGCCTTGGTCTGGAGTGAAATCGAAAGCCCACAAAGCATAGCCTCCTGCGTAATCCTCGTACGTAATACCGTGACTGGTGTTGGTTCCTAACTGTCCGGTGGCTTCGTACAGGGACAAGTACGATCTCAAGTAATTCTTCTCTTTAAAGTCAGGTTCGAAAGGTCGGGTACACAAGGTTTTGCCATCGCGACTGACTTCGATTTTCTTCACGTTAAAGTGTTGAAAGTTGAAAGGATTTTGAGCGAAGGCTCCGTTGAAGGCTGAATTCGAGACCACACCAAGGATCAAACGTTTGGGTAGCTGTCCTTGGAACAGATGATCTTCGATCATGGAATGATGTCCAACGGGAATGGTGAACGTTTTCACTTCCACGCGTCGTATGGGATACTTGGCGGTCGTTCTGCTCAACGTTTGACTGATGTCGTTACCTACTTTGGGTAACACTTCCACGCGTCGTACGTAGAGTTTGGCCTCTTCGATTTTACTTTTAGGAGCCTTAGCATCCTCAGCCAACAAATGGAAAGCGGTACTGCTACGATTCAGTCTCAAGCGGACATTGACTCCGTTCAGCAAATATTTCTCTTGCAACCACATGTCCAAATGCAAACGATCCATCAGTTCTAAACTCTTCTTATCTAAGATTTTGAGTTCTCTTTGCTCAAAGCCGCTATTGGTTCCATCTACAAGGTCGAACTTGCCCGCTTCGTCAGGTTCCCACAGCACACAAGCATTGAGATGGGTATCCTTGGCATCTATTCCGTACGTCAAGAGATTTTCCAGGTAGGCACGGTAAGGGTAAGTATCCATGCTGCTGCTGACCAGTTTGTTATTCAAGTACAAGTCCACTCCACTAAACAAGGAATGCATGAAATTGTTGACGGGAGCTATATTCTCAGTGTCATCTACTGCACCATCATCCTTATCTAGAACTTTGACTTTCAAGTACAAGTAACTGCTATTCAGATCGATGTAATCTTCGGGCTGTCCTTTGATTTCAAACTCGATGGGAGCTGAGGCTGTCAATGAGGAGACGGGATGAAATTCCACCCATTGAGATTCTTGCATCGTCATCATGGTGGGGGGCATGGCAAACAGATCCAGTTCCGTCTTGGAACAAGCGCAAGACTCTCGGTGCATCATTTTTTCTCTGTGTCTCAATAATCGAAAACGTCTAAGTCTCGAACGGTTCTTCTTTTCTTAGCCTTTCTCGCTTGAAGTCTGGTGAAAGGGTGTTTTCTTCGTCGTCTCTTTCTGCCTTGTTCTTGCTGAATGCCTGACTCGGTAGCGTGCAGAACATTTATAGGTGTGTCTCGTCGGCCCAAAATGTCTTTGCCCGTTTGCAGCAAGACATTTTTGCCAGCCCTCATGAAGGCTTCTTTAGGGTTTTGTTTGTCGATGATGACATTTTGGAGAAATTCTTTGCCTTGCGTCAGTGCCGCATCTTTCAAGGCGTGCAATCCGCGTGTCACCATCGGTTTCAAGACTGGGGCCACCGAACGAAAGGCCGATTTTAACATGTCTCCTAAGCCGTGTCCTCGCTGTCTTGCAACCCCTCGGTACACTGGATACATGACTTACTTACGAGTCGTGAGAAAACCGTTTTCGAAAATGGAGTTTCACCGTGACTTTTCCTTTGGTGAATGGAATATTTTGTCCTAAATCTCCTTTTATAGTAATGTTGACCGTGTCCAAATACGACTTGCTGACAGGTAAATAATGAGGATGGACAAATTCGCGGTGGACGTGGTAAGTGTTTCCACCTTCCTCGTCAGCGTTTGCGGCAGAATCCACTTTGAAAGGAATGACACGCAGTAACGGCACAGAGGTGTGTCCCACCACGTTATACTCCACCACATCGGAGTGCACGAACATCAAATTTAGTCCTTGGTTCAGTTCTACCGGGGTACGAAAATTCTTGGCAAAAGTATCGTTGTCAGAAATGACTAGTAATTCGCCTTTTTGTTGTTCTACTTTCTTCCTCAGCTCCATGTCACCGCCCAACATGTCAAACAATTCAGGACAAAATAAGAAAGACATGATTTTGGGCCCCTCAGGAAATTTTATCAGGAAGCGACGAGCTGTTTTGTGGTACTCCAGGGTGACACTTTTTTTGACATGCTCTAAAGCTTTCAGAAACACACCATTAAACCTGGTGGCTATGGTGTTGACCAAATGTTGACCACTAAAATAATAGCCTGGGGGAATGAACAAGTGATAGGTGGTCCACTTTAGATTTGGTGTACGGGTTTTCTTGTCATATTTGCTATGGGTATCCAAGTACTGTTGCATTTGTTCGTCATGAACTTCCACATCAAATTTATTTTGATTGGGAAGGACATTGAGGACTTGGGTCGGGTGAATCATTTCCACTAAAGCCACTTCCCAATGGGCTTCTTGATCTAAGGGGATGGCTTGAGGTAATTTGGCCGTGTAACAGCACAACGTGTTATTGGGAAACACCTCCATGGAACTGTCACTGGGTAAGGTCAAGTAAAATTGGTTTTCGTGACTCATAATTCTAGAGTTCTGTGGCTGTCCGAGGGGATATTACTGGACGTCAGAGGCGTGTCTCCACCCAAAATGGGGTTCTGGTTGTGGTTGTGACTGACACTGGCACTGGACACAAGGTTCCCGGGGTTCCCGTTCGAGGAGAATTTCAGGGAGGGATTGGGAAGCAGGTAACCGATGCAACTGCTCAATAAAATGGTCCACAATTGTTTGTCTCCTTGTTGCAAACTCAAATTGGCGATGGCTGCCCCGATGACACAATACACCACGAAGATTTGGCAGAAAAAGACGATTTGCGTTTTAGGCACACGTTCTCCACACCACACCCACAAGGGTTGTTTTTGTAAATCTTGCACAGAAGAACTAGGGGAAGAAGGAGTGGTCGACGTAGCTGCGTCTGATGTGTGAAAGGGCATGATGGTCACTTCTTCTTTTTATAGTCGATGACTTGCGAAGCGTCGATCCAAGAATCGAAACTGGGTGGATATCCTTTCCAACGTACTTTGACTTCTTTGACACGTCGTTTGCCCACTTTACGGGTTCTGCGTTCGAGAATGCTTTCGATGTCGTACACGTCGTCTTCTTTTTTGATCACACGTTGTAACTCGGGCAAATAAAACGTTCCTTTGAGCACTTCTCCGTTCATGTCTTCCAATTTATAGACGGCAGGATGACGGCCATGCACTCGTCCAGTGACGCGAAACAATTCGGTCGTCCAGTTAGGTAAGTAACCTTTGTCGAAAGTGCGTTTGGTTTTGCCAATGCGCACCCAATCTCCTACGGCCAACTCTCCACTTTTCTTGGGGACAGTCCTCGTCGGGGACGTACCAAACAGGCGCTCAAACACCAGCACTTCGTTGTCGGGAGTCACGTCTTGCGGGGCAGGTCCGATGCTTCGATGGTAAGATTGGTTGTACGCTTGCACCAGGTGCGGTAAGATGTCGATGTACTTCAGAGTGTGGTGATGCGTAAAATATTTCCACATGCGTTCTTTCAAAGTGCGTTGAAAACGTTCCACGATGCTGGCTTTGGTTTCGGGATTCTCGGTGGTAAAAAAATGAATGTCACGTTTCTTTAATTCTTTTTGGAAAGCTTGGTTCAGAAATTCGGTGCCTTTGTCCGTTTGCCATCGAAGAGGGTGACGACCGCTTTGTTTCAACACTCGTTGCAGGGCTCGCACTAACTCGCTGCTGGATTTGGAAGTCAAGGGCACGACCCAGGCAAATTTGGAAAAGACGTCGATGACACAAAACAAATATTTGTAGCCGCGATTGTAGCTGGCCAAATGAGAGACATCAGCTAAATCGGCTTGCCATTGATGATCGATGCCTTCCACTCGGGTGCGACTTCTGGCAAACTTACGTCGAATGGGTCTGTGTAAAGTGTAGGTAGCTTGTTCTTGTAACCATCGTTGCACTTGAGGTAAACGGAGACTTTTCAGTCGCGTTTTGGCAGCACGATACAATTTTTGAACTCCTGCGTAACCTGCAGGATGCGAGGGATCGTAGTAAATGCTGGCTAAGACTTTTTCCATTTTTTTGTGTTTGTGTGTTAATAAGGCACCCACTCTTGGAAGAGGCTACTCTTTTTCTCTTGGGGTATTTTCTTGGATTGCAAGGCTTTGCGTGTGCGACCGGCAATAGGTGTCGAAGAGGAGGATGTCTGAGCAGGGGATATCGGTTCTTGTTTCACTTCTGTCTTCACTTTCTTTTTCTCTTGTGATGAAGAAGGGGTGGCCATCATCTTTTTAATCCATCCAATTCTGGAGGTAGGTGGTGTTGTTAACTTGCGTACTTTTTCTGGTGGAGTTTGAAACCCTTCTTCTTCTTCTTCTTTTCCTTTTTCTTTCTTGACCACTGGTACCGGTACTGGTACTGGTACTGGTGATGGTGCTGGACTTTTCATCAAGGTCTTAAAATCTTTCAAAGTGGGTAGAGCTGTTTCGTCTAAAGCTTTCTGGTGAAAGAGTTGCAGTCGTTGCAAGAGTTGACCGTACTTTTCCGATTTTTCTGTTTCGGACAAATCTTGGCGATCCATCAAGGATTGCAATTCGTGTTGTAACTGGGACATCTCGCTCAAATTGGGATTTGGAGGTAAATGCGGGGTGCGTTGTTCTTGCCACCGATGGTATTCCATCCATCGTTTGTAAGGCACTAAAGCTAGTTTTCGTCCTTCCATGGGGTTGTCAGGGGTGAATTCTGAGATTTTGGGACTTTCGAGGGCCTTTTTATCTTGCTCCCACTAGTCCTCCCAACATGGTTCCCAAGACTCCTTTCAGTATGGGGCCTAACAAAATGCCTCCACGTTGCACTAACATCTTTTTTTGACGAATGGGAATTTTCTTTCGAGCCATTTGGCGAAGAACGTGACGATGTTTGCTTAAGCATTGTTTCTGGTGTTTGGACAAAGGGATCGTGCCTTTCAAAACGTTCAAACAACATTCGCACACGGTATCGATGACCTCTTTGGAGGCTGTTTGAATGAGTTTTTTTCGTAGGGGTGGAGAAGCTTTGGACAGGACAGATAACATGTCCCCATGTTTGGCTAAACGTGGTGGCAGTCCTTTCCTTTTCTTTCCTTGGGGTTTTCTGGAGGATGACATCTTTGAGTCTTCAGGAGCACCAAAAAAACACTGATACCCTACTTGGTCACAGGCCTTTTTTATACTGGAACGCGTCGCCACTGATTGTCTTTACGTCGTATCAACTTCATGACAGGCATGACACGTCGTGCAGGGGTACGCAACGGACTAAATCGAGCCAGTTCTTGCTTGGACAAATCCAGTAAACTTTGTAACATGCCCGATCTTTCATGGACTTTGATTTTGGGAGAAGGTACTTTTTGAGCAGCAGCCACTGCCACTAAATTGGAGGGTCCTGCCACTGGGGAAGTTCTTTTGGGGGTCATCAACGGAGAAGTTCTTGGTGTGATCAACGTCTCCAAGTACTCTTCAGTTCCTGGTGACATCAACGGAGAAGTGGATAAACGTGAGGCTGCCGGAGACGCAGTCACCTCTGTGGCAGGCCGTGGTTTGCGAGTGTAAGGTTGCGTCCTGGCCGAAGTGCCTCTCTTGCGACTAGTTTTCTTCTGTGGACTTTTCTTTTTCTGGGGACTTTTTCTCTGTTTCTTTTTCTGGGGGCTTCTTCTCTTTTTCCGGGGTGGTGTCTGGTAAGAGGAGGGTCCTGCCACTGGAGAAGTTATTCTTCTTGGGGACCTGGTCTTTTTCTTTTTCTTCTTGGGGCTTCGTTGGACTTTTGTCTTGGGGATAACTTTGGGGGCATTAGGATCCCATCTTAAGAGTGAGCGAATGATGACCCCTCCTAAAGTACCGCTCCCTCCAGGTTTCAAAATGATTTGTTTTTTGGTTTGAGTGTCGATGCGGGGATCGGCCAGTTGGACCAAAGCGACTTTGTTTCGATCGAAAAAGCGTTGGGTTTGATGAGGAATCTGAATGATTCCTTGGAGTAATTGACGTGCTGTCACCGTGAACCATCGTAAGACTTCTTTGAGACTAGCTTCTAAGACACGAGCTCGTGTTTGTGGATCTTTTTCTCGACTGATGCCATACAAGGCACGAATCAATTTGACGGGAAGATGCGACTGAAGGGACGTCATGTTCGCACTGTGAGTGAGACAGACGAAAAAGGGTCTGAGGTTTTTATAGATTTTTTTATGGGGAGTGAAATGAAGTCGAGGACGGAGACGTGTACAGGACAGGCCCTCCGTCTTGGCACCAGTGGTGAAACAAGGGGGTACGAAATCGCAAATCGTCGGGGGTCGTAGGTTTCAAATCGACGAGTAAATAGGCGTGTGGCGTTTGAGTGGCATCGTCGTACGCCTGAGTCAGCCAAGGCGTTCCTAACTGTTTGGCTAAGACCTGCACTTGCGATTTATCTCGAGGGCTTTTAAACAAGACCACGTAATGCGCATTGAGACTGATGGTGCGATGGGCTTTACTTTGTTGAAACAAATTTTGGATGATGTAAACGACACTGGCATTACGGTGATGCCCTTTGCGCGTGAACCACAGTTTCATTTCTTCTTCGTCTTCTCCTAACATGTCGTCGAAAATGACCAAATGGGTTTGACGGGAGTCAGAGACGATGCCGTCGTCTTCTTTAGGAATGCCTTCCACAAACACGATGGAATCACCTTGACTTTCTCGCAAGAGACTGTACGACGATTGCCACTCTTTGTAACACCACACGATCCGTTGAGGGGGCCGATCGATCAAATGATGTTTATGTTCGATCAAACGTTTGACGAATTCGGTTTTGCCAGAACCGCTAGGTCCAGCAATGAGCATGTTAAAGGGATGGCGAAGATACAAAGCCTCCCAACTGGCACGATCTAAGTGTTCGTCGATGACTTTGACAGTAGAGGAAGAGGGAGCAGAGACAGCAGAGGTAGCCATGGTGTTAGAAACGTCACTTGTGACACGAAAACAAACAAGACAAGAGTTTATATACTTTTTCAGAACACGTTTATTGAATGTTTTTTATCAAACATGAATACGAAAGACAAAAATACATAAAAGCCAAAGGCTTAAGTACAAGGATAAAAGGCACATGATAACGACGAACGTGGAATAAACACAAGTGTCTGTACAACATGTTTTGGGTAATGGTCTAACCAGTTCTATAGTAGGGGGTAAGGTCACACAAGTGTCCTCCCGAAAGGGTCTTTCAGGTATGTGCACGACAGTCCTGTCCTGGGTGACGGGTTCTTCTGGCACCGTCACTAACACGGGTTGAAAAGTAACTTTTTTCCTTGAACAACTCTCGTGCATACTGGGCCACTTCTTGGGTCCAAGCCTCAAAACCCCATTCTTTCCAGGCACGGACATCTGTCCAATGGGGATGTAAGTCACAAGCTACACACACATCGTCATACACGTCTTGGGTAGCTAAAAGTTGACGAATCTTTTTTTCCTGTTGAGGTCGAGAAGTATCCAGATGAAACCGCAAGGCTTTGAGCAAAAGGAGTTTTTCGTGACCATTTAAGGCCATGGAGGTGCTAAATACTGATCGTAAAGAGTCCACAAAGAATCGGCTGGTAAACGAAATCCCAGAAAACAAGTCACTAAGACACACACCACTTGTCGTCCCAAATTGAACGGATACAGTTCTTGTAATAATTGATGGTAATGATCCACGGTTTGAATATGGTCATTGAGTTCCTTCCACGGAATCTGTTGAATGATATGTGACATAATCCGTGGCATGGCAACTTGATTTTATAGTGTCTTTGTTTCGGAAGCAATAAAGGTAATTTCTAACCAAACACGTTCGTTCTCCAGTAGGGAATTTAAATGTTACATACTGTAACTGAAACGTCAGAGTTTGTCTAGATGTTTCGTCTTTTTCTAAGCAGATTCCATGTAACAAATGTTGGTAATCCTTTAACTCGTCTTCCTCAATACGTTGCAGTAAGTGAATCTCCAAGTAACCAAAATTACGAACGTCTGGCCCATCCTCATTCATATACTGAAAGTATTCAACAAGGTCTGACCAGTGAAAAAATTTCTGACGAATCAGTCCTCTTATACCATTCAGGTACCAGTGGTTAAAGATCTGGTGACGTAACGGATGCAATTGTTCTTTACGTTTCACTTGTATTTTGACCAGCTCTCGATAAATCCTTTCTCTCAACTCCTCAGGCAAGCCCAAAATGTTCTCTTGTAAAGTATCCATAAGTATATACACTGTTTTTGGAATCGTTGGGTGGTGGCCAATAGCCTCGTTTAACTTTGTGCCTGATGTAATATCCACTCATCATCAGTCTTCTTGTACTTTGAAACATAGCATAATTTAAAAACGGACGAATCACTTTGAGTTTGCGTTTCACTTGTATTTTGATCAGTTCTCGGTAAATGCGTTCTCTCAACTCCACAGGCAAAGCACGAATGTTCTCTAGCAAAGTATCCATGAATAGGTAATACTAAATCCTCTTTGGTCTGACACAAGAAATGTACTCTTTGCACAAACATGGTTTTAATTCATTGTCGAATCTAAATCGTTTCACCACTAATTAACACATTACAATTCGTTCAGAAGTTTCCTCTTTGACCAAGTTGACATCGCGTGAAAGATGTTGGTAATTCGTTAACTCTTCCTCTGGAATTCGATGCAGTACGTTTACAATGTAGTAGATAGAATCGTCAATACCAAACCATTCCTTTTTATAACCAGGAGGTCGTTGATCAATGTCTGTCCAATGGAACACTTTCAACTCAATCAGTCCTTGTATAGCCTGAAGGTACCAGTGGTTCAAACACCGGTGACGTAACGGATGCAATTGTTCTTTACGTTTCACTTGTATTTTGACCAGCTCTCGGTAAATGCGTTCTCTCAACTCCACAGGCAAAGCACGAATGTTCTCTTGTAAAGTATCCATGAACAGATTATTATGGTAAGAAGTTACTTCAATGTCTCGGTCCCACTAAAGGTAAGTAATGACAATTCGGTGACCATCGAGCATGTTCAACGTAGGCCGAATCTTGCGGTTCCCAGTGGTGAAGTGACACACCGCAACTGAAGCACTTGACTTTATCTCCTTCGCCCAAGTAGAAAAATCCGGCTCTGGCTAATTCTTCGGGGGTCGGTCCTCCCAGATACTTAGGCCATTTTCCTTTGAACGATTGAAGACGATTTTCAAAGTCGCAGTATTCCGACAAACGCACAGGGAACGAATATTCGTCTTTCACAGGTTCGTTTCGATGAGGGTTGAGTGACATGGGTAGGAGTTTGCTCAGGGCTGGATGACATCCGTAGGGGGGTAGACGTGAAGGTGAACATTCCCCTTTAAAACGAAACCCAGTAAAATGTCCAAGAGGACGAGCGGCATCACTTTCGCATCCCACAGGTTTGACACGCACAGCATCACTTTCCATGATAGGGGTAGGGGCACTAAAGTTCCCATGATGCTTTACGGCATCGCTCAGGTCACAAGGTACAGCATCGTACCCATCGCAAGGCTCACAATCGCATTCCACTTCCGAAGCCTCACACTTGAATTGTGCCCTTCTAAACAACTTGTTCTGTGTTTCTCTGAAAGTATTCATCTTGTTCGCTCGGTCTTGGTAGTCACAATGAACTATCGATCTTGACCATAGCCCCCCTTTTATACTAGTCGCAATGCAGTCTCCAGCTTGTACATCTTTCCTTTTTTACGTTTTTTATGTCATGTTCTGGAAGGCACCATCTCTAAGGTACCGTCAACATTGTACCGTAGTGTGATGGGTGGAAAGGCCATAGAAAGGTAAGGACAGTGCGGAGACCATCGAGTATGTTCCAGAATAGCTGAATCTTTATAGATACATAGATCCATTCGTAACTTCAGTCCGCAAGCGAAACACTGTACCTCGTATCCCAATCCTGACTCGGGTCCCAAGTAGACAAATCCTGTTCTAGCTAAAACATGCGAAGAAGGTAATCCTTCCCTATCCGTAGGCCATTTCTGAAACGTGTCCAATCGACGGGCACAATCACAATAGTCAGGTAAGAAGACTGGAAAATGGTAGGTTTGAACTTGGAGTTCTCATCGGGTTTCTCACTCGATTCTTGCTGTGGCGAAGTCATCTTTCTAGTGGGGTAACTATCCTCTTACAACCAATGTTTTATACCAACGTGTCCATACGGTAAGGTGAAATGATTGGGAAGTCGAACTCGCTTCTGGTACACGATCTGATAGACTTTTTCCAGGGGTCGACTGACGATGTGGTGACTGGATAAACGTACAATCTTGTTCGGTTGGTGAGTGGTCACTTTAAAGTTTCCATCCTCTCCCGATTGCAAGGCTTCTTTCAATACCCCAAAGTTGACCACACGACTGGTACGATAATTCAGAGTCAGTCCTTTCACTTTGCACGTCGTGTGCACTTCTCCTTGTTTGTCCCGGTATTCGTAGCCGTAATTTTTGGGACCGCCACTGACGAAACTTAGAATCTTGTCGTCGGGATGCTCGTCTGTCCAGGCTCCTAAACGGTCTCCTTCGATGTTAGGGTGATGTTGAATCGGGTGATGGATGTAAATGCAACTGTCCGTGTCAAAGTACAGGACGCGTTCCCCTAACAGTTCTAAAGCTTCGTACAATTTTAAGCGAGCATGGGCTGTCACGTAAGCCGCAATGATGACATTTCCAAAAGGGTCGTCTTGTACAAAGTCCAGATCTTCTTCGTAATTGACCAAGATCAAATTCTCTCGAACGACGTCCACGTGTTTCATGTATTTGGTTTTGTCGTGAATCATCTGGAAGTAGCGGGAAGGTTCTGTCAAATATTCCGTCTTGGGTAAACACGGTCGTTGTGCCATTTTACCCCACAAGCAATTTAACATCACTTTGGCAAACGATCGCCTGCCTTCGTTTTTCTCGATGTGGTCTAAAGTGATGCCTTCTTGTTCGTAGTATTTCTCTTTGAATTGTATTTGGTCTTCGGGAGTGTGACACCAGGAAGGATAGCCGCTGGCTTCTTGCTTCAGTTTCAAAAAGGCATCCACGTAGTCGGCGAAAATTCCTTTCTGCGTGGGGTCACCTTTGTGGTATTGTTGTGTCTTGGGAAAGTGACAAATTTCGTACACTTCTAACAGTTGGTATCCCATGTCCAAAGCTTTGAACAATTCTACGCTGACCCAGGTTCCCGTCAAGGCCCGTTCTTCCTGGGTGTGCTGACAAGGCTGATTTTGGTTGCACGTTTCGGCACAAGTACGGCACAAGGGAAACATCAGTTTGCCTTGACAATGGTGAGGTAAGACGGGATGGTATAGGTTCGTGGGAGGCAAAACTTTGCACTTGATCAAGCCTTCGTATTGTCGAATGTTGACCAGGTCGATGTGTTCCGTCAGCAATTGCGGGTGCCCTGTAGGAAAGTGACAATATTTGCACACGTAGGGATACAGCGAACACACATCCAAGCATTTGATTTCTTCTCCTTTCTCTTCGTCGGCTTGGTACAGCAAACAGGTGGCATTGGTCCTTCCTCCGTACAAACTATCCCTCGGGTTCAGCGGGTCCATTAACTGGTAACTTTCCACGAGGCGTTTAAACTCGGGATCGGTTTTCATACGGTGATCGTACTCGTGTTCCCACATTTCCACCACTTGGTATCCTTGCTGTTCTAACTTTAGGCGTCGCTGACAAGTGTCCTGGTACAAGTCTTCCATGGTTCGTTGCAAAAACTGATTTTTAGTGTCACGGTCAGGGTAACAAACAGGACATCCGTGAAATAAGCAACCGTTAAACTCGTACACGATCTTGGGGTTTTCTAAGTCCCAGCCATCGACCGAATACGTTCCGATGGTCTTTTCGCCCCCTCCGTTGCGGGCATGCTGAATCCACTTGTCTTCCTTGTCGCACAAGTAATGTAACCAGCGTAGGGCTTTGACCGAGTATTGACGTTTGACAAAGTGGGTCGTTTGAGGACTGATGACAGCCACGGTGTTTTCAGGCATGAATCGTTGTCGATACACTAAGGAACACGCTTTGGCAATGGTGCAAGCTTTTTTCAAAGGATCGACCCCTCCGTGTTCCATGAACAGTTCTCGAAATTTTCCACAGCAACGTCGTAAAATGTCCACGTCGGAACGACAATACTTTAGCATTTCTTCCTGAAAGTCGAAAGGGTCCGAGGCGTGAGCCTGGTACCAAGCGTAGAAAGCTTCTCGTTGTTCGGTACGCATGTTGTCGGGGTCGTAATAGTGAGCCTCGGGTAAATGGGGTAGAACGGCGTGTTGATTGGCTTCCGTATTGAAAAAGTGTGGAAAGTACCCTTTAGCCATTTCTGTCATTCCAAACGTTTTAGGCATTCGACTCAAAGGCATGGCCAAAGAGCTCATCGAATCTTTAAACTGTACTTGTCCCACTTGCATGAAAATGATTTTGGCTCCGTTCAAAGTCACTTTAGGACGCTCGGTGCCTTGTTCCGTATAGTACCTCAAAAGAAACTGTCCATCGTATCCGGAGAAATTGTGAGCCATCACCGTGGCATGACGATGACAATCTCCGTAACATTCGATGTCCTCTTGGCTCCACGTCTTGTCGATGGGGTCAAAGACCCATTGTGCAAAATCGGCTAACGTGTTCGGTCCCCGAAAGATTTTTTCACGCCCTCCAGGAATCTTGCTACAGTGAGGGCAATGACTGAAGATAGGTTCTTGAATGCACTTCTCGCACGCTCGATGAGCCACGCAGAAATTAGGAATGTGAATGCCGGTCTCTTGCATGCATTCGAAATCGAAAAAGATGAAATTGCCTTTCTTCTTGTGACCATCCTCTTTCTCTGGTGGGGGCTGGTATTTTTGCACGTAGCATTGGTGTTCCAAGTCCACGATGTGGTGACAAATGTGACATTTTTTCTTTCCTGAACATACGTGTGCCTTGGTATTATTGGTACGTATGACTTGTTCACACGTAGGGCACAATCTCAGAAGTTGACAAGCACATTTCTTCTGTGAACCTTGCGTTTTCAGATGTTGTTGGTAACAGGTAGGGCTAACAAACGTGCGCAGACAAGTTGAACAAGGCACTGGTTCTTCGCTCAGACAGGGTGAAGAGGCCAAACATCCTGAGCATTTCGATCCACAATGCTTGTGTTGCTCTCGATTATTATAACCATGGTCACATTTCTCACAGTAATAACCGTATCCCAGGAATCCGGCGATAGTGGTAATGGTATCGAAATGGTCATCGTGATAATAGACATGAATGTATTTTCCGTCCTTAAAGTCTTGCCCTCGAAACAACAAAGACCCGCGCACTTCTTGAGGGTGCACTTTCAAGGTGTAACGTGGAGCTAGGGCATCTTGCAATTTTTGCATCTCAGGAATGCCACAGGGTGTGTCTTTGGACATGCCATCTTGTCGTAACAGGAGTTCTGCTTCGTTTCGTTGTTTGGCTCGATCGGATCGTTGAATAGTTTTCCAGGCTCTTTTCCATTGTACCGTGTCGTTCTTGTTGGCATAGGTTCGTCCCACCACGATGGCACGGGCTAAACACATCTGGTCATGAGGATTGTGAATTTGGACAAGGCTACGCTTAATGCTGCGAAGGTCGTTCACCAATAACATCTTTTTGCGTCCGGTCCCTTGAGGAGGAGAGACGTGGGTCATGTCCAATGTGGCTTTTCCATCGGTGATGTCAAACTGGTCATTAGATTGTTGCACGTGTTGAATCTTGTCCATGACTTTGGAAGCGGTCAATTCTGCAGGGCTGCTAAACTCGATCCAAACAGGGGATTTCAAACCGTCGTGTTGTATGGAAAGTCTCAAGCGATCGTCTTCTTTGGGTTGACATTGTTGCTTGAGTGCAGTGAGCAAAGAATCCCACACCTCAGTGATGAACACTTCTGCTTTCTCTAACGGCACTTCAGCCTTGAAATCTTTAAACTTCACCGTGTATTTGTAAGCCGTGGTTGTAAATTTTCTAGAGGAGCGCTTTTCCGTCTCTCGAATGGAATAGTATTTTTCAGGGTTGACTAAGGGTGGTGAACTTGTTTTAGAGGGTTCTGATTCTGGTTCACTCATGTCCTCTTCAAAATCACTGGCATGAATTTGTGCCAAGATTTCAGCTCTGGTACGAGGCGATAGATCACGTTTCTGCCTCTTACTTTCTTGTTCTTTCTTCTCAAATGAATTAGATCGTTTCATCTTGAAAGCAAAAAGTCAAATGACTCAAGTTCAAACACCATGAGCTACTTTATAGTCATAGCAGACCAGCGTATATAAAAGGGTGTGTGTCTTGTCCTTTCACTATTCATTTCACTCTCAAGCCGAGCACAACGATGGAAGAGACTAACCAGATGGAACGTTTCGTCAGAGCTTTGCGAGGGGTCATTAGAAAATTCTCTTCAGACCAGCCGACGGACTACTCTCCTTCCTTTCGAGATAAAAGTCAAGATACTTGCTATATCTGTCAGAAGAAAGGGCATTGGTCTTCAGAGTGTCCAGACCGTCAAAAAAGAACAAAAACAGGGACTAAAAAAGACAAAAGTCAAGATACCTGTTATTATTGTCAAGAAAAAGGACATTGGTCTCCAGATTGCCCAAAAAAGAAACAAGAGGAGTCAGAAGAAAAGAAGGATTCTTCAGAAGAAGAGAGGGATTCTTCGGAAGAAGAGAGGGATTCTTCAGAGGAAGAAGAGGAAGAAAGAAGACAATTCTATTTACAAGAGGCAAAGAAACAGGAGAAGAAGAAAAGAAGAAGGGAAGAAAATGAGGAAAAGACGGTGAAGAAATTTAAAAAACAGAGAGACTGAACAAGGAGAAAGAAGAAGTCAATGAACTTTTTATTAAAGTGTTGTGTTGTGAATTGTGAATTGGATTGTAAAAAATGGAGAAAAGAATAAATTAATGATATAAGGTAAGTGTCTTTGAGTTTTGATTTTAAAATAAGAACGTACACTCACGCACTCATACACAGAGACGTACTATAAGGGTAAAATGGGTGGGGTTTATTTTTGAGTTATTGGCAAATTGAAATTGTATTTCTTTTCGAGAAATGTGGGTGGCCCTGAAAAGGGCCTTTTTTCTTTATGGCGTAGGGGTGAGTTTAAGCAATCAACTTTAACTGCCTTATGCCTTTGCCACGGCCAAGGCCTACTTCTGGACTGCGTAATGTTGATGATGATGATAATGGTTGGGTTGAAATCACTAAGGGTGGTACGGTAGGCTTAATCACAGGGTTGACGTGTTTAGCTCGGGAAGGTCGTATTCTCTTCGGTCGTAATAAAGAAGTCTGATACATTTGTTTAAGACTTCTTAACTCCGCTAAAATGTCCAACAGTACCGTGACCGTTTGATTTTCACCCTCTTGTTTCTTTGCTGCTACTTCTTCTTGCTGTTGTTTTTTTCTTACCTCTTCTTCTTGCTGCTGTTGCTGTAGGAGAAAAGCTTGTTCCGCTTCCTTTTGTCGTTGTATAAATTTCTCCAATTCTTCTTTCTGTCTCTGTCTAAAATTCTCCACTTGCGGTAATGAAGAAGGTAACGAAGGTTCCGGAACGAATTCTTGCGAAGAGAGAAAATCCACAAAATCCCAATTCACCTCTTCTGAAAGTAAGTCCGGGTTCCCTTGGGCGGTCTCCCCTGCTGGTGCACCCCATTGGATCGTTTTCTGAGTTTCCGTCATGTTGAATCACTGTCGCATAGATTGACTGCACACAAGCGCTAGCGAATCTATATAGACCAACAGACGTCACAGACTGCTCTCTTCGGATTGGATGTGGGCTGACTGAATTTTGTAACGCGTGTTCGGATTGGTGAATGAACTCAATCCGTTTCAATCCTACCTCTGCCTATAAATAAGCGCAGTTCAGTGCATTGATTGACCTGTTCTCGGAGCCTCAAGATGTGGACCGACGTTCAATCTTCAACCCTTGTGTCAACAATGATGTTCAGGACGGACATGCTCATGTATGTCCGGTCCAAGTGGACTGTTGTTGATAGGACAGATACTAGTCTATGGATGAGGAGAGTTTATATAGAAAGACAAGGATGTCTCAAGAGGGTACTTGTGTATGGACCGGCAGTTAAAAGGAGTTTAAGAAGAAGAAGAAGATGTGACAGATGCCATCTATGTTAATATTAATATTAACATAAACCCAAAGGCCCTTTTCAGGGCCAGCCATATTTCTCGAAAAGAGATAGCCTTTCCATTGCCTACCCCTTTTTTATTTTTTAATTTTTTAAAAAAAAAAAAATCCCATGTTAATTTCCTTTGTCGCTATATGTTCCCACGATTTTTCTCCATGTTCAAATCCCCTTGTCGCTCAACAGTCCCACGATTTTTCTCCATGTTCATTTCCCTTGTCGCTATATGTTCCCACGATTTTTCTCCATGTTAAATTTCCCTTGTCGCTATATGTTCCCACGATTTTTCTCCATGTTAAATTTCCATTGTCGCTATATGTTCCCAAGGGGTCCTGTAATGCTAATTCCCATTGTCGCTATATTATCCCCCTTCACTACTGACGACACAATCGCGAAGGCCGGTAAGTCACTTCTGTCTTTATTTCATTTTAAACTCATCTGGCTGATGCACGATGCGTCAACGACAAAATAAAAAAAAATGGCTATCCGATATTTTTAATGGGCAATGGAGGGGAAAATGCTTCTGCTCTGCTTGATGTAGAGACTGTTACTTGTTTTGTTGCAATCTGCGTAGCGCTTCAGAAGTAGATTGGTAAATTTATATTTCTTTAGATAATGAATATTGATGTCGAACTTTATTACGTTGTCTGGTGGGAATTTCATTTTAAAGAAATATGGTGAAAAATCATAACATTTTACAGACACATTTTTTTCTGGGCAAAACTAACTATGTTCCACTGAAACTAGGAATTAAAGGCTCTGTAGGAAAATTGTATTGGTGAATGTTGTGGTATTCACATGGCAGAATTTAGAATAGGATTTTAGATTACTCATGCGTTATGTGTGGTGCTGGATCGTCGACCAATCATATAATATGTTTAAGGTGTGGTGGCAGTCATGCAGCAAGAGACAAAAAGAGACCAGTAAATAGGAAGAATACGTTTTAATTAAGCTATTAAAGTTATGTGTTACCTTCAGATTCATTTAGATGTTTGGGGTTATAGGTGAACGTTGTATGTTAGCACAGGAAATTAGGTATTATTGATTATAGGCCTAAGGCTTAAGGTGGGCACAATTAAATAAAATCCAATTACACAATAGGGATTACAGGTAAAAGGTTTTACTTGAGCACAGCGAAATAAAATCGATTTAGACAATAAAATGTAAAGCGATAATGAGTAACGTGAACACACAAAATATTTTTTCAACTCTTACACCAGTTCGAACACCTATTTGGTGCGGGAAAGTGCGCCAGTTAAAACACTGTACAAATTTTCCTTGGGATGACAAAACCTGAACCAGAGACTGACGAGGGGACCGCGCTTAATACGCAACAGAACCAGCCAATCAATGACGTCATAAACAGCATTCTTGTGGAATATTCATTTACGCAGCCGCAGGACTTTTCTAGCACCACGAGTCCGCGTTCCAGTCACACATGGGACGCATGGGTAATCGTTCCATCTTATTCTAATTCCGACTTGAGATGACAACTGCCCAACAATTTAGAGCGACAGGGTAGAGTCATCTCGATTATGAAAGACTACCTTGACGAAGTCAATGAGTTTGAGGCAGACGCATTAGCATTTCGTAATGTTATGACGCCTGCTGGAGAAAGCCATGCCGAGCCTAGAAAATATTTACTTGAAGAAACTGAACTGGTGAATACAGATCGACGCGACAGCCTGTTTTCGTACCGACACCGTAGCCGTACTACGAAGGATACAACTATTAATAATGTGAAATACACCGATAGTCGCTGTTTATAGTTTGCTGCTATATCAGTTATATACCCAGCCAATGATAACGGTGACCAGCTCAGTACCATCATCTGTGTCAATTTAGCTTTACAGTAATTAACATTCCAGTCCAGGTTAGTGTTATTAGCAAGTTTGAGCGCCGCAAAGACACTATGGCGGCTAATGTTTTTTTATCGGCAAAATGGCTACTCTGGTCACACACTATGGGCAAACTATTGCTTACAGATACGGCAACCGCAGAAAAGAGCAACTCTGTTTAAATAAAAGACCTACACGATATGGTACACACCCACAATAAAACTAAGCAATACCGTCGGTGACTTCTCGTCTTCAGTCCGACCGACCTATTGGAAATCCACACTTAAATCTACCGCGGTATCGGCGCAAAGTCACAGGGCGTATCCTTGCCACAGGAGGACAACGCATGCTCTATCCTAGTATTTTAGAAGCACCACCAGCAAATGTTTCTGTAAATCATCAAAGCCGGCTTTGAAGCGCTCAATGGTTACGTAGAAGACCCTGCCAACAATCCAGTGTAAGCGCACAACATCTCGCAGAAAGTTGCTGACATGGTTCCATGTAGCTTCTGCCAAATGGTTATCCATTGTAATAGAGTATGCAAAGGGTCAATGTCATACCGCGGGAATAAAACTATTTACTTTAATCTGGAGCCTTGAGCGTGAGGTATAATAGATCAGAGGGGTTATCCGAAATTCAACGGTGATGGCTTGAGCGAGGACTTTGAAGTACACTGACTTCCACGTTTGTGGCATGAAACTTTGCCTCGATCGCGTGCATGTCTATCGCCATATAAGTGGAAACTAACGAGGAAGCGCCCAGCAGACGTGAAATCTCACTCAAAGTACCAAGCAAAAAATCAAAGCATATGTTGTGATTCAATGTCTGTGTGGCTACGATGGTCACCTGCTTATGGAAGTCATTGGAACAACATTGTCAAATAACAGAAAGGCCATTTTAAACAATAATGACAAATATATGACATTCTCACATGGGCAGTTTATTGACAGTCTGAGGTTTATAAACATCGGCCTTGAGAAGTTGGTAGACAACCTAGCCAAGTCAGGAAAGAAGGCATTTCAAACAAACAGAATCGTATTTAGCATGCAGAAAATGCAAGGTGTTGACACTCGCCTACTAATGTGAAAGAGTTTCTATCTGTACAAATACATAAACAGTTGAAAGCTGTTTGAGGAAGGCGATAGATTAATTTTACAACCAGGTAAGCCTTTCGGGTATTTCTTAAAAACACTATGCAAAGAGCACGTAGAACTCATTTTGGTCTCAATTTCTTGGAGACTATAATGGTTTCTATTGAAAGACTGATTTACTACGAATGGAGGACTTCTTGTTCAAGGTATATCTCAGTACTTCGCTTCAACCGTACATCCTGATCCTACTCATTATTACATCCTAGACCCTACTCATTATTACATCCTAGACCCTACTTATTATTACATACAAGACCCTACTCATTATTACATCCAAGACCCTACTCATTATTACATCCTAGACCCTACTTATTATTACATACAAGACCCTACTCATTATTACATCCAAGACCCTACTCATTATTACATCCTAGACCCTACTCATTATTACATACAAGACCCTACTCATTATTACATCCAAGACCCTACTCATTATTACATCCTAGACCCTACTCATTATTACATACAAGACCCTACTCATTATTACATCCTAGACTCTACTCATTATTACATACAAGACCCTACTCATTATTACATACAAGACCCTACTCATTATTACATCCAAGACCCTACTCATTATTACATCCTAGACCCTACTCATTATTACATACAAGACCCTACTCATTATTACATCCAAGACCCTACTCATTATTACATCCAAGACCCTACTCATTATTACATCCTAGACCCTACTCATTATTACATCCTAGACCCTACTCATTATTACATCCTAGACCCTACTCATTATTACATACAAGACCCTACTCATTGTTACATACAAGACCCTACTCATTATTACATCCAAGACCCTACTCATTATTATATCCTAGACCCTACTCATTATTACATCCAAGACCCTACTCATTATTACATCCTAGACCCTACTCATTATTACATCCTAGACCCTACTCATTATTACATCCAAGACCCTACTCATTATTACATCCAAGACCCTACTCATTATTACATACAAGACCCTACTCATTATTACATCCAAGACCCTACTCATTATTACATCCTAGACCCTACTCATTATTACATACAAGACCCTACTCATTATTACATCCTAGACCCTACTCATTATTACATCCTAGACCCTACTCATTATTACATCCAAGACCCTACTCATTATTACATCCAAGACCCTACTCATTATTACATCCTAGACCCTACTCATTATTACATACAAGACCCTACTCATTATTACATCCTAGACCCTACTCATTATTACATCCAAGACCCTACTCATTATTACATCCAAGACCCTACTCATTATTACATCCTAGACCCTACTCATTATTACATCCTAGACCCTACTCATTATTACATCCTAGACCCTACTCATTATTACATCCAAGACCCTACTCATTATTACATCCAAGACCCTACTCATTATTACATCCTAGACCCTACTCATTATTACATACAAGACCCTACTCATTATTACATCCTAGACCCTACTCATTATTACATCCTAGACCCTACTCATTATTACATCCAAGACCCTACTCATTATTACATCCTAGACCCTACTCATTATTACATACAAGACCCTACTCATTATTACATCCTAGACCCTACTCATTATTACATCCTAGACCCTACTCATTATTACATCCTAGACCCTACTCATTATTACATCCTAGACCCTACTCATTATTACATACAAGACCCTACTCATTATTACATCCTAGACCCTACTCATTATTACATACAAGACCCTACTCATTATTACATCCAAGACCCTACTCATTATTACATCCTAGACCCTACTCATTATTACATACAAGACCCTACTCATTATTACATCCTAGACCCTACTCATTATTACATACAAGACCCTACTCATTATTACATCCAAGACCCTACTCATTATTACATCCTAGACCCTACTCATTATTACATACAAGACCCTACTCATTATTACATCCTAGACCCTACTCATTATTACATCCTAGACCCTACTCATTATTACATACAAGACCCTACTCATTATTACATCCTAGACCCTACTCATTATTACATCCTAGACCCTACTCATTATTACATCCTAGACCCTACTCATTATTGCATCCTAGACCCTACTCATTATTACATCCTAGACCCTACTCATTATTGCATCCTAGACCCTACTCATTATTACATACAAGACCCTACTCATTATTACATCCAAGACCCTACTCATTATTACATCCTAGACCCTACTCATTATTACATCCTAGACCCTACTCATTATTACATACAAGACCCTACTCATTATTACATCCTAGACCCTACTCATTATTACATCCAAGACCCCACTCATTATTACATCCTAGACCCTACTCATTATTACATACAAGACCCTACTCATTATTATATCCTAGACCCTACTCATTATTACATACAAGACCCTACTCATTATTACATCCTAGACCCTACTCATTATTACATCCAAGACCCTACTCATTATTACATACAAGACCCTACTCATTATTACATCCTAGACCCTACTCATTATTACATCCTAGACCCTACTCATTATTACATCCAAGACCCCACTCATTATTACATCCTAGACCCTACTCATTATTACATCCTAGACCCTACTCATTATTACATACAAGACCCTACTCATTATTGCATCCTAGACCCTACTCATTGTTACATCCTAGATCTACTCATTATTACATCCTAGACCCTACTCTTTATTACATCCTATACCCTACTCATTATTACATTAAAGACCCTATTCATTATTGCATCCTAGACCCTAATCATTGTTACATATTAGACCCTACTCAATATTACATCCTAGACCCTACTCATTAGTACAGACCTTGGACGTCGTTGCCAACCAGACACGATACCGACACATCCATGTCAATAGTAATTTCAGTACATGGATAAGTCCGTTCACACTGCAAGGTCATTCATTTAATAAGTATTTCCCTTCCCAAAGTATACGTATTTCCCTTCCCAAAGTATAAGCATTTCCCTTCCCTAAATATAAGTCCCTTCCCAAAATATAAATATTTCCCTTCCCTAAATATAAGTCCCTTCCCAAAATATAAGTATTTCCCTTCCCAGAATATACGTATTTCCTTCCCTAAATATACGTATTTCCCTTCCTAAAGTATACGTATTTCCCTTCCCAATGTATACGTATTTCCCTTCCCAAAATATACGTATTTCCCTTCCCAAAATATATGTATTTTCCTTCACATAGTATACGTATTTTCCTTACCAAAGTATACATATTTCACTTCCAAAAGTATAAGTATTTCGCTTCCAAAAGTATAAGTATTTCCCTTCCCAAAGTATAAGTATTTCCCTTCCCAAAGTATACGTATTTCCCTTTCTAAAATATACGTATTTACGTTCCATACATATACGTTTCCTTTGTTAACTACTTCCCAAAGTATACGTATGTCCCCTTTTAAAATATACGTATTTCCCTTGCAAAAACATACGTATCCTTTGTTAAATACTATGACTGATCATTATGACTGTTCCTGAAATGCAACCAGTGCACCACTCTTTGCCACGAATATGCCACGACATATATAATCAGGCTAGAGTGTATTCAGCCGTACGAAGTCATCATGTGCCTTATTACTCTTGCACATCTCTTTCTAAGACATAGTGTAAAAAGGTACAGTTGTTTGTTGAAGTGGAGTCTGGGGTGTATTAATTTAGACGAATTTACAGTGTTAATTTGTTGTCATTTAGGTCAATTTCGGTTCGGGCATACTCCAATTTGCAAATCAATTGCCCGCGGACAAGCCAACAAAGAGAGGGAAACAAGATACAAGACATTTTATTGATTTGATCTTCAGTGCATAAATTTGAAACCGTAACTCTGGTCGAACTAATTTACCGACAAGGGGTCGTGCTGAGGTCCTAATGCTTCATTTTCTGCAAGTTTTAAAGCCTGCGATCTCGCCAAAATACATGTACCAACACCATTATTTAGCGTTTACATGGTCTGCATAACAGGCTACAATTTCTTTCATCTATTGTATGTGTCATTTCCATCTTGCAGCCAGTGTCAAGGTCAGTCTTGTATTTCCTCAATCAGAAGACCTGATCATAAGAACATTAACTATTTAAAACAAATTTAGACAAATAAGAAATACATATTTATATATCATGTTAATCGTAATATTTGTATGTATCACGGATTCGCCCACTTTCCAGCTTTAAGTTTCTCCTATTTCCAATGACCTCAAGGCAACAGTCATTGTCAATTGAAAAATAATTAAACGCGCAAATGCTACGGTAATTACTTTCCAATTACCCAATGACTGCTCACCATGAACCTCTAATTTCACTCTTAATAATAATAATAATAACAATGATAATAATAATAATAATAATAATAATAAATTTCAGCTGATCGCGCACGGATTTGCGATGTCGATCAGCAGCCTCTGCCATATAAACACTGGCTGATTTGGTCAATTCTTATGTTTATTCTAGTAGTACATTGCTGAAACCAAAGAGGCACCATATTTTCCCCGGAGTCCGGTCCGCTAGTCAAGTCAGTAGTGAGGAAACTATGTGTCCTTCATGGCATCGAATCAAGGTCGTCAATGGCAGGATATTAATCAACTGTTGACATAACTGAGTTTTTCTTGATGAGGCCGGGAAAATATCAACGCACGAAATGATTTTGCTTGGATGGTATGGGCTCTGCATGCACGGAGAAGTCAATTACGGTAAAAGAAGACCTTTTCCTATTTTGTTAGTCCATGTTGAATGTCGTTTGCTATATAACACAATTATGTCTTTCTACTGTGTGCGATGCCACATGAAAACTGATACGGCAAATCCAGGGTTCGATTACGTAAATTTACATTTATTAAAAAGTTGCCAACGGTGATGTCGCTGTTGCATTTAGAAATCCACCGGGAACACCATGGAGCAAATATCCTGGCGAGAAGCACATCAATGGATACAGATAATGTGGGCATGGTAAACTGATGGATATACTACTTGATTCTAACAACCAACCAACGCCTGGAGAATTGTTGTGGTTGTTGTTTTTGGTTTAATTTTTTTTTCAGCACATGCAAGGCTTTACATGACGGCCAGTGTAGCTGGTGCAGAAAGAACCCAGGAAAATCACAGTCAGAAACACCGATACACGGGAACCTACTGCCAGCTTTCTTACATGCCCACATTGGTAAAGCACGAGACTCGAACCCAAGTGGACAGAGGTGACATGCCAGTGATATGGAAGGTCGGGTGCTTTAGATCACTCGAGCATCCGAGGCCCCGGAAGCCTGGAGACGCGCATACAAACGGCGTCGATGCTGCACGTTACCGACATTATCGTGCTGATATCCGTGAGTGTTAACGTACTGATATAGATCTTATCATAGACTTCAACTTGACAGTCCACGCAGTTATTGAAGATGGTAAGCAGCCGTTAAAAAGTTATTGAGTCCGGCATTTCCCACCCGTGGGATTTCTGGAGAATGGATAGTCATACAAGCTGTGGAAAATTTACCTGCTCGCTACAAGGAAGATTTCTCCTGATTGATTTGATGTGAGAACACATGACGAAGATAATCACGCGGATCTTTTGTTGTCGTTGTTGTTGTTCTAAGGTGTAACGCCATTTTTCAGCACAAGATAGGCTATACATGGCGGCCAGTATAAATGGTGAAGGAAGAACCCGGAAAACCCCGGAAAGAACCACCGACCCACGAAAAGCTACTGGCAAGCTTTCTCACATACCCACGTTGGCCTAGCCATAGCCTCGAAACCACGCAGAGGTGAGATGGCATTGATCCTTAACTGTAAGCGCTTTAGACCACTCGGCCACTACGGGCCCCCTCGGATAATTTATTTCAGATGATCAGGTACATGGATCTACATGCAAGAACGTGCTAGCCATTGTAGATTACCCAAGCAGATGAAACGAAGATTCAGCAAGTGTAGAAGATGCGTTTAAACGTACTTATGCGCGTTCGCCGCTAATATATCTACTGCTGTTGAAGGTCGATACCAATATGGAATTTCATTGTTGTTGTTGTTGTTGTGGGGTTTAACGCCATGTTTCAGCACACGATAGCTATACATGGCGGCCAATATTAATGGTGGAGGAAGAACCCGGGAAAACCTCGGAAAGAACCACCGACCCACGAGAAGCTGCTGGCAAGCTTTCTCACGTACCGACGTTGGCTGAATCCGAAGACTCAAACAAGCGCATACAGAGGTGAGATGGCAGTGATCCGTAACGGAGAGCGCTTTAGACCACTCGGCCATTCGGGTCCCCTGGAATTTCATCGAGACGTTGCTGTAATGTTAACAAGACATACGGTGCCTATTCGTTTTGGATATGTTAGCATACATCGATATCAAGCCATTGTGGAACATTTTAACCGTACACCTCAGGAACAGTTATTCGGACATAATAACGCCACGAATTATTGATGAATGGTGAATCGAGGTCTCGCATGTGTATAATATAATATCCATCAGTCATAGAAGCACTACGAATTTATATCACACGCTTGATTGATTTAAAACCTGACACGGCAATTCGATAGAAGGCTGTCAATCAATTGTATATTCACCTGTATTAAATTGTCTCGGAAACAATTTCGTTAGGTGTCGGTATGCATCTGTCGAGTTAGAAGGCTTACAACTTCGTGGTACTGACCTGGTGTAGTTAGATGATGTATGTATGAATTCGGATAGGTCCGATTTTGTAGGAAAGCCAACACGTTGTCATCTTGCACCATCTGGCGAATGAGCAGCAAAAGTCACCTAGTAGAGCATATGCGTGAGACAAGTTGTACGTCATTGCTGTGGATATAGAACTATTACAGGTTAAACTTGTCAGTCAGATTTACATATGGTGTTGTTAGCATTCTGGTATATTTATCGTGTGCGGTCTGAATGGCACGTACGATCTAGTACGTACAGCCATACAAAGCGAGAACAGGTAGGTAGAGATTTGGTATGTCAACGTCGCAATAATATAAATTCTCTCTCTCTCTCTCTCTCTCTCTCTCTCTCTCTCTCTTATTTATTGGCATTGTCTTGTGCTTCCTATCTCCTTATCTCTCACACAGAAACAAAAGTAAATATTCTTACAGAGGAAATTTTCCTACTAATTGGCATATGAATTTCATCCTATTGTGTCCAACCGTTTAGTTTTAGCGTTCGTTCCCTGTCTTACATGTATCTAAAGAGTACTACATTTGTAGGAGATTACTTTTTAAACAAGAATTACTTTATGATGCTCGTTTCATTCAGCGTGAAGAAGTACAGTATGGGGATATAGCGCGACACGATTCTATTAATGTCAAGTTAGTGGTGAAAAAGGTTAAGATATAAAGTTCACATATCGGAAAGATTTCCAATGTTTCAAATATTAACCCAGAATATTTACATATATAACCAGAGATATCGAGACCTTTCCATTACGGCTTTCCATATCCAGTGTTTTGTATTATAAAATCTTTATTGGTAGACATCTACTGTACGTATCATTTATTTGTACAGGTAAGTAAGTTAACTGCGTAGGGGTGAAGCAATATTTTGTGAACGGGCTTACGACCAGAGTTTTGATGGTGTTGCTGTTCAGGCTCGTTCATGCATATTGTCGCGTGATTACTTTTTAGCTGAATCAGTAATTTATGGATGATTATTCTTTTCCTCGACTGTTTATATCAGTGTTCTAAATTTTGAATTATTTTAGCAAATGTAAAGGCTAAGTTTAGATTATTTCATTTTTCAACAAACACCTTACGAGGGCATGGCCTTGACCCCTTCCACTCCTCTTCCGCCTAACTTTCAGGAAACCATTCTTTTGCCAAAACCCACAGTCACAGACTGCCAAACGGGGGATATGAAATTATTGTTGGGTGGGAATTTCCATTTAAACAAATATGGTTAAAAGTGTATAGCATTATAAACAGACATGATGTTTCAAGGCCAAATATGTGCGCTTGATTGATACTAGGAAGTGAAATGCTCTATGGCGAAAATTGTATTGATGAATAATTCCAATTTTTATAAATTAAACGGGTTTTCTGCAATACGATAGGCTGTAAACGACTGTTTCATCTTTTAGATCCTTTTATTCAGCAAATAAAAATAAATTATACTCTTTTTATACTTTTTCAAATATTCTTGGGAACTGGGCCAGTCAATTTTGAGGCCGCTGAGGGGTATATACTAAGATTCGAGAAATTGTCTGAGGAGAACTTAAAAGCTATTGAAATAAATCAGTCCTCAGTGGCTACTAAACGAAACACAAAATGGGGCATTGGCGTTTTCAATGGTAATTGTTGTTAAATATTAAGTTTGTTTGCTTATTTAAAAAAAACGTGTGTGGGTGTTGGTGGTATGGTGACTATTACTACTACATAAAATTACAAACATATTTATGAGACCATTATTCAAAGACTGAATAAAGTTTTTCAATGGTAAAATTGCCATCTACACCAATGTGACTTAAAACCACTAAAAATGTATATAATAATCCATAAAGGTAATTGTTTCGCTAATCTAAATTATTTTGGATGTGTAGTCATTAATTCCTTCCAGCACTTCAGCGCCCAACTATGCAACCAAACAAAACATATGGCCAGTTTTGCGGGCAACTCTACATTTAACAACTGCACATTCAATTTCACATTAGATAAATGAAATGGTCTTGTTAAGTATTAACGCTGATGAGAAAGATATAAAATGTTATTCCTGTATAGGACATACTAAAATTAAAAAAGAATGTCCACCGCCTAAGTAATAAGTTGCCGAATAAACGTGACTGACAGTACTTATATCTCATTTGACATTATATCACAGAACGGATCTTCATAAGTATTAACGCTGTTGAGAATTATATAAAATGTTATTTCTGTATACAATTTATTTATCTGTTACCTTTATTTTAGTAAGGGATAGCATCATCTTGTTCATATTTCCATGTTGTTCACTGATATAAAAAAAAAAAAATCCGTTATGATTTACGGTTTGATTGGAAATTTAATCTAGCACACTTGCTCTTTCCGTATCAACTGTTATTATGTAAGGTCATGGTCATCTGACCAGATGGGACTGACTAAAATTGAACAAGAATGTTGTAAATAAATTAAATGTGTTGAAATCACCAGTAGCCATTGCCTAATATGTAAAGTATGAAGTTTTCTGAATAAACGTAAATGTGACTGTATATGTGATACTGTACAGTTTATGTATTATGGGGCGATGTAAAGCGGCGAATGAAAGGAAAGTAAACGCTATTTAAATTGGAATGCATTGTTGATGGAATAAATGGAACTGACGAAAGAAATGACGAAATTGGAATTATAAGGATTAAATTATCACGGCTGGGTATTTATCGATGTGTAAATTTTACCTAATCACTCACAAAGTAAATAAAGTCCTTTTAACATTTAATATTTACTTTGTGAGGGATTAGGTAAAATTTACACATTGATAAATACCCAACCATGATCATTTAATCCTATAATGCTGTGGTATGCATATGGCAGAATTTAGAGTAGGATTGAGAGATTACGCATGCGTTAAGTGTGATACTGCAACGTGGACTAATTAAATGATATGTGCAAGGTGTAACGGCTCAGCAAGAGACACAAAGAGACCAATAAACAGCCGACATTTTAATTAAGTAATTAGAGTTATGTGTGACCTTCTAAATAAGGTAAATCCTGTTAGATGTTTGGGGATATAGGTAAAAGCTGTTTGTCAGGACAGCAAAGTAAAATCCATTTAGATATTGTTGATTATAGGTCTACGGCTTAACGTGGGCACAACGAAATAACATCTATTTAGATATTGTTGATTATAGGTCTAAGGCTTAACGTGGGCACAACGAAATAACATCTATTTAGATATTAATGATTACAGGTCTAAGGCTTAACGTGGGCACAACGAAATAACATCTATTTAGATATTATTGATTACAGGTCTAAGGCTTAACGTGGGCACAACGAAATAACATATATTTAGATATTGTTGATTATAGGTCTAAGGCTTAACGTGGGCACAACGAAATCAGTTTATTTACACGAGAGGGATTTCAGGTAAAAGGCCTAAAGTGAGGGCAACTATGTAAATAACATGGATGTATGGCGATACTGAGTAACATGGACACACACAAAATCTTAAAGTTAACTCTTACACCAGTTTCAACACCCATTTGGTGTGGGAGACGAGTGTCTGGCATGCGGGTGACACAACCTGGCCCAGAGATTGACGAGCAATATATATCCTGCTAACCAATGACGCCCTAAAAAGAATTCTAGTGGAGTATTCAATTACACAGCCGCAGAGACCTATTCCAGCACCACCAGCCCACGGTCCGGCACCAAACGTAACGCATGGGTAGTCTCTACGTCCTATCCTAAATTCTGGAAGGAGGTTACAATTTCCCGACAATGTAGAACGATATGGTAGGGTCATCGCGATTACGAAATACTATCTTGCCACATTCCATGACCTTGCGGAAGACGCCATAGCATTTCTTAGTGCTATGACGCCTAGGAATTCAGAAATATTGATGGCATCAAGTTTTGCCTCCTTTTCACAGTACAGTTGGAGAAAATCATACATAACGTAGAAAACGTTTACAATAAAGAAATTGAAATGACAACAGAAGTGACAGCCCGTTTTCGTACCTACGCTATAGTTGTACTGCGAGGGACGAGCTTTGTCTGATATTAAAGTGAAATACACCGATAATCGCTGTTTCTAATCTGCGGTTATGTCAGTTATATATCCATCTAACGATCAGGTTAAGCAGCCCATTACCGTCAGCATCTGGATGAACTTGATTTTACAGTTGTTAACTTTCCAGTTAATGTTAGTGTTATTGGCAAGTTTGAGTCGGGTCACACACTATGGACCTAACTATTGCATACGAACATGGAAGTCGCCGAAGGTGAAGCGGTCGCTTTAACGACAGAAAAGTACCACTCTGTTATGATAAAAGGCCAACGCGATATCGTACAAATCCTTAATAAATCTGAGCAGAAAAGCACGTTTTCCGCTAGTGTCTTCTCGTGTTCAGCCCGACCGACCTGTTGAAGGTCTGCACTAAAGTCTTCCGCGATATCAGCGTAAATTCACAGCGCGTATCCTTACCAGAGGAGAGCAACGCAAACATCGTCCTAGCCTTTCAGAACTACCACCAGCAGATGCGTCTTTCTTAAATCACGTATGCCGACTTTAAAACTTTCAATGTTCACGTGCAAAGCCTGCCAGCAATGCATTACAAGAGCAAAGCATCTCGCAGACATGGTTTCATGTAGCTTCTGCTATATGGTTGTCCGCTGTGATAGAGTATACAAGGAGGCAGTTTTATACCGTGGTAATTAGACTGTAGTTATTTTAATCTGGAGCGTCGAGCGGGAGCTATAATATATCAGAGGGGTTATCCGAAATTCAACGGCGATAGTGTTGAGCGAAGACGACCGAAAGGATTTGAAGAACACCGATGACTTCCTGGTTTGTGGCATGAAACTTAATCTCAGCCATATGTAAAACTATATTAAGTTAACAAGAAATTTCGGAGGACTCCCCCAATATGCATTAAATATTGTACCTTAATATAGCCACCACTATCAACACCACAACAAATTAAACATATCAACAGAACAAATAAATGTAAGCAAACCATCTCCATTAATAATAATAATAATAATAATAATAATAATAATAATAATAATAATAGACTTTATTTAACGTGGATAACACATCTTGTCATGAAAGCCCCATCTGCTAGTTGGTCCTCATTTTTTGCAACCAGTAATGTTTAAAAATGTTTTTTAAAAAAAGGAAAAAATGTCATTTACACACACTTGGGTATCCTCGCACGCGTACTCACACAGATTTAAGACCAATTAATATGTCTGATTATATTGGTCAGTGTAATGGTACAAAAGTTTGTGGAATAATTTCGCAGTACCTTCTATCTGGTCAGCGTTGCACTTATCCATTCCGTTGGACATATAGGTTGGACTCGCAATGAATTGTTGACTGCTATGGTTGGATTCCGCTCTGTTGGGGCATGAACGGAATTTTAAGTATGATTCGCTCGGTTAACGGTTAGAGATAGATAGGGTGCAATGTTAACGCCCTGTCGATAGCAGTAAATGTCAAGAGCTGAAACAAACCAGAGAAAATTTTAGAATGTCGCGGGTCATTTGAAACAGGTGTGATATTTTCCAAAATAGTTATTAATAATGGCGGTCTAGAGAAGATTATTCTGACTTCGAGGGGAGTGATAATTTATTTAGAGGTTAAAGAAGGTAGTCATTTTCAATTTCATTTTGTAATTGATTAAATTATTAAATTTGCATATCCTGAGGTTCGTGTTGCTCTGTTCTATACATCTGCTCATATCTCAGTTATTCAATCGCTTGATATCATATTTTATGTTATTGCTTACTCGATCCAGGCAATAACACCGTGGTTGATCATCTCCTAGACACAATAACCAGAAACTGTAAAGAGTTGGGGGGGGGGGCGTATTTCTCACTCATCATCATACCACCTCGTGATAGTCATCAGATATATGAATCAACAACAAATCATACACAGGTGTACGCATTTCGGCATAACGGAAGTCGTATATACATACATCGAATAAAACATGCACATATTGTTTCTCGACACAGTGATATAGTTCCCTAATGGGATGTTTCTATTTCATGCCAGCTGGACAAGAAAGACACATAATTACTTTCCCCGTGTATAAAAGTATCTGGCTACATTACTGATGGAGAAATATATTTTAATTACCAGGTCTGTGTAATAAGGCAATGATAACATGATGGACTTGGCTACATAAATGTCATGATGAATCAGAGTCATTGAATAACCTTTGTCAACCAACTGTATTTAAATAGGCACATAACTTTGATTATACAGTTAAGTATCATTGCTGTTCATGACTGTTTAGCTTGCACAATAAAGTCTCATGTTTGTATGTTAGTTGATCTTTAATCTCATCATATATTATTTTTGGATTTAACTCAAATTGGAGACAGTCTCCGCGCACACTCAAAATTGAAACAAAAATAGGCATTTTTAAAAATCTATGTTTTTCTCGTAATTTTCCTTCTCGGGCTCCTGTAGACAACTCTTTTTAAAGCAGGGTCATAACACTGGACAACAAATTTTTACAAATGTCATGTTACTGAAATAAAATTAGTCAATTCTTATCAATTTTTATGTGCTGAACACGAATATGACAGTCAAATTGCAAAATTGGCTCTAGTTTTTTTGTAATCTGCAAGAAATTAATGTTTACATAACGAAATGCATTCCAATAGTAAAAGGTCAACTGTAATAGCCTACCTATAAAAAATCAAGTCATTGACTACATCTTAGATTTCTTCGCCTGTCTCTTGTACAGCTGTTCGGGAGCATCTCTGAGGAGTGTCCAGCAGTAGTCAGCCAGCATTGTAGTGGACCATTTTCCCTGGTATCTTTGTTCCATTGTTGCGATATCTTGATGAAAACGTTCGCCGTGTTCATCACTAACAATACCACAGTTGCTAGGAAAGAAATCCAAATGGGAATGAAGGAAGTGAATCTTTAGAGACATATTGCAGCCAAGTTTCTTATACTTCATCAACATGTCTTCTACTAGTTCCTTATAGTTTTCTGCCCTAACATTTCCGAGGAAGTTTGTAGAAACTAGGCGAAAAGCATTCCATGCTTGTTTCGCGTCACCTTCCAGCAAGTTGTTGAACCGGTCATCTTTGAAAAGCTCTCGAATCTGAGGACCCACAAAAACTCCCTCTTTAATCTTTGCTTCGCTGAGTCGAGGGAATTTTTCATGCAGGTATCGGAATGCTGGCAAAGTCCGGTCAATGGCTTTCACGAAGTTCTTCATCAAACCTAGTTTGATGTGAAGGGGTGGTAGCAAGATTTTCTGAGCCTCAACCAGAGCTGGGTGTTGGATATTCTTCTCTCCAATGGCTACATTCTGCCTGTGAGTCCATTCCTTCCTCATGTAGTGCATTTCCCTTGCTCGGCTATCCCACTCGCATAAGAAACACATGTATTTTGTATATCCTTGCTGCAGTCCCATTAAAAGGGCAACTACCTTCAAATCACCACAGAGGTGCCAGCTGTACTTGTTATACTCAATGGAATTCAGTAGCTGCCTTAAGTTATCGTATGTCTCTTTCATGTGGACAGCATACGCTACTGGAATAGATGGAAGAATGTTTCCATTGTGCAAAAGCACAGCCTTGAGACTCAGTTTCGAAGAGTCCACAAATAGTCTCCATTCTTGTGGGTCATGAGTGATTTTTAAAGCATTCATGAGGCCCTCAATATCGGAACAGAATATCAGATTACTTTCCTTTCTGAAGAAAGGCTCCAATTGCTGGTGGCGCTTTCGATATGCAGTAATTGTGACATCTTCTTCTAGAAGATTCCATTGTTGGAGTCTTGATCCTAGCAATTCTGCCTTGTTCTTTGATAAGTCCAAATCACGAATCAGGTCATTTAGTTCTTCCTGTGTTATTCTGTGTGGGGTTGATGATGCACCACAGTGAAAATCTGGATCACTGCATGCTGATGGACCAGGAGAAGAACAGGTCGACTCACCTTTGTCTTCGTCAGATGAATCAAGAGAATATTCTGCTGGAGGTTCTGGAATAGGAAGTCCCTCACCATGTGGAACTGGTCTCAATGCAGACGGAATGTTTGGGTAGACTATTCTCGACTTCTTTCGCTTCGTTATTCCGCCGGAAAGAGGAGGAACCAAGCAGAAGTAACAGTCATTTAGGTGGTTGCTTGGCTCTCTCCACACCATTGGGACTGCAAACGGCATTGATGACCTTTTGCAATTCAACCACTGTGAAAGCTGTGTTGTACATGTAGCACAGCATATATGCGGAGCCCAAGGCTTGTCTTGGTCACCAACCTTGCATCCGAAGTAAAGATGATATGCCTTCTTCACTTGAGAATTGATACTTTTCTTCTGGTTGGCAAATGTCACTTCCCCACAAATATAGCAAAAATTGTCCGCGGTATTAACACACTTTCGAGGCATTACTGTTCTTTATTGTACGTAAATGGATAAAATAATAAGTTTTATGTAACAGTAGCTTGAACTGTCTCGCACAACGTCTAAAATATTTTAAATGCTGAACCTATCTGATTGGGCTTTATATAGTACACTGCTTACGTCAGCTTCAGCAGCCGCCTGGCATTAGTATAATAGGCCTACACATGTATAGTACACTGCTGACGTCAACTTACTTCAGCAGCCGCATGGCATTAGTATTGCATTGCATCAGAAAATGATGCAATCAACTGTGGATGATGTGAGCATGATGGTATTATGCAATGTTACATCATTATTCCGGATGTTGCTGCAGTCCTACTGGAGAAATTTACACAGTGAAACATAGAAAATGAGGTATATGAATATCTTCAAAACGAGAGCCAATACAAATTTTTCACGGTTATATTCGTGTTCGGCACACCAAAATACTACAGATTAGGGCCTTTTCAAGTCAGTAATGATTTCACTGTTGACCAGTGTAATTGGGCAGAAATTCCTGTCCACATCCATACTATTTCCTTATAAGTCGACCCAGAATTGTTAGGTGAAATGGCTGAGATTCGTCCGATTTGCTTGAGGAGGGACAACCTCTTTTAATACAATCTGTATGCATGGCACCATCAGTGTCATATTGGTATTGTACCACTAGGAGAGGTGTTTGTTACAGTGACCGATACAATTCTGGTCTATTACCTTCGTTTGGTTGGCGTTGTTTTTGTTAATATTGTCAGATTGCATGTTGACTTGTCTTTTTAACTGTGTACCTATATACAAATGATCGTCACAAGTGTCAATAAAGGATGCTAAGGCGAGTGCATGTTCACAATATTTGAAGCTGTTCAAACGCGAGCACGTCTTAATGGTGGCTGATGAAAGTCGATATTCCAGTGAATGTGGATCTTTAAAATTTTCTACATTTGTGACCAGCTGGAATTTTCCATCTCTATTATCAGGCAAGGACACATCATTGCTTTTGTCATAAATGAGTTGACTATCATTGAAGATGTCCCACAAAATACGAAAAGTAAATTTTTTTTTGTTTCGGTATCTTCTGCTGAAACTGTCATCAACTGATGTTGATGATGATCATTGGAGAAAATGTCTCCCAGAAAAGGGACGTTTATTTGAAGTGGTTGTCTTTTACTGAAACTGGTATCAACTGATTATTTACTTTCTTCGAAACATCTAGATTTATATCTTCGAGAGATTCAAGGTGGAACATGGAAATATACTTAGATTTTAAGGTGCATGTTTATAGCTACAGATATGCATGAGTTGATTAGATGTTACTTAGGCAGATAGGTAAATGCCAATAAATAGTCCCAATAAATATTCCCAATAGCTTCATTTTCAAGTCCTTTAATTACCTATAGCCGTCTGTGAAATATTTTATACACTTATCTATATATGTATTTTGTATTTCATGAAAATATTTAACTATATGTATGCTAATATACATTCAGTCTTATTCATTTTCGTAAAACTAAAAGTTAACATTAAAATGATTTTTCATAGTCCACACAAATTATTTAAAGATTTCATAAATGGAAAGCTGCAGTTATATAGTAGATTTATTATGTTCAGTATTCCATTTGATATAATACGATAGCATATTTGTACTAACAGTCGATTATAAGTTATGGAAAGAGTATTATTGAACAAAAGAAGTCTGCGATCATAAAGCGAGATATATTCAATGTTGAAATACATTTTCCATGAGACATGTCATTTGAATATTGATCACTGTGAGGTTACAATGCTGTAACGACCGAGAAGAAATTCTAGAAATTTGCAACAATTAGCGTCCCTCATTTTGTTATTTTCAAATGCTGGGTACTAAAACCGACTATACCAGGTTTTATTTAAATCCATTATTTTTAAGTTTCCTTTCTCAAAAGTCCAGTAAGTACAAAATGATCTAAATCGTGACCATTGACATTGAAATCGAAGTCATGCATAGCAGCTCATTGAAATCATCGCAGATATTGTAATGATAAAAATATATGAAGGGGTTGTTTAAAATCCACGACTTGTCCATATTCTGTCATTCATATCATACGTGAGTTGTGATCACTGTTATTGGCTCAGTTAGCACAACATACTTAACTGCAAACTTTGAAGGTGTTTTTCATATATACCCACAAACAAGTCACACTTCTCTGTATTAGACTGTTCACAAACTACTCAGTTAAACAATCCCACTCACCATAATTCGAGAGATTTGGTCTTCAAACGATGTCTCAGAATGCTTATTTTTGAGCTCTTTTATAGCTTGTTCGAATACGACGAGATCAGAATTGTGGTCAAGTTTTAATTGTAACTGTACATGGTATTGTCTGTTTAAGCCAATGAAGTACCAACGAATATCTTAGAAATGACCCGAATATTTGACTCCAACCCCATGGAAGGTTGGCTATCAAACTTGTTCCAGACATATTTAGATATACCCATATACTCAGTTCGCTAGAATCAACGTACAATTTAAGAAAATTGTACGTTCTCGGAATTAACAGTTATAAAAGATTTTGCAGGAAAATCGCTAGCCTGCTATTTCTAATAAACCACCAATGTTGTCGAAGTATAAATCGTTAAAAGTTGTTTCCGTGTAATATCATAGGTCACGACAATTGACCTAGAACTCAGATTAAACATCACCGATTATCAAAGATAAAACGTTTGATATGCACAGGTTCAAGATCACAAGTTTACTGCACCATAAAAGACAAATAAGTAACCATTGATCTTGACCCACGGGCGTTGAAGGACGTTTTTATCTAATTTATAAGAGATATTCATGAAATGTACAAACAGGCAAAGATTTAAATAAAACCTACTTGGAACTGAATTTGCAGCATTGGTCAACTCGTAGTCTGATCGTTTACATTTCAACCAACAACTGACCAAACCAAATTCGTTCGGCCCACGCTAAATCTCACTAAAATCAATATTAGTAGTGAAAGGGGTGAGATTAGCGACAATGGGAATTAGCATTAAAAACACCCTCTGGGTAAGATTAGCGACAATGGAAATTTAACATTAACCACCCTGGGTAAGATTAGCGACAATGGAAATTTAACATGTGCAAGAAACCCTGGGTAAGATTAGCGACAATTGAATTTAACATTGGAGAAAGGAAAAAAAAGGAAATATCGATTTTAGCGACAAAGGCATTCGAACAATGGAAAAAAAATATCGATTCTAGGGACAAAGGCAATTGAACATGGAGAATAGAGTTTGGGTCTGTCTAGGCACAAGGGGAATTGAACATGGGAATAGAGTTTGGGTTTGTCTAGGGACAAAGGGGAATTGAACATGTTAGAAGAAAAAAAAAATACTTTAGGGACAAGGGAAATTGAACATGGGATTTTTTTTTTTTTTTTTAAATTTTTTATAAAGGGGTAGGCAATCGAAAGGCTATCTCTTTTCGAGAAATGTGGGTGGCCCTGAAAAGGGCCTTTGGGTTTCTTCTTCTAATTTCTTCTATTTCTCCACCAACTTCTTATTTTCTCTCCTACACTCTTTCTCTTCTTTTCTTTCTTTTCTTCCTTCTTTTTCTCTTCTTTCTGCTTCTCCTCCTCTTCTTTCTTCCTCTTCTCATTTTCTTCTTCCTTTTCAATTTTCTCGTTCCATACTCTCATCCTTATACTTTCCTCTTCATCCTCCTTCTCCTCCTTTATTTCTTTCATCACAGCACTTATCATTTCCTTTACTTTTCTTAAGTTGTTAATCTCCATCTTCACTCTATGTGGGCTATAAGAATAGTGATCCTCGTTTAACCTCACTAACATTTGCTCCATCATATCTAAATTGTCCAGGACGTCTTGCAATGTTTTCATTTTATTGAGCTGGTTCGAAGCCATCTTCTTTTTTTATTCTTTGTAGAATGGTTTGAACCACGAATACTGTGGGTTCTTATAGTGAAAGCGCGGACGTGAAGGAAAACATCCCCCTACTTTCTCATTTCATATAATATACTATTCACATAAGTGAATCAGCAATAAACTAACCCCAAATTTACTATCCACACAATCGTACGTGATCGGTTACAAAACCCTAACTATACTCTCCACATACGCTAAAAAACAATAAACAAACCCCAAATCTACTATTTACACACGCAAATCATTAAAACAAAATCCATAATCTACTATCCACACAATCGTACGTGAGCGGTTACAAAACCCAAACTATACTCTCCACATACGCTAAGAAACAATAAACAAACCCAAATCTGCTATCCACACAAACATACGTGAGTGCTTACAAACAAACTCACACACACAAACACACACACACACACACACACACACACACACACACACACAAGAAAAAAGAGTCAGTGTTTATATTCACACTACTCTACCTACACACATTGGCAAATCGATTGTTATATCTTTTCTAGAGATTGGGGTAGCCCTGAAAAGGGCTGTTTTTTAACTCCAGATGCACCTATCTAATGCTGGCACCTTCCTGGTCTGGCACCGCACACACATCTTCGACTCCAGTCTCCTTGCCAATTCACCCTTGTTGCTGTAAGCGCAGAGGCGGGTTGAGTGGCTTCACTATTCCAATCTTCTGTCTCTGGAATAGTGAATACTTCCCTTTCTCTTCTTCTATTTCTTATTCGAGGATGAATTGGCATCCTTACCTCCTGTTGTAAATGTGGTGTAGCTACAGGTTGGGGAGATGTTCTTGCCTTAGGTGTCACCTTGCACACAGGGTTCATCATAGGGTGACACCTGATCTCTCTCTTTCTTTCCTCCTCTTCTTTCATTTTTCTCTCTTCCTCCTCCTGTTCTATCCTGGCTTCTTCCACAAGGGCCTCCGCAGCCAGCTCGTTCAGGAGGCATCTGGCATATTCCAGGTGCATCTGGAGTTCAAAACGTTTTTCAAGTCTGCTACTCATTTTTATTGTTGATCAATCAACAAGGGTAGCTAGACTGTCCAGCGAGTTTCAATTTATAGTGAAAGCGTGGACGTGAAGGAAAACATCCCCCTAAAAACATAAAATTGATCTTACCTAGATCATGACCAAACAACGCGCGGATCTAAAAGAAACACTCACTCACTTTTTTACACTACCCATTCCTATTCTAAAATATTTTTTCATTAATCACTTCAATATACTATTCACATACGCAAAGCAATCCAATCAACCCCCCCCCCCCCGCCAAATCTACTCTCCCCACACCTCAAACAGCCAAAAAAACAAAACATGATCTTAATCTACTATCCACACCAACGTACGTGAGATGTTACAAACACAAACACACAAACACATACACTCGCACTATTAAAAAAAGAGTTAGTGTTTATATTCACACTACTCTACCTACACACATTGGCAAATTGATGGTTATTTCTTTTCTAGAGTATTAGGTAGCCCTGAAAAGGGCTGTTTTTTGGGGGCTTTTTTTTGTTTGCTATGGCAATCTTTTAGTTTCTAAGAATGCGATGTCCTCTGAGGATAGACTTTCTGGCGATAGGTCTGCTTCTTCGGAAAGAGAAGAATAACTCTTTGGTGTCGATACGACAATCGACAAAGCCTCTGTCAGGTTCAGGTTGCTGCTGCTGCTGTTGCTGTTGTTGTTGCTGTTGCTGCTGCTGTCTCTGAAGTCTGTACTTCTCTGTCCATTCTTCTTTCTCCCTGTTCACTTCTTCTCTGAAGAGCTCTTCTATCAGGTCTTCAGTAACTTTTAACATTCTCACATTCTCTATCTCTTCTGGCTTCGGTATCAGACTGTGTCTGACCCTATGAAAATTCACGTAGGCTTCGTTTAGCTTAGCTAGTTTGGAGCACATCTTCGTAGGAGGATGAGTCGACAATGGATGGTTAGACTGGAAACAACCCGGTTCTTAAAGTCAAAGCGCGGACGTGAAGGAAAACATCCCTCTACGGTTTTCGAGCCGCAACGTTCAATGAGTGTCATGAGAGGGATAGTAAGAAGTCAAAGAGCATAAATCAACATTCTTTTAGCCAAACAAACCACAAAGGCATTTTTTTTCAAAACACAGCATTTTTTATTCAAAATCACTTAACATTAACCAACAACTCTAACATTTTTTAACAATAATCCAAGAATATAACATCAAACATTTTTTTCAAATGACAAACATTTTTTTCAATTTACACTCTACTTTAAACAGGGTTGGCAAAGTTGTGAATGAAATTGTGATTTCCACTGTTGCAAGTCATTGAGTCATGGATGGACACTACGTTTCCTAGCTGAAGACAACAAAATAAGCATACTAGTCACAAAATCAACGATTTACTTTCTCATCGTTCCTAGAAAAATCACGATCAAAATAAGTCACTAAATGTTCTTTTGCTGATAATAAGTGATCAATTTCGATCTCGACTTTCTCTTTGAATTTGTCAAAGAGGGCTTTGATGTAATGGATGTCTCGAGGACAGAAATGTTCACGCAAGTCTTTATACCACCAACGTAACACGTCTTTTTTAAACAGACTCCAAGCTTCGTCCAGATATTCGTTGAATTTTTCTTCTTGACTGATGTTTAGACATTCATAGTAATCATGCTTCATCCATATCGTAATTGTGTCTGCCAGGTATGTAGCACAGTAGGAGACCAATTGCTGTTCTTGTTCTGGACATCTCGACTTGATCACGATGTCCTTTTCGTCTTTGTGTTGGGATTCTCCTTCTACGGTCTCCTCACATTCCATCTTCAAAGTTTCTCCACGAGGTAAAGAGGGAGAACAGTCTTCCATGGCTTCTAATAATCTAGAATGACTTCTCTCAAACTGTTGATTTCTATCGTATTATCGAATTCTGCATACAGGATGACGTTCACTGTCTTGTCCAGTGGTTCTGCAAACTGAAGTTCCACACGAATCTGGCCGGATTTTATAGGGTGGAAATGTCCCTCGTCGCTGCCCTGGTCTGGAGTGAAATTGAAAGCCCACAAAGCATAGCCTCCTGCGTAATCTTCGTACGTAATGCCGTGACTGGTGTTGGTTCCTAACTGTCCGGTGGCTTCGTACAAGGACAAGTACAATCTCAAGTAATTCATTTTATTGGGAAAATGTTAGGTTCGAAAGGTCGGGTACACAAGGTCTTGCCATCGCGACTGACTTCGATTTTCTTCACGTTGAAGTGTTGAAAGTTGAAAGGATTTTGATGGAAGGCTCCGTTGAAGGCTGAATTCAGGACCATACCAAGGATTAAACGCTTGGGTAACTGTCCTTGAAACAGATGATCTTCGATCATGGAATGATAGCTAGCGGGAATGGTGAACGTTTTCACTTCCACGCGTCGTATGGGATACTTGGCGGTCGTTCTGCTCAACGTTTGACTGATGTCATTTCCCACTTTGGGTAACACTTGCACGCGTCGTACGTAGAGTTTGACGTCCTCGATTTAGCTTTTAGGATTGCCAGCAGCAGTATCAGCCAACAAATGGAAAGCGGTACTGCTGCGATTCAGTCTCAAGCGAACATTTATCCCGTTCAGCAAATATTTCTCTTGCAACCACATGTCCAAATGCAAACGATCCATCAGTTCTAAACTCTTCTTATTTAAGATTTTGCTTCGTCTTTCCTCAAAGCCGTCATTGTCTTTATCTATTTCGTCAAACTTGCCCGCTTCGTCAGGTTCCCATAGCACACAAGCATTGAGATGAGTATTCTTGGCATCTATTCCGTACGTCAAGAGATTTTCCAGGTAGGCACGGTAAGGGTAAGTATCCATGCTGCTGCTGACCAGTTTGTTATTCAAGTACAAGTCCACTGAGCTGAACAAGGAATGCATGAAATTGTTGACGGGAGCTATATTCTCAGTGTCTTCTACTGCACCATCATCCTTATCTAGAAGTTTGATTTTCAAGTACAAGTAACTGCTATTCAGATCGATGTAATCTTCGGGCTGTCCCTTGATTTCAAACTCGATGGGCGTGGAATCGGTCAGTGAGGAGACGGGATGAAATTCCACCCATTGGGATTCTTGCATGGTCATCATGGTGGGCGGCATGGCAAACAGATCCAGTTCCGACTTGGAACAGGCGCATGACTCTCGGTGCATCATTTTTTTGTTGCTGTGTCTCAATAATCGAAAACGTCTAAGTCTCGAACGGTTCTTCTTTTCTTGGCCTTTCTAGTTTTAGAAGTGTGAAGTCTGGTGAAAGGGTGTTTTCTTCGTCGTCTCTTTCTGCCTTGTCCTTGCTGAATGCCTGACTCGTTAGCGTGCAGGGCATTTGTAGGTGTGTCTCGTTGGCCCAAAAGGTCTTTACCCGTTTGCAGCAAGACATTTTTGCCTGCCCTCATGAAAGCTTCTTTAGGGTTTTGTTTGTCGATGATGACATTTTGGAGAAATTCTTTGCCTTGCGTCAGTGCCGCATCTTTCAAGGCGTGCAATCCGCGTGTCACCATCGGTTTCAACACCGGAGCCACCGAACGAAAGGCCGATTTTAACATATCTCCTAAACCGTGTCCTCGCTGTCGAGCAACCCCTCGGTACACTGGATACATGACTTACGAGTCGTGAGAGAACCGTTTTCGAAAATGGAGTTTCACCGTGACTTTTCCTTTGGTGAATGAAATATTTTGTCCCAAATCTCCTTTTATAGCAATGTTGACCATGTCCAAATACGACTTGCTGACAGGCAAATAGTGGGGATGGACAAATTCGCGGTGGACGTGATAAGTGTTTCCACCTTCCTCGTCAGTGACCGTGGCAGAATTTACTTTGAAAGGAATGACACGCAGTAACGGCACAGAGGTGTGTCCCACCACGTTATACTCCACCACATCGGAGTACACAAAGATCAAATTCAGTCCCTGGTTCAGTTCTACCGGGAAACGAAAGTACCTCGCAAAATGCCCGTTGTTGTCAATGTCTGCTATGTGAATCTTTTTGGTCTGCTTATCCGTGACCATATTGAGGTCTCCACCCAAAATGTCATACAATTCAGGGCAAAATTTAATACGTATACTTTTTTCCTCACTTTCAAATCTGATGAGTAGACGGTGAGACAGTTTGTGGTACTCCATGGTGACACGTTTATTTAGTTTGGTCAGAACTTTGTCAAATGCTGCATAGAATTTGTCAGCGATGGCCTCCACCAGATGTTGACCACTAAAATAATGGCCTGAGTTAATTTTAAAGTGATAAACGTAAAAAGGAGGAGAAGTGTCACTGTTGAGTATTGGGGTCTTGGGAAGTGATTTATGTTGAGAAGTGGTCGTAATGGTTTGCTGCACTGTTGGGTCCAGAATTTCGACGTCAAAAGTGTTTTGAGTTTCAGTGATGTTTTTGATTTGTGTTGGGTGAATCATTTCTACCAAAGCCACTTCCCAATGGGCTTCGTGATCTAAGGGGATGGCCTGAGGTAATTTGGCCGTGTAACAGCACAACGTGTTGTGGGGAAACACCTCCATGGAACTGTCACTGGGTAAGGTTAAGTAAAATTGGTTTTGGTGACTCATAATTCCAGAGTTCTGTGGCTGTCCAAGGGGTTACTGGACGTCAGAGGCGTGTCTCCGCTCAAAATGGGGTTCTGGTTGTGGTTGGAGTGGTGACTGGCACTGGTACTGGACACAAGGTTCCCGTGGTTCCCGTTGGAAGAGAATTTCAGGGAGGGATTGGGAAGCAGGTAACCGATGCAACTGCTCAATAAAATGGTCCACAATTGTTTGTCTCCTTGTTGCAAACTCAAATTGGCAATGGCTGCCCCGATGACACAATACACCACGAAGATTTGGCAGAAAAAGACGATTTGCGTTTTAGGCACACGTTCTCCGCACCACACCCACAAGAGTTGTTTTTGTAAATCTTGCACAGAAGAACTAGATGAAGGAGTGGTCGACGTAGCTGCGTCTGTGTGAAAGGGCATGATGGTCACTTCTTTTTATAGTTGATGACTTGCGAAGCGTCGATCCAAGAATCAAAACTGGGTGGATATCCTTTCCAACGTACTTTGACTTCTTTGACACGTCGTTTGCCCACTTTACGGGTTCTGTGTTCGAGAATGCTTTCGATGTCGTACACGTCGTCTTCTTTTTTGGTGACACGTTGTAACTCGGGCAAATAAAACGTTCCTTTGAGCACTTCTCCGTTCATGTCTTCCAATTTATAGACGGCAGGATGACGGCCATGCACTCGTCCAGTGACACGAAACAATTCGGTCGTCCAGTTAGGTAAGTAACCTTTGTCGAAAGTGCGTTTGGTTTTGCCAATGCGCACCCAATCTCCTACGGCCAACTCTCCACTTTTCTTGGGGACAGCCCTCGTCGGGGACGTACCAAACAGGCGCTCAAACACCAACACTTCGTTCTCGGGAGTCACTTCTTGCGGGGCACGTCCGATGCTTCGATGGTAAGATTGGTTGTACGCTTGCACCAGGTGCGGTGAGATGTCGATGTACTTCAGAGTGTGGTGATGCGTAAAATATTTCCACATGCGTTCTTTCAAAGTGCGTTGAAAACGTTCCACGATGCTGGCTTTGGTTTCGGGATTCTCGGTGGTAAAAGAATGAATGTCACGTTTCTTTAATTCTTTTTGGAAAGCTTGGTTCAGAAATTCGGTGCCTTTGTCCGTTTGCCATCGAAGAGGGTGACGGCCACTTTGTTTCAACACTCGTTGCAGGGCTCGCACTAACTCGCTGCTCGATTTGGAAGTCAAGGGTACGACCCAGGCAAATTTGGAAAAGACGTCGATGACACAAAACAAATATTTGTAGCCACGATTGTAGCTGACCAAATGAGAGACATCGTCTAAATCGGCTTGCCATTGATGATCGATGCCTTCCACTCGGGTGCGACTTCTGGCAAACTTGCGTCGAATGGGTTTGTGTAAAGTGTAGGTAGCTTGTTCTTGTAACCATCGTTGCACTTGAGGTAAACGGAGACTTTTCAGTCGCGTTTTGGCAGCACGATACAATTTTTGAACTCCTGCGTAACCTGCAGGATGCGAGGGATCGTAGTAAATGCTGGCTAAGACTTTTTCCATTTTTTGTGTTGGTTGGTGTGTTAATAAGACACCCACTCTTGGAGGATGCTACTCTTTTATTCTTGGGGTATTTTCTTGGATTGCAATGCTTTGCGTGTGCGACCGGCAATAGGTGTTGAAGAGGAGGATGTCTGAGCGGGGGATATCGGTTCTTGTTTCACTTCTGTCTTCACTTCTGTCTTCACTTTCTTTTTCTCTTGTGATGAAGAAGGGGTGGCCATCATCTTTTTAATCCATCCAATTCTGGAGGTAGGTGGTGTTGTTAACTTGCGTACTTTTTCTGGTGGAGTTTGAAACCCTTCTTCTTCTTCTCCTTTTTCTGTCTTGGTCACTGGTAGTGGTGGTACTGGTACTGGTACTGGTACTGGTGATGGTGCTGGACTTTTCATCAAGGTCTTAAAATCTTTCAGAGTGGGTAGAGCTGTTTCGTCTAAAGCTTTCTGGTGAAAGAGTTGCAGTCGTTGCAAGAGTTGACCGTACTTTTGCGATTTTTCTGTTTCGGACAAATCTTGGCGATCCATCAAGGACTGCAATTCGTGTTGTAACTGGGACATCTCGCTCAAATGGGGATTGGGAGGTAAATGCGGGGTGCGTTGTTCTTGCCACCGATGGTATTCCATCCATCGTTTGTAAGGCACTAAAGCTAGTTTTCGTCCTTCCATGGGGTTGTCAGGGGTCGATTCTGAAATCTTGGGACTTCCGAGGGCCTTTTTATCTTGCTCCCACCAGTCCTCCCAACATGGTTCCCAAGACTCCTTTCAGTAAGGGGCCTAACAAGAGAGGCAAAATGCCTCCACGTTGGACCAACATCTTCTTTTTTTGACGAATCGGAATTTTCTTTTGAACCATTTGGCGAAGAACGTGACGATGTTTGTTTAAGCATTGTTTCTGGTGTTTGGACAAAGGGATCGTGCCTTTCAAGACGTTCAAACAACATTCGCACACGGTATCGATGACCTCTTTGGAGGCCGATTGAATGAGTTTTTTTCGTAGAGGTGGAGAAGCTTTGGACAGGACAGATAACATGTCCCCATGTTTGACTAAACGTGGTGGTAGTCCTTTCCTTTTCTTTCCTTGGGGTTTTCTGGAGGGTGACATCTTTGAGTCTTCAGGAGCACCAAAAAAACACTGATACCCTACTTGGTCACACACCTTTTTTATACTGGAACGCATAGCCACTGATTGTCTTTACGTCGTATCAATTTGAGGACAGGCATGACACGTCGTGCAAGGGTACGTAACGGACTAAATCGAGCCAGTTCTTGCTTGGACAAATCCAGTAAACTTTGTAACATGCCCGATCTTTCTTGAACTTTGATTTTTGGAGAAGGTACTTTGTGAGCAGCAGCCACTGCCACTAAATTGGAGGGTCCTGCCACTGGGGAAGTAATTTTTGGGGTCATCAACGGAGAAGTTCTTGGTGTGATCAACGTCTCCAAGTACTCTTCAGTTCTTGGTGTCATCAACGGAGAAGTGGATGAACGTGAGGCTGCCGGAGATGCGGTCACCGCCGTGGCAGGTCGTGGTTTGCGAGTGTAAGGTTGCGTCCTGGCCGTAGTGCCTCTCTTGCGACTAGTTTTCTTCTGTGGACTTTTCTTTTTCTGGGGACTTTTTCTCTGTTTCTTTTTCTGGGGGCTTCTTTTCTTTTTCTGGGGTGGTGTCTGGTAAGAGGAGGGTCCCGCCACTGGAGAAGTTCTTCTTGGGGACCTGGTCTTTTTCTTCTTCTTGGGGCTTCGTTGGACTTTTTTCTTGGGGAGAAGTTTGGGGGCATTAGGATCCCATCTTAAGAGAGAGCGAATGATGACCCCTCCTAGAGTACCGCTCCCTCCAGGTTTCAAAATGATTTGTTTTTTGGTTTGAGTGTCGATGCGGGGATCGGCCAGTTGGACCAAAGCGACTTTGTTTCGATCGATAAAGCGTTTGGTTTGATGAGGAATCTGAATGATTCCTTGGAGTAATTGACGTGCCGTCACCGTGAACCATCGTAAGACTTCTTTGAGACTAGCTTCTAAGACACGAGCTCGTATTTGTGGATTTTTTTCTCGACTGATGCCATACAAGGCACGAATCAATTTGACGGGAAGATGCGACTGAAGGGACGTCATGTTGACGCTGTGTGAGACAGACGAAAAGGGTCTGAGGTTTTTATAGATTTTTTTGTGGAGTGAAATGAAGTCGAGGACGGAGACGTGTACAGGACAGGCCCTCCGTCTTGGCACCAGTGGTGAAACAAGTGGGTACGAAATCGCAAATCCTCGGGGGTCGTAGGTTTCAAATCGACGAGTAAATAGGCGTGTGGAGTTTGAGTGGCATCGTCGTACGCCTGAGTCAGCCAAGGCGTTCCTAACTGTTTGGCTAAGACTTGCACTTGCGATTTATCTCGAGGGCTTTTAAACAAGACCACGTAATGCGCATTGAGACTGATGGTGCGATGGGCTTTACTTTGTTGAAACAAATTTTGGGTGATGTAAACGACACTGGCATTACGGTGATGCCCTTTGCGCGTGAACCACAGTTTAATTTCTTCTTCGTCTTCTCCTAACATGTCGTCAAAAATGACCAAATGGGTTAGACGGGAGTCAGAGACGATGCCGTCGTCTTCTTTAGGAATGCCTTCCACAAACACGATTGAATCGCCTTGACTTTCTCGCATGAGGCTGTACGCCGATTGCCACTCTTTGTAACACCACACGATCCGTTGAGGTGGCCGATCGATCAAATGATGTTTATGTTCGATCAAACGTTTGACGAGTTCGGTTTTGCCTGAACCGCTAGGTCCAGCAATGAGCATGTTTTAAAGGGATGGCGAAGATACAAAGCCTCCCAACTGGCACGATCTAAGTGTTCGTCGATGACTCTGACAGTAGAGGAAGAGGGAGCAGAGACAGCAGAGGTAGCCATAGTGTGAGAAATGTCACTTGTGACACGAAAACAAACAAGACAAGAGTTTATATACTTTTTTTCAGAACACGTTTATTGAATGTTTCAAACATGAATACGAAAGACAAAAATACATAAAAGCCAAAGGCTTAAGTATAAGGATAAAAGGCACATGATAACCATTAACGTGGAATAAACACAAGTGTCTGTACAACATGTTTTGGGTAATGTTCTAACCAGCTCTATAGTAGGGGGTAAGGTCACACAAGTGTCCTCCCGAAAGGGTCTTTCAGGCCTGTCCACGACAGTCCCGTCCTGAGTGACGGGTTCTTCTGGCACCGTCACTAACACAGGTTGAAAAGTCGCAAGGCTCACATTTGCATTCCACTTCAGAAGCCCCACACTTGAATTGTGCCTATCTAAACTTGTTTTGTGTTTCTCTGAAAGTATTCATCTTGTTCGCTCGGTCTTGGTAGTCACAATGAACTATCGATCTTGCCTAGGGTTCCTTTTTATATACAGACCAATACCGACGTGTCCATACGGAAAGGTGAAATGATTGGGAAGTCGCACTCGCTTCTGGTACACGATTTGATAGACTTTTTCCAAGGGTCGACTGACGATGTGGTGAGTGGGTAAACGTACAATTTTGTTCGGTTGATAGGTGGTCACTTTAAAGTTTGCATCCTCTCCCGATTGCAAGGCTTCTTTCAATACCCCAAAGTGCACCACACGACTGGTACGATAATTCAGAGTCAATCCTTTCACTTTACACGTCGTGTGCAATTCTCCTTGTGGGTCCCGGTATTCGTAGCCGTAATTTTTGGGACCACCACTGACGAAACTTAGAATCTTGTCGTCGGGATGTTCGTCTGTCCAGGCTCCTAAACGGTCTCCTTCGATGTCAGAGTGCTGTTGACTTGGGTGATGGATGTAAATGCAACTGTCCGTGTCAAAGTACAGGACACGTTCCCCTAACAGTTCTAAAGCTTCGTACAATTTTAAGCGAGCATGAGCTGTCACGTAAGCGGCAATGATCACATTTCCAAAGGGGTCGTCTTGTACAAAGTCCAGATCTTCTTCGTAATTGACCAAGATCAAATCCTCGCGAACGACGTCCACGTGTTTCATGTATTTGGTTTTGTCGTGAATCATCTGAAAGTAGCGGGAAGGTTCTGTCAAATATTCCGTCTTGGGTAAACACGGTCGTTGTGCCATTTTACCCCACAAGCAATTTAACATCACTTTGGCAAACGACCGCCTGCCTTCGTTTTTCTCGATGTGGTCTAAAGAGATGCCTTCTTGTTCATAGTATTTCTCTTTGAATGTCTTTTCGTCTTCGGAAGTGTGACACCAGGAAGGATAGCCGCTGGCTTCTTGCTTCAGTTTCAAAAAGGCATCCACGTAGTCGGCGAAAATGCCTTTCTGACTGGGGTCACCCTTGTGGTATTGTTGTGTCTTGGGAAAGTGGCAAATTTCGTACACTTCTAACAGTTAGTATCCCATGTCCAGAGCTTTGAACAATTCTACGCTGACCCAGGTTCCCGTCAAGGCCCGTTCTTCCTGGGTGTGCTGACATGGTTGGTCTTGGTTGCACGTTTCGGCACAAGTACGGCACAATGGAAACATCAGTTTGCCTTGACAATGGTGAGGTAAGACGGGATGGTATAGGTTCGTGGGAGGCAAAACTTTACACTTGATCAAGCCTTCGTATTGTCGAATGTTGGCCAGGTCGATGTGTTCCGTGAACAATTGTGGGTGCCCTGCAGGAAAGGGACAATATTTGCACACGTAAGGATACAGCGAACACACGTCCAAGTATTTGATTTCTTCTCCTTTCTCTTCGTCGGCTTGGTACAGCAAACAGGTGGCATTGGTCCTTCCTCCGTACAAACTATCCCTCGGGTTTAGGGGGTCCTTCAGCTTGTAACTTTCCACGGCACGTTTAAACTCGGGATCGGTTTTCATACGGTGATCGTACTCGTGTTCCCACATTTCCACCACTTGGTATCCTTGCTGTTCTAACTTTAGGCGTCGCTGACAAGTGTCCTGGTACAAGTCTTCCATGGTTCGTTGTAAAAACTGATTTTTAGTGCTACGATCAGGGTAACAGACGGGACATCCGTGAAATAAGCAACCGTTAAACTCGTACACGATCTTGGGGTTTTCTAAGTCCCAGCCATCGACCGAATACGTTCCGATGGTCTTTTCGCCTCCTCCGTTGCGGGCATGCTGAATCCATTTGTCTTCCTTGTCGCACAAGTAATGTAACCAACGTAGGGCTTTGACCGAGTATTGACGTTTGACATAGTGGGTCGTTTGAGGACTGATGACAGCCACGGTGTTTTCAGGCATGAATCGTTGTCGATACACTAAGGAACGCGCTTTGGCAATGGTGCGAGCTTCTTTCAAAGGATCGACACCTCCGTGTTCCATGAACAGTTCTCGAAATTTTCCACAGCAACGCCGTAAAATGTCCACGTCAGAACGACAATACTTTAGCATTTCTTCCTGAAAGTCGAAAGGGTCGGAGGCGTGAGTCTGGTACCAAGCGTAGAAAGCTTCTCGTTGTTCGGTACGCATGTTGTCGAGGTCGTAATAGTGAGCCTCAGGCAAATGGGGTAGAACGGCGTGTTGATTGGCTTCCGTACTGAAAAAGTGTGGAAAGTACCCTTTAGCCATTTCTGTCATTCCAAACGTTTTAGGCATTCGACTCAAAGGCATGGCCAAATAGCTCATCGAATCTTTAAACTGCACTTGTCCCACTTGCATGAAAATGATTTTGGCTCCGTTCAAAGTGACTTTAGGACGTTCGCTGCCTTGTTCCGTATAGTATCTGAGAAGAAACTGTCCATCGTATCCGGAGAAATTGTGAGCCATCACTGTGGCATGACGATGACAATCTCCGTAACGTTCGATGTCCTCTTGGCTCCACGTCTTGTCGATGGGATCTAAGACCCATTGGGCAAAATCGGCTAACGTGTTCGGTCCTCGAAAGATTTTTTCACGCCCTCCGGGAATCTTGCTGCAGTGAGGGCAATGACTGAAGATAGGTTCTTGAATGCACTTCTCGCACGCTCGATGAGCCACGCAGAAATTAGGAATGTGAATGCCAGTCTCTTGCATGCATTCGAAATCGAAAAAGATGAAATTGCCTTTCTTCTTGTGACCGTCCTCTTTCTCTGGTGGGGGTTGGTATTTTTCACGTAGCATTCGTGTTGCAGGTCCACGATGTGGTGACAAACGTGACATTTTTTCTTTCCTGAACATACGTGTGCCTTGGCATTATTGGTACGTAGGCCTTGTCGACACGTAGGGCACAATCTCAGCAGCTGACAAGCACATTTCTGCTGTGAACCTTGCGTCTTCAGATGTTGTTGGTAACAGGCAGGGCTGACAAACGTGCGCAGACAAGCAGGACATTGTACTCTTTCTTGTCCTTCGCTCAGACAGGGTGGAGAGGCCAAACATCCTGGGCATTTCCATCCGCAATGTTTGTGTTGCTCTTAATTGTTATAGCCATAGTCACATTTCTCACAGTAATAACTGTATCCCAGGAATCCAGTGATAGTGGTAATGGTATCGAAATGGTCATCGTGATAATAGACATGAATGTATTTTCCGTCCTTAAAGTCTTTCCCTCGAAACAACAGAGGTCCGCGCATTTCTTGAGGGTGCACTTTCAAGGTGTAGAGTGGAACTAGGACATCTTGCAATTTCTGCATCTCAGGAATGCCACAGGGTGTGTCTTTGGACAGTCCGGCTTGTTGTAACAGGAGTTCTGCTTCGTTTCGTTGTTTGGCTCGGTCGGATCGTTGAATAGTTTTCCAGGCTCTTTTCCATTCTACCGTGTCGTTCTTGTTGGCATAGGTTCGTCCTACAACGATGGCTCGGGCTAAACACATCTCGTCTTGAGAATTGTGAATTTGGACGAGACTCTTTTTGGTGTTGCGAAGGTCGTTCACCAATAACACCTTATTGCGTTGTCCGGTCCCTTGAGGAGGAGAGACGTGGGCCATTTTCAGTGTGGCTTTACCATCGGTGATGTCAAACTGGTCATTAGATTGTTGTACGTGTTGAATCTTGTCCATGACTTTGGAAGGGGTTAGTTCTGCGGGTCTGCTAAACTCGATCCAAACAGGGGATTTCAAGCTGTCGTGATCTATGGATAGTGTCAAGCGATCGTCTTCTTTGGGTTGACATTGTCGCTTGAGTGCGGTGAGCAAAGAATCCCACATCTCGGTGATAAACCCTTCTGCTTTCTCCAATGGTACGTCGGACTTGAAATCTTTAAACTTTACTGTGTAGGTGTAAGCCGTGGTTCTAAAATTTCTAGAGGAGCGCTTTTCCGTCTCTCGAATGGAATAGTACTTTTAAGGGTTGACTAAGGGTGGTGAACTTTGTTTAGAGGGTTCGGATTCTGGTTCACTCATGTCCTCTTCAAAATCACTGGCATGAATTTGTGCCAAGACTTCAGCTCTGGTACGAGGCGATAGATCACGTTTCTGCCTCTTACTTTCTTCTTCTTCTTCTTCTTTCTTCTCGAATGAATAGGATCGTTTCATCTTGAGTGCAAAACGTCAAATGACTCAAGTTTAAACACCATAGACTAATTTATAGTCATGGCAAACCAGCGTATATAAAAAGGGTGTGTGTCTTGTCCTTTCACTATTCACAACGATGGAAGAGACTACCCAGATGGAACGTTTCATCAGAGCTTTGCGAGGGGTCATTAGAAAATTCTCTTCAGACCAGCCGACGGACTACTCTCCTTCCTTTCGAGATAAAAGTCAAGATACTTGCTATATCTGTCAGAAGAAAGGGCATTGGTCTTCAGAGTGTCCAGACCGTCAAAAAAGAACAAAAACAGGGGCTAGAAAAGACAAAAGTCAAGATACCTGTTATTATTGTCAAGAAAAAGGACATTGGTCTCCAGATTGCCCAAAAAAGAAACAAGAGGAGTCGGAAGAAAAGAGGGATTCTTCAGAAGAAGAGAGAGATTCTTCAGAGGAAGAAAGCAGCCAGGTGAAGGAAAAGAAACAGGAGAAGAAAAGAAGAAGGGAAGAAAGTGAGGAGGAAGAGGAGGAAAAGACTGTGACGGTGAAGAAATTGAAAAAAAAGAGAGAGTAAAAAAAGAAACAGAAGAAGTGAATGTAATTTATAAAGTGTTCTGTTGTGAATTGTGAATTGGATTGTAACTATGGAGAAAAGAATACATTAATTATATAAGGTAAGTGTCTTTGAGTTTTGATTTTAAAATAAGAAGCTACACTCACGCACTCATACACAGACATGTACTATAAGGGTAAAATGGGTTTTTTTTGTTGATTTTTGAGTTATTGGCAAATTGAAAGGCTATCTCTTTTCGAGAGAAGTGGGTGGCCCTGAAAAGGGCCTTTTTTGGTGTAGGGGTGAGTTTAAGCAATCAACTTTAACTGCCTTAAGCCTTTGCCACGGCCGAGGCTTACTTCTGATGATGATGATTGGGTTGAAATCACTAAGGGTGGTACGACAGGCTTAGTCACAGGGTTGGCGTGTTTAGCTCGGGAAGGTCGTATTCTCTTCGGTCGTGATAAAGAAGTCTGATACATTTGTTTCAGACTTCTTAACTCCGCTAAAATGTCCAACAGTACCGTAGCCGTTTGATTTTCACCCTCTTGTTTCTTTGCTGCTACTTCTTCTTCTTCTTGTTTTTTTCTTACCTCTTCTTCTTGTTGCTGTTGCTGTAGGAGAAAAGCTTGTTCCGCTTCCTTTTGTCGTTGCATAAATTTCTCCAATTCTTCTTTCTGTCTCTGTCTAAAATTCTCCACTTGCGGTAATGAAGAATGAGACGAAGGTTCCGGAACAAATTCTTGCGAGGTAAGAAAATCCACAAAATCCCAATGTACCTCTTCTGAAAGTAAGTCCGGGTTCCCTTGGGCGGTCTCCCCTGCTGGTGCACCCCAATGGATCGTTTTCTGAGTTTCCGTCATGTTGAATCACTGTTGCATAGATTGACAGCACACAGGCGCTAGCGAATCTATATAGACCACATGACGTCACAGACTGCTCTCTTCGGATTGGATGCGGACTGACTGAATTTTGTAACGCGTGTTCGGATTAGTGAATGAACTCAATCCGTTTCAATCCTTCCTCTACCTATAAATAAGCGCAGTTCACTGCATTGATTCACCTGTTCTCGTCGCCTCACGATGTGGACCACAGTTGAATCATCCACCCTTGTGTCTTCAATGATGTTTAGGACGGACATGCTCATGTATGTCAGGTCCAAGTGGACTGTTGTTGATAGGACAGATACTAGTCTATGGATGAGAAGAGTTTACATAGAAAGACAAGGATGCCTCAAGAGGGTACTTGTGTATGGACCTGCAGTTAGAAGGAGTTTAAGAAGAAGAAGATGTGACAGATGCCGTCTATGTTAATATTAATATTAACATAAACCCAAAGGCCCTTTTCAGGGCCACCCACATTTCTCGAAAAGAGATAGCCTTTCGATTGCCTACCCCTTTATAAAAAAATTTAAAAAAAAAAAAAAATCCCATGTTCAATTCCCCTTGTCCCTAAAGTAGTTTTTTTTTTCTTCTAACATGTTCAATTCCCCTTTGTCCCTAGACAAACCCAAACTCTATTCCCATGTTCAATTCCCCTTGTCCCTAGACAGACCCAAACTCTATTCTCTATGTTCAATTGCCTTTGTCCCTAGAATCGATATTTTTTTCATTGTTCGAATGCCTTTGTCGCTAAAATCGATATTTCCTTTTTTTTCCTTTCTCCAATGTTAAATTCCATTGTCGCTAATCTTACCCAGGGTTTTTTGCCCATGTTAAATTTCCATTGTCGCTAATCTTACCCAGGGTGGTTAATGTTAAATTTCCATTGTCGCTAATCTTACCCAGGGGGTGTTTTTAATGCTAATTCCCATTGTCGCTAATCTCACCCCTTTCACTACTAATATTATTGGTACGTATTTCACAGAAACAATATTTGGACAAGCTCATTTCAAACTGTTCCAGCAATATTAAATGGTTAAATACCGTACACTAAGTGGCCCCGAGTGGCTGAGTGGTCTAAAGCGCTCACCGTTCCGGATCACTACCATCTCACCTCTGTCTGCGTGGGTTCGAGTCCAAGGCTCGGCTAGCGCGGGTACGTGGGAAAGTCTGCCAGTAGCTTCTCGTGGGTCGGTGGTTCTTCCCTGGGTTTTCCATGGTTCTTCTTCCAGCTGTTATACTGGCCGCCATGTATAGCCTAACTTGTGCTGGAAAATGGCGTTAAACCTAGAACAACAACAACAACCGTATACAACCTTTTAAAACCATTTTCTTTGAGAGGCTGATTTTCTACAGAAAATGTCTTCTTACAAACAAAGGTGTTTTGAACTCCGTTTTCAGGTGGTATGCCCCTTTGCCAATTAGTGCTAAATTTTATTTAATTCTCCTGCCACCTTACTACCTTTTCAACATTTTTATAAATTCTACGCGATTAAACCTTCGTTAGCTTGATTGATGTTTCGACCCTGAAAAAAAGACTTGAAAAGCGTGTAACACATTTACATTACCGTCATTCCCAAAGCTGTTAGTTTATTTTTAGACTTTAGCATTCTTGTAAAATTAATGCAGAAAGTTTAAAGTGGAAATCAAAGGTTTTTCTCTGATAAAACAACATTGGGCCAACTATTACTGGCTCACATCCTATGGTACTTGAGCAACATGGAATGGCAAGATAGGTTGTAACAGTGACATAGAACTGACCGAAGTTGAAGATTGTATCAAAAACGCCAAGTACAGAAGGAAAGTTGGAAACTATGCATAATTCCTCTATATCGTATAAATGTCTTCTTGGTGCCAAAACAGTGTAAATTCTGGAGAAGAACAAATGTCTCGTAAAACCACTCGGTTTGTTTATCTTGTTTTGCAAGTTCCATACATTTCACCAGCGGATCTCCTTCCATTGATTCTATACCATTTTTTTAAATTTTGTTACCTGCTCTCAGACACGGGGTATGAGTGTTCCGCTTGTAATATTTTCAACTCTTCCTTGCTCATCAAACATGGCACTAAATATATAAATTTGCTTAGATTTTGATTGGATCCTGTATTCTCATGTACGTTAATACTGCTGATTTTGAATTTTGCTATTTCGTTGGGCCTTTACTTTCTGTTTGCACTTGTCGCAGAAAATATTATTGTACAAAGAACTTGCCTAAGACAACTCATGAATTTGTAGTAATGAGAGTTATAACTATTTTATGAAGACTAGAACATAAATAGTTAATGTATTTGCGTCTTACAGTCGTAGCTGAGGATTCAGATGTGCAAACCTTCGAAATTAGTTTTACATCATCAATATGTCAGTATAGAGGTCTCACTTTCATTTTTGCCAAATCTACCTTCCATTGCAAAGAGCATTTCCCAGTGTCAAACCTTTCCAATGCTGTTCACCAATGAAACATTCTTATTTACACTAAAGGGAATATTAATAATCAATTGCTCTCTGGACAATCGCATAAGATATAAAATTATACCGCTTTCTAGTTTTCATGTCGGATTCAGCCTTTTTGTAGACGGTAAAATGGGGTCATTCTCAGAAGAAAGAAATGCTAATTTCCTTTCTGTCGGTTGTAACGTTACCGTGATCACTATGAACTGAAGGCATGCAACGCAGACTATTCGAATCACTGAAAAGATAATTACTGGAAAGCATCATTTAACTGGTGTTTTGAAGTATTCATTGTTTGAACATTAGCCGTGTACGTCTGGTCAGCTTTCACTTGAAATTAAAAGTGTCACTTGTAATGTATATCTGAGTTAATCATATTCATTTTTAATTTAATTGTTTTTCAGTTTTAAATTTTATATTCTATTATAATACAATTTTTTTCACTACAGATGTTAGTTTATAAACTCCAGGTGTTGATCTAAATTCTGACCTGGATTCAAAATTAGTAAAAAAAAAGTTCGATGTTACTTTAAAATGATTGATTGTTTCCAAGGTCATGATGGATTACGAGGGTTAAGAAGCAAACACTTTTATTTAAATTCTGGGGATAAAATCATTGGTGTAATCAGGGCCATATTCTGTGTATTCATATAAACATGATCATGTGACACACACACCCTGATTTCGCAACTTGTGGAATTTTGAAACGCGTCTTATGATACAATATAATCCTTGTTTTGAGAGAGATTACTCAGTTTTGGGGCTTTTTACACTGATGTCAAGTTAGTTTGTTGTAGCCAGATTTTGAGTTATAATTATCTTCAGATCGTTCAAAAGGATTAATTCTTTATTCTCTGGAAATATTTGAAGAGTGCTTACACATATTTTGGAAAGATATTGCTTACAAATTTAGATTTCCAACACCGTTTTGCCATTATTTTGTATTTCTACAAGGAACTGTAGATAAGCACAGTACTGACCACCGCATACGTCATCGTCATCCATCTTGGATTTTCCATCAGAATTCGAACTTGAAATTATTAGAACATTTATTACTAGGACTTCTGCAATTTAAATCGTGGATTATTCTTATATTATTTTTGGATTTGATTCTTGAAACCGTACGCTCTTCTACTGCTTTCACTTTTACGGAATTTTCCAGGAAAATAAATTATTTGTTAAATTTTAAAAAGCTTGTTCTTTTCACTCTTTCTGTGTTACTGTTTATTCGAGCCTAAACACGTAACACACTGTAAAATTTCTTATTATGGTGCATTGTTTGGTCCGTATTCTCGTCCAGTACTTCAACCTCCACTTTTACGTCAGATGACGTATTAATACTTTTTCAGCTGAGTTATGTTTGGCTTTAGACATCTGAGGTGATATTCTTTTATATGGAATATATATGGCTTGTAAAACCACATCTTTGCTGTTTCCACGCCATCAGTATCGCCTCCGGTTGAAAGTTCATTTACATATCGTTCGTATTAATGAGTTCATCCTCACTAATGTCAGAGAGTAATATCGGAGATTCCAAAATGATAGATCCCTTTGCTTCCTTTGGTGCAAGAGTATCGCGGACCTTTACGAGGAGAATCTTGAGCAGCAGGTGGCATGGGTTCGTCACCGCGCCCTCTCGTGTCAGAAATACACAGGTAGTTTCGTCCTCTTGTGATTCTGGCACGATAGAATCTGACGATAAGCATTAAGTTGACATTTAAATGAATGCAAGACGAAACAATACAAGCTTTAAAAGCGCTTCATCAAAGAACAATCCATCGATTGCTGCGCAGTTACGATAAATAAGGTATAGATGATCGTATTATTATGTTGCGGCACTATATTGACAGCAGGTTGTCTTGGAAATGATCTACTCGATTACCTCACGATAGTTGTGACATCTATTGCCTAATCGAAAATATGTCATTTATATAGAAGTTGTATGATGCCGATGGAATAGGTCTCCCCAGACTCCATGGAGATGCAATAACATTAGTACAGCGTAGTTCAAAGGTCGCGGGTTCGATACCCACTAAGGCCAACATGTGATTGATGGAAAGGCACCAATCTATTTTCTCGGCATGATATAGCTAATTAATGAGTTAAAAGTGTCATTAAAATTAACCGAAACAAAAACCTCCCTTCTCCAGCATAAACATAGTATTTGATCTAAAAGGACTCGTCACAGAGATTTGCTGAGAGTTACTTTATTGAAAAGGTTAAGTAAAGAAGACCACGGTGCGTATCAAAAGGTCAAATATTGAATAATTATAGATGATATGATATATTCAAAGACCTTTGACGAAAAAAGACTTCAGACTTTCAAAGATTTTACTACCGTAATATAGAAATGAATGTGAATATGAAATGATTTATGATAGAGGTCACACACTACAGGAAGAAATGAATAGTTTTGCCTTGAATTATGGTGGGACAGGATAAAGTTACCATATTCTTATGAATGTAAAACGATAGGCTTTACATACATTTTATACCAGAAAGTAATGGTTTGATGGACGAGGCTATTGCACGATTAAGTCAAAGTATACAGTCATTGTGACATGTATCTTAGTTCCGCAGTTGGAAACAGAGTAAACATTACACAGCCTGTTTGGATAATTTTATAAACATTCATACACTGTTAGAAATTTAATGGAGCTAATACCTGTAACTAAATTACAAAAATACAACCCGCAGAATCAAACGTGAAAATGTAACTTTCCTATTGCTGACGAAGCTATGATTATATTACTGAGTGACAACGGTTATGGTGGCAGAGTCCAGTTTCGTAAATTGGCCCCTGGCAAAATTTTTTAACTTTAGGCTCTGGTGTGACTGTTTGAGCTACTAGTGTTTACTAATCAAAGATATGAATATATTTGTGAACTAGGTGTTTCTGGCTTGTGTTGTCCATAGTTACTCTGCAATATGTTGATAGTGAAATACCAATAGTTGGCTAGGAAGAAGAGCTAGCATCCCATAGCAGTAAACATATGGGCTTGGGGAAATAGAATATCTCTAAAAACGGCTTGGATGACAACTATTTTCAATTGCATAAACCTATTTAGTACACATTGTTTTGCAGAATTGTCATATAGGAAAAGGGCTTGTGTTTGCACTGTGAGCATCACATGGTGTCAAACATGACCTTCGGACAAGAAAAATGCAGGTATAAATTTGGGATTGGGGTGCAAAAACTTTTTCTGCTATGAACTGCCATTGGCGCCTCTGGCCAAGTGGATAATATTCGTATGCTTTGTTTTAATAGAGGTATCTAAAATATGAACCTTTCTGACCTCACTTGTGTATTTGAATTTGTATGATTTATTTTATACTAGGTAGCTGTTTGCTGCATTAAATTTGTACATAAAATCTGTCTCCTGTCCCGTTAAGGAAAACAGATAAAATTTGTATGGTGCAGTCAGCCAAATCTATTATACTTTTCTTCTTCTTTGTATATATTTAAATAATTTTTATGCAATATCCTCATTATATTTCCTTCCTTTTTCCATATATCACTTAGTGTTTTGTGTAATGCTCTTTGGACAGGAAGGTGACTAAGTTTTGTACCTTAATGTGAGAACTGTTACCAGCATGACAAAGTAGCATATTTTGGACTTAACTTGCTAAATATGGGAACAAATGGTGACCATAATGTATTGTCTTGCTCTTTCTGTAGTTGTCATGGTTTACGCCCCTATTTTTATGAATAGTATTCACATTTTAATACAGACACACAGAAACAACAAGCATTCTTAAAAGTAATTAAATCCATAGACTTCAGAGGAATCATATATAAACATACTGTTGTGAATGTTTAATGTCACCAGTGGAACAGTCTTAGAAATAATGATGCGTATGGCACATTGCTTGCTATATTTGGGTGGGAAGCATGCAAGTTTTTGCATACCGACATAGTTTCTACCTTCATGACCCCACTCTGAAGTTGACATAAGAGATTCATATCTCACACTTGGGTGATAATAAGAAATGTTTCAGTGTTATGTATATATCTTGAAATTTCTAGGTTCAGTTAACACAGGGGAAAAAGCTTAAAGTAAGTGGCAGTTTTATGCATTTGATAAAATACATACAGTTTCTCCTCTGAAATGCTTATGTTTTCACTGAATGTCAAAATTACATCAATATCACTTGTTTCTTTTCTTTTTGCAGGTCTCAGTTTGCATGGTAAAAGATCAGGATTAATCAGTTAGTCATGCTGAGAGAAACAATAGCTTGAATCTCATCCAGATACTCATTCGGATCTAAGTACACAAGAGAGTGACTTTGACGGACAGATTTAGCTTCCGCAAGAGTTGTTTTATGGTACGTGCTTATTAAAGCCAAGCAGGTGAAATGCTTTTTTACCTTGAAATGAATTTTCCATTCTAAAAAAATTGTTCTATAACTTTTCTTATTATTTACTATGACTTTATAAACTCCAGAAATCATTAAAGTCAGTTCTAAGTGAATTGGTATCCGAGAAGAAATTTCTCTGTTAAATTGTATTGCGTAATGGTGTATGTGTGTCATTTTCAGTGGCTATGTATCAATTAATTTATTTGATATGTCACTTTGTATATATGTTAATTGGGTCGCACACATCAGCATGTAAATATTCCAGCATGGTCTAATGTTAAACCATTAAACTTTGATATCTCCAGATTAGCGAGACTGTTGTTGTGATTGCCCCCCCCCACTCCCTATCACGCACCCATACAATATGATTGCTGTTATTAGCATCTCCAGAATGATAATGAAAGGTTAATAACTGCTTGTTTTATATCAGTCTAAAAAGTACTTCTAAAATACATTATTTTCTTATATGTGTGATTTCTTTAGGTTTGCTAGAAGAGTTTATAGAACTTTTCCCTTCTGTCACTGACAAATAAAATATCATTTCTGTTATTCACTCTTAAAATTTCTTCTTAACATTCATGAAATATTGTAAAGGAATTTTGATTCTGTCCTGATGCATGGTGGTAAACAGAGACCTAAAGCATTGTAGGTTGCAAACAATTTGAAATCTTTCAAGAAATGCAGTTAGTCATAACAAACAATGTAAATAATGCAGTGCTTTTTGCCGCAAAGAGGTAACTTTTTGAAAGGCATAATACCATTTTTAGCTTTGTGCACAAAAAGTTTTCCTTTATACCAGTTTACTAGATAATGTCAAAACATGTAATATGTACACAACGTTTGACATAAACCATTTTCAGCCAAATTGTTAACGTGGCAGGGTACATTTTCATAAATTGGCCCCTGACAAATTTCTTAACTTAAGGCTATGGTGTGACTTTTTCAGCTATTATTGTTTGCTAATCAAAGATATGGATATATTTATGAATTGCGTGTTTTGGGCATGTGTTGTTGAAAATGATGTCAAGCATGTACACCTTCCATGGCCAGTCTCCAGTATGTTGATTGTGAAATACCAATAGTCGCCTAGGATGAAGAGCTAGCCTCCCATAGCAGTAAACACATGGGTACATGTAAGTAGAATATCCCAAGAACGCCTTGGATGACAAATATTTTGAAATGCATCAGCCTGTTTAGTACACACTGTTTTGCAGAAGAATTATCGTCTCGGAAATGTGCTTGTACTTGTACTGTGAGCATCACTTGGTATCTAAAATAACATTCGGACATGAAAAGTGAAGTTATAAATTTGGGGTTGGGGTGCATAAACGTCTTCTGCTATGAACTGACATTGACTTTTGTGGTCAAGTGGATAATATTCTTATGCTTTGTTTTAATATAAGTATCTAAAATATGGACCTTTTTGACCTCACTTGTGTATTTGAATTTTTATGATTTGTTTATGCTAGGTTTCTGATAATGGCATTAAAATTTTACATAAAAACTAGCCGTTGCACCCTATAAAAATATGTCTCATCATTGAATAGAGGCATAAGTGACAGAACTCCGAATGATTTTTTTAAAATAATAATAATAATAATAATAATAATGAGGACTTTGTATTGCGCCTAATCTTTAGAAGCTCTAAGCGCTTTGCAACATTAGACAACACCCATAAGAAGAAAAAAAAAACAGCATATATAATGATATGATTACAAAAACAAACACAATGAAATTAGAAAACATAAAAACATGCTGAGAATATTTAAGGTAGGAAACATTATTAGGTCTTTTAAATTTGTTCTTGCAGTCGGAATAAGTAAGTTTTGAGAGCACTCCTGAATGGGATCACTATGTCTTTAAATGGGATTAAACTTACAAATGATACCGGCTCAATCAAGGATTGTATTCCATTGCCAGATAAACAATAATTAACAGTACGACAAGAAAATGTAAAAGAGAAATGAAGACAAAGTTGCTAAAAATAATGTTTAAAAGATGTATTATGATAAAAACAGTATTATCATAATTGGTAATCGCTGATTGGATATTCCAATGACATTTTGCACTATAAAAACGTCATAAACGATATTGACCATGTATTAACCCAAATCTAATTAATATTGATACTAATAGTTGAAAAAGTTTACATTTTTGAGCTTAAAATTCGGTGATCTGATTTGATCAGTAATTCAACTACCAAAACATCTGATGCCAAGACAAGCAAAAATAATATGTCTTTCAAGGAAACAGCAACACGTGTAACTGTTATCAAAAGCCAACTTATTACATAGCTAATAATTCCAAACAACGCACGTGCGTTTTTCTTTTTGTTGTTTTGTTTTGTTTTGTTGTTAACTCATACAAATAATTGCTAATACTTTTCTAAAGACAGAGTAACGGTTGATACTGTTGTACATGTTCCATTGGAAAAGAAGTTATTATAATACTCTATTGAGAGAAACTATTATAGTACTCTATTAAAAGAAAATATTATAGTACTCTATTAAAAGAAAATATTATAGTATTTTATTCCAGGAAGTTCTTGTAGTACTCTATACAAAGAAACTATTATAGTACTCTATTCAAAGAAAATATTATAGTATTTTATTCAAAGAAACTATTATAGTATTTTATTCCAGTAAGTTATTGTAGTACTCTATTCAAAGAAAATATTATAGTATTTTATTCCAGGAAGTTATTGTAGTACTCTATTCAAAGAAACTATTATAGTACTCTATTCAAAGAAAATATTATAGTATTTTATTCCAGTAAGTTATTGTAGTACTCTATTCAAAGAAACTATTACAGTACTCTATTCAAAGAAAATATTATAGTATTTTATTCCAGTAAGTTATTGTAGTACTCTATTCAAAGAAACTATTATAGTACTCTATTCAAAGAAAATATTATAGTATTTTATTCAAAGAAACTATTATAGCATTTATTCCAGTAAGTTATTGTAGTACTCTATCCAAAGAAACTATTATAGTATTTTATTCCAGGAAGTTATTGTAGTACTCTATTGAAAGAAACTATTATAGTACTCTATTCAAAGAAAATATTATAGTATTTTATTCCAGTAAGTTATTGTAGTACTCTGTTCCAGGAAGTTATTGTAGTACTCTATTGAAAGAAACTATTATAGTACTCTATTCAAAGAAAATATTATAGTATTTTATTCCAGTAAGTTATTGTAGTACTCTGTTCAAAGAAACTATTATAGTACTCTATTCAAAGAAAATATTATAGTATTTTATTCCAGGAAGTTATTGTAGTACTCTATTGAAAGAAACTATTATAGTACTCTATTCAAAGAAAATATTATAGTATTTTATTCCAGTAAGTTATTGTAGTACTCTGTTCCAGGAAGTTATTGTAGTACTCTATTGAAAGAAACTATTATAGTACTCTATTCAAAGAAAATATTATAGTATTTTATTCCAGTAAGTTATTGTAGTACTCTGTTCAAAGAAACTATTATAGTACTCTATTCAAAGAAAATATTATAGTATTTTATTCAAAGAAACTATTATATTATTTTATTCTAGTAAGCTTTTGTAGTACTCTATCCAAAGAAACTATTATAGTATTTTATTCCAGTAAGCTATTGTAGTACTCTATCCAAAGAAACTATTATAGTATTTTATTCCAGGAAGCTATTGTAGTACTCTATCCAAAGAAACTATTATAGTATTTTATTCCAGTAAGCTTTTGTAGTATTCTATCCAAAGAAACTATTATAGTATTTTATTCCAGTAAGCTATTGTAGTACTCTATCCAAAGAAACTATTATAGTATTTTATTCCAGTAAGCTTTTGTAGTACTCTATCCAAAGAAACTATTATAGTATTTTATTCCAGGAAGCTATTGTAGTACTCTATCCAAAGAAACTATTATAGTATTTTATTCCAGTAAGCTTATGTAGTACTCTATCCAAAGAAACTATTATAGTATTTTATCCCAGGAAGCTATTGTAGTACTCTATCCAAAGAAACTATTATAGTATTTTATTCCAGTAAGCTTTTGTAGTACTCTATCCAAAGAAACTATTATAGTATTTTATTCCAGGAAGCTATTGTAGTACTCTAGCCAAAGAAGTTATTATAGTCCTCTGTTCAAAGAACCTATTAAAGTTTTCTAGTCAAAGAAATTATTATAGTATTCTCTTCCAGGAAGCTATTATAGTACTCTATCCAAAGAAACTATTATAGTACTCTATTAAAAGAAAATATTATATTATTTTATTCCAGCGAGATATTGTAGTACTCTATCCAAAGAAAATATTATATTATTTTATTCCAGTAAGCTTATGTAGTACTCTATCCAAAGAAACTATTATATTATTCTATTAAAAGAAAATATTACAGTATTATATTCCATGAAGCTATTGAAGTACTCTGTTCAAAGAAGTTATTGTAGTATTTATTTCGAAGAAGCTATTGTGGTACTCTGTTCAAAGACGCTATTATAGTATTATATTATTTTTACAGTTGTTTTATCCTTTCACTTAATGGAAAATTGTATCCAAAAATTATCATTGACTATTTCAATGTGTTCAATGAAAAATATCTTCATCTTTTCCTGAGACTGAGAAAAAATTTGTCAGATTGCAAGATTAGAATTGTATTTTTTTAATCAGGAACTTCTAATTAAGTATGGAAAGTGTACTTATGTGAATACAAAGAGACAATTTGATAATATAGTTTACGCGCAGTAGATCACAGCATTGAAGCAGTATTGAGCTATTGCATTGTAATTATTTTTTTGCATCAAAACTAATCAAGACACAACGGACATTGCATTATTTGCATGCACACGGAAAGGTGAATGTTTTGGAATTCAAAGCTTGCAGCTTGTTTCTTTTGAGACTGATAATCGATGACGATTATTCTTTTAAACGAATAAACGTTTTGATTTTAGCATTAATAACAATTTAAGTTTAATTTTCCTTTAATTTTCAGGATACTTATTTGAGCTAAACAATGGCTGACAATCCAGGATTCGACGAAAATGTTAGCAATCCCAATTCCTCAAGAAAATACCACGTACAGCGTGAAGAACAAAAACAATCGAAGTGTTTCAGTTTATGTTCCCATTTACTTGTTTTGTTTGTGTTTGTTGTGGGTCTTGTGGGTGGAATTCTGATTGGAATTTATGCCTATCATGGCAGCAAGGACGCCACTTCGTGTCAAAGTCAGCCAAATCAAGGCACGGGTGTTAAAACTGGTACTGATAATCTGAAACCAACCACAGCTCCCCAAAATAATATTGGGCAGTGTCCCTACAGAAATCCAAAAGATGACACTCCCTATGAATCCACTGTCTTTGCTCCTTTGACGGTCAATGAAATGAAAGAGGTATCAGATATTCTATGGCAGGGACGTTACATTACTACAGTAGACCGTACACCAAGGTCCTTAAAGGAAAGTTTCATTCTGTACATGTATCTGCTTCCTCCAAGAAAGGAAGACGCCATTAAATATCTTTACTATAACGGAATGAAACCCGGACGCTATGCCAGGGTACACATTCAGAGGGGTGCAGAACAAATACCTGATATCATGGAATACAAAGTAGGACCTTTAGGGTCTTCTTCCAATGCCACTGTTATCCCTTTGACTAATCCTGGTGAGATTCACTTTAACAGCAGACCATATGATGGCGTAGAGTTGATGGCACTAAACCATTTCCTAGACGGTGATGTGAAGGCCTTAGAATCCTTGATGAGGGAGAGTTTTGACGGTGCCACTTTCCCAGATCATTTATTCATCTTCTTTTTCAATGGTCCTCCTGGCCGAAAGGAGGCAGAGAGAGAGACACGGTAATAGGACACACACACACACACACACAATCACATATATATCTTACAAAAGTGGTTATTTATTAGCAGAGGACGTCAAAGCTTTTAAATTTATTACGTTGATGAACCATCACTTCAAGCTGGATCAATTAAGAGAGAAGATTTATATTAAAGATGTTGAAATGTTTATAACAGGGGTGGCTTTAATACACGATCATAATTCGTTATTTATCACGTTTGCCTTCAGTGACGACATAGATGCTGCCAGAGTGCGCGAAAGAGTGATTAGCGCAAAATATGTATGAACTCGCGCACTTGGAAAGTGGTGATACGCGAGAACTTCTGCAAATGAGTGACAGGTCACGAATATAAAAATATACTCTGCGCAGTATCCAGTTTTATTCAGCTCTGTATCTTTAAAGTGTTTGTCGCGACTAAGTCAAGCCTATAGAAATTATGTAGCACTTTCGCGACGTTGAAAGTAACACATGTGGTTTCTTCGGATTGATCTGAATGGATGTTAAACTAAATTTGATTGGCATGTTGGGCACTCTGACAAGCATTATGTCGTAGTTTGAACCTTGCATCAAGGAAGTTTTACAAATGTGTGCTTATAATAAGTGTTATATAGAAGACCCAAAATGGCTGATTCCAAGTATGGTGCATCTTTAGATGACGATTCAGTTCGGCAAATACTGATATGAAGTACATCAAATTATTAAGCTGAAAACGTGTTAATGGAGATACCAGTGAATGATTCTGAACCCACAAATGGTGGTAAATAGGAGTCCGTCGTACATGCTGGATTGACAAAAAAAAAAAAAAAACAGACGGCATGCCGGTAAAACCTCATTTTCGCGGTATTTAGACATTAAAAGTAGAAAAGACAGACAAACAAACCAAAATAAAACACAGATAATTTAAACATATAGTGCACTTTTCGTTTCTTTTCTTGTTACAATTTAGCCCTGCTGGTTCCAGTGCTACAACACCATATAGCCCTAATATAAAGGTTATTATAAATCTAACAAATATAAAATCTAAAAATAAAATTAAGAAGTAAGTATATTTATTTTTTCAAAATGCCTCTGTTTGAACAAATAGACTATGATATTAATGGATTTAAAATCCTAAAAAAGAATTATGAAACGTATATCTGGTATAGCAGTCTGTAGAGTGCTGATTCAAAAAAGTTAAACTTCGGTAAAGCTTAGTGAAAAATCTTGTTTTTGGAGCAGAAGTATCCAAAAGACAATACATGTGAGCTGTGGAAAATCGTACACAAATATGGAACATACTAAGATTAGAAGCAATCAACAAGAGGCAACATCTTTAAAAAATCTTAACTTCAACAGGGGTCTTACAGAGTGGAGCAGGAAGAAAGACAGATAGATAATGAAGTGATATGTAAATATTGAACTAAAGCCGTTTCCTCCTCTCCCTCGTTTTTGTTTATTATGTGTGTTACATATATTTGATTTAATTTATATTTGTTTTAATTTGTGTTCGATTGATTGGATTGTTTGTGGGTTTTGGAATCTTTTTATTTTCTTTACATGTCACTATAATGTAATTTTGTTAACTAGGAATTTGATATTTTCCAGAAAATTCAGTTTGCCCTGAGTTTTTCCTTAGATACCTAATAATACAAATACTTGTTTCTGTTTTTGACTTAGTTCCTGGCCTTGATTGAGGGTCGAGTAAGCAACTTTTTTTCGGAGTAAACTGATTGGTTTTTATCAAGGACATACAGGAGCTATGTGACTTTTACATGTAAACATGATCATGTGAGCCTCTATTTCGCAATTAGGCATTTCCAAAATTGCGAAATGCTTAGTATTAATAGTGATGTTTAGAGAGAGAGTCTGGGCTTTTAAAGACTTGATGTCAAGCTGTTTTCTTCTTTTGTGACCAGCATCGAAGTTTTGAGTTTTTTAGTTATATGTTAATTGTCTTCAGAATTTTTTGACTCTAGAAAATTAATTCGTTTCTCTGGAAATATTACTGTATTGATACAGAACTCTTGAACGAGGACTTTTCTTGAAAATTTTATTTGGATTCTCAAAACTGGAGGATAAATTATTGTGTTTGTACAAGGAACTGTAGACATCAACGCAGTACAGGCTACATAATACGTCATCGACTTCCATCTTGTATTCTTCGTAGGGACTCGAACTTGGAATCATTAGAACATTTCAGTATTAGGACTTCACAAATTTTGTTCGTGGAGTATTCTTGTATTATTTTTGGATTTGATTCTGGAAACCGTAAGTCATCATACTTTTTCATTTTTACAGTAATTTTCCAGGGAAATACATTATTTGTTATATTTTTCAAAGCTTGTTGTTTTCACTCTTTTTTGTGTTACTGTTTATTCGAGCCTAAACACATAACAATGTGGATATCATGATACCGTTTTTGGTGTTATATAATGTATCTTATTTTTACAATTAGGTAAAACGTTTCAAACTATAGGTGTAAAATAAGTATGTACATACAAACTGGTTCTAGAGTTTTGATTCACACCTTGAAAACGGAGCTGCACGAATAGAAGATTGGAATAATTGGATATTGTGTCAGAAGTTTTCAGACATAACTTCTTAATCGTTCAACATAATTTGGTTTATAGATGTCCTCCTTTGCCTCTACTAACTTAAACCAGTACTTCACAATGTAATACAGTCTATTTATTATCATTGTCGTACCTACTACCTCCGCATAAAAATCATTGTTTACCTTCTTCACTTCAAACACCTTTTTGCAAAAATGTAAGAGCAATTTTTCAATGGATTTAGCAGGAATAAATCGCCAAACTTGGCAACAATAATTTAAGGTTTTAATAATGAATAATATAAAAATGTTCATCCCAGTCATTAAGACTGTTATTGAGTATAAGTGTGAACAATTTACCTAAGCAACTCAGAAGCGTTATACGTCTGTAACTATTCAAATCATCTAAATTGCCAGTTTTATGCAACGGTGTAACGAGCCCTTCGGACTACATTTCTGGAAAGTGGCCACTTTTAAATACAGCATTAAACAAAATGTATTTAAAGATATATCTTTACTCGGGGCCTATTTATTTGATTAACGCTTTTACTACCTCATGAAATGAAATATTTTCATTTAGTTTGTTAAACATGACATTAAATTCTCCTTATGCATGTCTATCCTGATGCATGCCTGTCCTTATGCATGTAGATGCTTGTCTGTCCTTATACATGTCTATCCTTATGCACGTCTGTCCTTATGCATGTCTATCCTTATGCATGTCTATCTTTATGCATGTCTATCCTTATGCATGCCTATCCTAATGCATGTAGATATATGTCTATCTTTATGCACGTCTATCCCTATGCATGTCTATCTTTATGCATGTCTGTCCTTATGCATGTTTATCCTTATGCATGTAGATACATGTCTATCCTGATGCATGCCTGTCCTTATGCATGTAGATGCTTGTCTGTCCTTATGCATGTCTATCCTTATGCACGTCTATCCTTATGCATGTCTATCCTTATACATGTAGATGCATGTCTGTCCTTATGCATGTCTATCCTTATGCATGTCTATCCTTATGCATGTAGATGCTTGTCTGTCCTTATGCATGTCTATCCTTATGCATGTCTATCCTTATACATGTAGATGCATGTCTGTCCTTATGCATGTCTATCCTTATACATGTAGATGCATGTCTGTCCTTATGTATGTCTGTCCTAATGCATGTAGATGCATGTCTATCTTTATGCATGTCTGTCCTTATGCATGTTTATCCTTATGCATGTAGATACATGTCTATCCTGATGCATGCCTGTCCTTATGCATGTAGATGCTTGTCTGTCCTTATGCATGTCTATCCTTATGCATGTCTATCCTTATACATATAGATGCATGTCTGTCCTTACGCATGTCTATCCTTATGCATGCCTGTCCTCATGCATGTATTTCCTGATGCATGCCTGTCCTTATGTACGTCTATCCTTATGCACGTCTATCCTTATGCATGTCGATCCTTATGCATGTCTATCCTTATGCATGCCTGTCCTTATGCATGTAGATGCTTGTCTGTCCTTATTCATGTCTATCCTTATGTATGTGTATCCTGATGCACGGCTGTCCTGATGCATGCCTGTCCTTATGCATGTAGAAGCTTGTCTGTCCTTATGCATGTCTATCCTGATGCATGTCTGTCTTTATGCTTGTCTATCCCTATTGCATGTCTATCCTTATGCATGCCTATCCTAATGCATGTCTATCCTTATGCATGCCTGTCCTTATGCATGTCTATCCTTATGCATGTCTGTCCTTATGCATGCCTGTCCTTATGCATGTATATCCTGATGCATGCCTGTCCTTAGGCATGTCTATCCTTATGCACGTCTATCCTTATGCATGTCTATCCTTATGCATGCCTGTCCTTATGCATGTAGATGCTTGTCTGTCCTTATTCATGTCTATCCTTATGTATGTCTATCCTGATGCATGGCTGTCCTGATGCATGCCTGTCCTTATGCATGTAGAAGCTTGTCTGTCCTTATGCATATCTATCCTGATGCATGTCTATCTTTATGCTTGTCTATCCCTATTGCATGTCTATCCTTATGCATGCCTATCCTAATGCATGTAGATGCATGTCTATCTTTATGCATGCCTGTCCTTATGCATGCCTGTCCTTATGCATGTCTATCCTTATGCATGCCTGTCCTTATGCATGTCTATCCTTATGCATGTCTATCTTTATGCATGCCTGTCCTTATGCATGTCTGTCTTTATGTATGTCTATCCTTGTGCATGTCTATCCTTATGCATATCTATCCTTATGCATGTCTCTCCTTATGCATGTAGATGCTTGTCTGTCCTTATGCATCTCTGTCCTGATGCATGCCTGTCCTTATGCATGTATATCCTGATGCATGCCTGTCCTTATGCATGTCTGTCCTTATGCATGTCTATCCTTATGCATGTCTGTCCTTATGCATGTCTATCCTTATGCATGTCTCTCCTTATGAATGTCTATCCTTATGCATGTAGATGCATGTCTGTCGTTTAAGTTTAAAACATCATCATCTGGTTTAAAAAATGTGATCATTAGATTTATTTGCAGCTTTAAAGTATTTTTTTCCAAAAGTATCCATTGTAATATTTGCGCGGTTAGGGTTCGCAGCGCCTTTTAACATTTTTCCCAGTACAATTTTGCATCAATATGACTGAAAAATTGTTAAAGCTACGTCAAATATCCAAATCACACACACACACACACACACACACACACACACACACACACGCACGCACACACGCACATTGTCGCGATTAGGAATCTTTGAAATTTGTGTTAATCAAGGGATTAGTAACACTGCATATTAAATTAAGACAATTTTATTTTTCTCTTTATTACAAAATATTTTTAAACTAACCTGCTTACGTCATTTGCATCGATAAGCACATGTATTCCGTTCCTTTTAAAGATGATATTGTCCTATTGTGAATTATACAATCCGCCAATCGATTCAATTAATTGAAAAATATGTATCCTAACAGTCCGATTAGGCTATTGAAATGAAATAAGACTGTCAGTTTATTAGGATTTGTATGTATGGCCAGACGCTTGATATATCTATTTTGAAAATCGACCCCTGTTCTCTAAGTTTTACTTGTGCATATAAGAGGTCTATGCAATTGTGCAAATCATGATGTTTGACTGGTAATGTAGAGCATGTAGGGTGTGGAGTACCTGAAACACACCCTGTTAATTAAGTCATAAACTTCAATCATGTATTCATGTATGTTTTTAAGCCTAGCTTTTTGCCAGCATATGAGCCAATACAGTGTTTCCAAGTCTGGAGAAAAATGCCACTCTTGCTTAACAACCCAAAGTTGTGTTAATATTAAACCTTACTCTTCTGTTGCACTCCACACTTCAATGGAAGCTGTTTTACTTTATTATATTTTTAATATATCTGTGTGTGTGTGTGTGTGTGTGTGCGCGCGCGCGCGATCTGAATGCATAAATTAATTATCACCCGATAACAAATTTTATCAAGAGACGTAAGAAAATATTTCGTTGCTCGAGAACGAAACTTGTCTTTTAACTGATGGCAGTTCGAGTAGCACGAAACGACCCTCATTGATAGTCCGTAGGTCCATATACTTACATGCAATATTGTATGGCTCTACAGTTTTGTAATTTGTATAGGGTTTGAAAATTAAAGAGAAAGAATTTCCAGGTTCCTTTTTTCAATATTGATTCTCCACTTTGTAATTTGCAAAGCTTGGACTTTACGTGTGTGTGTGTGTGTGTGTGTGTGTGTGTGTGTGTGTGAGAGAGAGAGAGAGTTGTATTTTTAAGAATTCTTCCGTTATATCGCTACGATGTCTGCATTGTGGTAGTTTAAAGTGATGCCTAGCACTGGGGTATAATGCCGCAGACATGTAGCACGATGTACCACCCAGTCACACCATGCCGACCAGTCCAACACTAACCTCTTAATGATGAGCGCCAAGCGAGGTAGATATTAGTACCATTTTTATAAGTCTTTGGTAGGACTCGGGCGGGGATCGAACCCTTGACCTCCCCCATCCGAGACGGACGCTCTAACCACTAGGAAACGGAGCGGTCGACTTTAAATGTACTTTTCATATATTTTATAAATACGCATTGTACTTTCAGAAGCTGGTGTTGTTTATTCATGCAAAATTCATTAATTTTCCGTATTTTAATAACCGCCAATGGACAAAAAGGATAAGAACAGACTTATGGACTATATAATGTTTACTTCCTTAATTATTGCCTATGTGTTTGTTTTTGTAACTTTGTCACTGTACGTTTGTTATCTATGTTATCTAATACTGTAAATCGCTCAGAGCTTCTGAAGACTAGGCGCTGTACACTATTATTATTTTATTATTATTATGATTATTAATTATTACTACTACTACTACTACTACTTCTACTTCTACTACTACTTGGGACTAGTTCATGTTCATATTTCGAGCAAAATGGGAGCAGGCATTTTTATCAACTGTGTGGTTTAGGTGGTGCACAATTTCCATGATTACTAAATGTAACGAACTGAGTCACAATACCAGAAAGTAACATAGAGGTACTCAACCATTCTCTCCACTGTGCACGTGGCAAGTTGCAAACAACTTACCTTATATCTGTCCCTCTGTCAGAAGTACCCAGTAAGAGTAAAACCGAACCAAAGGTTTGAAATGTTTGTTCTCAATCGGATGTTAATTAGAACATGTGATGTGATATGATGTGATTTGGATTTTAACGTAGCTTTAACACTTTTTCAGTCATATCACTATGATGTCTGCAATGTGGCAGTTTATTGTGATGTGTAGCACTAAGGCATCATGCCGCAGACATGTAACATGATGTCCCACCCAGTCACATTATCCTGACACCAGGCCGACCAGTCCTAACACTAACCTCGTAATGCTGAGCGCCAAGCGAGGCAGTTGTTAGTACCATTTTTGTAAATCTTTGGTATGACTCGGCCGGGGATCGAACCCACGACCTCCCGCATCTGAGGCGGACGCTTTAAACACTAGGCCACCGGAGCGCTAATCAGAACATCGGAACGAAAATCTCAGATTAATTAGACTGATTTCGATTTAAAATCTATCACAGCGCAATATCGTGTAACTCGGTACAAATCAGTCCAATTACTTGGAATAATACAACTTACTTTTCTTTATGTACCAAAGAAAAATCGAAAACAATTTAAGACATGTACATTTCAAAAGTATATAGATTCCTTCGACAAAGTTAAAAATGTTCATTTGTCACATTCTAATTCATGTCCATACTGTTATGTGGGGTGCTTTTCAGTAACAGATACATGGGCTTTTCACACGCGTTGTATAGTTACATTAAATTCAAAGCTATGAACTTATAAAAGGCTTCTAACCGAAACTAGTTATACTTATATTTTTGTAGCTTCTTGTATATTCGAAATGTCTTCTAATCTGTTAAACATTAATCTCTAATCTGTTTTCCAGATTTGTTATTGGCTTCAAAGGGTTCCAAAATATTCAAGATACAGATTTAATCAACCTCCTTCCGCTGAGTGGTACAGTCCATAATCCGGGCACTAATACATCAGACTGGTACACTCACTCATATTATTACTTGAACCAGGGTCCGTACCGAACTGTGTCTGATCTCGTGGCCGAATACAACGACAGCACCATTCGGAAAGTCAGACTTCCAGTGGGATATCGCAGTACGTTACAGAAAAGGTTATTCTCTGAAAGAGATCATTCTTTGCCCCTTAGAGAATATGCTAACCTACCAGGAGCCAGGTCATACATGCCACAGGGGACAAGATTCAGTATTAGCGGTACCAAAGTCAAATGGCTGGATTGGAGCTTCCATATCAGCGGGGGTCAGCTTAAGGGTCCAGCCCTTTTCGACATCAGGTTTAAGGGCAACCGGATTGCATACGAGCTTGCAGTGAACGATATTGCTTTAGAATATGCGATGGACGCATCAGCTCAGAATGGAATTATCTATATGGACGCTACATATGGTATAATGGGAGGCGATACTCATTCTAAAATACTACGTGACGTGGATTGTCCTAGTCATGCAGCTGTACTCAATACCTCATATTGGCATTCATTTTCCCAAAAAGCATTCGACATGAAATCAATATGTGTATTTGAAGAGGATGGGCAGGAAGCTCTATGGCGCCATTTTAGTACAAACTTTGCTGGCGGAATGAGAAACAGACATCTCGTTGTGCGCGTGCCCGTTGTTATTGGCAACTATGATTACACATTTGATTTTAAGTTTTACATAGACGGAAAATTATACACTAATGCAAAAGCATCTGGGTACATCCAGGCAAGTTTTTGGGATGAGAATAACCCTCATGTAAATGGAGACAAAACAAGAGATGCGTTTGGTTACCGTGTCTCTGATTATCAGACAGGACCCATTCACGATCATATGTTTGGATTTAAGGTGGACATGGATGTCATTGACTCCAATAATTCCTTTGAAGTGGTTCACTGGAAGGCCGGTGACATATTGGACGCTTTAAGGACCCAGTCAAATATCACGCAGGTCCCTCCATATTTTATCTACAATCAAACCAGGTATGTGGAATACGAGACTATAAGGAGAGAGGCTGGATTTCGGCTGAACTATGATAACCAGAAGCTTTTCGTCGTGGTCAATGAAAACAAGAGGAACAAGTGGGGAGTCAAAAGGGGTTACCAAATAGTCCCACTCTCTACGGGTAAAAAAATCTTTTCTTGCTCCTTTCATAAATAATTATGAACCTACTATGAATAATTATGAACATATACTATGGCCTCTACACGCTAAATATTATATATATATATATATATATATATATATATATATATATATATATATATATATATATATATATATATATATAGAGAGAGAGAGAGAGAGAGAGAGAGAGAGAGAGAGAGACACGCACACGGAAGCGCACACACACACACACGTACATTTACTGTATAGAGACAAATGTTTTTGTTTAAAAAGAGAATCGGAGTTTGTACAAAAAAACAATATCTTTGGTCTCCTTTAAATTCACCAGGATTTTTCGAATGTAGTTGACGTGCCAATTCCAGGACACGCGGCACTAATGGTATGGAAGAATGGGAACCAACCTGGAAATGGGTGAATATAAAATAGAGCATATATGGGTTTGGCTGACCAGGATTGGTTAATAATGTAAGTTATGCTGTAGGGAAAATAATCTTTTAAGAGCTTATCCTAGTTGTAAATGAAAAAAAAATAGAGAGATTGTTTTATTGATGCAATTTCAGTCATATAACAGCCTTGAGTTTGGAACACTCATTACTAAAACTAGCACCTGACACTTTTGTGCAGAATTGAGAGCACATGCTTCAAACACATGCAGATCCAGAAAATACCGCGGCTCATATCCTTTCCTCTACACAGAAGCTGACATCCAGGTTTCAACTATACTGATAAATATAGGTTTGATCATGAGCACTCAAGATTTTTAAGTTATTGAATTTTTAATATCATGGTGTTTGCATATGTTTCCTATGAGAAGGGAATTAGCATCGTGAGTCCTTCAGGAGTATATTATGAACTTTTGTGAAGAGTTATTTCCCTTCTCGCAGTGTCCAATTCCAGTAAATGAATACAAATTTGATTCCAGCGGTTCACATTCAGATAGAATTTGCATTAGATTATTTGATTAACATTTATGTCTCCTTACGAGCACGCGACAAACTACTTTATGAAAATTCGATTACAGGATTTGCTTCGTGATGTAGCTCGTGTAAAACAACAATTCATGGAGCTGGAGCATGTAAGTAATTGTTAAATGGTCGATAGCATACGAACGTTGATCTGGTATAGTTCACCTCACTTTGAATCAATTCCGAATATTGCAGTGGCTCTATTTGTGAAATTAGATTCGATTGATCATGTGATCATGTGATGCTTCAGCCAGCGAGGGACGTTGTTTACGATTTGCTGATACGATTTATATCAATTCTCTCTCTCTCTCTCTCTTACACACACACACACACACACACACACACACACACACACATTTCATCGGCTTTAATTTCATATTTCAGACATTATAAGTGCTAAATTATATATCGTCGTCGATTTGGATTAATGTTACCTTCAAATGCTTTAAATTTTCAATAAAGTTTAAAGGAGTGAGAAAATGATATCTGAACGGTGTAAACTGCTACAACCGAAGAAAAGGTTTAGAAATAATAAGGGTGTCGGAAAGAGGATACGCCACAATCAATGTTATCTATGCAAATCTTAATCGTTTGAAATCTTTACATGACATAAAATAAACAGTAAAAGTGAAAGCTATCAAGAAAAAACTACACGTTCTTTATACATATACATATATATATATATATATATATATATATATATATATATATATATATATATATATATATATATATATATATATATATATATATATATATATATATATATATAATACACAATCAATTATTCTCATCAATCAATGTCCGGTTAGCGGCTATTGCATTCTTAATGGAGTATCATGACATAATTAGCCCTCTCTGACACTATTATTGTCCCGCTTGGCTATAAACGTACCAGCTGACCTATGTCACGGGTTATCTCAATTCTCGGTTGAAGAGAATTAACACCTTTCTTACACAATCCTTGTCCTAACTACGCTACTTTGCTGATTAGCGATTCATTGACACACATTTTTAGACATAGAAAAAAATCAATCTTCAGCATAATCGATACTGTTCTCTATATTTGACTTAATTTGTATTTGATTTAATTTAATTGTTTGTTAGTTAGTTTTATGTTTTTTATTCCATTGCATGCTATAGTATTGTAATTGTGTTTACTGAAATTTTACATATTCAAGTAATTAGTTTGAACTGACTGGTTGTTTTTTTTTTGTAAACCCCTAAAAATAGAACTTTGTATCAGTATGCTGACTTAGTTCCTGGCCTTGATTCAAAATTAGTAACAGTTGAAAGTAAGCAGCTTCTTTTGTATATTTTTATTCATTCCTAGTGTGTGATTTTAAGTAGGAATCGAGGCTGTACTGGGTGTACATGACTTTTTACATTGCAATAGCCTCTAATTCGAAATTCTGGTTTTACCGGAATTGCGCAGCAGTCAGGTTTAATGCCTATGTTTTGAGAAAAATCTCAGTTGGGCTTCTAAACACTTAGATATCAGGCTGTTTTTTATTTGTTGTGACCAGGATTAAATTTTCTTCAAATTATTTGGATTCTATGTGAATAATTCCTTTCCCTGTGAATATTTAAGTGCTCATACAGATTTCTTGGACAAAGACATTTATTTAAATTTTATTCGGAATTCAAACACCGGAATATTATTGTTTGTGGATCAATAAAGAACTGTTGACACGTCAGTACTTTACTGGCTACAGTTTACGTCATCGCCTTCAATTTTGGATTCGAACTCAACTTCATTTGAACATTTTATTACTATGACTTCTAAGTTTTTAATTCTTGGATTATTCTTTAATTATGTTTGGATTTAATTCTTAAAACTTTAAGTTCTATTTTCATTTTTACCTTGTTTTTCGAGGGAAATAAATTATTTGTTAAATTTTAATAGCTTATTGTCTTTACATTTTCGTTTTTACTGTTTATGAGAGCCTAAACAAGTAACAATACAATTCATTATAGTCATACAGCAGAAATGTCTTGAAGACAAAACTGTAACATGTACTTCTTTTCTTATTCAACATAATTGGTGCATGTAATATCAAAGCACGTTGCAGTGAATGGTTCACTTTATTTTATTTTCTCGTATGACTGGTACATTGCTTTCATATCCTTGTCTTCGCTTTACAAATTAACACTCACTTATCTCTGCTTTTCAGCCGCCCAGTCTCTTCCGGAAGACCACCCAGCCATGAAAGCCTTATCCTTTACCAAGTATCACGTGACCGTCACCAAGCGGAAAGAGGAAGAACAGTACCTTAGCTCTATTTATGACATCAACCGGATGGATAATCCGAAAGGTTACCTCGACCTTATGTTAGATAACGAGTCCATTGCCAACGAAGATGTTGTCAACTGGGTTACAGTCGGTTTCCTCCATGTTCCGACGTCAGAAGACCTTCCCATGACCGTACGTGTGGAGAGCGGCTTCATGCTGAAGCCATTCAACTTTTTCGACACGACCGCCACGTTTGACATGCCACAGTACTCAGAAACGCAAGGAAACAAAAACGTGGAACACGAGCCTACATTTGACGCATGCGTTGAGTCAAATACAGAATATTGATGCATATTTGCTCACAACCGAACATAAGATAATATAAGCCACATAGTGGTAGAGTTTCTGAGCTACGAAATCGAACCTAACAAGAAACCACTAATCGTAAACACCCGATCCAAATTGATATTTTATAATGTTAGGAAAGTGTGTACAGGGTTTGAGGATTTTAATAGATTTAACAGATTTTTAACTGAATTTGCTAAGTAATAAAATACATTTTTAGCTGCATTATTCTGAGTTAAGTATGAGGTTTTTTTCTGCACTGATTATTTCACGATTAAAGGGGAAGAATTCGGAGACGAATTGAATGAATTAAGTGCTAAAAAATACATTTTAATCAGACACGTGATTTCTTCAATAATCATAGAGCAAGAATGTTCATCAGGTTAAATACATTGATCTAAAACAACAAATTCTACATCATTTGTTACTCTGTTTAACTTTAACATCAGCATTGTTATGTGTTTTACGTGCTAACTGTACATCTCAGAATAGTAATGAGAGAGAGAGAGAGAGAGAGAGAGAGAGAGAGAGAGATTAAATAGTTGTTGACCATCCAGTCTTACATATTATAAAATCTCACATATTAGGACCTTTTTGTTTTTTTAAACATCATATATATATATATATATATAAAATTACTCTTTCTTAGAAAATGTCAGTGAGAGTTTTAAGTATTTTCCTAACCACGAAGCATTCAGCCCTGTTTTCGTGTGCTTGCTTAATATATTGGCGATATACATTTTAGGTTTGAGGAAATATGAAAGCTTTAGAGCAAATGTAGCTCAAGTAATCAATCATAGAACATGCTCGATTTGTGTAATTTCTTTTAATAAAAGATTAGTGCATAAATGTCTTACAGACTTATATTGAAACCTGAATATAAATGTCTTACAGACTTATATTGCAAACTGAATATAAATGTCTTGCAGACTTATATTGCAAACTGAATATAAATGTCTTACAGACTTATATTGCAAACTAAATATAAATGTCTTACTTAATATAAATGTCTTGCAGACTTATATTGCAAACTGAATATAAATGTCTTACAGACTTATATTGCAAACTAAATATAAATGTCTTACTTAATATAAATGTCTTGCAGACTTATATTGCTAACTGAATATAAATGTCTTGCAGACTTATATTGCAAACTGAATATAAATGTCTTGCAGACTTATATTGCAAACTGAATATAAATGTCTTGCAGACTTATATTGCAAACTGAATATAAATGTCTTGCAGACTTATATTGCAAACTAAATATAAATGTCTTACTTAATATAAATGTCTTGCAGACTTATATTGCAAACTGAATATAAATGTCTTGCAGGCTTATATTGCAAACTGAATATAAATGTCTAACTGAATATAAATGTCTTACTGAATATAAATGTCTTACTGAATATAAATGTCTAACTGAATACAAATGTCTAACTGAATATAAATGTCTCACGGTGCCAGATTCTTAAGATTTAAAGTATCAGCTACGTGAAAGTTCCAGGAACCGTCTACAATTATTGATTCCGATTACAATGGTTTTGGATTGACAGTAGCAGCAACCACCTTTCCTAAAATTGAAATGTTCAACTTCGAGCGACCCTTGTAGCAAACCCTACTTTCTCGAGGATGCAGAGTAGGCCTGGTGAGCTCTGCTGCAGGTCACAAGTAGCAAGTAATGTAGGCAGGAGCCGCGGAGACTTAGTGATTGGCGTGCCTAGTTCACAAACGGGTGCGGGTTCGAATTCTACCCTCGGACCAGCTCAGGTCCACTGTGTTGTTAGTATCCGGGCAAGGAATTTTACTTATATTGTATCAGGACTAATAACCTACCTGTGCTACTTTGTCGTAAAATTTTAAAAGAAACCAGAAGCAATATTACTTGCACAGTAATTTATAATATAGACAATGATTACGTGATCACGTATTTATTTGGTGGTGTCTTCTGTGTTCTATATGAAAAAAGACACAATTTGAATACCATAATACCAGCCAGATTACAAAAATAAAATGCACATTATGGGTATACTGATGTTTCACAAACTATCGTCTGTGCCTGCAAATAATGCCAACACATATGAGGTTGTCCTGGTGCGCCAATAGTATCAATTAACTACTTCTGAAATATCCTATATTCATTATAAATGTGGCTGAGGACACGAAAAAGGGCAACATTTCCAAGTTCGTATGTTTTTCAAAATCGAATATTGCCGACTATATGCACTATTTACTTTCCTCCCAAAACCCCAGAGTTTGGACACATGCACATGCAACCCACCTCTTTAATGAAGATTTGATACCGGGAGTGCTTCAATGAACATGGAAAATTTTATGTTTGGAAACCAAACGTTAACATTATTGTATAGAGAAAAAAATTCCCCTCAGAATTACAAGCATCCTATACTAGATTGATTCTAGCAGGTCATCACAACAAGCAATTGATTTGGAATTAGTTCATTAAGCTGTCAATCCAGATCCGTGTCCACCAAGATTGCTAGCGTAGGGAAAAATATCCAAATTGGAATAGTAAATCGACATACAGAAGAGGCGAATACTAAGCGGCGATGGTGCAGAGTGAAAGGAGAGATATTAATAGTAGCAATGAGTTTAGACCTCTACACTGATGCATATGTATTTGAAAATTGTGTTTTTTTTTTTTTTATTCATTCTTTCGTCCCGACCCCCACCCCCACAAGAAAAATATATGAAACAGTTAAGAGGCTGAATTGCTTGCTGTTGTTTTGAACTATAATGGAAAAATGTGTGCATCGCCATTTGGGATGAAGTTCACGTGAAAATGTATTCATCCGGAAATGAGTTATAATTAGTATTGGTTAATTTTCTCCAAAGTAATGGATAAGTCAATCGACAGGGTTATTGCAGCTGAAAGACTCTGTACCCATAATCTTTTATGATCCTTTTCTTTACGTAAATTATGATCAAACATTTTCACGAACGACATTTATATATATATATATATATATATATATATATATATATATATATATATATATATATATATATATATATATATATATATATATATATATATATATATATCTGTGTGTGTGTGTGTGTGTACATTTAGATATTTACAAAGACCTTTGTTTTAAAAACTGATTTGACATAATCACATTTTCCCAACCGTACATCTATTTCGGAGAAGGCAAAGTTTATTTTAAAGATAGAAAACGTATCGATAACTCTGAGGTGAGTGATAGGAATATTTCAGGCCAATGGTTATATGCCTTATTCCACTCTTGCCACACTCATTTCAAACAATCTAATTACACTGACATTAATTTATTGGATGAATTAAACATGTATTAAAAATACACAACACGATACATAATGGCCTTCCTTCATAACTCTGCAAATCATGCCTTTAAAACCTACAAGACTTCAAATTGTTAACAACACTTGTATTTTCTTATATTAAAGTCAGTTATATTCATGTCAGATGTTTCACAGTATTAGCAAATTTTCTTTAATATTGTGTACATTCAAAAATTAAAATTAGTTTCATTATTGATGAAGATGTTCCTGGGTTATCTAATATCAGGAATATTTACCAACTAGGAAACCCACAAATTCACTTAAAATTAAATTTTATACTGTTATTATCCGACAATCATTTTCCAGTACTTAAGGATTCCTTTGTTAAATGCTAAAAAATCACTTGCTGTTGTTTGTTGGAAAAAGATATGGTATGACGGTACCAATTGCTCAAGTCCAGGTGGGCGGAGCTAAAGGTGTAGGGAACATTGGATTCAGAATTAAAGAACAACACTAGCTGTGATTGGTGCATTATGTAAGAGTTGTACTTTCTGTTAGGCTTAAAAACAAAGTTGAGCCTCTTGGCAGCATGTGAGTTTATGTTTATTTCTATCTAGATCATATTTTGTATTTTTTATGATTTTTTTAAGATATGGTACACATGGCTGAAAATATGCTTGTTGTGACTAGATAACTCGTACCCCTGTCTAGTTCCAGTAGAGTTGTCTCTCTTAAATACAATGGAGTACCTGGTTATGTCATTGTCAAATTGACAATCTATCATTGTTCTCTATGACAGTGTGTGACATGCATGCTGAGGTAGGATAGAAAGTATATTTATTTAACAAAACATTAGCATTGAGGTATATGGAAAAAAACAATTGGTATCGTGATACCATATAGTAAGAAGTGATTTAGTGTTGTTAGAGAACGATTACCATGCAAGAAAATGCCGACCATAGTTGTCTGTAATGGCTTTAATGTGTAGAATATAACTGATAAAAGTCAAGATGCCGTACATACCACATTGTACGGAATGTAAATTAGATTGCTTCTTTCGGATTCGTCTGCTTACTTCCCATGGGCTTGAAAATATGGCAAGCTGTGATAAACAGTTCTGAAATTTCTGATAAGACGGTGTTGCCTAGTGTCGACAGAAATAAAACATCTCGTACACACCGTATCTGACCCAAAGACTGGGCCTATTTATGGTGTTATTGATGAAATCTTTATGTAGAATCAGAACGTGAACAATTGACCTGGTCCAGTGTTATGAATGCTAAAATGTAATCAAACACCGTTGTTAAGGCGCTAACACCGGAAATATTTAGCGTGCTTGATAAAATAACGTGTTTTCAAAGTTTTATTTACGAGAATTGAGATCATTATGATGGGTTTTAAGACCATATCAAATTTTTGCAATGGTTCTATGATAAAATCACGGTTTATTATTTTTGCTATCACAGTTAAACTATATTAAATACATTTTAATAGTCAGTTGGAATTTTAAGCGAATAAAGACATTTTGTGCGGGAAAACTGCTGCACCTATTCAAATGCCTCCATAAAAATGTTTGTCTCGCCTGCAAAGCAGGTTTTTGATAACCATGCATTAATTTCATTAATTATCGTTGATAGTAGTGATCAAATATCTGCAAAATACTGAAACACAATATCTTCATACTATATAAAAAGAACAAATCTTTATAGCCGAAACGGGTCACTGTAACGTGCCTTTATAGCCGAATCAGGTCATTGTAACTGTATGAGCAAATACTTATTGAATAAACTGTTAATTACTATAATTTGCGTTTTCAATTTCTGGATACATTATTGTTTCCTTGTTCACGTGCTTGCTGTATAACCAAGAGGTAAAAAACAAACATGCTCTAAGTAATTACTGTATATAATATATTTACCTTTAGTATCAGCTACATCTAATTTTTATAATCTCTTCAGGAAAAGATATGTCGCAAAACATAAATTACACGTATATGCATGGAATATGACTTCACTTTCCAGATCCGTCAATGAAATATAGGAAACAATCTGTTGAAAGTTTAATTAACTCGACTAAACACTGGCACGGTTCAGTTTCAGGGACACTTTTAAAGACAACATTGTTCACTTGTTTGCTATAGCTTCAATAAAGAGTCGTACTAATGTCAAAGTGATGTACACTTTTCTATATCGTCCTTAAAGCGTCTTACCAATGTCAAAGCGCTGTACACTTTTCTATATCGTCCTTAAAGCGTCTTACCAATGTCAAAGCGCCGTACACGTTTCTATATTTTATTTAAAGCGTCTTACCAATGTCAAAGTGCTGTGCACTTTTCTATATCTTCCACAAAGCGTTTTACCAATGTCAAAGCGCTGTGCACTTTTCTGTATCTTCCATAAAGCGTTTTACTAATGTCAAAGCGCTGTTTACTTTTCTATATCTTCTATAAAACGTATTACCAATGTCAAAGCACTGTACACTTTTCTCTATTTTATATAAAGCGTCTTACCAATGTCAAAGTGCTGTACACTTTTCTATATCTTATGTAAAGTGTCTTATCAATATCAAAGTGCTGTACACTTTTCTATATCTTATATAAAGTGTCTTTTCAATGTCAAAGTGCTGTACACTTTTCGTCATCTTATATAAAGCGTCATACCAATGTCAAAGCGTAGTACACTTTTCTAGATCTTCCATAAAGCGTCTTGCCAATGTCAAAGTGCTGAACACTTTTATATATCTTATATAAAGCGTCTTACCAATGTCAAAGTGCTGAACACTTTTCTATATCTTCCATAAAGCGTCTTACCAATATCAAAGCGCTGTACAGTTTTCTATATCTTATATAAAGCGTCTTACCAATGACAAAGTGCTGTACACTTTTCTATATCTTCCTTGAAGCGTCTTACCAATGACAAAGTGCTCTACACTTTTCTTTATCTTACATAAAGCGTCTTACCAATGTCCAAGTGCGGTACACTTTTCTATATTTTATATAAAGCGTCATACCAATTTCAAAGTGCTGTGAACTTTTATATATCTTCCATTAAGCGTCTTACCAATGTCAAAGTGCTGTACACTTTTCTATATCTTATTTAAAGCGTCTTACCAATGTCAAAGTGCTGTACACTTTTCTATATCTTATATAAAGTGTCTTATCGATTTCAAAGTGCTGTACACTTTTCTATATCTTCCATAAAGCGTCTTACCAATGTACAAGTGAGGTACACTTTTCTATATCTTATATAAAGCGTCTTACCAATGTAAAAGCGCTGTACACTTTTCTATATCTTATTTAAAGCGTCTTACCAATGTCAAAGTGCTGTACACTTTTCCATATCTCACATAAAGCGTCTTACCAATGTCAAAGTGCTGTACACTTTTCTATATCTTGCATAAAGCGTCTTACCAATGTCCAAGTGCTGTACACTTTTCTATATCTTATATAAAGCGTCTTACCAATGTCAAAGCGTTGTACACTTTTCTATATCTTCCATAAAGCGTCTTGGCAATGTCAAAGCGTTGTACAATTTTCTATATCTTATATAAAGGTCTTACCAATGTCAAAGTGCTGTACACTTTTATATATCTTCCATAAAGCGTCTTACCAATGTCAAAGTGCTGTACACTTTTCTATACCTTATATAAAGCGTCTTACCAATGTCAAAGCGCTGTACACTTTTCTATATCTTATATAAAGTGTCTTACCGATTTCAAAGTGCTGTACACTTTTCTATATCTTCCATAAAGCGTCTTACCAATGTCCAAGTGAGGTACGCTTTTCTGTATCTTCTATAAAGCGTCTTACCAATGTAAAAGCGCTGTACACTTTTCTGTATCTTATTTAAAGCGTCTTACCAATGTCAAAGTGCTGTACACTTTTCCATATCTTACATAAAGCGTCTTAGCAATGTCAAAGTGCTTTACACTTTTCTATATCTTATATAAAGCGTTTTACCAATGTCAAAGTGCTGTACACTTTTCTATATCTTACATAAAGCGTCTTACCAATGTCAAAGTGCTGTACACTTTTCTATATCTTCCATAAAGCATTGTAACAACGTCGTAAAGCAACGTGATAATGTCATAATGCATAACACCGATATCATAAAGCATTGTACCAGTGTCAAAATTGTGTCAAGCCCAAGAAGATTGATCGATATAATATGAAACACAAATCTGTATTCTGAACGGCATAAGTTGTTACCTGTCTTCCCAAGTGGAACGTCGTCGGCTATTTCTCCGAAAAAAAATTATGCTTCAGATGTATGTCGCCTGATTAATTTACAGAATAATTAAACATTTTCATCGGCAGAAATGTATTTGAAACAAATACTCAGTCTATTCGGACCTGTTCCTACGATTGGATTAATAGCGAAGATGCGAATAACAATTTTTAAAATAAATAGTTCGGTGCTTTTGCATCTCCTCGGTGAATCCTTATTTTGTGAATAGCCGAGGTCGGCCGAATGGCATCTATCGACAAAAAATTGGCACCGAGATTAGTTGTGCCGTATTGTGTATTAGAATGTGACCGATTTTAAAAGAAAATAGCACAGAAACAATAAAATAAGTGTTCGAAAGGGAATAATAGTTGCTACAACACAAAACAAACTAAACAGAGTTTCCCATGAAAAACTTCAGAAAACCTTTACTTATATGTATGAACTGCAAATAATGTTTTGTAAACGGGACGACAAATAAAACAATGAATTGAAATTATAATAAATATTCTACACTAATAGCGAATTTAAATCCATATGTGAAAAAACATCATTAACGTACCTCAATAAGAGATCGGAGATCGACCACATCGGAGACTGGGACTCAATGCGTCTATTTCGTGCTGGGATCTTTTTGGTGCACTTTTTTACAACCTTAGTTTGTTTCTTTGATATTTTTTTTTCTTCAACTAACATAATGGATATATTTGTGGATTTATTTGCGCTATAAATGTGAGCAATCCTATTTTTCAATTTACTTGACCCCCTTCCATCCCAAAGCAAAATTAATGGTTGGTCGACAAGTAATGGGATATACATCATGCTCTAGTAGATCAATGCCCCGAAAGAAAGTAAGTCATCAGAGATCCCGCTGAGAACATAGATATAACCTTACTGAATGGGACTGGCAACATAATTATGTAGCGTTTTTGCATTCTGCCTGAATAAGCACTTATCGGGAGTTCTGTAGGACATTTTATGAGTTTAGTACAAGGCAAAGTAAGATTAAAAACTATGGAACGCCAGAGCGGTCATAAGATGATAATGCTTATTATACGATGTGCTTTTTTACATATATGATGTGCAAACTTCTTTATTTGCGTTACTTAAGTCCTTATATGACGTGTAAACTTCTTTATTTGCGTTACTTAAGTCCTTATATGACGTGCAAACTTCTTTATAATGAGGAGCAAAAACGGAACTCTCGCAGACTCGCGGAGGGGCTAAGGGGCTAAACAGTTCTTTGACAAAAGTAATGTGGTCGACGTAAAATGAGTAATCAGATGTAGGCTATTTTATTATCACTCTGTCCAATATATCACACACTATTTCTAATTTAATTAGTGAGCTCCACCAGTTTCTGTAACAAGATATCTACACACATGAAGAAAGATATCTATACACATGAGGAAAGGATATGGAACGCCACAAAAGCTCATCATATAAAGAAGTTTGCACATCATATATGTACAAAAGCACAACATATAATGAAGTTTGCAAATCGTAAAAGGACAAAAGCACATCATATAATAAAAAAAATCTCATAATGGAACGCCAGAACTGTCGTAAGATGAGAATTTTTATTATATGATATCATTCTAGTACCAGAGAGAGAGAGAGAGAGAGAGAAAGAGAGAGAGAGTTTATAATGACGAAGTTATCTTGGTACCGATAATATTTATCGCAAAATATTTTCTCAATAAATAAAATTTAATTGCATAACAATCTTTGGTTCAATGAGAACCTAACCGACATTGTTAATTATTTAACTTCGGGCAGACATGATTTTATTTGAAGACCCTTTAGATGTGACTAAAATATTTCATTCTGTGTCATATATACTGCTACCCATATTATTGATGAACATAATAACTACCAATCTCTGAGTAAATGAAGATTGTATATCAAGTCTTCCATCTGTGTATATTTTCTTCCGCTCGAACATACTTTGTTTTCTGTGGCACCAAAACGATACCTATCATCCCCATGTCAAATAACTATACGGGTCTGCGAATGTAACCAGATTCCTCCCCACCAGTGGGTGAGGGCAAACATGTAGTAGTCAGCCATAATGTTTTATGGTTGTAGACCAAAACTTGTTTAGAGGTAAAATGGGGGTGGGGGTGGGGGCGAGTGCACCCCGTTTTCTCTATGTGCGGGCGCTCATGCTCCCCAAATGAAGATAAAATGTCTGTGTTAAATAATAAATTTCAAATCATTTAAAGTACATAGGGAGCATACGGACATTGCTAATTAAATTAACTGGTGTCCATCGATATATGGACAAAATTCAATCTATGATATCAATATAATTGTTACAGTGAATATGTATCATTACTTCGCTGTTTAATGTCGATTTATGTTCAGCTCTTGTATCATCCCTTTGGTGTTAAGTGTTCATTCTTATATGTGCCACTAGTCCCACCGATGTTTTCATCCATTTGGTGTCAATTGTATGTGTAAAGTAGTCCCACTTCACTGTATAATCCATGTGGTGTTAGGTGTTCATTCTTAGATGTGTAACTAGTCTCACAGCTTTTTATCACCTTGTAGTGTTAAATGTATATTATTGTTTGTGCCATTAGTCCTACAGCCTTTTTCATCCATTTGGTGTCAAATGTTTAATCTTGCATGTGCAAACTAGTTCCACACCATTTGGTGTTCTATGTTAATAGTGTATGTGTAACTAGTCCCACACCATGTTATCACCCATTTGGTGTTCTATGTTAATAGTGTATGTGTAACTAGTCCCACACGATGTTATCACCCATTTGGTGTTCTATGTTAATAGTGTATGTGTAACTAGTCCCACACCATGTTATCACTCATTTTGGTGTTATATGTTGATTCTTGTATGTGTAACTAGTCCAACACCATGTTATCACTCATTTGGTGTTCTATGTTAATAGTGTATGTGTAACTAGTCCCACACCATGTTATCACTCATTTGGTGTTATATGTTGATTCTTGTATGTGTAACTAGTCCCACACGATGTTATCACCCATCAGGTGTTCTATGTTAATAATGTATGTGTAACTAGTCCCACACGATGTTATCAGTCATTTGGTGTTCTATGTTAATAGTGTATGTGTAACTAGTCCCACACCCTGTTATCACTCAATTGGTGTTATATGTTGATTCTTATATGTGTAACTAGTCCCACACGATGTTATCATCCATTAGGAGTTCTATGTTAATATTGTATGTGTAACTAGTCCCACACCATGTTATCACTCATTAGGTGTTCTATGTTAATAGTGTATGTGTAACTAGTCCCACACCATGTTATCACCCATTTGGTGTTATATGTTGATTCTTGTATGTGTAACTAGTCCCACACGATGTTATCACCCATTAGGTGTTCTGTATTAATAGTGTATGTGTAACTAGTCCCACACCATGTTATCACCCATTTGGTGTTATATGTTGATTCTTGTATGTGTAACTAGTCTCACAGCTTTCTATCACCTATCAGCTTTTAATAGTTGTGACCACTGACGTTTCATCTCATTTTGTATTGCATAACCAAACTATTGATCAGAATCTCTCTCTCTCTCTCTCTCTCTCTCTCTCTCTCTCTCTCTCTCTCTCTCTCCGCTATACCAACTCCATTATTAATTGTATTTTTACTTTATCTGTTACATCACGTCTATTGTTAAACCAGAGTTTGCAACAGTGTTCAGTACGGTTCGTTTTATTGCTCTACTGTTTCTGCATCTTAACTGTATCTTTACTGTTTCTTAACTGCATCTTAACTGTATCTTAACTGTATCTTAACTGTTGTATCTTAACTGCATGACTGATTTATGGATTTGTAAAGGATAATATAATGCCAAAAATCATTGTTCAACAGATGAGAGAAAGAGAGAGAGAGAGATAGAGAATCCTAATCCAGCGTACACGAAAACTACTTGTGTGTGCATTGTGTGTGTATTTTCGCCCAATATATTTGTATATCACCAAGTATTGTAATATTATCATTAATTAGACCTAATAGTAAAAGTGCTTGTTGCGTTTTCTCAGTATGTATCGGTTTTGTAAGACATATAAATTGTTCAATTTTCCACCCAAAAAAAATTCTGAAAATTGGCAACTTGACATAAATGAAACCTATACGAAATGATCGCTATTATGTTTGCTGATTCAACATCTATATTGTCAATGTATCTACGTTGTCTCTTAAACAAGAAAATGAAATCATCTTTCTAGATTATTTAGCGACATCCCCACCCCCATGTTTATACTATAATATATCTTTGAATTCTGCCCATACATCGATGAACAACAGCTAATAAGTAAAGCCTGTTTCCCTTTACATAACATTGTTAAACAACTGAATCAATTTAACATTAAAATACTTATTTTTGTAACAATTATTTTGAGGACGACAATACGGTCGTCTTTATAAATTCTGTGTGTCTCTCTCTGTTCTGAATGCCTGAAAATTATTAAGAAACACATACATTTTATCCACAAGGGGTTATAATAATAATAAAGAAAAATGTTTAGATTCGCAGAACCGTGTAAACTGTTTGACAATATGAAGATAGTCATCATCACTTGAGACTTTCTTTGTGCCACAGAGAATAAACGTAGAATATATTCAAAACGATACAAATGTATAGACCCTACAGATGGAAGACTTGGTAGAGATCTTCACCGATTCATTGGATCATACGTCCACCACTTTGGTGAAATTTTAATTTGCTATAAACACGATCATCCACATGGATTGTAGGTGGAGCAAACCAAGCATCATGGGATAGTCCATATCTCTCCTCTCTCTCTCTCTCTCTCTCTCTCTCTCTCAAAAGAGATTCAGGATTTAATGAATGTACACCTTGGCATAAACTACAGTTATGTTTTCGATCAGGATGGAAGTCAACTTGGGTAAAGATGGGACTTTACTTGGATTTTAAAAAATATTTTTCATTTGTTTCTTTTATCATGAGAAAAGAAAACGTGTTCTAAACGAGTCCAGCTTGATGGGAAGGTAACATTTAATATCACCGTTGTATGCTATGTCATATATATATATATATATATATATATATATATATATATATATATATATATATATATATATATATATATATATCAGGGATTCTAGTGATGTCCTGAACGAACAGCCCAGCACTTCATGGTCATTGGTTCGGAAGGTGTATGGGTTTAACACAGTTTCTCAGGACACGATAGGCTATACATAGCGGCAAGGATGGACAAGTGGAGGCCAAACCTGGGACAAGCCAGGTAAGAATCACCGACCCGTGGGACACTTCTGGCAAGCTTCCTCACATACCCCTATTAGTTTAGCCCGAGACTGGAATCCACATGGACATAGGTGATCGGTTAAGGCAATCGCTTTAGACCACTAGGTCTCCCGGGTCCCCTGTTTTGGAAGTCCCAGCCCTAATTATTGGAAGTTCCCAAATGTTTAGTAGTATAATCACTTAAACTTTCTTTAATGTTAACATAAAATTACAATGTCTCTTCTGTTTGTGATAACCAGGGAGTGATAGAAAGAGGTAACGATTTTAGAGTTTAGTAGATGTTTTGCTGTTTTGATTGTTGATTGAAGAGATAGGGGTTACGACTAAGGCACGTCCACAAATGTGATGTTGGTATAATCAGAAACTGGGGAAATGAAATGGAACTCTACCAAATCGGAGAATCTACTAAAATATAACAGTGTGGTGTACGGTACTTTTATTTTGATTCGCATTGCAGAAGGAATTAATGTTGCAAACAAAATTTACTTCATACGCACAAATCATTGTATATAAGCACAATATATATAAATACTACAATACAAAACCACATATAGTGATTATGCACCCTTGCATATTGCAATATCATAACATATTTATGATATGGTTGGTATTGTGCTATGCTTTACATTAACAACCTGTTCTCCTTTCTTAGGTATTTCTGAGAACTTGGCTGGTAACATTGCTAGGAGTCTTCATTTCTCTTCCATTCAGTTACCGACCGGCATATCTGTAGCTTATATTTTAAATAAAGCATTGATTTTTACGTATGATAAACAGAATATTACATTGTGCTCACTTGGAAAGAATGTTCAGAAAATGGCATAAACATGTCTCATCTTTTCAAATTATTTGATTCATAGCGTTCATTTGAAATGATCAACTTACAGGCTTAGAATTCAAAATGATGTTACAAGCCAGGGGTATTTGCTTTACCCAGCAGTGTCAAACCCTGGCACGATTCTGCTAGAAGTCATAAGCTTACCCCAATTTTCCAAAGGCTTCCATACAGCTTCAGTTGTAAATTAGAAAGCCTGACATGTTCATTCTAAACGTCTCTTTTACACTAATCAATACAAGACCATAGATCTCACAACTTTTCAATTATCTATCAACCGCATATCTGAATGATTTCTCTTCATCAACTTTCCGTACCGTCTGCAGTTCACGCCGTAGAAACAATGCAACTATCCGCTAAAACAGGGAACTACGCCACCTTAGGCCAGTCGAATTATGGTATCTGCCGTGTCCCTTCTTGTTTATTTCTTAAAACGAAGCGCATTATAAAACGCGCATACTTCAAATTTATTACCCTCGCCTTCATTTCAAAAGATCACTCGTTCTCGAGTGACGCAAACGTCACACTTCTGTGGTCTAATCAAAACTGATGACTTTCCCTAAAACCAACCACCAACCCGATTAATGATTCCCAACCATTATTAAGATAAAACTCATAATCAATCAATGGACTTGTTCCTAATAACCCGCCACTTACACCATCAACAACACCATCCTGTGGCAGAAAACATTCCAACTTCCGGTAGAGGACAAGATCAAGAAGAGATGGTGGGGTTAAATAGGACACACCCTATGTAAGCTGTCACCCAACATTGCCAGACAGGCATTGAGGTGGTACCCTGAAGGCAAACGGAGAAGGAGACGACCAAGGATCACTTGGCGAAGCGACCTCGAGGGGGACATCAAGGGGTAAGGACAAAACTGCCTTTTGGATGGCATGCTCTCTGTCCATTAGTACATTTTTTATCACCACTTATCGTAGGCTAATTTGGAGGATTGTAGTGAAACTTCATACACACACATTCAACACATTCATTATATAGTCTAAATAGTTGTAATTGAAAATGGTGTCGCTCCGACATTTAATATGGCTACCACAACAGTCATCTTGAAATCCTATTGTTCCTGCTAGTGAATGGATTGTCATGTCAACATGAGGTTTACAACGAAGGACTTCTTACGTTGTCTCTAGTTGATCCTAAATAAATATATTGCTGCTCAGACATACAATATGGTCACCACAGTCAAGATCTTGAACATCTTATCACTACTCCTCAAAGAAATGTCATGCCAGCATGGTGTTTTACTGAACGATATCTTTTGATGTGTCGATATTTGTAAAATGAAAATGGTGCTTACGAGACTTCTGATATGGGCGCTCCAATGGCCATCTTGAATTTTTTTGGCAACTTCGAGATAACTCGTACTGATATTGTGCTTTCACAAAGGACTTCTTAAAATGTCTTTTTTTACTTAAATACTATCTTGATTTATTAAAAATCATCATGGTCCCAATGACACACCCACATCGGCTGGTTTGAAAATCTTGTTATGGCTGGAGAATGTCAGAGATGGCTAAAACACTCAGGAGTTAAAACGAACAAATAGTGTTATATTGAATTCCTGAACAATATTTCGCACCGGGAACATGTCAGCGCCTTATAAATCTCGCACACAATTGTTGTTGTTGTTGTTGTGGGGTTTAACGCCATTTTTCAGCACACGATAGGCTATTCATGGCGGCCAGTATTAATGGTGGAGGAAGAACCCGGGAAAACCCAGCGAAGAACCACCGACCCACGAGAAGCTATTGGCAAGCTTTCTCACATACCCACATTGGCCGAATCCTAGACTCGAACCCACGCAGACAGAGGTGAGATGGCAGTGATCCGTAACGGAGAGCACTTTAGACCACTCGGCCACTCGGGGCCCCCTCGCACACAATAACGGAAGAGATTTTCTGTTCTTCAAATATCCCAATGTAATAATCTAAATTCACTTGTTTGAGAACATTAGACATAGAGTCTGCCGTTTTATTTCACTGTAGTGACTAAGCAAGTTAATCTGTGTAGTAAGACAATATATCCCCATTAGGGGAACAGCGAAAGTTCAGTCTTTGCTCATCATCATAAAGACGCTTGCACCGAAAATAAGGACGTTTCGACCGAATATAAGGACGTTTCGACCGAATATATGGACGTTTCAACCGAATATATGGACGTTTCAACCGAATATAAGGACGTTTCGACCGAATATATGGACGTTTCAACCGAATATAAGGACGTTTCGACCGAATATATGTTTTGATGAAAATATCCAAGACTACGACTTATTTAGGTGTTTCAAATAGCCAAGAATACAGCTTGATCACGATGACTCCACAGTGGACATATAATGATGACTAAATATGTACAAACATCGTCTTCGTGAAATAACAGTAAATCTATATATGTTTGTTATAAACAGTCTGACATCATTGGAAATACATACCTTGTTTAATTGATAACAGAAGGTTAAAGTCTATTATTATTATTATTATTATTATTCCTAAACAACGCTTAGACGACATGAAAACTAATTCTTACTGCGAGTGCTTATAGGAACGAGCGTTCTATGACATCTTCTCAGGATACGGTAGCATGCTTCTAGTTAATGATGAACTTTGGGAACAGAATCTGTACCGTAGTATTCTGTACCGTAGTAATCTGTACCGTGGTAATATGTACCGTAGTAATCTGCACCGTCTTATTCTGTACCGTAGTATTCTGTACCGTAGTAATCTGTACCGTGGTATTCTGTACCGTAGTATTCTGTACCGTAGTAATCTGTACTGTAGTATTCTGTACCGTAGTATTCTGTACCGTGGTATTCTGTACCGCAGTATTCTGTACCGTGGTATTCTGTACCGTAGTATTCTGTACCGTAGTATTCTGTACCGTGGTATTCTGTACCGCAGTATTCTGTATCGTGGTATTCTGTACCGTAGTAATCTGTACCGTGTGGTATTCTGTACCGTTGTATTCTGTACCGTAGTAATCTGTACCGTGGTATTCTGTACCGCAGTATTCTGTACCGTGGTATTCTGTACCGTAGCATTCTGTACCGTAGTAATCTGTACTGTAGTATTCTGTACCGCAGTATTATGTACCGTGGTATTCTGTACCGTAATATTCTGTACCGTGGTATTCTGTACCGTAGTAATCTGTACCGTAGTATTCTGTATCGTGGTATTCTGTACCGTAGTAATCTGTATCGTGGTATTCTGTACCGTAATATTCTGTACCGTAGTATTCTGTACCGTAGTATTATGTACTGTGGTATTCTGTACCGTAGTAATCTGTACCGTGGTATTCTGTACCGTAGTAATAATCTGTACCGTGGTATTCTGTACCGTAGTATTCTGTACCGTGGTATTCTGTTTAGTAGTATTCTGAACCGTCGTATTCTGTATCGTGGTATTCTGTACCGTCGTATTATAAGAGATGCGTTTACAAATCAGTTTGGATCACACAACAGAAGACTGAACACATGACTTTTAATAATCTGTAGGAAGAAACACGTCGAATACTGCACACTATAGGGAACCACAAAAATGCATTTGGAAGGGGTAGCTTAATTAATGACCAGCATATTGTAACCATTATTCTCATCACCACCAACACGCTCATGATTAAAGCTGTGTGTCTTCGATAATTTCAATTTTCAGTTCTTTATACAAGTAGCTTACTTTTTGCTTTTATTTTTAATTCACGCACCCATTGTCCAAGAAGGGAGAATGGTGATGTTACAAAGAATAAGCTAAACACGGAAACATGTAAGGGAAGTGTGATATATAATGATTGAACGTGTAGACAGTGCATGGGAGTAAAGGGAGGCTGTCTGGCCGGTTAATGTAACCCTGCTGACAATTTATGATATCTTATTTAGCTGTTGTAAAGATTAAAGGACGTGGTTTCTACTGTGGTTTATAGTGTGGTTTCCACTATGGTTTCTACTGTGGTTTCTAGTATGTCCTGGCCAAATACGTTAGATCTACATCGAAATTTGTTTAAGACTTGGTCTTGACAGATCGTTATGGATTCCACAGATGTGTGCGATTGATCATGCCTCCCCTCATCTTTAATCTTCGTCAGGTTTATATAAAGTGTTAGCATATTTATATTTAGTGGCGCGGACTCCTATTTTAGTCCAAATATTTGTGTTTGGTAGGAAGAAAGAGAAGAGCCCACGAATTCATCTCATCCACAGAGCGACATGTTCTTAAAATGCAGTGGTTTGTATTACGTAAAATGTACCATAAAGTCTAAGCATATAATTCGACTCGCCCATCATATTGCTTTATTATTTCTGGATACGATAACAGTATTATGAATGTAAATAACTTGGATCTGTCTATCTCCTACAGTAAGTTAGGAAAATTGATAAAATATGCATGGGATGTAACATATCTTATATGTAACAACTCAACACTCGAGCATATTGATGATAATTATAGGTTACTGCATTTGTGTGGGAAAATATGAACGAGTTTTGGGATTGAATAATGCACAACCTTGGGAGTGCAGTATATCCTTCCGACAAAACGAGTTCATATTTTCCCATACAAAAGCAGTAGCCTTTTTATTATATGCTTATTTTCTTATTCTACCTAAGGTTTAATTATATAAACAATAGTAGTGAAGTGGGGCACTATAGGGTCTATGGGAATTAGCATTAAAAACACCCCTGGGTCAATATAGGGTCTATGTAAATTTAACATGGAGAAAAACCCTGGGTCAATATAGGGTCTATGAGGAATTAGCATTACAGACTTCCCTGGGTCAGTATAGGGTCTATGTAAATTTAACATGGAGAAAAACCCTGGGACAATATAGGGTCTATGTAAATTTAACATGGACAAAAACCCCTGGGACTGTATAGGGTCTATGTAAATTTAACATGGGAATATAGTTTGGACCTGTTGAGCGTCAAGGGGAATTAAAATGGGAATATAGTTTGGGCCTGTATAGCGACAAGGGAAATTAACATGGGAATATAGTGTGGGCCTGTTTAGCGACAAGGGAAATTGAACATGGTGGGACTGTTTAGGGACAATTGGGAATTTGTATAGAGCCTGTCTAGGGACAATGGTGGTAGAGGGTCAAACACAACAGAGACAGAGACATACATACACTAGTATAAGCCTGAGATTTATATATGAAGCATTACCAAGACCTGAAATCTTGCTGGGGTGTTAAAAAATTTGCATAATTGTAATGATGCGTTAAATAGCTATAATCAAGGAAATGCTCAACGACAAAATGGATGTGACTAAAAGTAACGCTAAAATGACGAAATTGTCCCAGAATTTAAAGAAAAATAAACATATCCCCGAAAATTAAGTTACAATGGTTTAGACTAAAATGGATAAAATTAGTAACTACTTACAATATCAACTTGTGTGACGATCGTGGATAAACACCCATGTATCTATTTATAGCTATAATCAGCTGAAATTCCTATGAAATCTCACTATCTATTTATAGCTACCACTTGTGGGTTATTCCTTGGTCGATTGGTCGGCAGCGATGACGTCACATTAGGACACATGGGCGTGTGGCAGGTGGAAATCGTTCCACATTCTGCCACGTGTACGATGTCCGAGCGTGGTAAAAGAGGAGAAAGGTGCTCAGCAAGCCATGGATGTTAAGTACTCCCCAAAACGCCAGCCCGTGCTTATTTCAAATCAAGTCCCGTTTTGCTAATGGACAATAAAAAGTACCAATAATGTGTTAACCACCTGTGCAATTAGTTCAAATCTAACGAGTCTGTTAAATTTCCTACTTCCTAACATATCTATCTAATATTAGTACTTAGTGTACATAAAAATAGCCATACTGATCTTATTTAAATTAATATGTCTAAGCGACATATACAAGTTTTGCCACTGTTAGGTTTAACAAGTTAAGTTTGTTGTGGTGTTCCAATGGGTCAAGTTTGTTTCGAGAATAGAGTGGTGGCAGAACAAAGGGCCAATTATGTTAGACAAACGGTATGGCAAACTCAGACTCAATTATCGGAGGCACTACGTTCTTCTCTCACTCCGATACTACAGGCAATCCCAGCTGAAATAACAACCACAACAACAATAACAGCGACAGACACCATAGCAGCGGATTTGAAACTATCTACCTCAACTGAAGAATTAGTATCAGAACCAGAAGAGGAAATAGAGGCGGTTGAGGAGGAGGAGGAGGGGGACGCTGACCCACGTTGAGAAGTACAATGAAATGGGGCTAGATCAAGCATTGTATGACGTCAACAAAGCAAGGCAGTGTATAAGAGCCATACAATACGTTGCCTACAAATCTCTAGACACCTTTAAACCAAGACCTTCTCAATGGGGATTTGGGGTCAGCGTTCTCCCCCCCCCCCCCAATTCTACAGACAATCCTACACTGGATACCCCCTCAGTCAACTGGTAGAAGCCGCTGCTCACAGTGTCGCCCATCATGGCTACGCATTTTCTGATATCAAGAATCATGAGACTAGGAGTGCGGGAAAGATCGTGAGGGCGAAAGAGAGACGTGGTACCTTCTAGCAGAAAAAAAACCAGCCCTTTTTAGGGCTCCAAAAGATTGCCTTTTATTAAATAGGGAACCATATTTGGCTTGGTATCCCTCCTTGACTAAACTATTCTCGAAACAAACTTGACCCATTGGAACACCACAACAAACTTAACTTTTTAAACCTAACAGTGACCAAACTGGTATATGTCTCTTAGACATAATAATTTAAATAAGATCAGTATGGCTATTTTTATGTACACTAAGTACTAATATTAGATAGATACGTTAGGAAGTAGGAAATTTAACAGACTCGTTAGATTTGAACTAATTGCACAGGTGGTTAACACATTATTGGTACTTTTTATTGTCCATTAGCAAAAACGGGACTTGATTTGAAATAAGCACGGGCTGGCGTTTTGGGGAGTACTTAACATCCATGGCTTGCTGAGCACCTTTTTCCTCCTTTACCACGCTCGGACATCGTACACGTGGCAGAATGTGGAACGATTTCCACCTGCCACACGCCCATGTGTCCTAATGTGACGCCATCGCAGCCGACCAATCGTAGCGGGCTTTACTTACTACTTGGGTTGACACCTGAGGCATTTCAAGCCAACTAAGAAAAATGAGTGTGTGGTGAGACTATTCCAACTCATGTTTAAAGCCTTTCAGTCAGGTTGTTAAGGACTGTCCTACACCTGCGTGGCTAAAATTAAAAGTAGTCTGTGAGTACATAAAAGCCTGGGGGATGAGGTTCTCTTTCCTTCCCCAGGAGTAATTAAAAATCACGCGGTGCGTGATTAAACCAGTGATACATGCTCCATTGGAGCGAAAATCACTTTAATTCAAGTAAGCAAGCAAGCAAGTTCGGGTACCGTCTCTAGCACTCTTGATGACACCAACTGTCTGGGTTATTTTCTTTCTTGCAAGCCCCTATGTTCCACTTCTGTTTGTGATAATGACTTGTGATACTTCACATTTTCTAAAGTGGAAATCTTTACAAGCCGTACAAAATACAAAAGTTATATGACTTTGGCTTTTGACACTTGCACAGACTCGTCACTTTGTAAGTGTCACAAAAAAATTGTATATCCAATTTTTGCCATTTTCCAAAACACGCACACACTTGCAGCTTGACCAGAAATATGTACATCTTGTTTTGTGAATAAGTCACAGACAAGTCCAAGCATATATAGGTGGTTATGAACGTTAGGAGCATCCCTCATTTTTTCAGAAATATCAAAGCTTGTATGTGCATTTGCCCTTTTCCACTCTATATTAGTGCTTAGATTTGTTCCATAAAAGAAACGAAACAAGTTTGAAAGAAAACAACTGAATTTTGAATTCAGATTTCTCTCTGTTTATAATTTTTTTTCAAGTTGATGGTACATGACAGATTACAATCGTCTACCTTTCCAAAGTGAGAGACATTTCTTCACATGTCATTGCCTTTGTTAAATTCGGTTTCATTGGTTAGTTATCGTTAGTCTTTAATATTTTGATGCATTTCTTTTTGATAGAAGATTTAAGGCTTTCTAGTGTTGTAACGGTATTTATGTTGTTTAGTCTGTTGATGAAATTATTTATAGCAAAGTGCTTAAGATTTTTCATTTTTTTTTTTTTTATTTCAAGCCCTATAAAAGGCGACCAAGTTTGTCTTGAAAGAGGATTGAAACTCTAAATTACACGGGCATTAAGGAAAACATCGTTGTGTTCATTCTAATCATGTTTGCCGTATCTCTTTGTGTTTTAGAGGTCATATTTCTTCTTAAGTAAATACACGCATCAATAGACAGACAGATTGGGTCATCATCCTTGAGGTTCACTGTACTTTCGGTTCTTTACTTCATACAAACCCCAAATTTATTAGCTTGAAGAAAAAAAAAGATAACATGCCCCTCAATACTGCAACACGTCTGTTCTGACTCTACCGATGTGAGTGTGAATGTTTATGTTAAAATGTTTAAGTGAGGTATAAAACAATGGTCAGCTTGAAAACGCGAACCAATACTGTGACGCTCAGTATTTTGATGTGGTAAGAAGAAATGGTACAATACACAAAGAGGGCTTGTAAGTTCACATTTCAGTCTGTCTGCACTGTAATGGTAACAACGCAAGAGCATAGGGATTATTATGCCACACAGTCCTAGAACAAAACAATGCATCACCCGTTGTAAGCCATTTCATTGGCTATACTTATTTTCTTACCGCGTTCAGTTCGAATTGACTTGAGTAGCTATTCACACAGTGACGAGAATGGCCATGCTTTACTGGGTCTATCCTATAGGCGATTTATATAAAAAAATATTTTAAAAAATTAAACTAATTCACGAACAATCGTACCATGGGCGATCCCATGGAAATTGTGTCCGTCTTATAGCAAAATACATCAACATTTAATTTAACCGTGCAGATCGCTAGAACAAACCTCTGATGATATACATTTTGAAAAGTGTTGTGTGACACGGATCGCCATTGTCGCTTGGTGTCTGCTTTCTTGTTCGAAAAGAGATCGTTTCGTCTTGACTACAAAAATTTAATTTGACTAAGTTTTACGCATTACTTGAACTCATAAATTTACGTTGTAGGTGTAAGCTGTCGTTCTCAGTTTTTTGGAAGTTCGTTTTTGCGTTTCTCAGATGTGATACTATTTTTTATGGACCGAACGAAATTTCTTTTGGCGTGAATCAGGACTCGTGGTTTTGTGCCATAAATGGAGAGCATTGATTAAAGCTCAGTTATGTCATCCGGTAAAAAATAGAAAATTTCGAAAATTATATATGAAGTTTAACAGAGTTTAAAGTGTTTTAAACTTTAAAGTTTGTTTATTATATTTTATTTTCTTTCCAAAATTAAATCTCTATAGATAATTTTAAAAATTTACTAAACTATAACAAGGTTTATATAGGAATCCTAACTTATTGTAACTTTCATATACCATTTGAACTTTCTAAAGAATCCTATGACGCTACACAATGGAAAATTCCAAAATATTATTACCTGAAATACGAAACTACAGGGAATCCACTGGGAATCTATATGGGGAAAGTACAAGGCGATGACATCATGGGGCTATGTCACAGGGCGCTACGCGAAGTGTACAGACCTATGAAAGAGTCTTGGAAAAAAAAAACATATAGGACATAAAAAGACCAAACACAAACACAAATACAACAGTACAACCCAACTGACTCTTCTCTGTTTCTTCAACCATACAGCTCCCGCACTGTATGGTTGGCCAACCTACAATCTTGAAGTGATTAAACAATTTTTGGAATTTTCTAAAGAAATAGTTTAAATAATCAAAGGAGGCCTTACTCGATTCGGGAGAAATACAAGGAATAAAGAAGAGTGGACCTTGAGCACAGCCTACCTGTTTCCTTCTTTAGCACGTTTTGAGAGGAATGACACATATTACCACTCGAATAAAACAATAGAATTTTTTTCATAACCTAATATATAACACCGTAATGGATTGAAAGAATTGAAATAAGACATTTGATTTACCGGATTATTAAATTTTTTACAATTTAAATTTTATGTAATTTATATTGGGTTTGGGTTCCAATTTAACTTATATTAAATTTAGGATTTAAAACCAGTTAAAATTTTAAAATTTGGAATTGGATCCTAAGGTTTGGTGGGACTCATGTCTGGGTCGGGGGATGAGTTGGAGGCTCTGGCCTGCGCGCTGACAGTATCACACCCGTAGTGGGTAGCCAACCGAAGCTCTCCCTCCCATCCCCTCCCCATTTTGCTCCTCCTCAGGATTCCAATTTCTTGACAAGTTATTTCATAATTATCTCCCTATCGCTATTATTTGCCCACATGCCCTCATTGTTCCAACAATGTAATCTGTAATTTTATAAAGTGTGTTTTTTGTCAAATTTTCCATCTAAAAATAAAATGTTATTTCTTTAATATTTTTTTATACATATTTCCCCTATTAAGTTTAGTCTTTCATCATTTATTTTTTCACATTGTGTCATAGTATGATATTTACTGAAAGGGGCGTTCTTACACAGTGGACATTTTGGCGATACTCTGATCATGTGCCGTCTCACTGCCACCCCTCCTATCAACCATGCATTGTGCATGTATTTGAAGCAGAGACTTTGAATTTTAAGTGATCCTAATTTGTTCCAGTACTCCCAGACCATGTCCCGATTTACTCCTAAATTTTCTTGTTCCACTTTACTCCTACTTTTTTGTTGTATCTTCTCTTATCCATTGGTGTGTATCTTTTTCATCCTTTTCCCATAACTCTGTTTTATCGCGATATTTAATTAGTACTTCTTTAACAAGCCTGAACTTCCTAGATATTATTTTTTTTAAATTTAAAATTTATTATTTTGATATATTTTCATCCTATACCTCATAGTATAACCGTACTAATATATATATATACACACACACACACACACACACACACACACATATATATATATATATATATATATATATATATATATATATATATATATATATATATATATATATATATATATATATATATATATATTAGTACGGTTTAAATTTTATTTAATTTATATTGGGTTGGGGTTCCTATTTTTAGCATGGCATTTTCTATTTCTGTAGATTTTAAAATCTAGTCTATGTTAGAATACATGTATATTTTGGCCACCTGAGCCCGTTACATTAAACGTAATTGTCTTAGTTCCCAGATATTCACATTTTCTCCTATTTTCTTTGTCATGTTTTTACAGTTTTCCTGTTTATCTCTTCTCCCGAAAAAGACTCCCAGTGCCTTAACTCGATCTCTGATTAGATGGGGGAGGGGGGAGTAGTCCGGGGTGGTTGCCTCACCAGTTCCTTACCTTTAATATTTCTGTTTTTTTTCGTTGATTTTAGACCCTGAAGCTTGACCAAATTTTTCAAATTCCTTTTCCAGGTGTTTGAAGGAGTTTGGGTCTGTTATAAAGTTAGTACAATCATCTGCATGTTGTAGCATCTTAATTTCGTCCTTTATATTTGGAACTTTAATATCTTCAATTTTACTGTTAAGTCTTTATCTTATACTTAGGATCTCAATCGCTATTACATATAATAGCATATATAGTGGACATCCTTGCTTCACTGATCTTTGTATGTCAAATTTTCCCGTGTCGCTCCATTTACCTGTACTCTTGAGGTTATTTTGTTGTACAGGATTTTAGTCCACTTTTGAAAATTATTTCCAAATCCAAATTTTTCTAAAATCTTTTGCATATAGTTGTGTTCTAATCTGTCAAATGCTTTTTCCTGGTCAAAAAGTACCATAGCACCTTTTAGCCCACATTCCTGTATATAATCTATAATTGTTTTAATACTTAAAATGTTATTCTGAATGTCCCTCCCTTTGGCCCCACATGTTTGATTTATGTTTATGATTTTACCCATTCGCTTTTTAAGTCTTTCTGCTAAAATTTTACTTAGTAATTTATAATCCGTAGTTAGGAGGGAGATGGGCCTCCAATCCTTTTTAGATCTTCCCTGTCTCCCTTCCTTTTGTATATTAGTGTTATAATCCCTTCCCTCATGCTTTCTGTCATAGTATCATTTCTCAAGTGAATATTATTGTATAACCAGTCTAAAATGGGCGACAACTCGCCACGGAATTTCATATGAAAATCCGCGGTGAGTCTATCTCTACACGGGGATTTTACTTTGGTCAAATTATTTATGCTGTTTAAGATTTCTTCTCTTGAGATGAAATCATCATACGAGTTCTTGTGTTCTGATGATATCATCTCGCAATCTATTCCTTGTAGGTACTATTCTATTGTGTTGTTATTAATTTGTTGTCATGTATACAACTTACTATAAAATTCTTCAATGTGTTTTAAAATTACCTTCCTGTCGGATACCCCCTTTCCCTCATTAATTTGTAAAGTTTAAATATATTTTTCGCCCCCCCCCCCCGCCTCCTCCTTAACTCCTCTCTTTTATATAGGCCCTCCTCTTTTTTGTATATTGTGGTAAATTTTCCGGCCCTTATTTCTCTCTCTTTGTTTTCTTCATCTAATATCTGATTTAATTTCTCTTTGAGTATTTTTTCTCTCTCATTTGTATTATCTGTCTTTTAATCGCGTCTTTTTCCATTTTTTTAGTTTTTCCTTCGTAATATTTGAATATGTAATAACTTTCTTTTAAATAAAGTTTTTAGTTTATCCCTTTCATTTAAAATATCTATGATCTCCTTGTCTATACATTTTTTTATTTCTAATTTAATTTCTTCGATAAATCTTTCTCCTCCAAAATTTTGTTGTTCAGTTTCCAGTTCCCTTTACCCCATTTATGTTTATTTTTCAATTCTATTTCTAAATATACTAACTTGTGATCTGAATCTTTAAAATCCGTAATGCCTGCTTCTTTATATATCGTTTTTTTTCATAATTGGTACAATACAATTTATCTAATCTGCTCCCTTTGTTTATTTTGTATTCAAAAGTGTATTCCCTCCTAAGCAAATTTAATTTCCTATATACGTCCACCATTTTGTGTTTGTTTAAGAAAAATTCCAGCTCTGGTTTAAACCTTACACCGTTTGTGGTTAATTCCTCTACTCTATCTATATTCTGCTGAAATTAAATTTTCCATGGTAAATTTTTCCATGTATTTAGATAAATTTTCTAAAACTTGTTGTTTACGATATTTGTTCGCGGGCATGTATACATTTAAAAAGCGGACATCTTCTATTATAAAATGGATCATCCTCCTTTAAAAAGAATTCTCCTTCGTTTTCCCTTTTCCAGTTTAATCCCCTTTTATTTTTAATAAATGTTGCTACCCCTCCTCTTACATCTTCCCCCTTAAAATCATTTAAAATCAGTACACCATTCATTGTATCTTTACATAGTGCCATTAATTCTTTAGTTAACCCATTATGTGTTACTTGTATAAATAGAATGGCATTATTGGTTTTATTCCATAATTTAATTAGTTTATCCTTATTAATCCCATTTACCTTTATAGATGAAACACGGATGTTTTTTCCTCCATTTTTCATTTTCCTTCCAGGTTGCCGCATTTCGGTTATACCGTGATTATTATTTAAAATATAGTTACAAAAGTATAGCATGTATGTTAGTTTATTGAATAATTAATTTGTTTTTGTTTGAGGGGGGTGCTAGACCCCCCTCCCACTTTATTACTATATATTGGAGTAACTTCCTCCGTTGTATTGTCTTCTGTCCTGTCTATACTCGTTTGGTCTGTGGTATTTTCTGTATCAATTTCCGTTCCATTGTCGTGTTCCGTCAGTTCTGAGTCAGTTTCATTTTCCATTCATGTCATAATGTCATATTCACCGTATTCTTTATTGTCACTGTCCACTTCACTCTGGTCATCACTGTCACTTTCCTCCACTCCACCCCACCCGATCTTATCCTCCTTGTTCTCATAAATTGTCTGTGGAGTTTCATGCTCTGTATCACTATTGTCTCTCTCCTGGGATGAACTCGACCTGGAGAAGGCTTTCCATTTTTTAGGTCTCAATTTTGGTAAGGGAGTAGAGGTCAGATGTTTCATGATCATTTCTGACTCTTCTCTTTCCGTTATTTCCTACTCGTCTCCCAAGGAGTTTTCCCCCTCTTGTAGGTGAGAGAACCTACTAGTCAGTGTTATTGGGTTTCCCTTGTAGGGAAATTGTATTTTCTCTGTTTTATTGGGACTTAAGATTATCTCCCATTCTGGGGTTGGTGACTTGTCCCTTATCTCTGTTACGTCAATTTCTGGTAAAGTCATGAGTTCGTTATTTACTGAGATATCAGTTTTGTGTCACCCTTCATTTGACTCTTTTCTTATTTCCTGTATTAATCTACTTAGTTGTGTGTCAATGTCACTGTTGGTTATTGGTTGACTACTAACAACTTTGCTAGCGTAAGTTTTTGTTGTTGTTTGTACCTTATGGTTTGTGCATTCCTCGGGGTTATGCCCTGTTTGCTGACATTTAGGGCACTTTCAGTAATTCTCGCACTCCCGAAGCCAGCTTTTCAAACTAAATCCCATTACATAAAAAATGTTGGAATTTTTGGGGCATCTTCTTTTGCCATTCTTATCACCAGCTAAAGAAGAGAGTATATGACTTGTCACTTGTATGTTATTTGTAAGGACCTTATCTTGCGTCTGTTATATAATGTAGCTAGCCTAAATTCGAAACATTGTATCAACGCGGAATGTGCCAAAACAGCTGGTATGTGGCAGTACACGAAACATCTGTTTCAATTCATTCAGAAACAAATTTAAACAACCACAACGTAAAGAGCCTCTCACGCGAGTGTGTACAAATCAAAAGTGCTGGCGTCTGCGTCCATTGTTTGTTTACAATTGAAAGTAGTTCCTTTATGCACGTGAATGCTATATGTGTATTGTAGCGCGAGTTCAGTATTTGGTAATACTGAACGATTCTGACAAGGTAAAGTTAACGGGGAAAAAATGAGCATATAATAAACGACCCTACTTCACAATAAACAGCATAGTATGTATGATGTGACCCTACTTCAAAATAAACATCATATTCTGTATGAAATTACCCTAATTCACAGTACACATCATATTCTGTATAAAATTACCCTAATTCACAGTACACATCATATTCTGTATGAAATTACCCTAATTCATAGTACACATCATATTCTGTGTGAATTAAACCACTTCAAAATAAGAAGCACATTTCGTATGATATGACCCTACTTCACAATAAACAGCATATTCAGTGAGAAATTACCTTGACATTAAACAGCCGCGCAGCGCCTGCACATTTATAATAGGGTCAGATCAAATTCTTCTTCCGTATTTTTACGCGTAAAAGGAATAATGTCCGTTTTAATTTGAGAATCCCCCTTGTGGTCTGTATCAATGATCTCTGTCACGCATAACACGAACCGTCTCGTTACACTTTGAAAATGGTCTATGGGAGGTTAAGACGGGTTGAAGCTGAATTTGTATGCTCGCGTTATTTTGAGCAAAGGGATTTATGCTATGAAACCCTTAAGTGCGTGCTTTTGTAATGTCGCGCAATTCCTGCAACGCAGCTCAATATTGTCCTGGGCGCCAAAACCCCTTTGGGCCTTCATAGTTGGCCTGGCCCGGGCGCCATTTACCCATTGTAAGCCTCTCTCTCTCTCTCATACACACACATTCACACACACACACACACACATCAGTTCTCAGATACACTGGCTTCATAGTTTAAGTGCTATTTAACGCTTATGTGCAATCCCCTAGGGAAGCGAAACCCTCTGTGCCCATCTACAGATCACTCCACCCAACCCCACCCCACCCACCCCACCCCACCCCAACACCCAATGGGTTTTGGCGCCCCAGGACCTGTCGCACCCGTAGTTTTGATACCCCAAGACTGATGGTGTTCAGCACAAGCGCCCCGTCTGCCACACCCTCCAACCCACGGTTAAAATGCTACCAGAGAGAGACAGACAGACAGAGGGACAGAGGTAGAGAGACAGACTGACAGACAGACAGAGGTAGAGAGACAGACAGATAGAGATTGAGAGACAGAGGCAGGTATAGAGAAGGAAAGTTGAACCCTGCATCATTCCCTGGGGGCATTCAGTTCTGACCCTTGGGTCATAACATTGGAACCATTTAAATTTCGTTAAAATTTGAAGTTGGTCTTCTAGGCTCCAAATGACCGTTACGACCACATCAAAGATCGATTTGAACCTTGACTTGCTGCATATCACCCACCAGGATGCCAATTATTAGATTTTGGTGACGTAACGCAATGTCTATCCCGGACAGTCAGAAATTCGGATGACATTGAAAACAAAATGAGTAGACATCAATTGCATTGATGGTCTTCAAAAATGGGGGTGGGGTGGTAAATAAATACATAATTTACCCCAACGATTGTGATACAACACTACTGAAAGACAATGAATTAGAGCTCAATGGGGTGAAACCTAAAATTTCCATGGAACTCCAAATAACCAGAGAGGTTGAGGCCAAAGTGACGGATCTATTTCTCTCAAGCCTCCCACTAGAAATCATCACAAATGAAATAGTAAACACGACTGAGACAAAACTAAAACCAGAAGTGAGAGCAACCAAAATGGCTACGGGCTGGGATTTTCAGAACGTAGAAACGCGTGTTAGAATTATTACAATCCTTAGGGAAGATGCCAAAAAGATCACAGCCTACTTTTATGTCTTGGGATTTATTCTCAAGGCATGATACAGAGGCTATGGGATGGATAGGCTATGGTCCAGATGTAAACAGGTTGGCCATGCACCAAAAGACTGTAATAATCAGCATGTAGCATCAACCTATGCCGCAAAGACGGCAACAAACATAATACATCCGAATACAGAAGAAAATGAAGAACTACAAACACAGATAGGGAATCGCCTAATAGCTATAAGACGAGAGACACCCTAAACAACAAGCAATGGGACAAAATATATAGAGACAAATGTACAAAAAGATATAGAGACAAACGTACAAAAAATATGGAGACAAGCGTACAAAAAATACAGGAAAGCAAGGGGGAAATGCAAAGCAGGACTTACAAGTACAAGGTAATAAAACGACTGAGGACGCCTCATTGCAAAATTTGGGATGGGAAAACGTCCTCACTCCTAACAACACGGGGAGGGCTCAGCTCTCCAGTATTGAAAATCAAGAAAATCTGCTAGAGAAGAATCCTTACTATCTCCTCCAAAAAGGGATTGGAGATAAAGAAAACACTTCGGGAGATAAGGAAATCCTTTCAGTGGACGAAGGACCAGTAGATCGAATCGGTCTGAAACCCCTCACCTCCACACCAGTTAGTATGGAACCCTTCACCTCTACACCAATTCCAAAACTGAGGGCAAAAAAGAGGAAAATGATAATATCTACCTCTAGTCCCTCCTTTGGTAAAGAGGACTTAGTACTAGGAGATGATCAAACCTCCCTTACTGAAAATTCGCCAGAGAAAACAGACTCTGAGCGTCAAAAAGAAAATAAAGACAATCAAACAAACTGCAACGGACAAAACAACGGACTTGGAAACGGAAACGGACGCAGCGAAATCGAACATAAACAGGACTCAGACAGTGAAATTGAGACAAACTATGAATTTGAATCGGAATTTGAATCGGACAAAACAAGGGAGGAAATCCCAGATAAATTAAATCCAACAGAGGACGAATGCCCCTAACCTAATATAAAAATAAACTGAACAAAAGAAACATAAAATCTTAAATAGATTTAGATAGATAGAAAGTGATGCGGCAACCTGGTGTAAAGGAAGAAAAATGGAGGTCGTGAACTTCCGTTTCCTTCCATAAATATAAATGGAATAAATAAATAGTGATAAAGTTAACAAGTTAATAAAACTAAATGAGTAGGACATACCAGTTGTACAAGAAACTTATAACGAACTGACTAAAGAAATGCAGTGCAACGAAAGAGGAAGAGAACTAAATGTGATAGTGATTACTAACGAGTATGTACAAGATGATGAGGGGGGTATGAATGCATGTAATATAAGAGGAATTGGACGTGGGAAAGAAAGGATGAAGGGACAAATTTTAGAGAGAGAATGATACATATTGATTGAAAAATCTCACCTAATAAACATTTACATTCCTGTACAAAGAAACAAAAGAAGGAATTGTATAGAAAACCTAGATAAATATCTAAATAACTTTTCTATGGATAATTTAATCATGGGGGTGATTTTAATTGGGTGGGGGGAAATATAGATATAACTGGGGAGCTAACTCCAAATGACATAACTATTAAGAAGGAAAAGGAAAATTTAATAACTAAGCATACACTGGTAGATGTGTACAGAAGACTAAATCTTTTAAGAAAAGAATTCACAAATGAATATGGAGGCAAAGCAAGCAGACTAGATCAATTTCTATGCTACAAACTACTATATAAAAATAAAAAAACAATACAAAAAAGTGGAAATATTAAACTTGAAAATATCAGCCCATAACACTGGACAACAAATTTTTACAAAAGTCATGTTACTGAAATAAAATTAGTCAATTCTTATCAATTTTTATGTGCTGAACACGAATATGACAGTCAAATTGCAAAATTGGCTCTAGTTTTTTTGTAATCTGCAAGAAATTAATGTTTACATAACGAAATGCATTCCAATAGTAAAAGGTCAACTGTAATAGCCTACCTATAAAAAATCAAGTCATTGACTACATCTTAGATTTCTTCGCCTGTCTCTTGTACAGCTGTTCGGGAGCATCTCTGAGGAGTGTCCAGCAGTAGTCAGCCAGCATTGTAGTGGACCATTTTCCCTGGTATCTTTGTTCCATTGTTGCGATATCTTGATGAAAACGTTCGCCGTGTTCATCACTAACAATACCACAGTTGCTAGGAAAGAAATCCAAATGGGAATGAAGGAAGTGAATCTTTAGAGACATATTGCAGCCAAGTTTCTTATACTTCATCAACATGTCTTCTACTAGTTCCTTATAGTTTTCTGCCCTAACATTTCCGAGGAAGTTTGTAGAAACTAGGCGAAAAGCATTCCATGCTTGTTTCGCGTCACCTTCCAGCAAGTTGTTGAACCGGTCATCTTTGAAAAGCTCTCGAGTCTGAGGACCCACAAAAACTCCCTCTTTAATCTTTGCTTCGCTGAGTCGAGGGAATTTTTCATGCAGGTATCGGAATGCTGGCAAAGTCCGGTCAATGGCTTTCACGAAGTTCTTCATCAAACCTAGTTTGATGTGAAGGGGTGGTAGCAAGATTTTCTGAGCCTCAACCAGAGCTGGGTGTTGGATATTCTTCTCTCCAATGGCTACATTCTGCCTGTGAGTCCATTCCTTCCTCATGTAGTGCATTTCCCTTGCTCAGCTATCCCACTCGCATAAGAAACACATGTATTTTGTATATCCTTGCTGCAGTCCCATTAAAAGGGCAACTACCTTCAAATCACCACAGAGGTGCCAGCTGTGCTTGTTATACTCAATGGAATTCAGTAGCTGCCTTAAGTTATCGTATGTCTCTTTCATGTGGACAGCATACGCTACTGGAATAGATGGAAGAATGTTTCCATTGTGCAAAAGCACAGCCTTGAGACTCAGTTTCGAAGAGTCCACAAATAGTCTCCATTCTTGTGGGTCATGAGTGATTTTTAAAGCATTCATGAGGCCCTCAATATCGGAACAGAATATCAGATTACTTTCCTTTCTGAAGAAAGGCTCCAATTGCTGGTGGCGCTTTCGATATGCAGTAATTGTGACATCTTCTTCTAGAAGATTCCATTGTTGGAGTCTTGATCCTAGCAATTCTGCCTTGTTCTTTGATAAGTCCAAATCACGAATCAGGTCATTTAGTTCTTCCTGTGTTATTCTGTGTGGGGTTGATGATGCACCACAGTGAAAATCTGGATCACTGCATGCTGATGGACCAGGAGAAGAACAGGTCGACTCACCTTTGTCTTCGTCAGATGAATCAAGAGAATATTCTGCTGGAGGTTCTGGAATAGGAAGTCCCTCACCATGTGGAACTGGTCTCAATGCAGACGGAATGTTTGGGTAGACTATTCTCGACTTCTTTCGCTTCGTTATTCCGCCGGAAAGAGGAGGAACCAAGCAGAAGTAACAGTCATTTAGGTGGTTGCTTGGCTCTCTCCACACCATTGGGACTGCAAACGGCATTGATGACCTTTTGCAATTCAACCACTGTGAAAGCTGTGTTGTACATGTAGCACAGCATATATGCGGAGCCCAAGGCTTGTCTTGGTCACCAACCTTGCATCCGAAGTAAAGATGATATGCCTTCTTCACTTGAGAATTGATACTTTTCTTCTGGTTGGCAAATGTCACTTCCCCACAAATATAGCAAAAATTGTCCGCGGTATTAACACACTTTCGAGGCATTACTGTTCTTTATTGTACGTAAATGGATAAAATAATAAGTTTTATGTAACAGTAGCTTGAACTGTCTCGCACAACGTCTAAAATATTTTAAATGCTGAACCTATCTGATTGGGCTTTATATAGTACACTGCTTACGTCAGCTTCAGCAGCCGCCTGGCATTAGTATAATAGGCCTACACATGTATAGTACACTGCTGACGTCAACTTACTTCAGCAGCCGCATGGCATTAGTATTGCATTGCATCAGAAAATGATGCAATCAACTGTGGATGATGTGAGCATGATGGTATTATGCAATGTTACATCATTATTCCGGATGTTGCTGCAGTCCTACTGGAGAAATTTACACAGTGAAACATAGAAAATGAGGTATATGAATATCTTCAAAACGAGAGCCAATACAAATTTTTCACGGTTATATTCGTGTTCGGCACACCAAAATACTACAGATTAGGGCCTTTTCAAGTCAGTAATGATTTCACTGTTGACCAGTGTAATATAATAAGATTAGATATATGTATTAAAATTGGAGCCAATGGAGGGAAGGTGAAATGGAAACGTAATAATAAGATAATGGAAGAAAGAGAATATGTATAAATGACCAAGGGAGACATAAATTTCAGATTTGAACATAGAATTATAATATAAGAAAGGGATACATTCAAATATAAAATTAAAGAAAATGCAATTGGCTATTCAGATAGAAGGAAAGAATGAATCAATATGGAAAAACAGACCATTAAATCATAATCAGGGCAAACCAACACAGAGGAAAGAATAAAAATAATGAAGAAAGGCTAAAAGAAATAGAAGAAGAGGAACGTAAAGGAAAGAACATTTGAGCAGGAAAGTTCAAACAGATTTATAAAACGGCTGAAGGCTTATACAAAAGAGAAGAAATAAGGGGGGAGGGAGAAACTAGAGCAGATAAATGGCAACAATAAAGTTGTTGTTGTTGCTGTAGAGTTTAACGCCACTTTTCAGCACACGATAGGCTATACATGGCGGCCAGTATTAATGGTGGAGGAAGAACCCGGGAAAACCCCGATAAGAACCACCGACCCACGTGAAGCTACTGGCAAGCTTTCTCACATACCCACACTGGCCGAATCTGAGTCTCGAACCCAAGCAGACAGAGGTGAGATGGCAGTAATCTGTAACGGAGAGCACTTTAGACCACTCGGTCACTCGGGGGCCCCCTAACAATAAAGAATTAACGGAAAAGAAAGATATTATGAACTATGTCTTAAATTATTATAAAAACATATAGACAACGCAACAAATTGATAACAATACCATAGATAGTTACCTAGAGGAAGTGCAGTGTGAGATGATATCGACAGAAAATAGAGACATATGTGGCGATCTCATCTCGGTAGAAGAAATTAATACAGCTATTAAACAATTAGCTAAAGGCAAATTGTCAGGTGGAGATGACCTCAAAAAGGAATTCTATATTTAAAAAATATCAGGCTGAGTTGTCGCCGATCCTTGAACAATAATATCTTCTTAAAAAATGATACAATGATAAAAGCTATGAGGGAGGGGACCATAACCATTATATATCAAGGGAAGGGAGATATGGAAGATATTAAAAACTGGAGGCCCATCTCCATCCTGAATCTAGATTACAAGATTTTAAGTAGGATCTTTGCAAATCGAGTAAAAATAAGGAATAGGGAAAATATGAAACATAAATTTGTTGTGGAAAAGGTAGAGATATTCAAACAACATTTTAAATATTAGAACAGTAATTGATTACTTAAATGAAATAGGCGAGAAAGAGGCTATGGTAGCTTTCGACAGATTAGAACACAACTGTACAAAACATTTTAGAGACATTTGGTTTTGGAATAAATTTCCAAAGGTGGACTGAAATCCTCTACAAAAAGATAACCTCAAGAGTACAGGTGAATGACACTACAACGAAAGAATTTGAAATACAAAGATTCGTGAGGCAAGGCTGCCCACTGTCTATGCTATTATATGCAATAGTGATTGAAATATTAAGTCATATGATAAGAAACAATAGAGAAATTGAAGGGATAAAAATCCCAAATTTACGATTTGGAAAAACTCGATGGAGTAAAAAACTATAAGAATATGATGAATACAATACAAGAAAATATAGATATCTGGGAACAGAATGCATAATGGAGCGGGCCCAAGTGGACAAAATGTACTTCTATTCGAATATGAACTACATCCTGAAATCAGTAGATATGGAAAATAAAGTATTGAATAAAATATATAAAGGCATAATAAACTTTGATATGGGGCTTTAAAACGCACTATATAATAAATGGAAAATTATATGGAACAAACAAAAAAAAAAAGAGGGGGGCCTAGCACCATAGCACCATCAAGCCCTCTCCTACTAAAATGCACAAATATACTAAACAGATTCAAAATACTAGATGTAGAGCCAAAACCTCTATGGGAAGCCATATATATATATATATATATATATATATATATATATATATATATATATATATATATATATATATATATATATATATATATACTGGTTTGGTTTTAGTCTAAAAAGGCAGACCAGATATATACAGAAACAATAAATGAATGCAAAAATTAAAAGTACCCAGAATGTTTAGAAGCATTAAAGACCTTATAATCAATTTCAGAGAAAAAACAGCTATGGAACAAACCGAAAGAAGAAACATACTTGGATAAGAGAGGTAATTACAAAAAAATATTAGATGCAAAGTAGAACAACATGGGGGGGAGTAATTGGCTAAGAGTGTGGGGCATTGGTCCCAAATTAAATCACTAAAACTACAAAGCCTTATTTTAGATGCCTCCATAATGCACGCCAGTTTGCGGGGACGGAGCACCCAGTTCATCCTCTTTTCCCAAAAATAAATTAATTTACTTAAATAAATATTATTTGCTTAAAGTGAGTTATCCAGTGGACCTGGGGGGTGGGTGGGAGGGGGAGCTTCGGTTTGCTACCCATTAGGGGTGTGCCACCACAAGCGGGCTGGAGCTATCATCCATCAACTCTGGCCTGGTGAATAGTCTAAAGAAGGAGTGTCAGAAAAACCCACATGAAGGAAATGGACAAACAAACACAAATACGGGAACTAACCAAAGGTTACCCATGCTAACCTAAGGATTAATCCAATATTTAAACCATTTCAGAACATTATTCAGGGATCAAGATAAATAAGGAAAAAGAGAAGGCCTAACCCGAGACAGAAGAAACATCAGGGAATTAAAACAATATGGACCCTCACTCGGGCACAATTTATCTCAAATATAATAGAACTAGTTAAACGAGGAGCGACACACAAATGTCCATACACATAAAACACTAGGTGTTCTTTTCCCAATGACTTAATACACCGTTCCTTAGTCAAAATTCTAAATTAATACTAAAAAAATAATAAAACCAATCAGAATTACCATCTTAAACCTGAGAAGTCTAAATATCTATGATAAGACAACCGGGATAAATTCGATGAAGCTCTGCCGTCCTTACATACAGACCATCTAGAATACATACAATATAGCAATGATACACATAGTACACATGGGGCACAGAGGATCTCTGACAAAGATCGACTAACAAACAAGGGGAACTCTGGTATGGGGGATCAAACCCATTATCGGACTAACAACCCTTTAGAAAACACTAGGGAACCAAAAAATCTATTTTTAAACTAAAATTTTGACAAAAATTCTTTTCCTAAATAAAACAAACATACACATCTTAGGGGGTAACACTAATATGTAAAACACTCTATTTTGGGGGGTTAATTGGGGTTAACTGGGGGGGGGGGGATCTGTCTGGTGCCCCTACCCCCAAAAAGATATAACTAAGAGCGTTGTGTCCTAACTCTATATTTTCTTGATGTATTTACTGAAGATGTATGCTACGAAAGACCGTTGACATATATAGGTATGAAAGAGACAGCAGACCGATATCTGCTTTCTTCCCTGCTTCCAGCCTTACAATTTTGCACAAAAAAAAACCGACACAGTGACAACTTGCAAACTATCAAGCTTCCAACTTAACAACTACTGATATCTCAACATGAAGAGGCTAATTCGTATGTGCAACTAACATTTGCCCTTCGGTCTCACGGGATAGTTTCGTATTTTGACACCCCCTAATTTTTAAGGTAGAAGGCATGAACCTAATTATCACAAGCCTAGCATTTATAAATTCACACATAAGCTAAATCTATAATGTGGTTGAGATTTACTTTGAGTTAGGCTTGGAAATAGGTTGGCTTGTTGGTGACTGCCTGTCAGTTAAACGAGCATTGGAGATCAAATGCGTAACTTGGGCTGCAAATGAGCAGCCGACTTGGCTTACGTATATACATGTCTGCTACAGAGGTAAATATCTAAAAATATAGATGGTTGAGGGGTGATAAAACGTATGCTAATTTGTTATAGTACTAGTGAACTTTATTCATGCATAAGGCACATACTGATTCTTTTAGCTGCCTTGTCACAGAAAAATATTCAAAATAGCCATTTCTTGTCAAAAATGAATGTAAAATTTAGGGGTTGGTGGTAGTGTTGGTTCAGTATAAAAACCAGCAGTTGCATCAGGAATTAACCTGATTACTGCAGTCAAAATCTCACATGTATGCTTTTTACAAAAATCATTAGTTTGTTTTTATTTGTATCTTCAGTGTAAAATTATTCTCATTTTTCTGTAATTGGTCATTGTCGGATGAAAATTCACCAGATAAACTGTCCAGTGAGACCTTTTGGTCTGTTCTTATGTTAAAGACTTGATTCTGTGAGAACAGGTTTTGAAGGTTGGTGGGAGAACGGAGATGTGGATGTTTTACAAATACTGAACTTGTCTAATGCGGGGGGGGGGGGGGATTTAGTGAGATATATCGAAGATTAAGGTTGTGGTGTATAATTGCAAGACAGGTAGCTGCATTGGTGAATAATTGGATAATTGTAGAGGCCGATAGGATAATTGTATGGATTATCCGTGTCACTGACCTTAAGGAAGTACAATGGATGGTGTGGTATTTATAATAAAGTAATTGACGATTGGCAGCACTTGTTTAAGGATTGCAGTGATAAAATAGAAATTGTCTTCGCAAGTATTTGTACAAGAACAAAAATAAGAAAACAAAAGCAACAGAGACAAAACATGCCCGGCATCATAGTAGTTCTATATATATGCTATATGTATATTACAGGTCATTAGCAAGTAATCATTATATCAATGTTAATTGAAGCAAAATACTTAAATCAGTATCCACATACCAAGTCTCGGTCAGTGCCGGATTACCCATCAAGCACACTACGCACGAAAAGATGTGAGCATCTTCACCACAGAATCAGGACTACACAACAATTATGACTGCATCCGAGTGTCTACTATGTTTGTACTTTTTCTTTACAGGAGGTCTTTGGATTTAAATTGAAATAGTCAAGAACTACTGGTGAAATTGCTCTTGGCTTAAGGTAAATTAATCGTCTTTACCTAGTAATAATAATTAACTACCAGTTTAAAAACCATATACATTAAATATTTAGCGCAGTTTAATGATTTCATGTTAAACAACTCATTTACGACATACCATAAAATGGTATAAAACCATTGCTTGCAGACAAACATCCTGTTTCGACACCTAACGTAATTAGCGAAGCAATATGATCGCGTTACTTTGTAAATTTGTGTACTAAACAGATTTGTTTCCATAAGAAATTAACTTAATGGATCACATATCCCTAGCGAAAGTATATGCATCTTCATACCTAGTTTACGTTCAATATAGCCGGGCCTGCACAAAGAAAGTTACTGGAGGTTTATTTTAAACATGGGCACCTGCAAGTTTTCTTTAGTTTTGCAAAAAGTTCACATCGTACAAAATGTCACTGCAAATATTTTGAAACTATGGATGTGAGAAAAACATAAAGTTTGCAAGAGAAAAATGATGTCATTCTGACCACATTAAAGCTTATATAAAACACATTAAAGCTTACGTAAGCCACATAAAAGCTTAGGTAAAACACATTAAAACTTACGTTAAACATATTAAAGCTTACGTAAAACACATTAAAGCTTACGTCAAACACTTAAAAGCTTACGTAAGACCACATTAAAGCTTACGTCAAACATATTAAAGCTTACGTAAGACCACATTAAAGCTTACGTCAAACATATTAAAGCTTACGTAAGACCACATTAAAGCTTACGTAAAACACATTAAAACTTACGTAAGACTACATTAAAACTTAGGCAGAACACATTAAAGCTTACGTAAAACACATTAAAGCTTAGGTAAAACACATTAAAGCTTACGTAAGACCACAATAACACTTACGTCAAACATATTAAAGCTTACGTAAAACACATTAAATCTTACGTAAAACACATTAAAGCTTACGTAAGACCACATTAACACTTACGTCAAACATATTAAAGCTTACGTAAAACACATTAAATCTTACGTAAAACACATTAAAGCTTACGTAAGACCACATTAAATCTTACGTAAAACACATTAAAGCTCACGTAAAACACATTAAAGCTTACGTTAAACATAGCTGAGAGAGTCATATTATAATAAGGCACATGGTGACAAAGTTCTTTCCCCCTCGTTTTTCTTTTTTTCTCATACAGTGATCAAATCAGTATAAACAGTTTCGATATGTAAATAGCTGGAGCTGTATCCAACTCACGGAAATCGTATTTAAAGCATCTGTCAAAGAAGACTCTGACAGACACCGATAAAAATTCATGTTCTGGAAACATTTGGAAGTTAGGTTCATTTATTTTTTGTAGACTATCAGATTACGCGTTGCATTTTGTGCTGGGGAGAGTTGTCGTTAATAATGATATGTTTCGAATGACGCTTTTCACATTTGCTTTTTTTTTTTTTTTCTTGATTGGGGAATCAGAACCTGGCCTTGTATAAGTGTCCATTAAATCTATCTGATTTTATTCAAACTATTATCAGATCAACTTCTGGTGCTTCTGTGATCAATAACATGCTTCCATTGCTGTTCTTGTAAAATATGATACCAACACTAGAAATTATTCCACTCACTAACTTTATTTCTTAGGTCAGTACGTGGGGCCCCGAGTGGCCGAGTGGTCTAAAGCGCGCACCGTTACGGATCACTGCCATCTCACCTCTGTCTGCGTCGGTTCGAGTCTCGGATTCGGCTAATGTGGTTATGTGAGAAAGCTTGCCAGTAGCTTCTCGTGGGTCGGTGGTTCTTTCCGAGGGTTTCCGGTTTCTTCCTCCACCATTAATACTGGCCGCCATGTATAGCCTATCTTGTGCTGAAAAATGGCGTTAAGCCCTACAACAACAACAACAACGAAGTTCAGTACGTCTTATCCCGCCGCGGAGATGAACGATACTGGTGTTTATACAAATGTGTGGGAGAAATAGGACATAGCTGGCATCAAATACTGTATGTGTAGTCAACTGTGCACTCACTTTTATTACGCGTCACATTCCGTACAGATGGGAAGTTATAGTATTTTAAAATGAAACTTCAGCTCCGCTATAACAAATACTTAGGTTATACAATCTACCATACACCAAGAACATTTATATATATGCCCTTTCAAAAATTGCGAAATGGATCGGAGTTGTTTCTGGTACGCATATGTATGGATGAACGTCACCCTGGAAAATCCTGAGAATCGGCTGGCTTGACCTTTCAGCATGCGTCGGGAGCAATCCCTGCACGTTAAACTTTACAAATGAGTTGATACATCTGCCCGATTTCATTACATTCTACAAGGAACAGAGATGTTAGGAATCTCGATGGAGTAATAACTGCTTCAAGGTAGGTTTTGTCCTTATGTAAATTTTTCTTAGGCTATATTCTCAACATAGCATGTTAACTTTCTCATTGTTGTGAACATTTTTATATTTTTTATTCATGAGAGGTGATTTAACAGATTATGCATTTATATTCCTTCAGAACATAATATTTTGTGTGCGTGTGTGTGTGTGACTTTGGATTTTTAACGTAGCTTTAACAATGTTTCAGTCATATCGCTACGATGTCTGCAGTGTGTCAGTTTATAGTGATGTCTGGCACCGGGGCATCATGCCGCAGACATGTAGCATCATGTCCCACTCAGTCACATTATCCTGACATAAGGCCAACCATTCCTAACACTAACCTCTTAATGCTGAGCGCCATGCGAGGCAGCTGTTAGTACCATTTTTCTAAGTCTTTGGTAGAACATATTATTTTAAAGTCACCATTAAATGTTTTAAATGCTTTTTAAATAGCAGCAAAATGATTATAAAGTAGGGATAACAGGGAAAATTTAAAATATCATCTCAGGTTAATAAATATGGTATTTTTGAGAATTTCGAAGCATCACAAATAACAAATTAGCAAATAAAGTATACTCCTTTTCATGGCTTTTGCTCATAGCAAGTGCAAACAACTTATTGTATTGCCTGCAAAAAAGAATTCTGACAAAAGTGAGCATTTGTTGTACAGTGTATATATTGAAAACAAATCCAGTACTGGAAAGATTTTTGGGATTAATTAATGAAGCAATCACTAGAGAATATAATCAGACTCTTCTTGAGGCATATTTTACAAACGTATGTGGTATATAAAAGTAAATTTTGGGGAAATGTGCCTCGGTCAATCCAGAATTTGCAGCTTTAATTGCTCAGAATTTACAATTATGAGTGTATGTCCAATCGAAAAGCCTTCTTATGTGTAAAGCTTGTTTTTATTCATGTTTTATTCGTGTGAAAGTGAAAAACAAAAGGGATTGGTAACATATGCCTCCTTTCTTTTCAAAAGAAATATATAAGGACACTATAACAGGACAATCCAGGTATTTATTCCTTTTAAATGCCTACCTGTATACGAAAATATTTAGACTAATTCAATTAAATATTATTTCTATGACTGAAAGTTTACATAAAATATTTATATTTCTCTAATAGTTCCTGTAAAAAGTTAAACATTACTCTATACACTTTAAAATTTTTATTTATTTTGGTATTTATTTATTTTGCAGTTGCTTTATTGCACAGTTGGATTGTGCTGGCATTTTTTGTCATAACAACATTAACTTATTTTTTTAAAGAGTGTAAAATAACAATAAAATCACAGACAAATGAAAATATGTATGCTACAACAGCCTGAGCTGTGAATAACCTTAATGACTTCAAAAGTTTATTTAAATTATTACAGGGTGGGGGTAATATTCTTCAAACAAAAAAAGCCAATCACATCTCATCTGTGAAGATACAATTATATATTTTTATTAATCATTTTTACTACTACATTAATTTCATGTCCAAAGGTATCAGGCAGGCTTTATACTATTTTGTTGCAGTAATAATAAAAAGAAACTGCTGGTTACTGCTAGCGGTAGCAACGATATTTATATTCATTTAAGTATACCAAAGGAGTCTGACGTTTTGTCAGTAAAGTACCTTACAATAAATATCCTTAATGTATTATAAATATATGTATATTTATTATACTGAAAAGATGCTTTCGTGTTGTCGCAAAGTTCATTTTACTTAATTGATAAAACGTCAGACTGGTTGCTACCTCTTCCAGGTGTTCAAGGGAGAGAACTGACACAATTCTGGTTAAAGATGAGAAGGAGGGTATGTTATAATACAACCCTATTTCCATGAAACGAAGATAATTATGACAACATTTTTCTCACATTCTATATTTAGATACATAAATAAAACCTCTCCCGAATGAAACCCTCCAAGAAACTCGTTTTGTGGATTTTTCATGAAAATATTCTCTGAGCCGTATCAAATTCTTCCCAATAACGTATAGTTTAAAAGAAAAGCCAAATGGTTTCCTTTGCGCAGGTTATCGTGTAAAATGTTCCCTCTATTCATGAAATTATCCAATCAAAAATAAACGAATGATAGCCCCGTAAAGAGGGGTACATCTCTGTACAAAAATAGAAAGATGGTGGCACTTGGCCCAACTGAAGCGCCCTCTAGCACTTTGTTATCGCTATATACTGTTGATATTTTATTGTTTTAGTCGATATATTGAAAACCAATCATTATTATAGACAATGAGGGTCCTCCAACCCCTCATTACAGGGTCCTTTGCCAGTAAAAAGAAAGTTGGTAGATGGTAATTTTGAGAACCCACAAGGCCTGCTTCTAACTCTTCTCAAAGTTACTTGGGTGGCTTTTGAAACTGAAATATTTTATAAAATGACTGTACATGATATTTTCTAAAAACGTTTCACAACACACACACACACAGACACACACACACACACACACACACACACACACAACATGCATATATGTGTATAATATATTAAACCTAGGTATTTATTCATGATCCACGCTTCTAGCCCTACAAACATCACATAAGCTGGCTTTAATAGTATGGGGATTGAATACAACATTTTAAAACCGTTACACGTACTCACAAACATGTCCATATACATACATACATACATACATACATACATACATACATACATACATACATACATAAATCTATTTATGGCAATCACCTTCCATATTTAGAAAAACGCGTGTTCAAATAAAACGTAAGTGAAATCTCTCTCTCTCTCTCTCTCTCTCTCTCTCTCTCTCAAATGAGATAGATATAGGGATACAGATTGTGCCTTCAATTGGACAAAGATGAACACCGATGCGTTAACAGAATTATTGTTCAATCCAATCGGTGATTTTTAGTCAAAAGGAATGTCTAATAAAATTAATTCATGCCTTTGATTCATAAGACTGGTCCCTAAAACAAATTCCGTAAAAATAAATGTTCTGCCAAGACACACCTCTCATACTGCGACGATAGAAGAGTACTACGTAGATAACAATATCAGGGATAATAAAATCATTGGCCTTTTTTTAAGATAACGAGTTTGTACAATATGACAGACGTGTATGATGTGACAGACTTGTTCCATGTAACAGATATGGAAGAAGCAACGCATTAGAAAATCAAGGAGCTAAAGCAATGGCATAATGCAGATTGGTATTGATCACAAAACCAAAGGGGAAAAAGAAAGTACATACAGAAACATCGCATTTTACCATCCAAATGGTACAAATGACGTTCACGAAAAGGAAACTATATGCTCTGTCCTACATGGGTTATAATTTGTATCACGAATCATTAAGATCAAAGAGACCACATTAACAGATTTGAAGTTCTTGTTCACGATCTTTAGAATTTGCTGCAAAAGATACAACGTAAAAGATAACAAGCTGGTCTAGGAGGTCTTAAACACACAAAAGGTCATGAGAATTAAATAGACTTTGGTACAGTCAGCGAAACATTTAGACTGCTTTCAAATTTTCAATCGAAGAATTATATCAGCGATTCACACAGCAGCTCAGTTAAATATGCATTTTCGTTGTCAAAGTACGTGCCATGTTCAATTTAATTGCATCCATAGTTCCTTCAATGAAGAAGAATTAGCAAAATATGAACCAAACTCAGTTGATTTGGGAAGAATTGATTTACCTCATCTTGTTGCAGAAGAAAGTTATACACCTTTCTCAGTGCGTGAATGTGCATGTGTTAAAATTCGCTTTTCACAGACTCTTAGTTTAATGCTAAAGAGCAAGAATGGTTCATTTATAGGCGCCAATTACGATTGTGTTGTGTAAATGCTTTAGTTTATACATTTGTTTCAATGTGTTCAATTAAAATGAAGGTCCACCAGGAGCGACTTATATTTAGTCCTTTTATTGCTTCGATGATAACCATAACAGCTCTGGAAAATGTACACACACACACACACACACACACACACACACACACACACGCACACACACACACGTATATACGAATGTTTTTGACATTTAAATTCTATGGGTGTATGTATGTATGTTTGTGGGTGTATGTATGTATGTATATTTCAATCGTCAATTCATTGTTCCACGCTCTCTTAGTTTGTATTTCTTTATTTCTTTATTTCCTTCCTTCGTTCTTTCTTTATTTAACATTTTGTCTGCTGGTTACTTTAGCGACACTTTAAACACATTATTGGCTATAACGTGCAGAGGATTTGGGAGCCCGTGCCTCTCTCAAAGATACACCGAATCATCCCACCGGAGCTGGCTTAAGCTATTTATAGTAAGATAGTTGGATGAATATTGCGGATATGGCTTTCATCAATGTAGTTCGAACATTAATCGTTTGAATATAAAATGTCGTTGTGCTGTTGAAAACTTCTTGCCTTGGATTTCAACCCTGAAGAAGTAATTTACTTTTTAAAACTGCACGCTTACATAATCTGATGCCCTTTAGGTTAAATTTGAAAAGATGTGCACTGACATTTGTCTCGGATTATCACGATATACCAGCACGTTCTTGCGGTCATTATCGCGATATGCAAGCAAGTTCTTGCTGTCATTATCACTGTATAAAAACAAGTTCTTGTTGACATTGTCTCGTTATACCAGCAAGTTCTTGTTGACGTTATCAAGGTATACCAACAGGTTATTGATGTCATTTTAACTGTATAACAGCAAGATATTGTTGACATTATCACGGTTTACCAGCACGTTCTTGTTGACATTGTCACGGTATACCAGCAAGTTATGGTTGACGTTTTCATGGTATACCAACAAGTTCTTGTTGACAGTATCACGGTATACCAACAAGTTATTGATGTCATTTTAACTGTATAACAGCAAGATATTGTTGATATTATCACGGTATACCAGTAAGGTATGGTTGACGTTATCAAGGTATACCAGCAAGTTAATGTTGACAATATCAAGGTATACCAACAAGTTATTGCTGTCATTGTAACTGTATAACAGCAAGTTCTTGTTGACATTATCACGGTATAACAACAAGTTCTTGCTGTCGTTATCACTGTATACCAACAAATTCTTGTTGACATTATCACTGTATAACAAAAAGTTCATGCTGTCGTTATCATTGTATACCAACAAATTCTTGTTGACATTATCACTGTATAACAAAAAGTTCATGCTGTCGTTATCACTGTATACCAACAAGTTCTTGTTGACATTATCACGTTATACCAGCAAGTCTTTGTTGACATTATGAAGATATACAAACAATTTCTTGCTGTCATTATAAATGTATACCAACAAGTTCTTGCTTTCATTATCACGGTATACCAGCAAATTCTTGCTGTCATTATCACGGTATACCAACAAGTTCTTGTCGACATTATCACGGTATACCAGCAAGTTCTTGCTGTCATTTCAATGATATAATGTCTTGCAGATCAGCAAAATGTACATTGCTGTCGATAAACTAACCTTGTGTATGGCTGACATTTTCGTTTTCCGAGGAAGCCAAAGACTGCATTTATCTTTTGGTGTTGTTGTTGTTGTTTGTGTTTTTTTTTTAAACTAATCCAATGATCTGTTAAATATCAGAAGCACTTCATCCATGATTTTATTTGAGAAAAATCTAAAGATCTTATGTTGCGACGGAAACCTTTCTTACGACCGATCCCTTTTGATCAAGCCTTTCTTATATGTATGTAGGATATCATTTTCAACACGATAATAATATCTACACTTGATTTTAATTTTAGGTAATTGTAGATTGATTGCACGTACTCACCATGGTTGCGGATACAAATAAGAAGACGGCCAACTCTGACAGAATGAAAAGGACCTGCTGCTGTCAGTTTCTAGGTGCCCTCATCTTTGCAATCGGACTTGTAGTTGGTCTAATAATAGGCATATTTGTCTATCATGGAAACAAGAGAGAATCCCAGTCCTTTAGCTTGGAGCGGCAAACGCCACAGTGTCCAACTAAAAATCCGATCATTGATTCAGATTATGAATCGAGCGTCTTTGCCCCGCTCACAACGAGAGAGATGATGAAAGCAGCGCACTCACTTTTAAATCAATCCATTATTACCTCCCTCGATCCAGCAATCCATCTAACACAAAATTTTATCATCTGCATGTTTCTTAATCCACCAGAAAAAGTAAAAGTCCTAAATTATCTTGACAACGGCGGACCGAAAGTTGGACGTTACGCTACGGTGTACGTTCAGCGAGGAGCAGCGCATCCACCTGACGTCATGGAGTACAAAGTGGGTCCTCTTGGGAGTGATACACCTACTGTTACTCCCCTTACGAGGGATGGAGAAGTTCATTTTAACGCGAGGTCCTATGACACAGTCGAGTTAACACACTATGAGAAACTTGTGAAAAAGGACATGGACATTCTAGCACCCTTGATGGCCGAGAGCTTTGATGGGGCCGTTTATCCCAGTGATCTTTACGTTTTCTACTTCAACGGTCCACCTGGATTCAGGGCGGAAGAAAGAGAGACAAGGTATTAATTTTTCGAACTGTTTTCTCTTCGGTTTGTCACAATATTTTGTTTCATCATTAACCTGGTATGTATCCTAATCTAGTATGTATCACAACAATATCCATTGCTGTTCAGTCTACTGATAATCTTGAATATGTAGCTGAAAATAGCAGGCATTCTTTTCTTGCATGTATTAGTTTCATCTGACGAGTTTACCGGGACTTTGAAACGTATCCTTTTGCAGTTGTTGACTTTTTTAAAGTTTATTTTAAACTGATTCCATGGTAAGATAAAATATAAAACTGAGGCCAGGATGAAAAGATTAAAGGTAAACTATTCATCAAAAACTGAAGACACGTATGAGCTTTAATGTATATTACACGTTTTTAAGTTTTTTCAATGCGACTTTTGAGATGGTCTGCCAAAACGTACATATTTTAGTGTATTTATCTGTTTGAAATTATGTTTCATCATAATAATGTATGCTTTCATAAGAGATGAAATACATACAAACCGCCTAGACTCGCTTATAAGACAAGTCCAGCTACAATCTGTGTAGTTTGTTATGAATAACCAAAAAAACAAGTAGCATAAACCCTAATCTGCAGGGCATAATGCTACAGTAGATCAGGAACTTCGTTGCTTGCAGTGTTTGCTTTGACTTATAAGTGACAATATACGGTATTCAAATTAGACGGTTTGCTCTTGCTGCATGTGTCACCAGTTGCCACACGGCGTACACTTCTTCTTGAGCCTCTTGGCTGTTATCAGTGGTCGCACAAAAATAAAATGCATACAAGTCATGATTATTGATATTTGGCCAAAACAGAATATTTCAAAGAGTTAGATAAGTATGTATTATGTGATAATTGTCTCCGTGCAACAAATAGAACACATACATGTATTGAAAAGGACGCATAGCACGCAGACTTTTGACCAAGTATAAGAATATCACACAGTTTAAGCAGCAGGGAGGGCGAATCCTACAAGGGTCTAGAGACCACCAAATGATAAAATAAGCCTTAAAAAAAGCTAATCCTACAACAGCAACGAGACAAAAAAACGCGACCCCCCCCCCTCAACTTGTTGTCGCCGCCCGGGCTGCTCTCTTCGAGTTTCTCACGTTAACCATACAATGTATCAAGGCCGACGCGGTATCGTGTCCGCGGGTCGTGTAAATTTATTGTTACAAATCCGTGCGGGGAAATTAAATCATTGACAAATAAATAATGGCAAATATTGGAGAAGCACTTACTACTAGATTAGCTCGAGAACGTCTCGAAGCAATTCAGAAATTTCTTCCTGTCCGTGATAGTGTCAGACAAAAATTACAACTAAGACAGCAAGCGCGGGAAGTCTTTGCAGAATCCGCGGAGGAATTATTTAAACCCGTCACTGCAGCTACTGAGAAAGTTACAACTGTCATCAAAGAAGATCTTCTTCCGGTATCAAAACAAACTGCGACGCAGGCTGAAAAAATAGCAAGAAGAACTAAACAGACAAAGAAGATTTTACGAACACTTCCAGCTGATATCGCTGCGGCTCAACCTCCACCTGTCGGTGAAGAAATACCTGAGGGTACTGACGTCGCCGCCGGGGAAGAAAAACCAAAACCAGTAAAAGAAAACGTAGAATTAGCTGCAAGATTTAAGAAAGGTGTTGTCGAAGATATTAAAAATTCTAAACCAGAAGAATTAGTTAAAAAAATATTATCTAGTATATTTAATAAATCTAAAATTTTAAACCCCCCCCATGATAAAGTAACTGATGATAATCTTATCAAATGGATATATCGAATACGCGCAGACAAACCGCAGGCTAGAGATGATGATTTAGAGTATAGAATTCTTGATGAAGAAGTAAAAAAACTTTATAACGAGCAAATGAAACAACTAAAACAAAAACAACCCGTCGGGCATCAACTTCCTCCACCTCTGCAACAAATAGAACAACAGCAACCTTCTTCTCGGCAGCAGAAACAAACTCGGCAGCAGAAAAAACAACCTCCACCGCCGCAGCCACAACTTCGGCCGCAATCTCCAGAGGAAGAATTTCACGACGCACCAGCCGCTACTGGTAGTGGTCTTGGTGGTCACATTATTTGCCCTGATAATATCGTCAATGACGTATCACGGTTGGAAGTTCTCATCGGAGGAAGACGTGCCGGAAACAACTCTCCGGAAATTATAAATGAAGCCGCAGATATCTGTCAGAGACTATTTCAGCGTGGCATCATGGATATCGGCATCTACCGGGGACTCATTGATGAACTCGCGGATGGTTACTACAGCGACTAGTAAATTTAGTTAGAGAAACAATAATTAAATAAAATGATACTACACGATTCTTTTCGCAGACCAAGAAGTGTCAGAGTAGTAAACTCACGATTACCAGTATACGAGGTTGTTTACGGAGATGGAGTCGGTGATGTTGTTAGGGATTTAGTCACAAGAATCGCTCCGAAAGCTGGACCGTTAGTAAAACAATTCGCGATGAAAGCCGCTGATGTTGTCAAGGATAAAGCCATTGGCACTGTTGGTAGTCTTGCCGGAAAAGCATTTCAATCAATCAAGGATCGACTAGCACAGCTGATACAAAAAAAACCCCCAGTCAAGAAGTCCGCGCCAGTAAAACTACCATCCACTGAAGCTATGCCGGCAAATGTTAGTAGCGTAGTAAATAAGGCCGTAAATCAGAAATTAGCTGAGATCGCAACAGCAGGAATTACCTCCAAAGCGTTGCAAGATAGTGTAACTGCTAATTTGATAGCTGGTAGTGGTTTCCGGTGACGATAACATTTTAATTAGATCATCACGAATAATAATAATGTTTGTGCGAAAATCCAATGATGCATTTGATATGTCTAAACCAATACTTAAAGATGATTCTGTACGTGATTTTCAATATTATTCTTATGAAGCACGTGATCCTAACCAACGCGGAAGAATTGAACTACAGGTCCAGGATACAAGTAGATACTTCTTGCCCGCTGAGGCCTTCATCGAAGTTGAAGGTAGGCTTTTAAAGAATGATAACACTAACTACGGAATCGGCGACCGAGTTGGATTTGTTAACAACGGCATCATGGCGTTATTTAAATCCGCTATTTATATGATAGATGGAAAAGAAATTGAAACAATTCATGATAACGTCGATGTTGCCACAACAATTCTCGGGTTGGCGAGATACTCGGATGATTACACCAGATCAGCCGGACCATCAATGATGTTTGCAAAGGATATAACCGACAGCCCCGAGAACAGGAATGTAACAATGAATGCTGGTGGTACCGAAGTTGCATCGATGAACGAAAATTTTAATTTGGGTTTTGCAACACGTAGATCGATGTTAAGTGGAGATGAAGAGTTCTCAGGTGTGATTCCATTGTCTCACATCTTTGGATTCTGCAGAGATGTTCAAAAGGTTATATTCGGTGCCAAACACACAGTTATACTTGTGCGAAAACCTGATGATAATGACGCTATCTGGCGAGATGCTGCTGTTGCCGCTGGTCAGGTAATACTAACTAAACTGTGGTTGTGGATGCCAGTGTTGTCTCCGTCAATCACCGAAGAACAACAACTGTTGTCTTTTATGGACACGGGCGGTAAATCACTGCTATCCTGGAAAACAACAACCACAGACGTTATTCAGGGTGATCACGGCGGTTTGTTTACATGGCATATATCATCGCAACAAGGAGTATCAGCACCACGACATATTTTCATTGCATTTCAATACCGTGCTAGAACAGATAGCCAGGAAAGAAATCCAATGGTATTTGATACACTTGGAGTTTCTGAAGTTTCGTTGAGAATAAATGGGCATCAGGAGCCATCTGAGGATATATTAATAGATTTCGAACATCATCGTGTCGCACGCGCGTATCATCGTCTGATGTCATTTATGGGGCGCGACCTTAATGTAGACACTGGCCTGCAAATATCACAGCGAGACTTTATGAGTTTATATCCGATTTATTACTTTTCGCTGGAACATCTTGATCTGGTTAAACAATCTGTTGTCGACCTACATTTCCGAGCTCGTGTAGGTGCTCCTGCTGGTGGTTACAGAGCGATTGCTGTCATACTCTCCGATAAGGCAATGCTGCTTGAAGGTGTTGGCGGACGAATGAGGGTCATCGACGCTCCAATCGAGAATATGTAACGCAATTAAAATCAAACTTAGGATATAATGTCATACAGTCATGTTAATGTCACCTTGACTTCCGGTCAAACGAAGAAATTGCAATCAAAGAACGCAAGCACGTGCGGGACATCAATAACACTAAAACGAGATCAGATTACTGGTGGTCCAAACAAGCTGTCGTTGACGGCCACTCAGATTAAACATTTTAATAAGGCACTAACAGCAAAAACCGGTATCCGCCTTGATTTCTCTGCTGCAGCTATCAAGGACATGACTAAAACCGGTGGAATATTTCCCCTCATCCCAATACTAGCTGCTGCAATTCCAGGATTACTTGGCGCAGCGGCAAAAGCTGCAGCGTTAGGTGCAGTTGGAACCGCAGCTGGAATGGCACTAAAGAAGGCAACGGGAAAGGGATACAAGAAAAAAAAGGGGAGATCCACTCGCGGATCAGGTCTAAGACTACCGGGAACTCCACCATCATGGTATCCAAAAAAATTCTAACGCCGTTGAGCAATTTTGATTTATTAGATGCTGTTAAAAAATTGCGTATAAAACATTTCAGAGGAGTATTTATGCGAGATCAATTACCGACGCGGCCGCGAAATCCGGAAACTGGAATTATCAATCTCGACAACAAAGATGGTCCGGGAACTCACTGGGTTGCTTACGCGATCGATCCACGTGGAATTATCTATTTCGATTCGTACGGTTTAGCACCGCCAGTTGAGTTTCTCAAGTATGTCCGCGGAGTGCCTCGCACTCTCAACAGCAGATTTTATAATGTTCCAGTGTGGCAGTCGACGTTACCAACACAAACATTAATTGATCCGCCCATTTGTGGAAACGAGGTTTTAAATGTTCTTGATGCAATCTCAAGAAATCCAGCAACTCCTCCGCATCGAGCAGTGTATGAATATACCGCATCGAGAAATGCTAGGCATTTTCATGCTCGCATTTGAAAAACAGCAATAAGAATAATGGTGGATATTTACGGAAGACCTTTCACACGAGGAGGTAAACCAAGCACAGATGTTGATCTCTCAAAATATGCGACCCGAAATGAAGTCGATAATCTTTTGAATATAGCTGGAGTTGACCCAGATGAAGTTGCTATTTTCCAAGACAAGCAAGGAAAACTAAGAACGAGCAACATTAAGTGGAATGATATAATTCGCAGAGTTCTTGGAGCTACCAAGGATAACTTCGTTGCATTTAGTGATGGCGGCCGGATCAAGGACTCGAATATATCAATCGCAAGCATCAAAGACAGTATTGATAAAGGTGTTGATAAATGTGTGAAAAAAGCCGGTGACACGATGACAGGCGAACTCAGCATGAATGGAAACAAAATAACCGTACTCAGAGATCCAGCCTCGAACGACGATGCAGCAAACAAACAATACGTCGACGCGCAGTACAAACTCGTTGTTGACCTAGTCAGCGACAAAGTAACAAAATCCGGCGACGTAATGACCGGCGGACTTGACATGAGCGGCAACAAAATAACCGCGTTAGCAAATCCCGAATCCGACCAGGATGCGTCAAACAAACAATACGTGGACATCGTCAACGGTAAACTAAATACGCTGCGTGCAGAGTATGATGTTCACGTGGGCGCGTTTACAAGACTTCGAAGAAACTTCTCAAAAACTGATGAGACCGTGGATAAGTTCTTTGGGGATCCTCCAGTCGTCGACACGAAACTTTCTGAAATCATACCAAATCTTACTAATAACGCCAACGATATCAATAAGATTAATACCCGGTTAGGTGTAGTCAGAACGGAAAAAAGTTTTTCAGATCAAGTTCAGATAATAGAAAATAACATTAACACGATCAAACAAACACAGCAGAATATAGTATCGGGTATTCCTGAGATCGTTAACAAAACCAGTTTGTTTAAAGTTCCCACTGGAGTTACTCCCGGGCATATCACCAACATCGTATTCACGGTATCATCGGGATTCGCAACATGGTCACGACAAAATAGCACTATCAAATATACAGCAACAGCCACCGGTGTTTACAGGTTGTCTGTGTTTTCAGCCGCTAAATTTGAAATCTTCACAACATATCCTTGGAGACATTCCACCGATAAGTATTCCGGGGTTTGCACTGTAATACTAAACAGCGGAACCGAGGAAACATTTATGCTTGAAGCCGCCGACGATACTTTAACAGCAACATCTTACTGGTTTTGTTTGGAATTCGTCGCTGCAACGCCTCAATTGGTTACCGCGTAATTGAAAATCGCCAGCGATTTTAAATAATAATGTCAACGTTGAAATCCGAAACATTTCCAGATGCTCAACAATATCGATATAATCAAGTCCGTGAGTGGCAATCTGAGTTAAAAACTGTCATCGAAGTAACCAGTCAAAAAGTAAAAAAATACCGCAGACGCATAACAGTGTTAGACGTTATGGTTTATTCAGTATCCGCCGTTGTTGCATCCGCGGGAGTAATACTATCAGCGGTCACTCCAGTGACTGCAGTAGTCGCTGCCACGATTTCTGTTTCCGCTGCTACAGCAACAGCAGGAGTTTTCGGCATCATAGCAAAAAAAATATCCTCGTGCGCGGTCACAAAATTACACGATTACACGACAAAATTAAATACAGCCACGACCGCATATCAGAAATTATCATCGCTGATATCATCATCGTTAGACGCGCAATCCAGCGACGCTGCGTTGATATCAGATTCTGAATTCAAACTAATGTCAGATGTGTACAATGACTATTTGAAAACTAAACAAATAAATAATGTCACTGATGGCAACGCCACAAGAACTGCTTCAGCAAATAGTCACAAACACAACACCGGTAAGGACCACAATGATCTCAGTGTCCTCGACGACACCAGAATTCAGCATTAATTTTCGAACTCCAATTGCCGTGAATGAAATCGCGTTGTCGAAGCTCAGTGCGTATCACAGCTGGCCTAATGTCAGAGCGGAATCATTTTCCGGTCAGCAGCCGAATAATTCGTTTGTGTTTTCGTGGAAAACCAAAGCCGACTCTGACGAATTCGACTGGGATACAATTACGCTACCCACTGGGAGTTATCAGATCGAAGAAATCAACGCGGAGATACAACGCCAAATAAAACGAATCACCGGCAAGGAAGCCAAAATATCTGTGACCGCGCACGAACCAACGCTGTCTGCGGTCATTGAAATCTCAACACCGGGATACGCCGTGGATATTTATAGCAGCTCAATCCGAACAGTATTAGGATGGCCACGAGAACGACCCAAGGTCGAACCGGGTCCACCGCCACCATCGAAGTCGGATTTCGAGACCACCAAGGAAGAACTACACGACCTCGCGTACAGCAATTATTTTTCCCTTGCAGATAAATTACTATCAAAAGGAAAAGGAGATCTTTGGTCGCCAAATGATATGTTTAATTTTTGGAAGATCACGGTTCCACGTGATGATGGAACTCCCATTGCAGATAATTACAAACTCGACGACTTAAATTCTAAATTTTTTATTCCGATATCGACTGAACATCAGCAACAGCTACAATTGTTGCGGGGATATTTTCAGGATTATATTTCCGATACGTCAACGGGAACTAGAAACGCTAGCGTTTCTGCAAGCAGTTCTCGCGATAAAATTATCACCACCATAGAAAAACTAAACAAACTTGCATCCGCGATGGAAATCATAAATCTAAAAATAATTCAGTTGTTGTTGGATCTCGTGGATCCGGATTCGCTTAAGGAGGATCCTCGGAATGTCTTGGGGGAATATGGACAGCAAACTAGATTAAAATTTGCAACCCGATATGGTATTTCCGTGAAGGATATTCCAGATTTTAAATTTCCTGGATATAACGCACCTGCGCTACGAAAATCAGTCCAGGATCTCATCGCGGAATCTTTCGAAGATATTCTTGCCGCGTACACGAAAATAAAACCGCAGCCGGTTATTCTCAAGCACGACAACAGTACAGCATCCGATGGCAGACACGTATCTCCGGGGATCGTAAATATCACAGATGTGGTCGCGGTCAATCTTGTATGTGACGTCATCGACGGTAGCTACAGCGCATCAGATAATACGACGGCGACGCAGGGGTTTATCCTGTATACGTTCACACCAAGAGACCCCCCTGGTTTTCTGATTGTGCAAGAACCAATCAATGTGGTCTATCTGCGGTGTAATAATCCGTGGTTGTCAACGATAAATTTCAAACTCGTCGACCAACGCGGGAATCTGTTGGATTTGCGTGGCGAGACTGTGAGTATAAACTTACTGGTGAAGTCCTGAAACTCTTCGAGTTTCCACGCTCACGCATTTAAAAAATTACAGTTGTGTATAATGCGCGAGTATATCCATGTCCGAGTTCGCATACATGACAAACAAATTCTCAACGCGGCAGTAAAAACCGCATTTGATTTCCCGGAACAGTATTCGGATGTCGAAATAGTCGTTGACGACCACGGCAACGAAGACTTCTTGTTGACACGGCCGCAACAGGAACAGTTACAGAAGTATCACACGATCACAGTTTTTTGTGACCAAGAACACATCATGAACTATTCTCATTCGTGTATTGATGCTGAAACACTCAAGCAAATCTTAAAAATCTAAGGACTTCCTGAGAAATGCTTGCATATTTCCAGAAACGCTAGCGTTTCCATAGTAGAATTTCAAAGACAAAAAAAAAATAATACTTTTTTTTTACCCTTGTAAACTCACAATGGTGTTTCTGAAAACGCTAGCGTTTTTACGTTAGACTTCCAGGGAAGTCTCTGACTTCTCAGAAATGCTTAATGTATCCAGAAGTCCTTGCATTTCTGGAAATGCTTGCATTTCAGAGCAATCGGAGATTGACGCGTCTGAATTCTTTATTTGATTTTTTAACAATCTCACTCGGGAATTAATTAATTTTCGAGTCTCATACTCGTGTGATAGTGTGCGACGAATACTTTCAACTGCACGCGTCAGTGGAATAAATTCGGATATTTGTTCATTGGTGATCTCGGCAAGTGATCTATAAATGCAATTTTGCAGCATTTTAATAAACCTGTATCTGGAAGGAAGAGTATTCTTCTTCGTTGATAGCTCATTCAAGGATTCAAAATCCGACATAATTGTTTCAGGGTCTGTTAAAATATTAAAACCTCGATGTTTCAATTTTTGAATTTCATCAATTACGATTCTTATGTTTTCGTAATTCATATTATTATACCATTTTTTTTATCTAATATGGAAAAATGTAAACATTTTACACGTGTGAAATCAAAGATTTTTGAAATCAGAGATTTTCAATGTAGTTTTTGCATATCCGAGTTATCGTCAATGATAAGAGGGATATAACAAAATGTGATTTTTTGATTTAATTTTTTGGACAATGCTGTTTTGTTGATCCCGTCTGCGACATGCTGTACAACAGGTGGACAAATACCGAAATACCTACTGGCTGCGGCCATTGACTGGAATACAATTTCTTCACGAGTCTGTATATTTCGAGACCTAACAGCTCGTTTCCCAACTGTTTTACAACGCCCTGTGTTACCCAGTAGGCAGTTCTTGCTCTGAGTGACCACGCGAAGATTGTTTATAGAGTTATCAAGTATATTACCGTTAATGTGATCAATGACAAAACCCGGCTCGATTACTCCATGGAAACATTCATAGACGAAACGATGACATAAATACCTCCCTTTGGTAACAGTAAATCTTAAATAACCATTATTATCAACTGTACCAACTGGTCGTCTTCGCGTGCAGTGTCGCACCGTGCCATCTCGGTTTGCCTCATAATTTGGAATAGTTGGATGTGCAACAAATTCTTGTTCGGGAACAAATTCTTGTTCGGGGACGAATTCTTGATTCATTATACTATAAGCAAATCATTTGTCTAATTCATAATTTGTCTGAAAACTTATTTATGTAATCACGCTCATGAAAATCAACCGCGGAAATATTATTTTTTTTAGTATAATATCGTTTAAGCTCGCGGTATCGTTTCCCACCGCAACGTGCACATAATTGTGTTTTTCCTTTAACTCCAACGTGGCATCGGATACACGGTATTGGTCCTAAACTTCCATTTCTTACTTGTTGGGCGTGTTGTCCGCAGTATTCGCCCCTGCAGGGTTTGTTACACGGAGTTGATGAATTAAGTCGAAGCCAGCAACAATGGTTCATTATATAATATATTTGTCTATTTAAATACTTGTCGTAATTATAATAATGAGTTTTGAAAGACTATCCAGAATAAAACCCGTATCAGGTTCTCGATTCGATCTTGACCGGTTAACCGGCGATGTACGACGAAGAGAGTTAAAGGAACTGCTTGGTGTTATCAAGAATGCCAAGGAAGAGTTTCGTCGTGATGGTGCCGCACATGTGTGGTCGACATATAAAATTATCCCCGAAACTCGAAGAGTTTTTGGCGATGCTAGCATCGCTCACGCGAGCGTTATCATTGATGCTACCATGAACGATACAATCGCGCGTAACATAATTGGGTATCTCGACGATAGAAGATATTTCATACAGATAAAATTTATTGTCAAAGTGGTCAACGAAAACGACGATGACACGTGGATTATCCGTGATAAAAATGATCCTATCCTTGACATTAAAAGGAAAACTATTTTGTTGAGCAATAATTCTAGACCAGGAATGTTGACGGGGGTTGATATACCGTATTACGCCAGATCGTATCCAGTAACTGCAGTCGTTTACGGAATATATCCGATAAAGAAACCAAGTGTAGATAAACTCACGCCAATGAAAACATCAGTGGTGTTAAATTGTGTAGCTGAGCGAGTAATGGAACATTTTAAAAACGCAGCACGTGGAAATGGTCTAACTGAGATCAGAAAAAATAAAATAACAACATGGGCTAATCGAGTCAAAGATGTAGGGGCGTCAATTAAGGATGTTGCCGCGCTAGAAAAATTATTAAGATTTCCTATAACGGTATTATCGCTAACAGGCGAGGAATTGTATAAATCGAAATACAACCGTAGTGGAGCTTCAATAACAATTATTGATCATAACAGCCACGCCTGGACGGAATCAGTTAAAATATTTCCACGCGATCGTGTTATAAGGTATTATTCCGCGGGTATGTTTGATTGTATTTATCAAATGAGTAAAACCGATCCGGTATCGGTATGGTTGTTTAGAAGTTCTGAAGTTGGTGATTATGACCAGTTCGTGACCCCGAACGGAGAAATATATAGAACTGCGGAGTTACAAAATGAAATGAAAGCGCTCACAGAAAAATATTCAACTGAGCAAGTTGATCAATTACTAACTAATTGTTTTACTGTTCCAAGTGTTGCCGCACATATAGCACGACAAAAAAATAATTGGAAACCAACCATGAAGAGTTTTCTCGAGAATGTTCAGCAGAGTTGCATCGAATACGGACACGGCGGTTTATGGAATAGTGTATTTGTTAGTGATAATATGGTATCGGTGGATATGATTGAGTGCTATCCAGGAAGTTTTCTTGGCCGTGGTGAATGCGCTGAATACTTTGCGCGGTTTGGACATCCCACAAATTTAATGACAAGAGTAGCTATTAACGGACCTTTACCTGATTTTGACCTGACTGGATTTGCTCACGTGGAATCGTTCGAATTTGCAACACGGTTACATCCTATTAATTATGCTTGGTTTGGCAGACATTTCCACGAAAAGAAATGGGTACCGTTTTCGCTGTTGCGATTTATGGTTGATAAAGGAATATTAAAATCTATTACTGTCAGTACGGGGATTATTTGTTACTCAAAACAAACCTCAGTTTGGTTACCAACTGCGGACACGTCCGAGGAAGAGCGCAACTGTAAAGATCTCGGCCGAAGATTGATAGGTAAATTTACTCAAGGCGGAGCATATGATCATAAACGACATCACAGTCGATTAATTATGGATGAGGAAGAATTAAATTTCATTATCGCTGATACTACTGCGAAAGATACATTCTGCTCCCGCGAGGACATAATAATACCAGACGGAAAACGATTAGGAACAGTTGTTAGCTATATTGACGGTGATTCAGCTCAGTATACTCATTTGAGATCCTCTATGCTGGCTTATGTTTCTATAAATTTACTGTCGATGGTGAATAGAGTTCCCTTCGTGGCAAGAGTTGCGACAGATTCGTTTTATATTCACGAAGACGATTTGACTGTGTTAGATTTGCCAGAATCTGATGGTCAATGGGGAACATGGCGAGTAAAAAAAGAAGAATTACACTCGTACTGCGCATCAGCTGATGTCGAAATTAAAGATGAATATCGGAAATCAACAGGGATGTCATGGACACCTTCATCGGGACCTTCTGTGCACGATCCAATTGCTAGACACAGAACAGTTTATTTGAACGGACCTGGAGGCTGTGGTAAGACAACTCGTGCAATCGAACTATTCCGCGGTTCTGATTTGATCGTGCTAACACCAACACACAGACTTGCCAGAGAAATGATACAACGGGGAGTAAAGGCCTGCACTTATCACGGCTTTTTCAAATACAGCGGCGGTACATGGACTCCTACGCGAATGGGAACGAAGTATATCCCGGAGAAAATCATCTGGGATGAAATAGACACTGTGCCGCTGGATACATTACAACGGTTCCTGACGTGGTTGTTAACGAAAAATACCGCAGTTGTGATGTGCGGCGATCATGGTCAACCACCACCATTTGTCGGCGAATCTCCCCACGAGTGGTTACGAGGGTTTGTTGATTATTACGAGGAAATGCGTGATGACATCAGAGCGCTTGATGACACATTAAAGGAGTTTAAAAAACTAATTAGGCTACAAACCAATAAAGTCCAATGTGAAATAATGCGTGAAATAATTCCAGAGACTTCATTTGATAACTTTTTAACGGCGTGGAAACCAGATGATTTAATTGTTGCAAGTAGAAAATCAGTCAGAGATACACTTCAGCGGCGACTATTTCAGTTACAGCGGCAGAAATTTCCAACGTTGGAAGTGCCGTTATGTTATAGACCAGATGATACACGATTGCAGAATACTGATGTTGATATTCCCGGAAAACCAGAGAAACAAAATTTAGTATTGAATGATATAGTAACAGTTAACGTCGATGCGGTCGAAGATGCATTAGCAATAAATAAATCACCGTGGACACTAGGATATGCTATGACGATTCATTCAGCACAAGGATTAACTATTTCTGATACAACTGTTTGGATCGTTGATGACCGCATCGAATGGTCAAATTTAGTTTATTTAGCCGTGTCCAGAGTAAGAAAGATGGCTCAGTTACGAAGAATTGCATTAGATACGTCAACGAAGTCAGCCGTTGTTGAGTTAACGCAAAAAGATCAAATAAGAAAAAAATTAGACAGTTACCGACAAAGCGACAAGAAAAATAATAGAGAGTTTAACCTGGATATCAACGCTGTGTTGTCGTTACGTGAGCGTCAGAATAATCACTGTGCGAGTTGTAATTGTTTATTGCTGTGGCAGTATTCGAAAAACGACCCAAGACAATTTACCGTGGATAGAATAGACAGCAATCGCGGTCATACGCGTGAAAATGTAATGCTGACCTGTCTTGAGTGTAATCGACGCAGAGGTGTTGCTGCAGTTATTTAAGCGATCGAGGTGGTAATTGTGTATCCGTGGGAATCACCTGAAGTTGCTCGCGTGTGAATCCACGCTGAGGAGCAGTCGAATCTAATCTGTAGATTGCGTTTCTCCCAGTTGATCTGGTTATGCTGGATATCTTGTGTGTGGTAACACTCCATGTTGGATCGGTTGCTCTTTTTTTTCCTCCTTCGAGTTCGCCGGGTTCGTATAAATACCTAACGGTGACATTACCCAGCAACGGGGACGCTAGCGTCGTTGGCTGCGTTGAAACACGTTCACTGACGCGGGGTATATATTTTTTTGTGATTGCATTTACAGGCCTCATGTTTGTTGTTCTGGTAATTTCATTATTCAGTGCGGCTATCACGTTTGGCAGTCTTGCAACCCATTCACGAGATCTCGTATCGTAAATGAATTCCCTCGCGTACTGGTATCCGAATAATCTCTCAGCGAGTGTTCTATTAAATCGCTCAACAATTGCCTGATCGTGATGAATTTCAGTATGTCCTCGTCGTATGGTAACGTTATGCTGCTTTGTCAGTGATGATACCGCGCCCTGAAATTCCTTGCCAGGATCAACTTGTAATAATCGTGGCCAGCTTAGAGGTCCTCGCTGATAAATTCGCGAAAACGCAGAGGCGACTTCGGACGCTGTTTTAGTCGCTAACGGTTCTGCTTCTTTGTATCTACTAGCAACATCAACTACTGTTAGCGCGTATTTATATGTTTTTCTGCGGACAGTATCATGAGGCAGGAATAGTATGTCAGCCTGATGAACTTCATTGGGGACACTAACATCAAAATGTGCAAAGTTGATTTGTCGAGGTGGTGGTAAGTAGATTTGCCATATTGCTTGTTTTGACAGCCATTTTTTGGCAACCTCGCGTGTTACTGATGCCGCGTTGGCGAGTTTATTAATTGCTGAGTTACCTCTCCAATATCCGATTGGGGAATAATAAATCGCTTGCATGGAAACACTAGCGTTGGAAGTCCTTGGACTTGTCTGCATCGTTATTAATTATCCAGCGCCTAATGCTAATTTAGATTTCATCGCTGATCTTACTAACCAATTAGCGAGTGACTCCCTAAATGATTTATTTTTTATGGCGCTTAGTGCATGAATTAATTTCACATCCGCGATATGCCTGTCTTGTAGATCTTTACTTCGATAAGCAATATCATGTATGTGACACGCTGCGTCGATAGCGTTTATCGGATACTCGCCGGGTTTGGGCTGATCGTTGCTGTCAAGCCTGATATCTAGTCGTGTTCCCGGACCGCAGTAATTGTATCCTGGGAGATGTTTTTCTCCGGGATACTTTCCCCAAGGGGTACCTGGAAGTCGTCCGAGGGCGGCTGCAATGTCACCACCTCGTTTTTTTTTTGAAATTTAAATTTTTTTGTGCCACATCGCGTACACGTACCAGAAAGTGCTAGTCTGTTATTTTTTGTTGTAACCGTTGTTAGATCATTCGTAGGGGTTCGTGCCCGACACTTCACACAATATAGATCCATAATTATTATTCTTTGTATACAAATGGAAATTACAGACTTTTCTGCGACGCGGCGAAGGGAGCCAATCAAGCATAATTCGGTGTTGCCAAATTCTATCAGAATGATTATCATTGGACCGTCAGGATCGGGTAAAACGCAGTTGTTGCTGAACCTGATTATGAAGTGGATGAAGTGGGATAAGCTGTATTTGGTAGCACCATCTGTAGACGATCAGCGATGCTATAATGTTATAAAAGATTTTAATGAGAGTGCAAAAGCGCTGAGTGACGAGGATGTAGTTGAATTTATCACTGATATCGAAGAAGCTCCCAGCGTTGAGGACCTCGACGGGGAAAAAAATAACCTAGTAGTGTATGATGATGTGATGCTGGACAAGCAAAAAAATCCTGCAAGAATATTTTCCCGGGGTCGTCATAAAAACACCGATGTCATTTATGTTACTCAACGTTACACACAAATACCAAAAGTAATCAGGGATAACTGTAATCTTCTTGCGATATTCAATGGAGTTGATGTTCATACGCTGAGAAATATTCATCAAACCTGGTGTGGTGGCGATATGGATTTAAATAAATTTAAAAATTTCTTTAGTCGCGCTCAAAGAAAGCCTCACGGATTTGTAACAATAAATTTACACGACCCGCGGACACGATACCGCGTCGGCCTTGATACATTGTATGGTTAACGTGAGAAACTCGAAGAGAGCAGCCCGGGCGGCGACAACAAGTTGAGGGGGGGGGGGTCGCGTTTTTTTGTCTCGTTGCTGTTGTAGGATTAGCTTTTTTTAAGGCTTATTTTATCATTTGGTGGTCTCTAGACCCTTGTAGGATTCGCCCTCCCTGCTGCTGTTTAAGACTATGCATTAAGTCCAACTTTTTCCGAGTATTCCGAGCCGGAGAATTATTATTATTATTATTATTATTATTATTAGAGAATTCTTTTTAAGATTTGTGTAGTTTGCTTATAAACTTATAATTTTGTGTAATAAGATTTTCTCTCATAAATGACTCGACTTAATTAATATACAGGTTAATGAGAACTGCTCTGGCTACACACACACACACACACACACACAAATACGCGCACGCACACATGTATTTATTGTTATATTCCAGTTATGTTTCATCATATCATCCCGATTTAATTTTAGATTTGTCGTTGGATTTGCGGGATTTGATGACAGAAATGACCTGGACCTTTTCCATTTGCTTCCACTCTCTGGAACCATTCACTGCCCCGGAACTGATTCATCAGAATGGTACACCTACTCGTTTTATTATTTAAACCAGGGTCCTTACCAGAATGCCTCTGAATTAATGGAAATGTACAGTCACGGTATAATGAAAAAAGTCAAACTGTCCAAGGGATTCCGAAAAACGATCAGAAGTCGAGTATTTCCGATAAGAGACGAGCGGAAACCGTTCCGCAACTTTGCGCACCAACCTGGAAGTAGAAGCTACCAACCAGATGGTCCCCGATACACTGTGGCGGGAACTAAAGTCCGGTGGATGGACTGGCAATTTGAGATAGGGGCTGGTCAGATGAGAGGACCATCGTTATTTGATGTACGATTTAAAGGAGAGCGTATCGTCTATGAGCTTTCTTCGAGCGAAATAGTCGTTACTTATGCAAACGATGCCTCAGCGCAAAATGGGATTATTTATACTGATGCGGCTTACGGTTTATTAAGCGGCGATTTTCCCACATTGATTTTAAGGGACGTTGATTGTCCCCGTTATGCGACTGTATTAAATACATCTTACTGGTCGTCAGGCACGCAAACTCCAGGACAATTACAGTCTATATGTATATTCGAGGCTGATGGACAAGAACCTCTGTGGCGACACAATTCCTTCTCGTTTGCTGGGGCACTAAGAAATCGTTTTCTTATGGTGCGCGTTCCAACTGTGGTTGGTAACTATGACTACATATACGAATTTAAGTTTCAACTGGATGGAAAATTGTTCACAACTGTTTCGGCTACTGGATATATCCAGGCAGCTTTTTGGGATGCGGATAATCCTCATGTTGGATCAGATAAGACAAAAACTCCTTTCGGATATAGGATATCGGATTATGCCATGGGCCCAATCCATGACCACACCTTCGGATTTAAGGTTGACGTGGACATAATCAACAGTTCAAACACGTTCAAACTGATCAGTTGGAAGGCCGGAAGTATATTGGAAGCTTTGAGCACGCAGGTAAATATACAGGAAGTTCCGCCATACTTTGTATACAATCAGACAAGATTTATTAAATGGGAAACGTTACAGAGGGAAAAAGGACTGAAGCTTAACTACGACGACCAGAAGTTCTGGACTGTTGTGAATGAAAAGGAAAAGAACAAATGGGGAGTTGAAAGAGGAATCCAGATTGTACCTCTACAAACAGGTGCGTTACACCAAATGTCATATCGACACAATGGTAATAAACACATTTCAATAAGAACATTTGAAACAAAAATTAAATTCTTCCAAATACACGAAATCTTTGGAACAAATGTGATGTGACAAATTATAGCGCCTAATGGCACTACTTGTATATTACACAAGGTTGTAAAATTTGCATAGTCATATCTTACATCGAGAGCAATTTATCTTTATAAATATAGCACGAGTAAAAGAGTTAAATTAAATTTAAAACACCAATTCCGGCTCTAAATTTTTCCAGCCAATGATCCAGCATGTGCTCTAGTCTGATGATGACTTGTTGAAACAAATATACAAAAGAATGGGATATGCACAGTTTGGAAAACGTGGCTTATTGCTAATATATTTTAAATATTTAATTGCGCATGTCAACAACATTGTATCAGGTTACCAAACCTACATGAATAGCTTTGTTTCAGTGACAAATACATTTCTCATTTGCAGTACATATATTAAAGTTTCTCTTCTTCATTTGGCAATTAAATCTGAGAATATTTTGTCCAACTCAAATTTTGAAATCTAGTGGGTAATATATGCTCTTCTTCTTCTTTTGCTCACATGGTAGTTCTCATCATCCTCGTCACCTTTTTTTGTAATCATTATTTTATTTTATTATTCCGTTTTAAGTAAAACTTGTAATGTTTTAAAAAAACAAAATGATGGCCACATAAAAGAGTAGTTATTGACTAGGTATCGTTTGTGAACAGTAACTGTAGCGGAAATAGGAGTTTTCAATCACATAAGGGGATATTATTTCATACGATTTTATGACAATTCTAATTACTTTAACCTTGGCAAAATGATGATTTTAAATAATGCCTCTTTGTAACTGGGAACTTCAATGTATAATACTTCTTCCTGACTTCAAGGTTGCTGGTTTTGTTTGTAGTAACGTTTGAATAAACCAACAACAAAAACTAAGAATACAGTACTGGATCTGATATCCAAAACCTCACACATACAACACATTGTTCGTCCTCTGCAACTCTACTAAACGCTGCAATGAATTCTGGTTTTTCACTATTATTTAAAACGATACAAAATCTTCTATTGGTTTTATAGTCACTCTAAGATACTAACTCTGTTGTGTCCAGTTTCCTCGCCGGACCTGATACTTGAATTTCTGTATCCTTTTCAGTCATAAAATTTGCTAGGATTAAAACAAAGTTTGCTGCTATCATTACCTTTAGCTGTACAATTCGTGGTAATTGTTACAAACTTGGAACAGGTGGTTCTAACCTCTCGCCTAACTTTTGTAACTTTAAAATTTCCTCCATCAAACAAAGAACGCACCGTCGAGACTGAATGGTAGAACTGTGGGAGCTTGTAAAATCTGATAGAAAATTAAGTTTAAACTGTTAAAAAGGAGTTTTTCTTAAGAGCAAACGCCAATCCAATGGAGCACAAATCACAACGCCATCTATCAGCAAAGGTGAGGTGAGTTTGTATTGGTCAATGTATACATGTCCCCCATTCAGAATTGTCCTCAGCTTCAGTGTTTTCCTAATCCTCAATTTTGTTTTATTCAAAATTTAAACAAGAAGGAGCAAGATTTACGCATCAAACATTTCCAGACTACAACTGATTCAGGTCCATAATATTGGTTTATAAAGAGTCTTTATTTCAAGCAACATGAGCGATTTAATGTTTAGGAATCACGCCATAATTGTTAGGGTATGATGTTGAGGAGGTTTGTGAATCTAGGAGTTATGTCGAGGTTTGTGAATCTAGGAGTTTGTCGAGGAGGCTTGTGGCCATGTCTGTTTTCGGCTGATGAATGATGATACCGATAGATGCGTATTAATAATTTTACATGATAACCAATACTGTATCTATCATGCCCTATTTCTTGTCTAATGTATATTTGCAGCCGCTCAGACACTGACGGAAGCACATCCGGCAATGAGAGCGTTGTCTTTCACCAAATATCATTGCGCTGTCACGAAACGCAAGGAGGAAGAGCAGCATTTGACGTCAATGCACGATATCAATAGAATGTCTGACCCGAAGGGGCACTTGGACTTGATGCTGGACAAGGAAGGTATCGTGAACGAAGATTTGGTCACGTGGATCACCGTCGGGTTTCTTCACGTTCCATCATCTGAAGATGTGCCGATGACGACGAAAGTTCAGACTGGGTTTCTTTTGAAGCCCTTCAATTTTTTCGACAGGACGGCTAGTTTCGACATGCCGCAATATTTCGAATCAAGTAATCATGAGAAAGATGACCACGAACCAGCACCAGAAACGTGCTATGAGGAGAAATATAAGAAATTTTGTAAATACTGTTAATTATAAAATAACAGTATAAACGAATGGAACAAGCAGAGACAATACAAACTAATAGAACGAGTACGCAATATAATCATGCGAAATGTGTAGTTATCAGATAAATGCCTCAGAAAAGGGGATTTCCTGTGTACTAAATGATTTGGACCAGGTGTACAGCATAAATACGTACCTATATCTTGTAAATAAAATTTTCGATTCTTATTCAAATATTTTTCCTTAATAAAGGAAATAACTCGATTTCGTTTTTTTTTTTTTTTTTCCCCACCGCAGTAAATAACATCATCACTAAATCCACTGTATAGGAACGTTTCCACACAGGCGAATCCATCTACAACAGAGAGCCAATCTGTGATTTCCACAGTGCTGTAAAGTCATGCCAACCAGAGACAGATAAAGGCAAACATATGAGTTTTAAAACTGGTTATATTACAGAAGTTAGGCGCAAACGACATCAATTTAGAATGTTATATCAGTTAGAAACCAAACACTGGTCATATTAAAGTCTGGGCTGTAAATACGTTGATACGTTAATAAGCTTTGTACGTCTTTGCCCGTGGGAAACACGTTTTTCTCGTCTTACCAAGATGCAGACTTCTCTGGTATTCTATTTAGATTTCTGAAAAATTACATTTTTCTTCGAAACTAGTTTTTAAAGTCTGCGATGTTTAGATAATAAGTAAACATTTGATACATTTCACGATGATTGCATTTTTTGTTTTAATTATAGGACATTTATTTTCGTTAGTTGTTGCCTTTAAGTCATATTGATGATTATTATCGGTTGAAACATGCATTCTGTTATTCAAATTTAAATAAGATGCATCCATTATGTTATCAGGTTTTCATAGGTAATTAAAGAAAACGGTTAGATTGAATGTTATCAAAGAAATATTTTCCAGAAAAGAACGTGAAATATAAGCTTGTTGTACCTCACAGAGAGAGAGAGTGTTGTTGTTGTTGTTGTGGGTATTAACGCCATTTTTCAGCACACGATATGCTTGCAATACATGGCGGCCAGTATTAATGGTGGAGGAAGAACCCTGGAAAACACCGGAAAGAACCACCGACCCACGGGAAGCTACTGGCAAGCTTTCTCACATACTGACATTGGCTGAATACGAGATAGATTTCTCTCAAATCAATTTAATTTGTTTTCAGTAATATTGATGAACACTTCGAATTTCTGGCAGTAATAAAAAAAGAACCACCTGCCTGACAGTGATAACTGATAAGAACTATGTTGGATTCCAGGCTTAACAAATATTTATTTATTACCCATGTGGCTTGGCAGTTTGTGGAAGTTAATTGGCTATAACCGGTTGTGTTAGATTCACTTAGGCTGATGAGTGTTTACTTATTCCGAACATAGAACGCATATCCTCGCCCCATCCCTCCTTTCTTGTATATTACTTTGCACCTGTAACGGAAGTAATATTTGCTATTACAAATATTCCCATGTACATTGATGTATGTATGTATGTATGTATGTATGTATGTATGTATGTATGTATGTATGTATGTATGTATGTATGTATGTATGTGTGTGTCATTTAAATTTTTAACTTAGCCTTAACAATAGCAGCAGAGAGAGTGAACAGACCCACTTGCTGGAAGGTCCAGTTTTGAAAAATAAAGATTCCTACGAAAAATGAAAGTTAAAGGTCAATATCGTCAGACCGAAGCCTCTAACAAAAACCGAGAGTTTCTCTAATTGGGTTAATTTATTTGATCACGCTATTCTTGTCGTTTGTATTTTTAAAAATTTGAATGCATGTTTTGTTTACCCACCTTGACACTCATTTGTGGTCGCACCCTATTTACTGTTGTACTGTGTTAGTAATTAAATCATTATTATATCAGTCGAACAACCAAACATTTAGTCAAGACCTTTATGATATTGTTTTCGAGGATCATGTAAATTTCTTGTTATAAATCCGTGTGGAGTAGAGTGTGCTTTTGAAAAGAAGTTTTTGAACTTAATTATGTCCATATCCCTTGAACACCAAGCCTCATGAACATTTGGCCGAATACTTGTATCGACTCCGCTAAACACAACTAAAATATTACAGTGATCTCTGATCACTTTATGTATTGTGTATATCGCCGAGTAACATACATCACGTCTGTGTTTTATGCCTGCCTCGAGAAAATATTCTAGCTGGATTTGATTGTCGAACATTACATCATCTTATACTAAGAGATTATGAATAAATCTACAGATGGGGCTTCATCAATATCGGTAATATAATCAATAATATCAATGCCGTCCTCGTCCAACAATTTTGCATTTTTATTAAAATATGTAAGTACATCGTACCATCTCTGATCATCAACTGACGGAGCTACTAAATAGAACTTATCCCATTTGAGCCATCTCATTATCTTATTAAGTAATAATTGCGTATTACCAGGCCCAGATGGACCTATGATAATTACTCTAATAGAATTTGGTAGCGCTGGGTGATGTTTTACTGGCTCTTGCTTTCGTGTTGCTGAGAAATCAATGACATCCATGTTATACAAATATAATAAATAATATGGATTTATATTGTGTTCGATGTAGATCATCCACCCCCCGCATGTGGATTATCAACAATAATAACAAAAAATAAAAAGAGCGCACTTACAGGCAAGTGTTTATGATATGTGGTACAAATAAATACTTTTTTTTCCGTCTCTTATGAAGACAGGTGGTGAAATCGCTGCTTCATTAGGAAAATTACCAGGAGCTCCATGAGCTAAATACCCAGGAGAAAAACACCCTCAAGAATATAATTATTGTGTCCTGGAACCAGACTTGATATCCGACTTCACGAGAAAGATCTACAAATACATGGAGAGTATCCAGTAAATATAATTGGTCAAGCATGTCTCGTTCATGATGTAGCATATAAAATTAAAGATTTGCAACAACGACATATTGCAGATGTGAAGTTGATTCATTCGTTAAATTCCATAAATAAAAAAGAATCTTTCAGATAATCTCTCGCTAATTGGTTGATAAGATCTGCGATGAAAATTAAACTAGTATTGGGAGCCGGTAATTAATCTACCGATCATTATAAAATAATGGAATCGTTTAATTATAGCATAAGATGATATTGGAGGCAAAGAGCTGCGATTAGTAAACTTGCTCATGCAGCAAATGTTACACGTTCTGTTACTGCAAATTGTTTAGCACGACAGACAAATTTATCTACCACATTTTGAGTCAGCACGCCTAACGAATTTCATCAAGCAGATATTTTGTTTACACCACACAATACTGTTAAAATTGGAGACGTCAATCACGTACATGCAAACACACTATAACTGTCGTTGACGTTGCAAGTAGATATAAAGAAGCAGAACCACTAAAATAGCAGCTGAAGTTATATCTGCTTTTGAACGAATTTATCAACGAGGACTCATTCGATGGCCACAGTTGCTACATGTGAAGATATACCGCAATTCATCGCAATCAGGCAATTGTTGAACGATTTAATCGAACACTTGCTGCGCGGTTATTTGGATATCTATATTCAAAGGAAATAAGTCAGAAAGATATGAGATCTCGCGAATGGGTTGCAAGATTACCAAGTGTGATAGCTGCGTTAAATAATGAAATTACTCGTGCGATTTCTATGAAACCCATTAATGCGATTACCAAATAAACAAGCATATACCAATACAACGACATGACTTTTCAAAACAACCAGTACTAACTAATGCGACTGTAAGATATTTATATGAATCTGGTGAACTTGAAGGTGGTAAAAAGGGCGACTGATAGTATTTGGATTATTATAACACATACAATTTCCAGCGTGGTAAGATCTACGGGTAGACCTGCAATCTACAGATTAGATTCAACTGCTCCTCAACGTGGATTTGTAAGAGAGCAATTACAAGTAATTCCTGAAGACACACAATTACCATCTCATTCAATTTTGTAAACTAGCACCCCGACGTCGATTACATTCAAGACAGGTCAACATCACATTTTTTTGCGTGTAAGACCAAAATTACTAAAATTTCTGTTTACGGTAAATCGTCTTGGATTATTATTTGAATACTGCCACAACATTACTGTGTTACAGCTCGCACAATAATTATTCTGGTATTGTTTTAATGTCATGATAAATTCAGAACTGTGTTTAAAGTCAAGTTTATTTTTTTGTCACACTGTTTATAACTATCCAATGTTTTTCTTTAAAATTACTACATGATTATCAACTGATTCGTTATTGCCGGCTTCCTGAGGTGTAAAAGTTATAATAGCCCTCCGCAACTGAGATATTCTTCTGATTCTAGACACTGCGATATAAATTTAGTTTGACCATTCGATACGATCATCGACGATCCATATATTTGTATTAGAGATGGTTAATTCTTGTGATGAATGAATTGTCATTGCGTATCCTAGCCTCCATGGAGTTTTGTCCATAGTTAACGCGCTCTCAGCAACACTGACATGAACTAAAACAATATCATTTAACACAAGATTTTGTTTCTCTGACGATCCTGGTGTATCAACTTCAATATTTTGTCGTCGTATATCTGCTGAACGATAACACAATGGTACGGGTAGATTTGAAAATTTATCTTTATGTAACAAAAAAAAGATTGTTGTTGAAGTGTATCACGAACTATCTTTCTACTTGCCACTATCAAATCAGCTGGTCTCCATAAATTCCAAAACTTGTTTTAGGAGACTCTAAAATTATTTCACGCATTATTTCACGTTTTAATTCTATTCTGTTTTAGTCTCAATACTTTTTTAACTCTCAAGCGCTCAATGATCATCAGTTATTTCTTCTTAATAATCCACAAGTTTTTTTAGACATTCATGTGGAGATAATCCAACAAACGGCGGTGGTTGACCATGATCGCCACACATTATTACAGCAGGATGTTTTGTCAATAACCAATCAAGAAATATTTTAACGTTTCTAATGAAACGGTGCATATTTTATCCCAAACAATAATCCTTGGAATATATTTCTCTCCCATTCGTTCATGAATCCATTTATCTCCCTTCCATCGAAAGAATTTGTGATAAGTACATAAATATAATATTTGTTTCTTTCATTTCTCGAGTATGTGTGTAGGTATTAATACAACTATATAAAAATTCCGAAATAATTCAATCACACGAGCTGTTTTGCCAGAACCCCAGGCTCATTGAGAAAAAACATCTTATTTCCGTTCATAGGATCATATACCGATGGCGCAGATGACAATTTTAATATTTGATGTTTTGGGTAATAAATATCTTTAATTTTAACTTAGGTGGATTGAGAATAATTAAGTATATTTTTTTGTTTTATTCTTATTTCACCTCACGATGCATAAGTGCAGATATGGAGTTGTTCTAGCAATCCTGCATTTTTGTATTGCTATAAGATAAATCCGTAGCGACTCTGACAGCAAACTCAGAAACTCTTTTAATCATCGATAATAGACTTATCGAAACGTACGTGAGCATTGAAGATCTTAAATGAGTAAACTGCGGTGACTCACGATCAATATAACTCACAATTATACCTAATTTAGTTCCGTCTGATAAATTAACATTACTTCGACTTATAAATGTGTTTATTTTCATTGTATCAGCAATTATAAAATCGAGTTTAGCATCATCTATGATTATTCTTGTACAATGTCGCTTATGATCATATGATTTTCCTTGGGTAAATTTACCGATTATTTTTCCGCCAAGATCTTTTGCGATTTTACTATCAAAATTAGTCATATCGGAATATTTCTTGTGTTGTGGTAACCAAACTTGTTTCTGCGAACTATATGATATGACTGCTTCATTTACAAGCAACGATATCAGTATTTTTACATCGAGCATATATCGTAATAATATGGTTGGTGCCCACATTTTTTCTGACAAAGGTTTGCCAAGCCACACATAAAAAATCGGATGAAGATCTTCGGCAAACTTAAATGAGCCGATATAAGCGAATCTAGTCAGGTCAAAATCTGGTAATGGTCCATTTATAGATATTCTGGTCTCGTGTATTTGATGTCCAAATCGCTCAAAATACTTAGCACACTTTTCCATTCCAAGAAAACTTCCGAGATAACATGCAACCATATCAACCGAGATAACATCCTTATAATCGTATCTGATATTCCACAATCCACCGTGTCCGCATTTGACTCAGATCGATATTATATTATTGAGAAAATCAAACCTCGTAAGCTTCCACGAATTTTTCTCTCTAGCGAAATAAACCGCGACTGATGGAATCGTACAACAATTACTGTGCGATACATATCTCTATTAGGTCGTACAAACTGATCATAGTTTCCATCATCGAAACTCTGAAATAACCCTATTAATACTGTTAATAAAATCAAATATATATCCTTGGTAAAGTTTAACAATTCGATTTCGTGGAAATATTGTTACTGCATTAGTCAACGCATGCCCATTATGATCAGTAGTTTCAATCAAAGCTCCTTTCAATTTATACCTTAATTCGTACAATCTATCCGGTTATCGTTTCACCATTATTGGTTATTTTAATTTCTTTCATAGCTCAGCGACGTCTTTGATATACGATCCGGTATCTTTAACTATTTCTGCCAATCGTTTATTATTTTAAGCCTTATATCCGTTTAACCATTTCCACGAGTCAAAATTATAAAAGGTTACTCGTTCGGCTACACAATTTCGCTTTGACAATTTCATCGGTTTCAGATCATGAACGCTGGGTTTATCATTTATCGGATATATTGCATAAATAACCGCGGTTACAGGATATGCTCTTACATAATGGGGTTTGTCAATACCAGTCAACATTCCTGGTTTGGAATTTTTACATAATACGGTGATTTTTTTCAGTATGAAGTAAGATGAATAGACATTATTTCAGTCATAGGTTGGTCTAAGAATGTTTTCGGGGGACAAACGAAGACGGTCTTATGTTCGATCATATTAATGGCAAAAATCTCGATAACTCTTTAAATAACTTACGAACCATTACAAAAAGTCAGAAAAGCTTATTTGTAAAAAGCGGTAAACATTCAAAAATTGCTAAAATTATTAAGTCTGTAAGTGCAGAAACTGGCAGAGAAATAATATTTCATTCAATAAATGAAGCTGGAAAATGTTTTGATAATAATTCACGTTCGGTACAAAATATTACCAGATCGGCCTTTTCAAAGAAATATAAACAAAAAAATAATATTTTGTTATTGCTGAAGGGATATAATTCTGTCAAAATAAGCTCTCTGCGATAGAGTAATTAAGCAGTTTTCTCCCTTGTTACTACATAATTGACCGTATTATTTATCATCGTAACTGATTATATTCGAATATACACTAATTTAACCATCTGTGTGATAATTGATATCAGTGAAGTAATATCATTTTGTAATAGTTCAAATTAGTGAAAGGATATTTACATCTTTATTTCGTCACCCTTGGAAAAGCGGGAATCCACCCGAAGACCGAACTTCAACATAAGACATACACCCTCCCCACCATGTCACGAAATGGTGGGTGCTCTTTTGAACACCCCAGGGTTGATTATTGGGTCTGTTTGCAGAAACAATGTTTAGCGTAGTGAATGCCCTGTATATGCATTGTGCCGTCCTTAGAATTAATATTATATGCATTGTGCCGTTCATATAATTAACATAATTAAGTTAATGTTGTGACGTCCTTAGAATTAAGATTGTATAAAGTGCTGTAAATAGCTTAATACAATGCTGTCTTTATACTACTGTATGCATTGTGCTGTACTTAGAAATAAGATTGTATATGCGATGTAAATACCTTAAAATAATGCTGTAAATATGCTCCTATACTACTATTATTAAGATTATATATCGTTCCTTTCTTAGAAATAAGATTGTATATAATAATATATAATAATACAATAATGTTGTAAATGTGTTTTAAAATATATATATTTATTATATAATGAACAACGAAAATATTAATGTTATAATTCTGCAATTAAAAATTAAAATATGATAGTATAAAAATTCAACTTGCTCCGGAAAAAAGTTATTTGTTTTTTATCAATACAAACAAGAAAAGTCGAGGATTAATATAGACTACCAGCAGAGTATAAATTTATTAAGCTCATCCAGCAGTCTATGTGCCAATCCTTGGCTACGGTTAAAGATACAGAAGTTACAAATTCGTATCTCTCTTTCGCGCGATTGAAAAATTTAGATCAGAATTAGATGACGAATAGGAAACGAAAAAGATTATTAACACGTGCTTAAAAATGATTTTGTCTGATCGTGAAAATGAAAGTAATTGTGAAAGTGAAAGTACTGTTTATGGCTGTTGTAAAAACGTCACTAAGGGGAATTGTGAAAGTCAAAGTAGTGACACTGAAAGTTATGGCAACTTGAGTCCCTCTCTTGGATAGTAATTGTGAAAGTGAAATTTAATATTTATTCCAGACTTTGTCAAGAGATTCAGATTTATTTTTGTATTCTATTTGATAATTATTATGTAATTTTTTATATTTTCTGTTTTTGATGAGATTTTCATTATTTATAGTACCTATTACCCCATCAAATCACAAAATCTGACTGATTTTCATTATTTTGTCTATCCATTTTCATTATTTCGACTACCTATTACCCAATCAAATTACAAAGTCTGACTGATTTTCATTATTTATAATACCTATTACCCCATCAAATTACAAAATCTGACTAATTTTCATTACTTTTACTATCTATTACCCCATCAAACTTTCCTTATTTCGAGTACCTATTACCCCATCAAATTACAAAATCTAACTGATGTTCATTATTGTATGTACTATTTACGTGAAATCTGGAAGAAAATCAGTAAAAAATAAATTCTGTTAGAATATCTAAATATAAATGTATACTAAGTTTATCTTGTCTCAAATCAAGAAGGTGTCCGGTCTGGTCAGTAAGTTTCAAATGTATTCTTGACAATAACGGTATATGACAACATAGATAAACCGGATTAATGGGTTCTTGTACGACCAAATATCCAGGAGGTACTTGAGGTGTAAATGTGTACAAAATATATCCTTGCTGAGCCTAATTGGATGCATCACATGCAAGATTAACTGCAAGTGTTGCTGTGATATTAACAATTCCAGGTGAAATATAACGGCCTTCACCATGCTGATTATTATGTTTGAGAATATTTGCTGGCGGGTTAAGTGTTTTCCATGACTCAACAATTTTACAAAAATGTTCATTGACAATGTCATTAACACGTATTTTTTATTTCGTCAGTTTCAAAAATTCTGGTATTATAAATATTGCTTGATCTGCTTCAGTTATTTTATGATGATCGAGAAATCTTTCTTTATAAATAATAATTTTATTATCTTGCGGTACAACGTTTGTATAACATTTTTTATATATAATATCAATAGTTTTTTATTAATATATTCAAGATCTGATGTAATTTTATTTAAATGTTGTATTGTTTCAATGCTTTTTCTTTTCAGATTATTATTAGACTAATCCAGAATATAATTTTTAAATAACTGTTCTAATGCTGCAGATATAATTGCATGTACATTTTTCATTTTATCAGTCAGGGATTTGAGTAGGTTTTAAAACAATTTACGTATTATTATCCTTTATGACGATAGCAGAAGGACAGAGATGCTGAAAAACAGGGTGTAATGAAGATTTTCATTCTCGATATTATGAAGTTGTTGTTAAAAAAAGAATTTTCGTTAATAGAGAAGTCATCTCGTTTTGGTTCTGGCAGTTCTTTATACTCTGGTGCTATTACAGGACAGCCTAATATTGAATGATAGATAATTATCTACAGTATAATCTAGCGAATTTATGTCTATCACAGCTGATAATGTTGGCTCGTGAACAGTAATAACTATATTTGATTCTCTTCGATAGACTTAATTCTGCGCTGGAATTCATCGTTGATTTGTTCAATTTGATATTTACCTGTGGGAATTCTGACAATTTGCCAATCAGGAGTTACATAATCATTATTTTATATGAAAATAGAAGTAAATTATTTGCTGGCCATCCATCGAATGATTTTGATCTGATATTTGGCCAACTGTAATATATTCGTGATTGTGCTAGCGCTATTCTTTCGCTGGAATTGCAGTTGGAAAATTAACGCTAAATTTGGGATTAGTTGAGCTTACTGATAGCATCGTTGTTTTTGAGGGATTCGTGTTAATGACAATTTGCTGAAGTAGCTCGTTCGGAGTTGACATTATTATTATTATTATACTCTAAATCCTGATATTCTAAATCAGGCGTAGATTCAATCACAGTCATTACTTTCTTGTAAATTTTAATCATCTCCGTCAATTCTAAATCTGATATGTTTCCATCACTAAAGCTTGATGATAATAACGAGGATAATTTGGAGTATGTTAACGTCGCTGTGTGTCATTTTATTATATTCTCATGCAATTTTCCATTTGTGCATGTACATAATTTTTGCGATGATATTAAGAAGGCAAGAAAATTGTTGTTGCTGCTGCAACACAAATAGTTACAACTGTTGGTGATATCATTGTTATTTTTGATAATAATACGCCGGTTCCAGCAATAACAGCAGACGCCGAATATAAAATTATGTCAACAACAACTACACGTCTGCGATATTGTTTTACTTTTAATGTATATTCGTCAACAATATCTTTTAGATTTGTTTGCCATTCACGTGTCTGATTGTATCTAAAACGTTGAACGTTTATCGGAAAGCTCATTATATTTTAAGTAGGTGGGGATTTAGCTACTAATTCAAAACACCAATAATAAATCAAGCCGCGTTTTTTCTATGGGTGCCACAGTAAACGTTTCCTCATCGTTTTGCTCCAACATCAATAACATAGATTCAGAGGATCTAGTTAGTGGATGACGCCGTGAAATTGTAGTAGATACTGTAAATATTGTAACGCTAAGTACTGAAAACCTGTATATACCTGTAACCTCAGCGTGATGTTTAATGGATTTATTGAGTGGTGACCATAATGCTGGTCCAGACGCTACTGTATATATACACTGTCGGTAAAAAAAAAAAATATGTCGGAGAGTTTAATATCGATGGTTGGCGGACTTCCAAAAAATTCATTAATGAATCTATGCATGTTTCTACGAAAAGTCATAAGCAATTGTACTTGATTGAAATAATCAGTTCTAAATGAGGTCATTTCATTATTAGCTGAAACTAACAAGTTCATCATTGGAAGGATGTGTTTCTTCGTTACAGCGTCATTCTCTGATTCTGGTTCTCCAAGATCAGTAATTTTATCATTAGACATATTGAGAGAACAGAATTTTGTACAAATAGTATCAATATCGATTACATAATAACATCAGGCTTAATATTTCCATTACTATCAAACGCAGCCATGATATTTTCAGTTATATCATTAATGTTAACGATACTATCTTTCAATGAATTGCTTGTATTTAAATTTCCTTGCTTGTCTTGAAATACAACCACTTCGTTTGGACCTACATTTGCAATATTTACTAATTCAGATATTTCATCACTAATCTGTGTACTGACATTTTCATGGGTTATTCCGTCGGAGTTTTTTTCTGTATTAAACGTCGCGTCTACTTGTATAATCGTGCACGACTTTATGAGGTGCATCGGAAGATTATGATATAGCGTCGAGTACAGAAATTACTTCACGGCCACTGTAAGAGCCCCTATTCTATGTAAAGGGCGTGGGTTGATTGGCGGATTATAGCTTCTTTTAAGGTATCGGCTTTATTCGGTTGTCGTTATCTAGGAGATGATCGTCCTCAGTGTTATTTCCCGGATCGAGTAAACTTTTAGGCAGAATAAATAGAGATCATAGAATACATTAGGAAGATACACTTCTTTTGGAATAAATCTTTCACCGGATTAAAACACAAATATATTTATAAAAATAGCCGATCTGTTTTACTGATTTAATTAGTTCATCATACGATCAAGTGAACAATCGAAGTCGTTGCCTTGTACAATTGCATAACCTGCTTAGCTCTTGTTCACTATACTTCACTGTAGCTCTTCTCTGTTCTTTCGCCTTTCTTTTTCCTTCCTTTCCCTGTTTCTCTCCAACCTTCCTATTGTTTCGCCTTCCTTTAGCCCTCAAACTTTGTGTAGAAAGGTGGAGATGCAAGCATGCATATAGACAAATACTTGGACACATCAGTGCGTAGGTACATCTGAGGATACATCAGCGGATACGTTTCAAGAGCTATTTTCCCCTTTTGTGCTTTCAAGCGTTGTTCGTTTATACTGGCAAAATTGTGTCCGTCGACCTTCCAGACATCCGGTCCCTTGGACAAATGTCTGACGAGAGAATTTCTTCCAAACTGACTCCCGGAGTCCCCTGTACCTTTACTCATGCAGCAAAGCTTAGACTAATTAGATTTTTCTATGGGGAGAATGTTAACAACTATAAAATTTAGTGTGGGAAACACGCCCGTATTTAGCATAACCAATCCGGATAAAATATAGTTAACGTATTTCCTCTTAGCGCATAAGATTGGGGTCAACTTGATCTTGGTCTTCGAATAACTGTTTCTGGAATTTTTCAAGTTTGAAAATTCCACTATGAAATCGAAGTTAACCGTATCCCTAATAGTCCGTGTCGTGGTTAAGTAAACGAATCCTTAATTTAAAAATCTCTACCTGTACCTACCAGTCATTTGAATCATTGCAGTATAGCGATTAAACAAGCGCCTGTCCCGATAATTCTAATTAATGGTTCTCTGGTCCCATGCTAATGTGTTTTTCGTAGATCGACAGAAATTTGCTCCTTCAAACCGTCATATTGGCGGATCGGCTGTTTGTGTTGGTAATGTTGAATACCAAATTGGAGTTTTATTGTGTTTACCTAATTTAAAAATTCTTTTTGTGGAGCTGACCCATACTTATCAAATTAAGTAATTAGACGTGGATCCATTTCGTATGCCACCCAATGAGCACCAGAACCGGAACTTTTATCAACATTAATGATACCAGTTTCAATATTTTTTGGTTGTTTTGGTAATTGATCGCGCTTAAAAACACCTCTGAATGTTTTATATTTAATTTTGGACAGGATCAGGTACATCAATATTTGACATAGGAAGAATCAGTGAAGTGTCCCAGGAAGTATCAGACCTTTACCTTAACAATGAGGGGTTCCTGGTAATCTTAGACCTCTTACCCTTTTGTAAATACTTTTCCATGTTATTAATTCTTTTGTTGATAATCAACCAGCAGCTTCAGCATCACCAAGTGCAGCCGCATTAGCAACAGTGGCGACTGCACCGGTTAATAAAGCGGGTATAGCTGCAAGAAGAGGGAATATTCCACCAGTCTTTAATGAATCTTTAATGGCGCTCGCAGAAACATTAAGTCTAACGCCGGGTTTTGATTGTTTGGCATCATTGAAATGCCTGAGTTGACGTTCTGACGATGATAGTTTAATTTGGGCACCTGTGATCTGGTCTTATTTTTTAGTGCTATGCTTATTCCACAGTTCTTTGCTGAATTTGATTGAAGTTTTTAATCTGACCACGAGTCGGACTGACACTAATATGATGATGTGACATTATAAATATCGGGAGCGATTTAATTACACGTTTCCTACTGGAACGTCAATAACTCTCATTCGTTGACCAGTACCTTCAACAAACATTGCTTTATCTTTCAGTTTAACTGCAATTGGTCTGTACTTAACACCAGCTTGGTTTACACCAGCTTGAACATGAATATCAACGACAGGTTGTTTAAATAAATATATATGCTCCAGTGGAAAGTAATAAATCGGATACAGATTTCTAAAATCTAATGTGATATTTGTAAACCAGTGTCTATATTTCGATCACGTCCCAAAAACGTCATTAAACGACGATATACACGCGTTACATGATTATTCTCAAAATTTAACACTATATCTTCAGATGGTTCTTGGTGTCCATTTATCCTTTTAAAAAAACCTTCACTAACTTCATGGTCGTAAAATATCATATGACTATGTGTTTGTGAATTTAGTCGTACAACATCTTGTAAAGCAATAAATATGTCTTGGTGCTGAAACTCCTTGTTCTGATGCTATATGCCATGTAATAACCCAACAACATTACTTTTAATGCAAACTGTTGTCATTGGCAATCATGAGTGGAATGATTATTTTTCCATGAATTCATACACAAATTAACGTTACTTCTTCAACAATTGATGGAGTTATTATTGGCATCCACAACGAAAGTTTTGTTAATATTACTTCACCGTCATCATCAGAAGTAGCGGCCAGTCAGTAGATTGCATCATTATCATTGCCCTTTATCACAAGTACAACTGTATGATTCGCTCTAGTGGAATTGAACATGAAATTCTTCTATTTCCATCTGTCAACATTGATCGACGTGTAGCAAATCCTAAGTTATATTCGTGATTGTAATATTGGAAAATTATCGGAGGGTTGTCATACTTTCTGGTTGAAAAGCAACCAAAGTACCTCGTGTCTCTTGTACCTTAAGATATGGTCTATTACCTGGACTGTTAAAATTGTCTTTAACAAACATCATTGACGGGCCAGAAGATCTTGTATAATCATCTGAACATCTTGCTAGATTTAATAAGAGTGTGGCAGCATCAACGTCTTTTTGAATTGATTCAATATTTCTTCCATCAATCATGTACGTATCACGGTTAAACAACACCAATATACCATTATTAACAAAAACAACTATGGCACCAGCTACATATGGTACATTAGTGACGGCATCTGTTACAATTTCTCCTTCTACTTCAATAAATGCTTTAGCAGGTAAAAATATATGCTTGTATCTTGAACTTGTAGTTCTATTCGACTACGCTGCTTTGGTACACGTGCGTCATAAGAATGATATTGATAATAGCGTGTAGATTCATTTTTAAGAACTGGTGCGTACATATCAAACACTGGACCGGATATACGCTTAAACATTTTTATTATAATTGCTATTGTCTAACACGAAGACCACGTCCTGAAATAAAACTCATATCTACCGGTATAATTACATTAGTCAATTTTGAAGGAACGACTTCATTAACAGCCAACTCTGCTAGTTTTTGACTTGCAGCTTGATTCATTATTTTCTTGACATTTGCGGGCATAGCTTCAGTGCTGGGTAATTTTACTGGAAATATCACCAACAGCACCAATACTTTTATTGCAAACAGCATAAATAGCTTTCATTCCTAATTGTTTTGCAATCGGTATTGCTTTTGGAGCTATTCTCTTTAAAAAACCTTGAACAACATCACCAAGTCTATCTAAGTAAATCGTTTTGTACGTTAGTAATTGCGAATTTATTATTCTGACCATTACAGGTCCACGTTGAGCAATCATCTTTATTTTATTGTCACTGATTTAATTATTCTCAATCGCTGTAATAATCTTCAGCATTTCATTAATGAAAGATCAATAAACATTAATATCCATGATACCGCCTGTAAATGATCTTCGGCAAATATCAGATAGTTCGTTAATAATTTCTGGAGAATTATTTATAGCTCGTTTTTCTCTGATCAGAGTTTCTAATCGTTCAAGATCAGAAAGAACACTGTTAAGACAAATAATAAGGTCGCTTAATTGAGTAGCAAAATCACTTCCAGTAGTACCAGGGGGTGTGCCAGATTCTCTTTGTCTTAAATCCTTTTTAAATTGATTAAAATTCGTGTCGCCATCTTCAGCAAAAGTATATATATATATATATATATATATATATATATATATATATATATATATATATATATATATATATATATATATCTTTTACCCAATTATCTTTTGTCTTCCAAGATCCAACATATTTAGCTTTTGCATATTTTTCTATTTGATTGTATCCCTGTGAGGCAATATCTACTGCGCGTATGTATTCTGAATTTGTGATATTGTCTAAACCACTAGTTGTAAATATATTCCTAATATCAATTAGTAGAAATTGTGATTTAGGAGACTGTAGATTAAAAGATTGTTGTTGAGGTTATTTTTGAACTTTTTTGCTTTAAAAATTTGTGGCTCAGGTTGATAAATTTGTGGCTCAGGAATGTTTGGTTTTGTAGCTCAGGTTGAGAAAGTTGTGGCTCTGAAATGTTTGGTTTCTGTGGCTCAGGTTGATGAACGTGTGGCTCAGGTTAAGATTGTCGTTTACGTAAATCCGCATAAAAATTATTTACATTTTCAATATATTCTCTATATTTTGGATCATCATTTCCATCCTTTTTTTTTTTTTTTTTTTTGTTGTTTGTTGTAATATATACGATATACCCATTTTAAAAAAAGTATCAACATTTACGCCAGCACATTCAGGCTTTAAAATTTCAGACTTTCTAAGAATACCAAACGCTGAAGTACTAGGTAATTCCTCCTCTGTAATAATTTCTTTATTAGTAAGTTCTTTAATAAAATCTTCTCTAAATGTATTGATGCAATATTTTCATTTCTTACTTTAGGTTTTGGTGTAAGATCACCAATACCTTCAAGTATTTATTCATCTATACCAGGAAGCTGAGCAGCAGCTATTTTAGTTCGAAGATCTCTTAAAATCCCTTTTGTTTGTATATTTCTGCCTGCTCTTTTCAGTTTGCTCAGCCATTTGTTTCAATGCGGGAATAAGACATTAAGTATCTTCTACAACTCTTTCAGTAACCCAGATTCGGAGTCATGTAGTCAGATAACGCAAAACTGCATATTTTTCGTAAGCAAAACGCACAGTTTTAAATAGCTATATTATAATGGCATGGGGCTTTGTGGGTGGGTTGTTGGTACGGTTAACGTAGCAAGACATAAGTACAGGAAACGATGATAACTCAGGCGGAGACAAATCGTACCACTCATCCTCAACATTCGCTCTGTCTTCATTACAATGCAACTTTTCGAAGCTTTCCGCTTTTATATATATATATATATATATATATATATATATATATATATATATATATATATATATATATATATATATATATATATATACAGGCTGACACACACATGGGGATAAAGGCAATGAATATATACTGCTGAAACAGTAAACTTAAATATTACAATGCCAATGAAAATGTGAGATCCGAAATCTGTATGCAATTGTCCAAGTTATGCGTCAAGTGTTATCGCCGGTCACGGGGTAGCAAATGCGCTGTCATTAGGTTCGATCTTGCACATCGTTAAATACCCATACAGTCTTTAAGACTCCTCCTTCATATGAATTTATCATACCCAGAAATATGTATATCACACCCAAATTCCCATCCATTTCTGTCATTGTGTGGCACGAAGAATTGTGACTTTTTTAAAATAAAAAATTGTAGCCATGAAGGTCGGCACTGTATCACTTGACCGGCTGCACATATTAAATTTGTCGAATTTCACATTTTTCACGTGTTCTTTGTAAATGCTGGCCTTTTTATATAAGTAGCAATATATTTTGAACTTTAATATTTAATTCTTAATTTTCATGATAGTCACTGTATTTACAATTTTGTTAGCGTCCACTGGTACTTGTTTACTCTTCAGCCATGCTAGAGTCCTTGCTTTGGACTTAATAGGCTTTCATGTTGGATAGACAAGAGATAGTTAAAAAAAAATGTTTATTTATTTTGGTATTGATTGAATGTAAACGAACAAGCAATGATTGGTCTGAATTACGTCAATTGATTATTGTGCGAAGAGTATAAATAGGAGAAACAATCACAACACTCATAGCCACAAATCTGAATCAAAAGAGAAGATAACTCTCTTAACGTATACTTCTTTCTCATTAAAGTATTTTATGATAATTGCATACAGTCAAAAATAAAATGGTACTGAATTGAAACAAATCTTTCAATTTATCATATTTATATGAATTAGCACACACTTTGACTTTATAAATATAGATATATAGATGGATAGATAGATAGATAGATAGATAGATAGATAGATAGATAGATAGATAGAAAGACATATATATTAACATCTTTGCCACCTTGGTTACAAAATCAGAAAAATAAACATCAAACTGAAACAAATGTTAGCAAACTGTGTAAACAAATTAATTAGACTGAGATTTGATTGCTTAATATAGCAGTGATTCCAACCTGCCTTTTCATAATTACTAATACTCTATTGTGATAATTAGTTTTAAATATAATTATGTGATGTCAAATTGTAAATGTAAACTTCAAATTTGTATTGGTCATGTTTTCTGCATAGAGAGTGTCTATGTATTCATTCTCTGCAACCGTGAACCAGTTCTTCCAGTCTCCAACCTGGCCTGAGAAATACAGAAAGAAACAGAGAATATATTGAAGTAATTTTTAAGGAAAACTGTACCTTTCACGAATAACTAATGGATGACATCAATGTCACAACAATGCAAGATCCGTAATATATCCCAGCCTGTCTTTAGCAGCCACGTCTAGAAATTGTGTTAAATGGTCTCTGAAGACAGGTGGCTGTTTATTTGGGATTTGTTTCAACACAAATGTGACGTATACATGGTTATAAAAGACAAGTTATTGTTTAATTCAAGTGTTAAGATACTTTAGGTTATATCTCTCTGACACTGATAATGCACGTTCATCATAAAACATAGCGCTCCATCAAATATGTAATACAATCTATATTTTTTTTTTAAAGTCATACTGATATTTGCTTAAGATATAAAATGGTGTATTTTTATTGCAGACAGCGGTAAGATATGACAAGCAGAAATCGACGAACGTTAATTTATATTGAATAAAAATGTGATGTCGGATATAAGTTTATTTCAACTGTTATGAGCTTTGATTCAAGATTTGATGTAGAAACTAGTGAAAATGAAAGAAAAAATGTGTCCATACGCTAAACGTGCCGCCTCCCCAATATGATATAACTATAGGTCAGAGTTCAAAGTCAAATAGGGACTATAAGTTTATACCATGTTGCTGGATGATGATACAACTAACTTGACCTAGGTCTAGTCAATATATAGCCTATTACAAGATTTGGTTTGAATCCATGAAGTTGTTCAAACATTTCAAAACGAAAATTAAAGGGCAAAATTCTAAGTCAAACAGGAAACAGAACTCCATCAGCTTCGCTGGAAAACGTTTAAAATAGTATTAAACCAATGTATTTTTAAAGTAAAGCATTAAACCAGATCTCGAATAAAGTCCACAAAATCCTTCGAAATTTATTTCCTGGAAACAGAATTGAAGAGCAAAGTTCTATATCGAAAAGGGGCCATAACTCCGCAAATTGTGTTGAAAAATGTTCAGAACTGTGTCTTATTAAAGTAAATCCTCTTGTTTTATACTCATTCTTTTTATCCATTAACTTTACATTTTCAGAATCTGCAGTCTTTAGATCAGATACAACTCTGTGCAAAGATATCATCTTCGCTAGCCATGGTTCCGATATGTTAACCCTATTTACACTTGATGGATCAAGTAGATATTTTAGTGCTTTGTCCTAGCGACATCTATTTAATTTCGTGAGTTGTCTCCCTTGAAACTCACAGACCCGAAGCACATAATTATCTGCCCGATCGGCAAGGTGTAGATCGGGTTAACATATCGGAACATTCGCTAGCGAAGATGCAAAGATATATAAGTTAATATTTTTTTGAGCTATAGTTAAATTATTGACACCGGCATCCAAAACGTATCGATTATCAGCGTACACAGAAAGTCCTATACTGCTGAGTGTTACCGTGTGCAGAACAATCTCTTATAAGATAAAAATGTACCTTTTCTGTACATTACTGAGGTTCCTGATTTCCGTTTTGTGGGGTCCTGCTTTAAGTCTGTGTTTGCCTTCTGTAGTTTACGGAAACTACACTTGTCAGCTACTTCTTCTAGAAAACTATCTGGGTAGTAATAGCCGAGGAACTTTGAAAGCTTTCTTACTTCTCCTACCGAATCCTGAAGAAGAAATTTTAAAAAAAAAATCATGATTAATGTTTGCTCAAGGATGAACGGTTACCTAGTTATGCGTGCGGTCTCGCACTCCGACTTTCTGCAATATATCCATTCATCATCGAGACACATTTTAATACTGACCATGTGCATGTCCTCATAGTACAAATTCAGAATGTCCAGTTCCAGATGGTCTCTAGTATATATCTCCCATTCTTTGACGTAGTCAAACCATGAATAGTGGATATCTGCAAAAAAAATAAACGGTAAATGTCAGCAAGTCAGTAAGAACTTTTCTTATGAAACGACATTTATGATTGGCTTTAAGAGAAAACTCAGTCTCGAAGTCAGTCTCACAGCCATGTCTTTAACAAGCCAGGGTTCTTAAAACTGTAACATGAGATCGAATCCACGGCCGTCTGTTCAGAGATATGTCTTCTAGACCAAAGCTGTCACCAACTCCGTCACACTCAATAGGGTCGTGAATTATGTTTTGATCACGTGATACCATCACACCGCTATTACGCTTAACTAAATATTATCATACAAACTAAACATTTAACGCAGTATTAGGAAAATAATTTAGCTATTATTACAGACTGACCTAAACATATCACCTCTCCTATAAATTTACATGACAAATCAAACGAAGGTTATCCAATAACTTTTCAGATGGAAATATTACTTAATTAAATTTCACTCTTCTACTACACTGGGAAAATATGAACGAGTTTTTTTGAGTGGAAATACTGCACGACCTTAGGAGTGCAGTATATCCATCCGACAAAACGATTTCATATTTTCCCATACAAATGCAGTAACCTTTTTATTATATGCTAAAACAAATATTCTACCTAATACTTAATTATATTAACAAAATACACTACACGAAACAAAGTAACTGAATATATGCCGCATTCCAAACTAAATACACAAGCGCATATTCATCATTACACAACAGCAACATTATTACTGCGTACATAACTCCGCCGAGATAAATTTGAACTTAGTCGCGCATTCGACATAACTTTCTAAAGTAAATGTCGTGTCTAGTTAAAATTGAAATTTGGAGTAATATTATAAATGAATGCGCATTGTAACAACTTTTCCATTCTGGAATGAATAGATTTTGGTATTTTGTTCTTCGATTCTACGAAATTTCGTGATTATGGACTAGATTTCTATGGGACAATTCCACATCAAATACATGGGATTTAAGAAGTGAGAGAGAAGCGTGTTGCAAATGTGTTTCTGTTATCGAATGTTTTAAATCATAATGTACGCAAAATATGAAGTCTTTCAATTGCAATTATCAAAAGGACGCTATGGAATTTAATGCTTATATCATTTTGAGTGCAGTAAGGAGGATGTAATTGCACTTATCATCGAAATTACAGCACAATTTCGAAATGTGTAATCCAGAATGAGAACCTATGACATGGCTCATGTAATTCGGATTTGCAGACCTAAGAAAGAACATTTAGAGGAAATTCAGGATGTAAAACTTTACGTATATTTCTTTGCCATTCTTATCACCAGCTAAAGAAGACAGTATATGCCTTGTCACTTGTATGTTATTTGTAAGGACCTTATCTTCCGTCTTTTATATAATGTAGCTAGCCTAAATCCGTAACATTGTATCAAAGCGGAATGTGCCAAAACAGTTTTTTTTTGCAGTCCATGAAACATGTTTTAGTTCATTCAGAAACAAATTTAAACAACCACAACGTAAAGAGCCTCTTACGTGAGTGTACATGATGTGTGCACATATCAAAAGTGCTGGCGTCTGCGTCCATTGCTTGTTTACAATAGAAAGTAGTTCCTTTATGCACGTGAATGCTATATGTGTATTATCGCGCGCATTCAGTTTTGGGGAATACTGAACGATTCTGACAATGTAAAGTCAACGGGGAAAACAATGAGCATATAATAATATATAGATATCATTCATCGAGCTTTGTAAAAATTGGTAGAAATGTAAGATTCCATTTAATACAGGACGAAACCAACGGTTCTTTTTTCCACAATTGTTCTAAAATTGTATTAATTCATCTATTAATTCAGCTGGACGCTGCTAACCATGCTTCTCACAGTGGTTACGTTACATGAGTAAATAGTCTAACCAAAAAACACCGTAAATGTGGTGGTAAAATCCAACCTAGAAGAAAACGTACACTTTGGTAACTGCATCACTTTCAGGTTAGATTGCATTCCTTAAGAATTTTTCTCAGTTATGACTTTAGGGTACAATGGGAAGATTTACCAAATACTGAGGAGAACGAAGTCAGGAATTGCTTACTTGCAGTGATGGAGCACGGGTCTGGGGATGTTAACAATACAGTATGCAGCAGACATCATAATATATGGATAACGTCATCACAATATAAGGATACCGTCATCACAATATACGGATACCGTCATCACAATATACGGATAACGTCATCATATTATACGGATACCGTCATTACAATATACGAATAACGTCATCATATTATACGGATATATAGAATCTATGTTGGGGTTTGGGCCGAGACAAGGAAATTTCAGTCAAGGGTTTCTATTATTTGTCTCCCCACGAGGCTTTCCCGAGTGGGGAGACATATAATATAAACCCGCGACTGAGATTTCCTTGTCTCGGTCCAAACCTCAACGTAGATTATTTTTCTCACCCAATATTTTCCTTTAAAAAGTAAAAAGAATTCTACACTAGTGTTCACGTCCAATGTTTACATGCGGGGCATTAATATAAATATGTTAATGAGGGCTGTGGTGTGACCGTTGCGTCCGAAGTACACAGTTTATACGCGTGAGCAAAGAAAAATAAAAACATAAAACGTCGCATAATAATGACTTATTATCACGTTTAATATATGGATGTTATATGAAATTGACAATAAATAATTAAATTTTATTACAAGAAACTGTTTTATTTTCATCAGTTCCAATTTTGAAAAGTTATATTGTAAATAATAAAACGATATTGGCTACTCAGCTCTACTCTAGCTATACTTGGTACAAGCTGTAACGAAGAGTAACATCTTTCTTTAGATTATTCATGGGAAACTATCGTATATAACTATTCTTTTCTTTGGAGTAGGTGAAACTGTGTGTGACATACTTGTGTTGTCCTAAATATTGATTGTAAAATTACCTCTGTGTATAATAATAGACCCTCCAAAAACGGGCTCTAGCGGATAACCATGTGCTAAACTTTCAAGTTCACGGATTCTTTGAAGATTTATTTTTCTGTCCTGGAAATATGGCAAGTGCTACAGTGAAATTTGCTTATGGAATTATGTGCTGACGGATAAATGATTCCTTCTGGCTGGTAAGTGTATTATTTGTCATTAAATATTGTAGGTATCTTTTTGATTCAACCGGGGCACAATGGAGATGCCTAATAAAATTAGAAGAAAAAAAAAACATGTTTTATATAACACTTTTCTGGCTGTAACTAAGTTTTCTGCAGTTGTTAAGAGAGTTGGGAGGCAATGAAGTGTATAGATCTATAGTCAATATGCATGGAGCAGTGTTTCCTATTATATTGTTTATTTCACACAGCATTGAGAATTTTATCCTATCTGTAGCACAGTCATTTTCATTTTAAATATAGCTAACAGTCTATACTTTGTTTCACACGAAGTATTTAAAATTAGTTAGGTAGCTTTAGCTACATTTAATGACGCTGATTTAAAACTGTACTGAGCTAGGACTGCATATAGGATAGGATTGACCATGCTGTGTGGAACGAACAAGAATAATACCAAAAAAGCTAGACATCATATGCGTTAGTCTTTGTCTCTCTCTAAATGTTTTTGTAAGGTGTGTTCTCAAACATGGATTTAAATTAAGTTAATATATTTTTGTTATATATTTGTTGCTGTTGTTGTTGTTGTTTGATTTTAGTAGAACTACGTCAGGCACAGCAGAAAACAAGGGATTCTTTTTTAAAAGTACTTCTGAGTGCGTGGACACCTTGACGGAGACGATTGGTCTGAGATGACTAGACTGAGACAGGAAAAGTAAGGTTAGCAAAACAAGCAGATTTCTCTGTCGCATGGGTGAGAAAATGTCATAACAATATACAGATAACGACATCATATTATACGGATACCGTCATCACAATATATGGATACCGTCATCACAAAATACGGATACCGTCATCACAATATAAGGATACCGTCATCACAATATACGGATACCGCCATCACAATATACAGATAACGATATCATATTATACGGATACCGTCATCACAATATACGGATACCGTCATCACAATATAAAGATAACGACATCATATTATACGGATAATGTCACAGTGAAGCACACATCAGCCTCCATACAGTCTGTTTCTTTTTCCCTTCTTTTCGATTGACTTTCAAAGTGTGAAAATGGATGTAAAAGATGGTCACATCATTTTGCTTGTGTACTAGTGTACTGAGACTATGTACTCAGGTTTAGATCACCCAGGGTTCAAAACAGCTTTACCGCAGCGATATATTCTAAAAGAGTATGCGCGGTGAGGAGTGTTGCTTCAGACGTTACACTATCACCTAAAGTGACGTCACCTTATGACGGACTTAGTATGACATATATTGAGGATCTCAAATTGGTAATGATTTAATATTGAATTTATGAAACTTTTTCAATAATGTCCAGCTATGCGAGCCTTGGAGAGCAAAAGCTGGCCATTGTTCATTCATCGAGTTTCATAAATTTAATATTGAGTCATCCCCCATACTAGATGAAGTTTTATCACAGTTTTTATTTTAATGGAAGTAGTTCACAGAAAAAGAAGCGAAAATTATTTCGTTCACTCAGACTCTAATGATGCACCTTTCATTCAGTTCTATTATAATTAACATTTAAAAGTAGATTTTGTAGGTTTTCTAAAAATAATAATTCGAAGAGCAATTGTCCTCACCAATAAATAGAACATTAGGCACAAACAAAACCATTTTTCGTCACAGAATGTACAACAGAAATTCCGTGTAATGTTACAGTTTGAATCGTGTTATAGAGTAGACGATCAATGTTCATACTAAAAGTGTCTAAGTTTCACCGCTAAGCCTTTCAAGTTGTTGGGATTTTCGTGTGAATGGATGATTACTGGATGAAGAGATTCCAGATTTACTATAATGTATTTGTGACCAGAGTTTTTGCATTTTTTATTTGGAACAATAGACTACAGTAAAAAAAAAAATAAACAAGTTTTATCTACCCGGAACTACATCATATATTTCACCGCCTGAAAAATGATGTGGTGTGATAAATTTAATATGTTTATTTGCACCAATCGTGTCATAAAAATGATATGTTAACGTGTTATAATAAAAACACTAAACTGCACACACTATAAGTAAAGTGTACGGAATATGTGATAATAATGTAAGAGGTGAGGAGTGTGGCTGCCACCGTTGCACTCTCTCATAATGTGACGTCACCATATGACGCAATTAGTATGATATATTATTCGACATTTTAACGTTTAAACACCGCAGATATCTGACATGGATACAAGAGGATTCATATCGATTGCGTCATGTGATAAATATTCATATTTCCAGGACTTACGCTTTCCATTGTTGTCCTTCCCAGTGACCAGAGGTAGAAAATCACGAAAAGTCATATCTTCTGGAACATAGAACTCCTTACAATGATGATAGTACGACACAGCTGCGTCCTTGATATTCCTCTGTACATGAATAATCTTGCAGCGTTTTTCAACGATCCCCTTAGGTATCAGCCTGCTTGGATAGTGGGTGTTAAGAACCCTTGGGGACTGAATGGCTTCAATCTCTTCAACTGATCTATAGTCTAACATGGCGGACTCCTTGGCTTTTATTTCATACTCTGCCTGACCTTTGACTAGCATGGAGACGATCTCCCACGTCCAGTGTGTGCCTGCAAGAACAATCAATAAGTAACTCGGTTAAATTGTAAACGACAAAATAATATGCAATTTTTATCAATTAGATTTGATTAAATTTATTCGATTTAATTTGTCTGTTTGGATGCTTCATTTCAGGATCTGCAAGAGGAAGTCAGAACAGCGCAATCAAATTGTGTCCAGACAATAAACAATATACACACGTTAAGACCAGTGGTTGGCAAACTACGGTGCTATCAAGAGGTTGTTGTTGTTGTTGTTGTTTAACGCCATTTTTCAGCGCACGATAGGCTATACATGGCGGTCAGTGTTAATGGTGGAGGAAGAACCCGAGAAAATCACGGAAAGAATCACCGACCCACGAGAAGCTATTGGAGAGCTTTCTCACATACCCACATTGGCCGAATCCGAGACTCGAACTCACGCAGATAGAGGGAGGTGAGATGGCAGTGATCCGTAACGGAGAGCGCTTTAGACCACTCAGCCACTCGGAGCCCGGCACGTCAATAGGTTATGTGTGGCACGCAAAGGGCAGCCAAAAAATCTCGATTTTAACAGTGTTACTCTCTTACTGGTGGCACGCGCTCTTTCATTTTGTAATTAACCTGGAAAAAAGTGGCATACTGTATGTAAAATAGGTTGCGAACCCCTGGTTTAGACGCACTTGCATAGTGCCATCAGAAGACATGACTGCTCATGATTTACACACACACACACACACACACACACACACACACACACACACACATTGGATATCGAAAACCTGGCCAGACACGACAGACACCTGGTAAAGTGAATTGAAGTTGCCGGCTACCCCAACGAGGATGACGACGAGGACGATATTCCCTTGGATCGATTGGCTCGTGAATTATGACTAGACATTGTCCCCGAGTACTTACATACTTGTGACAATTGAGTTCCATGACAGTAAGAGTGAATATGTATCGCGGTGCCGTGAAAGCAATCAATCTGATGATGCAAGCGATGAATACGGAGATGAGAATGTATATTCGGAGCCATTTGGCAGTGATATGACATACTCTGAAGTTATAAAGCTTATAAAAGAATTTATATTTTTTTAAAAAAACTTCTAAGTCAATAAATATGACCTTTATGTGGCTACCGCATAAGAAATGGAGTCCTTCACACAAGCCACATTAAAGATCGATTTAAGAAACAACAACCAAAGCACCATGTCTCCTTCACACAAGCCACATTAAAGATCGATGTAAGAAACAACAACCAAAGCACCATGTCTCCTTCAAGCCAAGCTCTTGAACTGTGCAGATTATGAATCGTACAACTTATTTAAACATTCTGGAGTATCTTCCTAATTCCAAAGGATTTTCTATTATAAAAGTACTGCATCTCGTTCCTCAAATGTTTTTTTGTGACGAGGACTGTATTTATTTTATTTATTTGTGTGACATGATACGGTTTTCTGTAGCATTGTATACTGTTCAGCTATTTCTTCATTAAACATAAGCGTTCAGAAATAATTTTTCCCATCTGCAACATCTCTGTAAATCGACCCCTCCCTCCCCCTCTCTCTCTCTCTCTCTCCTTATATATATATATATATATATATATATATATATATATATATATATATATATATATATATATATATATATATATATAAGCTAAAGTCACGCCCACCCACCAACTGACCGGATAAACCAGCGGTTTGTCTCAACGGCGAACTACATTATATTTAAACGTTTGGTTTTACCAGCTGACCAGACATTAGTTGGATTTCAATATAGTCAGTACTTTAAACATTCGTATATGAGCATCTCAGCAAAAGTGTTCATTTATAAAAATAAAAAAAAAGCTTTTTTTTAAAAAAATAACGTGTTCAGGCTAATAATACACTTTACCAGCTTTGGGGTAGGCTGCTATTAAAATATCGTCGTCCCGGACAGTCATGTTTAGAACCCCGTCTATCTGTTTCCGAAGCGAACGTCCAGACAGGCGAAACATTTGAGTCTTGAAGTAGGCAATCCCATCTTCCTCGACTACGGGCACTTCTTTTCCCCTGCCGTCTCGTATGTTGTATTCCGTCATGTATGATTGTCCTAAAATTGATGAAGGTGACAGCATCAAATAAAATAAACGGTAAATGTTCAGAAAACACACACACACACACACACATATATATATATATATATATATATATATATATATATATATATATATATATATATATATATATATATATATATATATATATATATATATAAGGGTCATTCTAATGGAAAAGTCTAGCTAATCGTAAACAAGTTCATAAACAAGTTATATATAATCTACAATCATGGATAAAAGTCAGCTTTGGAACTAAGTTGATTACAAATGACCATTATCTTAAAGTATAATCTACAATCATGGATAAAAGTTAGCTTTGGAAACGTGTTGATTACAAAAGACCATTATTTTAAGGTATTATCTACAATCATGAACAATCATTTTAAAACAGTACTAAGGTAGTTTATTAACATTGCCAGACATATTGAAATTATACTCACTAAAAGGTAATGCTATTTAATGTGTAGAGCGTTTGTCTTTTTGAAACTGATTTAAATAGTTGGAAGTATCTGGGAACTTTAAAACGTTTGTCTAGTGTCCGCTAAAGTTCAAACGCCGACTGAACCAGGTTACGTATTAGACAAAGTATTATCGAGGCCCCTCCCCCGCCCCCGTTTCCTATGCGTACGTACATTATCAGTAGACCCTACTATATGCCAGCGTAGTCATTTGGGTTAACCCCCTCCCCCCTCCATGCGTCCTTGCTAAATGGACGGCCCCTTATGGTATTTAGGGCCCTCTATCACTCGTCTCGTCTGCAGAGAAAAACACCTGAGTTATACTTGCAAAAGACGTGCTATGTCACATCACAGTAATCATTCAGAAAAACAAACAACCACTGAAACTGCGGATAGAAGGCATGGTATATGTAATTTGTGGTCCACCCGTCGGCGGTTGTTGTTGTTCTAACGTTTAACGCCATTTTTCAGCACAAGATAGGCTATACATGGCGGCCAGTATAACTGTGGAGGAATAACCCTGGAAAACCCAGGGAAGTACCACCGACCCACGAGAAGCTACTGGCAGGCTTTCCCACGCACCTACGCTAGCCGAGCCTTGGACTCGAACCCACGCAGACAGAGGTGAGATTGTAGTGATCCGGAACGGTGAGCGCTTTAGATTTAGACCACTTGGCCACACACCCCACCCCCGTCGGCGGGCTTGATGAAGATTATGTAATTTCTTAATCTAAAGATAATAATGAAACCGATATTCTGTTTGGCATCATTACACTTTTGCCAGTAAGCCACGAAGACAGATTAGAGGTAGCTTTCCGCAGAGGAACTACCAGCCCCTCCCCCCCCCCCTTCCCGGTCTAGATCAATTAAACTTTCAAATCACTTTGCACATAGAAAAATTAAAATATAATTTCTCTATACGCAGTTAGGGATTTGCAAGACTGAACCCTCTTTACGGGCAGAGACTGAACAGCAGCTCGCTCTGTACAAAACGTACAAGCGCATAGAAAAACGGTGGATAGTGTTCGCACGACACTGATGGCCGTTTCTCTCTGCTCAAATGGTGAACGCAGGAACTAGGCTATTGTCAAAAATCATTTCTGCCCCCATTGCGATTTCTGATTACTGTACCTGTGCGTCGTCTGATTACTTTACCTGGCAATTTTATCAACTGGCAACTATCGATAAAACCAGAAAGCACACTGAAATTGGCGTCTTGGTCGAAACCAAATTCGACACATTCACATTCCGCAAATATAAAGCGCTATGCGACAACGCCATCACCGATGAAAAGTTCAAGTTTGTCCGGATAAAGTAGCCAAACACACCCATGACAAAATTAAATATGAGCTACGTCGCACTTTTCATATACTTCTGTTGTAGGAAACAGATGACGCAAGTTTAGGCTTGTCAGAAGATACTGTAACGCTCTACAAAAAAATAATTCATCTTGATGACCTTCATACGTAGGGCCTTTAACTCTTCGTGATGCAACAAATGACAGCTCCATCTTCGAGATAAAGTTCGAATGAACCTTAACTGAATGCAGAAGATTGTAAAATTTTTCTCAGAGTAAAATGTCATTGATTTGTTACTTGAGCAAAGCAGTAAATCATCTCGTGTCACCAAGTTTCAAGTGGCATAGAACGAGGGAGGAAGGGCTCGGGTGGGCTAATCCTCTCTTTGTTACAAATCCCTGTCATCTAGACTATTCTAGAGCTAATGCAGTGACTTCGTTACTGCGTATGCGAGCAAATGTTAATTGTTATTTTCAAGCATTTGTTAGTAAACATTCGACCCATGCAATCAATAAACGTTTTATGTATATATATTATCAATATTCGATATATGTGTATATACCATCAATATTCGATATATGTGTATATACCATCAATATTCGATAAATGTGTATATACTATCAATATTCGATAAATGTGTATATACCATCAATATTCGATATATGTGTATATACCATCAATATTCGATATATGTGTATATACCATCAATATTCGATATATGTGTATATACTATCAATATTCGATAAATGTGTATATACCATCAATATTCGATAAATGTGTATATACCATCAATATTCGATAAATGTGTATATACCATCAATATTCGATATATGTGTATATACCATCAATATTCGATAAATGTGTATATACTATCAATATTCGATAAATGTGTATATACTATCAATATTCGATAAATGTGTATATACTATCAATATTCGATATATGTGTATATACCATCAATATTCGATATATGTGTATATACCATCAATATTCGATATATGTGTATATACCATCAATATTCGATATATGTGTATATACCATCAATATTCGATAAATGTGTATATACTATCAATATTCGATAAATGTATATACCATCAATATTCGATAAATGTGTATATACCATCAATATTCGATAAATGTGTATATACTATCAATATTCGATATATGTGTATATACTATCAATATTCGATAAATGTGTATATACTATCAATATTCGATATATGTGTATATACCATCAATATTCGATATATGTGTATATACCATCAACATTCGATATATGTGTATATACCATCAATATTCGATATATGTGTATATACCATCAATATTCGATAAATATGTATATACTATCAATATTCGATAAATGTGTATATACTATCAATATTCGATAAATGTGTATATACCATCAATATTCGATAAATGTGTATATACTATCAATATTCGATATATGTGTATATACCATCAATATTCGATAAATGTGTATATACTATCAATATTCGATAAATGTGTATATACTATCAATATTCGATAAATGTGTATATACCATCAATATTCGATATATGTGTATATACCATCAATATTCGATAAATGTGTATATACTATCAATATTCGATAAATGTGTATATACTATCAATATTCGATAAATGTGTATATACTATCAATATTCGATAAATGTGTATATACTATCAATATTCGATAAATGTGTATATACTATCAATATTCGATATATGTGTATATACCATCAATATTCGATATATGTGTATATACCATCAATATTCGATAAATATGTATATACTATCAATATTCGATAAATGTGTATATACTATCAATATTCGATAAATGTGTATATACCATCAATATTCGATAAATATGTATATACTATCAATATTCGATAAATGTGTATATACCATCAATATTCGATATATGTGTATATACCATCAATATTCGATATATGTGTATATACCATCAATATTCGATATATGTGTATATACCATCAATATTCGATAAATATGTATATACTATCAATATTCGATAAATGTGTATATACCATCAATATTCGATATATGTGTATATACCATCAATATTCGATAAATATGTATATACTATCAATATTCGATAAATGTGTATATACTATCAATATTCGATAAATGTGTATATACTATCAATATTCGATATATGTGTATATACCATCAATATTCGATATATGTGTATATACCATCAATATTCGATAAATATGTATATACTATCAATATTCGATAAATGTGTATATACTATCAATATTCGATAAATGTGTATATACCATCAATATTCGATAAATATGTATATACTATCAATATTCGATAAATGTGTATATACCATCAATATTCGATATATGTGTATATACCATCAATATTCGATATATGTGTATATACCATCAATATTCGATATATGTGTATATACCATCAATATTCGATAAATATGTATATACTATCAATATTCGATAAATGTGTATATACCATCAATATTCGATATATGTGTATATACCATCAATATTCGATAAATATGTATATACTATCAATATTCGATAAATGTGTATATACTATCAATATTCGATAAATGTGTATATACTATCAATATTCGATATATGTGTATATACCATCAATATTCGATATATGTGTATATACCATCAATATTCGATAAATATGTATATACTATCAATATTCGATAAATGTGTATATACTATCAATATTCGATATATGTGTATATACCATCAATATTCGATATATGTGTATATACCATCAATATTCGATATATGTGTATATACCATCAATATTCGATATATGTGTATATACCATCAATATTCGATAAATATGTATATACTATCAATATTCGATAAATGTGTATATACCATCAATATTCGATATATGTGTATATACCATCAATATTCGATATATGTGTATATACCATCAATATTCGATATATGTGTATATACCATCAATATTCGATAAATATGTATATGCTATCAATATTCGATAAATGTGTATATACCATCAATATTCGATATATGTGTATATACCATCAATATTCGATAAATATGTACATACTATCAATATTCGATAAATGTGTATATACTATCAATATTCGATAAATGTGTATATACCATCAATATTCGATAAATATGTATATACTATCAATATGCGACAAAATTTGTATATAATATACATATTCGATATATGTGTACCTACTATTAATAGACAATATATGCGAATATGCTATTATTTTATTTCCGTGACATGTATTTTCAAGCGTCTTGCTGCGAAAAGTACGATCGATACGCGATTGAAAAGACGGTAACGTGACTATAGAGATAGAAAGGCGAATAACTGCAAGATAATCATCCACCTCATCCCACACCACACTCACAGAGCTGTCCATCCATTCTTTAACACGACTCAGTCTCAGTTACACACCAACGCGTGTGGTAGAACTTTCTTGTAAAACCAGGTTTTAGCCGACCTTAAGGGAGTGGAGCAATACTGAGGGGGAAAAAAGGGCAATTATCTAGAGACCAGGACCCTGTTGGGGGACAGTCACTATGTCTAAGGAGTCGACCCAAAAGATGTACTTTCTTCGAACTTGAGTAGCTTTTATGTTGCCCTGAATCGCGGAGGGCCGTTTGGAGGCAAAACGTTGCTTCTCCCCAAATCAGGTGCAATCACTAACTCTGCTACCAAACCTACAGTTTGACCATCTCCAATGTATCGGTCTGCATGGCTAGTTGTAAGTACACACACAATTTTCATTACTTTCCCCTATGAATGGAATGCTTGGGGTAGGTTTAGGGTTACCATATTTGAACTTTCAAAAAGAGGACACTACTGTGAGTGAATATGTCTGTATCAGTATCTACCAACTCACTCTGTGTGTGTGTGTGTGTGAGAGAGAGTATGTGTGTGTCCCATCATAAGCACATACAACCAGTATCCTACGAGAATATATATATATATATATATATATATATATATATATATATATATATATATATATATATATATATATATATATATATATATACCGTGACGATTTCCTGTCCTTCTTCACTCTTTGAAAGTGCAAAAGCAGTACATGACTGCTACATGGGTCTATATAAACAGGGCCGGCGCTACCATATAGGCAAACTAGGCAGCCGCCTAGGACGCTGATTTCAGGGGGCGCATTTTTTAAATTATTTTATTATTGATTAATTTTGAATTGATATTTTCCGGGGGGGGGGGCAGAATCTAACCTTGCCTAGGGCGCCAGATAGTCTGGCCGGGTCTGGCGCCGGCCCTCTATATAAACATATATAAATTTGTTTAATAAAGAACAAACAGGACAAAATCGCGGACATTTTTGGATATTTAAACAAAACCCTGACCTGCCGGAGATTTACCGACGAAAAAAGAAGGACACATCAGGGAAAAATAGACGTATGACAACCGTCACATGCCAAAATTGCAAAGCATTGCATGTTCCACCTCATACCGGAAGTCTCCGCTTGTAAATTATTTGTCTTTATCATAATGCTATGAAATCAAAAGTTGTTGTTGTTGTTTGTGCTTTTTTCACTTCAAATCATCGCAAAAATAGTTTTCAAGTTTTTATGGGAATCGAACATTTTGTACGATCCCGCCTCCCTATCCATTTGAAAAACTAGACGTTTGGTCCCACACCATCAAGATGCCCATAATGATAAGCAAAGTATGCGTATGGAAATTTCATGCACGACATTGTGACCTCTAATAACCTACAAATGCTCGATAGAAATCAAAGAAATGATGGAATACTGAATGGGATTGATTTACTATGGATCATAGATGACGTAATTGAACTGGTGAACACGCACTATTGTATGACGAAGTTAGACAGGTGACGTATGAAATATTTGTCTACGATGACGTCGGAGCAAGAAACAGTCGCCATTATAGCTGGCGTATGTTTTCCTGATAACAAAATAATCAAACAACAACAACAAACAGAATCTCTTAATTAATGAAATGGCACAAGTAAATTTGTTATTTACGAGGCCTCATCAAAGATGGTTCCTATCACGAGCGCACGAATTGATGACATTGTACGTCAGTCCATCTATGAAAAAGGTATACTTGCACCTTACTGTGACCTCTGCAACGTTCGCAAGCAGACGACCTTCAGCACATATGTTGTTAAAATAAGCCACGGAAGGCTGGATTTGTGACGAATTAGATGCAGTGTGTGGGTGTGAGAGAGAGAGGGAGGCAGAGACAGAGAAAGAGAGAGAATACTTGTTCCACTAATCAACTAATCACATTATGTGCATATTTACGTACCTATGTAACACTCCTTTCACAGTAAATACTAAGATCCGATATAAGTTGATATACTTGAGAGTATAAAAGCACTCCTGACCTAGATTCGTTGGCACGCCCCTAGGTAAACTCCTCTTAATCAGTGCGCGAGTTCGAACAAAAATTCTGCGTGAACTGTCTTATAAATGTTGGTAAATGAACGCAGAAAACACACGACTTGTATGTATACTCTTGAAGAGTTTCACTTTTCTGATCGTTGAAGCAAATATTGAATTTAAGGTTTCATTTAATTAATTACTGTAGTTTTGGACACTAATATTGCATTGTTGTATTAGGTTTTCAATGTTCCAATCGTTATTAAAGGTAAGGTTTTCACACAGAAAACAAACTTGAGTGAAAACAACGTGAGTAATATTTTGTTTACTACGGAGGCTGCATATTTAATTTCGCATGAAGGTATTCAAACAAAGTCAATATGAGACAAAACTTTGTTCTGCAATAATCTCTCTCTCTCTCTCTCTCTCTCTCTCTCTCTGTATATGTACATGAGGCACGTCAATATTTTGTGATAACCTAACCAATCTCATTAAATCATTGCTCCAAACTGAGAAAACAATTTTGAAGATAAATATAAGCCAAAGTGGTTTGACCTGCTGGTAGAAAGACAATAACATGTTATTGCTTAATTGTGGTTTTCTATGTGGAGACAGACAACAGCAATAATACGGATAATAGAACACACAAGCAAACAGACAAAAACGAACAAAAAAGACGCACACACACACACACACACACACACACACACACACACACACACATATATATATATATATATATATATATATATATATATATATATATATATATATATATATATATATATATATATATAATATCATCATAATAAACTGAACAAACGATCATAATGATGACCCTTATCCTCCTCATCGTCACTATTAACATCATCATCATTTTCACCACTCTCATGATCATCATCAGCACGGTTGTCAGGATCGCAATCATTATCATCTTCATTCATTCATTCATTCATTCATTCATTCATTCATTCGTTCGTTCGTTCATTCATTCATTGTATTGTAATATTCTTATCTTTTTTGAAGCTGTGGGAAGGCTGTATTAAGTTTTGCTCAAGACATGTTTATCTATGTAAAGTTATTAGTTTGATTTAGAACCATGGAGAAACTGTATGGAGTACATGTTAAGGAATGGCGTCTTTTGAAGCTTTGATAAATTTCCTCCAAGCAAATAATTGTAAGAAACGTACTTGGCTTCAAAAATAGTTAACTCATTGACTAGATTTTGTTTTGAATCAAGAATAATTGTGTTATACCTTGTTATTTAAATATCCATTTAATATTTCCTGGCTAATATGGAGTTTCATAAAGCAGCTCAATCCGTGATTTCGTATCGCACACCTGTAAATTTTATATACCCTACTTTTACAACTTTAGATACTCAATAATAGTCCACTTTGAAATATCGGGAATGATTTATTACCATTCATCTTAAACTATTTAAAAAAAAAAAACACAACGTCAACACAGATGTGTAAGTTTAGTAAATGCACTCATATTATTTGAAATTGGCCGCTTTGGCCGCTTAGGATACGGGGGAGGGGGTACGGTAAGTAGCGGAGAGCATATCATGGAGATATCATGGCCTCTACTGTCTAGAAATGACACATACTTGAGCTCGACTAAGGTATTGTAGACAGGAATTTGACAATTGGTACAACGTGACACAGTGACACAAAACATGAGAGAGAGAGAGAGAGAGAGAGAGAGAGAAACTCTAAAATCTTGTATTGAAAGTTTGAATAATCCAGACAAGGTAAGAAAGATTAAGAGAAGTACTTTAAGATTTAAGGCATGGTTATAAATACTCCTACGTTTAGAGAAAACTTTATCCCTGTTTAATTAGACACTTAAATTGGTGCATAACTGGTTCGTTTAATAAACCGAATGGTTTTTAACATGATCGGGATTATCTTAATGGTTACAACACATCTATAGACAGATAATTTGGGGACAGTAACTATGGCTACAGCATTTGAATTTCAATGCTGCTTGCTATATGCCATAGTACTGGCTTCTGGGTGCAATGACTTTAAACAAAATGATATAATAAACCGAAGAACAAAACTTCTGAACCGTACAGCCGTGGAGCTCCTTCCCAATTGCAGTAATGATGAAAAAGAAAACAGAAAGTCCACAATGAAAGTGCCAATGTAAGTACCAAGGTAAGTACCATCATAAGTACCAATGTAAGTACCAAAACACTCATTTTAGCTTCCGAGTTTGAAAAATATAGTCCGCGGAATTATTTTAATGCGCAAGTTTAAGTGGAGGAAATTTTAGTTTGTCTATTAACATTACTGAGGAATCATATTTTCTTAGAAAATCTATGGATAAAGCTGATAAACTTTTGCAATGTACAGGTAGACGTATCAGAGTGAGGACTATCTGTTTTGTATATGAAACATTTAGAATAATTACATCTTGTTACGTTGCTTTAATCACCACTCCGTCGACGTCAGGATGACGTTGACCCAGGTGATTAATGTAGATGCAACTGTCCGTGTTAAAGTACAGGACGAGATCTCCGAACAGTTCTAAAGCTTCGTACAATTTTAAGCTAGCATGGGCTGTCACATAAGCCGCAATGATGACATTTGCAAATTCGTCGGCTTCTACAAAGTCCAGTTATTCTTCGTAATTCACTAAGATCAAGTCCTCACGAACGACGTCCACGTGTATCATGTATTTGGTTTTTGTCGTGAATCATATGAAAGTAACGGGAAAGTTATGTCAAATACTCTGTCTTGGGTAAACACGGTCATTGAGCCATTTTACCCCACAAACAATTTAACATCACTTTGGCAAACGATCGCCTTCCTTCGTTTTTCTCCACGTGGTCTAAAATGATGCTCTCCTGCTCCCGGTATTTCTCTTTGGATTTCAATTGGTCGACTGCTGATTCGGAAATGATTTAACCGAGTTCGTTACCTCTGTATATATATATATATATATATATATATATATATATATATATATATATATATATATCCTTCTCTACCTCTTGTTGTGACAATGACTTGGTATATTTTACAAGGGCAAATGAAAGTCCAACAGTTAGGAACACTGGCTGACTTATGCGACCGACAATGATGCGTCTTAAACACCTCATGCACCTTGACGAACCTTCGGTTCAAACCCTACCACGAAAAAAAAAGTTGCAAGAAAAAATAAAAACCAGAAAGTTGGTGTCATCAAAGGAACTAGAGACGGTACTGTGCCGTCCGGACACATACGATCTCCAGAAAATCCCGCTGCTCGGCAACGACGTCTCCGTCTCTCTGTCACTTCTACTTTGTCGTTGACTAAGATATCTACCAACCCTGATTTAACACTCTTGTTTCCTCATTTGGTATATTTAAAAAATTACTAAATCCAATTTTAATAGAACTACCCATTTTCAGTAGCAGTGATGACGTTTCCTACTGCTTCTACCACTATTGTTGCCCCTACACAGGTGATATTTCCTAAGACCAAATTACAAGACAAGGCAGTTACGTTGTGTAAGTTGACTGGAGGTATCCACACAACAACTGTCAAACCCCTTATGTTCTACCTCTTGTTGTGACAATGACTTGTGATACTTTACATTATCTAAAGCAGAAATGTTTACAAACAGTACAAAGCTAACTGACTTTAATTTTTAACACTTGCACAGGATCCCCACTTTACAAGTGTCACGAGAAAGATATCTATCCAATTTATGCCATTTTCCAAACAAGCACACACTTGGAACGTGACGAGAAAGCTGTACTTCTTTACTGGTGGACAGACCCGTCCCAGCATATACAGCTGATGAAGAACTTTAGGAATATCCACTCATTTATTTTGAAATATCAAAGCTTTTATGTGGCTACATTACTTGTCCGACAATGGATTCAACATGCCTGAAACAGAAGAACCAAAAAGACCATCGTGACGTATTCGGTGGATGGTTGGTACGTAAGAAACCCCCAAGATTGTGTACTAGTTTAACGGATGTTTATTTCACGGATGTTACATCTGCTACCCTCAACGCGACACTAAAAATCAGTTTTTACAACGTGCCATGGAAGACTTGTACGAGGCCACTTGTCAGCGGCGCTCGAAGTTAGAACAGCAAGGATACCAAGTGGTGGAAATGTGGGAAGATGAGTAAGATCACCGTTTGAAAACCGATCCCGAGTTTAAACGCATCGTGAAAAGTTACAAGCTGGTGGACCCACTGATTCCGAGGGATAATTTGTATGGAGGATGGACAAATGCCACCTGGTTGCTGAACAAAGCCGACGAGGAGAAAGGAGAAGAAATCAAATACTTTGACGTGTATTCGCTGTGTCCTTACGTGTGCAAATATCGTCACTTTCCCGCGGTTAACCCGCAATTGCTGACGGAACACATCGACCTGGACAACATTCGACAATACGAAGGATTGATCAAGTGCAAAGTCTTACCTCCCACGGACTTGTACCATCCCTTTCCCTTGTGCTGTACTTGTGCCGAAACGTGCAACCAAGACCGATCTTGCCAGCACAACTAGGAAGAACGCGCCTTGACGGGAAAGTGGGTCAGCGTGGAATTGATCAAAGCTATGGACCTGGGACACCAACTGTTAGCAGTGTAAGAAATTTACCACTTTCCCAAGACAGAACAGTACCACAAGGGCGAGGAGACTCAGGAAGGCATTTTTCGCAGACTACGTGGGTGCCTTTTTGAAACTAAAACAAGAAGACAGCGGCTATCCTTCCATTTGTCATACTACCGAAGACCAAATGCATTTCAAATGGAACTATTGGGAGCAGGAAGGCATCACTTGAGACCACGTGGAGAAAAACAAAGGAAGGCGATCGTTTGCCAAAGTGATGTTAAATTGCTTGTGGGGTAACATGGCACAATGAACTGTGTTTACCCAAGACAGAGTATTCGACATAACGTTCCCGTTACTTTCAGATGATTCACGACAAAACCATATACATAAAACACGTAGACGTCGTTTATGAGGACTTGATCTTAGTCAATTACGAAGAGTAATTGGACTTTGTAGAAGCCGATGAATTTGGAAAAGTCGTCATTGCGGCTTGCGCGACAGCCCATGCGCGCTTAAAATTGTACGACACTTTAGAACTGTTAGAATATCGCGTCCTTTACTTTGACACGGACAGTTGCATCTACGTCAATCGCCTGGGTCACCGTCACCCTGAAATCGATGGAGACCCTTTGGGAGCCTGGAGGGACGAGCACCTCCGACGAAACGTTTCTAAGTTTCGCTAGAGGTGGTCCAAAAATTACGGCTACGAATACCGGGACCCACAAGGAAAAATGCACACGGAGTGTAAAGTGAAAGGATTGCCTCTCAATTAGCGCAATAATCGACTGGTGAAATTTGGAGTATTGAAAGAAGCCTTGCAGTCTGGACAGGATGAAAACCTTAAGGTGACCACCCGTGAACAGAACAAGACTGTACGTTTACGTACACACCAGATCTTCTGTAGAGCCTTGGAAAAAGTCTATCAAATCGTGTACCAGAAGAGAGTTCGGCTTCCCAGCCACTTCACTTTACCGTACGGTCATGTCGATATTGGTCATCATATAAACAGGGACAACGTCCAAGACCGATAGTTCATTTTAAGTGCCAACGTCAATCGAGAAAGTTGAATCCTTTCAAACAGCAAGTATCGAGCATAAGACTCAAGTCCAACGAGAAACGTAGGTGTGATGCTCTGCCTCACGATCACACCATGAATGCAGTACCACATCTTAGTTGTTTATGTACTACGCCGTGACAAACTACGTGCAACCAGTGCAACTTCCAGACCACAAGACTTTACCTTATGAACATATTGATATCGCCCAGTATAAAAAAGGGACGACTTCCAAAAACGACACTTCATTACAAGGACAAGCGACAAGAAAGATGAATCACTCTTATGAATGAAAATTTAATGTAAATCCGTTGTATATGAAGTGATTTTTTTTAGAAAGGAGTGAGCTTTAATTTAAAAAGTAGTTTACTAGAACCAAGAACTAGATAACTAGTAAAAAAATGGTTTGTTTCATGTCTAAATGTTTATGTATTAAATGGATAGTGCTTAGACCAATGCACAGGCCAGAGAGCTCATGTATATACTTGAATAAATGTTTTGTACAAAACAATAAACTGTTTTTATTCGAGTCTCTATTCTATCTGTGAGTCTTTCTTAATGACATTTATATCCTCTTTTCTGTGTGTTTTCATCTTCTTTGTTTGAATGTGATTTGTTTGTTTCTGTATGTCTATGTTTGTCCTTATCAACGTTTGTCCCTATAAATGCATTTCACATTATAAACTGCTTTGACCCTATAAACAATATGAGGCCACCCTTGTTCGATTCCCCAAGTGTCATGCCCATGTTAAATTCCCATTGTCCCTAGACATGCCCACCCACATGAAATTCCCATAGACCCCATAGTGCCGGGACACGTTTTTGACTGAGACTTCTATAGACCCTAAACAGCCCCCATATACTACTTATATATATAATAAGTATGTGATGAGTTATCCTCCCTGAACAATCTTCCGATGCTCAATTTCCAAAACCTTAGCCACCGCTTTTGACTCGATTTTCAACGTTGTTTATTTTTAGATGTCCTCTTTAGTCTTGTCCTGTTTTTCCTAAACTTGAGTGTCACTTAATTATTCAAATCTTGTGCCATGTTTTTGCAAGAAAAGAAAAGCCATTGCCAAATGTTTACATATTTATTTTTTCGGCAAGTTAGATTAAATCAGAGAAACATATATTTGTTTTTTCTTCTATCCTTAATAACCAACCTGAAGAAATGATATGTTCTAATTTCACGTCTGAATGATGTTGTATCATGAATGATGTTGTATCATGAATGATGTCGTAACATGAATGATGTTGTATCATGAATGATATTGTATCAATAATGATGTTGTATCATAAATGATCTCGTATCATAAATGATCTCGTATCATGAATGATGTTGTATCATGAATGATCTTGTATCATGAATGATGTTATATCATGAATGATCTCATATCATGAATGATGTTGTATCATGAATGATATTGTATCATGAATGATCTCGTATCATAAATGATGTTGTGTCATGAATGATATCGTATCATGAAATTATATGCTGTATTTAAATGTCAATGTGCTGTTTTTCATTCTCTCGTTATAGATTTTATCAAATTCTTCGCTCTGATTAACTGTAAACCAATTCTTCCAATCACCAACTTCTCCTGCAACAGAAAAGTATGAAATGTAAGTTTCAAACTACATTGCCACAACAGAATATTTTTAAAAACTTTTAATCGGTACTGCACAGCCAGTAGTATGCTGACTTGACGTTAAACTCTATACATAAATACATACATACGTACGTACATACATACATACATACATACATACATACATACATACATACATACATACATACGTACGTACGTACGTACGTACGTACGTACATACATACATACATACATACATACATACATACATACATACATACATATTTCACGAGAGTTATTTTAGTTCTTAAAAAATTCTGAGGAAAGAACCAAAATATTTCTACAACTCAAATGTCAGAAGTAGTTCACAAAGCGGAAAGTGTCCAAAAAAGTAATTAGATCAAAGTTTTAGAGTACGATATAACCTTTGTTTTGGAGAGATATTCTCAGTAGTAGCTGGGTTTTTTCCTTACACTGGAAGTTGTATGTTGTGCCATTTGGAGTTATTTAAAATTACATGGATTTCAAATTCTTTTTTCCTGGAGAATAAGTGTGCTCATATGAAATTCCAGAGCAAAGACATCTCTTACACAAATCTATTTGGATTTCCAAAACCGGAGTGATATTTCTTGTTTCTACAAAGAACTATAGACTTTAATACTACAAATTACAGCATACATTATTGTCTTCCATCCTGGATTCTTCGTTGGGACTCGAACTCGAAATCATCAGAACATTTTTGTTATTAGGACCACTAAAATTTTATTCGTGGATTATTCTTGGATTATTTTTGGATTTGATTCTTAAAACCGTAAGTTCGTATTTTTTCATTTTTTACAGAATTTTTCCAGGGAAATAAATTATTATGATTTCTTCAAAGTATGTAGTTTTCACTCTTTCTTGTGTTATTGTTTATTGGAGCCTAAACACTTAACATAAAAGTATTTATACAGGCAATACTAAAAGTGAAGTCGGGTGTGATACACAATTGCAAAACGTAATTGCATTGGAAAAAAATAATAGTGAATTGTGTTCAAGTTACCTTTTCGATAAATAAAGGATTTCCCAGTTTGACTAAATTTTCTTGATGTGTCCATTTTTATATTTTCGTTAGCTTCCTTAAGATTAGAAAATTCACACTTTTCTGCTACAGTTTCGATAAAACTAGGGTCCATGTTCGCTCCCAGAAATTCGGCCAGCCTTGAAATCTCTCTCGTTGGGTCCTGCAATGATAACCAGATGAACATGCATTTTCTGATATACATGTCACAGCACTTCATGTATCTTCTTCCACTATGCCTATATAACATGGTAGACACTATACAATGTCCCTCTCTTAAAAGCAGATGAAAAAATGTTTCCTTAACATCTGTAATTCTCCAGGTGTAACATTGTATAGGATTGCATCAATGTGGTAAATTATCATTTTTTCGACAATTGTTTAAGAAATATCCCCTAAAATGGGTCAGATCTGTATCAATCGAACACATAGACTGCAACAGCTTCAGTAATAGAATGGGAAGAACACTTTCGAAATACCGCCTGTTGGATAATTTTCAAGAAAATTCCAAAGCCATAAGAAGCAGGAAAACGTGTAAAGATGGAATCAGTATTTACCGGAATTTCCGTTGCATGGGCCCTCGTCTGCTATAAGTCAAACTTATTTCCATATAAATACTGGAATCACAAGATATACTATGTTTGGGCCGTTTCAATATTTTCGTTATATATGACATGAAAAGAAACATCGAGTCTAAAGTGCAAACACATTACCTGTTTTATGTCCTCGTAATGTAAAGTGATGATAGGAAATTCCGGATGGTCTCTCAAAAATTGTTCAAATTCCTGAACAAACTCAAACCAGGGATAATGGAAATCTGAAAAATATACGGTTGTCCTGTATTCAAGAAACATTAGTGATTATTACAGTGAACGGCGATCTGCAACTAACACTCAATGCCTGATAGTTAAAATATCACATCGCAGGTAATAATATTGCCATCCATTAACCGTGTGGTCCACTAGTAATAGGCCGTAGTGCCATTGAATTGTAGTGTCTGAACGTCAGTTAACGGCTGTTAATTGCGATTTTATAGGACTGATTCTAAGTTTGTATCGATCAGTACGTGAGAGCTACGAAAGCTAGAGTTTCTTTATTTCACATTCATAATTAGAATTAAGATGCGAAGACTTAAATTCTACGTCGTGTGTTATCTGGATATTCCGTGCTTATGATACACAATGACTTCGGTTTGTTCTTACTTTGAATAATGATATGATGGGGTGCGTGGGTGATGGGTACCCTACAAGTTTCGCATTTGCAATAGTGGAAACAATTAGTTCGTGAAGTCTAAAATTGTAGTTTGAAGACCAATATGGTTTTGATAAACTAAACCTTACGATTGTTTTCTTTAATCATGAGCGGGAGAAAATCCATAAATTCTCCTGGGTAGGCACTCTCCGCCGATTTGAAATGGTTATAGTGGGAGACAGCGACATCCTTTGGGTTTCTAACGGCAAAAATGACTTTGATACGCCTTTGGAACACTTCCAGCGGAAGTGCTTGAAGAGGTAGATGGGTGTTGAGTACACGTGGTGAGGGTAGCGAATCTAGACTGGCTTTACCATTGAATTCAAACATGCCTACATTTTTTGTTCTGACATCATATTCCGCCTTCCCTTTGGTTAGCATTGTCGTTATTTCCCACAGCCAATGAGTTCCTGTAAAGAGCAGATATAAGCATTTCAAATTAAAAGTTCTTCAATTACCCATAACTCTGAATGAATTACCAAATATAAAAAATGTTTAGAAAACTTATCGGTTCTTTATGTAACAATTTACCTCGAAATCCAGAGAGTGAAAATGACTAAGCAGAGCTAGCAGTTTGTTTTATAAGTGCACATCTGAAGTAAAGCTAAGCTGTATACTAGATAACCCGTACTACAAACAGCAATCATACAACAAAATAAAAAGAACTTAACGTTAGTGTAACAATTCCTAGGACATACAAAGCCACTTTTAAATAGCCAATATAATCGGTGATGAAAACGGGAAATTCTTTCTTTTTAAAAAATCTAACCCAATGCAAAAATAAGAAACTTTACAGCACCACCATGACGTAGAGACTATTAACTAAATTCTTCCATCCGGTACCTATAAACACTTTTCCAACATTTTAATCCTCACAATATTCGGATAAGCGCACTCACCTGACTTTGGGAAGGCACATATAAGAACGTCATCATCTCTCATTTGCAAATTTCGGATCGTATCAAGGTGGCTGGCCAGTTCTCCTTGAGGAAATTTAGTTTTCACCATCGTAGCCGGAAGCTGAATTTTTCCACATCCGATAAATGTTAGTGATCGCCCTGCACCATCCGTCAAGGTACGCTCTTCTTCATTACCAGCCATGCTAATAAAATGGGATTTTTATTCAATTACGTATCTAATAAATGAAAAATGATGAATATTGCATAAAGCAATAAAAGGTGTTATGTACCATAATCTCTGGAATCGTTCAAATAACGTTGTGTCTGTCAGTTAAGAAAACGTGCTATTGATTCTGTGAGCGAATCTTGCCGATTATTTGTACACTTTTGTACGGTTCGCCTTTAAACGTATCTAGCATTACTACACTTTTGTTTCTCCAAAATATCATATCGTAATAACAATGTCTTCAAACAATGGAAATAAGGATATACTATTATCGTCACTGTGTCCTTCATCTTAAAATAGTCTATTCCAATATTATTACGTCTTATAAATCGTGCTCTCTCTCTCTCTCTCTCTCACACACACACACACACACAGACAGATGATGATGACAACAAAACGAATATATCACTACATTAACTGAGACAATGAGCAATTGTTTTAACCTATTGTTGTCCCTAAGAAAAAACATGAAATATATTTCTTTGGGATTTCCTGGCGATTTGCCAAACAGGGAAGAATGTTGTATGCATCGTGTAGAAAGGTGCATTTCAGCCTAAATTATATATATATATATATATATATATATATATATATATATATATATATATATATATATATCGGTAAAAGAGCAAACAAGTGCGCCCTTTCCCTCAAGGTCAATACAGATTCCATTCATTTATTTAACATAGAACAAGTTCAAAGGACAAAAATGTTACATTGTCATAACATTTGCAATTACAGGCCTATTTAAAAGCAAATATTGTGCAATTGCTGTGTAAATATTATAAGCATGAAATATAAGTAAAAATGCCTTGCAACATATTTTTTTTGTTGTAATTTCTTTACATATTAAAAGCAATCTTGATTACTTGTATCAAAAATCCATCATGAGGGGAACTGTGCCACCTTCGATATTACTCTTTACCATGTCACAACTCCTTTACCGTCTGATTCCCTTATCATATGACACAACTGTCCGTCGCCTAGGTGTCTGAGATGTGTTAAGTGTTTGTGATTTGCATTTGGAAAAATATCGACAATGTATACCACCTAGTAATGGATTTCTTCCCTTGACGCAAATACTAACGCAGGAGAAGCCAACGGTGACTGGAAGTTTTTGTTTTCTTTAGCTTCATTGTAAACCGTGGAAACTTCGTGCCTGTATTTGCATTGTATTCCCATGGGAAATGGATGTTTTTAGTTTTATTATATTCCATTGGGAAATTTCTGTCTTTAGTTTATTTGCATTCTCCTGGGAACTTCTTGTTTGTAGCGTCATTGTATTCCCGTGGAAACTTTGTGCTTGTAGTTTCTTTGAATTATTATATAGAGGATATTTGCTTGAATCGAGTAAATAACGGATATATTTCGTCAAGTGGATGAAATACTCAGTATTTGCACGAGTGGCAAAGCCACGAGTGAAATTACTAGAGTTTTTCACCCATGAGATGAAATGTATCTGTTATTCACTCGTTTCAAGCAAATATTTGTTTTATTTTATGCTCACATACGTTGGCTACCTAAAGTTTGTGACAGTAAATTAGCAGATTTCTTACGGTAATGTCAGCTGTTTACCGTACATGTTCTGCTGTGCTATGTGTACCTGCGCACATCACTTGTCACCTCTGACAGTAATAGTTCTACTGCAGTTTCATCAGTACTCAGTTTTTCCATTTTAATTTTGGTTGCACACGCCACAAGATGACAATGACATGTACATAAGGAAAAAGTAGTTCACTGACAGAAAATCAAAGGGAGGTAAGTATGTTCTGACCCCAAAAAGTAGTTCCTGTATTTAAAAATATTGTTATTTTTTCACTACAGTGAAATATCAATATTATTTTACTTAGAAAATCAAGTAATTCACTGCTTAGTATAAAATAAAAAGTTGTATTATATTCCCGTGGGAAATTTCTTTCTTTAGTTTATTTCTATTCCCCTGGGAACTTCGTGTCTGTAGCTTCATTGTATTCTCCCGGGAACTTCGTGTATGTAGCTTCATTGTATTCCCGTGGGAAATTTGTGTCTTTAGTTTCATTGTATTCGATTTGAAAATTCGTGTCTTTGGTTTCATTATATTTATGTATAACATTCACGAGGAAAGGTGAAAACATATATTATTTGAAAGCGTTTGTATTAAGAGATCGGAAAAACAATATTGTCTTCTTAACCTTAAAGTTCAATTAAGGTCGTATTTTCAAGGTCAAATAGTAAACTCCAAAATTAATATAAAATCTACATATATTTCGATACATATCCAACCATTCTTTGAATTTCCATAAAAGCAAAACTTCTACTGCCTTCATTTTATCATTTGATGGCTGTTCAAAGATTGACGGGCCTTCTGAAATGCATGAATGGTAAGAAAAGGTCAAGGTCAGCAAGTTTGGTCTCATGAGTAAAATATTAACTGTCTAAAAGGTTTAGCATGTTGCAAGTTATACGCCTGTCATAGATCCTTTAATGTAAACTGTAATCAAATTATGCTGCTGTCATAGATCCTTCAATGAAAACTGTAATCAAGTTATACTGCTGTCATAGATCCTTTAATGAAAACTGTAATCAAGTTATACGGCTGTCATAGATCCTTTAATGAAAACTGTAATCAAGTTATACGGCTGTCATATATCCTTTAATGAAAACTGTAATCAAATTATACGGCTGTCATAGATCCTTTAATGAAAATTGTAATCAAATTATACGGCTGTCATAGATCCTTTAATGAAAACTGTAATCAGGTTATACTGCTGTCATAGATCCTTCAATGAAAACTGTATTCAAGTTATAGTGCTGTCATAGATCCTTTAATTAAAAATGTAATCAAATTATACACACAGCTGGGAATAAAATAACTTAAAATGTGCGTAGATGAATTAAAATGGAAGTAGGTTTACTGGTATGAAAAGTTCGAGTTAGTGGCGAATATATTGCAATGCTTTTTGGATTTAAAAAAAAAACTAAACTGTTATGCATGGATTAATGCCTGATGTCTTTTAAGAAGGAAATTAATTGGATGGTAGGATTATGGTAGTATCTCTCTTATAATGATGCCATATGTATCACTTCAGAGATTGAAACCTGCGCGGAAAATGAAAAGTGAAGTAGAAAACAGCCATGCAGTTCTTTATCATTCAAACAATGGTGTTCTTATCTTCATGACATCCTTATCTTCATGGCAGCATTATCTTTATTACACCATATACTGATGACATCATTATCTTTGTGGCATCGTTATCTTTATAAAATCATTTTTTTTTTGTTTTTGCATCATTATCTTCTTGCTGTCATAATCTTCATGGAATCCTTATTGTAATGTTACCCTCTTAGTAAGAGGGGTGGTTAATTGGACTTGGTTGGCGTTATCTAGAGGATGACCTCCCTCGATAGTATAGCCCGGTGGGAACGGAAAGATACCATTTCAACAGAGAACTTGGCGATACTATTGGGAAGAAATAATACAATACAAGCCCCCTTAGACAAGAAAAATAACAAAATTTAGTCAATAGCAATTAATAGCAGCAACTCCAATTCAACCTAAGTTATGTCAACAGAATTTAATAGAAGTGTCTAATTTGGATTTATTTCTACATAATAACGAGTGGTGAAAAGAGTGCAATGTCCACGACTGATTGCATCACCTTCCTCCATTCACCCTGTATCAACGTCTTCCTTTTCCCTCGAACCTTCCTATGTATTTATATCATTGTCAAAAGTGTTCTGTTGGGAATCCGAAAATCCCCCCTCCCCGTTATCTTGTTACAGAGGGAGAGAAATGACTTACGACCAAAATACACGAAGGACAGGGTCTCAGAAGAACTTGTTTAAATTGTATTTAAATTTGATGGCAGTTGTCAGTATGTACTGTTTTTGACTCAGAGATTACAATCTAATGGTGGCAAAGACAAAATGAAATCTGAGAACATAAAAGTATTTACTTTTAAGATACTACCATTGATGTGGAGACCAGAAGGTGAGAGGTCCACGTTACAGTGGTCAGCTTGTATCATGGGCTAATATTAGAATTTCAACCAGATTCACCAGCGTAAATGGCTCATGCTGTGGATGATGGATCCAGGCATCAAAGGTCAAGGTCACATTATCAATTTGGGGGCTGGGGATTGGCAGGGGGAAGTGTTACTTTCTTTTCAGATTTACATATTTTAAAGGTCAGGGTTGAATACTCGTATGTTATTGCGCCTGCAAGCACTTGGTCACATGCGAGACGATACATTTACGAAGTTAAGTTATTGTATTCAACAAATTTAAATGCTTTTAAAAGATTTACTTGTTTAGATTCGCATAAGAGCTACTGAAATAGAGTATATATCTTTCGCATTGACCTTTCTCATTGACTTGTGTCCACGACCATGATCAAGATGGGAGAAAAAACTACCAAACTTGTTTATTTTAACCGTACTCACGAAATTGCAACGGAAGTCAGATAATTGACAACTGGCCTAAATTGCCTCATTTTATTGCATGACGAATGCAGTGTCGAGGATTACTATTTATGGAGGTGACACACCTCCTATCTACGAGACTTCTACTGGTATTTAGCAGTTGTTCTCATTAGAAAAATAAAAGTACGACAATATAAAGAAAGAACAAATGAATACATGAATGATATCAGATTAGAAGATGGTAATAGTCGATTTTTATGTTACCATAAAGGAACAGAAATAGCACACTGTTGAAATGTATAAATAGCTTATCCACGTTGGCCACCCCTTGAATCGTGTGATGCAGATGCGGCTAAAGTAGTCGATATTTGTTGGGGTTTTTTCTTCTTCAAGCCACGTGCTTTCAAAAGTATTTTTTTTTCCCTTGTTTTAATTCATCAAGTTATTGGAATTTTTCTGCGAATCCTCATTTGTAAATATTCAAATCACAGATCGCTGCTGCCATGGAAGGAAATGTAAAGGGTATGAAAGGGGGTCTTTTTTTATTCATTTGATGATAAGAAAAATACAACACCTACAGCCGGGTACGCTCCAGTATCAAAGAGCGGACATATAACATCAGAATGTTTCCTATCTAATCAAGGCTCACCTTTTCACGGTTAATTTTTCTGGAACTTGAATTTACAAAAGGGTATGTGTCTTTTATAAAGTTCTGTTCGACTCCCTATAAATACGTAAATGTGATTCAGGAAACTGGTTGGAATTCAAGGGTCATCATTGGAACAGCAGTGTACCTATTCCCTACGACTGTTACCTGGATCTGTATTACTTTTGGGAGAGGTTTCGAAGGGTTAAATTTAGTATTAGTATCGAGAAAATATTTCCTTTTCATCCTCATCTAAATGTTGAAGTTTATATATTATTTGAATCATGAAAATTAATTAAGCTTTATACTGTACATTTTAATATAATTGTTAACACTTTGTTTTTTTTAAATATAAACAAAACGTATTCAGTGAAATCAAATGGTGTCAGAATTATGCCCCAAATAGAGTTGTTACACAAAACTAGACGCTAGACTAAGATTCGTGAACAATCGAGAAAACTAGATAAACGATGTACATGTCGTATTATCACCACGTGGTGGTTACCTTTAAGTAAACACATCAAGGTCAAGGACAGCTACGAGATGTCACTAATCTTGCCCCCATGATTTTATTTTTATCATTTACCTACTTCAAAGCGATAAACCCAATCAAAAACCTATTATTGTATGAGAATCAAAGACAACAACCAACTCATGCACCTGAAATGTATTGAAAATACATCTGCAAAAGTGAAAAGCCAGAAAAATGCAACAATCGTCCTTATTGGCACAATAATAAAGTGGTGTTGATTGCGGTGGAGTTGGGTAGAGGTAGGATGGGGTGGGGTGGGTGATTAAGTAAAGGTTATTCAGATTCAACAAATTTCAACTATAATCTTAGACACTAAAATCTGGCAACACTACGATGGTTAAAGTCATGAGTCTGTCTTTTAAATTTAAAGACTGGAATTTCTTGCCCAGTGATCTACGAACAATCCACATTTTCAAAGAATTCAGTATGCTGTTTCGGTCATGGCCTGGGCCTCTGTGTAAAATGTGCCTTGTTCCATTTTATTTTTGGGGTCAGCGTCAATTCTTCTTTAAGACTTAACGACCAGTAAAATGAACTTGCTGAAATCTCATAGCGACAGCTACGTTGATAAAAATATAAATAAAATAAAATATTAAATGCCTGACATGCGTGAAAAAGAAGTACATGGCTACAAGATATCAATTTGCATAGTAGTGGTTATAAATCATTCGAACAACCAGCGTGTGTCTCTTACGGAACTGTAGAAGATAACTTACCTCAGCCCTTGTCGATGTAAAATCTGTCAACAAGTTAGTTACCTTAGCCTATATATACCTCCTTTACCTGTCAGGTATCTATATCTACCTGACATTACCATATTTTATCTAAAAACAAAGTAGTTCATTTCGTTGCTGGGTTGCATGAATTGCATTATAAATTGTTTCTTGTTAATTTACGCTAATTAAAACCAAACGAAATTTGAAAATATATTGCGGTAATTCTCACCTCAGATTGTTCAGCAAGCACCTGTGCTAGATAAAATAGGTAAAAACCTTGCACCCAAGCGTAATGAGAATTCATTGACGGTCATTCCGTTCTCCCAGGTTGAAACGGGCGCAAAAATATACGCGTTTATTATTTTGGGAAAATAAAAGGTTTTTGTTGGGTTTAACGCCATTTATCTGCAAGAAAGGCTTTACATGGCGGCCAGTATAAATGGTGAAGGCAGACCCGGAGAAACCCCAGGAATAACCACCGACACACGTGAAGCTAATGGAAGCTTTCTCACCTCCCAACACTGGTTGAATCCGTGACTCGAACCCACGCGGAAGGAGTCGAGATGGCAATGATCGGTAAAGGCAAGTGCTATAGACCGCCCAGGGCATTGTGCAATGCTAGTGAAATTTCACATAATTCTTTATATTCATTACACATTCAACACGTATGGATGCTTCCCGATAAAGTCACTAGCAGATGATATTCTGCCTATTTTACCTGCTCATCAATGTGATTAAAAAATATATTAGAACATGAATGCCACGGATAGTACATAATCTTTGTCTCGTGTGACCTTAACCTAATAATAACCTTGACCTTTGAGCTAGGGACTTAATTTCAGAAGATAGTGTGACTAACCAGGTCAAATTCTTTTATTAAATCTCATAGCAATAAATTTATAAGATTTCCTTTAACTGTTTCCTGATAACAAGAATTAGAAATGCCTTTTTAAACTAATGTTAAACCTGAGTGAAGGTTTTCAAACACTTACTGATAGATTTTTAGACAGCAAATAATCTTGATAGAGGTGAAAAATTTGAAATCTAGTCATGAATTATATACTTTTGACAATATGGAAAAAGCACGTTAAAATACAACTTAAAATATCACATCTTGCCCCTTATCATAAAAAAGTATAAAAGGAGCTGTCCTTTTAATTTTCGGGGACAGGAGGCGCACTTTTCTTTGAACAAGAACATTTCTTTTTATTTAACATCAAGATATATTTTTCAACCTCTACAATGAATATAATTAGCCCATTTTCTACAAATCAGAGCTAGATTTCTTTCAAGCTTCTGTGATTGGGAATTTTATTTCAAAAGATCATAGGTAATGCTTCAAATGTTTTCAAATTTCTATCTAACTTAGATGATTATTCAGATCAGTTAATATCGGAAATAAAAACTCAACTTTTAGTCAGTAAATTGTACATCTGGAAATTTTCGACATGCAAAATTACTGTTTCAGTTGGGATTGTTAAATACTTTACTGTATATGGTAGCAACATTAGTAAAGAAGTCATTAAAACTATTTCCTATTTCTTTGCTATTTTCATTTTCTGAACAACTTTTTTATGCCATTAAAATAAGTACAAATATGGTACATTGTTATAAATATTTCCAAAACTCATTTGTATGACATCATGGTCTAGGATATTGTTAAATAATTCTTTCCTCTTTTCAAATAAAGTTAGTTAGTCTTCTTTTATGTTTAGTTGAGCTTTTTATTTTTTTTATCTCTGATTTCGATTATAATATTTATATCTTCATTCGACCATCCGATATTCTTTTGTGTTTTATTGCTTTGAGTGGTGCATCCTTATTTAAGACCTGCGAAATATATTTTGTTGTGCGAGTCAGCCATTAACAGCACCAGTATCAAATCCATGTAACAAATAACAAGGAAACAGTGTCAAATCCATGTAACAACTAACAAGGAAACAGTGTCAAATTCATGTGTCAAAGGAAACGGTGTCAAATTCATGTGTCAAAGGAAACAGTGTCAAATCCATGTGTCAAAGGAAACAGTGTCAAATCCATGTGTCTAAGGAAACTGTGTCAAATCCATGTATCTAAGGAAACTGTGTCAAATCCATGTGTGAAAGGAAACTGTGTCAAATCCATGTGTCAAAGAAAACTGTGTCAAATCCATGTGTCAAAGGAAACGGTGTCAAATCCATGTGTCAAAGGAAACTGTGTCAAATCCATGTGTCAAAGGAAACTCTGTCAAATCCATGTGTCAAATAACATGGAACCTCGTTTGACTTTGCAGAATAACATATAAACTCACTTATAAAATCCAATTGCACACACATATCTGCCATGACATAATGTACCAGAAAATATGTCGTTTGTTAGGAGTAATCAGTCGAATAAACAACACAGACTCTGATCTGCAAGTACATTATGGAAAATTCTGCTTTTGAGTTAGTCACATGTGTCATGTTGTGTGCCAAAATTTGCTAACAATTAATGCCTCATGTTTAACAATGTCTTCTGACAGAATTTGTAATTCAAAGTACTTTGGGTAATTTCAATGCGTGTTATATAATATTACGACTTTAGACCGATTCTGAAACAGTGAAACAACCTGTCAGTGAATTAGCCATTGTGTTTCTGTTAAATTCGCGGTTACTTCATAGATAACCTTGCCACGGTGGTTAGAAACTCTGTTTTGCAATTAGCGGTTTTGTCACCGGTCGGCTTAGACATAGAGACTGGAAACCCGACACTATAACATATCAGTGATGCTACCCCAGACAGTTTTCAAAGAGACCACCAGTATCCAATCAAAACTAGGATAGTCAAATTTTGGGGAGGGCTTTTCACGCAGCCAGACCTTATTCTGTTATATTTATTGTGAACAAATCAGTGCATGTCTGGACATTGGCAAGAGCAGATCATAGGAAAGTTGGAGACACTAGACTGCGCTCCGAGTGCCAAAGTTGTGCGCTCGTTAAAAGGGGGAGGGGGGAGGGAGTTCTAGGAACTTCAGACGAGAAGGAAGCTTTCCGGGTGGGATAGGACGCCACCTTATGATTAGAGAAGAGACGAGGAGAGCAAGTGGAATTAGGCAGCTGGAGATGGAAACAAAGGTATCGGAAGTACCGGCAATGATGCAGGTAGAACGGAAAATAAGGTACCCGAACTACAGATATGGAGACCGGGATGGAAACAATGATACCGGAAATACCGACAAGGACAGCCGGGAGAACGGAAACAAGGGTAACAAAAGTACCAACAAAGGAATACAAGGAGAAAGTTGCACACGAGTAACACAGAAGGGACATGGGAAGGAAACACTCACCTTTAATTTAGAATGAAGAAATAATTGGCAATTTGAATAGGTCTGGTATTGATTGGAAGCAATTGCATTGTTAATTGTCCTGTAATTGTTGAATACCGAGATACAGTTTATTAAAATGTTATACCTTTCACCTTTTTATATTTTATACACCTAGACCATCGGCTTTGCTGACTGGGGGCTCTGAGCTATTTAAAACTTTTAATTGTCCGTCCTTCTCCGGGGTTAGTTATAATTGCGCAGGGGGGCAAGTGACAACAGGGTACTATTGAATAAGACCTTTCATGACGCTTCAGAGGACGTTCTCTTATTCGGATGTGTAATCCATATATGGCTTTTACTCAAATTTGACAATTCCAAAAAGTCACAAATTCATCTCCATTTTTGACTTTTCCATATTCTTTTGTATGCACATGTCAGTCTCATAATTACATTTATCCATTCTGTAACCATGACAATCGCATATTCCAATATTCAAATTTTACTTTAAAAAATTAATGGGCTTAGTCTGACTTTCATTTGGTTTGTATAAATTATTTTGTAATACACAGGTATCTTACATGACAATTTTATTTATAAATTTCTTTAGTGAGCAAAATAATTTATATTTAAGTTATGTTATTACAATGATAATCCAATGATGTACGTGTCTACCAATAACACACAACTTTTATTAATTGCTTCACAAACTTATTAATTTTTTTCTGATCTAATAACTCCATGTTAACGATAATTTCAGTGTTTTTACATGACAAATTGTATCGTCCTTCAAGCAGATGACGGCGTATGTGCTAAAAAAAACAGTACTATAATTCTCCAGACATAAGCTTATGCTTAATGCTAAACTGAGAGTAATAAGGGTTAGACAATACTAATGTCTACACGTTTGCAGAAACATCAGAACAGCTAGTCTGGGTATGTAATATGGAAATAAATACTGATGGAACATCCATGTCGAACACAAAATCAACGAAGCAAAATTAAATGGGTATGTGATAAAACAAATTCTCAATGACTCAGTCTGATGCTGGAATTTGAGAACGAAACCACGAAACCTGAAGAAAGCCTATTACTTTGGATGGACAACTATTTACCCTTGCATGTACGAGAACAAGAATCACATCTAAAACTGCCTAGGTGCAAAACACGAATATTACTGATATGCTCCAGTGATTTGCTTAGAGTTTCTCAGATGCTGATAAAACCTTTATAGCTCTTGATTATTTTAGCACGTACTAAAACTTCATTTAGAGAAAAATAAATAAGCACAAAATTGATTAAAATAAAGTAAATTTGCACATCAGCTAGAATTTAGAATGGTCAAATCTGAATGTGAATATAGAAAAGCAGCATCTCCACAGTTACAAATGCGAGGCCGTGCAGAAAATAGTTTCGCAGCAACTTTCATAATTATGGCAAATTTAAAGCCAACAAGATAGAAAAGTTTTTGCTGATTCATAAAACAAAAATGTACAAAGTCCGTGAGAGGGAGAAGTATGTAGCGTATACAAACTACCACATTTCAACCAACAAAATTTTCTGTGGGAAAAATGAACTTGACTTGCTTTCCACGAGTTTTGCTCCATTACAAAAATAACTGCTGAACTGGGATTATTCCTTAAAATTACAATTTCTTGTGATGAACAGTCTCAAAGAAGTAATGTCACGATTCTTGCATAAAAGTAATGTCTAAAGTCATGTTTAAAGTTTATAGGCTTACTATTCTGGTCATGCTTATGTGATGTGATGTGATTTTGATTTTTAACGTAGCTTTAACAATTTTTCAGTCATAACACTACGATGTCTGCAATGTGGCCGTTTACAGTGATGTCTAGTACTGGGACGTCATGCCGCAGACATGTAGCATGATGTCCCACCCGGTCACATTATCCTGACACCAGCCCGACCAGTCATAACACTAACCTCTTAATGCTGAATGCCAAGCGAGGCAGCTGTTAGTACCATTTTTGTAAGTCTTTGGTATGACTCGGCCGGGGATCAAACCCACGATCTCCCGCATCCGAAGCGGACGCTTTAACCACTAAGCCACCGGAGAGGTGGTTATGCTTATGAGATTCAGAGTTAACAAGCGTACCATGTATATGCCTACATGTCTTTAACAGTCTTCGACGAAGGCAATAATTACGGTGGCTTGGGAGATTGTTGATTAGTGGGCCTCTATGACCCTGACTATTGGTCGTGATAAGTGGTCTTGAAATAAACATCCCATGCAGAAAAAAATTATTTCTTATTAGACTTATCATGATAATGACCTTCAAATACACAATTGCATGGGTATTTTTAAAACCCTAAGTGCAAACCATTCACAAAGTTGGTTATGGATTTTTTGCTCCAAGTATAATAAAAGTTATTCTGCAAAGCTGAATCTTTCTTTGTGTCACAATGATATTGACCTTCATCTTTTGACAGAAAAACCACTGACCTCTTCCATACCTGAAGAGCAAGCTCTCTACATATTTTGCTCAAGGTACATGGTTTAGAACTAATCATGGAAAAGCTGTTTTCTTCATTCAGTCCTAGTGACCTTGTCCTTAAACCTTTTAAACCCAAAAGCAGTAGGTTTGGATCTTACCCAACATGCAAGTCATCCACAAACTTAGGTTTGAAAGGCTTCTTTCATGTCCCAAAAGCAAGCCATCCAGTTTGGTCCAGGTAGGTGATGTTGAATATTATTGCGCATAAACCATTTTTCCTTTCTTTAAGTGATCTTTGCCTCTGACCCCAAAATGTATAGCTTTCTTTCTTTTGTGATAAAAAAAACAACCTTTAAAGTTTGTCATAAGTACATGTAGGTGTTGTAGACTGCAAGTTATTATGAAGAAAAGTTAGTGGAAAGATGTATAGTTTCTAACATTCTGCCAAAATTTGGGCATATAAAAAGCAAAACAAAAGTGATTCCATAATATAGCATCCCCATAACCAGATCTACAGTAAAAAAATCTTTCACGTAAAATGCCCTTTACTATATCCTGTAAAAAAAATGTAGATGCTGTCCAATATTTTGTGGTAATCAAGCAACTAAATAATATTTCCATGTGCTTCTATCACATTTTTGTCCTTTGTATTACATTTTTTTTACCCAAGTTCATAATTTTTCATTCTCACTTAAATATCTTTTTTTTTTAGAATTAACACACTCCCTCATGGCATCCCCCAATTTTTAGTACGTGATGGACCATGTGTGCTCGTTTACATAAAGCATACATGCCACCCCCATCCCTCCAAGAGACATAAGCATAATTATTGCTATTATAAGCGTCAAAAAGAGAAATTTGAGCATACGATGTGTACTCAATATATTACATGCCAGAATTATAATTCAAAGCAATGTTTTGAAGTTTAAAAAGATCCATCTGCTCAGGCATATAACATCCACAACTCACACCGTAACATCATATAACATCCACAATTCACACCGTAACATCATATAACATCCACAATTCACACTGTATCATCATATAACATCCACAACTCACACTGTAACATAATATAACATCCCCAACTCACACCGTAACATCATATAACATCCACAAATCACACCGTAACATCATAAAACATCCACAACTCACACCGTATCATATAACCTCCACAACTCACACTGTAACATCATGTAACATCCACAACTCACACCGTAACATCATATAACATCCACAACTCACACCGTAACATCATATAACAGCCACAATTCACACCGTAACATCATATAACATCCACAAGTCACACTGTAACATAATATAACATCCCCAACTCACACCGTAACATCATATAACATCCACAAATCACACTGTAACATCATAAAACATCCACAGCTCACACCGTATCATATAACCTCCACAACTCACACTGTAACATCATGTAACATCCACAACTCACACCGTAACATTATATAACAGCCACAACTCACACCGTAACATCATATAACAGCCACAAATCACATCAGAATCATCACATAACATCCACAACTCACACTGTATCATCATATAACATCCACACCTCACATCATAACATCAGATGACATCCACAACTCACATCGTAACATCATATAACATCCACAACTCACACCGTAACATCATATAACATCCACAAGTCACACCATAACATCATATAACATCTACAACTCACACTGTAACATCATAAAACATCCACAACTCACACCGTAACATCATATAACATCCACAACTGACACTGTAACATCATATAACAACCACAAATCACATCGGAATCATCATATAACATCCACAACTCACATCGTAACATCATATAACATCCACAACTCACACTGTATCATCATATAACATCCACAATTCACACCGTAACATCATATAACATCCACAACTCACACCATAACAGCATATAACATCCACAACTCACACCGTAACATCAGATAACATCCACAACTCACACCGTAATATCATATAACATCCACAACTCACAACATAAGGCATTTCAGTTAACATCTTGCGTAATTTTCTTTAAAAGTACAGACTCGTTCACTAGCTAACAAGTTCATCAATAAAATGAAGGCTGTGAGGCAAAGGTCACATATGAAGAAACCTAATTGTTTTTTTAGAAATGGGTCAGACAAAGGTGCTATAAATAGCAAATAAGGAACGTACTCGTATGCTATTCTTACGCAGCTGTCACCTTTTTTAAGAATATTATCAAATTTATGATTGATGTTAAAGAGATGATAAAAAATTACAAATATGTTTTATTATTTAAATTTTATTTTTAATGCAAGAAAAATGTGTCATCCACATACAATCTATTGTAAGATGTAATTGGGTTTTTAAAAAATGTAATGATTATGCCAAAAGCATAATCATTGGCATGTATGATAAAGTAAAGAGCAAATTAAAAACAACAATTACCAAATCAACATGATATGGCCCTGTATTCTCTTAACTTACTGAGCAAGGAAGTCAAGCTCCTATATGAAGTGTCAACATGTTGACAGTCTGTAACATGAAGCGTCAACATGTTGACAGTCTGTAACATGAAGTGTCAACATGTTGACAGTCTGTAACATGAAGTGTCAACATGATGACAGTCTGTAACATGAAGTATCAACATGATGACAGTCTGTAACATGAAGTGTCAACATGTTGACAGTCTGTAACATGAAGTGTCAACATGTTGACAGTCTGTAACACGAAGTGTCAACATGTTGACAGTCTGTAATATGAAGTGTCAACATGTCGACCATCTGCAACTTTAACTAGAACTGAGACAGAACCACAACTTAGATTTTTGTTGTGTTGCTTTGCTAGACCAATAGATTTACCATGATGTATGTGCACCTTTATTAACCTTATCTGATTAATAGATTTTATGCTTTAGCTAGAGTGTCTTACTAAAATGTTTCAAGAATAATGGACCTGATCATTTGGAAATAATGATAGGCAATTCTAAGGTCAAGAAAATTATACAACTCTTATTTTTTGTGTCTATTAATACTAACAACAATTTTGTCTACAGTATACAGGCAGTAGAAGACCTATTTGTAAAGCGAGGTAAATTATTAACAGGGTTAGGTATGACACTTTCGACTTGCATACTAATTAACTTTTCCACTTGCATATTAAATGATTTCCACTCACATACTAAAATGAGTTTATCAATGACAGACTAAATGAAGTTTTCCAAATTCATATTAAATGAAGTTTTCCAATTTCATACTAAATGAAGTTTTCTGTTTCATATTAAATTAAGTTTTCCACTTTCATACTTAATGAAGCTTTCCACTTTCGTACTAAACAAAGTTTTCCAATGTCATCCTAAATGACGTTTTCCACTTCCATACTAAATGAAGTTTTCCACTTCAATACTAAATGAAGTTTTCCACTTTCATACTAAATGAAGTTTTCCACTTTCATCCTAAATGAAGTTTTCCACTTGCATCCTAAATGAAGTTTTCCGTTTCATATAAAATGAAGTTTTCCACTTTCATATTAAATAAAGCTTTCCACTTTCATACTAAATTAAGCTTTCCACTTTCATACATCCTAAATGAAGTTTCCACTTGCATCCTAAATGAAGTTTTCCACTTTCATACTAAATGAAGCTTTCCACTTGCATCCTAAATGAAGTTTTCCGTTTCATATAAAATGAAGTTTTCCACTTTCATATTAAATAAAGTTTTCCACTTTCATACTAAATTAAGCTTTCCACTTTCATACATCCTAAATGAAGTTTCCACTTGCATCCTAAATGAAGTTTTCCACTTTCACAGTAAATGAAGTTTTCCACTTGCATCCTAAATGTTTTCCACTTTCATACTAAACGAAGTTTTCCACTTTCATATTAAATGAAGTTTCCACTTTCATACTAAATGAAGTGTTCCACTTCCATCCTAAATGAAGGTTTCCAATTTCATATTTAATGAAGTTTTCCACTTTCATATTAAATTAAGCTTTCCACTTTCGTCCTAAATTAACGTTTCCACTTTCATATTAAATGAAGTTTTCCACATTAAATGAAGTTTTCCACTTTCATATTAAATTAAGTTTTCCACTTTCATCCTAAATTAAGTTTTCCACTTTCATACTAAATGAAGTTTTCCACTTTCATATTAAATGAAGTTTTCCACTTTCATATTAAATTAAGCTTTCCACTTTCATCCTAAATGAAGTTTTCCATTTTCATACTAAATGAAGTTTTTCACTTTCATATTAAATTATGTTTTCCACTTTCATAGTAAATGAAGTTTTCCAATTTCATCTTAAATGAAGTTTTCCACTTTCATAGTAAATGAAGTTTTCCACTTTCATCCTAAATGAATTCATATTAAATGAAGTTTTCCACTTTCAAATTAAATGAACTTTTCCACTTTCATCCTAAATTAACTTTTCCACTTCATACTAAATGAAGTTTTCCACTTTCATATTAAATTAAATTTTCCACTTTCATAGTAAATGAAGTTTTCCAATTTCATCCTAAATGAAGTTTTCCACTTTCATACTAAATGAAGTGTTCCACTTTCATCCTAAATGAAGGTTTCCAATTTCATATTTAATGAAGTTTTCCACTTTCATATTAAATTAAGCTTTCCACTTTCGTCCTAAATTAACGTTTCCACTTTCATATTAAATGAAGTTTTCCACATTAAATTAAGTTTTCCTCTTTCATATTAAATTAAGTTTTCCACTTTCATCCTAAATTAAGTTTTCCACTTTCATACTAAATGAAGTTTTCCACTTTCATATTAAATGAAGTTTTCCACTTTCATATTAAATTAAGCTTTCCACTTTCATCCTAAATGAAGTTTTCCACTTTCATACTAAATGAAGTTTTTCACTTTCATATTAAATTATGTTTTCCACTTTCATAGTAAATGAAGTTTTCCAATTTCATCTTAAATGAAGTTTTCCACTTTCATAGTAAATGAAGTTTTCCACTTTCATCCTAAATGAAGTTTTCCAATTTCATATTAAATGAAGTTTTCCACTTTCAAATTAAATGAACTTTTCCACTTTCGTCCCAAATTAACTTTTCCACTTCATACTAAATGAAGTTTTCCACTTTCATATTAAATTAAGTTTTCCACTTTCATAGTAAATGAAGTTTTCCAATTTCATCCTAAATGAAGTTTTCCACTTTCATACTAAATGAAGTTTTCCACTTTCATCCAAAATGAAGTTTTCCAATCTCATATTAAATGAAGTTTTCCACTTTCATATTAAATGAACTTTTCCATTTTCGTCCTAAATTAACTTTTCCACTTCATACTAAATGAAGTTTTCCACTTTCATATTAAATTAAGTTTTCCACTTTCACTTTCAAAAATAAATGAACTTTTCCACTTTTGTCCTAAATTAACTTTTCCACTTTCATACTAAATGAAGTTTTCCACATCCCAAATGAAGCATGTTTCAAGTTTGCTTAAGATCAAGCACATAATGATCCACAGTCATGGTATTCTAATTCTTATTTACATTTAAAATTGATTGTGCAAGTTTATTAATAGGTTGTTTCGTCTTTGTATGACACATATTCCCCCACTGCAGACAAGAGTCTGAAAACTTCATGTATCTTCAAAAATTTCACCTTAAGTGGTTTTGCATAATTGTAACTGTGCCAAGAATGTTCACAGCCCTTAAAAATCTAACATCCAGAAAGTTCGAAATCATATAAAATCAATAAAAATGTCTTTAAGGGCATGGAAGTCTAGTTTGTACATCTACATGTGCATACAAACATTCCTACAACACTGTTCCAGTCAGAACAGACAGGTTTTGCACAAATGTGCCAACAAACTTTCCAGTACAACCATATAGGATAAAGTCATGAGGCTTCCTCCATGACAGACCAGAGAGACTAAAATCAAGAGGAACTGTAAGCAACGGTGGAGGGGTGGAGACAGGGATGTGAAATAAATCAGTGAAACAATAAAAACGCAAATGTAATATCAACAAAGGCATCCAAATAGTCTCTAGTTTAGAACAACTATATACTAAAATATGACACAAGCGTAAATTTGATGTCTTTATTTTTAATGTGCATGGGTTCCATATACTGTCTCTTGATTTGGTAATACTAGCAACACAATAGAAAATGGTGTGTGTGTGTGTGTGTGTGTGTGTGAGAGAGAGAGACAGAGAAAGAAAGCACATTTTCTAATAGATACATATCAAAAATCCCAGTTCTTCCCTGGTCACAAGCTACAGGATAATAGGATCTTTTATGAAATACATAAAAAACAAGTAGTCTTTCATTTGCCGATGAATTTATTAAATTTATTGATCCTACTGCCAAGAAACATGTTTTTTGAAGGTAGCTTATTAACAGAATTATACCTGAATGTAACCTGTACTGACTTTCCTCAATTTAACCAGATGTACAATCTAATACTGTTGTCAGTACTTGGACGATGAATACAACACACAAAGTCAATGAAAAAAGATGAAGCATAATGTGATACTTGAAAAAAATTTCATTTCAACAGATAACTGCATTACTGTAACTCTTAAATAAACAAGAGTGTCTGCAGGTTCAATCTTCCGAAATGTTCCAGCAAAAATGTACATGCAAAAGTGATTTAACCATTAGATTTTGTGATAAAATGATGTAGCAAATCTATGAGATAATTTTCTTACATCATATGCAAGTAACTAAATCATTAGATATTGTTGATATTGATCTAAATATGATCTAAATGTGAAGGACAAAAAATGCTTCGAATGAAAAAGTGAAAATGAAAAAGATGACATGCACATAGAGAATTTTTGACAGTGCAAAGTAACAAAGGAAATGATTACTAAAAATGTACAGGTAAAGGGAAATAATTCCTACTTTTCAATTAGCTGTCAAAAAACATAGCTAACGGACACCCAACACAAATGAATAAACAAGACTCCAACAGAAGCAAGCAAGGAGAAAAACATCAAAAAGCAATGTGGATAATGCTATCTGGCTACCTGACAACACATTCGTTCATATCGTAATGTAAGGTAAGTAATCAGATTATCTCTATCATTGATTCATGTCTCCCAGTGTCAAGTTTCCGTTACTGAAAGAAGTGTTGACTAAAGTATATGTAACAGTAAGATTAATATTATATCATTGCTTACAAAAGCCGACATTTACAGGAAATGGGCTTAACAATGTTATGATAAGAGTTTTGGGCTTCACAAATCTATCAAGTTAGTTCGTCTCTTTGATGATTACATACGTAATTGTCAAGATCATGACAGGGTCAGAATAGGCTAAAAATAAATTTTGTGCATTAACACACACACACATATAAAGAAATTAACCTTGACCTTGAACAAAACAGGGTACCAGAAAAAGATAGAAAAATCACGTGACAACACATTACTGCTTTCTTTATGAAGAAGGCATTTTGTCCACTTGAAAAAAGTTTTGACTGCGTAATTAAATTGCATACAATAATAATTAATGTTACTTTAAAATGAAAATATTAAAAGCTTTGAAGCATGTAGCATTCTTACTACGTACATTACATATACTTGTAATAACAAATTTAGAAAGGGGTGGCCATATAAGAGTGGGACCACATTCTGATAACTAAACTGATGTATGGTAAAAGTTACATGTATCTGGTATACTGAATCATTTAACAGCTGAAAACCAACTCAAAATATCACACTATAAAATATGTACAGTTGATTCAGCATATGTGTGAACTGATATGACAAACTCTTTGAATTAACACTTGATAGAAGTGTAAATGTCCTCATTATTGCATAACATCAATGTGATTTTTATTACCTTCCATCTTGTTCAAAATTTAGCATAAACCAGCCTGTAGGCTTTTACATTGCATTTGTTTCCTCAGCTTTTTTAAAATTTGTAGTTTAAATCAACTTCATAATTCTGAATGTTACCTCCTTTCACTGTTAATTTGACATAATTTATTATCAAGATCGGATACTGCCTAGACTGTCGTCATATCATCACATTTGTAATGTATATTGATTTCTTGGTGTAACAGTGACATTTTTGGATGTACTTTCTTCTTTCCTCTAAATTTCTGAATGAGTGCCTACTTGTTTGATGTCTATATTTGAACTCTTTCATTTCCTAACGTGCTGTTTTTACCACATCTGTAACATTCCAGAAAATACTAGCAAAAATTTTCAAGCTTCTTAATACTCTGATTTACGTATTATGCTTCAATATTTTATTCTAACAGAATACAGTTCTCGGCAGGTGCCAAAGTTTTTAATGATCAACAATATCTTTTCAAGTGAATACCATTTACCAGTCTTCAAAATCACTTTAATATTGTGTATGTCATCACGTTTATCATAAATACATAACTCTTCATAAAACATACTTTCAAAAATCTTACCATATGTTATATTATATCCTTTCACTGAGTTTACAGTTTTCTTGAATTTAAATTTTTCTGACTGATTCAATAATAAATATTGCCACATTATATGCTATTTAAAACTGCAACCACTGTGGAACAATAATAGTTTTGTTAATATTGGCCATTTTTAATCCAAACATGGATAGCTCACAGTATTTGAAATTAACTTTCTGAAGCTTCTGGTATTTGAGCCAGCAACTACTGAAACAGTAAAATTCTTTAACAAGTTCATCATAAAGGTTTCCAGTCTTGACCTGCCAGGCAGGTGGCAGTTTCAAAACACAGGTTGCTCGTTCATTTAAATCCTGTTGTTGTTGTTGTAGGGTTTAACACCATTATTCAGCACACGGCAGCCAGTATTAATGGTGGAGGAAGAACCTGGGAAATCCCGGGAAAGAACCACCAACCCTCAAGAAGCTACTGGCAAGCTTTCTCACATACCCACATTGGCCAAATCCGAGACTCGAACCCACACAGACAAAGGCGAGATGGCAGTGATCCATAACGGAGAGCGCTTTAGACCAATCGGCCACTCAGGGCCCCTTTATAACATCATGATAAAACTGGGCCAAAGCAGGAAGTATGTGATGACCACAAGTTCAGTGCGAATAGTGGGGTTCCAAAAAACCCATACCTACATGAACTGAGATTGGATTTGAATGAATTTGTAAGCATTATGATTTTTATGAGAAACAGACTTTGATTTCTGACTACATGTATGGTATCTTTAAATTCTGGTAACCCATGACGTAATTCCCATTATCAATGGTTCAACAGTTTTCAAACAAGACTGTAAGAACCTTTCACAAAAGAAGAATAATAACTCACTAAAAGAAAATAGCGTGGTCTGTAACAGGTTAATATCAGAGCACCTTCTCTGGATAAATAAGCTTAAGATGGACTATCTGTTTCTTCTGGTAGCAGATGGACTACCATTTTATTTTCAAATTTACTGGATCTACCACAGGCTGTCAGATTCTGTATGGAAAATTTTATCTGATTTGAAAGCATGCACCATCACTTCATTTTAGAAGACAATAACCTGTCTTGTGGTTTCAATCCCATGATACTGCACATGTAGGGCCAAAATGCTTTCCGTTCATCATGCTTGTCCGTCTAAAATGTGCTGACTGGTTCACCTATCTAGCCACATCCTGGTTTTCTGACTGGTCTTCTTGTATTAATCTCAGCAACTCCTTGGCATACTGAAGTTCCTCCTAAGAAACAGCAAATGTCAAATACATGTGACAATTAGGTAAATAGACTGGGACAAATATATCTGACAATTAGGTCAATAAATAAGGACAAATACATTACCATTAGACAACTAAATAATGATACAACTTTGTAATCTTTAGTATGCCTGTAAATTTCTGACATTTTTTTTTTCTTCAGATAAATTTGAATTTTACTTCTGATAGAACTGTAAAGCTGTAATAAGATTCATTATTGACATGAATTCAAATCCTGAAATTGTAGAATACAGTTTTGTGGATGGCATTTCAAATAGAGAACAAAATGATAGATATGTACATATACTACATACACATGGGAAATGTTTCTCTTTTTTTTCTCCCTTTAAATTATTGCAGTCATATGATACAATTTTGTTTAATCCATTATTTATAGGATTTACTAGTCTTTACCTTGAACATACATGCTCGTATATGTACATCTATTTTGACTAAAATTAATATAAAATCTCCTGTATATATATCAAAACTATCAGTTTCTAAAACCTCTGTGTACAAATATAAAAAATATCACAGTAGCTATAACTTCTCTGTTAAGAAATATCAAAACCATAAGAGATTCTATGAAGTAATATAAAAAGTATTAGTTCCTCTCTTTCAATAAATATCAGCCCTATTACAGTTTCGATAACTTGTCTCTATTTTTGTAATCCATACAGTGTTAGGGTTTTGTGTAAATATTATTTGCAAATTCAAGGCCATATCATGAAATAAATCACAAAATGTATACCATAAATTCCTCTTTCCCTTCCAGATCTCTTTGTTTCTGCAAAAGAGTTTGCTCCAGGGCTAGTTCTGGTCGTCGGAATTCCATGATCCCACGAGGAAAGTTTTGCACAATTGTTAAAATGGCAGAAAGCAAGTGTTCGTGGAATGATGAGTGCTCCTCACCTAAATGTCCTATAAGTTGATCGATCATACCCATATCACAGAGAACATCTGAAAACAGACAAGACTAGCACCCTGAACAATTCTGGATTGATGAAAACTTTGTAAAGCTCTCAATAGGTTTCAAAAACTGGCATCATGATAAGTTTAAATTTAAAGTCTAACTAACACCTGAACCAGTTACATTGCAGCAGTCTAGATTTCAGTTTACAAATTAGGAACTGCTGGGAAAATCAAGGCCGGCCTGTGTTACAGTATGTTTTAAATATAAAATTTCATTCCATAGTCCTAGAAATTGATTTTCAATTTATTTTACTTTATTTGTTGTACTTTGCTAGAATCATAATAATCTCAGAATGAGCTTAATATTGTTTGTTCTGTGTCGACCTATCTTACTAATAACGAGTGATATTTAATGTGGTTTCTAGTCACAGAATATTGAGACTGAGTTTAATTTATGTATTTGGTTTATTTTTTTTATAGTGGCTCCCGAATCCAATTTTCACTGTATACCAGGTAATTTTGAAAGTCATGTCCCAAAATTCATGTAACTGAACACAGAGTTTAACTCATAAAAAAAGTTTCCCAAATTAAAATTCAAACAGTCTCAATATCATTCAAATTTTGAGACAGCTGGAATGAGACAAGCACACACGCAATTCCAAATTTTTTTATTCTAACTTTGCTTTTGAGAAAACTTGTTGAAGATAGAAGGTTGCCAGGGTCTGCATGTCAAGGTCATGATGAAAGCATTGCTGTAAAACATGTAACCTTGACCCCACGGTGAATATTCTTCTTGTGTGGAAGCTTTAATGCCATTTTTCAGCACAGACTGTACATGACAACCAGCATACATGGTGGAGGAAGAACTTAGGAAATGCCCGGGAAGAACCACCAACCCACAATAAAGCTACTGACTCCAAGGTCGAAGAGGTTGAACAAGCATGTTGCAGAATGAACCATCATCCAACATATGGAGTAAATTCATCAGGGGGTTAGAAAATATAATCAAATGAAAATACTTTAACCAAAATCCTAACATAAATGTTCTGTTACCATGACAATGACCCCAAAGGTCTAAGAGGCAAACTACTGTCCTCTGCAATAAATTTTCTTTGCTTCATAATAATTCGTACCAAGTATCAAGAAATTTACACCATACACCCACCCCTACTTAACAGTCCTATATGCAGGCACTAGTAGGGCATGGTTCACTGAAGCATACTGACCAATGACCATGTCTCAGTTTCACTGATAGTTGAAACAATTTACCTCAGAGATTTTACATTATCTTGTTAAAGTAATTTCTAACAACATTTGGATTCTTATGCAAGGTAAATATAACACACTGTATGAAAAATAAATCTTTGTGTTTTAAATTGTACACATGGGTGACCTTTTATACTTTAAAAATAAGTCGACAAACTCCTCAATTTTAAAGAAATTCTCTTTTTTTCCCATCTGAGATAGAATGAGTCTAATTTCAGTAATATGCAGAATATCATGACTGTATTTTCTCAATGCCCATTTATTTTCAGTGAAAAACTAGACACTCCACATAAAAAAATAAGATAGTACACAATTTCTATTTGGAGAAGAAAATTTTAGATGTAAAATGAAACCTGGCAATGGACCTTTCATGAAGTTATGCAGTCTTGAATATAACACAACTTGCAAAACCACTATCTTTTTAAGAGACTTACTATGACCATCAAAACTGGCCTTTAGATCCCAAAATCTATTAGATTTTTTTACCACCATAAGTGCAAACCAACCACAATGTTTGGTCATGTAACTTATTCTAGAACAAAAATTATTAGACAAAACCCATTTTTCTTTGGGTCACAATAGCATTGCCTTATTACCTGCCGACCCCAAAATCAACAAGTTTCTTCCATACCTCAGGCAGAAACCTTCCATAAACTCTAATCATGGTACACTGCCTATATAAATAAAATATTAAAAAAAATTCCCCTTAAGTCAGTGAATATGGCCTTTGACCTCTAGAGCCAAAAATCAATCGACTTAATTTTTACCCAGCATGCAAGTCCTCCGTAACTTTGGTGACTGTACATGGTTGAGAACTTTGATTTATATGCAGAAATCATTTTTCACTTTCAGTGACCTTGACCTCTGAGACCAAAATCATTAGACTTCTACCTTACTCAAAGTGCAAGCCATCGGCAAAGTCAAATCCAGGTCTCTTAAGTAGAACTAGAGTTATTGTACAAAATTATTTTTCTTCTTTTAGTGTCAAAAACCTTGCCTTTATACCCTATAACCCCCAAAATGAAAGTCTTCATCATTAAGCCATCACAAAGTTTGGTCCAGAATTATGTTACTGTGCCGAAACCATTTTTTTTGACTCTAACCTTTTATTCTAAAATTAACGAGCTTCTTCCTCAAACCATGTACCAGGGGTCATGCTACAGGGCGAAGTGGGCAACTAAATCACCTAAAAAATGTAAAATTAGCCTTCTTCTGTTAGGAAAGCAAAAACAACTTTGCCCTGTGAATTTTTTTTTTGAGGAACATTGAATGACCATTCTTTTTGAGATGCTCCCTTGCCTTGGCCAGGTTAGTTCCTGTGTTATGTTATATACAGCTCAAGGTGAAATGTACGCTTCAAGCTGTCAAACAGTTGGTGTTGATATCAATTATGCCGACAAAGAAATTCTAGCATAGGCATGTGTTTGATAGTGACTGACCATGAACCATTTCCCGAGTAAGTTAGCAACTATTACTGTCCGATTTCCACAAGTTATCCTTTGATGATAAAAACCAACAAATTTGTCTTTGAAAACTAAAAACTTATGTAAATAGCAATTCGAGTTTTAAGAATAGAATCAGTAACATGAATAATTTAAATGCCACGTGTACATTATTTTCACGATAAAAATCAGTCTGGAGCCATAATTGGTCGGCATCATTGTTCTGGGAAGTACCATTTTATTAGATTGTCTCTTTTCGTAAACCACTGGACAAATATAATTACCAAAATATACAATTCATAGAAAGCAGAGGCTAAATATTAAGTTACTAAAGATTTATCTTTAAAATGCAATTATATAGGTCAGAAATATAAAGAACAATGCTAGGCCTATGTTGCAGAATTCAAGAGACTATGTAAGGTAAGGGCTGTATACAGAAATATAAAGAACAATGCTAGACCTATGTTGTGGAATTCAAGAAACTATGTAAGGTAAGGGCTGTATACAGAAATATAAAGAACAATGCTAGGCCTATGTTGTGGAATTCGAGAGACGATGCAAGGTAAGGGCTGTATACAGAAATATAACGAACAATGCTAGGCCTATGTTGTGGAATTCGAGAGACGATGTAAGGTAAGGGCTGTATACAGAAATATAAAGAACAATGCTAGGCCTATGTTGTGGAATTCGAGAGACGATGTAAAGTAAGGGCTGTATACAGAAATATAAGGAACAATGCTAGGCCTATGTTGTGGAATTCAAGAGACAATGTAAGGTAAGGGCTGTATACAGAAATATAAGGAACAATGCTAGGCCTATGTTGTGGAATTCGAGAGACGATGTAAGGTAAGGGCTGTATGCAGAAATATAAGGAACAATGCTAGGCCTATGTTGTGGAATTCAAGAAACTATGTAAGGTAAGGGCTGTATACAAAAATATAAAGAACAATGCTAGGCCTATGTTGTGGAATTCGAGAGACAATGTAAGGTAAGGGCTGTATACAGAAATAAAAGGAACAATGCTAGGCCTATGTTGTGGAATTCGAGAGACGATGTAAAGTAAGGGCTGTATACAGAAATATAAGGAACAATGCTAGGCCTATGTTGTGGAATTCGAGAGACGATGTAAGGTAAGGGCTGTATACAGAAATATAAAGAACAATGCTAGGCCTATGTTGTGGAATTCGAGAGATGACGTAAGGTAAGGGCTGTACACAGAAATATAAGGAGCAATGTTAGGCCTATGTTGTGGAATTCGAGAGACGATGTAAGGTAAGGGCTGTATACAGAAATATAAAGAATAATGCTAGGCCTATGTTGTGGAATTCGAGAGACGATGTAAGGTAAGGGCTGTATACAGAAATATAAGGAACAATGCTAGGCCTATGTTGTGGAATTCAAGAAACTAAGTAAGGTAAGGGCTGTATACAGAAATATAAAGAACAATGCTAGGCCTATGTTGTGGAATTTGAGAGACAATGTAAGGTAAGGGCTGTATACATAAATAAAAGGAACAATGCTAGGCCTATGTTGTGGAATTCGAGAGACGATGTAAAGTAAGGGCTGTATACAGAAATATAAGGAACAATGCTAGGCCTATGTTGTGGAATTCGAGAGACGATGTAAGGTAAGGGCTGTATACAGAAATATAAAGAACAATGCTAGGCCTATGTTGTGGAATTCGAGAGATGATATAAGGTAAGGGCTGTACACTGAAATATAAGGAGCAATGTTAGGCCTATGTTGTCGAATTCGAGAGACGATGTAAGGTAAGGGCTGTATACAGAAATATAAAGAATAATGCTAGGCCTATGTTGTGGAATTCGAGAGACGATGTAAGGTAAGGGCTGTATACAGAAATATAAGAAGCAATGTTAGGCCTATAATATGGAATTCAAGAGACGATGTAAGGTAAGGGCTGTATACAGAAATATAAGGAACAATGCTAGGCCTATGTTGTGGAATTCGAGAGACGATGTAAGGTAAGGGCTGTATGCAGAAATATGAGGAGCAATGTTAGGCCTTTGTTGTGGAATCCAAGAGATGATGCAAGGTAAGGACTGTATACAGAAATATAAGGAACAGTGCTAGGTCTATGTTGTAGAATTCGAGAGACGATGTAAGGTAAGGGCTGTATACAGAAATATAAGGAACAATGCTAGGCCTATGTTGTGGAATTCGAGAGACGATGTAAGGTAAGGGCTGTATACAGAAATATAAGGAGCAATGTTAGGTCTTTGTTGTGGAATTCGAGAGACGATGTAAGGTAAGGGCGATATACAGAAATATAAGGAACAATGCTAGGCCTATGTTGTGGAATTCGAGAGACTATATCAGGTAAGGGCTGTATAATGAGTTTACTCATTTTTGTGAAAATACAAAAAGAAAAAAAAAAACAGCAAAGCAAATACTATTTACCCAATGTCTAATGTTACACCAAGTACGCAGACAGATAATAAAACCTTATATTTGTAATCCTATCAATGGACTGCTGTAATACAGCTTTAAAGTGAGTAGTTACATTAAGAAAACCCTTCTTTCTAAAAACAGATGCACCTGCATGTTGGCGGTGTTGATTCGTTTGAAAAAAGGATTCGTTCATTCATATACCAACTTTAATTCTTCACTGTGTTGATTCGGTCAAAAAAAGGATTTGTTCATTCATATATGGACTTTAACTCTTCATTGTTTCGTTTATGAACATTTAAGGTAAAGTTTTATCGGCAACAAGAAAATTAGGACAAACAGCATGATCTGAAAGACGTGTACAAATGTTGCTCTAATGTACAGGGGTTTGTTTCTAACAAGTTAAGAAATCTAATGCCATTTTATAGCGAACTTTCAGAAAGTAAAAAGAAGAACTCTTAAGGGTAGTTGATTAAGCATTTGTACTGACATGCAATTACAATACTGTAATCTAGTTACTCAGTTAAAATTCATTACAATGTATAGCTTCTGTTGTTCTGTTTTTAAGTCATATTGCCAAAATACATTAAATATGAATATGATAGATACACCAAATGTGATTAGAATATAAACAGAATACAAAGTATTGCTTAAAACCAATACTAAATGCAAATATGTATACTGGGAAATAGAGGGCATAATTCAAATAAGAGAATGAAAACAACGCACACACACACATTGTGTGTCGCACTTTGCTCCCACTTCTCCCCGTTCAGGTCCAATTTTTCCCAGTTCAGCTCTCACTTCTCCCTGATCTCTCCAAAATTAAGTCACTTCTTCCAAAAATTAAAGTCTAGCTTGACCCCTGATGTACACAAAATTTTGTAATGGTAAATGGTGGAGAGCTAGTGTTGCTGTGTGAAAACAAAACAGAGAACAGACAGATGGATGGATGAATGGATGGATGAACATCATGGGCAAAAAACCTTCATGCAACTTTACAGTGACAGAGACTTGACTTCAAGTTAAATGGGACAAGGAAAGAATGAACAGTCTTTGCTTCACAATGCCAAGTATGATGAGAGCCTATAAAAACAAAGGTTTATGAAATATATCCAGATGCTAAACTTAAAGTGTGATTGTCATATCCTGCTTCTTACCATTGTGCTCAACAATACATACTTAAATCTGAGCACGTCATTTAAAGTTATGCTACGTTTTTGTTGTCCAGCAGTTGTTTAGAAACAATATTAAAACGAGAAATACCAACTTCATTTTTTCTATTCTCGCTGCTCTCCTATTTTATTTTCCTCATTAACCAAACAGAAAATTGACAAGTGAGAATCCTGACTTCAAGCTAAATTATGCACACTGACTCCCCATGCTAATGAAAAAGATACCTTCTTAAAAAAATGGGAGAAAGTACGTTCATAGAATACAATATTATAAATATTTATAATCTTACAGATGATCTGTCTTCATATTAAAATGCACCTGTGGGAATTATGAAAAATTACAACATTAAGAATGGGTATTTATCTATTGAAATATATTTACCTGCCACTAGGAAAAAATAAATGTAAGAGTAAACATTAGGAAACGATCCATTCGGAACCTTCTATCATAGAATCACACTCTGGGTTTACTATATATTTCAAGGAACATAATGTTAAAAAAGAAAATCTTTGATCATATAACAATGTACAAAGTTAAGCACTCAAACCAATTCACCTTTATATAATCATGCCTGTGGTTCAATAAATACAGTGGATTATGGAAGTGATATATTCTTCAATGAAATCTAGTTTTGGACTGAACTTTCTGCAAACTCTTCTAAACAAACAACATTTACTGTACCAAGAAAAGAATTGGACTTCAAGGAGAAATATGTTCATGGAACACAAACGCCAGTTCGGACTAAAAGTAGAAATATGTTCATGACCTAAGCATAACTCTTAAGCCATGTATAATGGATGGGTGGACAGATGGGTATATAAATGTATGGATCAGGTTAATAACACATGCCCCTATGAATCTTGTAGCAAGGCATACAAATTTTGTCTGAGAACATTAATACAATCATCTTCCATCAGCTTACTTTTGTACTCTGGTTTGTCTGTAACAAAACTAGACAACATGAATGCTGCTTTGGTCTTTAGTTTTTCCACATTCGACTGCATTGCTCTCAGAATAATTGAAAACCCATCACTGTCCACAAAGACTTTCTGTGCCTCAGGGAAATCTCGTGTGAGACCTGTGTAAGAAATGAACAGTACTAGGTACATTCTGATGTCATCAAAAATTTCAGGGCTGGAATTAATTGACAATTTTACAAACAATAGATCACTTGAAAATTAAATTGATGATAACCAAGCTGTTGGCCAAGATTGCTCATAGATCCATATTTAAGGACAGAAAAGAAAATGGCTGACCATACAAAGATTCATTTGTGTGACACATGAAATATAGCCTTGTTTAGAAAAAGTGGATTTAGCTGATAATTTCATCAGGATTTAGCTGATAATTTCATCAAATTTTAGCTGATAATGAAATCGGAATTTAGTTGATAATTAAATCTGGATTTAGCTAATAATGAAATCAGGATTTAGCTGATAATGAAATCATTTAGCTGATAATTTCATCAGGATTTAGCTGATAATTTCATCAGGATTTAGCTGATAATGAAATCTGGATTTAGCTGATATTTTCATCAGGGTTTAGCTGATAATGAAATTGGAATTTAGTTGATAATTAAATCTGGATTTAGCTGATAATGAAATCAGGATTTAGCTGATAAATAAATCTGGATTTAGTTGATAATTTCATCAGGATTTAGTTGATAATTTCATCAGGATTTAGCTGATAATTAAATCTGGATTTAGCTGATAATTAAATCTGGATTTAGCTGATAATGAAATCAGGATTTAGTTGATAATTTCATCAGGATTTAGCTGATAATTAAATCAGGATTTAGCTGATAATGAAATCAGGATTTAGCTCATAATTAAATCTGGATTTAGTTGATAATTTCATCAGGATTTAGCTGATAATTTCATCAGGATTTAGTTGACAATGAAATCAGGATTTAGCTGATAATTTCATCAGGATTTAGCTGACAATGAAATCAGGATTTAGCTGATAATGAAATCAGGATTTAGCTGATAATGAAATCACTAGTTCTTGATACTCTATTTTTCACGATGTTGAGAGTGTGAACATTTTTGTTTTTGCACAATCCTGAATTGTTCTTTTCACAATTGCAGCCTCAGTCATTTTTAACAAAGACAAAATAGGGGATACATCCCAAATGGGATGGATAAGGTTTTATTTTCTATTAAAAAAAATAAAACTTGTTTAATTTAAAACATAGCTGTTCTTATGATTAAGCTTACACACTTTTCAAGAAAATACACATTTTACAATATTGAAACAAGATATCTGGAGATTCAGCTTTTTCTTTATTTATTGAATACTTCCTTAAAATTTTATATCAGAGACTCCCACTGAGTGCCAATGCTATGTGAACTTGGGAGTTCAATGCAGATTTTCTCACATTTCTGCAAGTCACGAACTCTCCCAATAAGGTCAATGAGATACCCTGTTAAAGGTAATATGTTAGAAATATATGCAAAATGCCTTAATAATAATATTTTGTACCAATTTCTTAAAGGACACAACAGTGGACATCAGAAAAAAATGTCTTGAAAGGGTACAATAAAGACATAGGAGTTAAGAAAGAATACAATACAAATAATGAGCAGTAAACTGAACCCCATTTTTATTTTGAATCCCGGAAATTTTCTTATGCAATGGAATCAAAACCTACCTCCAGGGTGGCGGGGTAATCATGGCAAGGGGGGAAATATCAGCTGAAGAGTGGAGAGAGACGGCTTTGTTTCACTTGCTTAACAATATTAGTATAAAGTATATGCATATCTAACTTAAATCAAATACATTGTATCACTACTACGACAACAAAATTGAAAGGCATTTATCTCCATATCCTATTCAGATTGCTCAGCTGGTAAATATTCTTCTCATTTTCTTACCACTCCACTTCTTCAAAACCACGATCTACAAGGCTTATGATAAGTACAAGTTGCATATGTCATGTAAGCAAGGTGTATCTATTTCAGCCACAGGCGTCCTCCTTTTAAAATTTGATTATGCATATCTTTGTGTGGCGTTAATTCAGTTTATCTGATTTGCTCATAGATGATGATGGTATTATTATATGTATTGCTACTTCCATTGTCATATCTGGATTTCTTTTACTCTAAAAATCCTTACCTCATGGCTGATGACTGGATGAATTTGCTATACCAATCATGAAGACAATACAATTAGAACACCATTATCGATTCTGCATCACAACAGCAGATCACGATCATAAAGTTCATGGATTCAAACACTGATTGATATGGACAAGAAAGATCACAACTTCTGTGAAAACGTTTGCTCTTGGTATGACAAATTGCAGGAACTGCATGTTATTTGTGCCATCTCTCCCACCCCCCCAATCTGGTTTAATAGTTGCATGCCCGTTTTTATGCAAATCCTACCCAAGCCTGGCAGCATATGTTAATGCACTTTGACCGTGTTACTTACATGATGTAGCAAGTAAAGCTTTGGTTCTCACTGTCGCATCACTGTCTGTGTCAAGAATGAGTAAAACTTCTTTGAACATGTTCGGTTCTTCAAGTACTGCTTTCTGACAATATGGGTTGTTCTGGACCAAAGCAGCGATCAACTCTAAACCTTTCCATCTCATCTCTGGTTCATCGTGATGAAGGAGATAATGAAGTACACTAAACCCACCAATCTTGTGAAAATCTGTTTTAAAAGAAATTGTTTTAACTTATTATAAATATATAAAATCAAACCTGTCCAATTAGACACTTTTAAATAACATTCACCTGTTCTTAAAGACATTTTAATTTCTACTCCAGCAAATTTCATATAAAAAAATGTCTTGTATATAATGATTACCTATTTTCCATGATCAATGGTCAGATGTTTACTTTTAAAAAAATGCTTTTTCACTGCTTTAAGCCTTCATTAAAGCACATCAGAGGTGACAGCACAGTGTATGTAAACTGAACCTTTCCTTCGTGAGAAAAGCACATTTGAAATCAAAAGACGAACACTTCTTATTTTGTTGTACTCCCTTTTTTCAACTACTATCAATGTAACTAAAGGTCTCAAGTGAGGTGTTATTTTTCCTAGAGAAGAGGGTCAAAGCAATTCATGTGGTCTAGTGGTTAGAGCATTCGATTCAGATGCAGAAGGTTGCAGGTTTGAATCCCAGCCAAGTCATACGAAAGACTTATATTAATGGTGCTAACAGCTGCATTGCTAGGCGCTCAGCATTAAGAGGTTAATGTTAGGACTGGGCGGCCTGGTGTCAGGATAACGTGACTGGGTGGGACATCATTCTACATGTCTGCGACATGATGAACCGGTGCTAGACATCACTATAAACTGCCACACTGCTGACATTGTAGTGATGTGACTGATTTTTTTTTTTAAAGCCAGGTTAAAAATCTAAAAGACACACACACACTCCTTTGCTGGACACTGGGAAAAGCATTCATGCTGTTGCGGCAGAAATAAGTGCTGCCTTTAGTGCCAATGTTTGATAGTTCCGTATTTTCATCCTTCTGACAGTGAATTAAAGATATCTATCATTAAAATGAGTTCATCTTTGATGAGATATAAAACTTCAATTCCTTTTCATTAGGGTCAGGGGTTGTTCAAAATTTTTAACTTGTCTGTAAGAATGTGAATTTTTAGTGCATATATTACTAACAACAGCCATATTATGTTTTTTTTTTTCATACTTAATTTTCTTGACAGACATCTAACTAGAGTCGAATCCATGATCTCAGTGAGCTGAGCAACTGGCTAATCCAGATATTGTTTTAGGTGTGAACAGCTCTTTCTAAGTCTAATTATAAAAGATGGAGAAACAAAGGGTCAGTCCTCAATTTCACAGTCACTGGTCAGTAGTTAGATTTGTGTTGTTTCATGGTGCACAAAAACAATCAAAAGCTGGATTAAAGTGACCAGATTACAATAATCTTATATGGAACAATAGTTTGGGCGGAGTATGATACAACAAAGCACCGTCAAGATGGTCTGTCAATATGAACAAAGAACATTTTTATCAAACAATAATTAAATTCCAGTCATTTTGTATATTAAGTTTGTGGCTTCCATTCATGGTCCTTCTGAAGTTATTCACTCCAAACCCAAGGTCGTTATACAAGTTTTAACAGCCACCAAGGTCGGGGGTGGGTGGGTATATTTCTTCACTCCAAACCCAAGGTTGTTATACAAGTTTTCACAGCCAACAAGGTCAGGGGTGGGTGGGTATATTTCTTCACTCCAAACCCAAGGTTGTTATACAAGCTTTCACAGCCAACAAGGTCGGGGGTGGGTGGGTATATTTCTTGACTCCAAACACAAGGTTGTTATACAAGTTTTAACAGCCAACAAGGTCGGGGGGTGGGGGGGTATATTTCTTCACTCCAAACCCAAGGTTGGGATACAAGTTTCCACAGCCAAAAAGGTTAGTGGGGGATATATTTCTTCACTCCAAACCCAAGGTTGTTATACAAGTTTTAACAGCCGACAAGGTTGAGGTGGGGGAGTATATTTTGTTGCCAGTAAGGAAAATAAATTGCAATTTGCAACACTGACAAAGCCCAGAGTGATCCCTGGCTAAATATTTTACATACTTTACAGAAGAAAAAACTCATGTACAAGATAAATACATGTATATGAAATTGCAGGAGCCACACCAAGATATATATTAGAATTCATGAATATTCTCTTCCCCAAAAATGATAATAACATGGTTCCCACGATTTTCTAAAGATAAATTTCCAGGCCATTTCCAGGATATAAAATTACTCTTTTCAAGGTTCACATATGACCATTACTGAATGGAATTCAAGAACATTTTAGATTATAAAACATGCATTTTCTAAATTTAAAGATGTTTCTCTTTCAAGACATCTCAGTCAGAAAAGATGATGATGTACAAAACCATAAAATGAGTCACACGAAAGAAGTTTTATTATATTCCTACAAAATGGCATGTTGAGTCAATGAACAGAATAAAAATTCTGACTTTATTTTGCTACATTATGTTGCAAAGTGAGAACAAATTATGCTTTGTTTCCTTTCAAACATTTAATTCTAAAGAATTCTACAGCAATATATATATATATATATATATATATATATATATATATATATATATATATATATATATATATATATATATGCATCTATAGAAAGTATGAAGAAAAACAACATATAAATAAACGGAAAAAATTATAACCTTGCCTTGTAACGAAAAGAGTTTAACCCTGAATTTATCTGTGCCAATAAAATCCCCAAACAGATTTTTCAAACAACCTGATCTCCTTATGATGATCTGGTTAAAATTCCATCATTTAAAAAACATTTTCAAAAGGGTTGATTTAAATTTTGACAAAAGACCATCAAAATTATACTGTTGTATAAACAACAACTGAATTTTCTTTAAAATCAACTTGTCTTCTTGTAATTCATTAAACCAGTCCCCAAACATGTATTGATATAGGAGCTTGTATCATTTTTTTTACCATATACAATGGTGTCAGGTATTTCTGCACACCTAAGGTTTCAGTCTCCAATACTTAAGTAAAATGCATACTGAATTCAACCGACTGACGAAAATAAAATAAAATACTGTAATGCTTACCATTTTAAAAGAGGCAATTGTCACCATAATATTCTGTTCAAAGTAATATTAATTTTGGACACACCGGATACAACCAACGTGTTTTCATGACTCGCAATATGTCAGCCAATTCTGTGCACAGCTTTGAAAAGATGTAATGTTTATCCATCGGGCTATATAAATGAAATACATTACTTTGGACAGTTTATGTCAGCAGTTCCATCAAGTAATTTGATCAGGTTTATAGCTAGTTTTACAAATTCAACATAACAATGCCAACAAATGGCAAGCGATATTAAGCCAACCAAACTGATCTTGTAACAAAATTAGTAAAATTCAGTATTTTTTTTATATAAAAGAACTATTATGTGGAACAGAAGCAACAATCAATAGGGTGTAATGTGTTTATGGGGAAAAAATACTAAAGAATTTAGAATCAGACTATACGCTGGGAAATTTTCTGAGAATCCCATTCTAGTGGCAAGCTGACATGTTGCGCAGCAGGCGATACTGAACGTGTGGGACAACATTTAAAAAGGTGGGTTGTTAAATATGTGTACAGTACTCATGTGATTAGCAAATCATGAGCACCAGGTCACATTTCATCAATGACATTGTTTTATCTTGTCTTTTAGCAGATTAAAGACATAACGATTTTACTATACACAATTTCTGAGAAAATAAGTAATTTCCATATCAACTTCATGCATGTATCACTCGATCTAGCAACGTTTAAAGTTTGCAAGGCCATCCAGTAAGCAGCTACACTTTGCCACCACCATATTGGCATCTTGTGATACTAGACTGGTTTTCATGCCTTCCATGTAAGGAAAGATGCGGGTAAAGAGCTGACTTTAAAAATAAAAGTCTACTAGACAAATCTAATCCACTGGGCGTGTGGATTGACTCAGCATATATGTTCATTGCAAGCAACCAAATAACCCATACTGCATCCTCTGAATATTTTTGTTAGAATTTGAATAATTTAACTCAAGATCAGCTTAGTTACGACTCAATTATGTGAGTGTTTCGGGCATCAAGTGGTGCGGAAAATTTCCAGGTTTTTCCAGACTTTCATCAATATTTGCGAAATTCCAGGACTTTTCAGTCAGGAAAAAAATTATCAGTTCTCCTGTCTTTCCCAATTTCCAGGTAGTGTGGGAACCCTGTAATAAACTCTGTACACATTACTTTTCGTACTATGAAATAAGAAGAAAAATATTCATGGCTGAGAAAAGTACATGTATATGAAATTATGGGAGCCATGCACAATAGTGTTATATCCAAATAAGTTTTGTAATGGAACATGCTATAGTGGGGTCACACTGTACCTAAAGTAAAATCTATCAATTGACACCAATATCTATAACACATAATTAATAAATACCTATGGCAAAATCTATAAATTGACACCAATATCTAAAATACATATAACAAATAAATACCTATAGCGAAATCTATAAATTCACACCAATCATGTAGTTCATCAAGAGCTGCAATCTTTTTTTCGAGAAGATCTTCATCTGTATCTTCCACCCTTAATGTAGATAAGCAAGCCTTCATTCTTTCAACAGGGTTCACTGTCATATCATTCAGGGCCTCCTCTAACCATTTTCTCTTCTGAAGACAATTAAAAGGCTTTTATTTATCTTCCTTATTAATGTGAAGTATCAAGAAAGCACTGTATATTTATCTGTGCAAGAATATAGAAATTCCTTTCATCATGTTGCACCTTAGCAAAACCATACACCCTTGTATACTGTCTTGTACTGCAGTACTTTTACACCCGAGAACACCAATGTGTAAAAGATAGTGAATTATAGTGAAAAAGTGTACTGTAGTGTACATGACAGTGTATGTACTATAGTAAAACAAGGTATAGTCCTATGATGAAAAAGGGAGTGCACCAAAATTAATGGTTGTTGTTGTTGCAGGGTTTAATGCCATTTTTTAGCACATGATAGGCTATGCATGGCGGCCAGTATTAATGGTGGAGGAAGAACCCCGGGAAGAACCACCGACCCACGAGAAGCTACTGGTAAGCTTTCTCACATACCCACATTGGCCGAATCCTGGACTCAAACCCACACAGACAGAGGTGATCAAAATTACTGGTAGCACATGGCTTAGTTTGATGCAATGAACAAGGTAGTGCACATTTATCCGAAATGAATGACCTCACTGCATTTCAGTGTTGATAATTATTGCTGTGTTTTACGTCTATCATGGTGACCCAACACTGAAGCAATCAATACTGATTACATGCAGCATTTTGTACATCGGAGAAATTAAGATGACAATGACATCGATGATAATGTAGAAGCACTCTAACTCACCATAGCCTTTACCTTGACGACCCCCAAAAATACAGAAAAACGGAAGTTCAAGTAACCCTGTTGACCAGTAGTAGTAGTAGCAATATTAGAACTGGTTGTTGTTGCTGCTGATTTTGTTGGGTTTTGTTGTTATTATTAGTTAACTGCTATTTTGCTATAATATATTACTATATCATCAAATACAAAATAATTATTGACAGGATGGATGGAGGAAGGAATGGATGAATGTGTAGGTACATGGATGATGTGCAGCCATTTTGAGAAGGTGGATACATCTTTTAAAGTTATGAGAAAATGTAAGGAAGAGTGGAAAAGTGAATTTCTGTGGGTTAAAAATGTTGTGAAAGATGGAAATACAGTGACAATCTGGGACTGATCTAAGGACACTTATAAATCAAAAGCTGTTTGCCACTGACAGCAGTTACAAACTTCAAAAATAAAGTATAAAATAAACTTTTTTTTCATAATATACTAAAGATACAGTCATATACAATAAGAAACACTTGTACAGTGGCCATATCTGTCTATTTCTTACATGATAATCTTTATATTTGTTTCTCTTTGCTAACATGAGACAATGAATTGTAAGCTATGAACTCGTGACTGTCAAAAACTAACGACTACAGAGATTTCAGTGTTGACTCCTGAGATTTTCATTTTGACTCTTGAGATTATGTGGTCACAGGTCAAATGACTCTTCAGTTTTGAAATCTACTGAGAATGATATTCTCATGAAAACACTTAAGCCTTGCTAAAACACACCGTACTGTGAGTGATTCGGATGCTCCAAAGATATAAATCTAATATACTATATAGACCCAAGACTGGCAAAAAACCAGATATTTACTTTGAACCATTAGTCAGCACAGAATTCCAGTAAATACAGTTTTATCGATTTGAACAAAACTTTCACTTGTTCATGCATATGTATATTTATCTAACATGTATCTAATGTTTCCCCTATAATTTTATGTATATTTATCTAACATGTATCTAATGTTTCATCTATAATTAAATGTATATCTAACATGTATCTAATGTTTCCCCTATAATTTTATGTATATTTATCTAACATGTATCTAATGTTTCATCTATAATTAAATGTATATCTAACATGTATCTAATGTTTCCCCTATAATTTTATGTATATTTATCTAACATGTATCTAATGTTTCATCTATAATTAAATGTATATTTATCTAACATGCATCTAATGTTTCATCTATAATTAAATGTATATTTATCTAATATGTATCTAACGTTTTCCCTATAATTATATTTATCAAACATGTATCTAAATTTTTCCCTATAATTAAAAAAGGGCATGGTAATCATCCAACATAACAGACACAGGAACAAAAAAAGGGCACGATACACATATACTATCATTCTCAAATCTGTCGCTTTATTTCATCATGAATTATTATTGTCATTATTTTTGCAATCAATAAAAAAATAACCATAACGTTATTATTATTAATAACAAGAACAACACTTAATGATGATGTAAGGTACCCATTGAGAATGATATGTTTAAAATGCCCTTAATCAAATGTACTATTATTATTAAAAATACTATCATTAGCATTTTTATTATTATTAATATCATCATTATCAATATTATTATTATCATTAGTGTTATCATTATTATTATTAAATTAGGATATTAAGAGAGCATATGACTTATAAAGTTAAACAAAATTCCTGTTTCATATTTATTTCACCAAAAAAGCAAGAGTAAAATCCTTGATGTCGTCCTCGATAACGTCTTTAAGCATCAATGGATAGTGTTAATCAGCACCGACCTAATAGACAGTATAAGCTTCAGACAACTGTATACTGCTGCTTAGGCTCATAAAAATAATTAACTTAAACTTGAGTACATAAATGACTATTATGTTTGCAGGAAATGAAAAGGGATACAATCAAATTAAATCAAGCATATAAGTGACCATTTGTGTTACAGAGACATGAACGAGTATTTTGCAAACAAAGAAAAGGAAAAGTTCTTGGGAAAAAGGTCTGGTGAGTTATAATAAACAGGATGGCTGCCCAAAAAAATCATGGAATGGGAATAAAAGAGAATGGTCACTAAAATACCTTGTGGAAAAGAGCAATATCTCACAATTAAATTGAACCTACTCCAAGAAAAAACACAACTGGTTTACTATAGACACCACCAATGTTATATAGGATGACATAAGTAAACTGAACAGAAATGGCACCGTAAAAGTGGGTTTGCTATGTGATCTCAATAACAGTGTTAATACTGTTGAAAATTATTCTATACTTCACAATATGGATGAAAATTTGTATTTAATGTGACCAGAAATTATGTCCCTGACAGAATGTACAATGCAAGAAAATCAAAAGATAGTTTAAAACTAATTAGCAAGAAATAAACATTTTAAATCTTTTCAAATCAAATGGCTTTAACATGATTACAAAATAACTTCTGGTGAAGCCAGTGGTCATAAATACAATGTATTGTAGATTGTTGTTATAAGTAATCTTCTGTTAGCAAAATTCATTGGTACCACAGATCACTTCAACCACAGTGACGGGATAAACTTTTTCAGTTAATAACACCTTGGATGAGTTGTCTCCCTTGCCTTATAAAATGAAGAAGAGTGGCCTAATTGTGCTCACTTCAAATTATATTCAGAAAAATATACTGCCGTTTAATATTAAATTGAATGATATTAAAAACCTAACATAGGAGTTTATGACTATTATCCATCATGGTTTATCCAAAATCCAATCTGAAAAAAATGGATGTACAATGAAAACTAGTACTTTTACATGAAAAAATACACGAAAAAGTTTTCATTTTTTCAGAGAGTAAAACTGTCCATAATGTCACAGTATACTGTTGTTGCTGTCCTAAAATATTCTGGCAATGTATAAAGCACCATTGCAGTGTAAGCCAATACATGCTGAAGCTGTGAGAAATTTTCCCGAGTACAATCAGAACCCTTGCTTCTCTTAAAGTACAATGAATACAGGCCTATGGTACCCACTCTTTCAGCAATAGGTGTGAATTTTATTTAATTTGATCTTTTATACCTTTAAATGTCAATTATTCACAGTTCTCTAATCAATATTCCTGATATAACCACACTAAAAAAACATTTAACTGAGTTTTAAATCAAGTGGAATTTTGAAATGAGGCTAACCAAGAGAAATGAAATGAAAAGCAAAGCAGAAAAATGTATTATTGTAAGATACTGCATTCACTATTCATGATTCAGCTGCCATTGTTAAAGCTCATACTGATCGATAGATTTTTCGTGATAAGGTTTTGTGACGATGACAAATGTGCAGATCACTGAACAGTCAGGAATAAACACTTTTGTAAAACTACTTTAGCATCAAATTTAAGAATAAGAATTATAAGAGTCAATAAACATGACCACGATTACCAAAACTAGAGGAGTACTTCAGCCCATTATACCGTACATACGGCACATATTTTTTTACTCAAATGTAACAATGAGATGTATGGAAAGAGGTATACTTGTATATGTACAAAAATTTGATACCAGATTTAATTTGACAAATACACTCATCGTTATATGATCGCTGAAACCACTGGGATACGTTACAAAGGAAATGTGGAGTATCTGTCCATGAATCATGGGACTAGGGTAGTCCGAGTTTCCTCGGACCCTTGCCACCCCATTTTTTGATATCTGGACATCTATGTTGGGGTGTAGGGTCAGAGCGCATTCCCTATTGAAAAGTTGGAATTCGCCGACACCATTTGGTGTCGGCATGGGGTAGCCGCTTTCTAGCCGACCCAGCACACTTTAACGACCTTTTATCGAGATATACCTGCATGAAATCGATAGGAATATGATTTATTTTCTCAAAAATCGTGAGCATAGCAGTCATCATGTCTTTAATCCGCTGACAGACTAGTCGAAAGTACGTCGTTGCTGAAATTTGACCTGGATCTGGTCATTTGCATTCCGAGTCACATGACTATACAAATCTCGGAACCTACATGTCAATGACATCAGAGGTCATATAGTCACGTGATATTGAAATAAACAAATTTCCCAAGTTGTTGTACATAGAATTTGGACATATTATATAGAAGTCACTTAATATTTGTAAATAAATATAATGCACACTTAATTCTCAACATATTTATTCTGAGAGCAACGAACAGAAACCTGTCGGTATCGCAGCAGGGTGGAGAAAACCGTTTTCAAGAAGTACCCAACACGTGTCAGCGATGTTTTTGTCGGTGTCACGTGACTATCACATTGACACGTGCTCTTCATAGTGAATCTGGTTTTCTTCAAAATTTATGCAACATTTACAGATTTTCGTCGTTGTTTTCACAATAAATATTTTGAGAAGTTTGTTTTTTAATTTTTCTATAAAAATTACATTACTTTTATTTATATGTTCGATTTGTTTTCCTACAGCAACACTAGAAAAGATCTGTTGTTGATATCACATGACTGATGACCTCTGATGTCATTCAGATGTCGGCTGCGAGAGTTGTGTAGTCATGTGACTAGGAATACAAATGGCCAGATCCAGGTCAAATTTTAGCAATGACGTGCTTTCGTCTCGTGTATCAGGGGATTAAAGACATGACGAATGCTAGGCTCACGATTTTTGAGAAAATAAATCATATTCCTATCGATTTCATGCAGGTATATCTCGATGAAAGGTCGTTAAAGTGTGCTGGGTCGGCTAGAAAGCGGCTACCCCATGCCGACACCAAATGGTGTCGGCGAATTCCAACTTTTTGATAGGGAATGCGCTCTGACCCTACACCCCAACATAAATGTCCAAATATAAAAAAATGGGGTGGCAAGGGTCAGAGGAAACTCGGACTAGGGACTAGGGGTGGGAATTCTAAGCTGTAACAATATAACACATATTGTTACAGGTTACAACCACCATCCCTTGATTCCTGGACGGATATTCCATATTTTCTTTGTAACGAACCCCTGTGACTAAAACAATGAAAGTGACAAATTTTTATTATTATTTGGATTAATAATACGTCACTAAAATAATTGTTAAATACACGAGTAACACAATATGAATTTAATTATTCTAAATAGTGTAAGAGTGTATTTGAGTATATCTGAGTAGCTTGTTTTTTATCATCGCTTAATCTCACACCTCTTCTGGCATTTTTTCAAAGCTACTCTCCGTAGTACGGTCTTCATTTTTGGTTGCCTCCGCGCAAAACCGAAGCAAACCTTGCAGATCTTTTGGAACCCTTTCTCCACGCGGTGGATTCGATGATGACATCTCTAGCCGCACTTACTCCCTTGTACGAATAAATTAAACTAACTTGAAGTTTTCTATTATCCTGCAGAACTGATCGAGCTACTTCGAGATGAATAGTGATATCAACAGTTCGTAGATTATTCTGGAAAATATATTTCAGACAAATTACGGCAAGTCGTGAGTTATAATGCCATTATAGACGATCTAGACTATTTGTGATATTCTCAAAGTCACGTTATTTGCAGGTCAACGTATGTCTGCTTTTTACATTTTAACTCTTATTTTGCCAAATTTAAAATAACGTCGGATAATTATGCGGGTGAAAGATGTCGTAAACCATTTGACGATGGTTAGGGTTAAGTACAGGATTCACAGTACTAAGTCAGTTCCCATAGTAAAGCGAAGCAAACACCATGCAGTGCCGGATCACCAGATAGGCAGAATAGGCACCCGCCTATGGGTCACACGCCTTTTAGTGGCTCCGCGACAATAATTATTTAATAATTTGTATTTAATAATATAAAATGTTATTTGTTTAACAACATTAGTAATTGTTAATATTTGTTTTGTACAATAAAATTGTGTTTTTTTTTAAATTGTTGGTTGGTAACGTTAAAACCTTTTAGGAAATAATTTGCGAGGGGGGGGGGGCAAGATTTCGACTGTTTAAGGGCCTCCACAGGGTTTAATCCGGCACTGACACCATGATATTAAAAAATCACAAAGTTTAAATTTCTGAGTGCTCATGATCAAACCTATATTATCAGCATAGATGAAACCTGGGGGTCAGCCTCTGAGTAGAAAAAAAAAAAAGAGATGAGCCGCGGCATTTTCTGGACCTATATGTGTTTGAAATATGTGTTTTCATTTCCGCACCAAAGAGTGCCAGGTGCTAATTTCAGTAATGAGTATTATGAGTGATCCAAACTCAGGTCTGTTACAGGACTGAAATTCCATCAATAAAACACTGTCTTAGTTACAAATAGGATAAGCTCTCAGAAGATTAAATATGTTTACAGTTAACACTCAGTTTAATATTTCACACATCTGAATCAGTTTAATACCTGCTATAAAATAATTTTGACCATGGTGTTTTCATATTAAGAATATTAGTACTCCGACCTCCTATTTTAAACGGTTATATGTATTGCATTTTAGCTAAGTCACTAGTTAGTAATAAGTGATTACTTGTATGTAATGACTTGAATGTAATTGTTGTATCATCCACGAAGACTCTTGTGTGAGGCTGATGAAACCCAGATGGCATATCGGGTCCTCTGCTCACCTTCTCTGCTGACTTCACAAGGACATTGGTTGAAGCTGAACATAGTACCACCGAAATGGAACAGCCAGTTATGATGCCAGCTTCTAATCTCAGCCATGGTGTTGTGCAGTCCAACACGGGGAAGCACATTCTTAGGTTATCGAGGTAGTTTTGAAACATGTCTCTGAACTTCTTTGATATATGATATTTTTTTAAAGTCATGTTCACCAACTTGTTTAGAATGCTACCATATGCGTTGGCGAGGTCTAACCTGAACAGTGTTAGATCGCCTGTGTTTCTTTGGCATCCTGGATGATATTAGTTAAGACACTTGTGTGCTTAAGGCAACCAGGTACTCGTGGAACTCCATCTTTCTCAACTGAAATATCGATGTACTTGTTTTCAAGCATGTATTTCATCAACTGTCAGGCAAGGATGGTTATGATTATCTTCCCCTCTACGTTAAGAATGAATATTGTTCTGAAATTATTTGTTTCCTTGACAGTTCCCTTTCTTCTGCAATAAAGCATCCCTCTGAAGGCGTCCATCTGTCATCTTGCATTTTCTCCTTTATTAACTTCCAAAGCTTTCTGGTTAGTCTTGGACAGTATTGTAAACGTTGTAATGTTTTCAATCCCCTGAAGTCTTCGGTTTTCTTTGATCAATGTATTTATTTGTTTCTTTTTTCTATCCCAACCCGATCTTTTCCAATACTGTAGATGATAGTAGACATGGCTTCTGTCTTTCTGTCAGCATTTCCTGCTGATGTTACCTCCAATAGTTGGTCTACGTCATTAAACTGTCTCCCATGCTATTTTGTTTGAACTCACAGGCCAGTTCACTCTTTGTTTCTGTTGACTAATACTCTCATCTACCATTGCAGCCCTTTCCTGAGAATCCAGCTCCTGCCTCCCTATCAAATCTACCGAAGAATCTGTATTCTCTCCGTCATTGCTGAATTCGTTTTCATCCTCTAGCACTTGGAGGTGTTGAACACTATGGTGTGCATTCTGGTAAATCTCCTCCGTCTCACCAGGTTGTCCTCTGTGTTGTACTAGAGTTTAGGATCGAAGAACAGCCCATCTTGGTACGGTGAACTTTAAGCCCCCATCTCGTTTTCACATGTTTTGCCACAACTGCAGACACCAGATGTGTTTGTAGTTTGTTTCTTTGTCGGTTGATCAAGAGTGTTTGTATCCGTTATCTTGCCATTTGGTCGACCATCCTCTCTTGCTCGCGCACAACCTTAGGGATATGTCACAACATATATATCGATAGCGGAGCTGTAGGTTTCTCACTCATAGAAGTTGTACTCTGGCTTGTTAGGCCATCATAGACCTGTTCACCCGACTTTCCCTAGTTTCCCCACAGTCTCTCCTTGCAGTCATCCTTCTTTACGGTTGCCAATTAGTCTTTCCTAATAGTCACTGTCTCAAGAGGCGGAAATATGCGAATGCAGTTTTGAAGTTCAACTGGTTCCATCATCAAGTAGGGTCCCCCTTCATAAAGCTTTTCGGCTGTGACCCACAACAATCTCCAGGGGTGCGTCGACAGAGCTGATCAGAAACTCAGTCCGGAACCATTTAGCTTTTTCACTGGTCTATCCTCGTCCGACTAATCCAATGTGAGGCTTCCCCGGCTTGTTTGCCAAACTTAGTGACTAACTTTCTGTGGCTAAGTCCTGTAATCCTGATGACTCATATGACAAGCCAGAAGATTTGTATTGCAAAGCTACGGACATTCTATTTCTCACGGTAGATTCATGCATTCGATCCATTGTGTTGGCAGTCAGGAATGAGTGGCTGCTACTTGGCTCCATCCTAGCTTTCGATGGCGCTGTCAGTTTCAACAAAATCACGTATTGGCACCTCCTGACCACAGTAAAATATCAACAGCCACTAGAAAGCAAGGAACATAAGAATTAGGGGAGCTGGATTTGTCCGAATCAAATATCTGTTTCCAGGATTTTTAGAACTTTTGGTTGGTATAGCTTTCGATCGCTCTTAATACTTCCGATAAAAAGACTACTCTTCCAGGAGATAGTCTGCAAAATGTTGACGTGGATGTGGCCGTAGATAGATTCATCACATGGGCAAGAAAGTCGCGTATAGCAAGGGTTATGGCTCCCACAACAAGCTTGTTTGGCCCTTTATCTTCGGTTTTACATAGTGTCTTCTAAAGGTTGTTTGCTTGTATCTCATCTAAATTCAAATAGTCTTTTTAGCAATGTACAATCTGCATATCGCCCTTGCCACAGTACTGAAACTAATCTTCTAAAAGTAGTTAATGCCATTCTCTCTGCGTTGGATAGCGGAAAGATTACAGTCCTCACCCTCCTTGATTTGTCTGCAGCATTTGACACAATAGACCATGAAATATTACTTCACAGTCTCCAGCATGTATTTGGCATTCATGATACAACTTTACTGTGGTTCAAGTCCTACTTGATCAACAGGACACAAATTGTATCTGCAAATGGAATACACTCCAGCCCAGTTGATCCACACGGGTCTGTTCTTGGACCTGTTCTCTTCATTCTGTACACTCATTCGCTCTCAAGTGTCATAGATCATCATCCAGTGTCTCACCAATTGTACGCTGATGACACCCAAATATACAAATCTAGCCACCCAACTGAAGTTGATGCCACCATCCAAGGTGTAGAGAGGTGCATTTCTGATGTGAAATCATGTATGACATGTAACAAGCTGCAGATGAATGATGATAAAACTGAGGCCATTTTGATCACAACACAAAGACTTTCTCATTCACATCCTTTACCTCAAACAATAAATATCAGCAACGTCAACATTAAATTCACACAATCAGTACGAAACCTAGGTGTTACTCTGGACAGTACTCTCACATTGAACCAACATGTCATGAACATATGCAAGGCTGCATATCTTGAGCTGAGACGCATCGTTTTTGTTTTGGGCTTAGCGCCATTTTTTAGCGGACGATAAGCTAAACATTGTGTCCAGTAAAACTGATGGAGGAATAACCCGGGAAAATTCCATTAAGAACCAACCACCCACGAACTTTTCACATACCCACACTGGCGGAGCCCTAGACTCAAATCCGCCGAGACATAGGTGAGATGGCTGTAATCGGTTATGGTGAGCGCATTAGACCACTCAACCACCCAGTGCCTAATTCGACAGGTTTAACAGAACTTTAAAGACTAGAATGTGAACGCAGTTTATTCAAAATGAAACCACAAAATGGGTTGACGTATTATCAAAGCTAAGTAATGCTCACAATAACACTCATTCTAAATTATGAAAATTACTCCAGCTGAAGCAAGCAAGGCGAAATACATATCAAAATTTGGATAAGATATTTGGTTAACGGACAATACATAATATGGAAAGCCCAATATATAATCAGTGAAATACGCAGATTTTCGAACTACATACAATTTTTAAAAGGACTATCTTTCGAACTTGACTTAAACAAATATTTAAAATTAGGCAAGACATACTAGATGATCCAGTCATTTGCAAAGTGGAAGACATAAATAAAGATGAAGCTGGTGACGTGCATTATGAAAAAGAGTTATCTCCGTAAGACAAATAAGACGACTTATACAAATCTGAAAATTCTTTGAGGACCCATATAATGACTGGTTGAAAGTGCATGTGTGTATCTGTGAAATGAGAGAGATATGATGAATCTTTTATCAGTTTGAACCAGCTCAAAATATTGAAAAGTACACATCTCCTTCTGAGATGAGTGCAAAAAAGAGTACATAGATAAACGCATCAAAGAACATACAAACTCGAATTTTCGAAAGAATGCATTTCTAGAATTTGACCGATGAAGAAAATAGCGGGTTAGACAATGATGGAATTAAAACATGCCCGGCACACCAATTTATGCTGATCACAAAATGGGGAAGTACGTCCAAAATATCACCACTAAATAGAACATTAGAACACGTGACACCTGTGATCAGATGATTTCAATATAGACAATGTCCTGGCATGATAAGCAATAACAAATGAGGCCAAATGAAAATAGATGACATAAAAAGTATTTGATTTTGATTCAGACTTTATCTAAAATAGGTGAAAGCAGGCACGATGTAAAAGTGTACTCGCTAATTTTACGATGCCTACGATTAAAATTTAAAAAAGGTAAAGATAATTTCATAAATGTTGCCACTTTTCTCCTATTATATACTAAGTAGGTACAACAAACATGCCATGAACACCATGCCATTTCAACTTTAACACATCCATAAACCTTCTTTTAAAAGGAATTGCCACCAGTTAGATAAAATCAGTTGCTATATTGTGATTTTGTGCACAAAATTGATGAATTAAAATCCAGGGCTTCATTAAATATGTATAGACATACTGTAAAAATTTGAAGATAAAATTGTTCCTGTTGATGACGCTTCCTTTCGCAAGATTTTTTCAGACTTTCACCTGAAAATAGTAGTAATGTAAATTAGGGAGCATACGTAATTGGTACAATGAGTTATACAAGTTTCAAGTGCGGGATGAAACGAAATTGAAAGTACCAGAGATGGAAATATTGGTCAAAATCAACATATATAAAACGGTAATGCATAAAAGGCCTCCAAACAAACCAAGATTGGAAAGAGAAATCAACAAACTGTTACATGTGAGTATGGAACAGAAGTAAATAAAGTCTCAGTATATTTGCACAAGAAAATTATATATATCATATGAGATCGTGTCATAATTAACTTTATTATATACTCCTTTTTTCGTCCGTCAACTTTACATTGTCAGAATAGTGCAGTATTATAAGATAATGAATGCCTTCATATTGTACGTTCGTGCATGACACGTGTGCCTAAAATAGTATAGTGTATTGGGAACTACTTTGTAAACAACAATATCCACTCATGTAGTGGACTTTAGGTTTCAGTTTATTAGATTTGTTTGTGATGAACTAAAACAGCCGTTTAGTCTCTTTGAAAGTTGAGATGATAAGTGAAAAATGTGAAAGAGATTACTGAGTCAAAAATGAAATATCCAAACAAGCAAATAAATGATCATGATATTCGCAAGGTCCACAACAAATATGAGAGACGCAGCATTGAAACTACCATTCTGATCATTTAAACAGTTATTCAGGAGAAAGGTTCGTACATTTTTTGTTAATTGAATGGTTCAGACTGTGACCAATGCTCTCTTAAGTATATACAAATAGCATCGAAAAGCATACTGAGGGTAAGGGCTATCACGTATATATCACATTAATACCATTTTATATGTCAAGGTACTAAACTGGTGGGAAAAATGCTCCGGAAGGTTTTCGTGGAAAGGTAAGGGCCTCAGAGCCGATAGGAGAAGACAAAAACGAATACTTAGTTCCACCGGCTGAATGGATTGTCACACACCAGCTGCTTTGCAATTTTCCGCGTTAACTTTGTTGATATAATGTTTCGGATTTAGGCTTGCGATAGATGCCATAACAATCATAACATAGCTAGGGGAGCATGCAAGTTACCAGACGTAAACATATCTTCTGTCTGGTAATAAGAATGGCACACATATACTTGCAGTTCTGGAATTACCTCAAAATGTATTTTCTTAGTTCTATTAATCTAAATTGCATGAGGTATTTTATGGGTTAGAAAGTTTGATTACACATTTCGAAATTGTACTGTAATTTCGACTTCATTTCAGTCCAAAAATATTCAACTTACTGCACTCAAAATGAAATGAACATGATATTCCGTAGTGTCTTTTTGATGATCATAATTGAAAGAGTTCATAATTTGCCCATATTATGATTCCGAACATTTATTAATATAACACAAACATACATCTAGATGAGCCAGGACGCGTCCCTTCCAGCGCAAATCACAGACACGTGTATTTTGTGTGGAACTGACATATTTGATATATCCAGGTCCAAAATATGTGAAATTGAGTAGAATCGAGAAACGAAAACAAAAAGGCAATAACAAACAAAAATATACAAAATCAAAAACAAAAAAAAACTAAACACAAAATCCATTCAACTGGAAAAACTGTTGCAATGCGCATTCATTCACAAGATGGTTCTAAATTTCAATTTTAAGTAGACCAAAACGACAATTATTTTTGAATGTGATGTCGAAAACGACTAAGTTCAAATTTCACCGGGCGGAGTTCTGTGCGCATTAATATTTTTATTGTGTCTTGATGAATCTGCGCTTGTATATTTATTTTGGCATGCAGCATAAATTAAATTACTTTGTTTCTTGTGGCGTTTTGGTAGTATAATTAATCCTAAAGTATAATAAGAAAAGGAGTATATAATAAAAAGGGTACTGCTTTTGTTTGGGAAAATAAGAACTGATTTGTCGGATGGACACTTCACTCACACAGGTCATGCAGTATCTAGACGAAAAAAACGAGTTCATATTTTCACATACAAATCCAGTAACCTATACATATTTGATACCGTGGATCTCAGCATCTATTTATGGGATATCCCAGTGGCAGTTAACTGATAAAACAATTTAATTTGTCCTGTAACATTGTTAAAACTTTACTACAGTATAAGGGGGAAAAATCCGTGAATGCTAGCAGTTGATTGATAATAGACCAGATGAACAGAAAATGGAATAAAATGGATTTTTTTTTAGCCGACAGATGCTGTTTTGGTGCACCATGCGAACGTATATAATGCTTTGGAGCTGGTACTGTACAATACTGGAGGACATTGTCAGCTACTAAAATTGATTCTGCGGCAGTCAAAGATGAACCTTTTGGTTCAATCACCTACTTCTTTCTGCAAGATAGCAACTGATTAAAATAGATGAGGGATTTTCAATGTTAGTTCAATGGATCAGATATGTGATTTATATTTTAGGTGTATATGTAAAAACCACAGCATGTGTTGCATTGTCTGTTTTGACAGCAACACTGTTCTAACGTTAATGCGCTATTAATTTAAAGATAGCAAGGTTAGACTACAGATGAAAACAATATAACAAGATATTGCAAGTATATATCAGTTACGAATGTGAAAAAAGGACTATGCTGTTGGCACCTATCGTTGCATAAAACAATTTAAAGAAATTCAAAATCTTGTTAAACTTAGATTTAAACCCTATCAATAATGCTAAATAAGTAAAGAATAGTAATCCAAAAAGGCTGACACACAATTTGTTACAGTATGGCATGACAATGAGGAAGACAAAAAGGAAGACAAATTGACTAAACGTTATATAAAGAACAACCATATTAGTGACGCGTATTACCAGTTTCCAGTGCGAATGAACATCCGGTTAAGCAGCTGTATTTTAACGTTGTTGTTTTGGATTATGGTCATTTATCAATTCATGATAGACACTATATGACTGTCAGAATAACTGGTGGATGAAGAATTATGGAAAACCAGGTAATAACCGCCTACCCAGGGGAAGTTACTCGCAAGCTTTCTCACATGCCCTTATTGGCCGAGCTACAGACTTGAACGCACGTAGAAAGAGCTGAAACGGCAGTGATTAGACAAACTAGCAATTCAGGGCCCCGCTATCTTTTAATAAGTCAAACAAGAAAATAAAAAGACAAAAGAAACCCCTCAAACAGTCCTTATTGTAAATGATGATCATTATCGTCAGCAACATCAGTAGTAAAGGGGGCCACTATAGCCTCAATGGAAATTTAACATGGAGAAAAGTCTTGGGCCACTCTAGCCTCAAGGGGATTGAACATGGGGAAAAAAGCATGGGCAACTCTAGCGACAAGGGAAATTGAACATGGGGAATTGTAACAGGGTCCAGACCTGATGGGTCTATGGAAAGGGAACAGGGGGAGAGGGACATAACACACACACACACACACACACACACACACACACAACGTACGCGCGAAGACATACACACACACACACACACACACACACACACACACACACACATAAAATAATAATTCGGGGTTAGGCAATTGAAAGTCAATCTCTTTTCGAGAAATAGGAGTGGCCCTGAAAAGGGCCTTTGGATTTATGTTAATATGCCTTTAACATAAAGGGCATCTGTGGCATCTTCTTGTCCTCAAGCTGCGTCTTACAGCAGGGCCATACATCAGAGTCCTCTTGAGGCAACCTTGTCTCTCTATGTAGACTCTTCGTATCCACAGACTGCTGGTGGTCCTGTGGACAACGGTCCACTTGGATCGGACATACATGAGCATGTCCGTCCTGAACATCATTGAAGACACGAGGGTGGAAGATTCAACGTCAGTCCACATATTGCGGCTACGAGAATAGGTGAGTGAGTGATTGCACTGAACTGCGCTTATTTATAGGGAGAGGAAGGATTGAAACGGATTGAGTTCGTTGACCAATCCAAACACGCGTGACGAAATTCAGTCAGTCCGCATCCAATCGGAAGAGAGCAGTCTGTGACGTCACGTAGCCTATATACATTCGCTAGCGCCTGTGCGCTGTCAATCTATGCGACAGTGATTCAACATGACGGAAACTCAGAAAACGATCCATGGGGGTGCACCGACGGTGGATACTACCCAAGGGAACCCGGACTTACTTTCAGAAGCCGTAAACTGGGATTTTGTGGATTTTCTGACCTCGCAAGAATTTGTTCCAGAACCTTCGTTACCATCTTTACCGCACGTGGAGAATTTTCGACAGAGACAGAAAGAAGAATTGGAGAAATTTATACAGAGACAAAAGGAAGCAGAACAAGCTTTTCTGCTACAGCAACAGCAGCAAGAAGAAGAGGTAAGAAGAAAAAAACAGCAAGAAGAAGAAGAAGCAGCAAAGAAACAAGAGGGTGAAAGTCAAACGGTCAGGGTACTGTTGGACATTTTAGCGGAGTTAAGAAGTCTGAAACAAATGTATCAGACTTCTTTATCACGACCGAAGAGAATACGACCTTCCCGAGCTAAACACGCCAACCCTGAGACTAAGCCTACCTTACCACCCTTAGTGATTTCAACCCAATCATCATCATCAAAAGTAGGCCTCGGATGTGGCAAAGGCTTAAGACAGTTAAAGTTGATTGCTTAAACTCACCCCTACACCAAGAAAATAACGGCCCTTTTCAGGGCCACCCACTTCTCTCGAAAAGAGATACCATTTCAATTGCCAATAACTCAAAATAACAACCCATTTTACCCCCTATAGTACGTGTCTGTGTATGAGTGCGTGAGTGTAGGTTCTTATTTTAAAATCATAACCCAAAGTCACTTACCTTTTATCATTAATGTATTCTGTTATCCATAGTTACAATTCAATTCACAACATAAACACTCTTAAAAAAGTTCATTCACTTCTTTTGTGTCATTATTTACTCTCTCTGTTTTTTAGATTTCTTCACAGGCTTTTCCTCTTCTTCCTCCTCACTTTCTTCCCTTCTTCTTTTCTTCTCCTGTTTCTTTTTCTTCACCTGTCTGCTTTCTTCCTCTTCTTCTTCCTCTTCTTTCTCTGAAGAATCCCTCTCTTCTTCTGACTCCTCTTGTTTCTTTTTGGGGCAATCTGGAGACCAATGTCCTTTTTCTTTACAATAATAACAGGTATCTTGACTTTTGTCTCTTTTAACCCCTGTTTTTCTTTTTTGACGGTCTGGACACTCTGAAGACCAATGCCCTTTCTTTTGACAGATATAGCAAGTATCTTCACTTTTATCTCGAAAGGAAGGAGAGTAGTCCGAAGGCTGGTCTGAAGAGAATTTTCTAATGACCCCTCGCAACGCTCTGATGAAACGTTCCATCTGGCTAGTCTCTTCCATCGTTGTGATCAGGTAGAGAGTGAAATGAATAGTGAAAGGACAAGACACGTACACTTTTATATACGCTGGTCTGCCAGGACTATAAAGTAGCTCATGGTGTTTAAACTTGAGTCATTTGACTTTTTGCTTTCAAGATGAAACGATCTAATTCATTTGAGAAGAAAGAAGAAGAAGAAAGTAAGAGGCAGAAACGTGATCTATCGCCTCGTACCAGAGCTGAAGTCTTGGCACAAATTCATGCCAGTGATTTTGAAGACGACATGAGTGAACCAGAATCCAAGCCCTCTCAACCAAGTTCACCGCCTTTAGTTAACCCTGACAAATACTATTCCATTCGAGAGACAGAAAAACGCTCCTCTAGAAAATTTAGAACCACGGCTTACACCTACACGGTGAAGTTTAAAGATTTCAAGTCCGAAGTACCCTTAGAGAAAGCAGAAGGGTTCATCACCGAGATGTGGGATTCTTTACTCACCGCACTCAAGCGACAATGTCAATCCAAAGAAGACGATCGCTTGACACTATCCATACAACACGATGGTTTGAAGTCCCCTGTTTGGATCGAGTTTAGCAGACCCACAGAACTGACCCCTTCCAAAGTCATGGACAAGATACAACAGGTGCAACAAACCAATGACCAGTTTGACATCACCGATGGAAAAGCCACACTGAAAATGGCTCACGTTTCTCTTCCTCAAGGGACTGGACGCAAAAAGATGTTATTGGTGAACGATCTTCGCAGCATTAAGCGTAGCCTCGTCCAAATTTACAACCCTCATGACCAGATGTATTTGGCCCGGGCTATCGTGGTGGGGCGAACCTATGCCAACAAGAACGACACGGCAGAATGGAAAAGAGCCTGGAAAACTATTCGACAATCGGACCAAGCCAAACAACGAAACGAAGCAGAACTCCTGTTACAACAAGCGGGCCTGTCCAAAGACACACCCTGTGGCATTCCTGAAATGCAAACATTGCAAGATGTCCTAGCTCCACGCTACACCTTGAAAGTGCACCCTCAAGAAGTGCGCGGACCTCTGTTGTTTCGAGGCCAAGATTTTAAGGATGGAAAATACATTCACCTTTATCATCACGATGACCATTTCGATACCATTACCAATATCACTGGATTCCTGGGATACAGATATTACTGTGAGAAATGTGACCGTGGTTATAATAATCGAGAGCAACACAAACATTGCGGATGGAAATGCTCAGGATGTTTGGCCTCTCAACCCTGTCTGAGCGAAGGACCAGTGCCTTGTTCAACTTGTCTGCGCACGTTTGTCAGCCCTACCTGTTACCAACAACATTTGAAGACGCAAGGTTCACAGAAGAAATGTGTTTGTCAACTGCTGAGATTGTGCCCTACGTGTGGACAAGGCATACGTACCAATAATGCCAAGGCACACGTATGTTCAGGAAAGAAAAAATGTCACATTTGTCACCACATCGTGGACTTGGAACATCAATGCTACGTGTAAAAATACCAACCAGAGAAAGAGGATGGTCACAAAAATGAAAAAGGCGATTTCATCTTTTTCGATTTCGAATGCATGCAAGAGACCGGCATTCACATTCCTAATTTCTGCGTGGCTCATCGAGCGTGCGACAAGTGCATTCAAGAACCTATTTTCAGTCATTGCCCTCACTGCAGCAAGATTCCTGGAGGGCGTGAAAAAATCTTTCGGCGACCGAACACGCTGGCCGATTTTGCCCAATGGGTCTTAGACCCCATCGACAAGACGTGGAACCAAGAGGACATCGAACGTTACGGAGATTGTCATCGTCATGCCACGGTGATGGCTCACAATTTCTCCGGATACGATGGACAGTTTCTTTTGAGATACTATACGGAACAAGGCACCGAACGTCCTAAAGTCAATTTGAACGGAGTCAAAATCATTTCCATGCAAGTGGGACAAGTACAGTTTAAAGATTCCATGAGTTACTTGGCCATGCCTTTGAGTCGAATGTCCAAAACGTTTGGAATGACAGAAATGGCTAAAGGGTATTTTCCACACTTTTTCAATACGGAAGCCAATCAACACCCCGTTCTACCCCATTTGCCTGAGACCCACTATTACGACCCCGACAACATGGGTACCGAACAACGAGAATCTTTCTACTCTTGGTACCAGGCTCACGCCTCGGACCCATTCGACTTTCAGGAAGAAATGCTAAAGTATTGTCGTTCCGACGTGGACATTTGACGACGTTGCTGTGGAAAATTTCGAGAACTGTTCATGGAACACGGAGGGGTCGATCCTTTGAAAGAAGCTTGCACCATTGCCAAAGCGTGTTCCTTAGTGTACAGACAAAGATTCATGCCTGAAAACACCGTGGCGGTCATCAGTCCTCAAACGACCAACTATGTCAAACGTCAATACTCGGTCAAAGCCCTACGTTGGTTACATTACTTGTGCGACAAGGAAGACAAATGGATTCAGCATGCCCGCAACGGAGGGGGCTAAAAGACCATTGGAACGCATTCGGTCGATGGCTGGGACTTAGAAAACCCCAAGATTGTGTACGAGTTTAACGGCTGCTTATTTCATGGATGTCCCGTCTGTTACCCTGACCGTAAAACTAAAAATCAGTTTCTACAACGAACCATGGAAGACTTGTACCAGGCCACTTGTCAGCGACGCCTAAAGTTAGAACAGGAAGGATACCAAGTGCTGGAAATGTGGGAACACGAGTACGATCACCGTTTGAAAACCGATCCCGAGTTTAAATGTCTCGTGGAAAGTTACAAGCTGGTGGACCCCCTGAACCCGAGAGATAGTTTGTACGGAGGAAGGACCAATGCCACCTGTTTGATGTACCAAGCCGACGAAGAGAAAGGAGAAGAAATGAAATACTTGGACGTGTGTTCGCTGTATCCCCACGTGTGCAAATATTGTCGCTTTCCTGCAGGGCACCCACAATTGTTCACGGAACACATCGACCTGAAAAACATTCGACAATACGAAGGCTTGATCAAATGCAAAGTTTTGCCTCCCACGGACTTGTACCATCCCGTCTTACCTCACCATTGTCAAGGCAAACTGATGTTTCCTTTGTGCCGTACTTGTGCCGAAACGTGCAACCAAGACCAGCCTTGTCAGCACACCCAGGAAGAACGGGCCGTGACGGGAACCTGGGTCAGCGTAGAATTGTTCAAAGCTCTGGACATGGGATACCAACTGTTAGAAGTGTACGAAATTTGCCACTTTCCCAAGACACAACAATACCGCAAGGGTGACCCCACGCAGAAAGGGATTTTCGCAGACTACGTGGATGCTTTTTTAAAACTGAAACAAGAAGCCAGTGGCTATCCTTCCTGGTGTCACACTCCCGAAGACCAAAAGACATTCAAAGAGAAATACTATGCACAAGAAGGCATCTCTTTAGACCACATCGAGAAAAACGAAGGCAGGAGATCGTTTGCCAAAGTGATGTTAAATTGTTTGTGGGGTAAAATGGCACAACGTCCGTGTTTACCCAAGACGGAGTATTTGACTGAACCTTCCCGCTACTTTCAGATGATTCACGACAAAACCAAATACATGAAACACGTGGACGTCGTTCGCGAGGATTTGATCTTGGTCAATTACGAAGAAGATCTGGACTTTGTACAAGACGACCCTTTTGGAAATGACAGCTCATGCTCGCTTAAAACTGTACGAAGCTTTAGAACTGTTAGGGGAACGCGTCCTGTACTTTGACACGGACAGTTGCATTTACATCCATCACCCGAGTCAACAGCACCCTGACATCGAAGGAGACCGTTTAGGAGCCTGGACACACGAGCATCCCGACGACAAGATTCTAAGTTTCGCCAGTGATGGTCCTAAAAATTACGGTTACGAATATCGGGACAAACAAGGAGAAGTGCACACGCAGTGCAAAGTGAAAGGATTGACTCTGAATTATCGTACTAGTCGAGTGGTGAACTTTGGGGTATTGAAAGAAGCCTTGCAGTCTGGAGAGGACGAACGCTTTAAAGTGACCACCTATCAACCCAACAAGATTGTACGTTTACCCACTCACCACATCGTCAGTCGACCCTTGCAAAAAGTCTATCAAATCGTGTACCAGAAGCGAGTGCGACTTCCCAATCATTTCACCTTACCGTATGGACACGTCGGTATTGGTCTGTATATAAAACGGAACCCTAGGCAAGATCGATAGTTCATTGTGACTACCAGGACCAAGTGAACAAGATGAATACTTTCAGAGAAACACAAAACAAGTTTAGAAAGGCACAATTCAAGTGTGGGGTTTCTGAAGTGGAATGCGCTTGTGAGCCTTGCAACTTTTCAACCTGTGTTAGTGACAGTACCAGAAGAACCCGTCACCCAGGACAGGACTGTCGTGGACATTCCTGAAAGGTCATTCCGGGAGGACACTTGTGTGACCGTACCTCATGTAGAGACTGTAAGAACATTACACACTGTCCCTAGGACATCTTGCTTACCCAGAACATGTTGCACAGAGATTTGTTTATATTCCACTTTGATCGTTTTGATGTGTTTTTTATTCCTGTACATCACTATTTGGCTTTTATGTATTTTTGTCTTTCGTGTTGTTCATATTTGAAACATGCAATAAACGTGTCCTGAAAAAAGTATATAAACTCTCGTCTTGTTTTTTTTCGTGTCACAAGTGACATTCCTAACACTATGGCTACTTCTACTGTCTCTGACCCCTCTTCCTCCACTGTCAAAGTCATCGACGAACACTTAGATCGTACCAGTTGGGAGGCTTTGTATCTTCGTCATCCCTTTAACATGCTCATTGCTGGACCTAGCGGTTCAGGCAAAACCGAATTTGTCAAACGTTTGATCGAACATAAACATCATTTGATCGATCGACCACCTCAATGCATCGTGTGGTGTTACAAAGAGTGGCAATCGGCGTACAGCCTCTTGCGAGAAAGTCAAGGCGATTCCATCGTGTTTGTGGAAGGCATTCCTAAAGAAGACGATGGCATCGTCTCTGACTCCCGTCAAACCCATTTGGTCATTTTTGACGACATGTTAGGAGAAGACGAAGAAGAAATTAAACTGTGGTTCACGCGCAAAGGGCATTACCGTAATGCCAGTGTCGTTTACATCACTCAAAATTTGTTTCAACAAAGTAAAGCCCATCGTACCATCAGTCTCAATGCTCATTACGTGGTCTTGTTTAAAAGCCCTCGAGATAAATCGCAAGTGCAAGTCTTAGCCAAACAGTTAGGAACGCCTTGGCTGACTCAGGCGTACGACGATGCCACCTACACTCCACACGCCTATTTACTCGTCGATTTGAAACCTACGACCCCCGAGGATTTGTGATTTCGTACCCACTTGTTTCACCACTGGTGCCAAGACGGAGGGCCTGTCCTGTACACGTCTCCGTCCTCGACTTAACTTCATTCCACAAAAAATCTATAAAAACCTCAGACCCTTTTCGTCTGTCTCACACACAGTGTGAACATGACGTCCCTTCAGTCGCATCTTCCCGTCAAATTGATTCGTGCCTTGTACGGCATCAGTCGAGAAAAAAATCCACAAATACGAGCTCGTGTCTTAGAAGCTAGTCTCAAAGAAGTCTTACGATGGTTCACGGTGACGGCACGTCAATTACTCCAAGGGATCATTCAGATTCCTCATCAAACCAAACGCTTTTTCGATCGAAACAAAGTCGCTTGAAACCAACTGTCCGATCCCCGCATTGACACTCAAACCAAAAAACAAATCATTTTGAAACCTGGAGGGAGCGGTACTCTAGGAGGGGTCATCATTCGCTCTCTCTTAAGATGGGATCCTAATGCTCCCAAAATTTTCCCCAAGACAAAAAAAGCAGTCAAACAAAGCTCCAGGAAGAAAAAGAAAAAGAGCAGGTCCCCAAAAAGACCCTTGTCTGCAAGAACTTCTCCAGTGGCGAGACCCTCCTCTTACCAGACACCACCCCGGAAAAAGAAAAGAAGCCCTCAGAAAAAGAAACAGAGAAAAAGTCCCCAGAAAAAGAGAAGCCCACAGAAGAAAACTAGTTGCAAGAGAGGCACTTCGGCCAGGACTCAACCTTACACTCGCAAACCACGACCTGCCACGGCAGTGACTGCGTCTCCGGTAGCCTCAGGTTCCATCACTTCTCCGTTGATGTCACCAAGAACCGAACAGTACTTGGAGACGTTGATCACACCAAGAACTTCTCCGTTGATGACCCCAAGAACTTCCCCAGTGGCAGGACCCTCCAGTTTCGCAACAGTGGCTGCGGCTCACAAAGTACCTGCTCCCAAAGTCAAAGTCCAAGAAAGATCAGGCATGTTACAAAGTTTACTGGATTTGTCCAAGCAAGAACTGGCTCGATTTAGTCCGTTGCGTACCCCTCCACGACGTGTCATGCCTGTCCTCAAGTTGATACGACGTCAAGACAATCAGTGGCGACGCGTTCCAGTATAAAAAAGGTCTGTGACTAAGTAGGGGTATCAGTGTTTTTGGTGCTGAAGACTCAAAGATGTCACCCTCCAGAAAGCATCCCTCTTCTAAACCCCAAGGAAAGAAAAGGAAAGGACTGCCTCCTCGTTTAGTCAAACATGGGGACATGTTATCTGTCCTGTCCAAAGCTTCTCCACCCCTACGAAAAAAACTCATTCAAACAGCCTCCAAAGAGGTCATCGATACCGTGTGCGAATGTTGTTTGAACGTCTTGAAAGGCACGATCCCTTTGTCCAAACACCAGAAACAATGCTTAGGTAAACATCGTCACGTTCTTCGCCAAATGGTTCAAAAGAAAATTCCCATTCGTCAAAAGAAGATGTTGGTCCAACGTGGAGGCATTTTACCCCTCTTGTTAGGTCCCTTGCTGAAAGGAGTCTTGGGAACCATGTTGGGAGGACTGGTGGGAGCAAGATAAAAAGGCCCTCGGAAGTCCCAAGATCTCAGAATTGACCCCTGACAACCCCATGGAAGGACGAAAACTAGCTTTAGTGCCTTACAAACGATGGATGGAATACCATCGTTGGCAAGAACAACGCACTCCGCATTTACCTCCCAATCCCCATTTGAGCGAGATGTCCCAGTTGCAACACGAATTGCAGTCCTTGATGGATCCGATTTGTCCGAAACAAAAATCGCAAAAGTACGGTCAACTCTTGCAACGACTGCAACTCTTTCACCAGAAAGCTTTAGACGAAACAGCTCTACCCACTCTGAAAGATTTTAAGACCTTGATGAAAATTCAAGCACCATCACCAGTACCAGTACCAGTACCACCACTACCAGTGACCAAGACAGAAAAAGGAGAAGAAGAAGAAGAAGGGTTTCAAACTCCACCAGAAAAAGTACGCAAGTTAACAACACCACCTACCTCCAGAATTGGATGGATTAAAAAGATGATGGCCACCCCTTCTTCATCACAAGAGAAAAAGAAAGTGAAGACAGAAGTGAAGACAGAAGTGAAACAAGAACCGATATCCCCCGCTCAGACATTCTCCTCTTCAACACCTATTGCCGGTCGCACACGCAAAGCATTGCAATCCAAGAAAGTACCCCAAGAGAAAAAGAGTAGCATCCTCCAAGAGTGGGTGTCTTATTAACACACAAACACAAAAAAAATGGAAAAAGTCTTAGCCAGCATTTACTACGATCCCTCTCATCCTGCAGGTTACGGAGGAGTTCAAAAATTGTATCGTGCTGCCAAAACTCGATTGAAAAGTCTCCGTTTACCTCAAGTGCAACGATGGTTACAAGAACAAGCTACCTACACTTTACACAAACCCATTCGACGCAAGTTTACCAGAAGTCGTACCCGAGTGGAAGGCATCGATCATCAATGGCAAGCCGATTTAGCCGATGTCTCTCATTTGGCCAGCTACAATCGTGTCTACAAATATTTGTTTTGTGTCATCGACGTCTTTTCCAAATTTGCCTGGGTCGTGCCCTTGACTTCCAAATCGAGCAGCGAGTTAGTGCGAGCCCTGCAACGGGTGTTGAAACAAAGTGGTCGTCACCCTCTTCGATGGCAAACGGACAAAGGCACCGAATTTCTGAACCAAGCTTTCCAAAAAGAATTAAAGAAACGTGACATTCATTTTTTTACCACCGAGAATCCCGAAACCAAAGCCAGCATCGTGGAACGTTTTCAACGCACTTTGAAAGAACGCATGTGCAAATATTTTACGCATCACCACACTCTGAAGTACATCGACATCTTACCGCACCTGGTGCAAGCGTACAACCAATCTTACCATCGAAGCATCGGACGTGCCCTGCAAGAAGTGACTCCCGACAACGAAGTGTTGGTGTTTGAGCGCCTGTTTGGTACGTCCCCGACGAGGGCTGTCCACAAGAAAAGCGGAGAGTTGACCGTGGGAGATTGGGTGCGCATTGGCAAAACCAAACGCACTTTCGACAAAGGTTACTTACCTAACTGGACGACCGAATTGTTTCGTGTCACTGGACGAGTGCATGGTCGTCATCCTACCGTCTATAAATTGGTAGACATGAACGGAGAAGTGCTCAAAGGAACGTTTTATTTGCCCGAGTTACCACGTGTTACCAAAAAAGAAGACGACGTGTACGACATCGAACGCATTCTCGAACGCAGAACCCGTAAGGTAGGCAAACGACGTGTCAAAGAAGTCAAAGTACGTTGGAAAGAATATCCACCCAGTTTTGATTCTTGGATCGACGCTTCGCAAGTCATCGACTGTAAAAAGAAGTGACCATCATGCCCTTTCACACAGACGCAGCTACGGCGACCACTCCTTCACCCAGTTCTTCTCTGCAAGATTTACAAAAACAACCCTTGTGGGTGTGGTGCGGAGAACGAGTGCCTAAAACGCAAATCGTCTTTTTCTGACATAATATTCGTGGTGTATTGTGTCATCGGGGCAGCCATTGCCAATTTGAGTTTGCAACAAGGAGACAAACAATTGTGGACCATTTTATTGAGCAGTTGCATCGGTTACCTGCTTCCCAATCCCTCCCTGAAATTCACCTCGAACGGGAACCACGGAAACCTTGCGTCCAGTGCCAGTGCCAGCCACTACTCCAACAACAACCCCATTTTGAGCGGAGACACGCCTCTGACGTCCATTAACCCCTCGGACAGCCACAGAACTCTGGAATTATGAGTCACGAAAACCAATTTTACTTAACCTTACCCAGTGACAGTTCCATGGAGGTGTTTCCCAAGAACACGTTGTGCTGTTACACGGCCAAATTACCTCAGACCATCCCCTTAGATCACGAAGCCCATTGGGAAGTGGCTTTAGTAGAAATCATTCACCCGACCCAAGTCCTCAATGTCCTTCCCAATCAAAATTTTTTTGATTTATAAGTTCATGACGAACAATTGCAACAGTACTTGGATACCTATGGCAAATATGACAAGAAAACCCCTGGCACAAAAAATCAAAAGTACACCACCTATCACTTGTTCATTCCTCCAGGCTATTATTTTAGTGGTCAACATTTGGTGAGCACCATAACCTCCAGATTTAATGTCGTGTTTCTGAAAGCTTTGGAGAGTGTCAAAAAAAGTGTCACCATGGAATACCACAAAGCAGCTCGTCGCTTCTTGATGAAATTTGACGGGAGTAAAATCCTGTCCATTTTATTTTGTCCTGAATTTTTTGACATGTTGGGCGGAGACATGGACATGAGAATGGCCATGCTCAAGAAAAACGAATTACCAATCGTTTACGACAACGAGTCTTTCAGCAAGTTATTTCGTGTCACGGTAGAACTGAACCAAGGACTGAATTTGATGTTTGTGTACTCCGATGTGGTGGAGTACAGCGTGGTGGGACACACCTCCGCACCGTTACTACGTGTCATTCCTTTCAAAGTGGATTCTGCGACGGCCACTGACGAAGAAGGTGGAAACACTTACCACGTCCACCGCGAATTTGTACATCCTCACTATTTGCCTGTCAGCAAGTCTTATTTGGACACGGTCAACATTGCTATAAAAGGAGATTTGGGACAAAATATTCCATTCACCAAAGGAAAAGTCACGGTGAAACTCCATTTTCGAAAACGGTTCTCTCACGACTCGTAAGTCATGTATCCAGTGTACCGAGGGGTTGCTCGACAGCGAGGACACGGTTTAGGAGATATGTTGAAATCAGCCTTTCGTTCGGTGGCCCCGGTGTTGAAACCGATGGTGACACGCGGATTGCACGCCTTGAAAGATGCGGCACTGACACAAGGCAAAGAATTTCTCCAAAATGTCATCATCGACAAACAAAACCCTAAAGAAGCTTTCTTGAGGGCAGGCAAAAATGTCTTGCTGCAAACGGGCAAAGACCTTTTGGACCGACGAGACACACCTATAAATGTCCTGCACGCTACCGAGTCAGGCATTCAGCAAGGACAAGGCATAAAGAGACGAAGAAGAAAACACCCTTTCACCAGACTTCAAGCTAGAAAGGCGAAGAAAAGAAGAACCCTTCGAGACTTAGACGTTTTCGATTATTGAGAAACAGACAAAAAATTGATGCACCGAGAGTCTTGCGCTTGTTCCAAGTCGGAACTGGATCTCTTTGCCATGCCCCCTACCATGATGACCATGCAAGAATCCCAATGGGTGGAATTTCATCCCGTCTCCTCTTTGACGGATTCCGCTCCCATCGAGTTTGAAATCAAAGGACAACCCGAAGATTACATCGATCTGAATAGCAGTTACCTGTATTTGAAAGTGAAAGTGATCAAAACGGACAACTCCAATCCAGGAGGCGATGCTAGAGTAGCTCCTGTCAACAATTTCATGCATTCCTTGTTCAACGAAGTGGACTTGTACTTGAATAACGAACTGGTCAGCAGCAGCATGGATACTTACCCATATCGTGCCTACTTGGAAAATCTCTTGACGTACGGAAAAGAAGCCAAGAATACTCATCTGGATGCTTGCGTGGTATGGAAACCTGACACGGCAGGTGTAGACACGTTTAGCGACACAGTCCTGACAGAAGATGACAATCCTCACAATGTGGGGTTTAACGACCGTCGTAAGAAAATTCTGCAAGGGCGAAGTTTAGAACTGATGGATCGTTTGCATTTGGACATGTGGTTACAAGAAAAGTATTTGCTGAACGGGGTGGATATCCGTCTGAGACTGAATCGTAGCAGTGCCGCTTTCCATTTGATGGCCCATGCCAACGAATACAAAACTATCATTCAAGAAGCCCGACTTTACGTGCGTCGTGTGGAAGTGTTACCTAAAGTGGGAAACGTCGTCAGTCAGACGTTGAGCAGAACGACCGCCAAGTAATCGATACGACGCGTAGAAGTGAAAACGTTCACCATTCCCGCTGAACAGCGATCTATGATCGAAGATCATCTGTTCCAAGGACAGTTACCCAAGCGTTTGATTGTTGGTATCGTCAGGAATTCAGCCTTCAACGGAACCTACGATCAAAATCCTTTTGAGTTTCAACATTACAATGTGTCCAAGATCGAAGTCAGTCGCGACGGCAAGACCTTGTGTACCCGACCCTTTGAGCCCAACTTTGGTGTCGCAAAGAATTATTTGAGATCGTACTTGTCCCTGTACGAAGCCACGGGACCGTTAGGAACCAACACCAGTCACGGTATTTCGTACGACGATTATGCAGGAGGCTATGCTTTGTGGGGTTTTGATTTCACTCCAGACCAAGGCAGCGACGAGGGACATTTCCACCCTATAAAATCGGGCCAGATTCGTGTGGAACTTCAGTTTGCAAATCCACCTCCAGATCACACAGTGAACGTCCTCCTGTATGCAGAATTCGACAATACCATAGAAATCAACAGTTTGAGAGAAGTCATTCTAGACTATTAGAAGCCATGGAAGACTGTTATCCCTCTTTGCCTAGTGGAGAAACTTTAGACATGAAATGTGAGGAGACCGTGGAAGGAGAATCCCAAGACAAAGACGAAAAGGACATCATGATCAAGTCGAGATGTCCAGAACAAGAACCTGGCAGACACAGTTACGATATGGATGAAGCATGATTACTATGAATGTCAAAACATCAGTGAAGAAGAAAAATTCAAAGAATATCTGGACGAAGCTTGGAGTCTGTTTAAAAAAGATGTGTTACGTTGGTGGTATAAAGACTTGCGTGAACATTTCTGTCCTCCATTAACGACTCAAGAAATCCATTACATCAAAGCCCTCTTTGACAAATTCAAAGAGAAAGTCGAGATCGAAATTGATCACTTATTATCAGCAAAAGAACATTTAGTGACTTATTTTGATCATGGTTTTTCTAGAAACGATGAGAAAGTAAATCGTTGATTTTGTGACTAGTATGCTTATTTTGTTGTCTTCAGCTAGGAAACGTAGTGTCCATCCATGACTCAATGACTTGCAACAGTGGAAATCACAATTTCATTCACAACGTTGCCAACCCTGTTTAAAGTAGAGTGTAAATTGAAAAAATGTTTGTCATTTGAAAAAAATGTTTGATGTTATATTGTTGGATTATTGTTAAAAAATGTTAGAGTTGTTGGTTAGTGTTAAGTGATTTTGAATAAAAAATGTTGTGTTTTGAAAAAAAAATGCCTTTGTCTTTTGTTTGACTATAAGAATGTTGATTCATGCACTTTGACTTCTCTCTCTATCTTTCTCATGACACTCATTAAACGCTGCGGATCGAAAACCGTGGAGGGATGTTTTCCTTCACGTCCGCGCTTTGACTTTAAGAACCGGGGTAGCCTCCAGTCTAACCATCCATTGTTGACTCATCCTCCTACGAAGATGTGCTCCAAACTAGCTAAGCTAAACGAAGCCTACGTGAATTTGCATAGGGTCAGACACAGTCTGATACCGAAGCCAGAAGAAATAGAGAACGTGAGAATGCTAAAAGTCACTGAAGACCTGATCGAAGAGCTCTTCAGAGAAGAAGTGAACAGGGAGAAAGAAGAATGGACAGAGAAGTACAGACTTCAGAGACAGCAGCAACAGCAGCAGCAGCAGCAGCAGCAACCTGAACCTGACAAAGGCTTTGTCGATTGTCGTATCGACACCAAAGAGTTCTTCTTCTCTTTCCGAAGAAGCAGACCTATCGCCAGAAAGTCCATCCTGAGAGGACGTAGCATTCTTAGAAACTAAAAGATTGCCATAGCAAACAAAAAAAACAGCCCTTTTCAGGGCTACCCAATACTCTAGAAAAGAAATAACAATCCAATTGCCAATATGTGTAGGTAGAGTAGTGTGTATATAAACACTGACTCTTTTATAGTGTGAGTGTTTGTGTTTGTGTATATGACTGTGTGCTTGTAAGTGCTCAAGTACGTTGGTGTGGATAGTATATTAAGATCAAGTTTTGTTTTGTTTTTTTTTTGTTTTTTGTTTTTTTTTTTTTTTTGCTGCTTGACGTGTGGGGAGAGTAGATTTAGGGTTAGATTGCTTTGAGTATGTGGATAGTATATTGAAGTGATTAATGAACATTTTTAGAATAGTGGTGGGTAGTATAAAAAAGTGAGTGAGTGTTTCTTTTAGGTCCGTGCGTTGTTGGGTTATGATCTAGGTAATATCAATTTTGTGTCTTAGGGGGATGTTTTCCTTCACGTCCGCGCTTTTAGTATAACTTAAAAACTAATCGTCAGTTGGGCTACCCATCGTCGACCTGTTAACAGCAAGACAATGAATACAAGGATTGTGAAACTGCTAGAACTCCAGATGCACCTGGAATATGCCAGGCGTATAGTAAATGAACTGTCCGCGGAGGCTATCGTAGAAGAAGCAAGAATAAAGAAGGAAGAGGAGGAGAGAAGAGAGAGGGAAGAGGAGGAAAAGAAAATAGGAGAGAGGATGACTTACAAGATACCAGAGACAGAGGATTGGGGTGCTGAAACGAATCATCCCGCCTCTGCACTCTCAAGACAAAAAGTAAAAAGAGACTGGAGTCGAAGATGTGTGTGTTGTGCCAGACCAGGAAGGTGCCAGCATTAGATATGTGCATCTGAAGTTCTAAAACAAACAGCCCTTTTCAGGGCTACACAATACTCTAGAAAAGAAATAACCATCGATTTGCCAATGTGTGTAGGTAGAGTAGTGTGTATATAAACACTGACTCTTTGTGTGTGTGTGTGTGTGTGTGTGTGTGTGTGTGTTTGTTTGTAAGCGCTCAAGTACGTTTGTGGGGATAGTAAATTTGGGTTTAATTTTATTGCTTTGCGCGCGCGCGCGCGCGTGTGTGTGTGTGTGTGTGTGTGTGTGTGTATAGTAGATTTGGGGTTAGTTTATTGCTGATTTAACTTATGTGGATAGTATATTATATGAAATGAGAAAAGTAGGGGGATGTTTTCCTTCACGGCCGCGCGTTTTAAGTGATGATCTAGGTAATATCAATTTTAAGTCTTAGGGGGATGTTTTCCATCACGTCCGCGCTTTCAGTATAAGAACCCACAGAGTTTGATGTTCGAACCATTCTACGGAATAATAAAAACGAAGATGGTGGTTGCAAGTTAGTTGTTTAACAACTTGGTACATATATACTATTGGATAATGGATGGTATCTATGTAGTGGAGAGACTAGGAAAAGAATGGAAGATAGCAGAGTACCTGTACTACGCTAAATGCCTAAACGTAGCAAAAGAAGTGATAGCAGGAATGATAGAAGAGGAGGAAAGGAGATTGAGAGGTATGATAAATCCCACCTATGTCGGAGTGGGAAGCCTAAAGGAAGCACTTGACAATGCAAGCAAAGTCAGGTGCTTTCTTGAAAATATGTCACATGGGACAGAGTGCTCTTTTACGGAGAGAGGTCTGGACAGACTGAAGAAAGGAGAGGAGTTGATGAGAAAAGTGATGGAGGTAGAGGTCAAGAAGATTAAAGAGAGATGGAATAAAGAAAGAAAAGATCAGGAAAACAAAAAGAAAGAGGCAGAGTTTGAGCGGCTAAACAACAAATGGATCAAAATCCAGGAAAAGTTCAGAGCCATGGGTCATCCTGACTGGATAACAGAGAAGAAGAAGAAGAAGAAGAAGAAGAAGAAGAAGAAGAAGAAGAAGAAAGGAATAATGGAAAAAGTGAGATCTTGGTGGAAGAAGTGGAGGAAATAGAAGAAGAAGAAGAAACACAAAGGCCCTTTTCAGGGCCACTCCTATTTCTCGAAAAGAGAATGACTTTCAATTGCCTACCCCGAATTATTATTTTATATGTGTGTGTGTATGTGTGTGTGTGTGTGTGTGTGTGTGTGTGTGTGTGTGTTATGCCCCTCTCCCCCTGTTCCCTTTCCATAGACCCATCATGTCTGGACCCTGTTACAATTCCCCATGTTCAATTTCCCTTGTCGCTAGAGTTGCCCATGCTTTTTCCCCATGTTCAATCCCCTTGAGGCTAGAGTGGCCCAAGACTTTTCTCCATGTTAAATTTCCCTTGAGGCTATAGTGGCCCAGGGTTTTTCTCCATGTTAAATTTCCATTGAGGCTATAGTGGCCCAGGGGGGTCTTGTAATGCTAATTTCCATTGAGGCTATAGTGGCCCAGTGTTTTTCTCCATGTTAAATTTCCATTGAGGCTATAGTGGCCCAGGGGGGTCTTGTAATGCTAATTTCCATTGAGGCTTTAGTGGCCCCCTTTACTACTAACATCTTCATGATCACCCAAATCAGAGTGTCGTATCCTCAAAAAAAACTTGAATTAATGAGTGTATTAATAATTGCTAATATTAGGAATTCTTTCATTCAGAATCTGTGGTACATGATAAATAAAACGTGTCAGCTAAAACGATAAACTAATATTTGTGAAAAGGGATATCGTATTATTGAAGAATATTTCAAATGGAAGGTAACAAAAAATCTTGGTATTACCAAAGTGTATGCATAGCTACGATATCTTACAGTTTGTCTAAAGACCCCAAGGCACCCAAAATTAAACCACAACAACTCAAGGCAGGTAATGGGAATAAGTCAGAATTTCATTATCAACAATCGCTTACACTTAACCAACTGATAATCGATTATAATTGGTTACTACGAGCAAATATTAATTTTTGTTTCTTTTAAAAGTTCAAAATGTTAAGCATTGTACAGGAGTTAATTCTAATTGATGATGTCGACAGTTGCAGTGTAGAACTGTATTCATGTAATGTATCTGACATTTAACACCAAACCTTAAAACTGACAATGGTGCCTGTACAAGAACAGTGACACCAGTGCCTCACTATCTGCTAAACCCAAATCCTACAGAAAAGGCGGACCGACAAATTTGACCATTTGAGCCCTGAATATATTCAAATACAAGTATTAACTTTCCAAAATATTGAAGACATTGGTATATTTAATGTATTGTTTCGATAGAAAAGACGGTGTCTTATAAATACAACAAAAGGCGGCACGTGACAGTAAACATATTTCAGGTAATCTATTTAAGGCATGACAGTTCTTGCAAATGTTGATCAGATGTGGGATTTGGTTTGGTTAGCTTACTTATTGCTGTAGAGGTAATAAATAAGTGACCTACGTTTCAGGCTGTAGTAATCATGGATGCAACTTTCTGACTTGCTTGAATACCCAGGTGGACAGGTTAATACTGTTCCATGTTCACTCCAGTGCTGGATTAAGGTCTTCCAGGGCCCTAACTATTGAAAATAGTATGGCACAACCACCACCACCACCCCACAAAACGTGAAACTCAAAATAACAATATTAAAAGTTTGAGGGTGGGAAAACACCATTGATGACATCATTCCAAATCAAAATATTCGTACCTGCAGATCGCAATGGTAATATATAATACATTCAATTTAATTATCATCAATTATCCGGTTCCCAGTTGGGTTGTTGCCATAAGCACGTGCTTAGTGTACTTAATGGGTAAGCGGGCACTGGTCCCCGCCCAATCTCATCAGCTTAACATGTATGTGGATATAGTAAATCTTAATTAATGTTATTGCCAAAATTCCCAAGAAGCAGACCAATTGAATTTAATTCCATAATTATTCATGCTACATACGACTTGGTTAGATTATCGAATGAAAACATCGATTGATCATTTAGACTTTAAAATATGCACACCGAAATATAAAGCATATATTTGTGTGCATATTAGTAGTTATGTGGGGGAGTCTAGCCTCAATGGGAGTTTAACGTTAAAATAGTGTGACGGCACTCTAGCCTCAAAGGAAATTTAACATGGGGAAAACAAGCCCGGCACTCTAGCCTCAAGGGGAATTTAACATGGGAAAGTCTTAGGCAACTCTAGCCTCAAGGGGAATTTAACATGGGAAAAAGTCTTGGGCCACTCTAGCCTCAAGGGGAATTGAACATAGGGAATAGATGGTGGGATTATAAACATATAAATAACATTTTTTTTTAAAAAATTGTTTTTTGAAAGGCAATGAAAGTCAAGGTGTTTTCGAGGCATTGAAGGGGTTCTGAAAAGGGCCTTTGGGTTTATGTTAACATACCATGCTGTTAACATAGAGGGCATCGTATTGGTCTTCTTCTTGTCCTCAAACTATGTCTTACTTCAGGGCCATAAATGAGAACCCTCTTTAAATATCCTTGCCTCTCCACGTATATTCGTCTTTTCCACACACAGGTTTCTGTCATTCTAACAATCGTCCACGAGGATCGGACGTACATGGGTAAGTCCGTTCTAAACATCATGGAAGAAACAAGAGTAGATGATTCCACGTCGGTCCACATGTTGGTGACGAGAACAGGTGAAGGAATGCAGCAAACTGTGGGTATTTATAGGGAGAGGGAGGATTGAAACGGATTGAGTTCATTGACCAATCAAAACAAGCGTTACAAAATTCAGTCACCATGCGTCCAATCGGAAGAAAGCAATCCGTGACGTCACATCTCCTATATAGAGGCACTAGCGGCTGTGCGCAGTCAATCCATGCGACACAGTGAGCATAAACATGGCGCAAACTCAGAAGACAATGAATTGGGGTGCACCGGCCACGGAGACTACCCAAGTGAACCCGGACTTACTTCCAGAAGAGGTGAATTGGGATTTTGTGGATTTTCTTTCGCAAGAATTTGTTCCGGAACCTTCGCCACCTTCTCCTTCATTACCGCACGTGGAGAATTTTAAACAAAGACAGAAAGAAGAATTTGAGAAATGTATGCAACAACAAAAGGAAGCGGAACAAGCTTTTCTCCTACAGCAGCAAGAAGAACATGTAAGAAAGAAACAAGAAGAAGCAGCCAAGAAACAAGAGGGTGAAAGTCAAACGGTTACGATACTGTTAGACATTTTAGCGGAGTTAAGAAGTCTGAAACAAATGTATCAGACTTCTTTATTACGACCGAAGAGAAAAAATCCTTCCCGAGCTAAACAACCCAACCCTGTGACAACACCTACCATACCACCCTTAATTATTTCTACCAAATCATCATCATCGACAGTACGCAGTCCAGAAGTAGGCCTTGGCCGTGGCAAAGGCTTAAGACAGTTAAAGTTGATTGCTTCCTAAGTTTTGTTGCTTAAAACCCACCAAGACCCAAAGGCCCTTTTCAGGGCCACCCATGTCTCTCGAAAAGAAATAATATTTCAATGGCCAAAATCAATTAAAACACAAGAAACCCATGTTTTACCCCTATAGTACGTGATAATGATTCAGTGCGTGTGAGTGTAGATTCTTATTCTAAAAATCATAACCAAAAGACACTTACTTTTTATAGACTGTTTATTCTGGTACAAATTTTACAATTCAATTCACAACACCACATAACACTTTAAAAAGTCCATAGGCTTCAACTTTTGTCATTCTTCACTCTCTCTCTCTTTTAAATGTCTTCACTTTCACAGCTTTTTCCTCCACTTCATCCTCACTTTCTTCCCTTCTTGTTTTCTCCTGATTCTGTTTCTTCACCTGTCTTCTTTCTTCCTCTTCTTCCTCTCCATAACTCCCCTCTTCTTCTTCTTGCTCCTGTTGTTTCTTAGGGCAATCTGGAGACCAATGTCCTTTTTCTTGACAATGATAACAGGTACTTTGACTTTTGTCTCTTTTAGCCCCTGTTTTGTTTTTTTGACGGTCTGGACACTCTGAAGACCAATGCCCTTTCTTCTGACAGATATAGCAAGTATCTTGACTTTTAACTCGAAAGGAGGGTGAGTAGTCCCTCGGCTGGTCTGAAGAGAATTTTCTGATGACCCCTCGCAAAGCTCTGATGAAAAGTTCGATATGTGTAGTCTCTTCCATTGTTCTGCTCAGTTTAAGAGTGAAATGAATAGTGGAAGGACAAGACACACACCCTTTATATACGCTGGTCTGTCATGGCTATAAAGTGACCAATGGTGTTTAAACTTTAGTCATTTGACTTTTTGCAGTCAAGATGAAACGATCCAATCCAATCGAGAAGAAAAAAGAAAGTAAGAGGCAGAAACGTGATCTATCGCCTCGTACCATCGCTGAAGTCTTGGCACAAATTCATGCCAGTGATTTTGAAGAGGACATGAGTGAACCAGAATCCATGCCCAGAGTGTCTTTCTCTAAACAAAGTTCACCACCCTTAGTCAACCCTGAAAAGTACTATTTCATTCGAGAGACAGAAAAGCGCTCCTCTAGAAAATTTAGAACCACGGCTTACACGTACACGGCGAAGTTTAAAGATTTCAAGTCCCACGTACCGTTAGAGAAAGCAGGAGGCTTCATCACCGAGATGTGGGATTCATTGCTCACCACACTGAAACACCAATGTCAAGCCAAAGAAAACGATCGCTTGAAACTTTCCATACAACACGACGGCTTGAAATCCCCTGTTTGCATGGAGTCTAGTAGCCCTGCAGAATTGACCCCTTCCAAAGTCATGGACAAAATTCAACACGTGCAACAATCTAATGACCAGTTTAATAATCACCGATCGAAAAGCGACACTGTTTATGACGCTCGTCTCTCCTCCCAAAGGGACTGGACGCAAAAAGATGTTATTGGTGGACGAGCTTCGCAGCACCAAAACATGTCTCGTCCGAATTAACAACCCTCAAGACCAGATGTTAGCCAGGGCTATCGTGGTGGGACGAACCTATGCCAACAAGAACGACGCGGCAGAATGGAAAAGAGCCTGCAAAAGTATTCGACAATCGGACCGAGCCAAACAACGAAGTGAAACAGAACTCCTGTTACAACAAGCTGGCCTGACAAAAGACACACCTTGTGGTATTCCTGAAATGCAAAAATTGCAATATGCATTAGCTCCGCGCTACACCTTGAAAGTGCACCCTCGAGAAGTGCGTGGGTCTCTGTTGTTTCGAGGCCAAGATTTTAAGGATGGAAAATACATTCACCGCTGTCATCACGATGAACATTTTGATACCATTACCAGTGTCCCTGGATTCCTGGGATACAGTTATTAATGTGAGAAATGTGAATATGGCTATAACAATCGAGAGCAACACAAGCATTGTGGATCGAAATGCTCAGGATGTTTGGCCTCTCAACCCTGTCTGGACGAAGGACAAGAACGAGTACATTGTCCTACTTGTCTGCGCACGTTTGTCAGCCCTGCCTGTTACCAACAACATCTGAAGACACACGGTTCACAAAAGAAATGTGCTTGTCAACTCATGAGATTGTGCCCTACGTGTGGACAAGGCATACGTACCAATAATACCAAGGCACACGTCTGTCCAGGAAAGAAACGATGTCACATTTGTCACCCAATCGTGGACTTGGAACATCAATGCTACATGCAAAAATATCAACCCCAACAAGAGAAAAATGATGACCACAAGAAGAAAGAGAATTTCATCTTCTTCGATTTCAAATGCATGCAAGAGACCGGTATTCACATTCCTAATTTCTGCGTGGCTCATCGAGCGTGCGAGAAGTGCATTCAAGAACCTATCTTAAGTCATTCCCCTCACTGCAGCAAGATTCCTGGAGGACGTGAAAAATTCTTTCAGGGACCGAACACGCTAGCCGATTTCGCCCGATGTGTCTTAGACCCCATCGACAAGACGTGGAGCCAAGAGGACATCGAACGTTACCGAGATTGTCATTGTCATGCAACGGTGATGGCTCACAATTTCTCCGGTTACGATGGACAGTTTCTTGTCAGATACTATACGGAACATGGCACCGAACGTCCTAAAGTGACTTTGAACGGAGCCAAAATCATTTTCATGCAAGTGGGACAAGTACAGTTTAAAGATTCGATGAGCTATTTGGCTATGCCTTTGAGTCGAATGCCTAAAACGTTTGGAATGACAGAAATGGCTAAAGGGTACTTTCCACACTTGTTCAATACGGAAGCCAACCAACACGCCGTTCTACCCCATTTGCCTGAGGATCACTATTACGACCCCGACAACATGCGTACCGAACAACGAGAAGCTTTCTACGCTTGGTACCAGGCTCACGCCTCGGACCCTTTTGACTTTCAAGAAGAAATGCTAAAGTATTGTCGTTCCGACGTGGACATTTTACGGCGTTGCTGTGGAAAATTTCGAGAACTGTTCATGGAACACGGAGGGGTCGATCCTTTGAAAGAAGCTTGCACCATTGCCAAAGCATGTTCCTTAGTGTACCGACAACGATTCATGCCTGAAAACACCGTGGCTGTCATCAGTAATCAAACGACCAACTATGTCAAACGTCAGTACTTGGTCAAAGCCCTAAGTTGGTTACATTACTTGTGCGACAAGGAAGACAAATGGATTCAGCATGCCCGCAACGGAGGGGGCGAAAAGACCATCGGAACGTATTCGGTCGATGGCTGGGAACCATAAAATCCCAAGATCGTGTACGAGTTTAACGGTTGCTTATTTCACGGGTGTCCTGTCTGCTACCCTGATCGTGGCACTAAAAATCAATTTTTACAACGAACCATGGAAGACTTGTACCAGGCCACTTGTCAGCGACGCCTAAAGTTAGAACAGGAAGGATACCAAGTGCTGGAAATGTGGGAACACGAGTACGATCAACGTTTGAAAATTGATCCCGAGTTTAAACGCATCGTGGGAAGTTACCAGTTCATGGACCCTCTGAATCCGAGGGATAGTTTGTACGGAGGAAGAACCAATGCCACCTGTTTGCTGTACCAAGCCGACGAGGATAAAGGAGAAGAAATCAAATACTTGGACGTGTGTTCGCTGTATCCCTACGTGTGCAAATATTGTCGCTTTCCTGCAGGGCACCCGCAATTGTTAACGGAACACATCGACCTGGACCACATTCGACAATACGAAGGTTTGATCAAGTGCAAAGTTTTGCCTCCCACGGACTTGTACCATCCCGTGTTACCTCACCATTGTCAAGGCAAACTGATGTTTCCCTTGTGCCGTACTTGTGCTGAAACGTGCAACCAAGACCAGCCTTGTCAGCACACCCAGGAAGAACGGGCCTTGACGGGGACGTGTGTCAGCGTAGAATTGTTCAAAGCTCTGGACATGGGATACCAACTGTTAGAAGTGTACGAAATCTGCCACTTTCCCAAGACACAACAATACCACAAGGGTGACCCCACTCAGAAAGGCATTTTCGCCGACTACGTGGATGCTTTTTTAAAACTGAAACAAGAAGCCAGTGGCTATCCTTCCTGGTGTCACACTCCAGAAGACGAAAAGACATTCAAAGAGAAATACTGGGAACAAGAAGGCAAAATGGCACAACGACCGTGTTTACCCAAGACGGAATATTTGACAGAACCTTCCCGCTACTTCCAGATGATTCACGACAAAACTAAATTCATGAAACACGTGGACGTCTTTCGCGAGGATTTGATCTTAGTCAGTTACGAAGAAGATCTGGACTTTGTACAAGACGACCCCTTTGGAAATGTCATCATTGCGGCTTACGTGACATCTCATGCTCGCTTCAAATTGTACGAAGCTTTAGAACTGTTAGGGGAACGCGTCCTGTACTTTGACACGGACAGTTGCATTTATCCATCACCCGAGCCAACAGCACCCTAACATCGAAGGAGACCGTTTAGGAGCGTGGACAGACGAGCACCCCGACGACAAGATTCTAAGTTTCGCAAGTGGCGGTCCTAAAAATTACGGCTACCAATACCGGGACAAACAAGGAGAAGTGCCCACCGGACATCACCGAGACCAGTATTTAAACTTCATTTCAAAAATGATATTGAATCATTACCTAAAGAACTGCAAGAGAATATCTTCAAGGAAGTTTGGCAGGGACTTGCTAGAGTGAAATCTCAATGGGTAACTGTAGAACTTTTGTGTCGAGAAATTCCCAAGAGGAAAGTGAAAAAAGTCAACGAATGTTTTAGATTTCTCTGGATGAAGGGTGCATTCATCCTGTTATACCGCTTTAGACCGTTTACATCACAAGATTTCAGTGACATTCTTGGACGTTACCCTGAGTGGCAGTGGTCAGAAATTACTTACTATGTGGATTACTTTTGCTCTATGAGAAGATTGTAAATTCAATTGTACGGACTGACCTATTCATGGATACTTTACAAGAGAACATTCGTGCTTTGCCTGTGGAATTGAGAGAACGCATTTACCGAAAACAGGTCAAAATACAAGTCAAACGTATAGAACAATTACATCCGTTACGTCACCGGTCTTTGAACCAATGGTACCTGAATGCTATAAGAGGACTGACTGAGTTGAAAATGTTTCAATGGAACGATATTGTTGAACTGTACAAGGACAGTAAGACTTTGGTGTCTACTCATCCTAATACTTACATGTTAACTATTCTACAACGAGTACCTGAGGAAGAGTTAGTAGATTACCATAATCTTTTACCTGATCGAATTTTGTCTCTAGAGGAAAATTCTCTGCGATGTGTAGTGTGTACCTCAATGCTATAAGAGAACTGATTCGTCATAAATTGTTTCAGTGGTCAGACCTTGTTCAATACTTCCAGGTCGCCAATGATCGACATGTTTTTGATTTTGGTACTTCGAGATTCACCTAGTGCAACGAACTGAGGAAGCCAAGTTAAAGGATTACCAACATATTTTACGTGGAATCTGCTTAGAGAAAGACGAAACTTCTAATCGAACTCTGAAGTGTAGGTTACAGTTTGGAGCATTTAAATTTCCAACTGGAGAACGAAGATTTCTGGCTAGAAAGTACGTGTATTGCTACCGAAAAAAAGAGAATATAAAAACAAGCTGCCATGCCACGACTTTTATCACATGTGATTGAACAGATTCCGTGGAAGGAACTCAATGACCATATTCAAACCGTGGATCATTACCATCAATTATTACAAGAACTGTTTCCGTTCAATTTGGGTCGACAAGTGCTGTGTGTCTTAGTGACCTGTTTTCTGGGATTTCGTTTACCAGCCGATTCCTTGTGGACTCTCTACGAACAGTACTTACCACCCAAATGGCCTTAAATGGTCACGAAAGACTCATTTCTTCTCAAAGCCTTACGTTTTCATCGGGATACATCTCGACCTCTACAGAAAATAAAGATTCGTCAACTTTTAGCTACCGAAGACGTGTATGACGATGTGTGTGTAGCTTGTGACTTACACCCCCATTGGACAGATGTACGTGCCTGGAAAAAATGGGGTTTTGAGGCTTGGACCCAAGAAGTGGCCCAGTATACGTCCAAAGAAAAAAGTCACTTTTCAACCTGTGTTAGTGACAGTAGCAGAAGAACTCGTCACTCAGGACAGAACTGTCGTGGACATTCCTGAAAGACCCTTTCGGGAGGACACTTGTGTGACCTTACCCCCTGTTGAACTGGTCAGAACATTACTTAAAACATGTTGTACAGAAACGTGTTTCTATTCCGCGTTGATCATTTTCATGTGCCTTTTATTGTCGCACTTAAGCCTTTGGCTTTTATGTATCTTAGTCTTTCGTGTTCATGTTTAAAAACCTCAATAAACGTGTCCTGGAAAAAGTATAAAAACTCTTGTCTTGTCTGTTTTCGTGTCACAAGTGACATTTTTAACACTATGGCTACCTCTGCTGTCTCTGCTCCCTCTTCCTCCACTGTCAAAGTCATCGACGAACACTTAGATCGTGCCAATTGGGAGGCTTTGTATCTTCGCCATCCCTTTAACATGCTCATTGCTGGACCTAGCGGTTCAGGCAAAACCGAATTTGTCAAATGTTTGATTGAACATAAACATCATTTGATCGATCGTCCACCTCAACGCATCGTGTGGTGTTACAAAGAGTGGCAATCGGCGTACAGCCTCTTGCGAGAAAGTCAAGGCGATTCCATTGTGTTTGTGGAAGGCATTCCTAAAGAAGACGACGGAATCTTTTCTGACTCCCGTCAAACCCATTTGGTCATTTTCGACGACATGTTAGGAGAAGACGAAGAAGAAATTAAACTATGGTTTACACCCAAAAAGGCATCATCGTAATGCCAGTGTCGTTTACATCACTCAAAATTTGTTTCAACAAAGTAAAGCCCATCGCACCATCAGTCTCAATGCTCATTACGTGGTCTTGCTTAAAAGCCCTCGAGATAAATCGCAAGTGCAAGTCTTAGCCAAACAGTTAGGAACGCCTTGGCTCACTCAGGCGTACGACGATGCCACTCAAAATCCACACGCCTATTCACTCGTCGATTTGAAACCTACTACCCCTCATGATTTGCGATTTCGTACCCAATTGTTTCATCACTGGTGCCAAGACGAATGCCCTTTCCTGTACACGTCTCCGTCCTCGACTTAACTTCATTCCACAAAAAAAATCTATGAAAACCTCAGACCCTTTTCGTCTGTCTCACACACATTTTGAACATGACGTCCCTTCAGTCGCATCTTCCCGTCAAATTGATTCGTGCCTTGTATGGCATCAGTCGAGAAAAAAATCCACAAATACGGGCTCGTGTGTTAGAAGGTAGTCTCAAAGAAGTCTTACGATGGTTCACGGTGACAGCAAGTCAATTGCTACAAGGAATCATTCAGATTCCTCATCAAACCAAACGCTTTTTTGATCGAAACAAAGTCGCTTTGACCCAACTGGCCGATCCCCGCATCGACACTCAAACCAAAAAACAAATCATTTTGAAACCTGGAGGGAGCGGTACTCTAGGAGGTGTCATCATTCGTTCTCTCTTAAGATGGGATCCTAATGCTCCCAAAGTTCTCCCCAAGAGAAAAGCCAAACGAAGCTCCAAGAAGAAAAACAGCCACTGTGTCAAAACCAGGTCTCCAAGGAGACCCGTGTCTCCAAGAACTTCTCCAGTGGCGGGACCCTCCTCTTACCGGTCACCACCCCGGAAAAAGGAAAGCCCACAGAAAAAGAAACAGAGAAAAAGTCCATAGAAAAAGAAAAGCCCACAGAAAACTAGTCGCAAGAGAGGAACTTCGGCCAGGACACAACCTTACACTCGCAAAAATAGACCTGCAAGGACGGTGACCGCGTCTCCGGTATTCTCAGGTTCATTCACTTCTCCGTTGATGACACCAATAACTGAGAAGTACTTGGAGACGTTGATAACACCAAGAACTTCTCCGTTGATGACGCCAAGAACTTCTCCAGTGGCAGGACCCTCCTCTTTAGCGGCAGTGGCCGCTGCTCACAAAGAACCTTCTCCCAAAATCAAAGTCCAAGAGAGATCGGGCATGTTACAAAGTTTACTGGATTTGTCCAAGCAAGAACTGGCTCGATTTAGTCCGTTGCGTACCCTTGCACGACGTGTCATTCCTGTCCTCAAGTTAATACGACGTAAAGACAATCAGTGGCGACGCGTTCCAGTATAAAAAAGATCTGTGACAAAGTAGGGGTATCTGTTTTGGTGCTCCTGAAGACTCAAAGATATCACCCTCCAGAAAACATCCCTCTTTTAAACTCCAAGGAAAGAAAACGAATGGACTGCCTCCTCGTTTAGTCAAACATGGGGACATGTTATCTGTCCTGTCCAAAGCTTCTCCACCCCTACGAAAAAAATCTCATTCAAACAGCCTCCAAAGAGGTCATCGATACCGTGTGCGAATGTTGTTTGAACGTTCTGAAAGGCACGATCCCTTCGTCCAAACACCAGAAACAATGCTTAGGCAAACATCGTCACGTTCTTCGCCAAATGGTTCAAAAGAAAATCCCCATTCGTCAAAAGAAGAAGATGTTGGTCCAACGTGGAGGAATTTTACCCCTCTTGCACTGGTTGGAGCAAGATAAAAAGGACCTCTGAAGTCCCAAGATCTCAGAATTGAGCCTTGACATCCAATGGAAGGACGAAAACTAGCTTTATTGCCTTACAAACGATGGATGGAATACCATCGTTGGCAAGAACAAAGGACCCCGCATTTACCTCCCAATCCCAATTTGAGCGAGATGTCCCAGTTACAACACGAATTGCAGTCCATGATGGATCGCCAAGATTTGTCCCAAACAGAAAAATCGGAAAAGTACGGTCAACTCTTGCAACGACTGCAACTCTTTCACCAAAAAGCTTTAGACGAAACAGCTCTTCCCACTCTGAAAGATTTTAAGACCTTGATGAAAAGTCCATCCCCCACATCATCACCACCATCACTACTACCATCCCCAGGGGTCACCAGAGATGCTACGCCACGAAGACTTGAGGATGAAGAGATACGAGAAGTTTTTCAAACACCGTCAGCAGCTCCCATTTCTAGTAAGATTGTAGCATCCTTGTTGACTCCGTCCCCGTCACCCCAACGAGAAGAAATGAATGTTTGGATTAAAAAGATGATGTCCACTCCTCCTTCGACAGAAGTGAAAAAGAAAGAAGGGAAACCAGAAGTGAGAAAAGAAAAGAAGACCAAAGTCATTCCATTACCACCTCCACCACTACCTTCGACTTCTACTCCCGTAGCCCATCGGACATGTAAATCCGTTTCCAAACCACCCTTTCGTCCCGCCCAAAGTAGCATTATCGAAGAGTGGGTGCCTTATTAAGAAACAAACAAAAATGGAAAAGGTGTTAGCCAGCATTTATTACGATACCTCCCATCCTGCAGGTTACGCAGGAGTTCAAAAATTGTATCGTGCTGCCAAAACTCGACTGAAAAGTCTCCGTTTATCTCAAGTGCAACGATGGTTACAAGAACAAGCTACCTACACTTTACACAAACCCATTCGACGCAAGTTTTCCAGATGTCGCACCCCAAGTGGAAGGCATCGATCATGAACGACAAGCCGATTTAGCCGATGTCTCTCATTTGGCCAGCTACAATCGTGGCAACAAATATTTATTTTGTGTCATCGACGTCTTTTCCAAATCGAGCAGCGAGTTAGTGCGAGCCCTGCAACGGGTGTTGAAACAAAGCGGTCGTCACCCTCTTCGATGGCAAACGGACAAAGGCACCGAATTTCTGAACCAAACTTTCCAAAAAGAATTAAAGAAACGTGACATTCATTTTTTTTACCACCAAGAATCCTGAAACCAAAGCCAGCATCGTGGAACCGTTTCAACGCACTTTGAAAGAACGAATGTGGAAATATTTTACGCATCACCACACTCTGAAGTACATCGATATCTTACCACACCTGGTGCAAGCGTACAACCAATCTTACCATCGAAGTATTGGACGTGCCCAGCAAGAAGTGACTCCCGAAAACGAAGTGCTGGTGTTTGAGCGCCTGTTTGGTGCGTCCCTGACGAGGGCTGTCCCCAAGAAAAGTGGAGTGTTGGCCGTAGGAGATTGGGTGCGCATTGGCAAAACCAAACGCACTTTCGACAAAGGTTACTTACCTAACTGGACCACCGAATTGTTTCGTGTCACTAGACGAGTGCATGGCCATCATCCTGCCGTCTATAAATTGGAAGACATGAACGGAGAAGTTTTAAAATGAACGTTTTACTTATCCGAGTTACAACGTGTCACCAAAAAAGAAGACGACGTGTACGACATCGAAAGCATTCTCGAACGCAGAACCCGTAAAGTGGGCAAACGACGTGTCAAAGAAGTCAAAGTACGTTGGAAAGGATATCCACCCAGTTTTGATTCTTGGGTCGACGCTTCGCAAGTCATCGACTATAAAAAGAAGTGACCATCATGCCCTTTCACACAGACTCAGCTACTGCGACCACTCCTTTACCCAGTTCTTCTCTGCAAGATTTACAGAAACAACCCTTGTGGGTGTGGTGTGGAGAACGTGTGCCTAAAACGCAAATCGTCTTTTTCTGCCAAATCTTTGAGGTGTATTGTGTCATTGGTGCAGCCATTGCTAATTTGAGTTTGCAACAAGGAGACAAACAATTGTGGACCATTTTATTGAGCAGTTGCATCGGTTAAGTGCTTCCCTATCCCTCCCTGAAATTCTCTTCGAACGGCAACAACGGGAACCTTGTGTCCAGTGCTAGTGTCAGTCACCACTCCAACAAAAACAACCCCATTTTGGGCAGAGACACTCCTCTGACTTCCAGTAACCCCTCGGACAGTCACAGAACTCTGGAATTATGAGTCACCCTAACCAATTTTACTTAACCTTACCCAGTGACAGTTCCATGGAGGTGCTTCCCAACAACACTTTGTGCTCTTACACGGCCAAATTACCTCAGGCGATCCAATTAGATCACGAAGCCCATTGGGAAGTGGCTTTTGTAGAAATCATTCACCCACCCAAGTCCTCAGTGTCCTTCCCAATCAAAATTTTTGCAGTGGAAGTTCATGACGAACAATTGCAACAGTACTTGGATACCCATGTCAAATATGAAAACAAAACCCCTAGCACAAAAAATCAAAAGTGGACTACCTATCGCTTGTTCATTCCCCCAGGCTATTATTTTAGTGGTCAACATTTGGTGAGCACCATTGCCTCCAGGTTTAATGTCGTGTTTCTTAAAGCTTTGGAGAGTGTCAAAAAAAGTGTCACCCTGGAGTACCATAAAGTAGCGCGTCGCTTCCTGATGAAATTTCCTGAGGGGGGTAAAATCATGTCCATTTTATTTTGTCCTGAATTGTTTGCCATGTTGGGCGGGGACATGGAGATGAGGATGGTCATGCTCAAGAAAAACGAATTACCAATCATTTCCGACAACGATTCTTTTGCCAAGTTTTTTCGTGCCCGGGTAGAACTGAACCAAGGACTGAATTTGATCTTTGTGTACTCCGACGTGGTGGAGTATAACGTGGTGGGACACACCTCTGTACCGTTACTGCGTGTCATTCCTTTCAAAGTGGATAGTACCACGAACGCTGACGAGGAAGGTGGAAACACTTATCACGTACACCGCGAATTTGTACATCCTCACTATTTGCCTGTCAGCATGTCTTATTTGGACACGGTCAACATTGCTATAAAAGGAGATCTGGGACAAAATATTTCATTCACCAAAGGAAAAGTCACGGTGAAACTCCATTTTCGAAAACAATTCTCTAACGACTTGTAAGTCATGTATCCAGTGTACCGAGGGGTTGCTCGACAGCGAGGACACGGTTTAGGAGATATGCTAAAATCGGCTTTTCGTTCGGTGGCTCCCATGTTGAAACCGATGGTGACACACGGATTGCACGCCTTGAAAGATGCCGCACTGACACAAAGCAAAGAATTTCTCAAAAATGTCATCATCGACAAACAAAACCCAAAAGAAGCGCAGGGAAAAATGTCTTGATGCAAACGGGCAAAGACCTTTTGGGCCGACGAGAAACACCTATAAATGCCCTGCACGCTGCCGAGTCAGACATTCCTACTTCCCTGACGCCACAGCAAGGACAAGGTAGAAAGAGACGACGAAGAAAACACCCTTTCACCAGACTTCAAACTTCTAAAGCTAGAAAGACAAAGAAAAGAAGAACCTTTCGAGACTTAGACGTTTTCGATTATTGAGAAAGAGAAAACAATGATGCACCGAGAGTCTTGCGCTTGTTCCAAGTCGGAACTGGATCTGTTTGCCATGCTCTCCACCATGATGGCCATGCAAGAATCCCAGTGGGTGGAATTTCACCCCGTCTCCTCTTTGACAGCCTCAGCTCCCATCGAGTTTGAAATCAAAGGACAGCCCGAAGATTATATCGATCTGAATAGCAGTTACTTGTACCTGAAAGTCAAAGTTGTAGATGAGGACAATTCGAGCCTAGATGGTGATGAGGTAATAGCTCCCGTCAACAATTTCATGCATTCCTTGTTTAGCGGAGTGGACTTGTACTTGAATAACAAACTAGTCAGTAGCAGCATGGATACTTACCCTTATCGAGCGTACCTGGAAAATCTCTTGATGTACGGAATAGACGCCAAGAACACTCATCTCAATGCCTGTGTGGTATGGGAACCTGACGATGCGGGCCAGTTTGAAGAATTGGAAATCGATACAAAGAAAGACCACAATGAGGGATTTGTAGAACGAAGAAACAAAATCATTGGAGTCAACTAAGGTTTAGAACTGATGGATCGTTTGCATTTGGACATGTGGTTGCAAGAAAAGTATTTGCTGAACGGGGTAAATGTCCGCCTGAGACTGAATCGTAGTAGTACCGCTTTCCATTTGATGGCTAATGCTGCTGCTGCCAATTGCAAAACTGTCATCGAGGAAGCCAGACTCTACGTACGACGTGTGGAAGTGTTACCTAAAGTGGGAAACGACATCAGTCACATGTTGAGCAGAACGACCGCCAAGTATCCAATACGACTCGTGGAAGTGAAAACCTTCTCCATTCCCAAGGGGCAACGATCCATGATCGAGGATCATCTGTTCCAAGGACAGTTACCCAAACGTTTGATCCTTGGTATCGTCGAGAATACAACCTTCAATGGAGCCGTCACTAAAAATCCTTTCTACTTTCAACACTTTGGCGTGTCCAAGATCGAAGTCAGTCGCGATGGCAAAACCTTGTGTACCCGACCCTTCGAACCTAACTTTGACAAGAAGAATTACTTGAGGTCGTACTTGTCCCTTCACGAAGCCACCGCACAGTTAGGAACCAACACCAGTCACGGTATTACATACGAAGATTATGCAGGAGGCTAAGATTTGTGGGCTTTTGATTTCACTCCAGACCAAGACAGCGACGAGGGACATTTCCACCCTATAAAATCCGGCCAGATTAGTGTGGAAATTCAGTTTGCAAACCTAGACCCTGATGAAACGGTGAACGTCATCCTGTATGCTGAATTTGATAATACCCTAGAAATCAACAGTTTGAGAGAAGTCATTCTAGGTTATTAGAAGTCATGGAAGACTATTATCTCTCTTTACCTAGTGGAGAAACTTTGGACATGGAATGTGAGGAGACCATGGAAGAAGAATCCCAAGACAAAGACGAAGAAGTCATGATGAAGTCTGCATGGTCAGAACAAGAAGCCCATTTAGTCTCCTGTTTTGCTACAGTCCTGGGAGATAAAATGAAGGAATTGATCAAGAAAGATTGTTATGGATGTCAAAAAGATCATCCCAGTCAAATTCAACACGATAAATGTCTGATGTTGAGTCAAGAAGAAAAATTGGACAAGTATCTGGAAAAAGCTTGGAGTCTCATCAAGACAGAATTCGTGTTTGATCAGTGGTATAAAGGCTTGCGTCAATATTCTTCTCCTCCATTAACGCCTCTGGAGATCCGTCGCATCGAAACTCTCGTGAACCAGGGTCCGAAGTCGGAGCTCGTACCCCTTTACTTGACAGACATTTTCCAAGAGCAAATCAGGATCGAATTGATCACTTATTATCACTGTGAAGAAACAAAAACACGCAAAACATGGATACCTGGGAACTTTATTATCTTTTGAACCACAGTTCGTATACTGCTTCTTGGAATCCTGTCGTATGTGCTAAAGATGAACTCCCTCATCGCAAACCTCAAGACCATCAAGCTTATGTGATCAACACGGACAACAGTCATCTCCCAGGAACCCACTGGGTAGCTGTCTACTTTCCTTAGGAAGGATGTGTGGAATATTTCGATTCGTATGGATTGCCTCCTTTGGAAGACGATATCATTGACTTTATGAGAAGAAATGCTCAGACCACACGATTCAATAATGTGAAATTACAAGGCACAGATTCCTTGGTGTGTGGACAGTACTGTGTGTATTTTTTGCATCATCGCAGTCTGGACTATTCTTTAGAACATTTAGTGACTCATTTGGATCCTCATTCTTCTTCTAGAAACGATGTGAAAGTAGATCGATGGTTTTGTGACCATTATGCATATCTTTTGTCTCAAGCTAGGAAACGTTGTGTCCATCAATGGCCTAATGACTTCCAACAGTGGAAATCACAATTTCATTCACAACGTTGTCAGCCCTGTCCAAAATAGTGTTATTTGAGAAAAAAATTTTTGTCATTTTGAAAAAAATGTTTAATGTTATATTGGATAGTTAATGTTAAAAATGTTATAGTTGTTTGTTAGTGTTAAGTGATTTTGAATAAAAATGTTATGTTTTGAAGAAAAAATGTCTTTGTGGTTTTTTTTGCTATAGGTATCATGATTCATGCTCTTTGACTTCTTACTATCCCTCCCATGACACTCACTGAACGTTCCGACTCGAACCGTGTAGGGATGTTTTCCTTCACGTCCGCGCTTTGACTATAAAACCGGCGAGAGTCTCCAGTCTAACCATCAACTGCTATAGTTACCCCTATCCTGAAACAAAATAAGGACCCCCACCATGTCAGCTCATACGGACCTATCTCTTTAACAAACAACATATGCAATATCATGGAAACCATAATAACTAATCGCCTGAAATGCCACCTAGAGCAAAATAAATTAATATCCGAAAAACAATGCGGATTTAGAAACAAACAATCCACTACGGATCAACTCATAAGACTGGAAACAGCGATCAAACTAGCCTTTAACTCAAAAAGGAAAGCAGACAGGAATCTAATAGCGGTATTCTTAGACTTAGAAAAAGCATTTGACCTAGTATGGACCAAAGGCTTACTAGCCAAATTAAATCACAAGGAATTACTGGTCAAATGTTCAACTTCATCGAAAACTTCTTAACGGACCGCAAAATAATAACTAGTGTTGGAGACACACACTCTGAAATACGCTCCCTAGAAAATGGAACTCCACAAGGCAGTGTACTCAGTCCCACTCTTTTCAACCTAATGATCAACGATCTAGACAAAAATCTAGCAACCACACAAATTGAAATTTCGCAATTCGCGGATGACAGCGGAATATGGAAAACGGGCAACCCCAACAGTCAAAAAACCATACAAACTATACAAGACAATCTAAACAACATAGGAAAATGGGCTGACAAATGGGGGTTCAAACTATCACAGGATAAAACAGAAGTTATCATTTTTTCACCTACATACAAAAGAAACAAACCACAACCGACATTTACAATAAACAATCAAGTAATAAAATATGTTAAATTTAAGAAATTTTTGGGTATGTACTTCGACGAACACCTATTGGGGAAAACATATACAGGAATTAGTTAAAAGATGCGATAAGGACATCAATCTCATACGAAGCCATAAAGGATCGAACTGGGGGTCCAACCAGGAAACACTGCTAGCAATATATCGGGCACTGATAAGATCCAAACTTGATTATGGGTGCCAAGTATACAACCTAGCGCCAACAAATCAGCTAAAAAAATTAGAGCAAATACAACAAAAAGCCCTAATTACAATCATTGGGGCACTACCATCAACTTCACTAGTAGAGCTCCAAGTACTAACAGGTGAACTTCCGCTCTGTCTCAGAAGACAGGAACTAATACTGAGATATGCAGCCCGATTACAAACACAATCCAATACTCACCCCACATTACTAGCAATTGAGAAATGCAATATTTCCTTTAGTAACACTCAAAAGCATCACGTACCAACAGGAAAAACAGTGCACGAATTAACGAAACTACTCCCCATAGACATAAAGCAAATAGAAAATAACAATACCTTCGATCCTGAACCTTGGTATAACGAAGATCCAAACATCAATACCTCCATCACCAAACATGGCAATAAATTAAATCAAGAACTGCAGCTGCACACTATAACATCAGAAATATTAACAACTAAGTATTCAAACCATCTACAAATATACACAGATGGATCAAAAACCACAGAACCCGCAAAAACAGCAGCTGCATATGTAATCCCCAAATTAGACATACAAGCTGGTCACCGACTACCGGACCACTGTTCAATCTACACAGCAGAATTCTGGGCAATACTACAAGCACTAGAATGGGTGAAAAAAAACAACACACCCCAAACAGTAATAATAGGCGACTCGTTAAGCGACTTACAACCATCTTAAATAACAATAACAAAAGTAGAGAAAATTTCCTAAATCAAACCAATTTAATACTAAAAAGACTGAAAAGCAACAAGTAGATTTTCTATGGGTCCCATCCCACATAAACATACTAGGAAACACTCTAGCAGACGAATTAGCTAAACAAAAGCTAAGCGAGCTAAACCACGTACCACTGGCATACAGTGTTAGTGAAATATATAGCCTAACAACAATCATGATTAATCAAAAATGGCAGGAATATTGGAACAATAGCAAGACAGGCAAAAAACTACATACCACACTCAAAGAAACCATTAGAAATAGAAAACCACCTTTACTTAAAGGGAAAGATCAAAAAGTAATAAATAGAATTTACACAGGAAAAACCAAGTTGGCCAACAGCTAAGGAAAACACATAGGATCAAAACCTCACAACCCAAATTGTTTCTACTGTCGGGTGCCTGAAGATCTGCACCACATATTTAACATATGCTACAGATTAAAGAAAGAAAGGGAAATTTTCAAAACTGAACAAAATAAAATAGGATCGCCGAGTACATATCCAGAATTCCTCAACAACAACTTTCCATAAAATAACCGAAATCTATACAAAAATCTAAATATCAACCTAAATAAATAATTAAACAATATACCTTTTTAGACCAAAAGCAGGGACTAGGATTCGGTCTTCCGAACTCTCCATTTATGAGAGGCGAGCGTGATCGACGAGAGAATCTAATCCGAAACCAGCTAAGCAACGAAATCAATTAGATTACAATAATAAATACTTTCATAAAATATATATCAAACTTAGACCAATGGCGAAGACAAGGATTCGGTTTCCCCGAACTCTCCATTTATGAGAGGCGAGCGTGATCGACGAGGAAATCTAATCCGAATCTAGCCAAAAGTATTACAAAATAAATACACTCATGAAATAAGTGCCAATTTCTGACCAGTAGAAAAAACTCAAATTTATAGAAACAATTATAAACAAAACAAGCCCGCTGACTGATAAAGCTATACAAATAATGAGTGTAGATTAAAAAACACCAACTATAAATAAGTAACTAGTCCAAATACCAGGAAGAAATATACAGGGGGGTAGGTGGTGACAATAACAACCCTTCTCCACTTCTCTTAACATACATACTCCTAACACCCTAACTAACAGCTACAAAACTCTATCTTTTATACATAAGACAAACCTAGATATAACCTTATAATCCCAAAATAGAACGTATAAGGTGGTCGCAAGAATAGACCATCAGGGATCCCCTTATTAAGACCCCAAACTTACACATATGAGGTAGTCGAAAAAACCCAACGACTATCAGGCCCGGCGGCACAATGCTGCAAATATAACAACAATATAGAATAACACCCCAAAACATCACATGCATAAGGTAGTCAAAAAACCCAATGACTATCAGGGCCAGCAGCACAAGGCTGCAACCAAAAATCACAACTAGAGAAATAGGACCCAAAACAATTACTCAATAAGATGGAAAAAAACACCAACTCCATCCCGGGCCAGCAGCACAAGGCTGCAAAACCAATCGATTAAAATGCTGTCACCTAGTAGCTAACATCAACCTCAATAGGCTCTATCTCTCGTAAAAACAGCACAGAGTTTTATTATACAAAATTCAAAGACGGAATTTTAGAACAAAATATCCTGGATCGGAAAAACCCTACTAACCTGTGGTAAGTCAACACCGCCCGAGCCTGACCTCTTTCACCCTTTACCACGGACAGACACCAAAACCCATGCGTGCAGTGCACGAATCATAAATCAAAAAACGAACTAGACTGGGTCCAATCCTACTAGTCACTAATCAATGCAAATGAATGACTGAGTGCGTGCTGGTTCCAATCCCACTCAAACAAAAACAAAAACATAGGCTTTACAATCAGATCGATATGTACACAAAAGTACCTCGACCTGACGGCCCAATCAATTAGTGTTCTGTGAACACATAAATGCCTAGAGGAAGTGGCACCATTCCTTCCCCCAGGAGTAATCAAATAGGTGTCTGTGGCATCATAAACCAGTGGTACATGCTCAATGCAAGCGCACACCACTATAATTCAACTCAACAACAACAACAAAAGTCTAACCATCCATTGTCGACTCATCCTCCTAAGAAGATGTGCTCCAGACTAGCTAAGCTAAACGAAGCCTACGTAAATTTGCATAGGGTCAGATACAGTCTGATACCGAAGCTTGAAGAGATAGAGAATGTTAGAATGTTAAAAGTCACTGAAGACCTGATAGAAGAGCTCTTCAGAGAAGAAATTAACAGGGAGAAAGAAGAATGGACAGAGAAGTACAGACTTCAGAAACAGCAGAGAGAGCAGCAACAGCAACAACAGCAGCAGCAGCAGCAGCAGCAACCTGAACCTGACAGAGGCTTTGTCGACTGTCGTATCGATGCCAAAGAGTTCTTCTTCTCTTTCCGAAGAAGCAGACATTATCCTGGGAGAAAGCCTATCGTCAGAGGAGGCCGCAATCTTAGAACCTAAAAGATTGCCATAGCTTCAAGTTCACACACACAAAAAAACAGCCCTTTTCATGGCTACCCCAACCTCTAGAAAAGAAATAACAATCGATTGCCTATAATAAGTTAAAAAATAGAAATGCGTGTATAAGCACATGAATTCTTTATCTTGCTTGGAAAGTGAGTGTGTGTGCGTGTGTGTGTGTATAAGTATCTTCTTTAAGTTTTTTTTAGAATAGTGATGGGTAGTATAAAAAGTGAGTGAATGTTTCTTTTAGGTCCGCGCGTTATAGACCATGATGTAGGTAATATAAGTTTTGGATTACGGAGGGGAGAAGACCTAATTTGACACCGGACCAATACGCTATACCTATCTCGGCACGCACTCCGCCCTGATAGATGGTTTGTTCTTCGACTTTTAGATTGCAAATCCTTTGACCGCCAAATCCACACAGCTTACATATCCAGCCACAGAGGGAAAAAGACCATTAAAATCGGACCTAACCTGACCGACTAGCAGCCATTAGCCGCCATCTTGACCAGAGCAGACAAAGGAAATCCAGCCAAGCAGCCCGCCACGCAGCCATTTTGGATCATACCACCTCGTATAATAACTAAGTACTGTAGTATAAGGTAGGAAAATTACTAAGCCTGCGGGCAATTAAAACTCTGTGCTGTTTACATCTCACTATAATAAGGTTTACCTTACTTATACTAAATTCCGTATCTACTCAATTTGCCGCCTATTCTCTTAAACAGTCTCTAGGAACCATACTAGAACCGACTGGATTGAATCCACACATGATACAAGCACCAAATATCATTGTGTGATTTTCGATCATAGAGAATAAATACAAATTACACAACTAACCACTACCTTTTTCTCATAATAACAACTCTAGCTGTTAGCACTGTTCCCGAAAACAGGCACTAGGAAACACACTAGTACCACGCCTGGTCAGAATCCTCACAACTTACAAGCACAAGCTAACCGCTATGAGATTTTCTGATTCACGGAACGTAACAGAATCTCCTCTCTCCTTGTTTCTTCCTAACCACAACCGCTATTAACAACAATAACTAACCTAAACCTCATTGAAAACCAAAGTAGGAATGTCTCAATCAATCACAAACAAACTTAACTTTAACACTAGAAAACAAATTCTGAGAAACAATAGGCTTGAAAAGGAAATGAAATCACATAAACCCCCCACCCCATTGACACCAAAATCCGCAAATAATCATGGGGAAATTGGATCTCAGTGCAAACTCCAAGCACCTTGAACTTTGCGAGAAGAAACTCAACTTCTCATCCACTCCTGAAAGGAATGATTTAACAACACCGCATTTAACCACCCCTGAGAGAAATGAACTAATTCAAATATCAGCAGCCGACTTAAGTATCAACTCAACTGTAAGTTTCAAAAACTTACTAGATCCATCGGCAAACAATGAACTGGATGATACAATACCTATAGAAACACCAGTATCGCCACTCCAAAAACAAGACCAGCCACCCACCCCCAAATACATGGCCATTGCACAATCCCCGAAAAAAAACAACCTATAGCCATGATAATAGGAAACCCACCGAAAATAGGGTCCTACTCATGTAACAAAGGAAAAACTACATCCAAAATGGCGCCCAAGGGGACGATAACTTCACTCACACCCATTCATATCAGTAACAACAAACCGAAATATCATAAGTCAGACCCCTGGACCATCAAAACCCTTAACTGAAGAACAATTACTCAGCAGCCAAAACAAAACACAAGCTAACCCAACCATCCCAACCACTAAATCAAAACCTAACGTGTGGGATGGCAAGGGTAAAGGGAAGGGACCCATTTTTACCAAGAACAAACCTGCCCCCCCCCCCAAATAATTCAAACTCACCCATCCCCCAAAGAACCAAAGAAACATGCCAAATTTTCATACCACCCCATAGAACACACACTTTATATCAGTAGCAACTCCAATAAACTGATAAATTTAACTGTTAACAGTCTCACACAGGCCCTCCTTAGGGTTCATCAAGGACAATTCAAAATATTTAGGCCAAACACAAGATACGTAATAGTACACTGCAGCACTCGCAGTCAAATGGCCAAATTCCTAGAAATTGAAATTCTTAACAACATTAGGGTTAAAGTCGAAAGACACAAACAAATAGGGGCAAAGAACATAATAACCAAAACACACAATAGCAACCAGACCCTCATAGCAACAAACAATAACACACGAACCAATGACTTAGCCACACACTCCCGCACGAACAACCCCAATTTAAAGCAGTTCTAAAACTCACAGGACGAAATAAAGGGATAAACAATGAAACCCTCACTGCCAAACTCAAAGACAGTGGTACCCCCATAAATAGGGCGTATAAACTCAAAAATTATTTAGGACAGGAAACCAATACAGCGATACTAGAATCAAACTCTCCACTCTCAACCATGATAAGACTAGGTCACTCTAGGGCACGCCACCGCCTAGAGACCTACATAAACAAACCCAGGTTCTGCAGCAACTGCCAACACTGGGGACATTTCTCTAACAGATGTAGATATACCCAACTATGCTACAAATGCGGGGGAAACCACAAAGGTGTATGTCGTAGAACCAAACCCAAATGTACCAACTGCAGGGGCCCCCACCTACCTAAATCCCACGAATGCCCCAACACTATCAAGGAATATCAAACCATAGATATCATGAACAACAAGCAAATCCCGTATCATGCGGCGAAAAAACTAACCCCAGTAATAAAAATCACCACCATATCATGACCCCAAACAAACCAGCAACTGAAGCAACCACAGCCCAAACACCCAACCAACCAAGGTCAAACAAGGTCAACCAAGATCAAACAAGATTAAATAAACAACATACATTCTTAATCAAATCCCACAAAGACTCACAACTCCACCCCGAAGAATCAGATAACACTAACACCAAAAACAAATCACTGTCAAACCCGACAATAGAAAAGTTACTCATAGAGATCAAAGCCGAACTTATCAACAACCACCACTCCATCGTGGATAAAATAACACAGATAATAAGCAAAATCGAATCAAATTTAAAGTTAACATCATAACCCTCAACACAAAACAATCAATAAATGACCACCCCAATAATGGATTGTACAATAAATCGCAACATTATAATATGGCAATGGAATGCTAGAGGGCTAATAAGTAATATCAGTGAACTCAAAGCCAAATTACAAAACTTAGAACACAAACCAGATATTATATGCATTCAAGAAACAAAAATAACAAGTAGAACCAAACAATTACCCAAAAAATTATATGCATTCAAGAAACAAAAATAACAAGTAGAACCAAACAAATACCCAAACTCCCAGGATACGCCCCAGGTCACTTCAAAAATCGAACCACGGGACAAGGAGGTGGGGGTTTAGCCATCTATATAGCAGATAACATCCCGAATGTAACAACAATAACCATAACACCAACCCCAGGTAGCAACGAAGCATTCGAAATTCAGTCCCTCATAATTCATACAGGCAAGGGTCAAATACAAATATTCAACATTTATGACCCAGGGGGAACATCAGGCACAGCCAACTTAATTACTTACAAACAAATAAATGATCACAAACGAGTAGATCAGATCGTCATCTGTGGAGATTTCAATGCCCATAACGAGCTGGGGGGGGGGGGGCGGTGTGACGGACAAAAGAGGCAAATTGATTGAAGAATGGACCGCAGAATCTAACTTAACCATTTTAAATGACAGTACAAAAACACGCCTCAACCCAGAAAACGGTCTCATGTCCGCCATCGACCTCACCATTTTCTCGCCATCAATAACCCAGGTGGCGGAATGGAAAGTGGATCAAACTGACCCCTTGGGCAGTGACCACTTTCCAGTAATAGTCACCCTGCAGATGACGGTCCAATACAAATCGCTAAAAATAACCCCTAGATGGATATATTCAAAAGCAGATTGGACCACATTTAATGAAACACTAAGCAAAGTAGACACCAAAAACTTAGAAAATGATAATATTAATAAATATTACGAAAACCTGATTGATACCATACTAAAGGCAGCCACCACCAACATACCCAAAACTAGTGGTAACCCAAATAAACAAGCAGTCCCATGGTGGAATAATGAATGCAAACAAGCCACCACTGATAAGAAAAAAACCCTCAATAAATTCAAACGCACTAAAAACTCTATTGATTTCACTATATATAAACAAAAGGAGAAAAACCTTAAAAACATATTTAAACAGACAAAGGAGTCAACTTGACATAATTACTGCACGAATATCAATATCACAACTAGTAACAAACAAGTCTGGGATAAGATTAAATCAATTACAGGGAAGACTAACATCACCCCAAAAATAGCTGAAGCCATTACTAATAAAGAAAAAGCTGACCGACTAGCTTAGCATTTCTCAGATATGAGTAGCAATACCAACCACACCCCAGCATTTCATTTACATAGGGACAAAGTAGAAAGAACCCATAGTAATCTCTTTAAAGACCTCGGTCCCAAAGTCTCGAACCTAAATAAAGACATTACAACTTACGAATGGGACCTAGCATTGAAAACCAAAAACGAAACTAGCCCAGGGGAAGATCAAATAAGATACACAATATACAAAAATATCCCAAATAACATTAAACAAACAATTAGTAAATTACTAAACCAAATATGGACCTCAGGCAAACTACCCGATATATGGAAGCACGCAATAGTAATTCCAATACCCAAGCAAGGAAAAGACCCTAACGATATTAGCTCCTACAGACCCATTTCCCTAACAAACTACATTTGTAAGATCATGGAAACCATAGTCACCAACCGACTCAAACACCACCTAGAGAGCAATAATTTAATCTCCGATAATCAATGCGGATTTAGAAACAAAAGATCCACCACGGATCAACTAATACGATTGGAAACCGCAAGCAAATTAGCGTTCAACTCCAAACGCAAAGCTGATGGGAATTTAATTGCAGTATTTATTGACCTCGAAAAGGCATTAGACCTTGTATGGACCAAAGGCTTATTAGCCAAACTCAACGCCATCACAGGTCGAATGTTTAAATTCATTGAAAACTTCCTCGCTGACCGTAAAATATCAACCAGAGTCGGCGACACCTACTCTGAACCACACACACTTGAAAACGGTACACCACAAGGGAGCGTACTCAGCTCAACCTTTTTCAACATAATGATTAATGACTTGGACACCAACTTAACATCAAAACTAATTGAACTCTCACAATTTGCTGATGATAGTGGATTATGGAGAGCAGGAAACCCCTCCAACCACAAAGTAGTCAGCGATATTCAAACAAGTTTAAACAAAATAGGGAAATGGGCTGATAAATGGGGTTTCAAAATATCCCATGAAAAAACCATAGCAGTATTATTCACCACCAAACGTAAATTACAAAATCAGTTTCCAAAACTCACCATCCAAAATCAAGAAATTAAATTCGTAAACGTAGCACGATTTTTAGGAATGCATTATGACTCCAAGCTAAACTGGGGACACCACATCAACGAACTAGTCAAAAGGTGCAATAAAGACCTTAACCTCCTTACAAACCTTAAAGGAACCACCTGGGGATCCAATCAAGAAACCTTACTAGCATTATATAAATCGTTAATTAGATCTAAACTAGATTACGGATGCCACATTTACAACTCGGCACCCCAAAATAACCTCAAGAAACTAGATAGCATACAAAGAAAGGCCCTAATTATTAGTGGAGCTTCAAATCTTGACTGGAGAACTGCCGCTCCACCTTAGAAGACAAGAACTCACCCACAGATATGCATCCAGGCTAACAACACACCCCGACACACACCCCACCCGGCTAGCTATAAATAAATGCAACATACCTTTTAGAACTAAATTAACACAATACATATCAGCAGGGAAATTAGTCCATCAATTAGTTGAACAACTTCCTATAGACGACCTCCAAGCAGAAATTGCAAATCACTATGACAAAAAACCATGGATAAATATCAACCCCACAGTTAACACCCTCATTACGAAATATGACAATAAAAACGAACAGGAACTCAAACTAAACACAATCTGTACAGAAGAAATCAACTCAAAATATTGCAACTACATTAAGATTTACACTGATGGATCCAAAATAACAGAACCACCCAGAACATCAGCAGCTTACGTAATCCCCGAACTTAACATTAAAGTAGGACGAAGACTACCTAACCTCTGCTCCATGTACACAGCTGAATTCTGGGCCATACTTAAAGCACTCAAATGGATCAAAGAGAACAAAATACCCCAAGCGGTAATAATAAGTGACTCGCTAAACGTCATAAACTCAATACTTAATAACAACACCAAATCAAGAGAAAACTATCTTAGGCAAACCAATTTATTGGTAAAAATACTGAACAATAATAACTTACAAGTAGAATTTATGTGGATACCATCCCATATTAACATACCAGGTAACGATATGGCAGATATAACAGCTAAACAAAAACTAAACGAAACCACTCACATCAACCTAGATTATAGCATATGCGAACTCAGTAGCATATCTAAAACCCTCATTGACAATAAATGACAGGAATTATGGAACACAAGCACTCAAGGCAGGAAACTAAAAACCATTATTAAAGAAGTCTGTAGAAATAGGAAACCACCCAAAACAAAAGGCAATGAACAAAAATTCATAAATAGAATACTCACGGGCAAAACCAAGCTGGCTAACAGCTTCGGACAGTACATAGGACCACAACCACATAACCCTAACTGCTACCACTGCAGGGTCCCAGAAGACCTAGAGCATATTTTTAACAACTGCCACACACTTGAAAAAGAAAGGGCTAAGTTTAAAGTTAAACAGCATAATATTGGATCCCCTGCAACATACCCAGAATTCTTGATGAACACAAACCCCAATATTAATCTAACATTCGAAAATATCATAAGTTTTATACACGAATCCAATCTAATCAAAAAAATCTAAGAAATTAAATCAAAGACCAGTCAAAAATATTACAAATCACTGTTTGGGAATTATGACGGCCGATTCGGTCTCGTGGGTTCACAGACTGACACAGCCGTTCATAGCCCGAATAAAAAAATCCAGTCAAGGACGAATATTACAAAATCACTGTTTGGGAATTATGACGGCCTGCTAGGTCTCGTGGGTTCACAGACTGACACAGCCGTTCATAGCCCGAATAATAAAAACCAATTAAGGCCACAAAAAATTAAAATAGGAAAATGGGAATTAATTAAAACAGGACTCCATAATAACATACAAACAACCATAAAACAAGTTTTCATTCCAAACCAATAAGATAGGGAATCAAAATAAATAAGGAATTCAAGACGAAAAAAAAAAAAAAATAATAATAATAAAATTTATTTAAAAAAAATTTTTTTTAAAATTTTTTATCGATACTGCCTTCCTGATCTACTCTTAACCGTCTCCTTGTCTCTTAAACAACATCTGGCATGAAAATGAACACCTCAATGAACTCACTCACGGAGCGAAAGCAGACCCAGTTACCACGTGACTCCAGTATTGCGACTCAACAAGAGAACAAACTACAACAGTCTACCTCTCACACAACTACAACACAAAGGGCCGGGATTGAGAATAAGACTGTCCATACCAATACGGACCAAGATCCGTTAGTAACTCAACAACAACTGGCTGAAATTTTAAATCAAGCTTCACAAACTATTTCTACTAATATACTCAGCCAAATCCAGGCAATGTTGGCAGACGACCTCGAAGAATTTGAAACTTCCACGCTGGCAACGGCCCTGGAAGTATCATCATCAAGCGGCGATGAAGCTGAGGAACCTGCAGCACCTAAACAGAGTGGAAAAAAAGGAAGGCTCTATCTACCGGAATATGGGACTGGGAAGGCAATTGATGATATTAAAAAAGCGGGCCACTTCGTCAATGCAATCCAATACATTAATTGGCACTCTCTTGGTACACAGAAACCACGACCGGCACAATAGCATTATGGAGTCAGAATTTTGAGCCAATTCTATTATGAAGCTTACTCAGAGTTCTCCTTGCGCCAGCTGACCGAGGCGGCTAAATACATCGCTAAACTTCATGGTTATGCCTTTCCTGGGGAAACTAACGAAGAAAGCAAAACAGCCCAGCTATGCAGGGAAGCAGAGGACAGACGGGGAACGTTTGCCTAAAAACAAAAAGCCCTTCTTAGGGCTACTAAAATTGCCTGTAAATATCTAATAGGGATCCATTTTGGCTTGGTATCCATCCTAGATCAACTAATCTTACATCTGAATTGATCTGTTTTGGTGCCGCCGTTTAAATTCTCACGCTTACTCTTTTACCATGCGTTACTCAACTGCTATAAGTCGTTTAGACTTGACTGATTGGTTTTTAATTTCAATAAGTATGTACACTATGTACACTAAATTCAAACTTGTTCGGAAAATTTATTCAAAATTTATAACTCTTATGATTTGATTTATTGCAGAGGTGGCTAACACATTATTGGTATATTTTGTCCCTTAGTAAAACTGGATATGATTTGGAATAAGTACGGGCTGGCGTTTTGGGGTGTACATGACATCCATGGCTGGCTTTCCGAGTACCTTTCCTCCTTTACCACGCTCGGACAACGTATACGTGGCAGTATGTGGAACGATTTCCACCTGCCACAAGACCAGGTGTCCTAATGTGACGTCATCGCTGCCGACCAATCGTAGCGGGCGTCACATGCTGCTTGGGTTGACACCTGGGGCATTTCAATCCAACTAAGAAACATGAGTGTGTAGTGTGACTATTCCCACTCATGTTTATTAGCCTTTCAGTCAGGTTGTTAAGGACTAGTTAGTCCTACACCTGAGTGGCTAAATTAAAAAGTACTCTGTGAATACATAAAAGCCTGGGGGATGAGGCTCCTTTTCCTTCCCCCAGGAGTAATTAAAAATCACGCAGTGCGTGAATAAACAAGTGGTAGAATGTTCAAAAGAACGAAAACCACTATAATCCAACTAACTAACTAGCTAACAGTTTTGGATTTATGGGGATGTTTTCCTTCACGTCCGTGCTTTTCGTATAAATAAGAAACTCCTAGGCAGTCTAGCTACCCATGTTGATTGATCAACACTACAAAATGAACAGAAGACTAGCTAAACTTCTTGAACTCCATGTGCACCTGGAATATGCCAGGCTCATACTGAATGAGCTGGCCGCAGAGGCTATAGAGGAAGAAAGAAGGATGAAAGAAGAGGAGGAAAGAAAAAAAAAGAGGAGGAAAAGGAGAGGGGAACGGCTGTACGACAGCCACAACAAGGAAATTTCAGAATCCCAGAGACAGAAGATTGGGATTCTGAAGCCACTCATCCCGCCTCTGCACTCCCAGCGAAAAGAGTGAAAGGAGACTGGAGTAGGAGATGCGTGTGCGGTGCCAGGCCGGGTAGGTGCAACCACTAACAGGTGTCTGTGGAGTTGAAAAAAGACAGCCCTTTTCAGGGCTACCCCATGTTCTAGAAAAGAAATAGTAATTGATTTGCCAATGTGTGTATGACGAGTAGTCTGAATATAAACAGTCACTCCTTTCCTAGTGTGATTGTATGTGTTATGTGTGATTGTGTGTGTGTTTATTTGTAAGCGCTGAGATAGGTTTGTGTGAATGGTAGATTATTGGGTTTTGTAAGCGATCACGTACGTTTGTGTGAATCATGTGTGATCATGGTAATGTTTTTAGCTGCTTGCGTATGTGGATAGTAGATTATGGGTTTGATTTTAAGCTTCTCCTGTGTGTGGATAGTAGATTATGATTTTTTTTGTGGATTTTTTTGCTGTTTACCGTGTGTGGATAGTATATTTGGGTTTGATTTTGATGCTTATCATGTGTGGATAGTAGATAATATGAGATGAGAAAAGTAGGGGATGTTTTCCTTCACGTCCGCGCTTTACCTATAAGAACTCACGGCGTTAGTCGTTCGCACCATTCCACGGAATAAACAGAGAAGATGGAGGTGACAAAATTATTCAATCTGTTAAGAGATATCTATTTCTGGATAATGGATGTTGAATATGTTGTAGAAAGAATAAAAAAGGAATGGAGTGATGGAGATAGGAAAGACTTGTTAAGCATTCAAAAGAGTCTAAAGGTAGCCAGAGATCTCATTGTAGGGATGATAGAAGAAGAAGTGAACAAGTCGAGAGGATTTATTGACCCACCTTATGTCAGAGTGGGAAGTTTGAAAGAAGCACTGGATCATGTCATCCAAGTCCGGTGCTTCCTAGAAAACCTATTGTATTGGACGGAGTGGAGGAAAGTAAAATGGGGGTTGGACAAGTTGAAGAAAGGGGAAGATCTAATGAGAATGGTAATGGAGAAAGAAGTCAAGAACATCAAAGAGAAATGGAGTAAAGAAAGAAAAGAAAAAGAAAACAAAAAGATAAAGGAAGGGTTTGAGCGGCTTAACAATAATTGGATAAAGATACAGACCAAGTTCAGAGCGTTGGGTCATCCTGACTGGATGCCGGAAAATGATGAGAAGAAGAAGAAGAAGAAGAAGAAGAAGAAGAAGAAGAAGAAGAAAGGAATAGCGGAAAAAGTCAGGAACTGGATAAAGAACTGGAGAAAATAAAAGAAGATGAAGGAGAAGAAGAAACCCAAAGGCCCTTTTCAGGGCCCCTTCAATGCCTCGAAAAGACCTTGACTTTCATTGCCTTTCAAAAAAAAAATTTTTTTTAAAAATGTTGTCTATATGTTTATAATCCCACCATCTATTCCCTATGTTAAATTCCCCTTGAGGCTAGAGTTACCCAAAGACTTTTTCCCCATGTTAAATTCCCCTTGAGGCTAGAGTTGCCCAAGACATTTTCCCATGTTAAATTAGCCTTGAGGCTAGAGTGCCGGGCTTGTTTTCCCCATGTTAAATTTCCATTGAGGCTAGAGTGCCGTCACACTATTTTAACGTTAACCTCCCATTGAGGCTAGGCTCCCCCAATAACTACTCATATTGTAGACCTGCAGCAATTGTTTTAAATGACACGTCTGCAATTGACATCATCTTGGCCTGCTGATACCTTCCTACAAGACTGATACTGTTTAAACAGGAAGCTCACGTGCCCCATCTATACCAATGTAAAACCGTAATGTAGCATATTGCACCGAAGTGGAACGTCCTCGTCCTTTTCCGTTCTGTCGAGAAAGAAAACTCGGTTGCCTCTGCAAAAGTAGGCGCCTCTGCTCTCAGGGAATCTGCTATCAAATTTGGATATTATCTCTACGCCGACCAATTCAAAGGACACGTCTGTACGTAAAGAGTAACAAAATAGTTCTAAAACACTTGGCCTATTTACTTTATCTTGTTAAAGTTTGTCTAATATGTCTTGATTCTATGAGAATGGAATTCCTTAAATTTCAACAGTAGCTTGATTTTGCTTTGTTTACATACTTGCATAGATTTAACTGCTGTCTCTAGGACTCCTATGTTAACTAGCTTTGTAGTTCATGCCCGAGTTCCATTCTGTCGCTCGTGTTTATTAGGGACATAATGGTACCATCCCAAGTATTTTCAGATGTACGCTAGCTCAGACTTTTACTTACTGGTGGTGGCAAAGTAGCCGTCCTTTTAAGGATATAGTTAACATTCGTAACTTATTTCCAGACCTCAAAAATGCCTCCTGTGAAAACATAAGGGCGGTACAATATCTTTGCTTAGCCCTCTTATCTCACACTACACCCAGACTATCATCAGATAAAGGCTATTAATTTTCTTCGGTCACGCATTCATTCACATCGAAATACTCATATGTTCTTGTATGGTAAAACAACGTCGTAATGAAAACACGGTATAAATTACTTCTCGTACATACATCAATAAATTGCGTCAAATCAGTACATGTTCGTAATCCCATTATACTCAACAATATCATAACAGTCAGTCGCATTTATTTACATTACAACTCATATAAACTACACAAATATTCAAATATCCATGTTCAGATATATCCACTCGTCCATAGTAACTAATCTTACATACGTCAACTATTTTCCAAACTTACAATTCAAGCGCGCCTAAATTCTAACATAACGCATTAATAAATGCACTGATTTACTACGAAGTAACCTTATAGCGAATTACAAAATTAATACTGACCACAAGCTCACTATCTACACAATTATCTACATAGTACTCAAGCCCATTTCTCAAATAGGCATGTAAATGAAACGCTACAAAGGTAATTCTACATACTAAACGATGCTAGTAATTAAGTATACATACTAAAATAATTACAATTACAATGCCGTAATATTCTGCAAAACCGAACAAATAACTTACTGGCCTTTTCGAAACTTTACTTAAAATTTGTTTCTAAGTTTTACCGCCAAAATACGCGTGGCTTTCTCTGAGTAATCCCATTTGCTCAGCAATCTTCCCAGAAGAACTATTGCCCCTTTGCTTGCTAGTTATGAAGTTATAATTCGGATCTAAATTTTATTCACGCCCTCTATCACAATTTCGACTGAATATCGCTGTGAACCGATCCAGTCAAACTTAGCTGTCTGTCCACGTGAGAACGGATTAGAACACGCTCCGTTCACCCCGCGGGTTTCCTCTGATCTCGGAATAAACCTTTAACACGTAGGTATGATACGGCAAGCCTTTGTCCAGTTGGCACGATCGCCTGGTCGATTCAAGAGTCCGCTCTCTGGCGGGTTACGATAACCTTGCATAAGAGATTAACTCTAGGCCGCGTAAATGTATAGACATCCAACATATGGCCGCGGAAATTACACATGTATTAATACATGTGTTTACAAAGAAGAAAGTGGAGAGAATTAGGGATTATAATTTAACTTCATATTTACTTAGAGGTCACTCATTTCAGTTTCGGGGGGAGGGGGTCTTTAGAGCCGCAATATTTGGTATCTTTTAAGTAAACATATATGTTTTGTGCTATTATTAAGGACAAGACATTTTCAAAATATTTGAGAGCCGAAATTATATCTTCAAAAAATCCAGCCAACTTCAGGGTCACAGCATATATGTGCTTCTTAGGAGAACATGTTCCCTGACACTGAGCTACCACCATGCTTTTTCTGGGTTTGTTGTTGTTGTTTGGATTTTTTACTAAACAACTTCTTTTGATGTATAGTTGGTCCTAATGTTGCCATTCGGTGATTTAACATGCATGCCACTGGCCATCTTGAAGATAATTTGATCACCATCTTTACTAAATGAGTGGTCATATCAGCATGGTTAGAAATGAGTGGTCATATCAGCATGGTTAGAAATGAGTGGTCATATCAGCATGGTTAGAAATGAGTGGTCATATCAGCATGGTTAGAAATGAGTGGTCATATCAGCATGGTTAGAAATGAATGGTCATATAAGCATGGTTAGAAATGAGTGGTCATATCAGCATGGTTAGAAATGAACGGTCATATAAGCATGGTTAGAAATGAATGGTCATATAAGCATGGTTAGAAATGAATGGTCATATAAGCATGGTTAGAAATGAATTGTCATATCCGCATGGTTAGAAATGAATGGTCATATAAGCATGGTTAGAAATGAATGGTCATATAAGCATGGGCGTTTCACTGCAAGACATTTTTTGTCAGTTAGTTGGTTGTAAAAGAAAACGGTGCAGATCCGAGCTATAGTATGACTGCCAAATTGGCCATCTTGAAAATCTTGTTATAACAACTTCTGCGAGGTGTCTGATCATATCGACATTGCGCTTCCACCAATAGCCTTCTTATGATGTCCGGTTGGTATTAAATATAAATGGTTTCAGTCTGTTATCGAATATGGCCGCCATAGTATCCATGTAAACAAAATATTATCGTTGATTCCCTACGACCGAAAGTCATCGCAACGTGGGGTCTCCACTTCAAGATTTCTTATGACGCCTTGTTGATACTAAATGAAAATAATGCCAAGTTGACATACACTATTTGCACCATAGCAGCTAATTTGAAAATCTTGTTATAAAACAATATCAAAGATGGTTTCAACACTCCTAGTTAAAAAGGAAAGAATTAGTCTTACCTTGAATTCATGACCATTATTTGCAGCCAGTAGAGCGTCAATCCCTTCGAAGGACTCTCGTTTCTATTTCGTGCCAGCGGGCGGCGTGATGGGAATTGCATGGAGGCAGATGCCTCTCGAATCGCAGTCTAAGGGGACGCAGTCGCGAGTATTTGTTTGTTGGGGTGGGGTTGTAGCTGAAACTTTCATAGTATTTGCTCTTAGTATTACGGGGACAATTCTGTACAAAACTTACATCTTGAAGGGGGAGGATGGAAGTTGGCAACTGAAAGAGAAAAAATCTATTTTCTGCAGCAAAATCTGGGCGCCACTTAAGAATATTGCTCCCGGATACCTCGAACCCTTACGCCGTCACTGGTTGTATGCTCTATGTTTTATGCCTAATACGGAATGCGTCTTGTAACATGCGACATGAATATGTTTTCTTATATGTCCTATCAGAAAGTTTTTCACTGGTTGTGAGGGCTTTCATCAGTTTACAAAATAAAGGCGGAAACCATTCGCATTTAATAAAATTTATTTACTACCTAAGGCAAGTTACATTGATCTAAACTTATTTTAAAATTTTAATTTCGCGAAAAACATATCGTTGAAAGCATGATGCGGATCCTGGTCTCTATTCACTTAAAAGTCCCAGTTTGTATAATTGCTTTTCACAAGGCTTAATTGTATTGTAAAATACCTAGCAAACGATTGAGATTTGAATTACGTGAATATCTTTTGCGAGGTAATGTGCTGATGCCATTGTTTTGGTCAATTTATGTCAGAAGCAATGTCTTTCGCTACCTGTCAATTCCAAAACAGATAGATGAATTCTTTAATAGAAAATATTTCTTGGATGACTAACCGTAGGAGGTAAAAGACAATATTCCTACAGAGACAGGTAAGACATCTTCAATGGCAATTAACGACTGACATTGTAATGCGTGTTCTGCCAGTTACGTTGGACGTTAAAGACAATTTCTCCCCAATATCCGGTTATTAAAATATTAGAATAGCTATTAGCATGAAATGTTGGAATAGTGATAAGCAACACACTCGATCCAAAGTTCTTCCCGAAACACAAGATTTCTTTCAATCGGCCATGTTCAATTTGTGTGAAGCCAAGTGTTAAGCTAATAATCTGTGATAATGTTTGTCACTGTGAGGAATGAAACGTAAATGAATTTTGATCAGTCATGATTAAGTGTACATTCATAAATCTGATTATGCTTCAAGTCACGTAGTACTCGAAGAATCAAACACGCATCGTCGTAATCAATTTGTAACCGAATATTTGAATTCGGTCTTAAAGGCAGTTCGTAGTTATTAAAATGAAATTAGAGACTTTAAAGACAAAATTCGTGAACAGTCCATTCATAAAGCTGACACAGACTGACATGTACTATTCACCATGCTGACAGTATGGAAAATTATCTTTAAATATGAAAAGTCAAATTCAGTTCCATGGAATGAACATTGTATAATTTCAAAACTTTTAGTACTTTCCAGATGCATGTAATTGAAAGCATGACAGCACTGCCAATCTTAATTTATATAGAATCCTAATAATCAAATGTCGCCGAATACGAGAGTGGCCCCGGGTGTCTGATTGATCTAAGGTGTTTGCCTTTTACATATCATTGACATCTCACCTCTGTCTGAATCTCAGGTTCGGCGAACTTGGGTATGCAAGAAAACTTGCCAGTAGCTTCCCTTGGGTCGTTGGTTCTTCTCGGGAGGTTTCCTGGAATTGTCCTCGACCAAATACACTTGCCGCCTTGTATTGAGACTTTAATGTGGGCTGACAGTGGCGTTAAACTCGTAAAAACCTAGTAACTTAATACGTGCCAGTAACCTTTTCCAAACAGTTGTAGTCAATTCCTAAAGCATATAAGATACATGTGTGATACATTTCTAAAGCATGTAAGATACCAGTGTGATAAATTCCTAGAGCATGTAAGATACCAGTGTGATAAATTCCTAGAGCATGTAACATACAAATCTGATAAATTCTGAGCATTTAAGATACAAATGTGATACATTCCTAGAACATGTAAGAATCAAGTGTGATAAATTCCTAGAGCATGTAAGATACATGTGTGATAAATTCCTAGAGCATGTAACATACAAATCTGATAAATTCTGAGCATTTAAGATACAAGTGTGATACATTCCTAGAACATGTAAGATACAAGTATGATAAATGCATAGAGCATGTAATATACACGTGTGATAAATTCCTAGAGCATGTAACATACAAATCCGATAAATTCTGAGCATTTAAGATGCAAGTGTGATACATTCCTAGAACATGTAAGATACAAATGTGATGAATTCTGAGCATGTAAGATACAAGTGTGATACATTCCTAGAGCATGTAACATACAAATCTGATAAATTCTGAGCATTTAAGATACAAGTCTGATACATTCCTAGAACATGTAAGATACAAATGTGATGAATTCTGAGTATGTAAGATACAAGTGTTATACATTCCTTGAGCATGTAAGATACAAGTATGATATATTCCTAGAACATGTAAGATACAAATGTGATGAATTTTGAGTATGTAAGATACAAGTATGATATATTCCCCGAGTATGTAAGATACAAGTGTGGTACATTCCTAGAGCGTGTAAGGTACAAGTGTGAAAAACAACTGGATCATGTCAGATACAAGTATGATAAATTCCCCGAGCATGTAAGATATCAGTGTGATAACTTCCTAGAGCATGTAAGATATCAGTGTGATAACTTCCTAGAGTATGTACGATATTAGTGTGATAACTTCCTAGAGCATGTAATATACCAAAGTGATAACTTCCTAGAGCATGTATGATATCAGTGTGATAACTTCCTAGAGCATGTAAGATATCAGTGTGATAAATTCCTAGAGCATGTAACATACCAGTGTGATAAATTCCTAGAGCATGTAACATACCAGTGTGATAAATTCCTAGAGCATGTAACATACAAATCTGATAAATTCTGAGCATGTAAGATACAAGCGTCAAAATACCTGGAGCATGTAAGATACAAGCGTGAAAATAACTGGAGCATGTACGATACAAGCGTGAAAATACCTGGAGCATGTACGATACAAGCGAGAAAATACCTGGAGAATGTAAGATACATTCGTGAAAATACCTGGAGCATGTACGATACAAGCGTGAAAATACCTGGAGCATGTACGATACAAGCATGAAAATACCTGGACCATGTAAGATACAAGCGTGAAAATGCCTGGATCATGTTAGATAAAAGCGTGAAAATACCTGGAGCATGTAGAATACAAGCGTGAAAATACCTGGAACATGTAAGATACAAGCGTGAAAATATCTGGAGCATGTAAGATACAAGCGTGAAAATACTTGGAGCATGTAAGATACAAGCGTGAAAATACCTGCAGCATGTACGATACAAGCGTGAAAGTACCTGGAGCATGTACGATACAAGCGTGAAAATACCTGGAGCATGTACGATACAAGCGTGAAAATACCTGGAACATGTAAGATACAAGCGTGAAAATACCTGGAGCATGTACGATACAAGCGTGGAAATACCTGGAGCATGTACGATACAAGCGTGAAAATACCTGGAGCATATACGATATAAGCGTGAAAATACCTGGAGCATATAAGACACAAGCGTGAAAATACCTGGAGCATGTACGATACAAGCGTGAAAATACCTGGACCATGTAAGATACAAGCGTGAAAATACCTGGATCATGTAAGATACAAGCGTGAAAATACATGGAGCATGTACGATACAAGCATAAAAATACCTGAAGCATGTAAGATACAAGCGTGAAAATGCCTGGACCATGTAAGATACAAGCGTGAAAATACCTGGAGCATGTACGGTACAAGCGTGAAAATACCTGGAGCATGTAGAATACAAGCGTGAAAATACCTGGAACATGTAAGATACAAGCGTGAAAATATCTGGAGCATGTAAGATACAAGCGTGAAAATACTTGGAACATGTAAGATACAAGCGTGAAAATACCTGCAGCATGTACGATACAAGCGTGAAAATACCTGGAGCATGTAAGATACAAGCCTGAAAATACCTGGAGCATGTACGATACAAGCGTGAAAATACCTGGAGCATGATCGATACAAGCGTGAAAATACCTGGAGCATATACGATACAAGCGTGAAAATACCTGGAGCATGTACGATACAAGCGTGAAAATACCTGGAACATGTAAGATACAAGCGTGAAAATACCTGGAGCATGTACGATACAAGCGTGGAAATACCTGGAGCATGTAAGATACAAGCGTGAAAATACCTGGAGCATATACGATATAAGCGTGAAAATACCTGGAGCATATAAGACACAAGCGTGAAAATACCTGGAGCATGTACGATACAAGCGTGAAAATACCTGGTCAAGCATAAAAATACCTGAAGCATGTAAGATACAAGCGTGAAAATGCCTGGATCATGTAAGATACAAGCGTGAAAATACCTGGAGCATGTACGGTACAAGCGTGAAAATACCTGGAGCATGTAGAATACAAGCGTGAAAATACCTGGAACATGTAAGATACAAGCGTGAAAATATCTGGAGCATGTAAGATACAACCGTGAAAATACTTGGAGCATGTAAGATACAAGCGTGAAAATACCTGGAGCATGTACGATACAAGCGTGAAAATACCTGGAGCATGATCGATACAAGCGTGAAAATGCCTGGAGCATATACGATACAAGCGTGAAAATACCTGGAGCATGTAAGATACAAGCGTGAAAATACCTGGAGCATGTAAGATACAAGCGTGAAAATACCTGGACCATGTAAGATACAAGCGTGAAAATACCTGGAGCATGTACGATACAAGCGTGAAAATACCTGGACCATGTACGATACAAGCATAAAAATACCTGAAGCATGTACGATACAAGCGTGAAAATACCTGGAACATGTAAGATACAAGCGTGAAAATGCTTGGAGCATGTAAGATACAAGCGTGAAAATACCTGGAGCATGTACGATACAAGCATGAAAATACCTGGAGCATGTAAGATACAAGCGTGAAAATACCTGGAGCATGTACGATACAAGCGTGAAAATACCTGGAACATGTAGGATACAAGCGTGAAAATACCTGGAGCATGTACGATACAAGCGTGAAAATACTTGGAGCATGTAAAATACAAGCGTGAAAATACCTGGAGCATGTAAGATACAAGCGTGAAAATGCCTGGACCATGTAAGATACAAGCGTGAAAATACCTGGAGCATATACGATACAAGCGTGAAAATACCTGGAGCATGTACGATACAAGCGTGAAAGTACCTGAAGCATGTACGATACAAGCGTGAAAATACCTGAAGCATGTATGATACAAGCGTGAAAATACCTGGAGCATGTACGATACAAGCGTGAAAATACCTGGAGCATGTACGATACAAGTATGACGCATTCCTAGAGGATGTTAGATATAATTCTAATAAATTACTAGAGCATGAAAGATACAAATGTGGTAAATTCATGGAACATGTAAGATACAAAATCAAACTTGCCATAAACGTTGAATTCAAATTTTGAAATAAAAATTTAAAATGAAATTCGACCGAATCTGGTTTAAAATGCCATAGATGACAGACAAATTTTTTTGAAGGTCAGATGTACGACCAATCTGCTTAAAATCAGATCTCCACTGTTATACACATAGGACAGCGGAGATCTGATTTTAATCAGACTGATGCACGATGGTTCTTTTAGGAGAATAGGGTTGTTAGCAGTAGCTCTCGTATGACGTCATAAGCCGCTACCTCATTCCTAAAATTAGAATGTAGCTCCGGTTTCGGACAGATAATAATTTGGTGGGGCCAGTACCATTATTAAAATTAGAAACAGCCGTACTTAGAGATAAGGAATAAGGCAAATCAACGTTTAATTAATATAATGAATCAGTAATTAATCTGACTAAACGCTTTGTAAATTCTTGGCATGCTGCCTTACAACCTAAATAGAAAGACATTCTATTCTATTCGTGTATCTCCGACACTTGCTTTAAATCTATTTTTTGCGATTCAGTTCACTATAATACTTATGTACACCAAGTGTTATTTCATATCCATTTTACACTCGTTCTATATTCTACGGATTTTATCGTTTCATGTTTCTTTGTACGATTTTATAATTTGACTTTTCCTTTTAATATTATCAATGATACATAATTATACAAATTTGTAATTCTTTTCTTGTAAATTCAACTAATGTTTACAGGAAATACGATAGAATATGTAGAAATGCTGGGTACGAAACATCCAGGTTAGAAAATGATTTATGCACCTCGCTGGCCTCCCCAACTCCCGCCGCCCGAATTTCAGTCAACATATCGAGTGATCATTTTCTTTTTAAGTGCGTGGTAAAAAAAGAAAAGAAAAGATAAATGAATTTATAGTCTTTTTAAGAGTCCAGGCCCTTGAGTCTTTGAGTCCAGGCCCTTGAGTCTTTTTATCATTTCTATAACATAATGGCAATTAAACGAAGTAGCTTGTGCTTTAAAATGGTGAAAATATTTTTAACTGTCAGTTAATATAACGAGCGTTTTTCGGAATTTTATTATTATTATTATTATTATTATCATCATCATCATCATCATCATCATCATCATCATTGTTATTATTATTATTATTATTATTATTATTATTATTATTATTATTATTATTATCTTTGCAGGGTAAAACAGTGAATAGAGGAAGGAACAGTCAATCCAGTTTCCCTAACATTGATGGACAATAAATATTTAAAGATCCTGTTGGACAGCACAAAAAAGTTATTACTTAGATAAAAAGGTAAACAACAATAAGGTTTAACGAATGCTTCGTCATAGGTTTGTCAGCAAACAATTTGGCCGATGGCTATGCCTAATGGGTAAATAACATCATCCAGTACCCATAGATCGCTTAACACCTCTATGAAGAAGATTTTGTGCTTGTTTAGAGGAACATTGAAGAAATTTTATATTTTAAAAAACCTTCTATATTCGAGAGGAAATCTAAAGCGTATTCCCAGCCACTCTCTTCCCAAGATTACACAGCGGACATAAAATTAAATAAATATGATTTGTTATCTTAAGGTAGTAAACAGGCTTATGGGAATGTTTTCCACTTAGCTAGAGATTACACAGTTACGTTGAACTCTCTCCAATTATCTATATTGGCATAACAGTTGTATAGATCAAACGTTCAACGTGCACGCGATTACATGTATTAATGTCCGAATTTCTGTAAAGGGATAAGAAAACTCAATACATTGTATTACCATTTTTCCGTATTTAAGAATCGTGATGTTATTTGCACATGCAATTTAACTCTGAAAGAAAGAAAGAAAGAAAGAGTTATTTAATGAAGACCATCGCTGCTAATAACCACTGAAGGTTATACCACTAAGGAATCTAGTAATGAAAGGAAATAATTCCGACTGATGTGCATCAATGCTATGTATGTGTGATACGCGATAGCATGGACCGTCGAAAGCCATGTAACTAGAGTCAATTGTGAATTGTTGACGTTAAATATTTCTGAAAAAATTCAAAGAGCAAGTTTAAAAATCCTTGTTTTATAAATCTGACTTTTATTTACCACTTTTTCTGAGGCGAGGAGAAATTTAATACTTGAATATGGGTCAATCGGAACTCTTTTCCTTTTTCTTAAGGAAGGTGGTGGGGAATTATGAGAGGAAAAAATCCCAAATATTAAGAAACGTGATTGAAATGGAGAACACATAAAGGAATTTAAAACTAATTCTGACTGTGGTCTTCAGGGCCGAATCAGATCAAGTGTTGGGGGTTGGGTTGGATTCCAACATTTTGAAAAAGACCCTGACTTTCCTCCAAAGGGCATCAAAACAAAGGTCTATTTACTCATAATGTGCATAAGTCCCAATAAACGTGCGCAATAATAAAACTATGGTGAAATTTCAAGTGACCAGTGATTGTGTGTGTGTGTGTGTGTGTGTGTGTGTGTGCGCGCGCGCGCGCGCGTTTTGGTTTGGTTTGTGTTTTAGCAGGGGGTTGGTGTCCGAAAACCCTGGAAATCCCCCTACCCCCGATACGGCCTTCGCCTAATGGTATAAAGGTCCAGGGCTACGGAGTTTCCATTTATTATGAATATATACATCGATAAATTGTGCCTTCATATGTTGCTCACTAGAGTTAGGTTTCTGTTATCTCTTTGATGATCTTCAAGTGTTCAACCGTCTGTCTTTACGATAGTTTTAATATATATATATATATATATATATATATATATATATATATATATATATATATATATATATATATATATATATATATATATATATATATATATTAAAGCATTCCTGAATGAAAAGATTGCATCCTCGAACGCTCACAATTGCTCCAATTTATATTCGAAACTAAATGGCTGCAAAGAGGTCGCAAATTCTACGCCTGGTGGTGTAAACGCATTAGACGGATAGGTAATTGTACAGTCTTTATCAGAATATTAGGACAAAAGTCTATCAAATGAAACGAAGAACTTGCGAAGTATATCTTTTGACCTCTAGTTAATTTCGTAATTTAGAGGAGGTTCTCCCCGATTAAGAACTGTGTTCATTTAAAAACCTAATAAAAGCAATGTAATAAAACCCCAGAGAGCCCAGATAGAATGTCATTTAAAAAGCATCATAAACGATGAATATCTATCGACACATGTAATTATTATGGTAAATTATCGGCTGCTTTTACTCATTTTTACCCTGAATTATAGTTGCCCGATTTTTCTAGCGATATTTCAGTGCTAGATAGCTTTCTGTACAACTACATACAAAACAACAAACAATATAATCTAGTCATATTGATGTACACATTTACACCCACCCCAAACCCGTGCTAACATGATGGAAACGCTGTATAAACATATTGCCATGCTACAGAAACAGTTACTTGTATAATAAACAGAAATTATAACTGGGCACGGGTCTATTTAAACCTTTATTCTGAAGTAAATGGAGATGATTTTCAATGCTATATGTACGGTACTTCAAATTCATCAAACAAAATTTAATTATAAGTTTCCAGATAAAATTGAATTAAAAGTTTCCAGATAAAAACAATATGGAGGCTCCTCATTTAGGAATCAGCTAAACTAGGAAGCTCTAGGGCCAGTATTAATGGTGGAGGAAGAACCCGGGAAAACCCCGGAAAGAACCAACGACCTACGAGAAGCTTCTGGCAAGCTTTCTCACATACCCACATTATCTGCCGGAAGATTTAGATAATATCACATTATAATGTGTATATGGTAGGGCCATTAAATAACTACATTTACCCAAGTGTGTAAAAGAAAACAAAAAACAGAAATAAACAAAAAAACGCACAATTGCGAAAAGGAAAATGAAGGATACGGTCAAAACCAAAAACAGAAATACTGTACTATGATGATGTCAACCAAACACCGAAAACAAGCAAAGCAGTCATTTAAGCTAATGATCACTGGACCACGTGTAAATTAAATTAATGCCATCGACATCCCAGACCATAATGCAATTCATTTAATGTGCAATGTCAGGCGAGAAATAATTTGAAATTCTTATAGGACATAAATGATGGAAGAAAACAATATTGAGATGAATTTAGCAGGATGCAAAGAAGTAGTTTAAATATTAGACGAGTTTAGCATAAGGGCAACTATGTCGGTTCCAAGATGGATGTGATAAAACTACGGTCAAAGCTGGTGTAATACCAAAATAATATTCAATAGAATACATGTAATCATTCGTCGATTACAAATATATATTACATGTGTTACGATATTTCGATCAATTTATATATATATATATATATATATATATATATATATATATATATATATATATATATATATATATATATATATATATATATATATATATATATATATATATATATATATATTCCGCATCAACCCTGATAAATTTAACAGGTAAATTTACACTACAATTCGAAGATCGCATACGCTTGACAAGGTCACTCTACTACGATTCAACAAAAAACTGAGCTAGAATTTATGGAAAACAAAGATTAAAAACAGCACAGGATGAGTGCAAGAAGTACCCGTGAGTGTGTGATTTAGATTTTTAATGTAGCTTTTTTTTTTAATGCAGTCATATCGTTACGATGTCTGCAGTATGACAGTTTATAGCAATGACTAGCACTGGGGCATCATGCCGCAGACATGCAGCACGATGTCCCACCCAGTGACAATATCCCGACACTTGGCCGATCAATCCTAACACTACCCTCTTAATGCTGAGCGCCTAGCGAGGTAGCTGTTGATACCATTTTTTAAAGTCTTTGGTATGACTCGGCCGTGGTTCGAACTCACGACCTCCTGCATCCGAGGCGAACGCTCTAACCATTAGGCCACGGGAGCGGTCGTACGAAGCACCTGGTTTTTAATCAACCATATTAGCATGAAAATCTTCATCATTCTGAAATCGTTTTAAAGGCTTAAGAAAAATAAAATAATCTGTTGTAGACGTTCAGATAATTTGTCAAAAATAAAATATTTCCTGGATGTTTTAATACCGATTTAAATAACATGCAAGACAATGGCGTTTAACGACTGTTTACTACAATCCTGAAAATACAGCAGGATACACGAATATAAATAAATTATGGGAGCAAATTAAATAGCAGAAGGGAGAAAATTAAATACACTAAATTAAAGGACCCGTTATTTGAACACAATGTCTCCACATTACACAATCAAGTTAGGGTTGTCCACTTGTTATGTGGCGCTTTGGTTTGGTTATCGTTATCTAGGAGATGATCGACGACGGTGTTATTGGCCGAATCGAGTAAAATTAAAGGGTGGAATAACAGAGATCTGAGCAGATATATAGAATAGAACGACACGTGCCCTCGTATATAAAATATAAAAATTTAATCAATTACACGAACAAAATGAAACTGAACATGACATTTGACTGATACACTTTCTCATAGAAATAAAATTACCAAATTTATACTGATAAAACAAATTGCATCACAGAATCGAGTGAACGATCGAACTCATTATACTCTGCATGCCTGCATAACCTGGTTGATTCCAGTCCTCACAAAGTCAATGCTGGTAACATGTATGAGTTGCCGTATTCCTCTTCCTCTTCTCTGTATCTCTTCAGCCTCTTCTGATCATCAACTGTAACCTGGTTTTCTGTTCTCCTTTCCACTATGTGGTGCACATATGGAACTAGTTTTCCCCGTGTGCTTTCCTATACTTGCCTTCTTTTCTATGAAACTGAAGTTGAAGCTCTCTTTTCTGTGTCCCTCGACTTACAGACACCCATCCCTTGTTTTTTTTTTTCTATTTTTTTTTTTTTTTTTTTTTTTTTTTTTTTTTTTACCATTAAAGATACTTGTTATGTTTCCTCGGCATCAGGCTCTCTCTTCCACAGAAGAACCTTTGACTGCCTAATTTAGAGAGGGAGAATAATTTCAGACATTAAATTTCGCCTTGGAAACAGGCACACTTCGTTTAGCTTAGCCAATCAGGATTTACTTTATCAAACCAACATAAATTTAACACGCCCATCGAAGTTAGAATAACTCTGTCTTCTCCGCCTTTATTAATAACTCATTTTATGGCACTTATTTCAAATGGGACAAATCGTCTCTGGATTGTCTCTATTTTATCATTTCCAGCAACTTAACCCCAAGTTAACATCTTCTCCATAACTGTCTCTAAACATTATCGCAGCGGAATCTAATTAAGAATCAATCATGCTCACAACCAGGAAGGTTAAACCATCGTAGACTAGCGATCTATTGCGGGTCTATTACGTGTCAAGCCGAACGCGACAAAACCCGCTGAGAGAACATCTACAAAAGATTTGCACCTTTAAATGCATGCTAGTTTATGATGAATGCAGCGATAGTTAAAAATACATGTTGAGAGTAATGTGTGACATAAAATATTCGAGGGAGATGGCATGCACCGTGCTTTGAGAGGAATCTTCCAAGAAAGAAGCCTGAAAAGAAGGTCTAAGGAGGAATATGAGTTCTTCGACAGAAGAGTTCAGTATCTGTTAGACAAGGAACAATATTGTGTACGTTTCATCTTTCTCGAGCAGGAAAACCGAAAAATCAAATACAAGAGAAGCAGAAATTGTGTAAAACAAGCGAGATTAATATGGTATTTCTATGGAAAAAATGAAAGAATTAGATTGCAAATTAGATGCCAAGGAAATGATACACATACTATTACAAGGAACCATATTTGTATAGGTTACTTTGTGCAAGTTCAGTTTTAAGGTTTACATTCAAACTTTTCTTTCCATATTTTAGAGAGAAAGGATTGCGATGAAATTGTGCACCATATTAATTTCATGATAATGGCATGTGTACCCTTTCCTTGTGATCCATCTACAGTATTCATAATATCAATAATACATAGTTGCAATAGCCTGTCGACACTAGAAGTTAAATATGTCGGTTACAAGGCACACATACTGTAACATATTGTTGTTGTTCTTTCTTAAGCCTATTATAATGATCTAATATATATATATATATATATATATATATATATATATATATATATATATATATATATATATATATATATATATATATATATATATATATATATATATATATATATATATATATATATAGTATGATGACAAATGCACGCTCGGAAGGATCTGCTAGATGAAGAAAAGAGGGGCATTCCGCCTAAAGCTGATATGTAGATATTGCTACATTTAAACATTAGGAGGACAAATTATAGATTTAATTTCCTGAGTGCAATCTTTAGATAGTGTAGCGTAAATTGAAAGGTAGCTGTATACTCTCTGAGCAACATAGCTTATCTTTAAGTACACATAAGATCAGGAAATTCGACTGACCTGTTGCTTAGAGCCCTATACTGCCACAAGAAGCAGAGCGTTGTGAAAGAATGCTGTGGAAGGATGAAGCGAGACAGTGGAAAATTATCCATGAACATACGACATGGGTCTCGTCTGGGTTATTACTTACCACTTTGCTGTCTGACACTGAGATTTGAAACTCCTTTCATCCCCTGTTGAAAGCTATTAACCATGCAGTTGCAAATGATAGAGATGTGAATAAAAACAGGAACTTAAAACTTAGCAAGGGGTTTATTTTTATATATAAATGAAACATCTTGAACATAAATAAAACTAATACATCGTTACAACACATAGAACGAAAGGAATACAGAATCAACTAAATATTTTGTGCTTCAAAACTCTACTCCATAACTCATCTTCACCACTCTACTCAACCACTCCACATCATCACTCCATTCCACCACTATACTCCCTCTACAACCCTATTCCACCACTGTACTCTACTACGCCACTTCACCATCTGCTCCACCACTCCAATCCACTTCACCATTCTATTCCACCTCTCTGCTCCACACCACTACTAAACCACGTTACTCCACCACACTCTATTTCACCTTCTAATCCATCACTCTTTTCCACAACTCTTCTCCACCACTCTTTTCCACAACTCCACTCCACCACTCTTTCCCACCACTCTGCTCCACAACGTTATTCCATCACTATTTTCCATAAATCTACTCCACAACTCAACTGAACCACTCTGCTCCATAACTCTACTCCACCACACTACTACATCATTCTACTCCAAAACTCTAATCCAGTGTTCTATTCCACAACTCTTCTCCAACAGTCTACTCCACCAATGAAGGCTACGTGTCCACTCCATGTGATATTACCCGTCATGCTCAGCCCTTGATTATCAGCACAAGGAACAGTATGAAATTTAAGTAGTTGCCATTTCTGACCACTTGTTATAGCGTGCTCTCGTAAAAGGTATGAATCCAGAACCATCGTTGCCATTATTTGTCGGAATACTATACAACATTCAAACACATTAATACATACAAATATGTATCTGTCTAGTAACTAATGTAACCTACGACAATAATCACGTACCAGCAAAATATGTGAACTTGTAGACAAGTCTTCTTTTTCATAATCCTGAATCATTTTATATTTTTATGTCATCCTTTATTAATGTCGTGAATATGTCACTTATTTTATAAAGTAGTGTTATTTCAAAACTTATTCATTCTTGCTCATCATTGTTTCTTGTTTAATTTCTTTTTTTAAATGAATCAGTCTAAATCTAAATCAACTGATTGCATAATACATATATCTGGTTCTTACCTTTTTATAGCGCATATATAAACAACATAAATTGTCAGTTCTCTTATCCTATGTATTACTCCCGGCTATAGCAGTAACTATTCCCAGTCATACCATCACCACTTAGTTAATAAATAATATCAGCCATACTGTCACCACTTAGTTACTATTCCCCAGCCATACTATTACAATTTAGTTATATTCCAGCTATATCCTCACCACGTAGTTGCTATTCCAGCCATATCGTAACCACCTAAGTATTATTCCCTGCTATATCATAACCACTTAGTTATTATTGCGTCATATCCTCACCACTTAGTTGCTATTCCCAGTCATATCATAACACCCAGGTATTATTTCCAGCCATAGTTCATCACCACTTAGTTGCTATTCCCAGTCATATCATAATATCATAACCACCTAGGTATTATAAACAGCCATATATCATCACCACTCAGTTGCTATTTCGAGCCATATTCTTATCCCTTAGTTACTATTCCCAACTATATCCTCACCACTTAGTTCATATTCCTATGCATACCATCAACCCCTTGGTACTATCCCCAGCCATACCATCAACCCCTTGGTACTATCCCTAGCCATACCATCAACCCCTTGGTATTATCTCCAGCCATACCATCAACCCCTTGGTACTATCTCCAGCCATACCATCAACCCCTTGGTACTATCTCCAGCCATACCATCAACCCTTTGGTACTATCCCCAGCCATACCATCAACCCCTTGGTACTATCCCCAGCCATACCATCAACCCATTGATACTATCCCCAGCCATACCATCAACCCCTTGGTACTATCCCCAGCCATACCATCAACCCCTTGGTACTATCCCCAGCCATTGCATCAACCCCTTGGTACTATCCCCAGCCATACCATCACCACCCTGGTATTATTTCCAGTCATTCCATCACCATCCATTTATTTTCGTAATATAGAGCTGTAACAAATCACCTTAACAGTTGCTGCCTGTTGTTAATTGAACAGACAATTAATTTCCTGTTTTCCTTTGATTGCCCATATCGTCTAGGAATCGAGGAGCCAACTGTTTGCCAAAGACGCTGTTGCAGCACATTACGTTTGGAAAACCAGTTTTTGAACATGTATCAACTAAAGCACGTCTGTAATCAGTAAGTATTATGCTTAAAAAAAGAAACAAAAATTTGTTGCGTATATCTTTTGATTGCTCACAATTATCTGAAGATTAATATTAATATATATATATATATATATATATATATATATATATATATATATATATATATATATATATATATATATATATATATATATAATTTTCTATATTTCTAGAAGTGTGCACGTAATGTATGTGTATATGCATTTACACTTCTTCCCAAAATCAATCTATCTATATATCTTTCTATTTATCTATCTATATGTCTATCAATATATTGACATCTATCTATGCAATCCATCCATATATATATATAGCTAAAACCACTTATGTCTGTCTGCATATAGTTTTTTTCGTTGGTTTAACTACCAATAATCCGTTTGTCCCAGCCTGCAGTTGTATAATTTCTTATCACTCTCTCAAGGCATCCCATATTAATCCGTCCTGACACTGGATATCTCAGACTGATTTGTACTGACTTTAGACATCCCAGACTAATTTGTCCTGACTTTGGATATCTCAGACTAATCTATCCTGACATTGGAGCTTTGTTGTTGTTGTTGTTGTAGGGTTTAACGCCATTTTTCAGCACACGATAGGCGGCCAGTATTAATGGTGGAGGAAGAAACCGGGAAATCTCCGGAAAGAACCATCAACCCTCGAGAAGTTACTCACATACCCACACTGGCCTAATCCGAGACTCGAACCTACGCAGACAGAGGTGAGATGGCAGTGATCCGTAACAGAGAGCGCTTTAGACCACTCTGCCACTCGGGGCGCCTCTCAATGGAGCTTTGTTGTAAAACACTGACTTTGAATTAATACAGTCTAAATTCATTTAGAATTTCAGAGTTTTTTTAAAGCTGGAAATCACTGTACCATCGATCTTGTTTTCTTTGATAAGGATGGAGATACAATGTATCCCCAACCTTTAACATCCATGATACGTCTTAAATTGAAGTGCATTTCGATTAAATTGAACTGAAAAGTAATGGAGGTCGAAGTAATTGCTTACATGTTTAGAATCTCAATCAAAGTGTTAGTTTAAACTGTTTAAACAGGAAAATTTAACAACTTGACGTATCTGAGGCACACATCTGACCAAATTAAATGGTAGGGTATCTATCTGAACCTGGTTAATAGCTTTTGCTAGATTTTCAATCGTTTGTTTTCTTATATTAGATAAGCCAACTTCCGGAACGAAAGCAGGCCATAGTTTCCTCCTATAATAGATAAGCCAACTTCGGGAACGAAAGCAGGTCATAGTTTCGTCTTGTTTTTCTCCGTCTTGCTCACATCGTTAGACCAAAGCATTATATCTTTCTTCGTTCCAGCATTGGTATCTTTCTTCGTTCCTGTCTTAATTTCCATCCATCCTGCTTTCTTTCATACATGTGACCGTACATATCAATCAAAAGACTCTGTGTGGAAAGAGAGGCAGCTCCCTTTGTTATATTTAGGCTTTCTGATTGACAATTCTATCTTCTGCGAGATAAAGACGTTTTCAGTCAATGTATCCCACTCCATGCTGCTAGTTTTAATTGTTACTACAAGAGATAGGGCCAACACTCGCCAATGTGCTCTAAACAGTTACAAATCATCAGATAAGTTGTGTTCCTTTGTTGAGTGTTTTGGGCAGGTGGGGGATAATTCAATTCGTATTAGCTTGTGGGGTGGGCGGGTGGAAGGGGTTGTTCTAGACTCGGTAAATAGAGATAGAAATGTTTCAATAAAACTATGAAAGAGAAGGATAGGAACTAAGAATGTGGCACTGGCCAGTTCTGGCTGTACAAGAAACCAGACATATTCACACACAAAAAAAAAACGAAATATAAAGTTGCAAAAAGAAAAGGAATTTTTCGAACATATTTTAAGTATGTATTTTGGTACACTTTCACCATCACATCGACCTGGATGGAATACATTTTATAAATGATCCTCGCGCTCATAACCATCTAGAACGGTGTCATTTTTCTTTCGTCTTTCCTTTCTTTTAAAAGCGGTGAATTTCACTATATTAATTTAGTGGGAAAGCTTTAGTATGCTTTCTTTTTTAATTTGCTTTCTTTTCTTGAAAGGGTTTAGTATAGCGGAGCCTTCAATCTTTTTGGAAAGCTGATATTTATATGACAATGAAATTCTAAAAGCATCATAGGAAAACCAATTTTGAAAACAAAATGACGCTCTTTTTACTTTCTAGGATACATATAGTGACACATTTTGTAGACACCAATTACACTGGTCTAAAGCCAAAATTCTTCCGAAATAAATGTAGTCAAACTTTACTAAGTATGGGTCACTGAGAACGAAAATGATGTTTAAAATTTTTGATTGGCTCTAGTTTTATAAATATGATACTGAGACAGTATATACGACCCTTGACCTGGGAATGGTGAGTTATAAAGGGAAGGAATATCGATTTAAACCAGAAATGACTAAAATACATCTTTGACTGGATCTATGAATAAATCTTTTATCGTCGATCACACCTGCTTATCGTAGTCGATGCAAATAAAAATAGTGTCAGTTTCTGTCTTCGAATTCGTTTAGCTAATTATATGTTGCAAATTGTCTATAAGCCCACTTGAAATAGCATGAATGAATTCCGTTCTCAGGTATTATTTAAGTCTTCAAAACTACTAAGATCTTTCCTGGAGATGGCCCTATAACACATGGACTCATTTCAAAGAAATATCGATAAGAAAAGAAAGGCATGAACAACCATTTAACCCGAGTAGACAAGTTACTATGGATAATGTGCGTAGTTAGATAAAGAAGATCAGAGATGTATCTTTAACGGTGTTAACAAAGTTCTGAGACATCATGTACGTTGGAATTTAAACTGGGATGAGTGATTTCAAACAGTTCCAGCTTATTTGCGGAAACGTGAATTTTTCTCATTAAGAGGAGGAAAAGAATAAAATGATGATGGAGTAGTTTCCCTTGAAATTCCAAATTGTCCCCCCACCCCTTTCCGGCATGTAGCAAAGATAAATAAATAAATAAATCAATAAATAGATAAATAAATACAGATTAAAAGTAAACATCAGAAGCAACCAACACAATCAATAACATATGTCGAAGTTCAATGCATCGAAAAATAAATAAATTGGCTCAGCTTGTCAGGGAACATATGATAAATTTATACCTGAGATAAAATATTTTATGATGCAATACAAAACACAACGAACTAATGTATTCACAACGATTGTACAACGATACAAATGAAATACATAATCATAATCAAAGCTTTTATTATTGTTGTTGTGGAAATGATGATGATGATGATGATGATGATGATGATGATGATGATGATGATAACAATGAGAACAAAGGTAATGATCCAATATTGAAACGACAATCGTCACTAAGCATGGTCATGATTGTTTTTGTGGTAATGATGATGATGATAATGATGATGAAGATGATGATGACGAAAACAACAACAACAAAAACAATATCTTATATGATAGTTTTGTGATGATTACAATAGTGATGATAAATAATAATACTATTATTAATTATTGTCGAAGTGATTGAACAAAATTACGATAAACTACCTCCGTTATAAAGGAATATTCAATGACTCTCAGCTTTTACATCACTACTCAATATTATACGATCAGACACAAAGCAATCGTGGGGAAAATGGGTTCCATTTTTTCAAAGCTTTCAATAAATTTTCCCCCATTGCATGATACCACACCCTTGCTAGACCAATTGAAATCGAAAGATATTAGAGTATAATTATTCAAGACCTGTCTGTTATCAGCATATATACATTTCAAACTTAAGTTATTTGAATTTTTTATCTGTTTCCGTCGACTTCTAGTGTTCAAAAAAGATAAAGCGGGGGGGGGGGGGGGTTTTCTTGCCACATAAATAACACCAGTAGTAGTAGCATCAGTAACAGTAGTTACAGAAATGGTAATACGGTGATAGTAAACATCACACACGTATATATCGTCTCGGTCATTCGACGGCATAATAAATCAACGAAATGAAATATTATCCGCATAATATGGCTAAAAGCAGAAGATTCAAACTATTAATTCATTACATTAGCAATCGAAGATGTTATTTATTTGTTGTTTTTTTTTTTAAAAGCCCGATCTAACCTAGCTATGTACAAAATGTCTGATTTCTTTGCGACTTTTGTGTTAACTAATCCAATATTATTCACAAGTAAGTACATAATGACAACACCATACATATTTTAGTCTGGTTATTTGGAGCACAAAATAATAAAATAAAATGATTGACTGATTAACTGAAATTATTGCCCTATCGCGATCTTATTAGTTGCCTACCATGTACACGTACGCTCAATACTTGTATGTGAGAATGTAATACTGTATAAAAACTAAAATATAGCCGTGTGCGACATCACTTCCTCAACTACTGGGTTTTCAGAGATGTCGTCTAAGCCCTTCACACACCTTTCCAATGAAACACTACCATACTAGTGTCATATCTGAAACAGCTGCTGCCTTAAGTGGAATTGATAAAATGCAACAATTGTGGTTCGAAATCTCCAACTAAGATAGAGCGGGAGAACAAATCAGTACCAAAGATGCAAAGAATGCTTATAGGAGAACAACTCGATTTCGGGAGGAATTTAAATTCTTTTAGACTGTGATGATTATACTTTATGTGAATGTGTTGTAGGACCATAAGTACATATATTTCCTCTAGGGACCAAAGCAAAGCTAGACAAAGCATTTAGAGCGGCAGATGAAGTATACATTCTAAACACGACACAAAGAATAATACGAATAATACGAAAACTAAAGACAAACGCAATACTGTCGTCTCGTTCGGAGGACCAACCAAGACAAACGAATGAGTTGTATACTGAGAGAGAATGCGTAATAGTCTCTGATCTACGAATAAATGACCAATTAAATCAAATGCCAACTGTCATAATTTACTTGAATAAAATACACACACACACACACACACACACACACACACACACACACACACATATATATATATATATATATATATATATATATATATATATATATATATATATATATATATATATATATATATATATATATATATATATATATATATATATATATATATATATATATATATATAATGTTGTTTCATTGTCGATGTGCAACGCTTTAACATCTGCACCATAAGTGCAACGATAGCACTTTGCTACTTGGCGATGTGTGTGTAGAAGGTCAGGACAATCAATCGGATTGGGAATTTATTCATAACAAGGTCTATTCACGGTTGCAACGGAGTTACTGATCGCTACGATAATTTTAGGCGCTACGCCTAAAATTAGCTCCCTTAGCTACAATGCGCATGCCCACAAAAAATTCCAGTTCCGGATAGTTGACTGTTCTACACTTGGTTAGCGAAACATAAAGTCAACAAAGGAAGGAATCTTAGCTGTACTACAGATCATTATGTTTAAACCAATGAATCAATTATATTTGTCAAACATCTTTTGTTCATACAAGGATAATAATTATAGACATTAAATCAGATAATTAGAGTCAGTGTCCATACTTAATTATATCGGATAATTAAATAATATTTAGTTTCCATACTTAAATGATATTAAATAATTAAATTAAATACACTGTCCATACCTGATAATACAGATTCATTATCCATATTTCAGATACATTTGTAGGAACATTTCACTTTGCTATCCGATTTAAAACATTTATTACACAATTTTGGCTATATAACTTTAACGAAAACAATCTCAACAATTTTCATTCTTCATATGATGGTATATCCTTCTTTATCAGTTACTTTCGCAAGGCTAATAGTTCGTTTATAACACGAGTTAAGAAAGTTATAACACAAGTTCGATAAGAAAATTATAACACGAATTCGATACGTCAGCTGATTTGTAATGCTGAATATTTTGAACCAGAAATTAAAAAAGGAACACAGTATTTTAACGTATTCAGAGGAACTTAACAACGCAATAATTACATAAGCAGTCATAAAGATTAAGGAGTGTAATTAATGCAAACGGAATATTTATTCATATTTGGGTGTAAATATCGTACAATATTCCGATTAAATGCCCAATGACGTTTTTTTTTCTTTATTTTTTTCATTTTCATTTTGGCTTTTGGAAGATCAAGTATCGGACGGTACTTGCAATAACTTTCAGCATGATTTTTCTTTGCTTCTGCTGACACGCAATAACTCTCAAATTCTGATTTCCACCAGCATATTGATCTAGAACAGCCTTCTTAAAATTAGTTTAATTCTGTTTAACTTTCCTTGCATCAAATATGTAAGTTTTAAAGCTCCAATTATTTCAGAGATTCCGTCCTATTACTTTGGTTCGCCTTTTAAATTAATATTGATCCACGTGACCGGATGTGAAATTGCAAACAGTATGATTTAAAAAAAGAGACTGCTTGTAAGAACATGCACTACAAGTCAATAATAAATGGATACTCACAAATATTCATATTTGTTGTCTTTATCTATCAGTCAATCTTTCTATCTTAGCATCATTTTATACTCGTTTATAACCGGAAGTATGTTTATGTAATATACGTATGCGAACACACATTCATTCGAGGATATACATACCCATGCACCAGATGAAAGGAGACAGACATACATACAGACAGGCAGATAGGTGAGAGCCACAAATGTCCTATACATGCATAATGTGTCTAACATCGATATTTCTCCAAAATGTATACTCTAAAATTTCCAACTGTTCAAGGAAATAAAAAATAAAATAATCATTAAGGAGACTCGTACATGCACCTGTCTGTTCAAGCGTGGTTGACATTTGTGCATTTTGAAAAAGCTCAAGTTAATTCATGAAAAATATAATGGACAAGCAACAGTTTAAATCAATAATAAAAGAACCTTAAGAAGTTAGAAATTTTTTCTCGTTGTCGTTCAACCTCCATTTACTGCTATGATTGAAGCTGTAAAAAAATAATCATATTTTCATTATTCTTCAAGCGAGATAAATTGCAAGAACGTTTTACGCAGCGATACACTTACGCACAATCAAATAATACAAACTAGAGCATAAGGTAGTAATGGATAATGAAGTTCTGAAATGGGCAGAGCATATTTCTTTGAAAGCTGAGAGCAGCGCAAGCTAGTGAGAGAAAAAAAGATGTAAAAACAATTGATCAAATATTGATATAATTTCGTTTTAAGATAGTGAGATATCGATCCTGCTTGCATAATTTGAGCGGTCTGTCACATTTTCTTGATGAACATCTGCCATCTTAATTGATTGAACTATCCGGAAATGAGTTGCACCGAGATGCCCTCTGGTGTTTTCAAGGGGAGATACTAACCGTGAAACCCCGTCTAGCAGGGATGTTATTTAAATTTTTGTCGGGGGTGGGTGGGTGGCAAAACTTAACGGGCTTGTTAATTTTTGTATATAGGCTACAGCAATTTTACAGCAATTCGGCAAATCCCCCCCCCCCCCCCCCCGCGGACGTCCCTGGTTGACAGCTGTATATATGCAAGGCATAGATGAGACCAGCTTCATTCGATGATTTTCTAGATGGCTTGGTCTGCTTCATTAATTATACACATGGCGGATTATTTGGAGTTTGTTTACTACTGTATCACGAGGATTCTAATCTGTTACTGAGCCAGCTGCATGTTGATATTTGCATGAATCAAGTTTTGCCGACCTCCCACCCACCCCGAAATGACGTCACTGGAAAAAGTTCAATTCAATCGTTTTCAAGCACATTTAAAGATTTAGCAGTAGTAAATTATGTTTGACTGTTTGCAAGATAAATACTTATTAATACATATGCATTAACTTGATAGCAAGGTATCAAAGCCACCTTCAGTGTGGTCACATAGTCATATGGAATTGGGATTTACTATATGCAGAATGTAAACAGAATTATCAAGTGCAGCATCTCTTTAAACACACGCGTACTAGAGCTTTTTTTGTGGGGGGTAGTAGTGAAGTGGGGCGATAGGGCGACAATGGGAATTAGCATTAAAAAACACCCTGGGCCTGTATAGCGACAATGGGAAATTTAACATTACGAAAACCCCTGGGCCTGTATAGCGACAAGGGGAATTAACATGGGAATATATTTTGGGCCTGTTTAGCGACAAGGGAAATTAACATGGGAATATAGTGTGGGCCTGTTTAGCGACAAGGGAAATTGAACAGGGTCGGGATCCTATTTTAATAGGGTCCCGACCTGATGGGTCTGTAGAAATGGAACATGGGAAAATTGAAACAGGGAGGGGTCTCTATTTGTTTTAAAAATAAAAAGGGGTAAGCAATGAAAGTCAAGATCTTTTCGAGACCTATGAAGGGGCCCTGAAAAGGGCCTTTGGGTTTCTTCTTCTTCTTCTGCTTCTATTTCCTCCACTTCTTCCACCAAGTTCTCACTTTTTCCATTATTTCTTTCTTCTTCCTCTTTTTAGTTTCTGTCATCCAGTCAGGATGACCCATCGCTCTGAATTTCTGTTGGATCTTCATCCAGTTGTTATTCAATCTTTCAAACTCTAATTTCTTCTTTTTATTCTCTTCTTCCTTTCTCTCTTTGCTCCATTTTTCGTTTATCTTCATCACTTCTACTTTTACTCCTGACTTCTATGACATGATCCAAGGCTTCCTTTAAACTACCTACTCTCACGTAAGGTAAGTCAATGAATCCTCTGATTCCTTCTACTTCTTCCTCAATCATTCCCCCTATTAGATCTTTTGCTACTTCAAGACTCTTCACATTGTTCAGGCTACCTTCAAATCTTCCTTCCTTATTCAATCTTTCTACTACATAAGTCCCATCCATGATCCAAAAATAGCTATGTCTCAAATCGTTAAAAAACTTGTCACTGTTGCCATGTTCTTCTTTCCGTTATTCCGTAGAATGGTGTGAATGACGAACGTTGTGGGTTCTTATATAAAAAGCGCGGACGTGAAGGAAAACATCCCCCACGACCCAAAACTTATTTCACCTAGATCATCACTTAAAACGCGCGGACGTAAAGGAAAACATCCCCTACTTTTCTCATCTCATATTATCTACTATCCACATACGCGAAGCAGCAATAAATAAACCCAAAATCTAATATCCACACACGCAAAGCATTAAAATTAAACCCAAATCTACTATCCACACAAACTTACTTTATCACTTACAAAACCCAATAATCTACTATCCACACAAACGTACGTGAGCGCTTACAAACACAAACACATACACTCACACTAGGAAAAAAGAGTCAGTGTTTATATTCACACTACTCTACATACACACATTGGCAAATGGATTACTATCTCTTTTCAAGTTTTTTGGCTAGCCCTGAAAAGGGCTGTTTTTTTTTTTTAAGAACTCCACTACACTTGGTTAATGATGGCACCTTCCAGGCATGGCACCACACACACATCTTCTACTACAGTCTTTCCAGTTGACTCTCTTAGATGGGAGTGCAGAGGCTGGATGAGTAGCCTCTTTACCCCAATCTTCTGTCTCTGGGATTCGGAACAATTCTTCTTCCCTCTTTCTTTCCTCCTCCTCTTTTATTCTGCCTTCTTGTACGATGGCCTCCGCTGCCAGTTCATTTAGTATACGCCTGGCATATTCCAGGTGCATCTGGAGTTCTAACAGTTTAGCTAGTCTGGTGTTCATTCTCTAGTGTTGATCAATCAACAAGGGTAGCTAGACTGCCGAGCGATTTTCAATTTATACGAAAAGCGCGGACGTGAAGGAAAACATCCCCTAAGACAAAACTTATATTACCTAGATCATGACCAAACAACTCGCGGACCTAAAAGAAACACTCACTTTTTTACTACCCATTACTAATTTAAAAATTTTCATTAAAGAAATAATATACTATCCATATACGTAAAGCAGTCAAATCAAACCCAAATCTACTATTCCCACACTTCAAACAACAAGAAACATTATCATAATCTACTATCCACACAAACGTACGTGAGGGCTTACAATCACACACACTTTCTAAGCAAGATAAATAATTCATGTGCTTATACACTCACTTCTATTTTTTTTAACTTATTATAAGCAATCGATTGTTATTTCTTTTCTAGAGGTTGGGGTAGCCCTGAAAAGGGTTGTTTTTTTTGTTTCTATGGCAATCTTTTTTAGGTTCTAAGATTGCGGCCTCCTTTGACGATAGGTTTTCTCCCAGGATAATGTCTGCTTCTTCGGAAAGAGAAGAAGAACTCTTTGGTATCGATACGACAGTCGACAAAGCCTCTGTCAGGTTCAGGTTGCTGTGGCTGCTGCTGTTGTTGCTGTTGCTGCACTCTCTGCTGTTTCTGAAGTCTGTACTTCTCTGTCCATTCTTCTTTCTCCCTGTTAATTTCTTCTCTGAAGAGCTCTTCTATCAGGTCTTCAGTGACTTTTAACATTCTCACATTCTCTATCTCTTCTGGCTTCGGTATCAGACTGTGTCTGACCCTATGCAAATTCACGTAGGTTTCGTTTAGCTTAGCTAGTCTGGAGCACATCTTCGTAGTAGGATGAGTCGATAATGGATGGTTAGACTGGAGACTGCCCCCGGTTTTACGGTCAAAGCGCGGACGTGAAGGAAAACATCCCAACACGGTTTTCGAGTCGGAACGTTCAATGAGTGTCATGAGAGAGATAGTAAGAAGTCAAAGAGCATAAATCATGATTCCTATAGCCAAACAAACCACAAAGGCATTTTTTCTTCAAAACACAACATTTTTATTCAAAATCACTTAACACTAACAAGTAACCATAACATTTTAACAATAATCATTCAATATAACATCAAACATTTTTTTTTCAAATCACAAACATTTTTTCAACTAACACATTATTTTGGACAGGGCTGACAACGTTGTGAATGAAATTGTGATTTCAACTGTTCGAAGTCATTAGGCCATTGATGGAAACTACGTTTCCTAGCTTGAGACAAAATATAAGCATAATGGTCACAAAACCATCGATCTACTTTCACATCGTTTCTAGAAGAAGAACGAGGATCAAAATGAGTCACTAAATGTTCTAAAGAATAGCTCAGGCTGCGATGATACAGAAAATACACACAATGTTGTCCACACGCCAAGGAATCTGTGTCTTGTAATTTCACATTATTGAATCGTGTGGTCTGAGCATTTCTTCTCATAAAGTCAATGATATCGTCTTCCAAAGGGGGTAATCCATACGAATCGAAATATTCCACACACCCTTCTTGAGGAAAGTAGACGGCTACCCAGTGAGTTCCTGGGAGATGACTGTCGTCCGTGTTGATCACATAAGCTTGATGGTCTTGAGGTTTGCGATGAGGGAGTTCATCTTTAGCACAGACGACAGGATTCCAAGAAGCAGTGTACAAACTGTGGTTCAAAAGGTAATAAAGTTCCCAGGTATCCATTTATTTGTGTGTTTTATTTCTTCACAGGTAATGATAAGTGATCAATTCGATCCTGATTTTCTCTTGGAAAATGTCTGACAAGTAAAAGGCGTTTAGCTCTGACTTCGGACCCTGGTCCACGAGAGTTTCGATGCGACGGATCTCCAGAGGCGTTAATGGAGGACAAGAATGTTCACGCTAGCCTTTATACCACTGATGCAACACGACTTCTGTCGAGATGAGACCCCAAACTTCGTCCAGATACTCGTCCAATTTTTCTTCTTGACTCAGCATCAGACATTTATCGTGTTGAATTTGACTGGGATGATCGTTTTGACATCCATAACACTCTTCCTTAATTAATTCCTTCATTTTATCTCATAGGACTGTAGCAAAACAGGAGACTAAATGGGCTTCTTGTTCTGCCCATCTCGACTTCATCATAATTTCTTCGTCTTGAGATTCTTCTTCCACGGTCTCCTCACATTCCATGTCTAAAGTTTATCCACTAGATAAAGAGGGATAACAGTCTTCCATAGCTTCTAATAATCTAGAATGACTTCTCTTAAACTGTTGATTTCTATGGTATTGTCAAATTCTGCATACAGGAGGACGTTCACTGTGTCAGGTAGAGGATTAGTAAACTGAAGTTCCACACGAATTTGGCCGGATTTTATAGGGTGGAAATGACCCTCGTCGCTGCCTTGGTCTGGAGTGAAATCAAACGCCCACAAAGCATAGTCTCCTGTATAATCCTCGTACGATATGCCGTGACTGGTGTTTGTTCCTAACTGACCAGTGGCTTCGTACAGGGACACGTAGGACCTCAAGTAATTCCTGTCACCAAACTTAGGCTCAAAGGGTCGGGTACACAGTGTCTTGCCATCGCCACTGACTTCGGTCTTTGCTACGTTGTAATGATGAAACAGGAAAGGATTTTCGTTGCGGACTCTGTTCAAGGCTGAATTCTTGACGATACCAAGGATCAAACGCTTAGGTAACTGGCCTTGGAACAGATGATCTTCGATCATGGATCGCTGTCCAGCAGGAATAGTGAACGTTTTTACTTCCACGCGTCGTATCGGATACTTGGCGGTCGTTCTGCTCAACTTTTGACTGATGTCGTTTCCCACTTTGGGTAAAACTTCCACGCGTCGCACGTAGAGCCTGGCTTCTTGGATGATGGTTTTGTATTCGTTGGCATGAGCCATCAAATGGAAGGCGATATTGCTACGATTCAGTCTCAGGCGAATATCCACTCCGTTCAGCAAATGCTTTTCTTGTAACCACATGTCCAAATGCAAACGATCCATCAGTTCTAAACTACGTCCTTGCAGAATTTTATTTCTACGTGTGTTAAACCCCACATTGTGAGGATCGTCATCTGCTGTGAGGACTGTATCGTTAAACGTGTTATCACCCGCTGTGTCAGGTTTCCATACCACGCAAGCATCCAGATGAGTATTCTTGGCTTCTTTTCCGTACGTCAAGAGATTTTCCAGGTAGGCACGATATGGGTAAGTATCCATGCTGCTGCTGACTAGTTTGTTCTTCAAGTACAAGTCCACTTCTCTGAACAAGGAATGCATGAAATTGTTGCCAGGAGCTACTCTAGCATCGCCTCCTGGATTGGTGTTGTCCGTTTTGATTACTTTGACTTTCAAATACAGGTAACTGCTATTCAGATCGATGTAATCTTCGGGCTGACCTTTGATATCAAACTCGATGGGAGCTGAATCGGTCAAAGAGGAGACGGGGTGAAATTCCACCCATTGGGATTCTTGCATCGTCATCATGGTGGGTGGCATGGCAAACAGATCCTGTTCCGACTTGGAACAAGCATAAGACTCTCGGTGCATCATTTTTTTCCCTTTCTCAATAATAGAAAACGTGTAAGTCTCGAACGGTTCTTCTTTTCTTTGTCTTTCTAGCTTTAGAAGTGTGAAGTCTGGTGAAAGGGTGTTTTCTTCGTCGTCTCTTTCTACCTTGTCCTTGCTGTGGCTTCAGGGAAGCGGGAATACCTGACTCGGTAGCGTTCATGGCATTTATAGGAGTTTCTCGTCGACCGAAAAGGTCTTTACCCGTTTGCAACAAGATATTTTGGCATGCCCTCAAGAAAGCTTCTTTGGTGTTTTGTTTCTCGATGATGACATTTTGGAGAAATTCTTTGCCGTGTGGCAATGCCGCATCTTTCAAGGAGTGCAATCCGCGTGTCAACATCGGTTTCAACACGAACGAAAACGAAAAGCCGATTTTAACATATCTCCTAAACCGTGCCCTCGCTGTCGAGCAACCCCTCGGTTCACTGGATACATGACTTACGAGTCGTGAGAGAACCGTTTTCGAAAATGGAGTTTCACCGTGACTTTTCCTTTGGTGAATGGAATATTTTGTCCCAGATCTCCTTTTATAGCAATGTTGACCGTGTCCAAATACGACTTGCTGACAGGCAAATAGTGAGGATGTACAAATTCGCGGTGGACGTGATAAGTGTTTCCACGTTCCTCGTCAGTGACCGTGGCAGAATCCACTTTGAAAGGAATGACACGCAGTAACGGTACACAAAAATCACATTCAGTCCCTGGTTCAGTTTTACCGGAGAACGAAATAACTTGGTAAAAGAATCGTTGTCGGAAATGGCTGGTAATTCGTTTTTCTTGATCATGGTCATTCTCGTGTCCATGTCCCCACCCAACATGTCAAACAATTCAAGACAAAATAAAATAGACATGATTTTACCCCCGTCAAATTTCATCAAGAAGCGACGAGCTGCTTTGTGGTATTCCATGGTCTCACTTTTTTTCACACTCTCCAAAGCTTTAGGAAACACGACATTAAATCTGGAGGTAATGGTGCTGACCAAATGTTGACCACTAAAATAATAGCCTGAGGGAATGAACAAGTGGTAGGACCACTTTTGACTTTTGTCATCATAGGTTTTGTGATCATATTTGACATGGGTATTCAAGTACTTTTGCAATGGTTCGTCATGAACTTCCACTGAAAAAAAATTATGATTAGGAAGGACATTGAGGACTTGGGTCGGGTGAATGATTTCTACCAAAGCCACTTCTAAATGGGCTTCGTGATCTATTTGGATGGTCTGAGGTAATTTGACCGTGTAACAGCACAACGTGTTCTTGGGAAACACCTCCATGGAACTGTCACTGGGTAAGGTTAAGTAAAATTGGTTGTTAGTGTGACTCATAATTACAGAGTTCTGTGGCCGTCCGAGGGGTTACTGGAGGTCAGAGGTGTGTCTCCACCCAAAATGGGATTGTTATTGTTGTTGGAGTGGTGACTGACACTGGCACTGGACACAAGGTTGCCGCTGTTCCCGTTGGAAGAGAATTTCAGGGCGGGATTGGCAAGCAGGTAACCGATGCAACTGCTTAATAAAATGGTCCACAATTGTTTGTCTCCTTGTTGCAAACTCAAATTAGCAATAGCTGCCCCGATGACACAATACACCACAAAGATTTGGCAGAAAAAGACGATTTGCGTTTTAGGTACACGTTCTCCACACCACACCCACAAGGGTTGCTTTTGTAAATCTTGCAGAGAAGAACTGGGTGAAGGAGTGGTCGTCGTAGCTGTGTCTGTGTGAAAGGGCATAATGGTCACTTCTTTTTATACTCGATGACTTGCGAAGCGTCGATCCAAGAATCAAAACTGGGTGGATATCCTTTCCAACGTAATTTGACTTCTTTGACACGTCGTTTGCCTACTTTACGGATTCTGCTTTCGATAATGCTTTCGATGTCGTACATGTCTTCTTTTTTGGTGACACGTTGTAACTCGGGCAAATAAAACGTTCCTTTGAGCACTTCTCCGTTCATGTCTTCCAATTTATAGACGGCAGGATGACGGCCATGCACTCGTCCAGTGACACGAAACAGTTCGGTAGTCCAGTTAGGTAAGTAACCTTTGTTGAAAGTGCGTTTGGTTTTGCCAGTGCGTACCCAATCTCCTACGTCCAACACTCCACTTTTCTTGGGGACAGCCCTCGTCGGGGACGTACCAAACAGGCGCTCAAACACCAGCACTTCGTTCTCGGGAGTCACCTCTTGCGGAGCACGTCCAATGCTTCGATGGTCAGATTTTTGGTTCTACGCTTGCACCAGGTGCGGTAAGATGTCGATGTACTTCAGAGTGTGGTGATGCGTAAAATATTTCTACATGCGTTCTTTCAAAGTGCGTTGAAAACGTTCCACGATGCTGGCTTTGGTTTCAGGATTCTCGCTGGTAAAAAAATGAATGTCACGTTTCTTTAATTCTTTTTGGAAAGCTTGGTTCAGAAATTCGGTACCTTTGTCCGTTTGCCATCGAAGAGGGTGACGACCACTTTGTTTCAACACCCGTTGCAAGGCTCGCACTAACTCACTGTTCGATTTGGAAGTCAAGGGTACGACCCAGGCAAATTTGGAAAAGACGTCGATGACACAAAACAAATATTTGTAGCCGCGATTGTAGCTGGCCAAATGAGAGACATCGGCTAAATCGGGTTGCCATTGATGATCGATGTCTTCCACTCGGGTGCGACTTCTGGAAAACTTGCGTCGAATTGGGTTTGTGTAAAGTGTAAGTAGCTTGTTCTTGTAACCATCGTTGCACTTGAGGTAAACGGAGACTTTTCAGTCGAGTTTGGCAGCACGATATAATTTTTGAACTCCTGCGTAACCTGCAGGATGGGAGGGATCGTAGTAAATACTGGCTAACACCTTCTCCATTTTTTTGGTTTCTTAATAAGGCACCCACTCTTCGAGGATGCTACTTTGGGTGGGACGAAAGGGTGGCTTGGAAACGGATTTACGTGTCGGATGGGCTACGGAAGTAGAAGTCGAAGGTAGTGGTGGAGGTGGCAATGCAATGGCATTGGTCTTCTTTTATTTTTTCATTTCTGGTTTCCCTTCTTTATTTTTCACTTCTGTCAAAGGAGGAGTGGACATCATCTTTTTAACCCAATCTTTCATTTCTTCTCGTTGAGGTGTGGGGGACGGGGTCAACAAGGATGCTGCAATCGTACTAGACATGGGAGCTGCTGACGGTGTTTGAAACACTTCTCGTATCTCGTCTTCCTCAGGCCTTCGTGGGGTGGCGTCTCTGGTGACCCCTGGAGATGGTAGCAGTGTTGGTAGTGGTGGTGATGGTGTGGGGAATGGACATTTCATTAAGGTCTTAAAATCTTTCAGAGTGGGAAGAGCCGTTTCGTCTAAAGCTTTCTGGTGAAAGAGTTGCAGTCGTTGCAAGAGTTGACCGTACTTTTGCGATTTTTCTGTTTCGGACAAATCTTGGCGATCCATCAAGGACTGCAATTCGTGTTGTAACTGGAACATCTCAGTCAAACTGGGATTGGGAAGTAAATGCGGTGTGCGTTGTTCTTGCCAACGATGGTATTCCATCCATCGTTTGTAAGGCACTAAAGCTAGTTTTCGTCCTTCCATGGGATGTCAGGGGTCAATTCTGAGATCTTGGGATTCCAGAGGGCCTTTTTATTTTGCTCCCACCAGTCCTCCCAACATGATTCCCAGGACTTCTTTCAGCAATGGACCTAACAAGAGGGGTAAAATTCCTCCACGTTGGACCAACATCTTCTTCTTTTGACGAATGGGAATTTTATTTGAACCATTTGGCAAAGAACGTGACGATGTCTGCCTAAGCATTGTTTCTGGTGTTTGGACAGAGGGATCGTGCCTTTCAACACGTTCAAACAACATTCGCACACGGTATCGATGACCTTCGATGACCTCTTTGGAGGCTGTTTCAATGAGTTTTTTTCGCAGGGGTGGTGAAGCTTTGGACAGGACCCCCATGTTTGACTAAACGTGGAGGCAGTCCTTTCCTTTTCTTTCCTTGGGGTTTAGAAGAGGAATGTTTTTTGGGGGGTGACATCGTTGCTTGTGGGTTCCGGGACATTCACCAAACATACACTAACGTCGATGACTTAACACACGCCCTTTTATCTCTTTTTTGGGACTATCGCTTTGTCATAAAGGTGACAATGTTTTTTCCAAAATCGCCAAGGAATCCTCCCCTTTGTTGACGCCTCTTTTTCTTTGAGCGACTGTGTCTTTTCTTAGGGTAACGTCGATGCTTGGCTAAGCGATTTGTCGGATGACGAGTCTGCCTTTGTCTCTTTCTTCTTTGACGACAGTGACGGTGTGCACTTCTTTGAGGTGACATCTTTTGGAAGTTCACTGATACCCCTACTCGGTCGCAGGCCCTTTTTATACTGGAACGCGTCGCCACTGATTGTCTTTACGTCGTATCAACTTGAGGACAGGCATGACGCGTCGTGCACGAGTACGCAACAGACTAAATCTAGCCAGTTCTTGCTTGGACAAATTCAGTAAACTTTGTAACATGCCCGATCTTTCTTGAACTTTGATTTTGGGAGCAGGTACTTTGTGAGCAGCGGCCACTGCCGCTAAATTGGAGGGTCCTGCCACTGGAGAAGTTCTTGGGGTCATCAACGGAGAAGTTCTTGGTGTGATCAACGTCTCCAAGTACTCTTCAGTTCTTGGTGTCATCAACGGAGAAGTGAATGAACCTGAGGCTACTGGAGACGCGGTCACCACCGTTGCAGGTCGTGGTTTGCGAATGTAAGGTTGCGTCCTGGCCGAAGTTCCTCTCTTGCGACTAGTTTTCTGTGGACTTTTCTTTTTCTGGGGACTTTTTCTCTGCTTCTTTTTCTGTGGGCTTTTCTTTTTCCGGGGTGGTGACTGGTAAGAGGAGGGTCCCGCCACTGGCGAAGTTCTTGGAGACACGGGTCTCATTGGGGACCTGGTCTTGCCACCGTGGCTCTTTTTCTTCTTCTTGGAGCTTCGTTTGGCTTTTTTCTTCGGGACAACTTTGGGAGCATTAGGATCCCATCTTAAGAGAGAGCAAATGATGACCCCTCCTAGAGTACCGCTCCCTCCAGGCTTCAAAATGATTTGTTTTTTGGTTTGGTTGTCGATGCGGAGATCGGCCAGTTGGGTCAGAGCGACTGTGTTTCGATGAAAAAAGCGTTTGGTTTGATGAGGAATCTGAATGAGCCCTTGCAGTAATTGACGTGCTGTCACCGTGAACCATCGTAAGACTTCTTTGAGACTAGCTTCTAAGACACGAGCTCGTATTTGTGGATTTTTTTTCTCGACTGATGCCATACAAGGCACGAATCAATTTGACGGGAAGATGGGACTGAAGGGACGTCATGTTCAAACTGTGTGAGACAGACGAAAAGTGTCCGAGGTTTTTATAGATTGTTTTGGAGTGAAATTAAGTCGAGGACGGAGACGTGTACAGGACAGGTCCTCCGTCTTGGCCCCAGTGGTGAAACAATTGGCTACGAAATCGCAAATCCTCGGGGGTCGTAGGTTTCAAATCGATGAGTAAATAAGCGTGTGGAGTTTGAGTGGCATCGTCGTACGCCTAAGTCAGCCAAGGCGTTCCTAACTGTTTGGCTAAGACTTGCACTTGCGATTTATCTCGAGTGCTTTTAAACAAGACCACGTAATGAGCATTGAGACTGATGGTGCGATGGGCTTTACTTTGTTGAAACAAATTTTGAGTGATGTAAACGACACTGGCATTACGATGATGCCCTTTGCGCGTGAACCACAGTTTAATTTCTTCTTCGTCTTCTCCTAACATGTCGTTGAAAATGACCAAATGGGTTTGACGGGAATCAAAGACAATGCCGTCGTCTTCTTTAGGAATGCCTTCCACAAACACGATGGAATCGCCTTGACTTTCTTGCAAGAGACTGTACGCCGATTGCCAATCTTTGTAACACCACACGATGCGATGAGGTGGACGATCGATCAAATGATGTTTATGTTCGATCAAACGTTTGATGAATTCGGTTTTGCCTGAACCGCTAGGTCCAGCAATGAGCATGTTAAAGGGATGGCGAAGATACAAAGCCTCCCAACTGGCACGATCTAAGTGTTCGTCGATGACTTTGACAGTAGAGGAAGAGGGAGCAGAGACAGCAGAGGTTGCCATAGTGTCACTTGTGACACGAAAACAAACAAGACAAGAGTTTATATACATTTTTCAGGACACGTTTATTGAATGTTTTAAACATGAACACGAAAGACAAAAATACATAAAAGCCAAAGGCTTAAGTACAAGGATAAAAGGCACATGAAAACCATCAACGTGGAATAAAAACAAGTTTCTGTACAACATGTTTTGGGTAATGTTCTGACCAGTTCTACAGGGGGTGAGGTCACACAAGTGTCCTCCCGAAAGGGTCTTTCAGGCATGTCCACGACAGTCCTGTTCTGGATGACTGGTTCTTCTTCTTCTGGCACTGTCACTAACACTGGTTGAAAAGTGACTTTTTTCTTTGGACGTTGAAAGGAAGAATCACAAATCTCTTGCATACTGGGCCACTTTTTGGGTCCAGGCCTCAAAACTTTCTTTTTTCCAGGCACGTACATCTGTCCAATGGGGGTGTAATTCACAAGCTACACACACATCGTCATACACGTCTTCGGTAGCTAAAAGTTGACGAATCTTTTTTTCCCGTAGAGGTCGAGAAGTATCCAGATGAAAACGTAAGGCTTTGAACAAAAGGAGTGTGTCGTGAACATTTAAAGACACCACTTTCATGTTGAATGGGGTTGTAAATACTGTTCGTAAAGAGTCCACAAAGAATCGGCTGGTAAACGAAATGCCAGAAAACAAGTCACTAAGACATACACTATGCGTCGTCCCAAATTGATTGGATACAGTTCTTGTAATAATTGATGGTATTGATCCACGGTTTGAATATGGTCATTGAGTTCCTTCCACGGAATCTGTTCAATCACTTGTGACATTAGCCGTGGCATGGATTCCTGTTTTTATAGTCTCTTTATTTCGGAAGCAATAAAGGTACTTTCTAACTAGAGATCTTCGTTCTCCTGTTGGGAATCTAAATCTTGCATACTGTAACCTACACTTTAGAGTTCATTTAGAAGTTTCCTCTTCCGCTAAGCATATTCCACGTAAAATATATTGGTAATCCTTTAACTCGTCTTGCTCAATGCGTTGCTCTAGGTGAATCTCGAAGTAACCAAAATGATGAACATTTCGTTCATTCACTAACTCAAACTGTTGAACAAGGCCTGACCACTGAAACAATTTCTGACGAGTCAGTCGTCTTATACCATTCAGGTACCAGTGGTTAAACATCTGGTGATGTAACGGATGTAATTGTTCTTTACGTTCGACATGTATTTTGACCAGCTCTCGGTAAATGCGTTCTCTCAACTCCACAGGCAAAGCACGAATTTCTCTTGTAAAGTATCCATGAATAGGTCATACTAAATCCTCTTTCTGACACAAGAAATGTACCGTTTGCACAGACATGGTTTTAATCCATTGCCGAATCTAAATCGTTTAATCACTAATTTACACTTTACAATTCGTTCAGAAGTTTCCTTTTTCACTAAGTTGACATTGTGTAAAAGATGTTGGTAATTCGTTAACTCTACCTCTGGAATTCGATGCAGTAAGTTTACAATGTAGTACATAGAATCATCAATAGCAAATCAATCCTTTTTTTTTAAAGGGGGTCGTTGTTCAATGTCTGTCCAATGGAACACTTTCAACTCAATCAGTCCTTGTATGGCATTCAGGTACCAGTGGTTCAAACACCGGTGATGTAACGGATGCAATTGTTCTTTACGTTTCACTTGTATTTTCACCAGCTCTAGGTAAATGCGTTCTCTCAACTCCACAGGCAAAGAACGAATGTTCTCTTGTAAAGTATCCATGAATAGGTCAGTCAGTACAATTCACAATCTTCCCCTAGAGCAAAAGAATCCACATGGTGAGTAATTTCTGACCACTGCCATTCAGGGTAACGTCCAAGAATCTCATTGAACTCTTTTGATGTAAACGGTCTAAAGCGATATAATAGGATGAATGCACCCTTGACCCAGAGAAATCTAACACAATGGTTGACTTTTTTCACTTTCCTCTTGTGAATTTCTCGGCACAAAAGTTCTACAGTTACCCATTGAGATTTCACCCTGGCAAGCCCCTGCCAAACTTCCTTGTAAATCTTCTCTTGCAGTTCTTTAGGTAATGATTCAATATCGTTTTTGAAATGGAGTTTCAATACTGGTCTCGGTGATGTCCAACATTTAACTCCTAACCAATCTGGTCTCTTCTTCAACGACATGGTAAGTTACTTCAATGTCTCGGTCCCACTAAGGGTAAGTAATGACAATTCGGTGACCATTGAGCATGTTCTACGTAGGCCGAATCTTGTGGTTCCCAGTGGTGAAGTGACACACCGCAACTGAAGCACTTGACTTTATCCCCTTCGCCCAAGTAGAAAAATCCGGCTCTGGCTAATTCTTCGGGGGTCGGTCCTCCCAGATACTTAGGCCATTTTCCTTTGAACGATTGAAGACGATTTTCAAAGTCGCAGTATTCCGACAAACGCACAGGAAACGAATATTCGTCTTTCACAGGTTCGTTTCGATGATGGTTGGGTGACATGGACAGGAGTTTGCTCAGGGCTGGATGACATCCGTAGGGAGGTAAACGTGAAGGTGGACATCCACCTTTAAAACGAAACCCAGTAAAGTGTCCAAGAGGACGAGCAGCATCGCTTTCGCATCCCTCAGGTTTGACACGCACAGCATCACTTTCTATGATGGGGTAGTGAGAACAAAGTTCCCATGATGCTTTACGGCATCGCTAAGGTCACAACGTACAGCATCGTTCCCATCGCAAGGCTCACAATCGCATTCTACTTCAGAGTCCCCAAACTTGAATTGTGCCTGTCTGAACTTGTTTTGTGTTTCTCTGAAAGTATTCATCTTGTTCGCTTGGTCTTGGTAGTCACAACGAACTATCGATCTTACCTAGTTTTCCTTTTTATATACAGACCAATACCGACGTGTCCATACGGTAAGGTGAAATGATTAGGAAGTCGCACTCGCTTCTGGTACACGATTTTATAGACTTTTTCCAAGGGTCGACTGACGATGTGGTGAGTGGGTAAACGTACAATCTTGTTGGGCTGATAGGTGGTCACTTTAAAGTGTTCATCTTCTCTAGACTGCAAGGCTTCTTTCAATACGTCAAAGTTCACCACTCAACTGGTACGATAATTCAGAGTCAATCCTTTCACTTTGCACTTCGTGTGCACTTCTCCTTGTTTGTCCCGGTATTCGTAGCCGTAATTTTTAGGACCGCCACTTGCGAAACTTAGAATCTTGTCGTCGGGCTGCTCGTCTGTCCAGGCTCCTAAACGGTCTCCTTCGATGTCAGGGTGCTGTTGACTCAGATGATGGATGTAAATGCAACTGTCCGTGTCAAACTACAAGACGCGTTCCCCTAACAGTTCTAAAGCTTCGTACAATTTTAAACGAGCATGAGCTGTCACGTAAGCCGCAATGATGACATTTCCAAAGGTGTCGGCTTCTACAAAGTCCCGATCTTCTTCGTTATTCACTAAGATCAAATCTTCGCGAACGACGTCCACGTGTTTCATGAATTTAGTTTTGTCGTGAATCATCTGGCGGGAAGGTTCTGTCAAATATTCCGTCTTGGGTAAGCACGGTCGTTGTGCCATTTTTCCATACAAGCAATTTAACATCACTTTGGCAAACGATCGCCTGCCTTCGTTTTTCTCGATGTGATCTAAAGTAATTCCTTCTTGTGCTTAGTATTTGTCTTTGAATTTAATTTGGTCTTCGGGAGTGTGACACCAGGACGGATAACCACTGGCTTCTTGCTTCAGTTTCAAAAAGGCATCCACGTAGTCTGCGAAAATGCCTTTCTGACTGGAGTCTCCTTTGTGGTATTGTTGTGTCTTGGGAAAGTAGCAAATTTCGTACACTTCTAACAGTTGGTATCCCATGTCCATAGCTTTGAACAATTCTACGCTGACCCAGGTTCCCGTCAAGGCCCGTTCTTCCTGTGTGTGCTGATAAGGCTGATCTTGGTTGCACGTTTCGGCACAAGTACGGCACAAGGGAAACATCAGTTTGCCTTGACAATGGTGAGGTAAGACGGGATGGTATAGGTTCGTGGGAGGCAAAACTTTGCACTTGATCAAGCCTTCGTATTGTCGAATGTTGACCAGGTCGATGTGTTCCGTCAGCAATTGTGGGTGTCCTGCACGAAAGTGACAATATTTGTACACGTAGGGATACAGCAAACACACGTCCAAGTATTTGATTTCTTCTCCTTTCTCTTCGTCGGCTTGGTACAGCAAACAGGTGGTATTGGTCCTTCCTCCGTACAAACTATCCCTCGGGTTCAGGGGCTCCATGAACTGGTAACTTTCCACGAGGCGCTTAAACTCGGTATCGGTTTTCAAACGGTGATCGTACTCGTGTTCGCACATTTCCACTACTTGGTATCCTTCCTGTTCTAACTTTAGGCGTCGCTGACAAGTGTCCTGGTACACGTCTTCCATGGTTCGTTGTAAAAACTGATTTTTAGTGCCACGATCAGGGTAACAGACGGGGCATCCGTGAAATAAGCAACCGTTAAACTCGTACACGATCTTGGGGTTTTCTAAGTCCCAGCCATCGACCGAATGCGTTCCAATGGTCCTTTCGCCCCCTCCGTTGCGGTCATGCTGAATCCATTTGTCTTCCTTGTCGCACAAGTAATGTAACCAGCGTAGGACCGAGTATTGACGTTTGACATAGTTGGTCGTTTGAGGACTGATGACAGCCACGGTGTTTTCAGGTTTGAATCGTTGCCGGTACACTAAGGAACACGCTTTGGCAATGGTGCAAGCTTCTTTCAAAGGATCGACCCCTCCATGTTCCATGAACAGTTCTCGAAATTTTCCACAGCATCGCCGTAAAATGTCCACGTCGGAACGACAATACTTTAACATTTCTTCCTGAAAGTCGAAAGGGTCGAGGCATGGACCTGGTACCAAGCGTAGAAAGCATCTCGTTGTTCGGTACGCATATTGTCGGGGTCGTAATAGTGAGCCTCAGGCAAATGGGGTAGAACGGCATGTTGATTGGCTTCGGTATTGGAAAAGTGTGAAAAGTACCCTTTAGCCATTTCTGTCCTTCCAAACGTTTTAGGCATTCGACTCAAAGGCATGGCCAAGTAACTCATCGAATCTTTAAACTGCACTTGTCCCACTTGCATGAAAATGATTTTGGCTCCGTTCAAAGTGACTTTAGGACGTTCGGTGCCATGTTCCGTATAGTACCTCAAAAGAAACTGTCCATCGTATCCGGAGAAATTGTGAGCCATCACCGTGGCATGACGATGCCAATCTCCGTAACGTTCGATGTCCTCTTGGATCCACGTTTTGTCGATGGGGTCTAAGACCCATTGAGCGAAATCGGCTAGCGTGTTCGGTCCTCGAAAGATTTTTTCACGCCCTCCAGGAATCTTACTGCAGTGAGGGCAATCACTGAAAGTAGGTTCTTGAATGCACTTCTCGCACGCTCGATGAGCCACGCAGAAATTAGGAATGTGAATGCCGGTCTCTTGCATGCATTCAAAATCGAAAAAGATGAAATTACCTTTCTTCTTGTGACCGTCCTCTTTCTCTGGTTGGGATTGGTATTTTTGCACGTACCATTGGTGTTCCATGTCCACTCTGTGGTGACAAATGTGTCATTTTTTCTTTCCTCGACAAATGTGTGCCTTGGTATTATTGGTAAGTATGCCTTGTCCACACGTGGGGCACAATCTCAGGAGTTGACAAGCACATTTCTTCTGTGAACCTTGTGTCTTCAAATGTTGTTGGTAACAGGCAGGACTGACAAACGTGCGCATACAAGCAGGACAATGCACTCGTTCTTGTCCTTCGTTCAGACAGGGTTGAGAGGCCAAACATCCTGAGCATTTCGATCCGCAGTGTTTGTGTTGCTCTCGATTGTTATAGCCATAGTCACATTTCTCACAGTAATAACTGTATCCCAGGAATGCGGTGACACTGGTAATTGTATCGAAATGTTCATCGTGATCATAGAGCTGAATGTATTTTCCATCCTTAGAGTCTTTCCCTCGAAACAACAGAGGTCCACGCACTTCTTGAGGGTACACTTTCAAGGTGTAGCGTGGAGCTAGGATATCTTGCAATTTTTGCATCTCAGGAATGCCACAGGGTGGGTCGTTGGACAGACCGGCTTGTTGTAACAGGAGTTCTGCTTCACTTCGTTGTTTCGGTCGGTCCGATTTTTGAATAGTTTTCCAGGCTCTTTTCCATTCTACCGTGTCGTTCTTGTTGGCATAGGTTCATCCCACCACGATGGCTCGGGTTAAGCACATCTGGTCTTGAGAATTGTGAATTTGGACGAGGCTACGCTTAATGCTGCGTAGACCGTTCACCAATAAGACCTTTTTGTGCTGTCCGGTCCCTTGAGGAGGAGAAACGTGGGTCATATCGAGTGTGGCTTTTCCATTGGTGATGTCAAACTGGTCATTAGATTGTTGTACGTGTTGAATCTTGTCTATGACTTTGCAAGCGGTCAATTCTGCAGGGCTGCTAAACTCGATCCAAACAGGGGATTTCAAGCCGTCGTGTTGTATGGAAAGTCTCAAGCGATCGTCTTCTTTGGGTTGACATTGTCGCTTGAGTGTGGTGAGCAAAGAATCCCACATCTCGGTGATGAACACTTCTGCTTTCTCTAACGGCACTTCAGCCTTGAAATCTTTAAACTTCACCGTGTATTTGTAAGCCGTGGTTCTAAATTTTCTAGAGGGACGCTTTTCCATCTCTCGAATGGAATAGTACTTTTCAGGGTTGACTAAAGGTGGTGAACTTTGCTTAGAGGAAAATTCTCTGGGTTTGGATTCTGGTTCACTCATGTCCTCTTCAAAATCACTGGCATGAATTTGTGCCAAGACTTCAGATCTGGTACGAGGCGATAGATCACGTTTCTGCCTCTTACTTTCTTCTTCTTTCTTCTCAAATGAATTGGATCGTTTCATCTTGAGTGCAAAACGTCAAATGACTAAAATTTAAACACCGTGGGCTAATTTATAGTCATGGCATACCAACGTATATAAAGGGTATGTGTCTTTGTCCTTTCACTATTCATTTCACTCTCAAACCTAGCACAACGATGGAAGAGACTACACAAATCGAACGTTTCATCAGAGCGTTGCGAGGGGTCATTAGAAAATTCTCTTCAGACCAGTCGAGGGACTACTCTCCTTCCTTTCGAGATAAAAGTCAAGATACTTGCTATATCTGTCAGAAGAAAGGGCATAGGTCTTCAGAGTGCCCAGGCCGTCAAAAAAGCAAAACAGGGGTTAAAAGAGACAAAAGTCAAGATACCTGTTATTATTGTCAAGAAAAAGGACATTGGTCTCCAGATTGCCATAAGAAACAAGAGGAGTCAGAAGAACAGAGGGATTCTGGAGAGGAAGAAGAAGAGGAAGAAGAAGAAGAGGAAGAAAGCAGACAGGTGAAGAAAAAGAAACAGGAGAAGAAAAGAAGAAGGGAAGAAAGTGAGGAGGAAGAGGAGGAAAAGACTGTGACGGTGAAGTAATTCAAAAAACAGAGAGAGCGTGAACAATGAGACAGAAGAAGTCTATGAACTTTTTAAAGTGTTATGCTGTGAATTGTGAATTGGATTGTAGATATTTATAAAAGAATAAATTAGATATAAAGGTAAGTGTCTTTGGATTTTAATTTTAAAATAAGAAGCTATACTCACGCACTCATACACAGACACGTACTATAGGGGTAAAATGTTTTTTTTTTTTAATTTTTGGCAATTGAAAGTCTATCTCTTTTCGAGAGACATGGGTGGCCCTGAAAAGGGTCTTTGGGGGTAGGGGTGAGTTTAAGCAATCAACTTTAACTGTCTTAAGCCTTTGCCACGGCCAAGGCCTACTTCTGGACTGCGTAATGTTGATGCTGATGATGATGTGGTTGAAATCACTAAGGGTGGTACGGTAGTAGTGAAGGGGGACACTTTACGTACAATGGGAATTAGCATTAAAAACACCCTTGGGACACTTTACGTACAATGGAAATTTAACATGGAGAAAAATCGTGGGACACTTTACGTACAAGGGGAATTAACATGGGAATAAATCGTGGGACACTTTACGTACAAAGGGAATTTAACATGGGAATAAATTGTGGGATACTATACGTACAAGGGGAATTTAACATGGGATTTTTTTTTTAAAAAAAAGTTTTTTAAAATTTAAATTTAAATTTAAATTTAAAAAAGGGGTAGGCAATTCAAAGACTATCTCTTTTCGAGAAATATGGCTGGCCCTGAAAAGGGCCTTTGGGTTTATGTTAATATGCCCTTAACATAGAGGGCATTTGCGACATCTTCTTTTCCTCAAACTTCGTCTTACAGCAGGGCCATACATCAGAGTCCTCTTGAGGCAACCTTGTCTCTCTATATAGACTCTTCTTATCCACAGGCTGCTGTTGGTCCTGTAGACAACGGTCCACTTGGATCGGACATACATGAGCATGTCCGTCCTGAACATCATTGTTGACACAAGGGTTGAAGATTCAACGTCGGTCCACATGTTGAGGCTCCGAGAATAGGTGAATCAATGCAGTGAACGGCGCTTATTTATAGGGACAGAAAGGATTGAAACGGATTGAGTTCATTCACCAATCCAAACACGCGTTACAGAATTCAGTCAGCCCGCATCCAATCCGAAGAGAGCAGTCTGTGACGTCACGTAGTCAATATAGATTCGCTAGCGCTTGTGTGCAGTCAATCTCTGCGATAGTGATTCAACATGACGGAAACTCAGAAAACGATCCAGTGGGGTGCACCAGCAGGGGAGACCGCCCAAGGGAACCCGGACTTACTTTCAGAAGAGGTGAATTGGGATTTTGTGGATTTTCTCTCCTCGCAAGAATTTGTTCCGGAACCTTCGTTACCTTCTTCATTACCGCAAGTGGAGAATTTTAGACAGAGACAGAAAGAAGAATTGGAGAAATTTATACAACGACAAAAGGAAGCGGAACAGGCTTTTCTCCTACAGCAACAGCAGCAAGAAGAAGAGGTAAGAAAAAAACAACAGCAAGAAGAAGTAGCAGCAAAGAAACAAGAGGGTGAAAATCAAACGGTCACGGTACTGTTGGACATTTTAGCGGAGTTAAGAAGTCTGAAACAAATGTATCAGACTTCTTTATCACGACCGAAGAGAATACGACCTTCCCGAGCCAAACATGTCAACCCTGTGACTAAGTCTACCATACCACCCTTAGTGATTTCAACCCAATCATTATCATCATTACGCAGTCCAGAAGTAGGCCTTGGCCGTGGCAAAGGCTTAAGGCAGTTAAAATTGATTGCTTAAACTCACCCCTGCACCATGAAGAAAAAAGGCCCTTTTCAGGGCCACCCACATTTCTCGAAAAGAAATACAATTTCAATTTGCCAATAACTCAAAAAAACTCACCCATGTTACCCTTATAGTACGTGTCTGTGTATGAGTGCGTGAGTGTAGCTTCTTATTTTAAAATCAAAACTCAAAGACTCTTACCTTATATCATTCATTTATTCTTTTCTCCATTTTTACAATCCAATTCACAATTCACAACACAACACTTTAATAATAAGTTCATTGATTTCTTCTTTTCTCCTTGTTTAGTCTCTCTGTTTTTTGAATTTCTTCACCGTCACACTCTTTTCCTCTTCTTCTTCCTCCTCGCTTTCTTCCCTTCTTCTTTTTTTCTCCTGTTTCCTTTTCTTCACCTGTCTTCTTTCTTCCTCAGAAGAATCCCTCTCTTCCTCTGAAGAATCCCTCTCTTCTTCTGAAGAATTCCTCTTTTCTTCTGACTCCTCTTGTTTCTTTTTTGGGCAATCTGGAGACCAATGTCCTTTTCCTTTACAATAATAACAGGTATCTTGACTTTTGTCTTTTTTATCCCCTGTTTTTTTTCTTTTTTGACGGTCTGGACACTCTGAAGACCAATGCCCTTTCTTCTGACAGATATAGCAAGTATCTTGACTTTTATCTCTAAAGGAAGGAGAGTAGTCCGTAGGCTGGTCTGAAGAGAATTTTCTAATGACCCCTCGCAAAGCTCTGACGAAACGTTCCATCTGGTCAGTCTCTTCCATCGTTGTGCTCGGCTTGAGAGTGAAATGAATAGTGAAAGGACAAGACACACACCCTTTTATATACGCTGGTCTGCTATGACTATAAAGTAGTTTATGGTGTTTGAACTTGAGTCATTTGACTTTTTGCTTTCAAGATGAAACGATCCCATTCATTCGAGAAGAAAGAAGAAGAAAGTAAGAGGCAGAAACGTGATCTATCGCCTCGTACCAGGGCTGAAATCTTGGCACAAATTCATGCCAGTGATTTTGAAGAGGACATGAGTGAACCAGAATCCGAACCCTCTAAATCAAGTTCACCACCCTTTGTCAACCCTGAAAAGTACTATTCCATTCGAGAGACGGAAAAGCGCTCCTCTAGAAAATTTAGAACCACGGCTTACAAATACACGGTGAAGTTTAAAGATTTCAAGTCCGAAGTACCGTTAGAGAAAGCAGAAGTGTTCATCACTGAGGTGTGGGATTCTTTGCTCACTGCACTCAAGCGACAATGTCAACCCAAAGAAGACGATCGCTTGAGACTTTCCATACAACACGACGGTTTGAAATCCCCTGTTTGGATCGAGTTTAGCACCCCTGCAGAATTGACTGCTTCCAAAGTCATGGACAAGATTCAACACGTACAACAATCTAATGATCAGTTTGACATCACCGATGGTAAAGCCACACTGGACATGACCCACGTCTCTCCTCCTCAAGGGACAGGACGCAAAAAGATGTTATTGGTGGACGACCTTCGCAACACCAAAAAGAGTCTCGTCCGAATTAACAACTCTCATGACCAGATGTGTTTAGCCCGTGCCATCGTGGTGGGACGAACCTATGTCGACAAGAACGACACGGTAGAATGGAAAAGAACCTGGAACACTATTCAACGTTCCCATCGAGCCAAGCAACGAAACGAAGCAGAACTCCTGTTGCAACAAGCTGGCCTGTCCAAAGACACACCCTGTGGCATTCCTGAGATGCAAAAATTGCAAGATGCCCTAGCTCCACGCTACACCTTGAAAGTGCACCCTCAAGAAGTGCGCGGACCTCTGTTCTTTCGAGGCCAAGACTTTAAGGACGGAAAATACATTCATGTCTATCATCACGATGAACATTTCGATACCATTACCAGTATCACCGGATTCCTGAAATACGGTTATTACTGTGAGAAATGTGACCATGGTTATAACAATCGAGAGCAACACAAGCATTGTGGATCGAAATGCACAGGATGTTTGGCCTCTTCACCCTGTCTGAGCGAAGAACCAGTGCCTTGTTCCACTTGTCTGCGCACGTTTGTCAGCCCTACCTGTTACCAACAACATCTGAAGACGCAAGGTTCACAGAAGAAATGCGCTTGTCAACTGCTGAGATTGTGCTCTACGTGTGAACAAGTCATACGTACCAATAATACCAAGGCACACGTATGTTCAGGAAAGAAAAAATGTCACATTTGTCACCACATCGTGGACTTGGAACACCAATGTTACGTGCAAAAATACCAACCCCCACCAGAGAAAGAGGACGGTCACAAGAAGAAAGGCAATTTCATCTTTTTCGATTTCGAATGCATGCAAGAGACCGGCATTCACATTCCTAATTTCTGCGTGGCTCATCGAGCGTGCGAGAAGTGCATTCAAGAACCTATTTTTAGTCATTGCCCTCACTGCAGCAAGATACCCGGAGGGCGTGAAAAAATCTTTCGGGGACCCAACACGTTAGCCGATTTTGCCCAATGGGTCTTAGACCCCGTCGACAAGACGTGGAGCCAAGAGGACATCGAACGTTACGGAGATTGGCATCGTCATGCCACGGTGATGGCTCACAATTTCTCCGGATACGATGGACAGTTTCTTTTGAGGTACTATACGGAACAAGGCACCGAACGTCCTAAAGTCACTTTGAACGGAGCCAAAATCATTTTCATGCAAGTGGGACAAGTGCAGTTTAAAGATTCGATGAGCTATTTGGCCATGCCTTTGAGTCGAATGCCTAAAACGTTTGGAATGACAGAAATGGCTAAAGGGTACTTTCCACACTTTTTCAATACGGAAGCCAATCAACACGCCGTTCTACCCCATTTGCCCGAGGCTCACTATTACGACCCCGACAACATGCGTACCGAACAACGAGAAGCTTTCTACGCTTGGTACCAGGCTCACGCCTCGGACCCTTTCGACTTTCAGGAAGAAATGCTAAAGTATTGTCGTTCCGACGTGGACATTTTACGGCGTTGCTGTGGAAAATTTCGAGAACTGTTCATGGAACACGGAGGGGTCGATCCTTTGAAAGAAGCTTGCACCATTGCCAAAGCGTGTTCCTTAGTGTATCGACAACGATTCATGCCTGAAAAGACCGTGGCTGTCATCAGTCCTCAAACGACCCACTTTGTCAAACGTCAATACTCGGTCAAAGCCCTACGTTGGTTACATTACTTGTGCGACAAGGAAGACAAGTGGATTCAGCATGCCCGCAACGGAGGGGGCGAAAAGACCATCGGAACGTATTCGGTCGATGGCTGGGACTTAGAAAACCCCAAGATCGTGTACGAGTTTAACGGTTGCTTATTTCACGGATGTCCCGTCTGTTACCCTGACCGTGGCACTAAAAATCAGTTTTTGCAACGAACCATGGAAGACTTGTACCAGGACACTTGTCAGCGGCGCCTAAAGTTGGAACAGCAAGGATACCAAGTGGTGGAAATGTGGGAACACGAGTACGATCACCGTATGAAAACCGATCCCGAGTTTAAACGCCTCGTGGAAAGTTACCAGTTCGTGGACCCGCTGAACCCGAGGGATAGTTTGTAAGGAGGAAGGACCAATGCCACCTGTTTGCTGTACCAAGCCGACGAAGAGAAAGGAGAAGAAATCAAATACTTGGACGTGTGTTCGCTGTATCCCTACGTGTGCAAATATTGTCGTTTTCCCGTAGGGCACCCACAATTGCTGACGGAACACATCGACCTGAAAAACATTCGACAATACGAAGGCTTGATCAAGTGCAAAGTTTTGCCTCCCACGAACCTCTACCATCCCGTCTTACCTCACCATTGTCAAGGCAAACTGATGTTTCCCTTGTGCCGTACTTGTGCCGAAACGTGCAACCAAGATCAGCTTTGTCAGCACACCCAGGAAGAACGGGCCTTGACGGGAACCTGGGTCAGCGTAGAATTGTTCAAAGCTCTGGACATGGGATACCAACTGTTAGAAGTGTACGAAATTTGCCACTTTCCCAAGACACAACAATACCACAAGGGTGACCCTACTCAGAAAGGCATTTTCGCAGACTACGTGGATGCCTTTTTGAAACTGAAGCAAGAAGCCAGCGGCTATCCTTCCTGGTGTCACACTCCCGAAGACCAAATACAATTCAAAGAGAAATACCGGGAACAAGAAGGCATCACTTTAGACCACATCGAGAAAAACGAAGGCAGGCGATCGTTTGCCAAAGTGATGTTAAATTGCTTGTGGGGTAAAATGGCACAACGACCGTGTTTACCCAAGACGGAATATTTGACAGAACCTTCCCGCTACTTCCAGATGATTCACGACAAAACCAAATACATGAAACACGTGGACGTCGTTCGAGAGAATTTAATCTTGGTCAATTACGAAGAAGATCTGGACTTTGTACAAGACGACCCTTTTGGAAATGTCATCATTGCGGCTTACGTGACAGCCCATGCTCGCTTAAAATTGTACGAAGCTTTAGAACTGTTAGGGGAACGCGTCCTGTACTTTGACACGGACAGTTGCATTTACATCCATCACCCGATTCAACATCACCCTAACATCGAAGGAGACCGTTTAGGAGCCTGGACAGACGAACATCCCGACGACAAGATTCTAAGTTTCGTCAGTGGCGGTCCCAAAAATTACGGCTACGAATACCGTGACAAACAAGGAGAAGTGCACACGACGTGCAAAGTGAAAGGACTGACTCTGAATTATCGTACCAGTCGAGTGGTCAACTTTGGGGTATTGAAAGAAGCCTTGCAATCGGGAGAGGATGGAAACTTTAAAGTGACCACCTACCAACCGAACAAAATTGTACGTTTACCCACTCACCACATCGTCAGTCGGCCCTTGGAAAAAGTCTATCAAATTGTATACCAGAAGCGAGTTCGACTTCCCAATCATTTCACCTTACCGTACGGTCACGTCGGTATTGGTCTGTATATAAAAAAGGAACCCTAGGCAAGATCGATAGTTCATTGTGACTACCAAGACCGAGCAAACAAGATGAATACTTTGAAAGAGACATCGTTCCAGTTTGGGGATTGTAAAAAAGTTGTATCTTCCTCTAGTGTGACTAATATTGGATGGATAAGACCCATGCATTGCGACGGAAAATGTCCGGAAGGAAACTGCGATTGTCCATGTGGTTACCATTGTAATTGCGTAACGGAGTTTGCAGACGAGTGCGATTGTGAGCCTTGCGATGGGACCGATGCTGTACCTTGTGACCTGAGCGATGCCGTAAAGCATCATGGGAACTTTAGTGCCCCTACCCCTGTCATGGAAAGTGATGCTGTGCGTGTCAAACCTGTGGGATGCGAAAGCGATGCTGCTCGTCCTCTTGGACATTTTACTGGGTTTCGTTTTAAAGGGGAATGTCGACCTTCACGTTTACCTCCCCACGGATGTCATCCAGCCCTGAGCAAACTCCTACCCATTTCACTCAACCCTCATCGAAACGAACCTGTGAAAAACGAATATTCGTTTCCTGTGCGTTCGTCGGAATACTGCGACTTTGAAAATCGTCTTCAATCGTTCAAAGGAAAATGGCCAAAGTATCTGGGAGGACCGACCCCCGAAGAATTAGCCAGAGCCGGATTTTTCTACTTGGGCGAAGGAGATAAAGTCAAGTGCTTCAGTTGCGGTGTGTCACTTCACCACTGGGAACCGCAAGATTCGGCCTACGTAGAACATGCTCGATGGTCACCGAATTGTCATTACTTACCTTTAGTGGGACCGAGACATTGAAGTAACTTCTTACCATAATCATCTGTTCATGGATACTTTACAAGATAACATTTGTGCTTTGCCTGTGGAGTTGAGAGAACGCATTTACCGAGAGCTGGTCAAAATACAAGTGAAACGTAAAGAACAATTGCATCCGATACGTCACCGGTGTTTGAACCACTGGTACCTGAAGGCTATACAAGGACTGATTCAATTGAAAGTGTTCCATTGGACAGACATTGATCAACGACCTCCTGGTTATAAAAAGGAATGGTTTGGTATTGACGATTCTATCTACTACATTGTAAACGTATTGCATCGAATTCCAGAGGAAGAGTTAACGAATTACCAACATCTTTCACACAATGTCAACTTGGTGAAAGAGGAAACTTCTGAACGAATTGTAATGTGTAGATTAGTGACTCAACGATTTAAATTCGACACTGAAGTGAAACCATGTTTGTGCAAAGAGTACATTTCTTGTGTCAGACCAAAGAGGATTTAGTATGACCTATTCATGGATACTTTACAAGAGAACATTCGTGCTTTGCCTGTGGAGTTGAGAGAACGCATTTACCGAGAGCTGGTGAAAATACAAGTGAAACGTAAAGAACAATTGCATCCGATACGTCACCAGATCTTTAACCACTGGTACTTGAATGGTATAAGAGAACTGATTCGTCAGAAATTCTTTCAATGGTCAGACATTGTTCAAAACTTTGAGGTCGCTAATGATCGACATGTTCATGATTATGGTTACTTCGAGATTCACCTACAGCAATACATTGAGGAAGACAAGTTAAAGGATTACCAACATATTTAACGTGGAATCTACTTAGAGGAAGAGGAAACACCTAAACGAACTCTGACGTTTCGGTTACAGTATGCAAGATTTAGATTCCCTACTGGAGAACGAAGATCTCTGGCTAGAAAGTACGTCTATTGCATCCGAAAAAAAGAGAATATAAAAACAGGCTGCCATGCCACGGTTTATGTCACATGTCATCCAACAGATTCCGTGGAAGGAACTCAATGACCATATTCAAACCGTGGATCATTACCATCAATTATTACAAGAACTGTATCCATTCAATTTTGGACGACAAGTGGTGTGTGTCTTAGTGACTTGTTTTCTGGGATTTCGTTTACCAGCCGATTCTTTGTGGACTCTTTACGATCAGTACTTACCACCTCCATGGCCTTAAATGGTCACGAAAAACTCCTTTTGCTCAAAGCCTTGCGTTTTCATCTGGATACTTCTCGACCTCAACAGGAAAAAAAGATTCGTCAACTTTTAGTGACCCAAGACGTGTATGACGATGTGTGTGTAGCTTGTGACTTACACCCTCATTGGACAGATGTTCGTGATTGGAAAAAGGGGGGTTTTGAGGCTTGGACCCAAGAAGTGGCCCAGTATGCACAAGAGTTGTTCAAGGAAAAAAGTTACTTTTCAACCCGTGTTAGTGACGGTGCCAGAAGAACCCGTCACCGAGAACAACCACTCGCTTCAGGACAGGACTGTCATGGACATGCCTGAAAGGTCATTCCGGGAGGACACTTGTGTGACAATACCTCATGTAGAGACTGTAAGAACATTACACACTGTCCCTAGGACATCTTGGTTAACCAAAACATGTTGTACAGACACTTGTTTATATTCCACTTTGATCGCTTTGCTGTGTTTTATATTCCTGTACATCACTATTTGGGTTGTATGTATTTTTGTCTTTCGTGTTCATATTTGAAACATTCAATAAACGTGTTCTGAAAAAGTATATAAACTCTTGTCTTGTTTGTTTTTTCGTGTCACAAGTGACATTTCTCATACCATGGCTACCTCTGCTGTCTCTGCTCCCTCTTCCTCTACTGTCAAAGTCATCGACGAACACTTAGATCGTGCCAGTTGGGAGGCTTTGTATCTTCGCCATCCCTTTAACATGCTCATTGTTGGACCTAGCGGTTCAGGCAAAACCGAATTCGTCAAACGTTTGATCGAACATAAACATCATTTGATCGATCGGCCCCCTCAACGGATCGTGTGGTGTTACAAAGAGTGGCAATCGGCGTACAGCCTCTTGCGAGAAAGTCAAGGCGATTCCATCGTGTTTGTGGAAGGCATTCCTAAAGAAGACGATGGCATCGTCTCTGACTCCCGTCTAACCCATTTGGTCATTTTCGACGACATGTTAGGAGAAGACGAAGAAGAAATTAAATTGTGGTTTACGCGCAAAGGGCATCACCGTAATGCCAGTGTCGTTTACATCACCCAAAATTTGTTTCAACAAAGTAAAGCCCATCGCACCATCAGTCTCAATGCGCATTACGTAGTCTTGTTTAAAAGCCCTCGAGATAAATCGCAAGTGCAAGTCTTAGCCAAACAGTTAGGAACGCCTTGGCTGACTCAGGCGTACGACGATGCCACTCAAACGCCACACGCCTATTTACTCGTCGATTTGAAACCTACGACCCCCGAGGATTTGCGATTTCGTACCCACTTGTTTCACCACTGGTGCCAAGACGGAGGACCTGTCCTGTACACGTCTCCGTCCTCGACTTCATTTCACTCCTCCCATGAAAAAAATCTATAAAAACCTCAGACCCTTTTTCGTCTGTCTCACACAGTGTGAACATGACGTCCCTTCAGTCACATCTTCCCGTCAAATTGATTCGTGCCTTGTATGGCATCAGCCGAGAAAAAGATCCACAAACACGAGCCCGTGTCTTAGAAGCTAGTCTCAAAGAAGTCTTACGATGGTTCACGGTGACGGCACGTCAATTACTCCAAGGAATCATTCAGATTCCTCATCAAACCCAACGCTTTTTCGATCGAAACAAAGTCGCTTTGGTCCAACTGGCCGATCCCCGCATCGACACTCAAACCAAAAAACAAATCATTTTGAAACCTGGAGGGAGCGGTACTCTAGGAGGGGTCATCATTCGCTCACTCTTAAGATGGGATCCTAATGCCCCCAAAGTTATCCCCAAGACAAAAGTTCAACGAAGCCCCAAGAAGAAAAAGAAAAAGACCAAGTCCCCAAGAAGAATAACTTCTCCAGTGGCAGGACCCTCCTCTTACCAGACACCACCACCATCACCCCGGAAAAAGAAAAGAAGCCCCCAGAAAAAGGAACAGAGAAAAAGTCCTCAGAAAAAGAAAAGTCCACAGAAGAAAACTAGTCGCAAGAGAGGCACTTCGGCCAGGACGCAACCTTACACTCGCAAACCACGACCTGCCACAACGTCTCCGGCAGCCTCACGTTTGTCCACTTCTCCGTTGATGTCACCAGGAACTGAAGAGTACTTGGAGACGTTGATCACACCAAGAACTTCTCCGTTGATGACCCCCAAAAGAACTTCCCCAGTGGCAGGACCTTCCCATTTAGCGGCAGTGGCTGCTGCTCACAAAGTACCTTCTCCCAAAATCAAAGTTCAAGAAAGATCGGGCATGTTACAAAGTTTACTGGATTTGTCCAAGCAAGAACTGGCTCGATTTAGTCCGTTACGTACCCCTGCACGACGTGTCATGCCTGTCCTCAAACTGATAAAACGTAAAGACAATCAGTGGCGACGCGTTCCAGTATAAAAAAGGCCTGTGACCGAGTAGGGTATCAGTGTTTTTAGGTGCTCCTAAAGACTCAAAGATGTCACCCTCCAGAAAACCCCAAGGAAAGAAAAGGAAAGGACTGCCACCACGTTTAGCCAAACATGGGGACCTGTTATCTGTCCTGTCCAAAGCTTCTCCACCCCTACGAAAAAAACTCATTCAAACGGCCTCCAAAGAGGTCATCGATACCGTGTGCGAATGTTGTTTGAACGTTTTGAAAGGCACGATCCCTTTGTCCAAACACCAGAAACAATGCTTAGGCAAACATCGTCACGTTCTTCGGAAAATGGTTCAAAAGAAAGTTCCCATTCGTCAGAAAAAGAAGATGTTGGTCCAACGTGGAGGTATTTTACCTCTCTTGTTAGGCCCCATACTGAAAGGAGTCTTGGGAACCATGTTGGGAGGACTGATGGGAGCAAGATAAAAAGGCCTTCGGAAGTCCCAAGATCTCAGAATTCACCCCTGACAACCCCATGGAAGGACGAAAACTAGCTTTAGTGCCTTACAAACGATGGATGGAATACCATCGGTGGCAAGAACAACGCACCCCGCATTTACCTCCCAATCCCAATTTGAGCGAGATGTCCCAGTTACAACACGAATTGCAATCCTTGCTGGATCGCCAAGATTTGTCCGAAACAGAAAAATCGCAAAAGTACGGTCAACTCTTACAAAGACTGCAACTCTTTCACCAGAAAGCTTTAGACGAAACAGCTCTACCCACTTTGAAAGATTTTAAGACCTTGATGAAAAGTCCAGCACCATCACCAGTACCAGTACCAGTACCACCAGTACCCGTGACCAAGACAGAAAAAGGAAAAGAAGAAGAAGAAGAAGGGTTTCAAACTCCACCAGAAAAAGTACGCAAGTTAACAACACCACCTACCTCCAGAATTGGATGGATTAAAAAGATGATGGCCACCCCTTCTTCCTCACAAGAGAAAAAGAAAGTGAAGACAGAAGTGAAGACAGAAGTGAAACAAGAACCGATATCCCCCGCTCAGACATCCTCCTCCTCCTCTTCGACACCTATTGCCGGTCGCACACGAAAAGCCTTGCAATCCAAGAAAATACCCCAAGAGAAAAAGAGTAGCCTCTTCCAAGAGTGGGTGCCTTATTAACACACCAATCCACACAAAAAATGGAAAAAGTCTTAGCTAGCATTTACTACGATCCCTCGCATCCTGCAGGTTACGCAGGAGTTCAAAAATTGTATCGTGCTGCCAAAACGCGACTGAAAAGTCTCCGTTTACCTCAAGTGCAACGATGGTTACAAGAACAAGCTACCTACACTTTACACAAACCCATTCGACGCAAGTTTGCCAGAAGTCGCACCCGAGTGGAAGGTATCGATCATCAATGGCAAGCCGATTTAGCCGATGTCTCTCATTTGGCCAGCTACAATCGTGGTTACAAATATTTGTTTTGTGTCATCGACGTCTTTTCCAAATTTGCCTGGGTCGTACCCTTGACTTCCAAATCCAGCAGCGAGTTAGTGCGAGCCCTGCAACGGGTGTTGAAACAAAGCGGTCGTCGCCCTCTTCGATGGCAAACGGACAAAGGCACCGAATTTCTGAATCAAGCTTTCCAAAAAGAATTAAAGAAACGTGACATTCATTTTTTTACCACCGAGAATCCCGAAACCAAAGCCAGCATCGTGGAACGTTTTCAACGCACTTTGAAAGAACGCATGTGGAAATATTTTACGCATCACCACACTCTGAAGTACATCGACATCTTACCGCACCTGGTGCAAGCGTACAACCAATCTTACCATCGAAGCATCGGACGTGCCCCGCAAGACGTGACTCCCGACAACGAAGTGCTGGTGTTCGAGCGCCTGTTCGGTACGTCCCCGACGAGGGCTGTCCCCAAGAAAAGTGGAGAGTTGACCGTAGGAGATTGGGTGCGCATTGGCAAAACCAAACGCACTTTCGACAAAGGTTACTTACCTAACTGGACGACCGAACTGTTTCGCGTCACTGGACGAGTACATGGCCGTCATCCTGCCGTCTATAAATTGGAAGACATGAACGGAGAAGTACTCAAAGGAACGTTTTATTTGCCCGAGTTACAACGTGTCACCAAAAAAGAAGACGACGTGTACGACATCGAAAGCATTCTCGAACGCAGAACCCGTAAAGTGGGCAAACGACGTGTCAAAGAAGTCAAAGTACGTTGGAAAGGATATCCACCCAGTTTCGATTCTTGGATCGACGCTTCGCAAGTCATCGACTATAAAAAGAAGAAGTGACCATCATGCCCTTTCACACAGCAGCAGACGCAGCTACGTCGACTAGTCCTTCTTCCCCTAGTTCTTCTGTGCAAGATTTACAAAAACAACCCTTGTGGGTGTGGTGTGGAGAACGTGTGCCTAAAACGCAAATCGTCTTTTTCTGCCAAATCTTCGTGGTGTATTGTGTCATCGGGGCAGCCATCGCCAATTTGAGTTTGCAACAAGGAGACAAACAATTGTGGACCATTTTATTGAGCAGTTGCATCGGTTACCTACTTCCCAATCCCTCCCTGAAATTCTCCTCAAACGGGAACGTTGTGTCCAGTGCCAGTGCCAGTCACCACTCCAACAACAACCACAACCAGAACCCCATTTTGGGCGGAGACACGCCTCTGACGTCCAGTAATATCCCCTCGGACAGCCACAGAACTCTAGAATTATGAGTCACCAAAACCAATTTTACTTAACCTTACCCAGTGACAGTTCCATGGAGGTGTTTCCCAACAACACGTTGTGCTGTTACACGGCCAAATTACCTCAAGCCATCCCCTTAGATCACGAAGCCCATTGGGAAGTGGCTTTAGTGGAAATGATTCACCCAACCCAAGTCCAAAATATCATTGCCCAGCAAAATTGGTTTAAGGTGGAAGTTCATGACAAACAATTGCAAGAGGAGTTGGATAAGATTGGCACATCTACCAATAGAACCTATGATGACAAACTTAAAACGTGGACCTACAACTTGTCCATTCTCCCAGGCTATTATTTCAGTGGTCATCATTTGGTCAGCGCCATAGCTTCCAGGTTTAATGGCGTGTTCCATAAAGCTTTGAGTAATGTCCAAAAAAGTGTCACCCTGGAATACCACAAAATAGCTCGTCGCTTTCTGATGAAATTTTCTGAGGGGTCCAAAAAATTCATGTCTTTCTTATTTTGTCCTGAATTGTTTGACATATTGGGCGGTGACACGGAGATGAGAATGGTCATGATAAAGAAAAACGAATTGCCAGTCATTTCCGACAACGATATTTTTGCCAGGTATTTTCGTTTCCCGGTAGAACTGAACCAAGGACTGAATTTGATCTTTGTGTATTCCGATATAGTGGAGTACAACGTGGTGGGACACACCTCCGTGCCGTTACTGCGTGTCATTCCTTTCAAAGTGGATTCTGCCACAAACGCTGACGAGGAAGGTGGAAACACTTACCACGTTCACCGCGAATTTGTCCATCCTCACTATTTACCCGTCAGCAAGTCGTATTTGGACACGGTCAACATTACTATAAAAGGAGATTTGGGGCAAAATATTCCATTCACCAAAGGAAAAGTCACGGTGAAACTCCATTTTCGAAAACGGTTCTCTCACAACTCGTAAGTAAGTAAGTCATGTATCCAGTGTACCAAGGGGTGGCTCGACAGCGAGGACACGGTTTAGGAGACATGTTAAAATCGGCCTTTCGTTCGGTGGCCCCAGTGTTGAAACCGATGGTGACACGCGGATTGCACGCCTTGAAAGATGCGGCACTGACACAAGGCAAAGAATTTCTCCAAAATGTCATCATCGACAAACAAAACCCTAAAGAAGCCTTCATGAGGGCAGGCAAAAATGTCTTGCTGCAAACGGGCAAAGACATTTTGGGTCGACGAGAGACACCTATAAATGCCCTGCACGCTACCGAGTCAAGCATTCAGCAAGGACAAGGCAGAAAGAGACGACGAAGAAAATACCCTTTCACCAGACTTCAAGCGAGAAAGGCCAAGAAAAGAAGAACCGTTCGAGACTTAGACGTTTTCGATTATTGAGACACAACAACAACAAAAAATGATGCACCGAGAGTCTTGCGCCTGTTCCAAGACGGAACTGGATCTGTTTGCCATGCCCCCCACCATGATGACCATGCAAGAATCCCAATGGGTGGAATTTCATCCCGTCTCCTCACTGACCGATTCCGCTCCCATCGAGTTTGAAATCAAAGGACAGCCTGAAGATTACATCGATCTGAATAGCAGTTACTTGTACTTGAAAGTCCAAGTTCTAGATAAGGATGGTAATGCAGTAAAAGACGATGACGAAATAGGTCCCGTCAACAATTTCATGCATTCTTTGTTCAGCTCAGTGGATTGTACTTGAATAACAAACTAGTCAGCAGCAGCATGGATACATACCCTTACCGTGCCTACTTGGAAAATCTCTTGACGTACGGAATAGATGCCAAGGATAGTCATCTCAATGCCTGTGTGCTGTGGGTAGCTGACGAAGCGGGCAAGTTAGAAAAAACAGATGCATCCAATTCCAGCTTTGAGGCAAGAGCAGACAAAATCATAAACAAGAAAAGTTTAGAACTGATGGATCGTTTGCATTTGGACATGTGGTTGCAAGAGAAATATTTGCTGAACGGGGTGAATGTCCGCTTGAGACTGAATCGCAGCAGTGCCGCTTTCCATTTGATAGCTGCTGATCCTACTAAGCCTCCTAAAAGCACAATTTTAGAGGCCAAACTCTACGTACGACGCGTAGAAGTGTTACCCAAAGTAGGTAACGACATCAGTCAAACGTTGAGCAGAACAACCGCCAAGTATCCCATACGACGTGTGGAAGTGAAAACGTTCACCATTCCTGCTGGACAGCATTCTATGATCGAAGATCATCTGTTTCAAGGACAGCTACCCAAGCGTTTAATCCTTGGTACGGTCCTGAATTCAGCCTTCAACGGAGCCTTCAAAGAAAATCCTTTCAACTTTCAACACTTCGACGTGAAGAAAATCGAAGTCAGTCGTGATGGCAAGACCTTGTGTACCCGACCTTTCGAACCTGACTTTGCCAACAACAATTACTTGAGATCGTACTTGTCCCTGTACGAAGCCACGGGTCAGTTAGGAACCAACACCAGTCACGGCATTGAGTACGAAGATTATGCAGGAGGCTATGCTTTGTGGGCTTTTGATTTCACTCCAGACCAAGGCAGCGACGAGGGACATTTCCACCCTATAAAATCAGGCCAGATTCGTGTGGAACTTCAGTTTGCAAAGCCACTGGACAAGACAGTGAACGTCATCCTGTATGCAGAATTCGATAATACCATAGAAATCAACAGTTTGAGAGAAGTCATTCTAGATTATTAGAAGTCATGGAAGACTGTTATCCCTCTTTACCTAGTGAAGAAACTTTGGACATGAAATGTGAGGAGACTGTGGAAGAAGAAGTGATCATGATGAAATCGAGATGGCCAGAACAAGAAGCCCATTTAGTCTCCTGTTTTGCCAAACACTTGGTCGACAAAATAACAGAATTGATCAAGAAAAACTGCTATGGATGTCAAAACGATCATCCCAGTCAAATTTAACACGATAAATGCCTGATGTTAAGTCAAGAAGAAAAATTGGACGAGTATCTGGACGAAGCTTGGAGTCTCATCTCGAACAAAGACGTGTTGCACCAGTGGTATAAAGACTTGCGTGAACATTCTTGTCCACCATTAACCACTCAAGAGATCCATCGTATCGAAGCTCTCCTGAATCAGAGTGAGGAAACAGAACGAATAACCGTTTATTCGTCAGACATTTTCAAGCAAAAAGTCAGGATCGAATTGACGACTTATTATTACCTGTGAAGAAGAAAACAAACAAACACAAAAAATGGATACCTGGGAACTTTATTACCTTTTGAACCACAGTTCGTATACGTCTTCTTGGAATCCCGTCGTCTGTGCTAAAGATGAACTCCCTCATCGCAAACCTAAAGACCATCAAGCTTACGTGATCAACACGGACGATAGTCATCTCCCAGGAACCCACTGGGTAGCCGTTTACTTTCCTCAAGAAGGCTGTGTGGAATATTTCGATTCGTACGGATTGCCCCCTTTGGAAGACGATATCATCGACTTTATGAGAAGAAATGCTCAAACCACCCGATTCAATAACGTGAAATTACAAGGCACAGATTCCTTGGTGTGTGGACAATATTGTGTGTATTTTCTGCATCATCGCAGCCTGGGCTATTCCTTAGAACATTTAGTGACTCATTTCGATCCTCGTTCTTCTGCTAGAAACGATGTGAAAGTACATCGATGGTTTTGTGACCAGTATGCTTATCTTTTGTCTCAAGCTAGGAAACGTAGTGTCCATCAATGGCCTAATGATTTCCAACAGTGGAAATCACAATTTCATTCACAACGTTGTCAGCCTTGTTTAAAGTAGATTGTATTTGAAGAAAAGAATGTTTGTGATTTGAAAAAATTGTTTGATGTTATAATGTTGAATTATTGTTAAAAATGTTGTTGTTTAGTGTTAAGTGATTTTTTGAATAAAAAATGTTGTGTTATGAAAAAAATGCCTTTGTGGTTTGTTTAGCTATAAGAATGTTGGATTGATGCTCTTTCATTTCTTACTATCCCTCTCATGAACGTTGCGACTCGAAAACCGTGTGGGGGATGTTTTCCTTCACGTCCGCGCTTTCACTTTAAGAACCGGGTTGTTCCCAGTCTAGCCATCCATTGTCGACTCATCCTCCTAAGAAGATGTGCTCCAAACTAGCTAAGCTCAACGAAGCCTACGTGAATCTGCATAGGGTCAGACACAGTCTGATACCGAAGCCAGAAGAAATAGAGAATGTGAGAATGTTAAAAATCACTGAAGACCTGATAGAAGAGCTCTTCAGAGAAGAAATGAACAAGGAGAAAGAAGAATGGACAGAGAAGTACAGACTTCAGAGACAGCAGCAACAGCAGCAACAACAACAGCAACAGCAGCAACAGCAGCAACCTGAAGCTGACAGAGGCTTTGTCGATTGTCGTATCGACACCAAAGAATTCTTCTTCTCTTTCCGAAGAAGCAGACCTATTGCCAGAAAGTCTATCCTCAGAGGACATCGCATTCTTAGAAACTGAAAAAAGAATGCCATAGCAAAAAACAACAAAAAAAACAGCCCTTTTCAGGGCTACCCAATACTCTAGAAAAGAAATAACTATTAATTTGCCAATGTGTAGGTAGAGTAGTGTGAAAATAAACACTAACTCTTTCTTTAAAATATGAGGGTATGTGTTTGTGTGTTTGTGTTTGTAAGTGATAAAGTAGGTTGGTGTGAATAGTAGATTAAAATGATGTTAGTTTTTTGGGCTGTTTGAGGTGTATATTTGGGGTTAGATTGGATTGCTTTGAGTATGTGGATAGTCTATTGAAGTGATGGGTAGCATAAAAAAGTGAGTGAGTGTTTCTTTTAGGTCCGCGCGTTGTTCTGGTTAATGATCTAGGTAAGATGAATTTTATGTTTTTAGGGGGATGTTTTCCTTCACGTTCGCGCTTTCAGTATAAATTGAAACTCGTTCGGCAGTCCAGCTACCCTTGTTGATTGATCAACACAGCCAGAAGAATGACTAGCAGAATAGTGAAACTGTTAGAACTCCAGATGCACCTGGAATATGCCAGGCGGATAGTAAACGAACTATCAGCGGAGGCTATAGTAGAAGAAGCAAGAGTAAAGAAGGAAGAAGAGGAGAGAAGACAGAGGGAAGAGGAGGAAAAGAAAAGAGAAGAGATGATGTCGTTTAATATTCCTGAAACAGAGGATTGGGGTGCTGAAGCGAATCATCCTCCCTCTGCGCTCCCCAGAAGAAAGGTGAAAGAAGACTGGGGAAGAAGATGCGTGTGCGGCGCAAGGCCAGGAAGGTGCAACCATTAGATAGGTGCATCTGGAGTTTAAAAAAAAACAGCCCTTTTCAGGGCTACCCAATACTCTAGAAAAGAAATAACGATAGATTTGCCAATGTGTGTAGGTAGAGTAGTGTGTATATAAACACTAACTCTTTTTTAAGATAGTGTGAGGGTATGCGTTTGTGTGTTTGTGTGTTTGTAAGAGCTCAGGTATGTTTGTGTGAATAGTAGATTATGGGTTTCTTAGCGTATGTGAAGAGTATAGTTAGGGTTTTATTATATGAAATGAGAAAGTAGGGGGATGTTTTCCTTCACGTCCGCGCGTTGTTGGGTCATGATCTAGGTAAGATCCATTTTATGTTTTTAGGGGATGTTTTCCTTCACGTTCGCGCTTTGAGTATAAAACTAACAGTGTTGGCCATTGGAACCCATTCTACGGAATAAGCAAACAAGAAGATGCCAGCAGCTTCAGCTTTATACAACGATCTTATGGGAAGTTGGTATTGGATGGTAGATGGATTGAGTGTAGTAGAAAGGGTTGAACAGGAATGGAGGTATGCAGTGACAAAAGACTTCGTCTCAAGACAAGTAACCAGCCTCCACTTATCCGTAAATATTGTAAAAGAAATGATAGATGATGAGGAGAAGAGAATCAGAGGTTTAATTAACCCACCGTATGTCAAAGTGGGTAAGTTAAAAGAAGCGATAGATCATGTGACGAGTGCAAGGTGCTTTCTAGAAGACATTGCAGAATGGACAGATTGGTGTTTCGCGAAGTGGGGGTTAGAAAAACTTAAGAAAGCTGAAGAACTAATGAGGAATGTGCTGACCGAAGAGGTCAAGAAGATCAAAGAAAAGTGGTTAAAGGAAAGAAAAGAAGAAGAAAATAGAAAAAAAAGGGATGAATTTGAAAAACTGAACACAAACTGGATGAAAATCCAAGAGAAGTTCCGGGCCATGGGCCACCCGGACTGGTTGCCGGAAACAGAAAAGAAAAAGAAGAAAGGAATGATGGACAAAATAAGAGGATGGTGGAAGAAGTTAAAAAGTTAAAAGAAGAAGAAAAAACCCAAAGGCCCTTTTCAGGGCCAGCCATATTTCTCGAAAAGAGATAGTCTTTGAATTGCCTACCCCTTTTTAAATTTAAATTTAAATTTTTAAAAAAACTTTTTTTTAAAAAAAAAAATCCCATGTTAAATTCCCCTTGTACGTATAGTATCCCACAATTTATTCCCATGTTAAATTCCCTTGTACGTAAAGTGTCCCACGATTTATTCCCATGTTAATTCCCCTTGTACGTAAAGTGTCCCACGATTTTTCTCCATGTTAAATTTCCATTGTACATAAAGTGTCCCAAGGGTGTTTTTAATGCTAATTCCCATTGTACGTAAAGTGTCCCCCTTCACTACTTACGGTAGGCTTAGCCACAGGGTTGGAGTGTTTAGCTCGGGAAGGTCGTATTCTCTTCGGTCGTAATAAAGAAGTCTGATACATTTGTTTCAGACTTCTTAACTCTGCTAAAATGTCTAACAGTACCGTGAACGTCTGACTTTCACACCCTCGTTTCTTTGCTGCTGCTTCTTCTTCTTCTTGTTTTTTACTTACCTCTTCTTCTTGCTGCTGTTGCTGTAGGAGAAAAGCTTGTTCCGCTTCCTTTTGCTGTTGTATAAATTTCTCCAATTCTTCTTTCTGTCTCTGTCTAAAAGTTTCCACGTGCGGCAATGAAAGAGAAAGTGGCGAAGGTTCCGGAACAAATTTTTGCGAGGTAAGAAAAGCTACAAAATCCCAGTTCACCTCTTCTGAAAGTAAGTCCGAGTTCCCTTGGGTAGTCTCCACAGCTGGTGCACCCCAATTTATCGTTTTCTGAGTTTCCGTCATGTTGAAAAACTGTCGCGTGGATTGACTGCGCACAGGCGCTAGCAAATCTATATAGGACATGTGACATCACAGACTGCTCTCTTCGGATTGGACGTGGGCTGACTGAATTTTGTAACGCGTATTTGAATTGGTTAACCAACTCAATCCGTTTCAATCCTTCCTCTCCCTATAAATAAGCGCCGTTTGCTGCATTCCTTCACCTGTTCTCGGCACCCACAACATGTGGACCACAGTCGAATCATCAACTCTTGTTTCTTCCATGATGTTCCGGACGGACATACCGATGTATGTCCGATCCAAGTGGACAGTTGTCCACAGGACAGACACCAGCCTGTGGATACGAAGGATATATGTGGATAGGCAAGGATGCCTAAAGAGAGTCTTAGTATATGGCCCTGCAGTCAGGCGCAGCTTGAGAAGAAGAAGATTTCACAGATGCCCTTTATGTTAATATTAAGGGTATATTAACAAAAACCCAAAGGCCCTTTTCAGGGCCACTCATAGGTCTCGAAAAGACCTTGACTTTCATTGCCTACCCATTTTTTTTATATAAAAACGATAGAGACCCCTCCCTGTTTCAATTTTCCCATGTTCCATTTCCATAGACCCTGTTCAATTTCCCTTGTTGCTAAACAGGCCCACACTATATTCCCATGTTAATTTCCCTTGTCGCTAAACAGGCCCAAAATATATTCCCATGTTAATTCCCCTTGTCGCTATACAGGCCCAGGGGTTTTCGTAATGTTAAATTTCCCATTGTCGCTATACAGGCCCAGGGTGTTTTTTAATGCTAATTCCCATTGTCGCCCTTACGCCCCACTTCACTACTGGGGGTTCTCTCCAGACCAGTTAGGGAGGCCCTCCTGCCCTGCATGTTTTGTAGGTTTTGCTATCGTTTAAATGTTTTCATGAATAATAGTTTTATTGTTTAAATTAAATTTTTTTAATTCTAAGTATTCATCTTTGTTAAACCAGCTTTCTACTTCCATCCTTCGTTCTTCATCCTCTTTTAGCCTTCTTCTTTTTTCCTTCTTTCTTTCCTGGTCTATTTCTTTGAGTGCTTTACGTGCTGGGCTTGTTTTTATTTGACTTTTCTCAGCATTTGATGGCGCTTCTTTGTTGTCTATTTTTTGTTGTTGTTGTTGCAGTCTCATTTTTTCTTTTTCCTCTTCTTGTCGTATTCTCCTCAAATATGGGTGAATCTCGTCTGGTTTCGGTGACGGTTCTTATTGGTCTTGCTGTTTTAATTTGGGGTCTGTACTTTCTTGCTGTATTGGCTTAGTGCCCTGTTGTTGTTGTATAGGTTCTTGTTGTTGCTGTTGTCTAATCCCTAGGGGTTGTTGTTGTTGCTTTTGGTCCATTATCTGTGTCTGCATTTGTTGTCTTACTGGAATCTGTACTTGATTTGTTGTGGTTGTTGTTGTTTTGGATCTTGTCGTTGTTGTAGAGTTTTCTGCAGTCGTTCAGGATTTGCGATTTCTTGTTGCTGTTGTAGTTGTATTTGTCTTTTTGGATTTTGTTGTTGTCGGTTCTGTGCATCTTGTGGTTGTTGTTGCATCTTACTGTTTTCTAATTCAGTCTGGACTTGTGATTGTTGCTGTTGTTTTTGTTGTCCTGGTGGTTCTTGTTGTTGTTGCTTTGGATCCATCATTTGTGTCTGTACTTGTTGTCTGATTTCTACTTGGATCTGTACTTGCATCTGGTGCGGATGTTGTTGCTTTAGGACTTGTCGTTGTTGTTGAGTTTCCTTTAATTGCTTTGAATTTGTAATTTGTTGTTGTTGTTGTTGTTGTTGTTGTATTTCTCCTTGTTGTCCTTGTGGGTTTTGTTGTTGTTGTTGGTTCTGTGGTTGTTGTTGCTTATGTTCTTGTTGTATATTCTCTGCTTCCATGCTTCCTAAGTTTATCTGCGTACTTTTGTCCCATGATTGTTGTTGTTGTTGTTGCTTGTTTACTTCAGTCTGGACTTGTGACTTTTGCTGTTGTTGTTGTTGTTTTGGCTGAATTTTCTGTAGTTGTTCTGTGGCTGATGCTTGTTGTTGTTGCCAGTTTCTTCTGTCTTCAGTTACTGTTGCTTGATTTTGTGGACACTTAAATGGTGCGTGTCCCGTATTTCTACATCTATGGCATTTTCTATCAAAAATGCATCCTTTATACCAAGTTTTGGCAACAAATCCAAATATGTAGAAGGCTCTCTTGATACCTTTTAATTTCTCTTTTTCAATCTCTAGTATTCTTGTCCCGTTAAGTATCGTTGTTGACTCAATCATTCCCATTCGTGATGATATTACTGGAATTTGAAATCTTTTTTCAAACTTTTTAACTATTTCGTCTATTGGAATTTCTAAAGGGATATCCGTCACATGCAGGTCTCCTGTCTGTTTTTTTATTTTCCGTAGGATAGGTGTTGTTTTTTTTTACTATGACTTTCTCTTTTCCAAAATACATTTCTCCGTATGGTAAAATCGGTGATTTTCCTTTCGGTCGTATGATGTAACCTTTATATCCGTTGGGGTTAATGGAGTATACTCTGTTTATGCACTCGGGATTTGATATCTTTATTGCAATCATTACACTTGTTATGGTTGGTATTTTCTCTCTTGGAATGTTTGTCGTGTCTAGTTCTTGTGTCCCTTCTCTGTATTCGCATTCTATTTAACTCCCGTCGTGCGCGTCAATTCTTCTTAGCTTGAAAAATTTACTCAGTTGATTCATTTTTCTCCTGGTCGCCATGTTTCCTCGTGTTCTGTTCTCACTTAGTTGACCTTCAATTTCTTGATTTTCCATGGTATGTAAATACCGTTTTTTTTTGTAGATTGTTATGAGATTTTATATTCCCTCTTTTCTTTGCTGGCAGTCTGTAATGGACAGATTTGTTGTTGTTGTTGTAGGGTTCAACGCCATTTTTCAGCACAAGACAGGCTATACATGGCGGCCAGTATAACTGGTGGAGGAAGAACCCTGTAAAACCCAGGGAAGAACCACCGACCCACGAGAAGCTACTGGCAGGCTTTCCCACGTACCCACGCTAGCCGAACCTTGGACTCGAACACGCGTAGACAGAGGTGAGATGGCAGTGATCCGGAACGGTGAGCGCTTTAGACCACTCGGCCACTCGGGGCCCCTGTAATGGACAGAAAAGATAGCCCTGTGGGGGCAGCAGAACCTCTAATCTGTTTGCTTTGTCCTTGCCATTTCAGACGATAAAACAACAGACTGTACTTCTCAAGAAGGAGTATAAGAACACACGCGTACTAGAGTACTTGATTGTAATTTTCTTTCAAGATCAAATCAATATTATTTTGATCCGTTGTCGCGGGGCCCCTAAAATGTGTGTGGCCCATAGGCCGGTACCTACTCTGCCTATTTTGGTAATCCGGCACTGCTTCCGTTTGTTTTGAAACGCCAATAAGGTTACATTGTTGTGTAGCCCAGGGCGACATTCAGGATAGAAATTACAAATTGATGAATGACATGACTTCATTTTGTGAATTCGTTATTATATCCATGATGCTATTCGTGTTTAAAATCAGTAGAGGTGTTTGCATATTCTATGTCCATCCCATCACATTTTTGCATGTATGTCAATTTACAACATATTACAGGACACTAATTAATAGACCGTACGGATGTATTATTCAAATCCCGCATGCAAGTCGTACATGCGGGATTTGAATAACACACTCGGTAGGATAGTAAGACCAGTCCACAAAGAACTGAAAAAGGCAAAAAAAGTCAAAACCATTCAACTGTTAAGACAAGAACCATTATAACTCGGCAGGTGCATGTGTGAGAGGAAAGTATTACATGAGAAAGTTCGAGACCGTGATTACTTGACTAGACTGTGCATATTACCTGGTCATCGATACTGTAAATTGAATATCCGGAACCTTGAATTCCTCCCACCATTCATTCATAGTTTGTCTTGTTGTGATAGTTATCTTTTCGTCAAGACTCTTGTGACAAGTTGTCCATTTGACGATGTAAAAATCATATCGTATGGGTTGTTTTCACATACGTCACCATTGTGTACGCAAATACCCACAATGCAACGAGAATGAAAATGGCGGATATGGAAGTACACACGTTTTGTGACGTCATGTGAAAACAACGGATACATTTCATTCAGCAAGGATGTTGATGTTTATATGTTCATGAAGGATGGGATCTGCAAATAGGTTCTGGTGAAGACTTAACATCAGCAGGCTAAAAATGTAAATGATTACTAATTTATGTACGCACTAAAACATATTTTGACACATTCAGTAATAAATCTGTATCAACCAAATTCGTGAGAATCTAATATACCCAGTAACGTATACTTGCCAATTTTATATATATATATATATATATATATATATATATATATATATATATATATATATATATATATATATATATATATATATATATATATATATATATATATATATATATATTAGTTTAACCAACATACACAAAATATATAGAGAAAGCAAACCTGAAGCTCTAGTCCTCACGTTAAGGACTTGATCGGCAGACTGGTTTAATCTCTACTGACTGTTAACATCGTTCGATGGGATGGCGAGCGATGTTAACAGATTGTCCCAGATATGCTGCAGGTTGTAACGGCCACGATGCCTGTTCATTGTCGGTTTGTTCACACGGATGTAGATCTGTAAAAATCCTAGATTGAGAACGAGCCTGGTTTGAACAGGCGTTAAGGAAACGATCTACATCCGTGTACATTGTCTTCGTACTTGCATTAAATACTTACTTTCTCAAAATAAATTTAATTTGATTCATATTTCTCCAGATCATAATTAAAATCGAGGAAGGTTGTACAAGTTCCTGTTTTGTTGAAATATGAATTGTATTTTGTCCAAGTACAAGGCATACGATTTCATATTTCAATATGATATTCACTTCTTCTAGTTGATAATGGCAAAATCAAAATCAAACCAAATCAAAGAATCGGAACTCAGCCGTTGCCCACATACATAGTAGGATTAGATAGGAGATAATTTATTACGACTTAAGTAAGGGTTATTTGTAATGCCATTTAACATTTTCAAACTCATCACCCAAAACCTACCCTAAATATTCGCGTGTATATAGGGTCGAATTGCCAATACTATATATTCTAATATGCCGTCGCACATTACGTCATTCGATCCGGGTCTGTTTGTTATTCTAATCATTGCTTATATGTAGACTGGACTGCTTTCTTTTTCCGAGAGCAAATGATTTGCAAATTTATTTTATTTCGTACAATAAGGCGACACGACAGAGATAAATCCGGTTTAGTTAAAGCCTTACGAACGACTGATAAGTAACGCGTTTTCATCGAGTACCGCTGAATTAACTGCTGGAATGATTGATTGATCGAAGTGCCATGTATTCTCAAATGACCCTATATTTTCCCAAGTGCATCAAAAGTGGCAATGTGTATAGATGTAGACCTTTTTAATCGAGTTTCTTTCGTAACAGTTTATACTAAACCAAAAGACCCAAATAAATCATGCTTGATTCCAGTGCTCTTTCACCACGCTCCTCACAGCACATATAATCTTTCAGGATCTAACGCTGCCTTAAAGCTGTTTTGGCTCACGTGTCATCTAAATCTCCATGGTCTCAACGCATTAGAACGCATGCACAATGACTGGATCATAACTCTCATCGTTAATTACCGATTAAAATCAAACAAATTAAAAATCAGGGATAACAAAAGTAAACACACTGCCTATGACGATTCAAACACGCTTCTTTGTGACTTTTTCGGTATATTGTGACGTCTGTCGCAAGTATTACACGTACTGCCTCATGCTTTTAGTCATTACATCAGCACTCGTCCGCATTTGTAGACTTTGGAATTTTCATCCTCCATATTAGGTCAAATCTTCATATTCTGCACTCCGCCTCGGATGTGGGAAGTTAACTACATTGAAATAGTTGGGAAGAGTTCTTTGTTATTAAAGTCACCATCCTTGGCTAACCCATTTTAAATTAACTGCAGAAAGTGTTTGTCACATTTGAAGTCCAGGCCCAAACATGGAGTTTAACTTCTTATCGTTATGTGTCCTGTAAAATAGGTGAAGTGACTAATTGTTAGGTGAAGTGACTATTTTTTGGTGAAGTGAATATTCTATTGGTGAAGTGACTATTATATAGGCGTAGTGACTATTTTTGTGTTGAATTGACTATTTTTGTTTAGGTCAAGTGAATATTCTTGGGGTGAAATGACTATTCTATGGTTGACACGTGACTATTCTATAGGTTAAGTGAGTATTCTAGTATTTGAAGTGACTATTGTATATATGTATGTATATATATATATATATATATATATATATATATATATATATATATATATATATATATAGGTGCAGTGACTAGTCTATTGTTGAAGTGACTATTCTTGCAATTCATTTATTTTAAAATAGTTTTCATTACAAACAGCGCTTATTACTTCTTACATGCATAAAGTCCGTCATAGCTTTCATAACGAAAGTCCTTATAACTTTCACGTACTAGATTGTTACATGCATAAAGTCCTTTTTTCACAGTTGTTACATGTTTTGTTTTTTTTTTTTTTTTTTTTTTTTTTTTTTTTTTTTTGCAACCTACTTTCAATGAAGCTGTCTCGTTCCCGAACCGGAAGCCATCGATTCTTCACGTTTGAAGGCATCGCTAAGGTGGCGCTCTACAGTTTCGTATTTTGCATAAGGGTTAGGATTTTAAAGAAAAAGAATTTCCCTGGCTTTTCTCACTGGTTATACTGGCTTTTAAAAAAGACCTTGTATATCTTAGGTATAATGTAAAGAACCTTTAATTCCCTTTATTTTGGTGTATGATTGATGGGTGTACTATGGGTTATAGAGTATACAGCTTGGCCTTACTTCAAATGTGCACCTTTCAAAAAAGTGCTAGCTCTACTTGGTCATTTTCACTTCCTGAACTTCAGAGGTAAATTGTATAAAAAAGAGCCGATAACTTTTTTTTACATTTTATATATTTGGTAATTCATTCATTGCACTTTCAGAAGCTGGTATTGTCTAGTCTGGCAAAATTCATTTTCCCTATTTTAATAGCTGCTATGTATAGTGTACTTTAGACTAATTCAGACTGATTTTTTAACACAAGAAAGCAGCCATTTTAGTTAGCAGTGTGCTTAATCATGTAAAATTTCCAAAAGTACAATATCCAAAAGAAATATCATCCACATTACATTAATGTAGCATAGAGGTATGCAAACATTCTCTCCACTGTGCATGTTTTAAATGCGAACTACTTCACCTTACATACGTCACTCTCCCAAAAGTACATATTATCTGGTGAGCGCCACCTAAAGATTAATTGTTACTATGATAACCTCATAGGATTGAAACGTTTTATGGTCAGCATCAACACTGTATTTGCACTTAATTGGAAGCCACGGTTTCACATTGGTAGCAAGGGTTATAATAGGAAACAAACTGATCCAAGTATTGCATTTATGGATGAGCAACATTGGGATAAAATTTCTTATAGATAATACTAAATGTACACTAAAAGACACCGATATATGCCGAATTATCTACCCCCCACCCCCACCCCATCAAATGATAACTAAATAATTTCACAATTTTAAGAACGAATGGGGATTTCATTGCATATAACGTAATAAGAAGAAAACTTCTGAGACACATTTATACCCTGATGTGTGTAGTGAAGTTGGTTACTTTTGTACAAGAGTGCTGAAATATAAACAAACACCTTAATGCTATTTTAATCTAATCTACCTCAATGGGGAGAAAACCAATGAAGTAACAATTACAATAAACGTATTTTTGTTTCTTCAGTTTTGCATAACCAGTTATTGGAAACGGCAACTTTATTCCATTATTGAACTCGGTTATTAGCCTTTTGAGATAGCCAAGCTTACACTATGACTAAAGTTACAAAGGGGTTAGTATCCAACTAATTAACTAATTAGCTAATGTTAACTGTGTATTGCAAATGACGTATCTAGTCACTGCTTTAGCACTTGAGACCAAAGAAACATTAAATGAACAGCAGGTTCCTGTGTCATATACATAATGTTATATCGTGTCTAAAAATGTATGTTTCAAATACTTGCTTAATCGTTGTAACTAAATGAAAAGTAGCAATGTTATTTACCAATCAGGTACTGTAAGAAAGCGTGTAAAGATCTTAGAACTCAGGTGGCACGACAGAGATATCTTCAAAAAGAGAACGAGATATTGTTAGAAACCCAGATAGAACGAGAGATATATTTATAAAGGCAGAAAATGAGAGGTTCTTGGAAGTCGAGGTGGCATGACATAAATTTTTACCCAACAAAACAAATTCAAACATATTATAACAAAGTGAATTTTGAAGAAAAATATTACTGCACGATAAATGGAGTAACTCATATCGTGGTCAGCGTGACACATATCAGTTAACTTTGACGTATGGGATAGGCCCCCAATAAATCTCTAGCCTGCGATGGTTTACCATTACTGGTTTGGGAGTATGATTGATTTTTTAATTAGGATCCGCTGGGGTAAAGGTGCGACATATAAAGGGCAATGTTAACTCGGGGGTTAAGTAGAGGGAAACGACAAAGTAGAGACAACCCGGAGACGGTTTGTGAGGGCTGTATCACAGAGGAATAGACAATACTTTTCCACCTTTGATGGGCGTGTTAAATGGCTGGCTGTTAGATAAAGTTAATCATGATTGGCTATACTAAATGGGGGATGTTTTCCAGGCGAAACTCAATGTTTTAAGTAATTTCCCTCCCGACAGTAGTCAGTATAAGTATTTGAGGAAAGCCACGAAGTTCTTAGCTACGAGAAAAAACTAATGTTTCTCGATAAATTCTCCAGGGGACTAGGGTGTGGAAGGTGGGGGACACGGGACTTAATAGAAAGGGAGATTCGGCGTCACAAAAAGAAAGCGAGTCTCGGAAAGCACAAGGTTTGCCTCATCGCATTTTAAATTCATGCAATAATATCTGACCCAGGTGCGTGTTTATCCTGATTGAGCGCGTGAGTGAGTGAGTTATCGATCAGTGCACGAGGCGCATGAAAGGGACGATAAGGTTGAGCGCCTGACACTTAATAAAAACACTAGGCGCTTGTCGTATAGTCCCTGGTGGAACGAAATCTTATTCATTCAGTTTACGTCTGTGGCGGCCAATACAATTCGCGAGACAAGTAATATCTGAATATTTAGGGTCTTCGTGTTTCGTTTATTGTCTTTTTTTCTTCTTCTTCTTTTTGTCCCATATCGCTGACGCAAAATAAACCCCACGATCCGAGGTGTTGTGTTCGCTTACCCGGCTCACAATGGCGCCCACCGTGAAGTCACGACAGGACGGAAGATGGCGGATAAACAAAAAAGACACACACACAAAAAAAATGAACCGAAGACCCTAAACGTTCAGATACTACAGTTCTAGTGAACTGTATTCGCCGTCATAGGAGTCGGCCGCACCAATTGTTGTGGAGCTTTCACATGAACAGGTGTATCTGCATCAGCTTCATTGGAGTCTGTGGTGAGTTATGTGAAATGGATGTCCCTTTTTACATTGTGTTATTTCTCCTCCCCTTTTTTACTTTGCATGATTTTATATTTGCTTTAGATTTGATTCTATGCAGGTTCAAATCACTTGCAAAACAAACTTCTCTAAATAGCAACAGGTTCAGCAACAATATATGATGGCATGTGTGAAAATGATGCAAAGGTGACCATCTTAGTGTTTTTAAAAGTCATTATCCATACATATTGTTTAATCAACAGATGGGATAAATCTGGGTACAGAATTTTATTGTCAAACTTTCCCAGCTGATGTGATTTAATTTACAAATGTTGGTCCATACATTTTATGTTACCCGATGAGTTGTCTTCCTTACAATCTACCTCAGATTTCTCTGTTCTAGATTTGACCTTCTTCATGAAACCAGTGAGACAGTTCTGGTCAGTTTATATATGTTGTGCATCTTTTACATTTTGCAGTTATTTTACAAGAGAATCAGCGTGGTTTCCTTTATATCTTTCATTCACTACATTTTGAGATTTTATAAGTATTACTATTTTTGCTGTGAGATATCACGGATATCACCAGGCACTAACACTACATGATATATTAGCTATGAAAAATGATGACATTGACTTGCTATAAGGAAAGTGTATGTTTAAGTGTGGAAAGTAAAATGAAAGTATGAAGGTGTCTCATAGCTGTTGCACTATATCATGGTTCTCGATCATCGACAACTGCCAAATATCACAAGAAACAGACGGTTGTGAATTTTACACATACTGAGGTTGCGTTTTATTCAGAATTGTCCAAAGTTTTGAAACTGCTACGCGTTTCCCATAATCTGACTGGCACATAACTTCTTAAGGTCTCACTCGATAGTTTCGTATTTTGACACCTAATTGTTAAGGTAGAAGGCATGAACCCAACAATGATAAGCCTAGCATTTATAAATTCACACAGAAGCTAAATCTGTAATGTGGTTTAGATTTACTTTGAGTTAGGCTTGAAAACGGGTTCACATGTTCGGTGACTGCCTGTCACAGACTTAACACTGGCGATTAAATGTGTAACTTGCAAATGAACAGCCGCCTTGGCTTACGTATTTACGTATGTCTGCTACAGAGATAAATATCTAAAAATCGAGAAGGTTGAGGGGTGATGAAAAAAGTATGCTAATTTGTTATAGTACTAGTGAACGTTATTCATGAATAAGGCAAGGCACATACTGATTCTTTTAGCTGCCTTGCCCCAGGAAAATTTTCAAAACAGCTCTATGCTGTCAAAAATGAATGTAAAATGAGGAGTTGGTGGCAGTGTTGGTTCAGTATAAAAGTCTCCGTTAGTATTAGGGATTAACCTGATTATCGCAGTCAAAATCTCACATGCTTTCTACAAAAATCACTAGGTTTCTTTTGTATCTTCAGTGTAAAATTATTCTCATTTTTCTGCAATAGGTCATTGTCGGATGAAAATTCACCAGATAAAATTTATAGTGAGACCTTAGTCCAGAGACGATATTACGGGCGCCTACATTTGCTAAGCGCTCGACCTTATCGTCCGCTTCGTGCACCTCGTGCACTGATCGATAATAATAATAATAATAATAGTAATAATAATGATAATAATAAGGACTTTGTATAGCGCCTAATCTTTAGAAGCTCTAAGCGCTTTACAACATTAGACAACACCTATAAGATAAAAAGCATATAATAATATTATTACAAAAAACAAACACCATGACATTAGAAAAACATTAAAAAATAATTAAAAAAAAACATGCTGAGAATATTTCAGGTAGGAAACATTATTAGGTCTTTAAGTTTATTCTTGCAGTCGAAATAAGTGAGTTTTGAGAGCCCTCTTGAATGGGATCACTGTGTCTTTGTGTCTAAGTTCAGTGGGCAATTCATTCCACGTTACTGGGCCTGGTATGCAAAAGAACGCTGTCCATATGACTTTGTTTTCATAGTGGGAATAATGAGGATACGATTGTCAGAAGAGGAGCGTAAGTATCTTGCTGGTGTGAACATGTGGGTGAGGTTGGATAGGTATGTTGGACTAGAGTCCGACAGTGAAACGTAGCACAGAGAACAAATTTTGTGTTTGATTCTGGATCGAATGGATAGCAGCGGGGAGGTGTGCTCTGATTATGGCACTATAAGTATGATCCGAGCAGCTGTGTTTTGAACTTTTTGAAGTTTCTGGAGTAGATATTGAGATGAACCAGACATAATTGAGTTACAGTAGTCCAGTCTTGAAAGGACTAATGACACACAAGTGTTTTGTTGTTGTTGTTGTGGGGTTTAACACCATTTTTCATTACACGATAGGCTATGCATGGCGGCCAGTATTAATGGTGGAGGAAGAACCCGGAAAACCCCAGGAAGAACCACCGACCCACGAGAAGCTACTGGCAAGCTTTCTCGCATACTCGATTCCTAGACTCGAACCCACGCAGACAGAGGTGAGATGGCAGTGATCCGTAACGGAGAGCGCTTTACACCATTCGGCCACTCGGGGCCCCGCCACAAGTGTTTTAGTGGCATCAGCTGAAAGATATTTGCGAATTGAGCTGATACGTCTCAGAACAAGATATGCAGCCTTGCATATGTTCATGACATGTTGGTGCAATGTGAGAGTACTGTCCAGAGTAACACCTAGGTTTCGTACTGATTGTGTGAATTTAACGTTGGCGTTGCTGATATTTATTGTTTGAGGTTTAGGATGTGAATGAGAAAGTCTTTTCGTTGTGATCAGAATGGCCTCAATTTTATCATCATTCATCTGCAGCTTGTTACATGTCGTCCATGATTTCACATCAGAAAAGCACAATTTCGTGCATTACGCATGATCGTAATTGTGAGATCACTTACTCATTCACGCGCTCACTCATAACAAACACGCACCTGGGTCACAATAACCTCTATAAGAATTCTGAGAGAATTGTTCGAATTCACGCATTTATTCTAAGAATGTCATACAATATTACTTTGATATGAATTGTGAAAGAATCGTCAGAATTTACTCGTTGTATATGATAGGACTCATGTAGTCCGGCGGTTTCGTGCATTAGGCATGATGCTAATTGTGAGAATTGTGTAGATGTATCTGTTTTAAATTATATGAATCACGTAGGCTTGAAATTGATTTTATTATGTCTGGAAATGTTATGCCAATGAAGTGCTTGTTACCAAGTAATATTGTTAGGACAATACATTAGTTAGATTATTTAATTTGTGTAATTAAGTTGTGAATTCTTTTCAATCGAGAAATATGCGTATTCTGACCCACACAAAGTCCAGTTAGTGATTTATAGCCCACAAGGGCTTAATATGGTTTGCTGTGTTTATTTTCTGTCATTTTCAATTTAGGAATACGGCTATCTGCTAGTGGAAGGCATTTATTTCAAGGTTGTGTATCAGCGTCAGATTGCGAACTGACTCATATTAGCCTCTAAGTCCTGTAGAATTACGATAAGACGATGTCTGACGTAACAAGAGTGTAATTATTGTTCGATTCCAGAAGTAAAAATGCCTGACAAATATTTAGGTTGCGTTGTTATTATTTTTTTTAAAGGAAACAAAATGCTTCATATCTGTACCACTCAATCTATGGCTGATGACTCGATGAGACTGGAGAGACTGAGAGAAGAGGAAAAGGAATAATGCGACTCGGACCTGTCACCAACATTGACTTTGAGAGGACCGAAAGCAATCGGGTTATGCAGGCGTGCTGAGTACAATGAGTTCGATCGTTCACTCGATTTCTACGACAAAAATTCTTTTTATCGGTATAGCAGAACGGCTAATTTAATTTCTTATAAATTTTGTAATTCTATTTCGAATAGAATGTGTATCCTTCAAATGTCACGATCAATTTCATTTTTTATATGTAAGTGATTCATATTTATATTTTGCATACGGGAGCATAAACAACACATCAACATATCACGGACATACATTTTGGTAGACTTCCAAAAATGTGCAACACTGCACACATTAAGGAGAATTTTCTGAAGTTATAATAATTTGTGATCACTGAGTGTATTTGCTAAGCTCCATCCTATCAAAATTTATATCAGAAGCTTTTGCTGCAAAGCTAGAACGATCTATGTTCATGTAGATATAGACTTAACGCTGTATAGAACTTTCCCCATTTATTACTTCTCAATTCAACGAAAATGTGCTTTCTTTTTTTTAGAATCGAACCGAACAAGAGTAAATGTTTCTGTGTTTAATCATTGCGTTAAATTGTAAATGGCAAAAAGTTGTAGATGCAGATTTGAAGAACAAATTAAAGAACAACTCTTTTTATACGAACCAATGAAAAATTTAAGAGTCAAAACTATAAAACAAACTCAAGATGCAAGTGCAAATCTAGAAAAGTGATTTTATACTACCGAATTGTTCGGAACAAGTGATGAGAATGTGTTGGAGGAAATCAATAAATTAAAAGGGCAATATTAATGTATTTTGCGACGTTGTGATTGCGTGCACTCTAGGGTGCGGGCTGGAATCCTATCAGATCAGCCCAGGTTGGCTGCCATCTTGTGTCCTTGGACAAGGCACATTACTCCAGTTGCCTCGGTACCAAATAGCCTTCTTGTTTTGCTGTGCCGTATAACGCTAAATAATTCGACAACCAGCCTTTAGCGAGGGATATATGAATCTACTTGGATTCTGCACAATTATGATCACCGCATCCCCTTTCCCCGATGTTAACAATCGGCACTGCCTCGTATTACAGCGTCATACTTTTGTGTCACTCTTTGACATTTTACTTTTGAATACACGTTTTCAGTGATGGATCACTTTGTAAGCAATTAAGATCAAGCATCGAAAGTAAAGATAATAATAAACATTTTCCAGTTCAAAGTGATTATTTGGATGTCCGGCTTTAACAGGTGAAAAAGTAACCAAGTTAGTCTGTAAAGGATTAGAAATTTATTTATAAAACAATGGAACATTGAAGTATTGTATAATTATTTTCCATTATCCTCGTCCAATGCTGCCTTTATGACAGCCACTTCCATTCATTGTGGATATCAAGTATGTTATCGAGCCAGCAGTTGGATGAGTAACGTAATGAATCAAGAAAACCCTATTATTCTTTTGGATTCACCAAGGATTGATTCCCATGCAGTTTCAATTAGATTTTAATGTTATCGCTGGTAGATTAGGTCTGTGTGGATACAGATTGCTCATGGTTTATAGAGAGGTGATGGATGGCGTTTCCTGTGTTTAACATAAAAGCAACTATATCGGTAACAAGGAATGAAAGGAACATGCATTAAGCGTACGGATAAACCTTCAAGAGCGAAAACCTGAAAAGATACGGTTCGATAAATGAAAGGAGTTTTACACGAGGAGCATTAAGGATTCGCTGAAAAACAATGTTTCAGATTATCGAAATGAGAGACATATAACCACGATTACCATATGAAGAATGGCAGTGAAAAAGGCAGTGAAAATAGAGATAAGACATTTGACTAATTGCATTAAAAACTGACCGAACAACGAGCTGTGATAGTTGACATTTTAAACATCCTGGACGATGTTTTGGCTCAGTGTCCGTCTACTAAATTTGTCGTATGACCATATGCTTTGCATTGTTTCATATTCTCACCAAGAAAATAATGTAAACTTTGAAAAACCAAGCGTACCTAAAACTTGTTAATTATACTAATGATCAAGCAGTGCCTATTCTAATGATAAATGATATGAGGACATATCCCAATAATCAAGAGTCAATATTATGGTCATAAAATTTTACATTATGTTTGGCCTTTTATACCTTTTCCTTTCTTGTTTAACCTCTGTGGTTATCTATTAACTCTTTGCAGCAAAGCCACATCCACCGGATCCAGCCCATGGTAGACGAAGTACCACACGAACAAAACAACGAATAATCTCCAGCCTAGATTGAATGACATTGATTGTCTGTCCTAAATATCGATAATCATTACAATATCAGGCGGCAACAATGAACATGCTGCCGTAAGGGACCGTCCATAAATGACGTCACGCACATGGTTGGGGGGGGGGGAGGTGGGTCACACATTTGTGACGATGTGTGACGAGGGGAAGGAATTTGTTTTAAAAATGTGTGACGGGGGGGGGGGGGGGAGAGGTAAAAAATCGGCCAAAATCGCGTGACGTCATTTATGGATGGCCCCTAAGTCGTTATTCCGAAGCATACAATTTCATAACTGTGGTAAACGTGGTATGCAAACGACATTCAATTGTCGCAAATGTATGAATCATGAAATATACGCTAGTGCTGTAGTTAATATTAAAACGTCGTTGTTTTCCTTTACCATTCACTAGAATGTTTTATTCGTAAAAATATTTTAGTGTACAATTTATAAAGAGGGTGTGAAACAGAGCCGTTATATTAGTAAAGGTATGCATGGGCATAGTTAAGTTGAGATGCTATAAACGACTGACCACATGAAAATTGTGAAATATTCTTCAACCATTAGCTGGCATAATATTAATTAAAAAGATGTACCATTAGAAGACCGCAGTCTCATGATGTTCTGTTATTCTTGGGGTAGACAACTCATCACTTTCCAGATTGATGACGATGCAAAGAAGAAAAAGAAAAAAAAAAAAAAACGTCCAAATGGGTTAGCCAGAGTTTAAAATTCGAAACATGTTTTTATCCGAAACTGTTCTTTGTTCAATATCGAATGTCTTAAACTGAGTCAAGCATTTATTTGGTACTTTTCCGGTGGTGTTTTAATTATAAAAACTCATTTTCTACAATTGTTACGCATATGCTGATATTACCGAGATATAAGCTGACAACAACAAGAAAAGAAAGAAAAGAAAACTTTTGTTTATACTGAATGTTCAGTTATGAAGATTTTTCACGACTTTGCAATTGTTCAGAGATCTATATAATATAGTCAAATGCATATTCCGCAATGATATTTTTACGATATCACCATCAACATCGACAGTTTTATGATGTCGCCTCTGTATCATTGTATATTTTGATCCTATATATCGCATTGTTGTCTCACACCGCGATTTTATGTAACAATAATTTATTGTACTGGTATGGTTACAAACAAAGGATTTCCTTTGAGTAATTCTCGTGGAAGAGAATTTATACCTGGTATGGTGCCATCAACTGCTAAAATGTCAATATCTTAGTAAAATGTTCGAAGACTTATCATTTTTATGCACTACTAAAAGTGAAGCTTTCAGTAACTCTAATTAATGCAGCTCTTATCGAATTAAATGACTTACATTTGCTTTTACACACGATTTTTTTAAATAGATCTTTGATTTAAAGCAGAGTATTAGTTTTTTTCCTGATAAATAGACCGCTCCGGTTGCCTAGTGGTTAGAGCGTCCGCCTCGGATGCAGGAGGTCTCGGGTTCGAACCCCGGCCGAGTCATACCAAAGACTTAAAAAAACATGGTACTAACAGCTGCCTCGTTAGGCGCTCAGCATTAAGAGATTATTAGTATTATGAATGGTCGGCCTGGTGTCAGGATAATGTGACTGGATGGGACATCACGGTGTAAGTCTGCGGCATGATGCCCAAGTTCTAGACATCAGCTATAAACTGCCACCCTGCAGACATCGTAGTGATATGACTGAATATTTATTAAAGCTACGTTAAGAATCAAAATCACTTTTACAAACACACACACACACACATTGTCTGATCAATAGCATAACCTTGATGACAATTATATAGCCATAAAAAAAATCGAAGCTCTATTCATTTTCGTCGCTAATAAATTATTTTTTGTTATGACTTGGTGTTGACGGGGATGACTTGGTGTTGACGGGTTAAACACTATTTTTCAACAGCGACCAACGGAAAGCTACCAGCAAGCTTTCTCACATACCCACCTTAGTACAGCCAAGACTCGTGCCCATGCTGACAGAGGTATGTATGTGTGTCTGTGTGTGTGTGTGTGTGTGTGTGTGTGTGTGTATGTATGTATGTATGTATGTTGTTCATATAGGGTTTAGCGCCATTTTTTCAGCACAAGATAAGCTATGCATGGCGGCCAGTATTAATAGTGGAGGAAGAACCCGGGAAAACCCCGGAAAGAACCACCGACCCATGAGAAGCTACCGGCAACCTTTCTCACATATCCACATTGGTCGAGCTCGAGACTCGAAGCCTGTATGTATGCATGCATATATTTATGTATGTCTGTATGCATGTATGTAGGTAGGTAGGTAGGTAGGAAGGAAGGTAGGTAGGTAGGTACGTGTACATACGTACGTATGTATGTGTGTGTAATTTTTCTTTCTTTGAATTTATAAGGTGCGCAATAAAATTAGCTGCAGTAGAAAATGAGATCTTACCCCCGTTTGAAGCCATTGAACCCCAAATGCTCGCCCAATGAAATAAATCCATCCTCAACATTTACGAGTTGTCTCTATGGCATAGCATCTCAATAACTAGGTTAACCAAAAAACATTGAATGACGTCGGAAAATAATATGGAGAATAAACGTCTAACCTAAAGTATTTATGAATTTTTAAGAGAGCTCAAGCTGTGAAAATATACAGATATCATAAATATGGCTTCAATCTGCGGTAGATCAGAATGTACACCTTCCAGCAGTATAAAAAAATACTGCAAGCGGTAACAGGGTTACACTTTGTCACGGATACATGCGAATAGCTGCGGTTTGTGTATCAGACAGCCAAGGTGATACAAATTACCGACTTGCTTCATTCAGAGCGTTGTTTAACGGAGTGCAGTGAGTATTTGCATCAGAGAAATACATTCAAGGAATCAGTTCGCTTGATTCATTTGGGCCTTTATTAAAAAATCTATTGACCAACTACGCATCTTCAAAAAGGTTTAAATTGTAATCTGATAAATCCAACAGGCCAAACACTGTCATAAAATCACATTGTTATTCACATTCAAAAAGTCTTGGTCATGGATTCATTCAAAACGTCATCCAACAACTTGATTATGGAAAGATGAATAAATCGGCTGTAATTCATAAGGTAAGTTTACATTTAGATTTTATATAGTTTTAAGTTTTTTTTTTCAAGTGTCAGCTAAACAATTTCAGTTTTGTGTACATTAACGACGCGTTTCCTCGTTTAAAATTTTATTCTGTGTTCAATTAAACGTGCGCAGACGCGTGTGCATTTGTACATCTGTATGCATGCAATCTATCAATATACATCAACCCACCCACCCACCCATCATTCTCTCTCTCTCTCTCTCTCTCTCTCTCTCTCTCTCTCTCTCGTCTTAAACTAAGGAACGGGAATGCGCGAAAATCAACAGGTTTTGTAACATTCAACAAATAATTTCTTTTCCTAGAATAAATAGTTAACGTTTAAAAAGAACATACAGTATTGTGAACTAAATCCCCAATGGTCATAAACGATGCATCACAAGTCCAAATGTAATGCCAGTATTATTCCGAATAAGTTCCAATATTGAATGTATTCAAGTGCCTATAATTTCGAATGTGCATATATGACAATGACCTAGAATGTGGCCATATGGTCAGAATCATTTGGTGTAATAATGTAATCCAAACTGTCCTTGACTAAATTCGCAATTATTCCAAATTGATATTGTAGTCAAATAATATGACTGAGCACCTTGTAATTCCAGTGAGTAAGAATTTTAATAAATAAATCCACCCAAATTAAAAACCGAACACAACAGTAGGACTGATTTCGCTTCAGATGTTAGGGCAATAAAGAATAGTTTTCCAAAAGAAAAAACAATGATATGAAAAGCTAGGACACAGTAATACAGCCGGGATGTGGGTCAGTCTGTTCTTTAATAAGTACATGTTGTCAACAGGTTTAGGAATTTCCAAGAGTATTTAACTTATAATCTTACAGAAATATTAGCTATGTATTATGTTGTTTACAAAATAAATGTCACTGGTCATGTACACCATTAACTTCATTGTAGCAAAAGGTCAGTTACAAAATACAGATATACATGACATATAATCATTGCAAAAAGCCAACAAACAAATTAAATATGCATCATGTGCATTATGTCTTTGGAAGGGAATCGTTGCCTAATTTCTTCGGGTAAGACACATGAGCAAAATACATATTTGGTACCAGTGTTTGGATGGAAACGTATTACACTATTTATCTCTTCAAATTGGGGATCAATCCATACAGTGGTTATTAACGCATTTACTTTCTAATTAATTCTTTTAAAATATCGTGAGACGAGATTGAAAGGAAAAAGTGGAATTATCATTTGTTTCGACAAACTGAATCAAATTTCTGACAGATTAATATTGTCGACATCTTTGGAAAGATAATAATATGTAATGCCAGATTGCAAGACATGTCAGTACGCTTGTATTAGCCATCTGTCATCTTGTCACAGGTGCTTATATCTGTATATTGTATGGCAACTCATAAACATGAATATTTGACCTACTTGTCACCCAATTTCCAAATCTAGCACTTTGACCCTAAGCACTCTCCGCCAATCTAAAAAGTCTGCGATGGTGACTCCTTGCACATTCCGCCAATGTCCTGGTCTAACACTGTGACTTCTTGCCCTCCCAGCCCATTTTTAAGTGTAGCACTATGACGTCTTCCCTTTCTATCCAATGTCCAAGTTCAGTACTGTGACCCCATGCCCTTCTAGCCAATTACCAAATCTAGCACTGTGACTCTTTGTCCTTCCGGACAAAGTCCAAGTCTAGCACGATGACTCCTGGCCTTTCCAGCCAATTTCCGAGTCAAGATCTATTACTCCTACCGCTTCTCGCCAATCATCAAGTCTAGCACTGTGACCCCTTGCCCTTCTAGCCAATTATCAAGTCTAGCATTATGATTTCTTGTCCTTCATGCAAAGAGTAGCACAGTGACTCGTTGATTCTTCTCGCCAATGAAACATAGAAAACTTCATTGATTATACATGTTTGCAGTTTGTCGCTGCGTTTCCTTAGCAACAGAGGATAATCCGGTACATTTTGGGTGCGACCCTTACTTTCGAATAAGGCATGAGTATGGTGCAAATCACTGTTTGATGTTTAGTTGGCTCGTAAATGCGTCGCGATTTGAAGTCTCACTGGCTGATATAGATGTTGCACATCAGTACTGGCTGCCGACTTGTCTCATACAAATGCTGCATAGGACCATTTCAAGTCTACTTGTCTCATACAAATGCTGCATAGGACCATTTCAAGTCTACTTGTCTCATACAAATGCTTCATTGGACCATTTCAAGTCTACTTGTCTCATACAAATGCTGCATAGGACCATTTCACGTCTACTTGTCTCATACAAATGCTGCATATGACCATTTCAAGTCTACTTGTCTCATAAAAATGGCGCATTGTTAGATCTGAATATATTGGTATGATCGTTTTAATGCAGATTTTAATTCCTCTTCCTTTTCTGAACATAGTATCGTTCTTTTGACCTCATGTACATGAGCTGCTGAGAAAATGTCACTCATAACTCCACATGCTCTACTTCTGATTGGTGTTATCTTCAATCCGTTGTTTATACCTAACTGCCGCAAGGGTTTGTAAACATTGGTTAGTTTCCGTTCAATGCGATTCAGACTTCATGCAGACTTAGTTATAGTTAAGCGATATGTCGATAACTAAATGTTATATCCCCATTAAATAAAGGTTATTATCATTATTATTATTATTATTATTATCAGTAGTAGTAGTAGTAGTAGTAATAGTAGTAGTAGTAGTAGTAGTAGTATATACATGATTTGATTTAGGTAAGAAAGCGGGGTCAGATGATTGTTGGAATCTATTTAAATAAAATGTTTCTAGGTATATAGATGTTTGGTAATGACATGACAAATATGGCACGCGTTCTCTCTCTCTCTCTCTCTCTCTCTCTCTCTCTCTCATATACTCGTTTTAAAAGAAAGGTCATGTAAAACATTCAGTATCTATTTATAACGACAACATAAATTGAATGTTTTGATTCATTTGGAATAGCTCCACCTAATAGTATTACAAACTAAACAAACTCTTCTCAAATAAATGTGGATAGTATTATCATGTGCGGTTATTATTGTGTATATTATAACATACACAGGTACTTAATTAAAACACCAATAGATATTTTAAGTATTTTTATTCAACAACCAAGTCATTTTAATGAGCGTCTAATAAAACAAAATATAATATACTTATATACTAGATTATATCACATTATTTGAATTGCAAAAACTAATGAAAAAATTATACAGATTATAGAGTTTGTAATCGAACATAGAATAACAAAATAATCATGAAAGGCGTTTCTTCATTTTGGGTAGACAATTCAGCACTTTCCTGGTACAAGATGAAGCAAAGAAAATCGCACAAATTGGCTTCGCAGGTGTTTTCTTTCTTTAGCGCTTTCACTCAATATTTGATGCTGCTTTCGGCATGATCGAATGTCCGAAACAGATTGAAGCGTGTATTTGGTACTTTATCGATGATATATTTAAATGTAGGAAGAGGAAGTCTAATGCCTTTCGGATAGATGGGTTAAAATAACATTAATACTGACTTCGTGTGAGGCTGCACGTAACCTAAAATTCCAGTCAAGCTGGCGTTTATTATGCACTAAAATCCTATCTGCTATTCTTTGAAATATTTTGAAACTCTGATCTTTATTGTTTGTATATTTAATTGAAAAATAAGCAGGCAATATTATGTAACAGAAGAACGCAGAACGGACAGTGTTGGACGGATAAACTGCTGGTTTTACGTATAAAACATTTTGTTGCCATTGTTGCTTGTCTGCAAATATTACTAAGATACAAGCATTAAGAGTTGACAAGAAACGTTTATTAGGACTGTCTGTTCTTTAAAGATTTTTTTTTTTATGAAACCGCGGTCATGCAATTGTACCTGATGAAGGTAACAATCAAACGGATATTCCGTAGTGATAGCTTTACACTTTGTCTTTGTGCCGTTGTATAAGTTTGACCGAATCGAAAGTAAAACAAAATCTTTTCTTTTCGTGCTTTAACGTACATAAGGGCTGGGTTTTAAAGAGGTGGTTGACCTTAAATGATTATCATGGGAGACAATGTACACAGTGGCATGGTGCATTTTTGACTGTCCTTACTTTAGAAAGTAATTCTAGTATACGATAAATTTTACCGTGGCATGGTACATTTATTTTGAAAAATCTACTTACTTTTGTAAATAACCATCGTGGAAGGTAATTTATACGGTGACATGGTACATTCTGCGCAAACATGTCTTGACTTTAGTAAATGATTCTCGTGGAAGGTAATTTACACTGTGGCACAGTATATTCTACGAGAAAAGGTCGTTACGTCAGTCAATAAATTACTGTAATACTTATAATTTTGAACCATTACGGAAAATAGAACTATTGACAGATCCATAGAATTCTGCTCTCGTTGAACTACATGTGCTGGAATTCCGCTTCTGAATTGGATTATCTATCGAATTTTGTTTTGCACAGGAGAATTTATTTTCGCGTGATGACCACATGATGAACACATTGTGCGCCCCAAAGTTCTTTTTATCTGTGTTTGAACAAAGACTATTCTGACAGAAGCTTCATAATATGTCCTATGATGAGATTTGAGCCAAGGTCTGTTGGTTACGGCACAAATCGCTGTGCCGGCTCGCACCAACCCTATACGCTCTCGACAAAGCTGAAGCTCAACAGAGGATGCAAGCATTCGTATGTAGCTAACACACTCCAGTGGGTATCCACTAAGCAACTCTCATATAATACACAGTCACTTCGAATTCCTCTAACAGACATCGAGGAATATAAAGGTTATGATAGAGATTTATAACTATGCACCAATTACAAAGGGGAGTACTATATCTGGATCATAAAGGAGGGCACGTGATGGTATGAAGTGAAAGAACATATGTAGAAAGAATATTATAATACAGGTTAGAAAGTATTTATGTCTTCCCATAATGGTATTCGATCCCAGGTCCGAACTAAAGATGAATTAAAATATTTTTTGAATCTGAATGATAATATTATTTCACCATTTATAATGTCAACCCATATTAAAATGTATGTATGTATGTATGTATGTATGTATGTATGTATGTATGTATGTATGTATGTATACATGCAGGCAGGCAGGTAGGTAGGTAGGTAGATAGGTAGGTAGGTATGTATGCATGTATTCATGTATGTATGTATGTAGGTAGGTAGGTAGGAAGGTAGGTAGGTAGGTAGGCATGTATGTATGTATGTTTGTGTGTATTTAGAGAGAGATAAAGAGAGAGAGAGAGAATTGCTTGTGTGCGAGTGTGTGTGTGTGTGTGTGTGTGTGTGCGTGTTTTTTCCCTTCCATTCTATAACTGAATTCATATAGCGAGCAGTGACATACGCAAAAGTCGGAAATAAGATTTGACCCTCATTTGAACCCCTTTAACTCAAAATATATACGTGCAATAAAATTTCCTGTTTGTTACCAAGCGAAAGCATCTCAATAAATATATCAAAAATTATATGATGCCGGTATGGAGCTACAAACATATAACTTGACGTATTTGTGATTTTTTAAGAGAACGCCAGCTGTCAAAGTCAAACATGTCTTCAGTCAATGGTAGATCATAACTTACATATTCCATCTGTATAAAAAAAAAAATTTCTTCACGTAATAAACTGCTGACTCAGGCAACTGACGCAAAGCGGCTATAGGTCTTCACTGGTCACGGATGGTGCCTATAATAAGGAAGTGTACGATACATGTGAATAACTACGGTTTGTGTATCAGAAAGTGAAGGTGCTTCATTCAGAGTGGTGTTTAACGGAGTGTTGTGAGTAATTACATCTGAAAAATACGTTATAAGAACCAGTTGTTTGCTAGCATCTGGACCATTGTATTCAATACTACAGACCAACTACGCATCTTTAACATGGGTTACAAATGTACTTTTGCAAATTCAACATGTAACTAAATGACATAAAATCACATTGTTATTCACATTTGAACATGGATACGGTTATATTATCATCTAACTTCAAACTTCTGGAAAGATGAATAAACCAATTCTGAAACAAGGTAAGTATATATTTAGATGTCACATATTTATGAGATTGTATGCACGTGTTACCCTGTTTCATCTTTATACACGTTAACCGACGCCAATTTAAGTAAAATTAAATACGTTCAGACGCATATGTATGAAATATATCTGTCTATATATATATCAAGCTATATCTATATACATCTAACAGTATATATCTCATAACTATAGTGTCCTTTACGGGCAAACGCGGAAGCAGAAGACATAATTTGTGCCACTGATTGGATGTAATAGTATTGGAATTATCTATAGAAATCTACTCAAGGTTCAAACTGCACACTAACTTATGATGGCGTCCCGTAGAAAGACTTTGTAGCCGTAATGGTGAAAATAAAGGTTAATTTGCCGGATTAGATTCATGCGATGGTCGTCAAAGAGTTATGCGTTGGTAGTTACAGTATTTTGAATGGATATGTGTAGTTTTCAGTCTTTTGGCGATTGTGAAGTGATAAAAGACACGTAACAAAAGTCGAATCGAGCGGAAGTTGGTGTCACGCTTGCACTCCTTGTGTTAATTTATTTATAGTACCGATAAGGTGATTTCGTGTTACCAGTGTATTCATAGTACTTTATTGATAAAACCTCAGACTCCTGTGATAGCACTAAGACTATTTGCCCTTCCAGCCTATTTCCTAGTCTAGCACTGTCACTCTTGCCTTTACCGCTAATTTCCAAGTCTAGCACCGTGACTCTTGCCTTTCACGCTATTTTCCTAATTTAGCACTGTGACTCTTGCTTTTCCCGCTAATTTCCAAGTCTAGCAGGGTGATTCTTGCCTTTCACGCTATTTTCCTAGTTTAGCACTGTGACTCTAGCCTTTCCCGCTAATTTCCAAGTCTAGCACTGTGATTTTTGCCTTTCACGCTATTTTCCTAGTCTAGCACTGTGACTCTTGCCTTCCCCGCTAATTTCCAAGTCAAGCACTTTCAGAATGAAAACAGAGGAATGTAAAGAGTATACCCGTTTACCAGTTGTCGCTGTATATCGTAATGTTCATAGCAATAGATGATAATTTCGCGCAGTTTGGGTGCGACCATGCATTCAGAAAAGGCATGGGCATGGTGCAAATCACTATTTGATGCTTTCGTTGGTTCGTAAAGACGGTGCACGCAACGAGATGATATTTTACTGGCTCATACAGATGGTGCTCGACACGATTTTATGTCTAGCTAGCTCATAAAGATTGCATATGCTTTACAACTTTTGTTAGGACGGATAAAACTAGCATACTTAACGAAATTTCCTCTCTGTTCTGATACAAAGTTGAATTCCACTTTGTTATTTTCGAAGCACATGAGCTGATGAGATTTAAAAATATCAGCCATGACTCACTCCGTGGATATACTTCGGACTGGTATTGTATTCCGTGTGTCGGACATACCTGACTGCTATTAGGTCTATTTACGCTCTTTGTTTTGACACGTTTGCTGCGTCAGATACGAGTTTCCATTCCACGCGATTAAAATTGGAATCAGACTTCGTTTCGCGATAGGCCGCCACGCGATATTTCTAGCCCACAGCTGTTTACTGAAATTAGCCCACAGCTGTTTACGGAAATTAGCCCACAGCTGTTTACTGAAATTAATTTATTGCCTCTTCTTACCTCTTGCCTATTGAGCAAAAATTAAAAAGGTTTAAGTTCAGTGACCATGCTGCTATTCGAAATGCTTGTGTGAGTGCGTTGTTAAGTATACCTGAATGTGTAAGTGAAATGTTATTCTATAATACAACCGGTCAAAATGTTGAGGACCATGTGACATTTGGGTCTTTTATAATCAAATTATATTATATTATATTATATTATATTATATTATATTATATTATATTATATTATATTATAATATATTATGTTATGTTATGTTATGTTATTTTATTTTATCTTATGTTATATTATATTATATTATATTATATTATATCATATTATATTATATTATATTATATTATATTATATTATATTATATTATATTATCTTATGTTATGTTATGTTATGTTATATTATATTATATTATATTATATTATATTGTGTTATATTATATTATATTACATTATATTATATTATATTATGCTATGTTATGTTTTATTATATTATATTACATTATATTATATTATATTATATTATATTATATTATATTATATTATATTATATTATATTATATTATATTATATTATATTATATTATATTATATTACATTACTGCCATGACTACAGAAATATTGTTATAGTAATAACTATTTGAGTACTATATGGCGGGGAATACTATTTGAGGGAATATGTTTAAATAAAATCTTTGTAGTTATATAGATGCTTGATAATGAATGATCAGATCTCTCTCTCTCTCTCTCTCTCTCTCTCTCTCTCTCTCTCTCTCTCTCTGAGATCTGTAGGTATGTACATATAACTATTGTTTAGGTCACAGTAAATATTGTATAGGTCACAGTGGCATTATTTGTATTGCTCCATAAAATATACATAAGAGCGTTAACTGAAACAAAAATATGGGGCATTTCGTAGATCTTGCCTCTGATAAATACTTTACACGTTGAGGAACATTGAGGAAGAAAATGTTAGACAGTGTTAGTGCGACTACATAAGCAAAAAGTAAATGGTGAAGTCGAAACGTGATAGCAACCAACAAGACGAGCGCTGCATCCGTAGCGGAATCTTCTGTGCATTATGTCTAAAAAGACATTTCTATGACTATTATCGTGTCCATTTTGTATTCGTTGTCAGAAGCTTTCATTATATATGAACTGGAAGATATATTTACGAGACTGTCATGTTGATGGAAATAAGGATATACCAGTGAAACGTCAAAGGTGGCTCTAATGATATGTATTTAAACGGCTGTCTGAAAGTTGGGGATTTAACCGGGGAGGGTTGTGGAGAAGTTTGCGTGGATGAATGATAATATTATTAAAATTAAGGTGTGTAGTTATCTATTATTTTATTCATTTTCAAAAGTTTAGTTATTTTCCTTCTTGCGCTAAATGCTTTCCAGAAAGCTCTCACATACAATGACTGCCGTGAAGCACGTGCTGGCAAACGAATTATATTCAGGGCTAACTCATAAATTAGCCTGTTAAAAAATTAAATGTTAGGTACAACTTCGCTAAAATTCGAAATTTAGCTACATTGGCAGACAATCATTTTATAACATCATTAATATGATTGGAATGCTTGCAATTTAAAGAAAGGTACAAGCCGATAACGTTAGTCATTGTGTGATAGAACTGAAGTGGGGTCAGTATTGCCTTGTTTAATTTCAGGCATAGTGTAAATTCTTTTACTTGTAAACAGCTTAGGTTTATCAGGATTGAGTTCTTTAGGACTCACGGTACTAATTCAATTCCCATAGTAAACCTATGCAAACACCATGATAATAAAAATTCAATAACTGAACATTTCTGAGTGCTCATAATCTATAATTATCAGTAGAGATGAAACCTGGATGTCAGCTTCTGTGTTGAGAAAATAACATGAGCGGCGGCATTTTCTGGACTAACATGTGTTTGAAACATGTGCTTTCAAATTCCGGACCAAAGAGTCAGATGCTAATTTTAGTAACGAGTGTTCCAAACTCAAGACTGTTAAAGGTCTGAAATTCCATTAATAAAACAATGTTTCTAAAATAAATTCACTTTCAGCTAGGATAAGCCCTTAAAAGAGTCTTTAACCTAAAAAATAACTTACATTATTAACCAATCCTGGCCAGCCAAACCCATATATACTCTGTTTTATGTTCACCCATTTCCAGGCTGGTTCCTTGTTTTCCATACAATTAGTACCGTGTGTCCTTTAAGACACTACCACTAGCATCGTAGGAAGGTAATCGGGTCATAATTAGTTATCATTTCAATTTCTGATCTGTGTGTAGAAGAATAATGGGGGAAGAATCGTCGACAGTCTTGTAGTGAAACCAATTCATTCAAAAATGTCAGTAACATAGATTAACAATAGGTCACTGTAGATTACCTGCACTAAATTGTTTTTCGTCTGATAAAGGGCTACTTTGTATTTACTCTTATGCTTTTAGCGAGATAAATGATCTTGGAACCAGTCTAATAATGTCTTGTAACCAACCTAATAAATAGTCTTGGAACCAACCTATCAGATTAGCAGATATATCACATTTTACGTAATTCAAAAATTAGCCCGTTATGTCAAACTCTATCAAAAGTTATGAAACAATCACAACAAATGACGCTTGCAATGCAAAAACCGACTAAAACTTGTAAAATATATTATTTCAGTGAATATAATTGTAAAACTGTTTCAACGACAATTAAGTAATAAAAATCGACTTATAATTTGAAGGTCAGTGAGGACGGCATTTATATGCAGGGAAAGAAACAGTCCGTCATGTAAGCTGAGTTTTAGGAAATGTCTCAAAAGTTGTTTGGAGAAAAAAACTCAAGAATCGTTAGCCAGCTCCTAACAAAAATAAGTTTATATCTTTATCACCTCTATAAAAGAACATCTCGTCATTTGTATCACTTAGCTTTCTATGCCATTACTCCATGAATGTCCCCATCATTTCTGTAAGGTCATTAAACTAGTAAGCTGGAAGTGTTTGCTCGAAACAAGGATCTAGTCGTGTCTCTCTAAAACACGCTAATTGGGAAGGACCGATTATATCATTAAAATCATTCAAGTTTATTACAAATAGTCTAAATATTAACACGCATAATTCTTAGATTTGGAACTTCGAGCAATGTAAACATTTCAGATTTCGAACTTCGAGCAATATAAACATTTCAGATTTCGAACTTCGAGCAATATAAACATTTCAGATTTCGAATTTCAAGCAATATAAACATTTCAGATTTCGAACTTCGAGCAATATAAAATTTAATCAACATGCTTTGGATATATCTGATAGAATTTGCCCACAGTGAGAAAGAATGGTTTAAGAATTGTTGAAGATGAACGTCATTTTCTTTTCGAGTGCAATACATATATAAAGAGAAAGATATTTACATAAAAAATGTCTTAACAATAGATCAAATATGGTTTTGTTAATTGTGCCTGGTGTTAAATCTATTTCCCATACCAGTATGTCTACTTTACTGACCTATGATTTCACAAGAACATAGAGTTGATGACGTGTTCTATGGCATGATACATATATGTGGTCACATTACCAGTTACTTTTTGTGCGTTCTGTTCCAACCTTACATGATGCTGTTTTACATGCATTATGGATCGGTGGCCTACAATTCTAAATAAATTTTGTTGTATTTGTACCTAAGATGCAGTAAGGATAATCTCAGTTGTACAAAAACATGTATTTAATAATAAATTGGTCTTCTTGGCCAAAGGATTTTGTTTTAGATCGATGTACACGACGGACATCAAAAAGAATATTAGAGATATTTATAATCCATTATTAAATTCACACACACACACACACACACACACACACACATGTGATGCCTGAAAATGAATGGTGTTCTTTTTTCACTACTTAGAAATATAATATAAGGCATGCAAGGATGCATATTAAATAAGGAAGCAAAAACTAATTGAACCATAACAATTTGAGAGAAACAGGGTACATGGTTCAACAAACGTTCACACGAATAAGAAGGCAAAGTGTAAACGAAGCATATATACAAAAAACGTTTCTGTCTTACATGGAAATTAAACACAGACGTGTATTCGAGTACAAACAAAATATGGTTAGCACACATGGCAATAAATACAATATCAGCAGAAATATTCAATACGATAAAAACAAAGCAATAAATAAATAAAAACATATGACATCTATATTATATATGCATTTTGCTTAGACCTGCAGAAAACTCAAATTATAAATTTATACGATGCCTTGATACTTTGACTACGTACTAATAAATTTGCATATGTATATTTAAGTATCATTCTAAATTTATTAGGGTTGTAAATGTTCATCACCTTTGAAGATCCTTTTATGTACCATAGTTTCATCATGCAGATTATATACAGAAGTCTTGCACATTCACCAAGTGCTACATAATTGCTTAATGTAGATGGAATACCTAAAAATACGTTACCAAAGTTTCCATGCGCTCCTTCTATTCATCAGAATACGTATTACCATGTCGCCTAAATTCGCAACGTCATCGGCATATACTGAACATAAAATATCAGGTGTCATTAGCTATAAAGACTCACAATTCAGTTTTCCGCAACATTGACGTGAAACCATTTATAATTATTGAAAATGATAATGGAGATAGCATACTGCCTTGGTGAGTGCATTACTGACGTGTAAAACAATTGGTTAATTCATACAAACAAATGATCACATAACCTGCAAGATTCATAAGAAGTGCACTTACATTCATTTTGAACTAAGGCTACTCTAGGATTTATCATGTCGGACAGTATCGAGTACGTTCGAAAAGTCGACAAATAGCTATACAATATATCCATTGACTTTGTTATGTACGTTTGTACATTTGACTGTAACGTAAATATATTATCTATTGTTTAGTTAGCCCCGATGAAAACTGTTTGTGATTTATATAAGATGTGTATCGTCTTCCCACTGAATAAATCCTCTATTAAAAGTTTAACTGAAGATCTTACAGCTAACACTGATACGATATATATATATATATATATATATATATATATATATATATATATATATATATATATATATATATATATATATATATATATATATATATATATATATATATAATTACAAAATTACAAATAGTTTCTAAGACAATGTAAATTTAAGAACTCTAACCCACTACAAAATTGGGGTGTTTTCCGTTTTAATTATTTTTAACTTGCAGACCATTTTGTACCCGGGTGTGCCACAAACCATACCATTTCTACTCGGGTATACCACAAAGTGCGCAATTCATTCATGCCCGGGTATACTACAATGTAACTAAACCATTTTTGCCCGTATATATCACAAAGTATACAAACCATTCCTGTCTAGATATGCCACAAAGTATGCCACCATTTCTGTCCGGGTATACCGTAAAATATGAACATCTTTTTCAGATACGTAGATACCTCAAAGTATGCACACAATTTCTGTCCGGGTATACCACAAAAGCATGCAAACTAGTTGAGCCCGTGTATACCACAAAGTATGCAGATCATTCCAGCCCGGGTATACTACAATATATATTTGATTCGACGTTAATGCTTTTAAATATTCCAAACTAGAAGAGGATCAAGTCGCGAATTTACTACAATATTACTTTGCAATTATTTTTCTTTTCTTAGAACTAGTAACATTGTTGAACAGAATAATGGCTGCTTTAGTTTTGTTCTAAATCTAAATACTTCAGTTCGATCTTCGAAATTTTCTTAGAAGGTCATTTTACAGTCTCCAATTTTCAGCACATTCTCTGCCCCAGCATGGACTCAGATCATGTAATTGTCATAAGATTATCTGCCCCAGCATGGACTCAGATCATGTAATTGTCATAACATTCTCTGCCCCACCATGGACTCAGATCATGTAATTGTCATAACATTCTCTGCCCCACCATGGACTCAGATCATGTAATTGTCATAAGATTATCTGCCCAATCATGGACTCAGATCATGTAATTGTCATAACATTCTCTGCCCCACCATGGACTCAGATAATGTAATTGTCATAACATTCTCTGCCCCACCATGGACTCAGATCATGTAATTGTCGTACCATTCTCTGCTCCACCATGGACTCAGATCATGTAATTGTCATAACATTATCTGCCCCACCATGGACTCGGATCATGTAATTGTCATAACATTATCTGCCCCATCCTGGACTCAGATCATGTAATTGTCATACCATTCTCTGCCCCACCATGGACTCAGATCATGTAATTGTCATAACGTTCTCTGCCCCATCCTGGACTCAGATCATGTAATTACCCCACAATGCATGATGCTCAGATTGTTGGTTTAAGTCTTGTCGAGCTAGTATTTTAGAAACAGCATCGTTATATACTTCGATTACTAACAAATTCATCAATAGACTGGTTCACTAACCTTCACATTGTTTCCTTTTTATTAATCCTATTACATTCCGACATATTCAACATGTATGTTTCCGGTTTTCATCCCATTTATATTTAACATTTAACTGAAAATTTAGAGCTGCAAAACTTATTATCTATGTATTGTCATTTAAATCATCTATCTTTCTTTTAATGTTTATTAAGATGAAGAAACTAATCCCTATGCACAACGTGTAAATAGTTTATAAAATAAACTAATTCTGTGGATGTTATTCTATATTCCAAAATGATATAACGCCATCGCTACATTTGCAAAATAGCCATCGAGAATCAACAGTCACACCTTTATTAGTAAACAGACAGACAGAGAGACTGAGACAGAGACACTGAGACAGAGAGAGACAGAGAGACTGAGACAGAGACAGAGAGACTGAGACAGAGACAGAGAGAGAGACTGAGACAGAGACAGACAGAGAGACTGAGACAGAGATGGTCTCTAATGAATTACGGTATTTATAAAGAGTTGGGATGCATATGTAAATATCTTGGTCAGACCATCGCTAGTAAACTGTATATGAGCACGGGGTGGTGGGGTTGCGTGTAGAAATTATTGATCAGACGAACTCTAATAGAAAATACAATTATATGTATGGATAGAGAGATAAAAGAGAGAAATATTGTATATAAAGAAATATATCGATCAGAATATCGTTAATGTATAACAAAATTGAATGTATGGAGAGAGAGAGAGAGAGAGAATCAACCATTCTCTCTCTATTTCTCTCTCTCTCTCTCTCTCTCTCAACCAGTCTTTCTCTCTCTCTCTCTCTCTCTCTCCATACATGCAATTCTATTATACATTAAGGATATTCTGATCGATATATTTCTTTATATACAATATTTCTCTTTTTTATCTCTCTATCCATACATACAATTATATTTTCTATTAGAGTTCGTCTGATCAATAATCAACCAGTCTGTCTGTCTGTCTGTCTGTCTCTGTCTCTCTCTCTCTCTCTCTCTCTTCGGTTTTAAGCGTGCGAGCTTGGTATGTTGTATATGTCTCGACTTATTCCTGCACTACATCAGAGAAGTTCATTCCCCACACTCGGAATAAAACACGTATTTGGTTTTACGTTTCATCACGCACACACTCTTCAGACATATTACATTACCATTTTATTCTGACGTCATTGATATGAAGTGCAAAAAGGACAGAACTTTACATTAAGCGGATATTAACCGTTTAATATCGATTCAATTTTATCTCTGTCGTATACCAAGGTGTATCCAGGATATTTTTAATGTGTGTGTGTGTGTGTGTGTGTGTGTGTGTGTTTCTTTTAAAAAGGAGTTTATTACATGAAGTGGGGTTTTTTACCCAATAAATTATTTTAACAAACGCGTTCTAATGCCATATAAAATTTGTAATTTCAGACAGTTGGTTGGAAAGCACATATACAGGTTATCAAGAACAGCTCGGTACAAATTATAGATTGCTAATGTCTGATTCATGAGTTATATCATGTGCAACGTCCACCGTCCAACAATGTAAGAAGACTTTAACATCAGATATCGATTACAGCCACTAAAAGACTGTATTTATAATCTTTACTTAGTACAGTGCATAGGGTAATTGGGAGAAATGATCACATTTACTGTAAATGTCTGCTTGCTATTTTTATTATCATTATTATTATTGCAGTAGTAGTATATCACGTTTCTTCTCTCTTTTACACACACACACACACACACACACACACACACACACACACACACATATACATATATATATATATATATATATATATATATATATATATATATATATATATATATATATATATATATATATATATATATATATATGCTTGTATCACTGTGTGTGTATTGCTTAAATTATTATATTATAGATGAATTTCATTATTTTATTTGCCTTTACCGTCTTTGTTTTGTCTCGGAATTCCGGTTGTATATGACTTTCAGCTTTGTCTTAATAGTTGTGTATAGCTATTCCACAAAATGTATATAAGAATGTCTTGTAAAGTTTACCCTTTGATTGAGTTTACTTGCATGTTGTTGTTTTGGTGGTGGTGGTGGTGGTGGTGCGTCATCTACATCATTAAATTGCCCAGCCATTTAAGAAACTAAGCAACACATTTACTATGAATATGACGGCAACTACATATTTCCAAATTAGTTTAACATATTTTCAAGGAAGCAAGTCCAAGAAATACTAAGCAACCTCGTGAAAAAAGTTCAGTGAAAACGTAAGGCTGGGTTGTAGTACATAAGTATTATCCATGACAGGATCTTGCTCATAGAAAACGTTCAAGAAAAGCAGGCAGTACATTGTACTCAGTCAAGCAAGACAAACCGCTGGAACTGAACAAAAATTTGTGTTTTAACGTACGGCAACATAAGTAGGTCAGTTTGTGCCGAATTGGATTAAGTCAAGCGCCTAATCAAGGACGGTAAACGGTAACAAATCTAAGTTGATCCAGTGTTAGGTATAGTAACCGCGACCTTTCTGCCTCGCGCCGAGCACGCTAACTGCTGAGATGTCACCCTGTGATCCACTTATTACTGTTAATGTAATCCAATACAAATGACTATTTTGTATTATTCGGTTCAAACAGAATAGTATGGTTCTTTTTTTTTACATTATACAAATACATGCTTTGTTTAACCGCGGATCAGCGACGATGTTTTTATGTTCTTTCAATCATTAATATATGACACTTCGGAGAAGTGGCGACATTTTCAGTGAATACGTGTCTCATGGATATGGCTATTACTGATTATACATACAAAAAAATAAAATTGCCGAAGAAAGTGCGTAACACGTGTTCTTACAAAATGTATTACAACTCTCAAGTCCTGTCATTTTTTACGTGTCCAAGGATACAAATCCTTGTATTTTATTTCACAGTATCAGTTTTTTTTCTTCTTCACAGTATCAGTATACGAGTATCAGTGGATGCGGTATCTCTGTTACTAGTTTAGAAGTACTCCTAGGGCAGGAGTATTGCTGGGCAGTTTCTAGACAGATGGCATAGATTATCTCCAAGCCTGGAAGAAACGAATGGAATGACTACTTGTAAATTCTAAAGATCGCTACCATTTCTTTCACAGAAGACACCTGCAGTACCGAGAAACTACCTAATGGAGTTCTGAAGATTGGTACTGCCGTTTTCTTCATTTACAGTTCTTATAATCCAGATGATAAGGTGTGTTTTAGTACAATAAAACTGACACGAGCACGTGCCCCAGGAATATATAGATAGGTCAGTTTTCATACAAGAACTCTTACAATGCCCACTTACGTTGAATGGATTGTCCGATATTAAATGCTATTGTAAACGTTAAAAAAGGTACTTAGCATTTTTCAGAACTAGTCTTTGAATAACGTTTAGAAGTACAACCTCCTTAATAAAACGCAGAATTCTTTTTAACTGCCGATGGTCTAGTTAATTGAAGCCAGATGGTAAGTAATTCGTTTACGATAAAATACCAACCGCTGAGGTATAAATACTTAGGGTTTCGACGCTGACTGATTATTGTGAATGTTTATCCCAACCGTGCATTGAGTCACGTATTAGGATAGGAATTATCGCATTTCCCTGTAGTTAATTTGCAACTGTGAAATAAAAAACCAAAATTTCACAACCATTCCATTCATTGAACTAATTGCTTTGCACTCGATGCTGCATAAACGTTCCAACATATACTACATGAACACGATTAAGAGAGCGACAACTCAAACCTGAAACTTTGAAACAAATGTCGTTTATCTTTCTAAATTTGGCATACTAAAACTTAGTGTCATTCGTATCAGATCCTGCGTCCGCAATACATTTTACTTTTTTATTTTTTCCAAAACGATCTATTCATTAAAACAGGATTGCAAAACACAGCCAAATTGCACGTTGTGTTCCGCCTTCATATTAAAACTATCAGCTGGAAAAGCAAATGCAAGAATTTTTTCTTCTTCAGAGAATCTTTATTTTGATTTACTGATGATTCAATAGTATTTGTCTGTTTGAACTACTCTGGAAGCCATACATATTTGTGAAGAGTAGGCTTTATAAAATTAGAAGCTGGAATAATATTTATATGTTCCAGTATAAATGTGACTTGCTGTTCAGGCGCTTCAGACGAACCGTGACAATGCTTTCGTCTGTTGATTAACTACTTGCGACTGAAACAGGTAACAAAATTCACTTGAATTCTCCGGGAGGATATAAATAACAACCTTTTGCCTTCTCCGTAACTGTAGAAAAAAAAAAAACATATTTTATACTGGATTTGAGTTAAGCGGTCATTTTTCATAACCTAGCGATGTTTTGAGTATATGTATGCATCTTGATTAAAAAGCAAGGTTGAAGTATGATATAATTTTTGTAAGCCATTATTTCTTCTGCGTTGTAACTTGGTTCAACTATCTCAGATATTTTAGTTAAACGATTATATACTTTTGATAATCACACATTATAATGGCTAGCTAAAACTGATGGAATAAAAACAATACTGATTTGCCTCATTACAAATAATATAAATCATATTGTAACTACAGTATTGAGCATTATAATGAAGGGTGTTCAACTAATGTTTCAGCATTTAGTGACGTTGCTCACAACGTAAATAAGTAGCAAGATAATTCATCTTAGAAGTGGAAATGACAGTTCTTTAATTTACCGCTGATTCGGATTCACTGCAGCATTTCTATCTGTCACTCTGAGACAAAACAGGTTATAGTGTGTATTCGTTTTCTTATGTTCCTCATAACTTGTAACTGAGTATGTACTAAAGTCTTGTCTTGTTTTGACTTGTCTTCATTTTATCTCTGTCACTATTTTCTCTACCGTTCATAGCATACTTTGATGTGTGAAGTACTGGTGAAGAATCCAAGTTTGTGAAATTCGCATAATATCGGATCTGACTTTTAAAACTGGTCGTTGTGGTTTATCTGTAAAACCGTCGAATCACAACATAATTGACCTGCCGCTTATCCACGCACAAGAATATTCTAAATCTGTAAAAGTCATTACTGAAGGGATTTTGCGCGGAAAAAAATATATGATCATTAATAGTCTCTAAAACAACGTCCAAAGTCTTAAGGAATTGAACTTTTCACGTTTTACGAGCAAGGCGAGTGTTACACGCAATCCTTAAAGATAGTAGGTATTAGATTAGGACAAACATAATTCCAATATAGTTGCAGTCTTGTAATCTTTTGCACGTGCTGTATTATCTAAGACTAAATATCGTTTTGTTATTTTTAAAATCCGATTACAAATTGGGGCATTTCAAACAATTTACTATATTGTCTGTTTTGCAGGCTATACACAGGGCATATTTATGGAGGGGCATTACCATCCATGTATATAAACATTTTGTTTCCTTATCCTTTTAAAATTACTGGCCATAAATTACAATTTACTGTTCGAGTGTACTTTTTGTGGCCATATTTTCTTCAACAGCAATTTTTAACCTCTTGATACGAAAGACGCTCCTAAAACGGTACTAACACTATGTTGTTATAATATCTAAGCCCGACAGATTCGAGCACGTTGTCATCAGCGTTTGCGTAAATCCCAAACTGCTCTTTATTATTTGTAATAATCAGTTGTGTTTCTCATCTGAGAAAATATTATAACCTCTGTCTTTCACACGACATTGCAACCATCTCATATGGAAAGCTTTATAGGGTTTTGTGGCGAGTAATAACCAGAAGACAGGCAGAAACATTAGTTCGGATTGATAAATTAATGTTTTCTATTTCGTCAACTATTTGTCCATTTTTAAACACATATACTCGTAGTATTGTAACCACCATGATTTCAAGATATGTGTAATTTGCCTTCAATTTGAAATTAGCTTTTCAATCGTAAAGACAAATTTAGCATTTATTGACCATCGATGATGGGGAAATCATGGAAAATTAACATTTTCTTTGGATTCGTGAAGAGGAGAAACAAACAAATATTCTAAATTGAATTGAAGGTGCTGTAAAGGTCATCATACCTGTAGATGTTCGAGGAATCAGTTATGGGGTTTACTAGCAGACTGTGTCGCTTCATGTCTATCATTTTCTGTTTTATAGGATTATTCTGTCTGTTTTCAGGTTATACTAACATACGTGTTTGATTTACCCTTATATCGGATTATTCTATGTACAAGATACTAGCAGACTGTCGCACCACATGTTTCGATCACCGTTATGTCGGATTATTATATTTATGTGAAAGGTATACTAACAGACTGTGTCGCACCTCGTGTTTTATTTACCGTTATATCGGATTATTCTATGTACAATATATACTTGCAGACTGTGTCGCATCATATCTTTCATTAATCGCAATATTGGATTATTTTCTGTGTTTGCTATATGTACTAGCAAACTGTACGTACGTACGTATGTATGTATGTATGTATGTATGTATGTATGTATGTATGTATGTATGTATGTATGTCTACATGCACGAATGTATTATTACAACTCTATCGTCTTAAAACACATACTAGTAAAGAGTGAGAAGCAACAAGCTTTGCAAAATTAAATAAATAATTTATTTCCCTAGAACACAAAGAAAAAATGTAAAACGAGAACTTACGGTATTGCCAATTAAATCCCAAACAATGCTAGAATTGCAGACACAAGTCCTAATAATAAATGTTTGTAATAATCTTTAGTGAAAATCCAAATTAAATGCAACGCTGAAGGTGTTGATGTGCCTATGGTGGCCCGAATACTGCTGATGTGTCAATAATACATTTCAAGAATTAATCCTTGCTTGAAATTTCAGTGTAAATTAAAGTCTCTGTTTCCAAGAATGTTATTTTTAAAGAGCACTTTTTGAATTTCCAAACAAGAATAACGAATTAAATAATTTGAATAAATAAAATTCCAGCCCAAATAAATTTCTTGACACAACAATAATACAACTGATTTGTCTTGATCTTAAAGCACGAATGACTAATTATCAAATAATGAAGATTTCTATTTTAAACTAAGATGCCCAACGAGACCCCTGATAAGTTTGAAGGTCCCTTACCACACTCACAGTAACACAAATGACAATCATCACGTAGTAATAGTTTGAAGGTCCCTTACCACAATCACAATAAGACAAATGACAATCATCACTTAGCCTAGCTATGAAATAATACAACGTCCCTGATTCAGCTTAAGATAATGGTCGCTCAGAGAAAAAAGCATTTTTTTTTATAAAAAAAATCCTCTGATTTTGGACATGGTCAGCTACTAGATATACTGTTAAGTTCTAAACAACATATAATGAAATGTTTTATGAAAAACTAAAAACAACTAACAAACAATGCAAATTAAACATACGTAACATATATATATATATATATATATATATATATATATATATATATATATATATATATATATATATATATATATATATATATATATCCATATGCGTGCATGTGCATACGTACGCAAAACAAAACAACAACAAAGAACTATTTATCAGCTTTTGATTCATGTTTGTATTGTAAAAATTGGACGTGCCTAAATAATGTTTTTCCATGTGTATTTTGAGTCAAATGAAAGTCAGAGATACAGACGGTGACTGAGAGAAATAATTTGAAAGATTGATGGATAATAATCAAATGAATGACACATAAGTGAATATATATCTTGATAGTTATCCATTTCGATATGCAGAGCCGAGATTTACGATGCTCGCGCCTCTACACGGCCTCTGCAATTTTCTCAAGCACACATTATGTGGCTTCATTATGGTTTAGACTGCGCTAGGTGGAGCAATTATGTTCAAGATTTTCCTAAAATTCAGGTCAATGTTCACAAATGTTCAAATGTTTGAAGGATGTCTTGAGGGGGTTTTAAAGAGTTTCTTTTAATCTCCTTCAGGATACCTTCTCTCTTTCAGCTCGCCGTGGAAGATATGTTCTGGTAGTTGCTCGTCTGATATTCTGGTGACGTGGCCTGCCGAATGTTTTACGTGTTTTCAACAGAGCGTTGCACAAGGCGATTGATCAGAATTCTGGCAATGATTTTGCCGACTATTGACAGCTAGATGACCCAATGGTTGTCGCAGGATTCCTTGTCACTTTTACGCCTGTATACACCTGCGGACTATGGATTCATCTTTGTTTTGCTACGATATAGTTCATTGAGTGTTAATTGATTGAAAGAGTTAAGTCAGTTTCTAATCTATGTGTGAGCCACCGGATTTGTAGACTTCTGCTGGTATAGCTTCTGCTCCTAGTGCTTTGCCATTTGAATGTAGGTCAATTGCTTTCACAGTTTCAGTCAGGGTCGGAGGATCGACAGGATGGTGTTGAAGTGTTATGTACAACTTTGTCTTATCTTTTCTTCGTCAGTGAACAGCGTGCTGCCATCAACACTCAGTAATGGAAGGGTTCCTGATTGTCTTCAAAGCATCAAAGGTTCTTCATATCGTTCCTATCTGCGTAAGAATGATTCTCGTCTGCCTTGTTGCTCAGCAATGAGTCGTACATTATCACTGGACGTCGTCTTGATGTCTTTGGCTGCCTTCTAAGATGATGAAGTGATGTCATCTAAACAAGCCATTTTGGAGGGATGTTTCTTACGCTGTAGTCTCCGACGTCAGCATCGTTCTCGTCAAACCAATCTTGATGTTTGAGTGTGATCGGACTGTTGGTTTTTTAACGTTCTCGTAGTTCGCATCCATCGTTAATAGTTGGCTGCATAATTCTTCAATAAACGTTTGCTTCACATATTTTTGTTTCAGTTTGGGTATGGTATGTCGAGCTTTCTTGTGCGCTTATTGCTTTGAGGTCGTCTGTAAGCTGAAGACTAATAAAAAGCTACGGTCAATCTGTCATTCTGCACTTCTCATCCCATCCTATAGTGTGTCAGTCTCTTCCCCGGACTATGACTTTGTCAGTGAGATACCAGTTTTTTTCAGCATGAGTGCATCAAAGAAGTCTTGTGTTTCGGCAAAAGATGGTGTAGCTGGTTGCTGCCTCTGTAACTTGTCCTTCTATGCTCAGGACTGCTAATTAGATTTTCAATCTGGCCTACAGCTAGAGCTGCTATTCTCTCTGGTATATCTGCTAATTTAGCATCCATTATTGTGCACCGGTTCCAGGCACTGATGGTGAATGGTGTCCTCTTTGTCTTTTTATTAAAGATGGGATCCCCATCAGCTACTGTATGCTGATCAATGTTAAGATGAAGCAGGCAATGTTTAAAACACGTTTTCTAGTTCTTTCCTCGTGCTACGTAGATAAGCAGTGTGATTCTGAAATGGGCTTCTCCGTTAAACGGAGAACTGTTGAGTTCCACTACTGTTTCGGTCCACTGAATTGCGACCTATTGCCCTGTACCGCCTGTGCGTAAGTCAGCAGCTACCGCCTCCAATGTATCCTATCCTAACATGCTGAGTTGCCGTTCGCCCATCGCCACAGGACTTGAAGGTGTCTGGTGGGGGAAGGACGATATCATGACTTGCGCGAGAACTGATTTAAATAAGGGGAAATTGCGCGTAGTCATTCTCACTCTCTCGTCCAGACCTGTCTGAATCCAATAGCACGACAATATTTGTATACATTTGTAGACGAGTTTGGCGTCAGGTCCTACCGTACCTGAGCTGATCCACTGGGTTGTCCATTTACTTCGTGTTATCGATTGCCTGTTTCATCAGAGACAACTTTCCAGAGAGAGAGAGACAGCCAATGTAGCTCTCCACTCTGAGTCAACATTCGCAGACTGTACCGTATACTGTCACTTACGGTAACAAGCAAAGCCTGACCTGACTAATATGTACGGATTAAAACCTTTGGTAAAGGTACTATCAAACGAAAATAAATAGAGGTTATCTATATCATTGTTTACGTAGGAAAGGACTTCTCATTATTCTCTATAGAGCTAAAAAGAGGAGAAACTATTTATTACCAAAATTTATATTTTGTCGATCGGCAATTTGCATGTATTTATGTCCATTGTGCACTTCAATAAAAATTTCCATAAATTGCATTTTTAATGATTAAAATAAAGAATAATTGTAAAATGGAAGGGAGTTAACCCATTAGTTAAAAAGAAACAATAATGCTGTGAAGAATTTAAAAACAGTTTTAAAATTTACAGTGACGCAAACAGAGAGGAGACACATTTTCAATTAATTACAGCGCACACAGTATTGACATCCCACAAGTTCTTGCTATGATATTAGCATAAACACAATCGATAATTTGATCAAGCATCTGCTCAACAGTTACTCGTTGAACAATTATATAAACGTTTTCCTCTATTTCGGTTAGTTATACTTTACCATATGCATTTAAACATGTTAGTCAGTAATAAGACAAGTTTTATAACTATTTTTATAGTTTGCAAACCTAACTTTATCATAATAATGCTCCTACGTTGTAAGAAGAAATTCAGTTTAACTTAACTTATAATAATTACACATTAGTACCTCTGTGTACTTAATCAAACTGCATTTCTTTTTGGTGACTTTTCCATGACCTTTTTGTCTTAATTTATTTCTTGTGATATCTTTCGTTTGACTTGATTCCTTGACCTTTTTCTTTTGACGTTTTTCCTTAACTTTTTTCTTTGAATATTTTTCCCGTGACTATTGTTTGGTTCACTTTTTCGTGGATAGAAAATTATTTATCATTACGCAAGCAAAGAACTGTTTGGAACTCGCGATTTTCTGATTTTTTTAACGACTTTATGGTGTTAAACTAAGTAACAGAAAGAAATGATACAACACATTTAATAAAATTAACAAAACTTTGCGGCCCAAGCTACAAAGTGAAAATTTAAGAGGAACTTGCAGTAATGAGAATTAACTCCCAATAAATATAAAAGTTCTCTAACAAGTCCAAAAGTACAAAATGGTCCGAATAAATACCATATTGAATGTGCTGATGTACCGATATAGTCTTGAATATGTTGATATGCCGACTGTCTTGATGCATCACAATGTTATAATCCAGAATGTCTTTGAATGAATTCACAATAATCCCAAAGTAGCGTGTTAGTCCGAAACGTCTCTTTGTAATTCCAATTAATGATCTAAATAAATGGTTCTTCTCAAATTATATCTGAACACAACAAAGAATTTTGACTAGAGATTCCCAAAGACTGATATTAAACAAGGAACGAAACAGGAACGAATAAGTGTGTTTACAACATCCTTATATATATATATATATATATATATATATATATATATATATATATATATATATATATATATATATATATATATATATATATATATATATATATATATATATATATATATATATATATATATATATATGTATGCATATATATACATATATATACATATATACATATATATATACATATATATAGATATATATATGTATACATATATATATGTATACATATATATATGTATACATATATATATATATATATATATATATATATATATATATATATATATATATATATATATATATATATATATGTATATGTATACATATATATATGTATACATATATATATATGTATATATATATATATATATATATATATATATATATATATATATATATATATATATATATATATATATATATATATATATATATATATATATATATATGCGTATGACTCAACAACATGATCAGGATGCGAGTCGTAAGTTCTCCTCTCGATCATTCTAAGTTTGTAAACATGGCTAGGCCTTGAACTCATATATAAGTAAACAACATGAAAATACAAAAACACGCCATGAGAACAGTCATGAAGGCCAAACCTCTTCCCTCAATTACAGACAAAGGTCAATCACGCAATGAAATTTGAATATTCATACCATGTTCAATTATGAATGCAGTGGTCCGTTACAAATCAACCTAGGGCTGTTCTTGCATTGGTATATCAACGATATTGCGAACTATACACAGCCATGAATTAAGCTTATCGCTGACCATATAGTCATCAGTTAGTTTTTTTTGCTGATGATGCCATAACGGATAAAAATCAATATGAGGTAGGTGACATTCAAAATATGAATTCCCACCCACTACAAAAGATACTTACGTAGTTGTTCCAGCCAGTAGCTTGTGATTTGTAACCCAGCAACAACCAATCACAATCCAAATAATTATCTTCAGTTGCATTTGTTAGCAAATATATTATTACGAAGTATGCCAACATAAAACATGTGGTGTTATGATGTCTGGTGGTGACACGTTCCTTATTTGACTGTGCTGATTTGTTTTGGGATACGTCTTCCACGCACAAAGGTATAATTGGGAAAAGTTTGGAAGCTATGAGAATAGTAACAGGTAATTTACGAATCTACTTCACAATATTGTAATAAACCTAGGGTAGGTGCAATACATAGTTATCTCTAAGCGTAGCTTGGTCAGGTTGTATTTTAATTTGTAACTTTTTATTTATCATTTTTTTCTTTCCTTTATATTTTTTGCGGCATTGGGGAGCCAGCGTTGGGAAGATATTTCTTAAACCGAGTAATCAGAGATCTCTTGGATTCTGCTTCATAATGTACAGTAAACAACTTGGCATTCTTTGAATTAGGTATTTAGGTCGTGTTTTGTATTATATGTCATGAAATACTAATATTCAAAACGAAAACGCATACTCATGAATCATATAAATATGACACAAGAAAAACCATGAAAGTGTAAAAATAGCATTTCATGGTGTGTGGTCATTAGGTGCTTAACAAAAAATTGTTTGCAATGTTTGCACATATGGGAATAGTTCATTTAACGTATGTTGTCTTGAGGTCCTTCGAAGTAAGAGAACATGGATTATTAAGACACGTTCAAGCAGATTTTAGAGTCACTTGTTAGAGGGACCAATAGCACGAATCTTTATGCTTACACACGCACTAAAATACATAAGAACATGCCTCACCAGTTTCTTTAATCTGAAGTTAAAAGCCTTCATATACGTACATATACATAGTTTCGAAAGTTACAGATCAATGTTTCTTGAGTACGCCAACACTAGCAATTGACTACATTTATACATAGTTTGTCTTATCATTATTGACATTCCGTGTATCTATTACTGCAAAACACCAGCATGATCAGCCGAAACAAACTATCACTGTAGCATCGGAACACCCATGATGGTGAGATGAGAGTGTTGATCAGTCACTACCTGCTGGTGGTTAATAGCTAGTTCTTGTGCTCATGCTTCATCCATAGCAGTTGTTGTATGCAGTTTTGAATTGCCACTTTGCGGATTTCCCTATTATTCCTATTTCACTGTGCATTTTTCTTGACCGACTAAGCAAAAAACCCTTTATTTTCCACCTCTGCTGGGATCAACTAAGTATTACATCCCCTGCTGAATGCATGTCTCCATCAGCTCTGCATGCTTGGTCAATTGTCTGTTATGAGCCCCAACGGACCTCTCCTCCCTAGGTACAGTCAATTTAATGGTCACCTTATTCTTTCTTGACTCTGACAAAATAGCTACACTTGGACATAAAGACATCTGGAGATTTTCCAGGAAAGATAAAAAAATTCCCTAGATCCACATGCATGTTCCAACTCTTTGATTAATTAAGGATACTCATCTTTTTTTGGTGAGGTATGGCTTGCATCTCCCTCTTTGATAAATTGATAAATCTTAGATGGTGAATGGTGTCCATCATTTCTTCTTTCGTTCCCTCTCCAGGAGGACCTCGTCATGCCTCCAATTGTAGCGGCCTTGTCTGGCATGCTTACAGGATGCGCTCTACGATGGCTCTTTTACCACAGAGAGGATATGCAAGATTCTTAATTAAGGCCCGTACGTGCAAATTGTGTGAAGGTGGCGAAGCATCATACACTTTTCTCTGCAGAAACTTCATCCGGAGTGGTTCGTAATTCCAGGTACAAGTACACGTCCATGCTACTTTGCTTCACAGTTGGACAATATATGATGGTCGACTCTCTTCCTTCACTTGTCATGGCTCATCATGAATAATCTACCTTCTCATAGCTCATCTAGCTTCTTTCCCACACGCCTTGTATAACAGTGCAGATTGTTCCCGCTATGTCCTTGTGCTGGACTCTACTTTCTTCTGATTCGTCCGCACGGGAAACTGACGACTGACCTGCAGAAGCGCTCTTTTTTCTGCTAGTGGTTTAGCTTAAAAAAGTACCCTAGCTTTGGCCACCATGAACTCTTCCACCATCGATGCCAGTGGTAACTGGAGCATTCCAAACGTAGTGTAGAATCCAACTCCTGTGATTAATGGTGAAACTCAAAGCCATCTGTGCAGACACTTGTAGTTTGTTCTCTCGAAGCTCTGCAAAGTTTTCTTTGCTTTCTTGTACAGCATCAACTCCAACAACATTCTACGCAGTAGTCCATTCTGCTACATCGATTCCTTGAATTTTCCGGGAAGTCATTATCTTTATAGTTTCCGTTTAACTGCCTATACTTGGTTGGTAAGCCGTTTCATGCCGTTTGTGTCCAGTAAAATTTTTGTACAAGTTTTTTTCCTTCGATATTATAAACTCCTCAGATGAACATTATGTAACGCTTTCTTCAATTTCATTTAACCTTAAATTCAAAAGATTCTTTCAAATATTATGTTAACTCCATATAATAATAATAATAATAATAATAATAATAATAATAATAATAATAATGAGGACTTTGTATAGCGCCTAATCTTTAGAAGCTCTAAGCGCTTTACAACATTAGACAGCACCTGTACGATAAAAAAACATATAATGATATGATTACAAAAACAAACACCATGAAATTCGAAAACATTAAAAAAACATGCTGAGAATATTTAAGGTAGGAAACATTATTAGGTCTTCAAGTTTGTTCTTGCAGTCGAAATAAGTGAGTTTTGAGAGCACTCTTGAATGTGATCACTGTGTCTTTGTGTCTAAGTTCAGTGGGCAATTCATTCCACGTTGCTGGGCCCTGGTATGCAAAAGAACGCTGTCCATATGACTTTGTTTTCATATATCCAACCCGTTCCGTCTTGACTGGTATGATGAAAAACAGTCTAATTAGAGCTGATCTATGATTACTAATTGAAACAATATGAAGACACTTCTCAAAGGAAAAGAAGATTTAACATGTGTTTATAAAATTTAAATTCTTCAAAAGTAGACAGTAACATATTCCGTTAAGACAAGGAGTTTTCTTGTATTCCAAATTTGAAAAGAAATGAAAAGGGATTAGCCTTGACATAATTAAAAAATATCCATACATGATAGCAACGATACAGACAAAGACTGGTATTCAAATGGGAAAACCCTACTTACATTTGCAGCATCAATAAATACAAAATACGCTGCCAGGAATTTAATTTCATTTGGATTCAGACATTGAACCAGTCTGAACTAATTGACTGAAGATTAGAAGACCACCTACTTTGCTTTACATGGAAGATTTCATTTTTGCTGTCAGATTTTCACATTAAGAAACAATTTCAAAAAGTTCAATGAAATTTCTTCATAAAAATGGATTTATGAAATCCCTCTATATAACCTTGTTTTCTAAACCCCAAAACTTCTGATACTTAATTGCTGTATATACTCGGTTATAAGTCGAAGATAACTGCAAAAGAACATAGAGCCTGATATGCATAGTCATAATGTACCCGCAGATCAGAATCGTTGTTGTTAGTTCTACCGATCACTAGTAACAAAATGCACAGATCCAGATCTGCCGGCGCATTATATGATATAAAATCTGGGTGTGTATCAGTTAAATCTAATCTTATAAATGAGTAAAGACGGTGATAACAGACGTTTACCAGTATCTATTAAGATGTCGACTGCATTTAAAAATATAAAGTCGGAGCTGTTTCTTTTGATAGAATCATTTATAGTTATGTTGCGAGTGTTCGGTTTTTCTGACTTAACGTTTGTTTGTTTGTTTTTTAATATTTAGAAAAGGTGTTGCTGTATTGAAACTGAGTCTTATTCGCCGTGCAATTTAAATTGGAAAACCAACCAGCAAGTCAGATGATTGATTAATCGACGAAACTAAAAAAAATATATTGAGACGCCTCTGGACCGTATCAATTTAAGCCACCGAACAGGAAAGAATAGAGCTTAAAATAGAAATCATTGTCAGGTGGATTAAGTGATAATCTTTGAAATCACAGAACAGGTTTCAAGGAGAAAGGTCTAGGCTGTTGAGAAATTAATAAGTTCTCCAATTCCTGAAAAGTAAAGTTAATTCATCTCTTTTTTTTTACATTTACATGCTTTCCACAAATCCTTTGGTTTATTTCACAATTGTTACGTGCTTAGGCTTGAATAAACAGTAACACAAGAAAGAGTGAAAACAAGCTTTGAAAAATTTAACAAATAATTTATTTCCCTGGGAAAATAATGTAAAAATGAAAAAATAAGAACTTACGGTTTTAAGAATCAAATCCAAAAAATACTCCAAGAATAATTAACGAATAATATTTTAGAAGACCCAATAATGAAATGTACGAATGATTTTAAGTTCGAGTCCCATTGAAGAATCCAAAATGGAAGGCGATGACGTATGCTGTATCCTGTATTGTGTTGTGGTTTACACTTCTTTGTAGGGGCCCCGAGTGGCTGAGTGGTCTAAAGCGCTTTTCGTTACGGATCACTGCCATCTCACCTCTGTCTGCGTGGATTTGAGTCTCGGATTCGGCTTAGATGGGTATGTGAGAGAGCTTGTCAGTAGCTTCTCGTGGGTCGGTGGTTCTTTCTGGGGCTTTCCCTGGTTCATCCTCCACCATTAATATTGGCCGCCATGTATAGTCTATGGCTTTAAACCCTACAACAGCAACAGCAGTTCCTTGTATAAACACAAGAAGCAACACTTTTATGTTGGAAATTCGAATAAACTTTTTTAAAACTGTCTTTGTTTCGAAATTCTGTATGACCACAAAAATATTTCCAGAGAAACGAATTAATCGTTTAAAATCCAAATAATAAAAGTTGTTTACTTCACTAAAAACTATTTACAAGTCGAGGGTCACGTATCCAAACACAGCCTCTATCTCAACCGTATTATTCCCACTATACAATTAAATAAAAAAAGATCTTTTTTAAGTGGCTGTTACAAATTTTGAATTAAGGTAGGGAACTAGGTCAGCTTTAAGTGTTTACGAAATAAACTGTCTAGGTGAAAATATTTTCTGGAAAGATTTCCAAATCACGTAAACAAGATTATATTATAATAGCATGCAATAGAATTAAACAAATTTAAAGCTGACAAACAACAATAAAATCAACAACAACAAAAAATAATTAAATCAGATATACGTAACATAATGAAATTGTTAACTAAGAAATAGTGCAGATTCATCCGTTCAGATAGAAACTCAATCATGATTAAGAGCAGATTTGCGCGTAGGATTCAGATATTTTGGCAGCCATTCAGTTTGCTTGCGTTTAATATGTGCAGAACTAATAGCTTAAGATTTATCATTTCGAACGCTTCTACAATATAAAATACATAACGGCTTGCTCTCGTTTATCTATAGATTTTTCTAACCTACCGCCGTGAATAATTCTGTCTTAAATCAGCTGCTTATAGCACAGGCTACTAGTATGAAGCGATAAATGAGACGTAATATAATTACAAATATAAGGCAAATGACGTAAGACAGGTAAGTGGGAAGACATATGCAAATGACGTAAGATGGTAAGTGGGAAGACATAAGCACATTACGTAAGATAGGTAAGTGGGAAGACTAAGGCAAATGACGTAAGATAGATAAGTGGGAAGACTAAGGCACATGACGTAATATTAAGTGGGAAGACTAAGGCAAATGACGCAAGAAAGGTAAGTGGGAAGACATAGGCACATGACGTAAGATAGGTAAGTGGGAAGACGATGGCAAATGACGTAAGACAGGTAAGTGAGAAGACTAATGCACATGTCGTAAGATAGGTAAGTGGGAAGACTAAGGCACCTGATGTAATATTAAGTGGGAAGACTAAGGCACCTGATGTAATATTAAGTGGGAGGACTAAGGTAAATGACGTAAGACAGGTAAGTGGGAAGACATAGGCATATGATGTAAGATAGGTAAGAGTGAAGACTAAGACAAATGACGTAAATAGGTAATTGGGAAGACTAAGGCACATGACGTAATATTAAGTGGGAAGACTAAGGCAAATGACGTAAGACAGGTAAGTGGGAATACTAAGCCGCAGGCATGTACCATGATGTCCCACCCAGTCACATTATCATGACACCAGGCCGACCAGTCCTAACACTAACCTCTTAATGCTGAGCGCCAAGCGAGGTAGCTTTTTTTTATCATTTTTAGAAGTCTTTGGTATGACTTGGCTGAGGTTCGAACCCGCGCCCGCCGCATCTGTGGTGAACGTTCTAACCACAATGCCATTTGAATGATCACATAAGATAGGTAAGTGTGAAGACTAAGGCTCATGCTTTTAATTAGACAAATGGGAAAACTAAGGCACATGACGTATGGTATGTAATTGGGAAGAGGTGAGAATTTAGCCTGTAACACCGGCAAAAGAGACGCTACAAAGAATGGAAGTGGATTCAGACTTATTTTGGCTTCTTTTTTCTATCTTCATTTCTAGAACTTTTGTTCTTCAAAGCGTCTGTCTGCTTTACTCTATGTTGATTGATCATTAAATTAAAAATTAACTCTTTACCGAATTGAACAAAAACAAGATATTTAAATATTTGATTTAAAATATAAGTAGATGTTCATGTTATGAACCGTAGTTTATGCCACAAGAGAATAGTAACTACCACAATATTTCACTTAATTATTTGTATTTTCCCATAAAGTGAAAAGTTCGAATTATTCATATGACTGTTGTATACTGTATAATGAACATTATAACTGCTTGTATCAATGTATTTGAACTTGAAACTATGTAATTAACCGCTGCCTCAGCAGAAATGGCCAGGATTCATCATCCAGTTAAGAGACTGTACATGATTTGATATAATGATTTCCAGTACACTGTGTATTTGATGAATTTAGAGAATTAATCAACGCAGTGGGTCGCACCATTAACCTTTTATGTAACTGATTCAGCGTGGTAGCACCTAATTTAAAGTCGAGGCTGACTTCAAAAGAGTGGCGTAGAAAACAGATAAAAATAATAGCGAGTGTATGAAGCGCATTACTGATGTTGGTTGAATATCAGTTACAGTCATTTGGCCATTTAGTGTTTGGCACAGACCCCAGTAACCGAAGTTTAAAGTATAGAATTTGTCAAAGATTTAGTAAAGGCCAACCTTTATAAAAAGCGTACATACCGCGGTTTCTGCCCAAACTCAAGCTTAAACCCTTTTAAGTACAGATTCTGCAGAAATTCGAGCTTGAGTTGTTTTACTTCCAGACTCTGCCTGAATTCGAGCTTGAACCTGCAGACTTTAAAAAATTTCGAGCTTGGGCCGTTTTATCCACAGATCCTGCAAAAGATTCAAACTTGAAATTTTATATTTGCTGGCGCTACCTAAATTTGATTTTGAGACCTTTCTACATGCGAACCACGAAACAATATCCAGGCTTATTATTGTACAAGCATATTTTGTCAAAACTGATGCGTAAGCATTTTTACCTGCAGGTTCTGTAAAAAGCTGAGCTTGAGTAATTCTACCAGCAGTTTCTGCCACAAAACGTGAACTGAAGCCATTTGTCTGAACACGTTGACATTAAGCGTTCATAATAGAGACGTTTGAACCGTACAACAGGATCTTGTAACCATTGGTCTTCTTTTTAGGATGGTGAATTGCATTGCGCACGTATACCCTACCCCCTCCCCGCTAAATATATTTGCTTTTAGGGATTGATCCTTTATTTTATTTCGTTTCCACAGACATTCGATAATATAGGTGGGACCTGATGATGCTCATTGAAGTCTTGGAGACATTCGATAATATTGCTGGAACCTGGTGATGCAAAAAGTAGTCTTGCAGACATTCGATAATATAGTTTGGGAGTGGTGTTGCTTGAAGTTGTCTTGCAGATATTCGATGATATAGTTGGGGCCTTGATCTTTCATTCAGCAATACAGTCTTAAACTAAACATACTGTGCACAAATCGTTATTTACTTGATAAACTTTTATGAAATATTTAAATGTGATAATGAGTGTAATTTGTTTCAAAAAATTGTAATTAATTGATTTGAAATTGTTCTTTTTTCTTTTAAATGTTATATTTTAAATAATACTGTCCCACCGTGTTAATCCTATGGACGTTTCTAACATTAGATTCCTCTTGTGTCAGATGGTTATTTTCAAAATGATGCTCTAATATTCATATCACCTTGTGCCATTGGTGTCATTTTGCCTCCATACTAGCCTAAGTGTAACGTTAAATTTCATTCCAGTGTCGCAGTGACTCCGAGAAAGTTAGCTTGCCATACTCATTCCCCATAGTCAGCCAAATGTAGTGTTGAATTCCCTTGACACACAAATTAAATGTCTGTTCCATCCTTACTGTCACAAATTTAATTTTAAATTTTCCTTTCCACCCAACCGTAAGTTTAAGTTGTTATCCCAAAGTGCCAATTTTCGAAATGGCGTGTAATGCCAAATTCCCATTCCCACTATTACAACCGACATAACACCCGATAGTCGCTCTAGACACACATGAGAAGGATAGAAAATTAGCAAGAGAGCGGGATTTTCAATACTTTGCGTCCATGCTGCAGATCGTCATTTTTTTTATCAGATAATATTGGATTTTATTCAATAAACTTCATACTTGTGTTGTGTTTGTTCAATAGGCAAATGCACATGGTGCTTATGTACATGGTTTCTTAACGTCTAATGCCATTATTTCCTTCACAGACTGACCTTTAACTTAACCACCTTTTTGAAGGTCAAAATACACTTTCTTCTACTGGATATTAAAAAGACGATGTCTAGGCATTCGAGCTTAATTACTGTATAGGGTTTACCAATTCAAAGGCGTACTAGAAAACGCTATTGTTTCTTAATCTTTTCTGGTTGTTCATATAATCGTTTTACTGCTATCATTTTGATTACCTTTATGTAGATTAAACTATCAATACAGTTCCTCACATTTTACAGTATAAAGGGCATCAATCCTGATGTTCTCCATTAAGGAATTAATTTGCGAGGTACATAAACTGTTCTTAATTTCTTCCAAGAAATCAATTCGTGAGGTAAAAAAAAACGTGTTAGTCAGATTTTATGTCATTAAGGACTAATCAAGGAAATATTTAGCAAAATATACAGATTGTTCACATCCGGATATTCCATTATCATTTATTTTGGTTCATTATATTTATGTTACATCCAGGAAGGGAGTTGTGGTAGAAAGTCGGACTCGTAACCGAAAGGTCGCGGGTTAGATATCAGCTCAGGTCAGCCCAGTTGGCTGCCTCTGTGTGTCTTTGGAGATGGCACGTAGCTCCTATTTCCTCTGGCTGATGTAGCCAATACCAATTAAAGGTGCTGTTAAAATAGAAAAAAAGAAATATATTGACAGATACGTCTGTACCAATAAATACTGATTCTTGACAAGTTAAGCAGTTTCAGGAATACACCGATACGACTCTGTGGTCATAAACTTAATAACAGAAAGAAGCAAAAGAAACATGTTTTGTAAAACTTGAAAAATATTTTAATTATCGAAGTTTGAAATTGAAAATATAAGAGCAATTTACGCTTTTATTGTCCTAAAAAGTTATATTCAAGTCCAAAAGAATCGAATGTTCTGAAAGACTGTCAGGTCCTCGAATGCACTTACCACAATGACATTGTCCAGAGCTCCTTTGAATAATTCACAATAGTCCCAGAATAATAATCCAATCCAATTATAACTTTGTAACTCCAACGAATAATCCTAACAAATGTCTCCTCTCAAATTGTATAAAGACAACATCAAACACATCTGGAGACTGTTATTAGCATATGTAACAAATATCAGAAATAGGAATGAATGCAGACTATAAATGAATCTGATTGCTCAGTTCAATATATATACACTTTCACAATCTGTTACGAATATGTATATTAATCAATCTAATATTTCAAAGTATCTATTCATGTGACCTAACCCATCCAATGGTAACAAAACTCAATTATTCTTGTTACGTATATTTGATTTAATTTATATTTGATTTAATTTGTGTTTGATTTGAGTTGATTGTTTGTGGGTTTTGTAATATTTTTATTTTGTTCACATCTCAATGTAATTTAATTTTGTTTACTAGGAATTTGATATTGTATAGAAAATTCAGTTTGATCTGAATCTTTCCATAAATACCTAAAATAGAAACATTTGTTTCTATTTTTGACTCAGTTATGGCCTTGATTGAAGGTCAAGTAACCAACTTTTATTCTCAGAGTAAAATGATTGGTTCTTATCAAGGACATACAGGGGCTACGTGTGTTTATTTTATGTGTAAACATGAACACATTATCCTCTATTTCGCAAAAAGGGATTTCCAAAATTGCGAAATACTTAGTATTAATAGTGATGTTGAGAGAGAGAGAGAGAGAGAGAGAGAGAGAGAGAGAGAGATCAGACTTTTGTGACTTTTAAACATTTGAAGTCAAGTTGTTTTCCTGTTGTGACTAGTTTTGAGGTTTTTTACTTTTATTTTAATTTTTCGGATTCTAAAAGATTACTACGTTTGTCTGGAAATATGTGGTGCTCATACAGAATTCGTGACCAAAGACTTTGCTTAAACATTTGATTTGGATTTTCAAAACAGGAGGATTAGTTATTGTGTTTCTACAAGAAACTGTAGACTTCAACACATTACAGGTTACAGCATGCGTCATCACCTTCCGTCTTGGATTCGTTTGTTCGTCGCGACTAGAACTTGAAATCATAAGAAAATTTTATTATTAGAACTTCTAAAATATTATTCATGGATTATTCTAGGATTATTCTTAGATTTGATTATGGAAACCGTAAGTTACTTTTCTATTTTTACAGTATCTTTCCAGGGAAATAAATTATTTGTTAAATTTTTCAAACCTTGATGTTTTCACTCTTTCTTGTGTTGCTGTGTATTCGAGCCTGAACACGTAACATACGACTTCTACAATTACACCTGATCGACTTGTCCAATGGGAAACTATCCCAAACTCGTTAATATATTTTATTATTAATATTATCATTAATGATCATAAACACCTATGGTAACAACTATTTATAGTTCCTACGCAATCTACACTATTAATATCTTAAAAGAGAATTGTATACCAGTGTACAACAATTGACTAATATATTGTCTAGATATAATAATTTCAATTTATAGTCATGCATTTTTAATCATATACAAACTACATATAATATAAAAACAATCATGTACCAAACGTCACAAAAATATTGATGGACATAACACTCCCCTAATAAATAAAAAAGTATATAATAAAACTTTCTTTTTCTATGTAAATTAAGCATAAATAGAATCAGAACAAAAAAGTGCACTGGGTGATGTCTTACAAATAGCACAAAACATATACGAAGCAATACATAACTTATGTACATGTGAAAGTGCGAAGAGGATGTATATCCCCTTAATATGCCTACTACCGATGTTGTATTGTCAACAGTCTCTGACTTTTTGTTTTCATTTTGCTGAGGAAATTAAGGAGGTTGTAATCATAGAATACACCGCTCCGGTGGCCTAGTGGTTAGAGCGTCCGACTCGGATGCGTGAGGTCGTGGGTTCGATCCCCTGCCGAGTCGTACCAAAGAATTACAAAAATGGTACTAACACCTGCCTCGCTTGGCGCTCAGCATTAAGAGGTTAGTGTTAGGACTGGTCGGCCTGGTGTCAGGATAATGTGACTGGTTGGGACATCACGCTACATGTCTGCGGCATGATGCCCCAGTGCTAAACATCACTAGACATCGTAGCGACATGACTGAGAAATTGTAAAAGCTACGTTAAAAATCCAAATCACATCACATCACATCACTGAATACAATAAGCGAAAGAAGGAGCTGAATTACTGTATACCTCATCAAAGAGTTGTAAAACCAAAATTAAAGACAAACACTTATTCTTGATGGTTGAATAATTTCTCTGATGCTTATTTTTTTTTTATAGAGAAGTAGAACACTGGATGATCCACACCAATTTTGTTTTCTTGAATGAATACGCCACCAACGCCAACATAAACAACATACGTCTTAAATAGTTGTTTGAAATCAGGAGATGGAAGAACTGGTATACTTTTGAGTATGGCCTTTAATTTAGAGAACACCCCCTGACATTTTTCAAACCGATAAAACTTGATTTTTTATTCAACATATTAGCCTGGCATCAACATTTGGGGAACCATGTCAGCAAAATTTCCTATAATATCTAGGCATACCTAAAAATCACTTGTTATTTTTACTGACAGGTAATGAGAATACAAAGATAGCCATAACCTGAACTAACACAGGTTTAACTTGGCCATGTCCCACAATATTTCCTAAAGGTGTAGCACACGCAGCTCGGCAAATCTCACTTTTCCTTAAATAATTGTAAAATATGCCTCACTAAGTCGAACAAAGAATATCTAAATAGTTTCCAGGCTATCTTTTCATGTATCACTGCATACAATGACATCGTCGATCTACGCAAAAAAGCACGTGTACCTGATATTATCATGTTCATCAAATGACTGAATGTTTGGGGAGAGTATGTCCATACCAAATTGCAATAATTCACATTGGTAGAGTCCATCTAGAGTTGCAAAGGTCGAAATTTCTTTTGCTCTGTCGGTAAGTTGAATCTGTCATATTCCTTTCAACAGGTCGAACTTGGTAACATATTTTGCATTTTCAATTCTTGATACTGGATATAAAAATATTTCGGTGACACTGCTTACCTTTCTGTAGTCAGTGCATATACGGAAAGTATTATATGGTTTTTACACTAAAATACATTAGAATTCACTGTGAATTCCAGTAACGTTTGCTTGGTTTAATATAATCATTTTATATCAAATATTCAATTTTCTTTTTCAAACTTTCCTGTTTGAGATAATTCATCCTTTAGTGATGCTGTTTCACACGTATATAATCTACAATGTCAACATCACGGTTGATTTTATTTGTTCGGGTTGGAGCGTCGGGAAATGAGTGCTCATATTCACATATTAGTTGCTTTAATTCATTCTTTCTTGTGGCTGTAAATATGGACGTTTCTGGTCCTGACTCTCTCATATTTCAGAATTTCGAAGACTAGTCAAACCAAAGTCAGTATAATCCGGTTAACGTCAAGATTTAAATCTGCACTGTGTAGGACATGTGGAAATAAATGTAACTGAATGATTAACGTGGCTATCTCTATCAACATGCTTCTTTAACATATTTGCATGTCAGATATGTTTTTATTTTCTCCGCATGGGAGTATTACTAATATAATTTAAATCACTTCCTCTTTAACTTTATCAGGACTATAACATCAAGCCTGAAGAAGATTATGAAATATCGGCAATTTTATCACCAGGCTGAACCATTCTATCCTTAATAGCCTTTTGCTGTCTTAATTTCATTTTCGAATGAGTAGACTGAAAATTATTTCTTGCTACTGACTATCAGAGACATAATCAAAGCAACTAATTTCTGCAACATATGTTAAAAGAAATATATATTTTAATAACTCCAATGGTTCATGGACAATATGTTCAAAATCGTTTTGTTAAGGTGTAGAACCTGCAAGTTGATAGGTAAAACAAGATCTACATTATTTGAAAACATCACTTTTTATTTTCGACTGGTAAGAATCGTGTAAGATCTTGCTATATGTCTTTTTGACTCGTAATTGACCATCCTGGTCGTTTCACGTGCTAAACTGAGAATATACTGTCTATACGCCTTAGGAAACCCAATGTGATAGCTCATAGACCATTTGTAGCCATCGGGTACCCCATGTGGTCTCCATTTTGTCATGAGGATCCCATTTTTCACAAAATAGCAAGTTGTTACCACTGCTGCTTCAGTTTCGCTAATAGCCCTCTGATGTTAATCAAGATAAGTCACTACTGATTAAGTTCTTGAACTTTCGATTAACATGAATTGTCCAAGTTTGTGATAATCTTTATCATTCTTATAAGACGCATAGCACTTGTCAAATATTTGTTCTTTTTCCAGAGCAAACTCGACGTATGTTTGGCTATTTTCTTTTTTTGCAATTCCGAATGCCAGGTCGAGATAACTAAGGTGCCAACTCGTAACCCTTTTAGATACATTCCTTGACCAAAATCATAATTAGCACTTGCTTCTACTGGCAGGAAAGTATAAACTTCACTAGACTTGCCAATAAATCAATTCTGTAGTAACAAAGTCTAGTGCTCTCTTTTTCTCATTTAAAACTTTCAGCTTTTTTTTCTTCAAAATGCTGAAAATAATTATCTGTATCTTTTTCTTTAAAAAGAGGTACTAGTCAAATTTTTTGGTTAACATCAGAAACTAAATTTTCATAAGTGTAATACGTTCTTCTTGCCAGTTTTATTATTTTTAATTTCAATTGCATCACTGTTTCTTCTGCTTGCATTTGCATCTGCCGCTCTTCTCTTTCTCTTCTTCCTTATTTTAAAAAATCTCTTTCTTCTTTCTGAATTTGCATTTGAATTTTCCTTCCATTTTTTAAATTTGTCTCTCTCTCCTCTCTCTCTCTCTCTTTCTGATTTTTTCTCTTTCTTATTTCTGAATTTTCATTTTCATTTGTATTTCTTTGATTTCTTTCTGAAACTGATGTTTTCTTAATTATATTTCCATCTGGGTTTTTTTAATTTGAATTGTTTGAGTTTCATTTCAGAGCTAGATAGAGATATACTACTTAATTACCAAGCACTTGCACTACAAAATTTACTTTTCCTCCTAATACTTGACCAATGTATTTTTAATTTCCTGTTATAACAAAAACAATTTTATGTTCGAAAGAGAGTTGTGGTTAGCAAGCTCCGGTAACTTATGTTTCCTTAACCACATCAACACTTCCTGGGTCGGATTGGAAATAAAACTCTCCACCCTAGGCGACATAGTGTAAGCGTTGTGGTTTCACTGTGTGTAATCAAAATACCAGGGAAAAAATAAATGTCAAAAAATAAAATGAATTTAAATTTCAGAAAAAGATGAATTTCTCTTAAATACTTCTAAATTTCTTATCCTGGACGAGCCCACAAATTCTGTTACAAATGTATGATCATACACTTAAGTAACAGAAGAAAAGCAAAACCTTAAGAAATAATTCAATGATCGAAGTTATAAAAATGGAAATGTAAGAGGAACGTACAGTATTATAAACTGAATATAAAATAACCTAAAACTTGGACTTAACCCGAATATTATTCACAACATGCAATTCATCTGCGATGTTCGCATACGTAGCACATGTCAGATATGTGATTAAAGGTTCATAAATAGAAATGTATTTGTAGTATTCGAAATTAGTTTGAAAAACTGGAAATACAATAAATAATAATAATATTTTGACTATTAACGAAAATTAAAAACATGACTTTAATATCAGTAATTCCAACTGTTATCAATGGACCGAAATTTCTGCAATCTGATTGGATATTAACGGTCACATGATACAGATCAAGATCAAGAGTTTTTATACATCAGTAAATTCTGCGGACTACGTATGGCTTCCAGTTACGAGGTAATTTAATGTGAAGCGTTATCTATACTAATATCTTACACCATAATAATAAAAAGGACCACACACCCACCTTTTTTGATTTCCGACCCTGATTAAAATCTCCCAATCGAAGTTTAAACAATGTAATTGCACAGTCATTCATGTATTTCAATACTCACCCCTTTTTGCAAAGAAAACATGTGGCATGCTTCACGAGTAAATCTTGAGGAATGGTTGCAATGTGGACTCATTTTTGCTTATGAAAGATCGAAATGAGTAGAAAATGTGAATATCGTGTGGTCTAACAACACGTGTCATACTCAAGGACAAAAGGAGTAGACTGGTTTAAATAGCATCCGCCAATTTTTGTTTATATTAAAATAATCATAGTAACACGCTCCTTATAGGACTAGCATGCTCCGCTCTGACACTCTACCCAATATTATCATGTAAAGACTCGACGACTTTCGGCTAGAGAAGGTCCAGTTATGTATTAAGTTAAAGTGAAGAGGCTAATGAAAGAAAATTTCGAGCTACCGAAAAATGAAAGTATTGTTATTCAAATCTGCTGATATGATAACAGAAAGAAAGTAAATTGGAATTATAACTATTAAATGATCATGGTTGGGTATTTATCGATGTTAAAATTTTACCTACTCGTTCACAAGATATATAACTTTATCTACTTTTTGAGTGATTAAGTCGAATTTATACATCGATAAATACTCAACCATGATCATTTAATCCTGAATAAAATTTGTAACAAGACTTTGCGAAAATGTCTGTATATTCACGAAAACTATGAAAGCCACTGGTACAGTGGGGAAAAAAACCTAAAAACCACTGCAACAGTGAAAAAGTACAGTGATGCGAACCACCGGAACAAATACTCCGGTAAACAGGTATACCCGTATTACCGCGCAACGCTAGGACTTTGTTTTCGTGAAACATATTAAATTGTGTTTGGCCTGTTCTGACATAAACATAAGTAAATAAGGAACTTTGACATACTGTTAAATATCTAAGACATTAAGGTTCTTAAGAGTCTAACATTTAGTAACGATTTTCTACAAACGTAAAGTCTAACACTTGTTTACATCAGTAACGATTTTCTACATACGTAAAGTCTAACACTTGTTTGCATCAGTAACGATTTTCTACATACGTAAAGTCTAACACTTGTTTGCATCAGTAATGATTTTCTACATACGTAAAGTCTAACACTTGTTTGCATCAGTAACGATTTTCTACATACGTAAAGTCTAACACTTGTTTGCATCAGTAACGATTTTCTACATACGTAAAGTCTAACACTTGTTTGCATCAGTAACGATTTTCTACATAAGTAAATTCTGACACTTGTTTGCATCAGTAACGATTTTTACATGCATCAGTAACGATTTTCTACATACGTAAAGTCTAACAGTTGTTTGCATCAGTAACGATTTTCTACATACGTAAAGTCTAACACTTGTTTGCATCAGTAACGATTTTCTACATACGTAAAGTCTAACACTTGTTTGCATCAGTAACGATTTTCTACATACGTAAAGTCTAACACTTGTTTACATCAGTAACGATTTTCTACATACGTAAAGTCTAACACTTGTTTGCATCAGTAACGTTTTTCTACATACGTAAAGTCTTACACTTGTTTGCATCAGTAACGTTTTTCTACATACGTAAAGTCTAACACTTGTTTGCATCAGTAACGATTTTCTACATACGTAAAGTCTTACACTTGTTTGCATCAGTAACGATTTTCTACATACGTAAACATAACTCATACGTAAGAATTATCATGATAAAATTCTGTTTCATTTTATCTTCTTTTAATCAGTCCTATACTATAAATATTCAAAATGCTGTATACTCAAAGATCCCATTAGTCAAATACCATCCTATTAGTCAAACACCCTCGATTAGTCAAATACCACCGATTAGTCAAATAGCACCCATTTGTCAAATACCATCACATTAATCAAATGCCATGATGATATTTGTTTGCCAATTTTGTTCAGAACATTTGTTCAGAACATCATGGAACGGAAGTCATCGATTGATCATGATGCGATACACACTGCGACAGAGTATCGTGTCTTTGACAACGTCAGGATGTTGCTGTGAGTTATTGCTAATACCGAGCTTTTATTTGCATATGATTTGTTTGTTCTTCACAAGTATTACAATGGCCTGATTAACGACGAAGGCATCATTTAAATAAAGAAAAAGTGTAAAATAGGCCCTCAAAATTTTTTTAAAGGAAGCAGTTCAGATCCTATCCTATTTCTGACCTTGCAGCGGTATGGAAACCTAAATCTGTTTTGATGCGTCACAGGATATATGCGGTTATAGTTTCAAGCTGAATTTCAAGAAAATAAATTACAGTTTATCAGCGACGTTGTATCCGTTCTTGAGTTAAAATCTATTAATAAATATAGATGATCCTCGTCATGGTTGAAACTTAACCCCAACCAAATTCATCCGCAGTATCATGACTCCAAGTCAAACTTAACCCCAACCAAATTCATCCGCAGTATCATGACTCCAAGTCAAACTTAACCCCAACCAAATTCATCGGCAGTATCAGCCTCAATTCCTACCCAGATCACAAACCCATTCCATCCCATCTGTGCCACAAAGAAGGAAAGAAAACAAATTCTCAGACTAGCCTTAAACACTCCACTGGTTCAGAAATTAATAAACATCCGATCTACTTTAATACATGCCTAACGCCATCTACATGTGTTTGTTATGCTATGGCGAATTATTTGTTTCGATATTCATGTCTGTTGCTGACGGGAAATGGCTGATATTGGGACAATTGCTTACGTTTTTTTATCTATACACAAAAGTAGTGAAGGGGGATACCCTAGCGACAACGGGAAATAGCATTACAGACCCCCTTGGGACAATCTGGCGACAATGGAAAATTAACATGGAGAAAAATCGTGGGACAATCTGGCGACAAGGGAAATTAACATGGAGAAAATTTGTGGGACTGTTGAGCGACAAGGGAAATGAACATGGAGAAAAATCGTGGGACTGTTTAGCGACAAGGGAAATTAACATGGGATTTTTTATTTTTTAAATTTTAAAAAAAAGGGGTAGGCAATGGAAAGGCTATCTCTTTTCGAGAAATATGGCTGGCCCTGAAAAGGGCCTTTGGGTTTTTTCTTCTTCTTCTTTTAATTTCTTAACTTCTTCCACCATCCTCTTATTTTGTCCATCATTCCTTTCTTCTTTTTCTTTTCTGTTTCCGGCAACCAGCCCGGGTGGCCCATGGCCCGGAACTTCTCTTGGATTTTCATCCAGTTTGTGTTCAGTTTTTCGAATTCATCCCTTTTTTTCTATTTTCTTCTTCTTTTCTTTCCTTTGACCACTTTTCTTTGATCTTCTTGACCTCTTCGGTCAGCACATTCCTCATTAGTTCTTCAGCTTTCTTAAGTTTTTCTAACCCCCACTTCGCGAAACACCAATCTATCCATTCTACAATGTCTTCTAGAAAGCACCTTGCACTCGTCACATGATCTATCGCTTCTTTTAACTTACCCACTTTGACATACGGTGGGTTAATTAAACCTCTGATTCTCTTCTCCTCATCCTCTATCATTTCTTTTACAATATTTACGGATAAGTGGAGGCTGGTTACTTGTCTTGAGACGAAGTCTTTTGTCACTGCATACCTCCATTCCTGTTCAACCCTTTCTACTACACTCAATCCATCTACCATCCAATACCAACTTCCCATAAGATCGTTGTATAAAGCTGAAGCTGCTGGCATCTTCTTGTTTGCTTATTCCGTAGAATGGGTTCCAATGGCCAACACTGTTAGTTTTATACTCAAAGCGCGAACGTGAAGGAAAACATCCCCTAAAAACATAAAATTGATCTTACCTAGATCATGACCCAACAACGCGCGGACGTGAAGGAAAACATCCCCCCTACTTTTTCATTTCATATAATAAAACCCAAACTATACTCTCCACATTTGCTAAGAAACAATAAAGAAACCCATAATCTACTATTCACACAAACATACCTGAGCTCTTACAAACACAAACACATACCCTCATATTTTTTAATAAAGAGTTAGTGTTTATATACACACTACTCTACCTACACACATTGGCAAATTGATCGTTATTTCTTTTCTAGAGTATTGGGTAGCCCTGAAAAGGGCTGTTTTTTGAACTCCTGATGCACCTATCTAATGGTTGCACCGTCCTGGCCTGGCGCCACACACGCATCTTCTTCCCCAGTCTTCTTTCACCTTTCTTCTGGGGAGCGCAGAGGGAGGATGATTCGCTTCAACACCCCAATCCTCTGTCTCGGGAATATTGAACGACATCCTCTCTTCTCTTTTCTTTTCCTCTTCTTCCCTCTCTCTTCTCTCCTCCTCTTCCTTCTTTACTCTTGCTTCTTCTACTATAGCCTCCGCTGATAGTTCGTTTACTATGCGCCTGGCATATTCCAGGTGCAAATCGAGTTCTAACAGTTTCACTATTCTGCTATTCATTCTTGTGTTGATCAATCAACAAGGGTAGCTTGACTGCCCAGCGAGTTTCAATTTATACTGAAAGCGCGGACGTGATGGAAAACATCCCCTAATAACATAAAATTGATCTTACCTAGATCATGACCAAAAAACAACAACGCGCGGACCTAAAAGAAACACTCACTCACTTTTTTTGCTACCCATCACTATTTTAAAATTTTTTATAAATCACTTCAATAGACTATCCACATACGCAAAGCAATCCAATCTAACCCCAAATATACACCTCAAACAGCCCAAAAAAACAAACATCATTTTAATCTACTATCCACACCAACCTACTTTATCACTTACAAACACAAACACACAAACACATACCCTCACATTTTTTAAGAAAGAGTTAGTGTTTATTTTTCACACTACCTACACACATTGGCAAATCGATCGTTATTTCTTTTCTAGAGTATTGGGTAGCCCTGAAAAGGGCTGTTTTTTTGTTTTGCTATGGCATTCTTTTTTAGTTTCTAAGAATGCGATGTCCTCTGAGGATAGACTTTCTGGCGATATGTCTGCTTCTTCGGAAAGAGAAGAAGAACTCTTTGGTGTCGATACGACAATCGACAAAGCCTCTGTCAGGTTCAGGTTGCTGCTGCTGCTGTTGCTGTTGTTGCTGCTGTTGCTGCTGTCTCTGAAGTCTGTACTTCTCTGTCCATTCTTCTTTTTCCCTGTTCACTTCTTCTCTGAAGAGCTCTTCTATCAGGTCTTCAGTGATTTTTAACATTCTCACATTCTCTATTTCTTCTGGCTTCGGTATCAGACTGTGTCTGACCCTATGCAAATTCACGTAGGATTCGTTGAGCTTAGCTAGTTTGGAGCACATCTTCGTAGGAGGATGAGTCGACAATGGATGGTTAGACTGGAAACAACCCCGGTTCTTAAAGTCAAAGCGCGGACGTAAAGGAAAACATCCCCCACACGGTTTTCGAGCCGCAACGTTTAGTGAGTGTCATGAGAGGGATAGTAAGAAATCGAAGAGCATCAATCCAACATTCTTCTAGCTAAACAAAAGACAAAGACATTTTTTCAAAACACAACATTTTTTATTCAAAAACCACTTAACACTAAACAACAACTCTAACATTTTTTAACAATAATCCAACACTATAACATCAAACAATTTTTTTTCTAATCACAAACATTTTTTTTCTCAATAGACAATCTACTTTGAACAGGGCTGACAACGTTGTGAATGAAATTGTGATTTCCACTGTTGGAAATCATTAGGCCATTGATGGACACTACGTTTCCTAGCTTGAGACAAAAGATAAGCATAATGGTCACAAAACCATCGATCTACTTTCACATCGTTTCTAGCAGAAGAACGAGGATCGAAATGAGTCACTAAATGTTCTAAGGAATAGCCTAGGCTGCGATGATGCAGAAAATACACACAGTACTGTCCACACACCAAAGAATCTGTGCCTTGTAATTTCACATTATTGAATCGGGTGGTTTGAGCATTTCTTCTCATAAAGTCGATGATATCGTCTTCCAAAGGGGGCAATCCGTACGAATCGAAATATTCCACACATCCTTCTTGAGGAAAGTAGACGGCTATCCAGTGGGTTCCTGGGAGATGACTGTCGTCCGTGTTGATTACGTAAGCTTGATGGTCTTTAGGTTTGCGATGAGGGAGTTCATCTTTAGCACAGACGACAGGATTCCAAGAAGCCGTATACGAACTGTGGTTCAAAAGGTAATAAAGTTCCCAGGTATCCATTGATTTGTTTTCTTCTTCTTCACAGGTAATAATAAGTTGTCAATTCGATCCTGACTTTTTGCTTGAAAATGTCTGACGAATAAACGGTTATTCGTTCTGTTTCCTCACTCTGATTCAGGAGAGCTTCGATACGATGGATCTCTTGAGTGGTTAATGGTGGACAAGAATGTTCACGCAAGTCTTTATACCACTGGTGCAACACGTCTTTGTTCAAGATGAGACTCCAAGCCTCGTCCAGATACTCGTCCAATTTTTCTTCTTGACTTAACATCAGGCATTTATCGTGTTGAATTTGACTGGGATGATCGTTTTGACATCCATAACAATTTTTCTTGATCAATTCCGTCATTTTGTCGACCAAGTGTTTGGCAAAACAGCAGACTAAATGGGCTTCTTGTTCTGGCCATCTCGACTTCATCATGATTACTTCTTCTTTTTCCAGGGTCTCCTCACATTCCATCTCCAAAGTTTCTCCACTAGGTAAAGAGGGATAACAGTCTTCCATGGTTTCTAGTAATCTAGAATGACTTCTCTCAAACTGTTGATTTCTATGGTATTATCGAATTCGGCATACAGGATGACGTTCACTGTCTCTGTCAGTTTATCTGCAAACTGAAGTTCCACACGAATCTGGCCGGATTTTATAGGGTGGAAATGTCCCTCGTCGCTGCCTTGGTCTGGAGTGAAATCGAAAGCCCACAAAGCGTAGCCTCCTGCATAATCGTCGTACGTAATGCCGTGACTGGTATTGGTTCCTAACTGTCCGGTGGCTTCGTACAGGGACAAGTACGATCTCAAGTAATTCTTCTTGGTAAAGTCAGGTTCGAAAGGTCGGGTACACAAGGTCTTGCCATCGCGACTGACTTCGATTTTCTTCACCTTGAAGTGTTGAAAGTGGAAAGGATTTTTATTGATAGCTCCGTTGAAGGCTGCATTCTCGACGATACCAAGGATTAAACGTTTGGGTAGCTGTCCTTGGAACAGATGATCTTCGATCATGGAATGATGTCCAACGGGAATGGTGAACGTTTTCACTTCCACACGTCGTATGGGATACTTGGCAGTTGTTCTGCTCAACGTCTGACTGATGTCATTTCCCACTTTAGGTAACACTTCCACACGGCGTACGTAGAGTCTGGCTTCTTGGATTTTGGTTTTGTAATTATCGTCACTATCAGCTATTAAATGGAAAGCGGCACTGTTACGATTCAGTCTCAGGCGAACATTCACCCCGTTCAGCAAATACTTTTCTTGCAACCACATGTCCAAATGCAAACGGTCCATCAGTTCTAAACTCTGTCCATCTTTGATTCTGTCTCTTCGTTCTACAAATCCCGCATTGTGGTCTTTGGTTGTATCAGTTTTGAATGTTTTAAATTCGCCTGCATCGTCAGCTTCCCATACCACACAGGCATTCAGATGAGTGTTCTTGGCGTCTATTCCGTACGTCAAGAGATTTTCCAGGTACGCTCGATAAGGGTAAGTATCCATGCTGCTACTGACCAGTTTGTTGTTCAAGTACAAGTCCACTCCGCTAAACAAGGAATGCATGAAATTGTTGACGGGAGCTACTGGCTCAGTGTCTATAGCATTTCCATCCTTATCTTGAACTTTGACTTTCAAGTACAAGTAACTGCTATTCAAATCGATGTAATCTTCGGGCTGTCCTTTGATTTCAAACTCGATGGGAGCGGAATCGACCAATGAGGAAACGGGATGAAATTCCACCCACTGGGATTCTTGCATGGTCATCATGGTGGGGGGCATGGCAAACAGATCCAGTTCCGTCTTGGAACAAGCGCAAGACTCTCGGTGCATCATTTTTTTTGTTACTGTGTCTCAATAATCGAAAACGTCTAAGTCTCGAACGGTTCTTCTTTTCTTGGCCTTTCTCGCTTGAAGTCTGGTGAAAGGGTGTTTTCTTCTTCGTCGTCTCTTTCTGCCTTGTCCTTGCTGAATGCCTGACTCGGTAGCGTGCAGGGCATTTATAGGTGTGTCTCGTCGGCCCAAAAGGTCTTTGCCCGTTTGCAGCAAGACATTTTTGCCAGCCCTCATGAAGGCTTCTTTAGGGTTTTGTTTGTCGATGATGACATTTTGGAGAAATTCTTTGCCTTGCGTCAGTGCCGAATCTTTCAAAGCGTGCAATCCGCGTGTCACCATCGGTTTCAACACCGGGGCCACCGAACGAAAGGCCGATTTTAACATGTCTCCTAAACCGTGTCCTCGCTGTCGAGCAACCCCTCGGTACACTGGATACATGACTTGCTTACGAATCGTGAGAGAACCGTTTTCGAAAATGGAGTTTCACCGTGACTTTTCCTTTGGTGAATGGAATATTTTGTCCCAAATCTCCTTTTATAGTAATGTTGACCGTGTCCAAATACGACTTGCTGACAGGCAAATAGTGAGGATGGACAAATTCGCGGTGGACGTGGTAAGTGTTTCCACCTTCCTCGTCAGCGTTCGTGGCAGAATCCACTTTGAAAGGAATGACACGCAGTAACGGCACGGAGGTGTGTCCCACCACGTTGTATTCCACCACATCGGAATACACGAACATCAAATTCAGTCCTTGGTTCAGTTCTACCGGGGTACGAAAATACTGGCCAAAAGATTCGTTGTTGTAAATGACGGTTTTTTGGGGTGGTGTTTGTTGTTCTACTTTCTTCCTCATCTTTATGTCACCACCCAACATGTCAAACAATTCATCATAAAAATAGAAACCCATGATTTTATCCCCCTCAGGAAATTTCATCAGGAAGCGACGAGCTGTTTTGTGGTATTCCAGGGTGACAGTTTTGTTCTTGACATTCTTAAAAGCTTCCCCAAACACGCCATTAAACTTGGTGGCTATGGTGTTGACCAAATGTTGACCACTAAAATAATAGCCTGGGGGAATGGACAACTGATAGGTGGTCCACTTTGGATTTTCTTTGTTAGGGTTTTTATGGGGATATTTGCTATGGGTATCCATCCACTGTTGTATTTGTTCGTCATAAACTTCCACATCAAATTTATTTTGATTGGGAAGGACATTGAGGACTTGGGTCGGGTGAATCATTTCTACTAAAGCCACTTCCCAATGGGCTTCGTGATCTAAGGGGATGGCTTGAGGTAATTTGGCCGTGTAACAGCACAACGTGTTGTGGGGAAACACCTCCATGGAACTGTCACTGGGTAAGGTTAAGTAAAATTGGTTTTCGTGACTCATAATTCCAGAGTTCTGTGGCTGTCCGAGGGGTTAGTGGATGTCAGAGGTGTGTCTCCGCCCAAAATGGGGTTCTGGTTGTGGTTGTTGTTGGAGTGGTGACTGACACTGGCACTGGACACAACGTTCCCGTTCGAGGAGAATTTCAGGGAGGGATTGGGAAGCAGGTAACCGATGCAACTGCTCAATAAAATGGTTCACAATTGTTTGTCTCCTTGTTGCAAACTCAAATTGGCAATGGCTGCCCCGATGACACAATACACCACGAAGATTTGGCAGAAAAAGACGATTTGCGTTTTAGGCACACGTTCTCCACACCACACCCACAAGGGTTGTTTTTGTAAATCTTGCACAGAAGAACTAGGGGAAGAAGGAGTGGTCGACGTAGCTGCGTCTACTGTGTGAAAGGGCATGATGGTCACTTCTTCTTTTTATAGTCGATGACTTGCGAAGCGTCGATCCAAGAATCGAAACTGGGTGGATATCCTTTCCAACGTACTTTGACTTCTTTGACACGTCGTTTGCCCACTTTACGGGTTCTGCGTTCGAGAATGCTTTCGATGTCGTACACGTCGTCTTCTATTTTGGTGACACGTTGTAACTCGGGCAAATAAAACGTTCCTTTGAGCACTTCTCCGTTCATGTCTTCCAATTTATTGACGGTAGGATGACGGCCATGCACTCGTCCAGTGACGCGAAACAATTCGGTCGTCCAGTTAGGTAAGTAACCTTTGTCGAAAGTGCGTTTGGTTTTGCCAATGCGCACCCAATCTCCTACGGTCAACTCTCCACTTTTCTTGGGGACAGCCCTCGTCGGGGACGTACCGAACAGACGCTCAAACACCAACACTTCGTTCTCGGGAGTCACGTCTTGCGGGGCACGTCCGATGCTTCGATGGTAAGATTGGTTGTACGCTTGCACCAGGTGCGGTAAGATGTCGATGTACTTCAGAGTGTGGTGATGCGTAAAATATTTCCACATGCGTTCTTTCAAAGTGCGTTGAAAACGTTCCACGATGCTGGCTTTGGTTTCGGGATTCTCGGTGGTAAAAAAATGAATGTCACGTTTCTTTAATTCTTTTTGGAAAGCTTGGTTCAGAAATTCGGTACCTTTGTCCGTTTACCATCGAAGAGGGTGACGACCGCTTTGTTTCAACACCCGTTGCAGGGCTCGCACTAACTCGCTGCTCGATTTGGAAGTCAAGGGCACGACCCAGGCAAATTTGGAAAAGACGTCGATGACACAAAACAAATATTTGTAACCACGATTGTAGCTGGACAAATGAGAGACATCGGCTAAATCGGCTTGCCATTGATGATCGATGCCTTCCACTCGGGTGCGACTTCTGGCAAACTTGCGTCGAATGGGTTTGTGTAAAGTGTAGGTAGCTTGTTCTTGTAACCATCGTTGCACTTGAGGTAAACGGAGACTTTTCAGTCGCGTTTTGGCAGCACGATACAATTTTTGAACTCCTGCGTAACCTGCAGGATGGGAGGGATCGTAGTAAATGCTGGCTAAGACTTTTTCCATTTTTTTGTGTTGATTGGTGTGTTAATAAGGCACCCACTCTTGGAAGAGGCTACTCTTTTTCTCTTGGGGTATTTTCTTGGATTGCAAGGCTTTGCGTGTGCGACCGGCAATAGGTGTCGAAGAGGAGGAGGATGTCTGAGCGGGGGATATCGGTTCTTGTTTCACTTCTGTCTTCACTTCTGTCTTCACTTTCTTTTTCTCTTGTGAGGAAGAAGGGGTGGCCATCATCTTTTTAATCCATCCAATTCTGGAGGTAGGTGGTGTTGTTAACTTGCGTACTTTTTCTGGTGGAGTTTGAAACCCTTCCTCTTCTTCTTCTCCTTTTTCTGTCTTGGTCACGGGTACTGGTGGTACTGGTACTGGTACTAGTACTGGTGATGGTGCTGGACTTTTCATCAAGGTCTTAAAATCTTTTAGAGTGGGTAAAGCTGTTTCGTCTAAAGCTTTCTGGTGAAAGAGTTGCAGTCGTTGCAAGAGTTGACCGTACTTTTGCGATTTTTCTGTTTCGGACAAATCTTGGCGATCCATCAAGGATTGCAATTCGTGTTGTAACTGGGACATCTCGCTCAAATTGGGATTGGGAGGTAAATGCGGGGTGCGTTGTTCTTGCCACCGATGGTATTCCATCCATCGTTTGTAAGGCACTAAAGCTAGTTTTCGTCCTTCCATGGGGTTGTCAGGGGTCGATTCTGAGATCTTGGGACTTTCGAAGGCCTTTTTATCTTGCTCCCACCAGTCCTCCCAACATGGTTCCCAAGACTCCTTTCAGTATGGGGCCTAACAAGAGAGGTAAAATACCTCCACGTTGGACTAACATCTTCTTTTTTTGACGAATGGGAATTTTCTTTTGAACCATTTTCCGAAGAACGTGACGATGTTTGCCTAAGCATTGTTTCTGGTGTTTGGACAAAGGGATCGTGCCTTTCAAAACGTTCAAACAACATTCGCACACGGTATCGATGACCTCTTTGGAGGTCGTTTGAATGAGTTTTTTTCGTAGGGGTGGAGAAGCTTTGGACAGGACAGATAACAGGTCCCCGTGTTTGGCTAAACGTGGTGGCAGTCCTTTCCTTTTCTTTCCTTGGGGTTTTCTGGAGGGTGACATCTTTGAGTCTTTAGGAGCACCAAAAAACACTGATACCCTACTCGGTCACAGGCCTTTTTTATACTGGAACGCGTCGCCATTGATTGTCTTTACGTCGTATCAGTTTGAGGACAGGCATGACACGTCGTGCAGGGGTACGTAACGGACTAAATCGAGCCAGTTCTTGCTTGGACAAATCCAGTAAACTTTGTAACATGCCCGATCTTTCATGGACTTTGATTTTGGGAGAAGGTACTTTGTGAGCAGCAGCCACTGCCACTAAATTGGAAGGTCCTGCCACTGGGGAAGTTCTTTTGGGGGTCATCAACGGAGAAGTTCTTGGTGTGATCAACGTCTCCAAGTACTCTTCAGTTCCTGGTGACATCAACGGAGAAGTGGACAAACGTGAGGCTGCCGGAGACGCTGTCACTGCCGTGGCAGGTCGTTTTTTGCGAGTGTAAGGTTGCGTCCTGGCCGAAGTGCCTCTCTTGCGACTAGTTTTCTTCTTCTGTGGACTTTTCTTTTTCTGGGGACTTTTTCTCTGTTTCTTTTTCTGGGGGCTTCTTTTCTTTTTCCGGGGTGGTGGTGGTGTCTGGTCAGAGGAGGGTCCTGCCACTGGAGAAGTTATTCTTCTTGGGGACCTGGTCTTTTTCTTTTTCTTCTTGGGGCTTCGTTGGACTTTTGTCTTGGGGATAACTTTGGGGGCATTAGGATCCCATCTTAAGAGTGAGCGAATGATGACCCCTCCTAAAGTACCGCTCCCTCCAGGTTTCAAAATGATTTGTTTTTTGGTTTGAGTGTAGATGGGGGGATCGGCCAGTTGGACCAATGCGACTTTGTTTCGATCGAAAAAGCGTTGGGTTTGATGAGGAATCTGAATGATTCATTGGAGTAATTGACGTGCCGTCACCGTGAACCATCGTAAGACTTCTTTGAGACTAGCTTCTAAGACACGAGCTCGTGTTTGTGGATCTTTTTCTCGACTGATGCCATACAAGGCACGAATCAATTTGACGGGAAGATGCGACTGAAGGGACGTCATGTTCACACTGTGTGAGACAGACGAAAAAGGGTCTGAGGTTTTTATAGACTTTTTCATGGGGAGTGAAATGAAGTCGAGGACGGAGACGTGTACAGGACAGGCCCTCCGTCTTGGCACCAGTGGTGAAACAAGTGGGTACGAAATCGCAAATCCTCGGGGGTCGTAGGTTTCAAATCGACGAGTAAATAGGCGTGTGGTGTTTGAGTGGCATCGTCGTACGCCTGAGTCAGCCAAGGCGTTCCTAACTGTTTGGCTAAGACTTGCACTTGCGATTTATCTCGAGGGCTTTTAAACAAGACCACGTAATGCGCATTGAGACTGATGGTACGATGGGCTTTACTTTGTTGAAACAAATTTTGGGTGATGCCCTTTGCGCGTGAACCACAGTTTAATTTCTTCTTCGTCTTCTCCTAACATGTCGTCGAAAATGACCAAATGGGTTTGACGGGAGTCAGAGACGATGCCGTCGTCTTCTTTAGGAATGCCTTCCACAAACACGATGGAATCGCCTTGACTTTCTCGCAAGAGGCTGTACGCCGATTGCCACTCTTTGTAACACCACACGATCCGTTGAGGGGGTCGATCGATCAAATGATGTTTATGTTCGATCAAACGTTTGACGAATTCGGTTTTGCCTGAACCGCTAGGTCCAGCAATGAGCATGTTAAAGAGATGGCGAAGATACAAAGCCTCCCAACTGGCACGATCTAAGTGTTCGTCGATGACTTTGACAGTAGAGGAAGAGGGAGCAGAGACAGTAGAGGTAGTCATGGTGTGAGAAATGTCACTTGTGACACGAAAAACAAACAAGACAAGAGTTTATATACTTTTTCAGAACACGTTTATTGAATGTTTTTTTTCAAACATGAATACGAAAGACAAAAATACATAAAAGCCAAAGGCTTAAGTACAAGGATAAAAGGCACATGATAACGATGAATGTGGAATAAACACAAGTGTCTGTACAACAACCACATGTTTTGGGTAATGTTCTAACCAGTTCTATAGTAGGGGGTAAGGTCACACAAGTGTCCTCCCGAAAGGGTCTTTCAGGCCTGTCCACGACAGTCCTGTCCTGGGTGACGGGTTCTTCTGGCACCGTCACTAACACGGGTTGAAAAGTAACTTTTTTCCTTGAACAACTCTCGTGCATACTGGGCCACTTCTTGGGTCCAAGCCTCAAAACCCCATTCTTTCCAGGCACGGACATCTGTCCAATGGGGATGTAAGTCACAAGCTACACACACATCGTCATACACGTCTTGGGTAGCTAAAAGTTGACGAATCTTTTTTTCCTGTTGAGGTCGAGAAGTATCCAGATGAAATCGCAAGGCTTTGAACAAAAGGAGTTTTTCGTGACCATTTAAGGCCATGGAGGTGGTAAGTACTGATCGTAAAGAGTCCACAAAGAATCGGCTGGTAAACGAAATCCCAGAAAACAAGTCACTAAGACACACATCACTTGTCGTCCCAAATTGAATGGATACAATTCTTGTAATAATCGATGGTAATGATCCACGGTTTGAATATTGTCATTGAGTTCCTTCCACGGAATCTGTTGGATGACATACGACATAAGTCGTGGCATAGCAGCCTATTTTTATAGTCTCTTTGTTTCGAAAAGAATACACGTACTTTCTAGCTAGTGATCTTCGTTCTCCAGTTGGGAATGTAAATCTTGCATACTGTAACCGAAACGTCAGAGTTCGATTAGAAGTTTCCTCTTCCGCTAAGTAGATTCCACGTAACAAATGTTGGTAATCCTTTACCTCGTCTTCCTCAATGGGTTGCTCTAGGTGAATCTCGAAGTAACCAAAATGATCAACACGTGAATCATCGGGGGCCTGGAAGTATTGAACAAGGTCTGACCACTGAAACAATTTCTGACGAATCAGTTCTCTTATACCATTCAGGTACCAGTGGTTAAAGATCTGGTGACGTAACGGATGCAATTGTTCTTTACGTTTCACTTGTATTTTCACCAGCTCTCGGTAAATCCTTTCTCTCAACTCCACAGGCAAAGCACGAATGTTCTCTAGCAAAGTATCCATGAATAGGTCATACTAAATCCTCTTTGGTCTGACACAAGAAATGTACTCTTTGCACAAACATGGTTTCACTTCAGTGTCAAATTTAAATCGTTGAGTCACTAATCTACACATTACAATTCGTTCAGAAGTTTCCTCTTTCACCAAGTTGACATTGTGTTCAAGATGTTGGTAATTCGTTAACTCTTCCTCTGGAATTCGATGCAGTACGTTTACAATGATGTAGGTAGAATCGTCCATACCAAACCAATCCTTTTTAAAACTAGAGGATCGTTCATCAATGTCTGTCCGATGAAACACTTTCAATTGAATCAATCCTTGTATAGCCTTCAGGTACCAGTGGTTCAAACACCGGTGACGTAACGGATGCAATTGTTCTTTACGTTTCACTTGTATTTTGACCAGCTCTCGGTAAATGCGTTCTCTCAACTCCACAGGCAAAGCACGAATGTTCTCTTGTAAAGTATCCATGAACAGATTATTATGGTAAGAAGTTACTTCAATGGCTCAGTCCCACTAAGGGTAAGTAATGACAATTCGGTGATCATCGAGCATGTTCTACGTAGGCCGAATCTTGTGGTTCCCAGTGGTGAAGTGACACACCACAACTGAAGCACTTGACTTTATCTCCTTCGCCCAAGTAGAAAAATCCGGCTCTGGCTAATTCTTCGGGGGTCGGTCCTCCCAGATACTTTGGCCATTTTCCTTTGAACGATTGAAGACGATTTTCAAAGTCGCAGTATTCCGACAAACGCACAGGAAACGAATATTCGTCTTTCACAGGTTCGTTTCGATGAGGGTTGAGTGACATGGGTAGGAGTTTGCTCAGGGCTGGATGACATCCGTAGGGGGGTAGACGTGAAGGTGAACATTCCCCTTTAAAACGAAACCCAGTAAAATGTCCAAGAGGACGAGCGGCATCACTTTCGCATCCCACAGGTTTGACACGCACAGCATCCCTTTCCATGATAGGGGTAGGGGCACTAAAGTTCCCATGATGCTTTACGGCATCGCTCAGGTCACAAGGTACAGCATCGTATCCATCGCAAGGCTCACAATCGCACTCGTCTGCAAACTCCGTTACGCAATTACAATGGTAACCACATGGACAATCGCAGTTTCCTTCCGGACATTTTCCGTCGCAATGCATGGGTCTTATCCATCCAATATTAGTCACACTAGAGGAAGATACAACTTTTTTACAATCCCCAAACTGGAACGATGTCTCTTTCAAAGTATTCATCTTGTTCGCTCGGTCTTGGTAGTCACAATGAACTATCGATCTTGACCATAGCCCCCTTTTTATACTAGTCGCAATGCAGTCTCCAGCTTGTACATCTTTCCTTTTTTACGTTTTTTATGTCTTGTTTCGGAAGGTACCGTCTCTAAGGTACCGTCAACATTGTACCGTAGTGTGATGGGTGGAAAGGCCATAGAAAGGTAAGGGCAGTGCGGAGACCATCGAGTATGTTCCAGAATAGCTGAATCTTTATAGATACATAGATCCATTCGTAACTTCAGTCCGCAAGCGAAACACTGTACCTCGTATCCCAATCCTGACTCAGGTCCCAAGTAGACAAATCCTGTTCTAGCTAAAACATGCGAAGAAGGTAATCCTTCCCTATCCGTAGGCCATTTCTGAAACGTGTCCAATCGACGGGCACAATCACAATAGTCAGGTAAGAAGACTGGAAAATGATAGGGTTTGAACTTGGAGTTCTCATCGGGTTTCTCACTCGATTCTTGCTGTGGCGAAGTCATCTTTCTGGTGGGTGGCTATCCTCTTACAACCAATGTTTTATACCAACGTGTCCATACGGTAAGGTTAAATCATTGGGAAGTCGAACTCGCTTCTGGTACACGATTTGATAAACTTTTTCCAAAGGTCGACTGACGATGTGGTGAGTGGGTAAACGTACAATCTTGTTCGGTTGGTAGGTGGTTACTTTAAAGTTTCCATCCTCTCCCGATTGCAAGGCTTCTTTCAATACCCCAAAGTTGACCACTCGACTGGTACGATAATTCAGAGTCAGTCCTTTCACTTTGCACGTCGTGTGCATTTCTCCTTGTTTGTCACGGTATTCGTAGCCGTAATTTTTGGGACCACCACTGACAAAACTTAGAATCTTGTCGTCGGGATGCTCGTCTGTCCAGGCTCCTAAACGGTCTCCTTCGATGTTAGGGTGATGTTGAATCGGGTGATGGATGTAAATGCAACTGTCCGTGTCAAAGTACAGGACGCGTTCTTCTAACAGTTCTAAAGCTTCGTACAATTTTAAGCGAGCATGAGCTGTCACGTAAGCCGCAATGATGACATTTCCAAAAGGGTCGTCTTGTACAAAGTCCAGATCTTCTTCGTAATTGACCAAGATTAAATTCTCTCGAACGACGTCCACGTGTTTCATGTATTTGTTTTTTTGTCGTGAATCATCTGGAAGTAGCGGGAAGGTTCTGTCAAATATTCCGTCGTGGGTAAACACGGTCGTTGTGCCATTTTACCCCACAAGCAATTTAACATCACTTTGGCAAACGATCGCCTGCCTTCGTTTTTCTCGATGTGGTCTAAAGTGATGCCTTCTTGTTCCCGGTATTTCTCTTTGAATTGTATTTGGTCTTCGGGAGTGTGACACCAGGAAGGATAGCCGCTGGCTTCTTGCTTCAGTTTCAAAAAGGCATCCACGTAGTCTGCGAAAATGCCTTTCTGACTGGGATCACCCTTGCGGTACTGTTGTGTCTTGGGAAAGTGGCAAATTTCGTACACTTCTAACAGTTGGTATCCCATGTCCAGAGCTTTGAACAATTCTACGCTGACCCAGGTTCCCGTCAAGGCCCGTTCTTCCTGGCTGTGCTGACAAGGTTGGTCTTGGTTGCACGTTTCGGCACAAGTACGGCACAAGGGAAACATCAGTTTGCCTTGACAATGGTGAGGTAAGACGGGATGGTATAGGTTCGTGGGAGGCAAAACTTTACACTTGATCAAGCCTTCGTATTGTCGAATGTTTTTCAGGTCGATGTGTTCCGTGAACAATTGCGGGTGCCCTACAGGAAAGCGACAATATTTGCACACGTAGGGATACAGCGAACACACGTCCAAGTATTTGATTTCTTCTCCTTTCTCTTCGTCGGCTTGGTACAGCAAACAGGTGGCATTGGTCCTTCCTCCGTACAAACTATCCCTCGGGTTCAGCGGGTCCATGAACTGGTATCTTTCCACGAGGCGTTTAAACTCGGGATCGGTTTTCATACGGTGATCGTACTCGTGTTCCCACATTTCCACCACTTGGTATCCTTGCTGTTCTAACTTTAGGCGCCGCTGACAAGTGTCCTGGTACAAGTCTTCCATGGTTCGTTGCAAAAACTGATTTTTAGTGCCACGGTCAGGGTAACAGACGGGACATCCGTGAAATAAGCAACCGTTAAACTCGTACACGATCTTGGGGTTTTCTAAGTCCCAGCCATCGACCGAATACGTTCCGATGGTCTTTTCGCCCCCTCCGTTGCGAGCATGCTGAATCCACTTGTCTTCCTTGTCGCACAAGTAATGTAACCAGCGTAGGGCTTTGACCGAGTATTGACGCTTGACAAAGTGGGTCGTTTGAGGACTGATGACAGCCACGGGGTTTTCAGGCATGAATCGTTCTCGATACACTAAGGAACACGCTTTGGCAATGGTGCAAGCTTCTTTCAAAGGATCGACCCCTCCGTGTTCCATGAACAGTTCTCGAAATTTTCCACAGCAACGCCGTAAAATGTCCACGTCGGAACGACAATACTTTAACATTTCTTCCTGAAAGTCGAAAGGGTCCGAAGCGTGAGCCTGGTACCAAGCGTAGAAAGCTTCTCGTTGTTCGGTACGCATGTTGTCGGGGTCGTAATAGTGAGCCTCAGGCAAATGGGGTAGAACGGCGTGTTGATTGGCTTCCGTATTGAAAAAGTGTGGAAAGTACCCTTTAGCCATTTCTGTCATTCCAAACGTTTTAGGCATTCGACTCAAAGGCATGGCCAAATAGCTCATCGAATCTTTAAACTGTACTTGTCCCACTTGCATGAAAATGATTTTGGCTCCGTTCAAAGTCACTTTAGGACGTTCGGTGCCTTGTTCCGTATAGTATCTGAGAAGAAACTGTCCATCGTATCCGGAAAAATTGTGAGCCATCACCGTGGCATGACGATGACAATCTCCGTAACGTTCGATGTCCTCTTTGCTCCACGTCTTGTCGACGGGGTCTAAGACCCATTGGGCAAAATCGGCTAACGTGTTTGGTCCCCGAAAGATTTTTTCACGCCCTCCGGGAATCTTGCTGCAGTGAGGGCAATGACTGAAGATAGGTTCTTGAATGCACTTCTCGCACGCTCGATGAGCCACGCAGAAATTAGGAATGTGAATGCCAGTCTCTTGCATGCATTCGAAATCGAAAAAGATGAAATTGCCTTTCTTCTTGTGACCGTCCTCTTTCTCTGTTGGGGGTTGGTATTTTTGCACGTAACATTCGTGTTCCAAGTCCACGATGTGGTGACAAATGTGACATTTTTTCTTTCCTGAACATACGTGTGCCTTGGTATTATTGGTACGTATGACTTGTTCACACGTAGAGCACAATCTCAGGAGTTGACAAGCGCATTTTTTCTGTGAACCTTGCGTCTTCAAATGTTGTTGGTAACAGGCAGGGCTGACAAACGTGCGCAGACAAGTTGAACAAGGCACTGGTTCTTCGCTCAGACAGGGTGAAGAGGCCAAACATCCTGTGCATTTCGATCCACAATGCTTGTGTTGCTCTCGATTGTTATAACCATGGTCACATTTCTCACAGTAATAACCGTATCCCAGGAATCCGGTGATACTGGTAATGGTATCGAAATGTTCATCGTGATAATAGACATGAATGTATTTTCCGTCCTTAAAGTCTTGGCCTCGAAACAATAGAGGCCCGCGCATTTCTTGAGGGTGCACTTTCAAGGTGTATCGTGGAGCTAGGACATCTTGCAATTTTTGCATCTCAGGAATGCCACAGGGTGTGTCTTTGGGCAGTCCGGCTTGTTGTAACAGGAATCCTGCTTCGTTTCGTTGTTTGGCTCGGTCGGAACGTTGAATAGTTTTCCAGGTTCTTTTCCATTCTACCGTGTCGTTCTTGTTGGCATAGGTTCGTCCCACCACGATGGCACGGGCTAAACACATCTGGTCATGAGGGTTGTTAATTCGGACGAGACTCGTTTTGGTGTTGCGAAGGTCGTCCACCAATAACATCTTTTTGCGTCCTGTCCCTTGAGGAGGAGAGACGTGGGTCATGTCCAGTGTGGCTTTACCATCGGTGATGTCAAACTGATCATTAGATTGTTGTACGTGTTGAATCTTGTCCATGACTTTGGAAGCAGTCAATTCTGCAGGGGTGCTAAACTCGATCCAAACAGGGGATTTCAAACCGTCGTGTTGTATGGAAAGTCTCAAGCGATCGTCTTCTTTGGGTTGACATTGTCGCTTGAGTGCAGTGAGCAAAGAATCCCACACCTCAGTGATGAACACTTCTGCTTTCTCTAACGGCACTTCAGCCTTAAAATCTTTAAACTTCACCGTGTATTTGTAAGCCGTGGTTCTAAATTTTCTAGAGGAGCGCTTTTCCGTCTCTCGAATGGAATAGTACTTTTCAGGGTTGACTAAGGGTGGTGAACTTGGTTTAGAGGGTTCGGATTCTGGTTCACTCATGTCCTCTTCAAAATCACTGGCATGAATTTGTGCCAAGATTTCAGCCCTGGTACGAGGCGATAGATCACGTTTCTGCCTCTTACTTTCTTCTTCTTTCTTCTCGAATGAATGGGATCGTTTCATCTTGAAAGCAAAAAGTCAAATGACTCAAGTTCAAACACCATGAGCTACTTTATAGTCATAGCAGACCAGCGTATATAAAAGGGTGTGTGTCTTGTCCTTTCACTATTCATTTCATTTCACTCTCAAGCCGAGCACAACGATGGAAGAGACTAACCAGATGGAACGTTTCGTCAGAGCTTTGCGAGGGGTCATTAGAAAATTCTCTTCCGACCAGCCTACGGACTACTCTCCTTCCTTTAGAGATAAAAGTCAAGATACTTGCTATATCTGTCAGAAGAAAGGGCATTGGTCTTCAGAGTGTCCAGACCGTCAAAAAAGAACAAAAACAGGGGCTAAAAAAGACAAAAGTCAAGATACCTGTTAGTATTGTAAAGAAAAAGGACATTGGTCTCCAGATTGCCCAAAAAAGAAACAAGAGGAGTCAGAAGAAAAGAGGGATTCCTCAGAAGAAGAGAGGGATTCTTCGGAAGAAGAGAGGGATTCTTCAGAGGAAGAAAAAAGACAATTCTATTTACAAGAGGCAAAGAAACAGGAGAAGAAGAAAAGAAGAAGGGAAGAAAATGAGGAAAAGACGGTGAAGAAATTCAAAAAACAGAGAGACTAAACAAGGAGAAAGAAGAAGTCAATGAACTTTTTATTAAAGTGTTGAGTTGTGAATTGTGAATTGGATTGTAAAAAATGGATAAAAGAATAAATGAATGATATAAGGTAAGTGTCTTTGAGTTATGATTTTAAAATAAGAACGTACACTCACGCACTCATACACAGACACGTACTATAAGGGTAAAATGGGTGGGTTTTTTATTGAGTTATTGGCAAATTGAAATTGCATTTCTTTTCGAGAAATGTGGGTGGCCCTGAAAAGGGCCTTTTTTTATTTATGGTGTAGGGGTGAGTTTAAGCAATCAACTTTAACTGCCTTATGCCTTTGCCACGGCCAAGGCCTACTTCTGAACTGCGTAATGTTGATGATGATTGGGTTGAAATCACTAAGGGTGCTACGTAGGCTTAGTCACAGGGTTGACGTGTTTAGCTCGGGAAGGTCGTATTCTCTTCGGTCGTGATAAAGAAGTCTGATACATTTGTTTCAGACTTCTTAACTCTGCTAAAATGTCCAACAGTACCGTGACCGTTTGATTTTCACCCTCTTGTTTCTTTGCTGCTACTTCTTCTTGCTGTTGCTGTTGTTGTTTTTTTCTTACCTCTTCTTCTTGTTGCTGTTGCTGTAGGAGAAAAGCCTGTTCCGCTTCCTTTTGTCGTTGTATAAATTTCTCCAATTCTTCTTTCTGTCTCTGTCTAAAATTTTCCACTTGCGGTAATGAAGAAGGTAACGAAGGTTCCGGAACAAATTCTTGCGAGGAGAGAAAATCCACAAAATCCCAATTCACCTCTTCTGAAAGTAAGTCCGAGTTCCCTTGGGCAGTCTCCCCTGCTGGTGCACCCCAATGGATCGTTTTCTGAGTTTCCGTCATGTTGAATCACTGTCGCATAGATTGACTGCACACAAGCGCTAGCGAATCTATATAGACTACGTGACGTCACAGACTGCTCTCTTCGGATTGGATGCGGGCTGACTGAATTCTGTAACGCGTGTTCGGATTGGTGAATGAACTCAATCCGTTTCAATCCTTTCTGTCCCTATAAATAAGCGCAGTTCACTGCATTGATTCACCTATTCTCGGAGCCTCAACATGTGGACAGACGTTGAATCTTCAACCCTTGTGTCAACAATGATGTTCAGGACGGACATGCTCATGTATGTCCGATCCAAGTGGATCGTTGTCCACAGGACCAACAGCAGCCTGTGGATAAGAAGAGTCTATATAGAGAGACAAGGTTGCCTCAAGAGGACTCTGATGTATGGCCCTGCTGTAAGACGAAGTTTGAGGAAAAGAAGATGTCGCAAATGCCCTTTATGTTAAGGGCATATTAACATAAACCAAAGGCCCTTTTCAGGGCCAGCCATATATCTCGAAAAGAGATAGCCTTTCCATTGCCTACCCCTTTTTTTAAAATTTAAAAAAAAAAAAATCCCATGTTAATTTCCCTTGTCGCTAAACAGTCCCACGATTTTTCTCCATGTTCATTTCCCTTGTCGCTCAACAGTCCCACAAATTTTCTCCATGTTAATTTCCCTTGTCGCCAGATTGTCCCACGATTTTTCTCCATGTTAATTTTCCATTGTCGCCAGATTGTCCCAAGGGGGTCTGTAATGCTATTTCCCATTGTCGCTAGGGTATCCCCCTTCACTACTCACAAAGCTGTGTACTTGCTACATGAAACTGTGATACATTGGCCTTATATTTTATGCTATCAACTGAATATTTTACGATATTAACTGAATATTTTATGATATCAACTGAATATTTTATGATATCAACTGAATATTTTATGATATCAACTGAACGAATTTAAACAATCTTCAAATGTACACTACTGCGTTTTTACATACACCATATTTATTCAAATGTAGGGAGAATTTCTGCAGAAATATTTAGATTTATTTCCAAGGACTTGCCTTCCATCTGCAGACTTATTCCTACATCTGAAAAAGCTGGCACTCTCCCTCCTACAGTATGCATGAAACCTACCAAGAGGTTACAGAGTAAATAATTAGTTTGTTTTGGCAAGTACATTTATGTTGACCATTGACGATTCACTAATAGAGGACAAAAATATGAAGTAGCCATATTACAGTAAAACACTAAGATAAATCCCAAGTTTAATTGCAATGTAAATATGGCATGCTTGACCAGAAATAACAGCCATATGATAGGGTATTAACAAATTAAGTTTTATTATATTAATTAATTTAGCTATCAGTTTAAAGGTGCCAAATATCAACAATGATAACAACTAACTTTTGAGTTTATACTGGGGTGGTTTTAAACAGCACTTTGCCACTGACGTCTTGTTTTCAGTCTAATTTTCACAGATCATATGTAAATATGATGCAACCATGTGAAGCACAAAGCAATCGGTAAGCGTTTCAATTGATCGATTTTTTTTCTTCATGTTAACGAGGTTTGATGGTGACGCAGGCATGTACCTGACCATGTAGCCTGTTGTTGTATATATTTGCTATTGGCATAAGACTTTGCTGAAAATTTGTACCATACGAAAGTTTGATGCCGTTTGAACATATTGATTTCACGTTAGATAATTGCTACTCAGCATTAAAGTTTAGGAAATCCAGAAATGTTCAATTTATCTGAAAGTGGTGAAATTTATTATCAAGGGAAATCTAACATGTTTAAACGTTTGAAACAAAATAGGGACGTAACTTCCTTTACTTCAAGATTTCTAAAGCGAAAAACTGCTTGAAGTATTTCATGAGAAAGAATGATGGCCATATCTATTCAAGTTCCTTTGAATTACGGAAATGACTTCATCTTTAGTTCTGGCTTTTGGAAGATTGGATATAATGCACTCGGGTCACTCGTGTATAAAGTAATTTCGCATACGGTATAGACGTTGAATCATGCCTGGTGGCGTGGAATACGACATATTGAAGAGATTTAGTCTTTTTTTGCCTTTAGCATCATCTATATACACTAGGTACATTTCTCAATATCTATTGTGCTGTCAAAATTGAACGCAAAGTATAAAATAAATAATATTCTTTCTCGAGTTATGAACCTGCAGATTAATATGCAATCCTTGTATTTTGATTCCTTCTTATAACTGCATTAAAGCGTATCTTATTGATCAAATATATAAAAACACGGAAATTCGAATCAGCTTTCCTGTCTTCGATATCATTTAACATTTGGACGCATACACATCTTTAATGTCGTTGTCCTGTCGATCAATACAATTTTATTGGTATGCCCATTCTGATCATTGGATTACTTGCTTGAGAGAAGATTTTGTATTTCCATAATTGAGCGTCGATTTCACCAGTGAAGCTATACGTTCCCATGGAAGATGTGTACCCAAGTCACCTCGTCAGAATAGCATCGGAATTTCCTCACGATATTTATACTTAATCCTTTGACAGTATACCGTTATGGTCCAAATATATATATTCATTATTGAAAGCGGCTGAATGATACGTCAAAACATTTGTGCGTTGCATACATTAGCTATGTTTTAAAATTTGTCATCACCTCTGCGTCTTCCCTCAATGAAGGCTTTTAGTATATTATATTTCAACCTGCCATGTCATCTTCCTCCATCTCTTCGTTGTTCCCCTACACGTCTCCACTCGACTTGAACCTTTGATGTGACATGTTGTCTCTAAGCCTTATTTCTACGGAATGTTCTGATCCTAGGTTTTGTAGATTATAGGTGTGATGAAAACTAAATAACTGTGTTTCTGATGATGAAGATTGCCACCAGTGTTATCATTATTATTGTCATCATCGATGCTATCAACATCAACAATAAACCAATAATATCCTCTTACTACAATTAGTGTATTCTGCTTCTACGATGATGATGATGATGATGATGATGATGATGATGATGGTGGTGGTGGTGGTGGCGATGATGATGGTGATGATGATGATGATGATGATGATGATGATGAAATTACACGCTGTTAATACCGCTCAAACTACCTTTATGAATCTTTGGCACTTTTTACTAGAAATGAGTTTTCTCGCCTTAAACCTGGTAATTGCTGATAGTACTACTTTCGCTTTCGTAAGGAATTTCAACCCTTTTTGTCTACTTAAAAACGAATGAAAAGAAGGAAACAAAATAAATTTAATAGAATATTTTTTTTAATGTTATGCAAGCCGTATACCAACAGGATCTAATGCCAAATTCATCAAAGATGTCTGAATAGTCAAAATAACGTTGTATATAATGCACTGGGTGCACAATTAATTAGTATAGGTCAAAATATGTTAGGTAAACCTTTATTTTGATGCAAGTTTATTTCTTCAATTTTTAAAAAAATTTCTTACAAGTATACTAAGCTTTCTTTTGCTCAAGAATCTTGTAAAGAGAACTTCAGAAATGTATCTGGTCTCAATGATCCTGTAACTCCCAAATGAAGCATGATTAATTGGTGCTTAAAAGTGATACTTATTTATGATATGCATTCAGGATGGTAATATAACTCAGTTGGTCTATCACGCTTCGACAGTTGCCAAAAAAAATCGTTTTTCCTTAAGGTGGCGCTATACAGTTTCGCATTTTCCATAGGGTTAAGATTTTAAAGATAAAGAATTTCCCTGGCTTTCCTCACTGATTATACCGGCTATTTAAAAAAGACCTTGTATATCTTAGGCATAATTAAAAGAACCTTTAATTCCCTTTATTTTGATGTGTGATTGATGGGTGTACTATGGGTTATAGAGTATACAGCTTGGCCTTACTTCAAATGTGAACCTTTCAAAAAAGTGCTAGCTCTACTTGGTCATTTTCACTTCCTGAACTTCAGAGGTAAATTGTAAAAAAAAGAGCCGATAACTTTTTTTACATTTTATATATTTGGTAATTCATTCATTGCACTTTCAGAAGCTGGTATTGTCTAGTCTGGCAAAATTCATTTTCCCTATTTAAATAGCTGCTATGTAGAGTGTACTTTAGACTAATTCAGGCTGATCTTTTAACATAAGGGAGCAGTCATTTTAGTTAGCAGTGTGCTTAAATCCTGTAAAATTTCCAAAAGTACAATATCCAAAGAAATATCATCCACATTACATTACTGTAGCATATAGGTATGCCAACATTCTCTCCATTGTGCATGTTTTAAATGCAAACTACTTCACCTTACATACGTCACTCTCTCATAGTACATATTAATTGGTGAGCGCCCCCTAATTTGGCTGGACTGGTTTGAATGTCGTAGAAATGTTTACCTCCAAGGAGACTGCCGCCGTGCTGTCTATTAAAACGTCCTAGCAGTACTTCTATCAAAGAGAAAAAGATAATGTTGATATTGATTTTAGATGTCTTTGTAAATTTAAATATAATGGCTAAAACATTTCTTCGGAATGTTTATTCTCAGACATTTATCCTAAAATGTTGAGCATATCCGAAGGTTTCCAAAAAGTATCTCGGCATCTGATGAATACATACTACCTTGTTTCAAGTAGAATTATTTTATACTATACTGTTTTCCTCAGCGACAAAGTGGTGCATTGATGAATGAGATGTCCTATTTGTTTTAGACACTTTTACAAACAGAGGTTAGTATATTGGTCTGTATAAAACATAAAATTAAAAACAAATGTGTACACCACAAGTGAGTGTATATTCAGTGTGTACCTCAGTTGAAAAGAAAGTCGTGGAGTGTAAATAACAGTGATTTTAATACAACACCACCATTCTCTGTGCAGATCACGCCCTGACAAAATATGTTTCTTGATATTAACCTATTGTAAGTCTCTAGGAGACGCGTCCGAGCAATCATGTGTGTAAGTGACCAAAAGAAATAAATAGAGACATTGTTTTATTGATGGAATTTCAGTTATTTTATAGAACCCAGTTTTTAAAACTTATTACTAATAATAGCATCTGAAATATTCTTTGGTGCTTTCAATTTTATTTTACATATTTTAGAAACCTTAAAATAACCGCAGACGAAGAAATTGCATTTGCCAAAAATATGACTGTACATATTTTGCACATATAATTTCATTCGATTTGTTAAAAATATTTAATAGGTTATACTTGAATACTTCACAAGAATGCGGCTGATAGAGGAAATGCTTATTTAGAGAATTTGCATTCAAAATTTCCTAATATGTATTGAGAATTTGCTTGCATAGATACTCTAGTACTATGGGACAATTTGAAGGCCCTGTTATATTTTGATACACGTGATATATATATATATATATATATATATATATATATATATATATATATATATATATATATATATATATATATATATATGTGTGTGTGTGTGTGTGTGTGTGTGTGTGTGTGTGTATGCATGTATGTATGTATGCATGTATGTATGTATGTATGTATGTATGTATGTATGTATGTATGCATGTATGTGTGTATTTTCCTGGCAGAAGTACTACATATCTAATTACCGAAATTAAAAGTAATAAGCAATTATGAACAAACCGACACCGAACGATTTGCAACCGAAAATGTAAGTAAAGGATAGTAGAATAAATAGCTATATTATGTGTTTCCTAACAATAATTTATAGTAGTGTACATGTGTTTAAAATCATACACTATATTTATCGGATCTTGAATATTACCCGGCACAAAAAAGAAAAAAAAATATTATTTCTCATAGTAATCGTTACAGACTGTGACTTGTGAAATCAAATAATTTTACGAGAAAAAGAATACAGCCGTATTTAGCGACTAAAACGAATAGCAGCCATTCAAGCTAAGAAATGGAAGAGAAAACAATGAATGGCCCCTCAGATAGATAAATAAAAAAAATAACATGACCGTACTAACAGTGGCAAAGGCTAATTTTTCGTAATCTCGCCAAAACTACGTAGGTAATGGGCTTGGTTACAGAAGTAGTTCCTTCTGCTGAAACGCAGTGTGGAGATGCTGACTGGAAATAATGCAAAAGATTATTGTAATAAACCTAGGCAGTTGGCTATTTGTGTTGACGTCTCCGTTGATAACTTTGTTTGATTTTAGTGATTATTTCTTGATTATAGAGAATCGTTGTTGGGAATATATTTCTCAGCCCGAGTAATTAGCCAATGCGCATACAGTATAATGTACAGTATTCAAGAGACTTTATGACAACATAGATTAGTTTTGTAAAATGCTCTTCCTCTAATTTCTTAAGGTAGGGAATTATGTAGATACTTGTCTGATACGTCTTTAATGATTTGAGATAGGAATATATATTTGTTTAAGTGTTTGTGTCGTGTTTTATATTGCACGTTGTGAAGTGCTAATATTAGGCTCTGAAAGGCTTACTAACAAGACATACAAATATGAAACAGGAGAGATTTCATGGAAGTGTGAAATTAGTTTCGTGATATGTGGTCATTAAGTGATTAGTTTAGGAGTATGTTTAGTGTTCGCGCGCTTAAAAACCTTTCAGTTGAAAACCAATGCTGTCTTGAGGTCCTCGGTATTGGAGGAAAACAATTGGCCTCAACCTGTACAGGTACTTCATTCTCTCGGCTGAGATAGCCTTTGCGTGTAATGAGTGGCTAGGAATATATATTGAACTTATACTGTTTTTCAAGTTATAAATTCTCCTCACTAGCCAGCACTGATTACCTGTAAAATCAAATTTTTCACTGATGGCAGAGGCCGCAAGTGTTGCGCATATGTCCGTCCATTACTATTCAATTGACTCAGAAGCAAATATGCATACACAACGTTAACATTAAACCGTATTTCCGGGTAGGTTTTCATTTCTTCTGGTATTCGAAAGACGTACCTTTTAAGTATATAATCAAAGATAGTTCATAACTTTACGCTAATTATTGCATAGAAATTCTTTTTCCTCAAACTTTCCTCGACAAACTATATTAAAATGCATTAAAATCCCTTTAAATACAATACATCCTGATGTTAACGTAGGAGTTTCAAAATAACCTTCTTGTAGAAAATTTATAAAACTATTAGATTTTGAATGTCGTCATAGTCATTGCATTATCACAGACCATGTTTAATTACGCCTGCATAGTCTGGATTTTTATTTCTAATAAATCGTGTATTTGTAACATAAGGTTTACCCCATGTCTGTAAGCAAGTTTTTTTTTAAAATAGCAAGTAACATAAACTGCTTACATTTATGACCAAATAAAATATCCCATTATAATTCCACATTATCAATCTCATCAATGTCAGTCAACAACGGATTACGCTAAATAGAAATACCTGAAAGTCACCTATTGATGTATTTTACAGTCACTGTTTGGTGATGAGCTTCGAAACAAAAATGACAGTGAATGTTAATACTTCTTTTTAAAAATTTCTTTTGTACGTATTTTATGACCGTTACATTAATGAACCGGACTACGAGATAGGTTCGTTGTGCCGATGGGAGTACTACTTTATTTGACTTAGGACAGTGATATGTCCGTCATGCCGATGGGCGTCAAAATAATTATTTGACTGGTCTGTTATGTCGATGTGTGCCTGAATACTATATAACTGGTCAGTTATGCCAGTGGACTCAAGTACTTTCCTGACTTGATACAAGAGAGTTCTATTATCAAAGATGTAAGTTCCACAATTACAGTAAACTGGGTCAGGTGTTAATCTGGCAATGGTAATAACTATTAAATCCTGATCCTGAATTAGTCTGATGACTTCTAAAGGACATGTCCTGCTTCAACTTGGTATTTCTTTACGTCAGTGAGTTTTGTCCCTTGTTAGATAAATACACAAAGAATCTTACATGAATGCCTAAATGAACAAATGCTGGTCTCCCAACTGAGAGAATGTTATCCCACCACAGCATTGTTGCAAATGAGATAATGCAAATAAAGTAAAAGAAAGAATCTGATGTACTTTAATTAAAAATTAAATTATTTTAAATTAGTATTTGTCATCTGTATAGGAATTAAAAAAACTATAATATTTTTTGCGATGATTTGTCTCTGCTGGCTAATCTTTCACTGCTTCTAACTTTAAAACTATTTAACAAATTTAGACCAAAATTCCACCCGTTATGTTATGACGTCATATTTTCTTTTTATAATGTTATTTTCAACAAATCCACTTTAAGGACTTCTTTTACGTCTGCGTCCGATATAGTTCCCTTGGCCCTGAACAAAGACCTCTAACAGACACTATGGGCTTTAATGAAGTGTGATAACCCCTTGAAGGTTACTGACATAGTACAAAATATAGCACATTTCGAAGACGTTTATTAATATTCTTCCACTGATCTATAATGGTAATAGTTTTACCACAGTATTACAGAAGACAGTCCTTTTCACGATATCTCCAAATAAAAAAGTGAAGAAGAAAATGAAGATGTGTTGATAGCCATCAACTGAATCTACAAGACAATATGGCCTGAAATAATATAATTTTCTCTTATTCCTTAAAAACGGTACATTAATTTTGAAATGTTTAAATTTAAACGTCCTTCATTATCTAATTTAATACAACTAACCTCCAGTCCTGGTATGCAACAAAATGAGCATGATAAATGGTCAGAAACACTATGTTTATACCAGTATGAGCTTCAAATTACCAAACACATCACTCATATACCAGTACGACCTTTAGAAAACCAGAAACACCACGCATATACCAGCATGAGCTTAAATTCCCAGAAACGCCGCGCATTTATACCAGTATGAACTTAAATGTTGATATTTAGGATTCCTGACGATTATTGCAACTTTGATTATGATTTACTGGATATAGACCTAAACTAGAAGCTATTTGCTAATGTTCTGAAGATATTGCTGGAACAATGAGAATGTGTTTCTGGAAAGGTGTGAAAATAGAATTATGCTAGATGTCCATCCAAAACAATTTCATATCGTAGATGTATTTTGCTTTAAGAAGCCCTTGATACTTGAATACCTACGTGCCTCCATGACATGAATGTCAAAGTTGGCCTTTGTTTAATTTTTAAGATCAATTAAAAGCCTTTATTTAAAACAACTAAGACCAAGAACAAATGCATTGAAAAAGACAGATACAGGTAGTCTGGTTCCCTGCTTAGTATGCTCCCTGCATTGCACTCCGCAATACCAAGTATCAGGGAGCATACTAAACAGGGAACCAGGCTAATATGCAGGATCTTCTGAATGGAATCAGCTACTGGTTGAGAAAAACCATGCTGACAATCTTGTTATGTTTACAACAGGTTGTTTTGTATACCGAAGCATATAATCTCTCTCGTTAAATATTCTCTTTCCCCATTGTTCTTATGCATATACATTTATCAGCTACAGTTATGTATATGTAGATATGTAGATACATTGCAAGTTTAAGTGAGCTATTATTTGTGTGACATTGCCCAGTAATTAATACGTCCATAATTTTTTTCTTCTATAAATTAAGGTACATGTATAGAATGATGTATTCCCCTGATGGGCTCATGTGAGATTAGCTGAGAATTTTGGTTACACGATTTCGATTTGTACTCTGAAAATAAATTATTATTGATATTATTATTAATATTATTATTATTGTTGTTGTTGTTCTTCTTCTTCTTCTTCTTGTAAACTTAAGCATGGATCTAGTAGTACCGTGTACCTCTCGCCTTACCAATATGCCGCTGATACAGAGGGATTTTTCTACGATGGCCGAGAGCGCCCGACATATTACAATACCAAGAAACTAAGAATAGTATATGTACCCATTTTTCTATAATATATACGTGATGTCTACAACTCAGTGTAAAACAAATTTGTCCATGTCCATTACTAAAACTAATTAGCATTCCTTTGGCAGTAATAAATTGGAAAGAACAGTGGTGCTCTCTTATAAAGAACCGCTCTATTGTGTTTTTTATATGTTGGTCTGGAGCAAGTAAGACAGCATCTATTTGTTTATACGAACCGATCAAGAAAGAAAGCAAGCAAAAACATACGTGGTGCTTGTATCAATAACATCTAGAAGATGAACACAATTTGAACCAAACGTGAGTCTCTCTCTCTCTCTCTCTCTCTCTCTCTCTTTCTCGCCATATGCTGTGCATCATATAATTTTAATAAATACTATCATATTTTCTTTGATATTCATTCATGAAGTGAGTGTGTTTAAAATTTAACATAAGTTGCCATTAAATTTGCACGCTGTAAAATGTATACTAGTTTGTGATGATTAGGTATGGAAGCGAGTAAAATTCACGTCTGTATGCGTCATTGGAACGAAGAAGTCTGATTCTTGCCTTCCCTAAACGTACTATAATAGCTATGTAACTGAATAATAATAATAATAATAATAATAATAATAATAATAATAATATTTATTATTATTATTATTATTATCATTATTATTATTATTATTATTATTATTATTATTAATGTGTCTGTGAATGTGTGATTTGGATTCTTAACGTAGCTTTAACAATTTTTTCATTCATATCTCTACCATGTCTGCAGTGTGGCAGTTGATAGTGCTGTCGAGCACTAGGTATCATGCCGCAGACATCTTGCATGTTTTCGCTTGCTTTCTTTCTTGACCTAGACACGCTATCATGACACCAGCGAGGAAGCTGTTAGTACCATTTTTGTAAGTCTTTGGTATGACTCGACCGTGGTTCGAACCCTAAAATTATTTTAAAATGGGAAACTATTTTTCATGGATGCAGGATCGCCTTCGCACAAAATGGAGTCACAAATCCATGAAAACAAGGGTTCTTGCTTTGTTTTGAAGCTCACAATGAAATGATTTAAGGAATTATTTTACTCGTAAAGTGGAAATCTTTCTTTTTTATTGTTATATGTGGCGTCATGTAATTAATGACGTACAGCCGGAATATAATTACTTTGGTTCAATCAGTCTTCAGAATTCTGAAATATTAAAACATGTTAACAATAAACTTTCAAATCTACAGCCAGAATGAGTTAAAGCTGCTAATGTGTGAATATGAGCACTTGTTCCTGATGTTCCAACTGGAATAAACAAAATCTACCACGATCTTGAAATTGTAGGTTCTAAATCTGTAAAACGTTACCTTTACCGAATGAATCCTCTAATGCAGGAATGTTTGAAGATAGAAGTTGAATATTTGTTAGTGAATGGCTTTGTGGAACCAAGCAAAAGTAACTGGAGTTTGCCGTGCATTCTCGTTACGAATCTAGTTAATCCTTTCCGAATGTGTGCAGACTACAGAAAAGTGGACAGTGTCACCAAACCAGACTCATTTCCAGTACCGGGAATTGATGAATGTATTGACAGAATTGGAAATGCACAATATGTAATCAAGTTTGACCTGTTAATAGGATTCTGGACGATTCCACTAACGGATAGAGCAAAGTTATTTCGGCTTTCGCAACTCCAAGTGGACTCTATCAATACATAAATATGCCATTTGGTATGAGGAATTATCCCTCTTCATCCCAGCTCTTAATGAACATGGTAGCATCGAGTCATTATTTACAACGATTCCTTGAAAGATCATCCGGAAACTATCCGAAAATTCTTCGATCGTTTGAGTGAGGCAAAACTGACAGTTAATCAAAGTAAAGTCAGTCTTGCTGGGCATGGCTGGATATTATCTGAAATTTTGCCAAAATCTTTCCACACTTTCTGAGTCGCTGACCAATATCTTAAGTAAGAAGACCAAGTTGTGTTGGTCTGACAAATGTCAAGAGGGGTTCGACATGTTAAAGACCATACTTAAGAATGTACCAGTTCTTTCAGCTCCAGATTTCAATCCACCATTTAAAGTATCTGTTGATGCGATTGATGTTGCGGATAAGTGGCATATTAAGTCACGAAGATAAAGATGCACGATCATCCAATGTACTATTTCTCAAAAAGTTGAGCCAGCAGCAGAGAAATTATTTCGCTATCGAGAGGGAGAGTTTGGCTCTAATTTTGGCTCCTTCTCCGATTGATGTATTCAGTTATCACAACCACCTTGCTTTCAGCAACAAAATGAAAAATAAAAACAAGAGGTTGTTCAAGATAGAGATTAATGTTGCGAGAATACAACACCGATATTCGGCACATGCAGGAAACAAAATTTAATCGCCGATGCACTTTCACGTGTAGGAGAGTTTTATATTTTTTGTTTTGTATACATTTTGTACATTAAATATACATCTTCCTTTGAAATTTTGTTATGTGTGTATTTGATTAATATGGAAAAATAAAGCTTTATTGCAGAGGTCGGCAACCGACGACACGCGTGCCACAAGGTGGCAGGTCAAGAGCTTTTGCGAGGTACGTGAAGGGCAGCCAAAAATCGTGATTGTAACAGTGTTACTCTCTTACTGGTGGCACGCGCTTGTTCATTTTGTAATTAATCCTGAAAAAAGTGGCACGCTATGTAAAACTAAAAAGGTTACCGTCCCCTGCTTTACGGCATAAATCTTTCTTTTCCTTATGAGGGGAGGTGTTATGTATATCTATATTTTTGTAACTTCTGCTACATGATTTTATCCAATTTTTATAATTATTATTCATGGCTGTAATGTTTACATAGTATCTTTAATTCAGTCTGGCCTACGTGACGTGAGTATAGTATAACATAAGATTTATACATATATGTTTACGTATGTGTTGACAATTAGTAGCAATAATCCTAATAATAAGGCTTAGTTTTTTAGTGGCTGATGGGATTTTTACGTTTCTAGAATAAATATTTAGGTTCCCATTGATTGCACTAGGTCCTGTGAATATTCTTAATCGATGCAAAATCAGTAGTGTATGCTGTCACGTGTGGTCCTTTGCGAAGTAGTCTCGCAATATACGGTGTATAGAAAGTTAAGCAATCATATTCATTCCGATTTTCGGAGTCATTCACACTTACTGTGTTATTGTTGTACGTCTAGATACGTATTTTATGTTGTACTTAGATATTTTTCGAGAGGACTGTTCAGTGGAAATAGAAGTTGTAATTATTTGGACTATACTATTGTTCTGGAACTGTTATAAATTCTGGACAACACCCACATGACAACGTCACAGCTGTTGGAGGACCAGTACATTTCCGGTATTGAAATTTTTAAGAACTTTTCATTCATTTAGGGCTTTCATAAACCTTTATAGGGAGTAGTTTAGATTCGCGTCATAATACTGTAAGTTACTCTCTCACTTTTTTATGTACAACTTTGAAAATTAAAATGTTTATCAAGTTTTATAAAAACTTATTGGTTTTGCTTCTTTTCTTGTAATTACGTTTGTGACCATTGAGTCGTAAAACCTCGTCACACGTAACAATACGATGTTTCCACTACATATACTCTCTCTCTCTCTCTCTCTCTCTCTCATATGGGCTGTACTTAACACATGGTTATAAAGGTAGTTTGTGTTTTTCTCTCGATTCACTTGAACGTTGCTACATGAATAACGTAAAAAACGTGCTAGTTTGATAGATTATTTATGATACGAAAAGCTATAGAAACGTCTTATATAATATATTCTTTATACTAATTTATCTTGATTTGAGTGAAATGTGTCCTGCACTGCGCTGATTAAATTACATGTGAAAGAAAACATCAGCTTTATTAGAGAAAATTCATGGCATAAATATGAGGCTAAATGCACATTAAGTTTCATAATGAAGTTAGGTCTGATATTGAATACAATGTTTATATGTATAATGCTTCCTGTATTTCGATCATAAATACGAATTATGTTTTGGTATTTGATGAATACCCCCCCCCCCAGTCATCATGATACGATCTACATGTATATGTTTGTTTTAACAAGTTTGAAAATAAATTCTTCGTCAAATGAATCAGTTACTCTAACATAACTTTGAATCTTTTCATCACAATACATGTGAGTAGCAACGTATACTCTGAATGAACTTACTAAGAAAGTGGACAGTGGAGAGTGGACAGTGGAAAGTGGACAGTGGAGAGTGGAAATACATATTATTTATGGCTTTGACTGATATACTCTGACTGACGTTGATGTTGTTAAACAGATTTTAAAATATGTCGATTAATTGAATGACCTGATAAATACTGTTTAAAAAGCTTTAATTTTCTTTTTTATATAAACACAATCAGTCATTGTTCACAGACTAGTTTTAAATAGTCGTGAATGGTATTCCTTTTACACAATATATATGCTAAGATGTTTAATATGCACGCATGCGCACACATAGAGTTACATACATTTACATCTTATTCTGACCTGTATTTTTTAAATACACCAAGCATTACACATACAATATAGTCTGTTTACAATCAGAAGTAACTTTTATCAGGAAACGTGTCGTGCATTTTATATCAAATGAATGCAATGACCTTTCACTAACAAATCCAAAATTTCTTGTACGTGAATCATTTATCAGCGTTCTGCAGGATAAATCAAGATAAAATACTATCAAGACTGTTATAAGATACGTTTCTGTAGCTTTTGGTATCATAAACAATCAATCCAATTACCCTGTTGTTTTATGTCGTTTGGGAATGTACAAGTGAATCGCGTCCCCCCAAAAGACCTTAATACCAACAGTTGATGTGTAGGAATTTGTCGTCAGCCGTCTTTAAAGTTTTAAAATATAGGTCAACTATGTTCGGCAGAAATAAAAAAATATTTTTTTTTTGTATCGAGATACTCAGGTGTGCTTCAAACTGTGCTAATTTTCTCAGTGTTATTGGTACAAGGGTCATGTTTGTTTTCGCCTGATTTTTTTCTTGGTGTGTTTGTATAAATAAAAAGGACCCTCTTAATTGCTTCAGTAGAACAAATAAATAACACGATTGGGTAATTCCTTATCAGTGAACACTACTGTTCTGTCTAATTTATTATTGTGATAGGAATGCTAATTAGTCATAGGTGCGACTGTGTAGTCGGAAGTAGTCAACCGATTTTAACCCAAAGTGAGAACAATGAGTACCTGCATACTTTTTGTAAACTCTTTATCTGTACAAATCTGTGTCACTTGGAGTTTGTAGACCATCACGGACACATGGTAAAAATGTAATCATCAGGAAGTCTATACAAAATTAGGTTGATACTTTCCTGATAAGAGTTTCGCCATACCCTGGAAAACAGTATAAAAACATACGTTATCTACCTAAAATGATGTATGTAAAGGGATCGTATCTGATTTTACAACGAGCAAGAAAAAAGTTTAAATGAGGGGCGAAATGAATGACAATGAACAAGGCACATCAGCCCAGCTCATAAGCTCTTCTATTCTATGACCAGTAGAACTAATACATGTATGTATTATTCGTTGTCAATGAAAACGCAAAATGGCTGCTGCAAACTAATGTACACCATCGGGTATTATGTCAAACTTTAAGAAATAGTGCATATTATATTTCAGCCGCAAAGTTCCAACCTGCTTATTATATAACTAATAAAGAACATGTTTGTATTAGTGATACCATCGCTATTCGCATGTTTTATTGCTGACGTTATAAGGGTGTATATTTGTAGATTTACATATCTTATCTCAAAACACAGCTGTGTGATTGTATCAAGTTCAAGATACATGGATCTGTAATGCATATATACACTTACCAATGATGTCATATGGTTGCTATTTCTAAAATAATGTATTTCCACCCCCTCTATTTACATTAATCTCGGTAGATATACAGATAGACCCTACAATTTTCATAGCTACCTTTCGTGATGATGTTGTTGAGAGAAAACCTGCTAAGGATGCAGATGCACCGAGGGAACGTACTAATGATTAAGATGGAAATAAAAAAACCTGCAAACGATTAGGATGGAAAAACAAAATATACTAACGATTACGTTTGAAACAGAAAAACTGCTAATGATTAAGATGGAAATGGAAAACAAGCTCACGATTAAGACAGAAGTAGAAAACATGTTAATGATTAAGATGGAAATAGAAAACCTGGTAATGATTAAGATGGAAATGTAAAACTTGCTAATGATTAAGATGGAAATGGAAAACAAGCTAACGATTAAGACAGAAGTAGAAAAAATGTTAATGATTAAGATGGAAATAGAAAACCTGGTAATGATTAAGATGGAAATATAAAACTTGCTAATGATTAAGATGGAAATAGAAAACCTGCTAATGATTATTATGGAAATAGAAAACAAGCTAACGATGGAGATATAAGTAGAAAACCTGTTAATTATTACGATGGAAATAGAAAATCTGCTAATGCTTATTATGGAAATAGAAAACTTGCTAATGATTAAGATGGAAATAGAAAACTCTTGCTAATGATTAGGATGGAAATAGAAAACTCTTGCTAATGATTAAGATGGAAATAGAAAACAAGCTAACGATGGAGATATAAGTAGAAAACCTGTTAATTATTAAGATGGAAATAGAAAATCTGCTAATGCTTATTATGGAAATAGAAAACTTGCTAATGATTAAGATGGAAATAGAAAACTCTTGCTAATGATTAGGATGGAAATAGAAAACTCTTGCTAATGATTAAGATGGAAATAGAAAACAAGCTAACGATGGAGATATAAGTAGAAAACCTGTTAATTATTAAGATGGAAATAGAAAATCTGCTAATGCTTATTATGGAAATAGAAAACTTGCTAATGATTAAGATGGAAATAGAAAACTCTTGCTAATGATTAGGATGGAAATAGAAAACTCTTGCTAATGATTAAGATGGAAATAGAAAACAAGCTAACGATGGAGATATAAGTAGAAAACCTGTTAATTATTAAGAAGGAAATAGAAAATCTGCTAATGCTTATTATGGAAATAAAAAACTTGCTAATGATTAAGATGGAAATAGAAAACTCTTGCTAATGATTAAGATGGAAATAGAAAACTCTTGCTAATGATTAAGATGGAAATAGAAAACTCTTGCTAATAATTAAGATGGAAATAGAAAACTCTTGCTAATGATTAAGATGGAAATAGAAAACCTGCTAATGATTAAGATGAAAATAGAAACTTGCCAATGATTAAGATGGAAATAGAAAACGTTAATTTTTAAGATGGGATAGAAACTTGCTAATAATTAGGATGGAATTATCAACCCTGCTAACGATTAATGGAAATAGAAAACAAGCTAATGATTCAGATGAACCAAGGAAACCTGCGAATGATGCAAATGTCAGGAGAAAAACTTTCTAATCATGCAGATGTACAGAAGAAAACATACTAATGATGATGTTGTCTGGAGAAAAACGTGCTACAATGCAGATTCGCTGAGGAAACCTGCCACTGATGCAGATGCAAAGAGAACAACAGGAGATTCTGATGATTTATATTCCATCCGCTAAGTGATCTTCCGAAAACAAAAATATAAAACATTTCTTCTTTATTTGCAAAAGGCGAAATCCTCGAATAGAATTCGCCTCTCAAATACACACAGTCAAACCTACTGTCAATACGCACAGCCAAACCTACTGTCAATACACACAGTCAAACCAACTGTCAATACACAGACAAACCAACTGTCAATACACAGTCAAATCTACTGTCAATACACACAGTCAAACCCTACTGTCAACACACACAGTCAAACCTACTGTCAATACACACAGTCAATCCTACTGTCAATGCACAGTCAAATCTACTGTCAATACACACAATCAAACCTACTGTCAATACACACAGTCAATCCTACTGTCAATGCACAGTCAAACCTGCTGTCAATACACACAGTCAACTACTGTCAATACACAGTCAAACCTACTGTCAATACACACAGTCAAACCTACTGTCAAGAAAATTGTATGGCTTATTTGGGGGTTTGTTTTATGAATCATTTACAGGACAGAGATCATAATTTTCTGAGTGCTTTAAAGAATATGCTTGTGATTTGGTTCGCGGAAACAATAGACAGTTGAACATATAGAAATGTTATCGAAATCAACAGCTGTACTAGTAATAGCCTTATACCATGTCTTCATTCATATCAACTATACAGAAGAATATGCTTGTGATTTGCTTCGCGGAAAGAATAGACAGTTGAACATATAGAAATGTTATCGAAATCAACAGCTGTACTAGTAATAGCCCTATACCCTGTCTTCATTCATATCAACTAACATCTACTATATAATCAATACAGTAATATACTTCAAGAATGTTATATTTATATTTTTGTCTCCGTTAATAGCTTTGCTTGATTTGAGTTATTATTTGTTGATTATGAGGAGTGTGTGTTTGGAAGCTATTTCTATTAACTAATTTCAAGGAGTAGTCGTTATAATGTACCGTATTCACAAGACTTTGTGATAACATGCATTAGTTTCGTAAAATGGACCGTCCATAAGTTCTAAATTTGAAGAAGTCTCTGGATATTGATCGGCATAGTGTTGAGTAGGTTGAAATAGGAATAATTCTTTGAATTGGCCATTTGGGTCGTGTTCTGTATTACATTCCTTAAAGTGCAAATATTCGGCTCTGAAATGCTTTCTTAAGAATCATACAACTGTTAATGCGAGAAACCCTGCAAGTGTCAATTCAGTTTCGTGACGTGTGGTCTTCAGGTGATTTGAGGTAAATACTTTAGCATTTGCACGTTTAAGAACCTTTCACTTGATATCGACCGTTGTCTTGAGTTCATTGGAAATAGGGGAAAATGGACTATCAAGGGACTCTCACGCTTGTGTTAGATTCGCTCGATAGGGAGACCATTGAGTGTAACGCTGTTATATTCCGAATCATCTTAATATTCTTTCAAACAAAGTCCGAACCTACTTAAAGTGCTCGGTGGTTATGAACAGCTTTCTTTTTTTTGGGAGGGGGGAGGGGTAGGGTTGAAGATAGCGTCAAAGTAAAATTTCTTTGCGTAGTAACAATGGTATCAAGTCATCAACATGTTTCACTTGGTGAAATGAAGAAGTTCTTTTGCGTCTAAAATACAATTTAGGCACAAGTTGATACGTGTAAACACAATTTTGACATTCGACAAGTCTTAAGTAGTACAATATTTTTCTCAGCTGGAGGTAAATAACATTTAGTCATGTCTACTTAATTTAACAACATAATCAAAGATTAAATATCACACAGTACATGATTAGACATGTGATATTAGTATGCACAAGTACTATATAAATAAACATATCGAGCACCATGCAAAGGGTGTGTCCTGAATTGAAAACGAGGCTCACAATAGTGAAGAGATACTGAGAGATTTCATAGGACAATAGCTAAAATTCGAACGAATATATACGACTTATTCATCGGAAAAGAAAACATTTGTAGTTACCCAGTGAAGAAAGGGCCCCAAGTTTTAACCGACTGTTGATATATTATCTCGCTAACAAGGATCGTGAAGCTGTAAGACAAGCCCCACCTGAACATCTTCAAGGTAAACTATAAGGCATAAATGAAAAGTTTTCAAAAGATATTGTAGTACGACAACTGTGTTTATGAGCTTTTCTGAAAGCAAAGAAAGACAGACATTTAACAGTTAAACTTCTCGCGGACAGGCTTTATGTCAGTGGCAAACTCCTGAACGAAAAGCATGCAGCTGCCTTTGTAAATGGACACCCTACTTTTTGATGACAATAGCTGATGTAAATACCTTTTTTTTAAAGTATAAAAATCCAGATTCTAATGCCCTATTTGAGGCCCCTTCAGGATCATCAAATGTACATATTTACGAAGTGACCGTACAGCCGGTCTACAAAATATTAGTTGTTGTTGTTGTAGGCTTAACGGACGTTTCATGTGATTGTTGTTGTTGTTGTTAATGTAGGGTTTAACACCATTTTGCAGCACAGGATAGGATATACATGGCTCCAGTATAAATGGTGGAGGAAGATCCCTGGAAAACTCCAGGAAGAGCCACCGACCCACAAGAAGCTACTAGCAAGCTTTCTCATGGACCCGCGTTAGCCGAGCCTGAGACTCGAACTCACGCAGACAGAAGTGAGATGGTAGTAATCCGAAACGGTGAGCGGTTTAGACCACTCGGCCACTCGGGGGCCCCAGAAGATTAGCATGGAACTGAATACGGACAATCGGTATAGTTTATTAGCTAAAACTGACATAGAGTTTGACCTAGTAAAGGGAATAGATGTCAGGAATATGATCCTGTAAAAGTACGATCCTATACAATATGATCCTGTAAAAGTACGATCCTATATAATATGATCATGTAAAAGTACGATCCTATACAATATGATCCTGTAAAAGTACGATCCTATACAATATGATCCTGTAAAAGTACGATCCTCTACAATATGATCCTGTAAAAGTACGATCCTATATAATATGATCTTGTAAAAGTACGATCCTATATAATATGATCTTGTAAAAGCACGATCCTATACAATATGATCTTGTAAAAGTACGATCCTATACAATATGATCCTGTAAAAGTACGATCCTATATAATATGATCCTGTAAAAGTACGAACATATACAATATGATCTTGTAAAAGTACGATCCTATACAATATGCTCTTGTAAAAGTACGAACCTATATAATATGATCCTGTAAAAGTACGATCCTATACAATATGATCTTGTAAAAGTATGATCCTATACAATATGATCCTGTAAAAGTACGATCCTATACAATACGATCATGTAAAAGTACGATCCTATACAATATGATCCTGTAAAAGTACGATCCTATACAATATGATCTTGTAAAAGTATGATCCTATACAATATGATCCTGTAAAAGTACGATCCTACACAATATGATCTTGTAAAAGTATGATCCTATACAATATGATCCTGTACAAGTACGATCCTATACAATATTATCCTGCACAGCCAAGCTATTTAACATTTGTTTTTGTAAATGTTAGTGGTTTAAGACAAATGCTTTTATTAAATGAACATTCTTATCATTATGTTTCATTTGTCGATGGTTATAATATAATTACAAAAAAATTACAAAAAGTTGATGTCTCCAACGTTTCAGGGGTATAGCAATTCTTAATAGATACTCGTTTATTTTCTCAGTTAATTTTACATTGTCAGAATCGCGCAATATTTTACGATATTGAACTCGCGAGTAATTCATATTGCATTCACGTGCATAAAGGAACTACTTTATATTGTAAACAAACAACGGACGCTGACTCCAGCACTTTTAATTTGTATAGGTGGCGCTCTACAGTTTCGTATTTTGCATAGGGTTAGGATTTTAACGAAAAATAATTTCCCCGGCTTTCCTCACTGGTTATACTGGCTATTTAAAAATGATCTTGTATATCTTAGGTATAATTGAAAGAACCTTTAATTCCCTTTATTTTGGTGTATGATTGATGGGTGTACTATGGGTTATAGAGTATACAGCTTGGCCTTACTTCAGAGGTGGACCTTTCAAAAAGGTGCTAGCTCTACTTGGTCATTTTCACTTTCTGAACTTCAGAGGTAAATTGTATAAAAAAAGAGCCGATAACTTTTTTTACATTTTATATATTTGGTAATTCATTCATTGCACTTTCAGAAGATGGTATTGTGTAGTCTGGCAAAATTAATTGTCCCTATTTTAATAGCTGCTATGTATAGTGTACTTTAGACTATTTCACGCTGATTTTTTAACACAAGGGAGCAGTCATTTTAGTTAGCAGTGTGCTTAAATCATGTAAAATTTCCAAAAGTACAATATCCAAAGAAGTATCATTCACATTACATTAATGTAGCATAGAGGTATGCCAACATTCTCTCCATTGTGTATGTTTTAAATGCGAACTACTTCACCTTACATACGTCACTCTCTCAAAAGTACATATTAGCTGGTGATCGCCCCCATACAAATCATGTACAGTCACGTAGTAGGTGCTTTTCGTTTTGGTTGATTAAATTTGTTTCTGAATGAATTGAAGCAGATGTTTCGTGGACTGCCACATACCAGGTGCTGTGCTAAATTCCGCGTTAACTTTTTTGATACAATGTTTCGGATTTTTGGGATAGAAGCCAGATTTAATAAAATTGTTTTATATCTACAAATAACATGCAAGTTATAAAGGCATAAACTGTCTCCTTTAGCTGGTAATAAGAATGGCAAAAAATATACTTACAGTTTTACAGTCTGGATTTACTCAAAATGTACTTTCTTAGTTTTGTAAATCCGAATTACATTTCATGAGTTTTCAAGCTTGATTACAAATTTCGAAATTATACTATAATTTCAACTATATTCCATGTGCAATTACATCCTCCTTACTGCACTCAAAATGAAATAAGCATTAAATTCCATAACGTCTTTTTTATAATTGCAATTGAAAGACTTCATAATGTTTCCACATTATGATTTCAAACATTCAATAACAGAAAAAGAAACATGTTTGCAGATGTCAACACGCTTCTCCCTCGCTTCTTCAATCCGATGTATTTCATGTGGAATTGTCACTATAAATCCAGTCCATAATCACGAAATTTCCTAGAATCGACAAGTATACCAGATCGAATGAAAAAGTCGTTGCAATGCACATTCATTCATTTTATTTAGACACGCCATTTTTTTCTTAAGTTATGTCTAGCTCGCGACTAAGTTCAGATTTGTCTTGGCGGAGTTATATGCGCATAAATAATGTTGTTGTGTAATGATGAATCTGCGTTTGTGTATTTAGTTTGGAATATGGCTTACCTTCAGTTACATTGTTTCTTGTAGTGTATTTTTGTTTATATAATTAAATCCTTAGGTTGACTAAGAAAATGAGCATATTGTAAGGCCCTTTTTAGTCCTTAAGGGTGCTACATATTTTTGTACATAGGAACTGATAGTGTTATGTAAGAAAAGGTCAAAAGCTTGGGGTTGGGGCAATGGAAGAGGGGTTATATCATCAACATAAAATCGAGAACAATTTGACAATGTTTAATGAATTGTGAAAATAAATAAATAATAAATAAGAGCAATAGTTATTGTGTACAACCAGATTATGTAATTCTAATATAACAAACTGGAAGGGGGGGGGCTGTCAGGTGTGGTGGGAGACAACTGATACAATCAATTTTTGTTGGAATAAATATATTATTCTTGTTTATTCGATATTGTAAAACGTGCTATTTATAAAGATCCAAAATGTACTAACTTGACACTTTGCTGTTTCTTTTTGTCACTTCGTATTTTGGCGCCGACTGTACTCGTCAGTTGTCTGACCAACAATGACAGCGCTCCCCTATTTATAACCTTCCCCCAGACACCACATGACACAATCCAACCAATCGATGCATGCACGGCAACCCATGCAACCAATCAGTGTCTTGTATGGTGTGCCGTGCATTGCATTGTAAACAATACAGTTTTGTATGGTATACCATGTCAACATTACAAGCACATAATTACATAACAAGAAGTATTTCAATACTGTATGACTTCTCTATGAAATGAATAAGAACATTTTATGAGATCAAGTTTATATGAAATTAAACTTTATGATGATAACTTAAATCTCGAATAATTTAATCAATTCATGTAGACGCGGGTTCTGCACTTGATGCAGACGACCGGTACTGTCATATCAAAACATGAAATGCATACATCAGTACAACTGTATTGCAATGAGGTTATCACTAAAACATGAAAATTACCTTCTTACAGTACCCTACTATCATTAGAGAGAATAACTGCCAATGCGAAAGTATAAAATCTCTAAATACGAAACACTCATGCTAATCCAAAATGGCGAACATCGTGATACAAGGATATACATGGACTTTTGTAGTCATGATTTTGCAGGTATTTTACATAGATTACAAATAGTAATAGCATAAGAGTATACTATTTGTAGCAGATAAGCTAAACAGTACACTCTGAAAACTTTATGACAGATTTTCAAAGACGTTTTACCGAAAGAACCTCTACCTCGAAAATAGGTTACACATGTTAAGATCGGTTGCCAGGATTGGCTGCTAGTTTGACAGTCGATAGACATTAGAGATAAATAGAATTGCTATGCTTTGTAAGTGAACATTCTAATTCATATTCACCATATTTATAGAAATAAACTTAATAGAAGCAAGACCGAAAATATTATCCAAGTCATTGTGACTCTAGCCATGGTCATTACACTCTTCTCGGCCAAGTTACAAAATTCTCCTGAATTTTCTTTTCTCAGTAAATCAGATTCAGAATTTTAATAATTTTATATATAAAGAAAGCATCTAGTCAGCATCTAGGCGCAGGTTGACCCCATCAGTCTTTTGCATTAAAGAATCATAACCATTGTCACGACTTTCTGCCCCTTGTTCCAATATGGACAACCAATGTTTCATTGCAGGTTCTTCTCCACCTTCCTTAGCTACTTGTCTTAAAACTTCATAGGTGTAATATCTGCTTTTTGCCAAGCATTGGTCCTTTTTCCTCAAGTGATAAGCTGCTGTTCCTGGTAGGGCCAGGAAGTTGAAGGTGTCTAATAGATCTAGCCTTTCTTGGGGTGGGAACTGCAGACCAGTCTTTGCAGAAGATAATGCCATAGCTGTATATTCCCATATCAGCAGTTTTCTGTCAGGGGTCATTCCCTCCCATCCTTTTGGTGGCCACTTGATGGATGTCTGGCTAATTGAAAAGGTGATGTCTTCTTCAGGCACCGAGTTCCAGTCCCTCCTCGATGGTGGAAATAGTGGCATACATCCTTGAGACAGCAAGGCAACTGCTCTGGCCTGATTTGTAGACATTTCCTCTTGGGGTTTGGTTCCATCTGTTTTGGATGTTTTAGCACACTGATTGCGTACAAGAGAAAACTTTGACGGCTTCGATGGGAATGGCACAGTGACTAATGTTGCTGGTAACGCCAGATCTAGTTCTGGCTGAAAAATCGTGGCAGTCTCTGGTAAAGATGGTTCTTCTATCTCCCTAGCCCTTGCTCTTTTGGCTGGTTTCCACTCTGAGGATATTGCACGGGAAATAGATAAAATATATTCTGGTGACACCCCAAGTACATCTCCAATCTCCTTCTTACGGGAAGTCAGAGTCTGGTCAGACAATGGCAGAAACTGGCCATCAGGGGCAGATGAAATATTTGGCGTCAAAGTTGCCATTCTTCTAGCGATGGCGGCCATGGCCTTAGGGTCATATAGGACTTGATCCTTCAACAATGCTCTGTATTTTGTCAGGGCCTGCAATACTGTTGCATTTATATTTTGTGGGACCAAGGAAATCTCACATAAGATCATTTTTCCCATGTTTGGTCTAGTAGGGCTATATGCATTCATACTGACATCGTCATCCTCATAATCAGGCTGGAAACGCGATTCAGACAAGGGGGTGGCACCATCAAATCTGTAAGTCATGGCACTGGTCTGCTGGTCCTGGCTCGTCAACTGGGGTGTGGGTTGGGGTGTATTTTGTTTACCTTCTGCTTCCCAGCCTTGTAGCCACTCCCTTCTGCTTCGGGTGGATCTCGTGATCTTCCTTGCCCATTCTAGCACTACAACTCTTGCTCTTATGGCTAGCGGGTCATGCCACCTTGTGGTTCTGATAATGCGCTTGTAGTCTTGTGGATACAGCGATAACCAAAAGGCATTGTTTTCACTGAAAAAGTCTTCAGGCACTCCATTAATGTTATCCAAATGATGCCTCTTACAATGACTCTTCAGGTCAAGTACACGCTTGAATGTTCGCTCCTCGTGGTAGCACCATGGGCAGATAACCACCAGGCGACCATGTGGTGCTGGAATCATGTGGTTTTTCAGCTCTCTCTTGCTGTTGAAAGTTTTGCTGCATAGCCAACAAGTCTCCACCATTCTGCAAAGACAAAAAAAATGATTCATTGTTGGTTGCTGAAATTACTCTTTCTTCCAGCATAGGTTATAGCAGTATCAATCACAGATTTGGAAGGGAGGTGGGGGATGAAAGGACTAATCAGGTTCTACACAATACATAAGGGTAATAAGGCTATGTATTTTTGATTCCATCCATGTCAACTCTTCTGACATGGAACATGCTCAGTTAATTAGTTCCTGTCAGGTCAGTGGTATAAGTAGGCACTTAATTTGTGTTTTGACCATTTCTTTCTCATTAGTCACGTCCAAACAAGGATTATCTTGTACGCTCTGTTGCACTCATTTTACTCAACATGGGAGGGAACATGGTTGATCAGGCCAGATCCCTTACCATCGTATACCATATGATTCATCTTTGCTTTGACTTGGTCCGTCCTGGATCACCATCTGTCAGCCTTATATTGCTCGTACTTAATAATACCTCTAAGGTCTGTCGGCTTCAAACCACAATTGTAAAAGCTGATATGGCCCATCCCGGATCACCATCTGTCAATAAAGGCTCACTATAGTACTCATCAGTTATCTTTGGAGACGTATATACGATTCCTTGAATGGTTACCACTGAGAGTTCATATACTTCTGTACTGAAAGGAAAAGGAATACGTACCACACATCCTATAGTTGTGGCAAACTAAAACTATATATATATATATATATATATATATATATATATATATATATATATATATATATATATATATATATATATATATATATATATATATATATATATGTGCAAAATAAAATAAAAATATATTTTGAAGAATTCAAATAACTGTCATATGCAAAGATGACTCTAACTTTGAAGGTTTATTGATCTTTACTAAACCAAGTAGGTGGGTTTCTACCCTGGTAAGGCAGGAGTCTGTCAATATGGTATACTTTGGAGAGCTGTTTTGGTGACCTCTTAATAAGGTAAGTAACATTGTCAATCTTCTTGACAACAACAAATGGTCCTTTCCATTTTGAGGTAAGTTTGTGGCATACACCAACTCTTTTGGATGCATCATAGATCCAAACTGGCTGTCCTGCTGTAAAGGAGCGTTTCTTTGCATGCAAGTCATAATGCCTTTTCTGATAATCAGAGTTCTTTCTAAGATATTGTCGAGCGATGTTATGGGCATTCTCCATGTTGGCGCGCAGTCTTCCCAGATAGTGGTCTGGGCCTACTTCATTATCACTGAATTGAAATGGGCATGGTCTCCCTACAACTGCTTCCATTGGTAAGGTGACGTTTTTTCCCAACATCATCATATTTGGTGTTTTTCCTGTTGTGGAGTTTATTGAAGCTCGATAGGCCATCATGACTTGGGACAGGTAAGTATCCCAGTGCTTTTGATCCTTTTCAGCATACATGGTCAGCATTTGTTGTAAGGTCCTGTTAAATCTCTCAACTGTTCCATTGGCCTGTGGCCTCATACTAGTAGTTCTTGTTTGATCTATTTTCAGAAAGTCGCACATTTCTTGAAATATCTTGGACTGGAAGTTTTGGCCTTGATCTGTCAAGATCTGTAATGGTGTGCCAAAACGACATACAAATTCATTTACAAATGTTTTAATAATGGTGCTGGACTCTTGGTCTGGAATGGGGAAAGCCTCGCTCCACTTGGTAAAGCAGTCGCAGACAACCAGGATAAACCTTTTGCCACTTCCAGTCAGAGGAAGGGGTCCAAGTACATCTAGAGCAACCTTTTCCATGGGCTCGCCAACTATGTATTGTCCTAAAGGAGCCCTATTGATCTTTCTGGATGGCTTTCTAGCTGCGCACTTATCACAAGTACGACAGTAGTCCGTGACAAACTCTTTCACACCTGGCCAGTAAAAGGACTGCTTTATTCGTTCTAGGGTCTTCTTAGCACCTAAATGCCCTGCAGTTGGTACATCGTGAAAGTACTTTAGGACATCTAGCCTTCGTTTACTTGGAACTATCAGTTGCAGTATGGGTTGATTCTCATCATTTTGAAAGAATTTACGGTAAAGCATGCCCTTAATTATTATTAATCTGTCCCATTGTCGCCAGAGTGTTTTGAGTATTGACGTTTTATCAGATATGGCATCCCACTTTGGTCTTCCAGACTTTCCCTCGATAGCAATTAGAATAGCAGAAATGTCTTGATCTTCTAATTGAAGATTATGTATGGTGTCAGGTGTCCAACCTTCAAGTACTGCTTGGCTTTGTGCGAGATCATTTCCTTGGAGAGCACCTTGACTTCGTGTTAACACCCTTACCAAATCGACATGGATGATTTGGTCTGAAAGTTGTGGAGCTGCACAGTCTTCATCATTATTACATTCAAGATTACCTTGTTCTTGTTTCTGACAGACACGACATGGCCTTCTTGACAAAGCATCAGCATTTGAGTGTTGTCGCCCAGCTCTGTGTACTACCTTAAAATTGTATGTGTCAAGCTCTTGAAGCCACCTGGCAACCTGGCCAGTTGGTTTCTTGAGGTTTCTTACCCAACTCACTGCAGCATTGTCTGTTCTGAGCAAAATGTCTTGTCCATATAGATAGGAATGAAATGTTTTCATTGCAGTGATAACGGCTAAAAGTTCCTTTCTTGTAGTACAATAAGATTGTTCATGGATGTTCATAGCTTTACTCATGTATGCGATGACACGTTCCGTGCCTTCCTGCATCTGCGAGAGCACTGCACCCACAGCTTTATCACTTGCATCAGTATCCAGTATGAATCCTATGCCAGGGATGGGGTAAGCCAGCAACGGTGAGGAGATCAGGGCTTGTTTCAGATTATCAAATGCTGATTGACATTCTCCTGTCCAAACGAAGTGAGCGCCTTTATCGCATACTTTATGTAGTGGTCTTGCAATGTGCGCAAATCCCTTCACAAAACGCCTGTAATATGAACAGAGTCCCAGGAAACTTCGGACTTCCCTTGCATTTATTGGGACAGGCCAGTCTTGCACAGACACTATCTTTTCGGGGTCAGTGGACACACCTTCTTCCGAAACGACATGACCCAGGAATTTTATTTGCTTCTGGAAGAATATGCATTTGGATGGTTTTAGTCTCAGATTTGCATCTTGAAGTCTTTTGAAGATGTTCTCCAATTTGTCAAGACCTTTTTCAAAGGTAGTGCTTGGCGAGATTATGTCATCCATGTATACTAGACATTCTATCCACTGAAGGCCTCGTAGAATGTTTTCCATCAAACGCTGAAAGGTACTGGGGGAATTGCAGAGGCCAAAGGGCATTACAGTAAATTGGTACAGTCCTAAACATGTCGCAAAAGCAGTTTTCTCTTTGTCATTAGGAGACATTTCCACCTGCCAGAAGCCAGAGTTCAAATCCATGGAGCAAAACCATTTGGAACCAGATAACGCATCCAAACATTCATCAACTCTTGGAAGTGGATAAGCATCCTTGACCGTCACATCATTGAGTTTGCGATAATCAATGCAAAATCTTATGCTACCATCCTTCTTAGTTACTAGAACTACTGGTGATGCCCAAGCACTAATGGAAGGCTCTATGACCCTACGATCTAACATCTTCTGAATTTCTGCCTGCTCTACTGCACGTTTTCCGATTGGTTGGCGTCGTGGCGGCTGCCGTATAGGAATGGAATGACCAATATTGATGTGATGTTGCACTCTATCTGTCCGACCGAGCTCAGCTGACGATTTTGCGAATACAGATTGGTATCTTATGAGCAATGTTTTGAGGGCTTCCTTTTGTAGGTAGTCAAGATGAGCCGAACTTCTTTTAAAGAGATCTTTTAAGTACTCTGGTAGTTTGTCTTCGCACATCTCGGACACATTCTCTTCGTTTGTATTGATACTGGCAACTCTTTCAGCGTGGGATACATCCTCATATGGCTCACAGACACCAACAGGTAAGTTTGCTTGCAGTGTAACATCAGCATCACTGCAATTCACAAAATTTACAACCATCTCCCTGGCTTGTGTATCAATCACGCCAGGAATCATACTACACTGAATCTCTTTGTGAAATATTGGCTCTACGTATCCAAATTTTGTCATGTGCTCTGACCCATGTATGCTTACTGGTAGCCACAATGCACAGTTAGCAGGTACTATTGTAGTTTTTCGTACTTGTATTCTGGATGTGACATGCGCTTTACCTCCCATCCAACATCTTATGTCAATCTTGTCTGTGTGAAGCAAAAATTGTTTGTAATTAATTTTGTTCACATAGTTTAATAAAAAGTCCTGACCTAAGATACCATCTTGACTCACATCACAGACTATAAGTTTTTGTGTGAAGGATATCCCACTAAAATGAATGGCAACGTTTATGGATCCAATGGTGCGAATTTCATTTCCATTAACATCATTTACCTTTGTTTCAAGTGGTGTAAGCATATACTTATCTTCTCCATGCAGTTTTTGATACGTGCTGTATGAAAGAAGGGATGCTGTAGAGCCACTATCAATAAGGAAAATGACTTTAGTTCCATCAATCATGCCATTTGTATAAAATCCGTTGTCCCATTGACTACTGGTCTCCCCAATGTGTCCTGTTCTGACCTTTTGTTTTTCTTGAGCTACGGAAGCTTTTGGCCTATTACTACCCGCTGACCCCAGGCCTATTGAATCAACGGTTTGTCGTTTCCCTGGTTACATGCTGAGGATGAATTCTCCTTTCCTTGACTTGGTGCTTCGTTCTTTCTATCATGTCCAGGAGCAGTGCGAGTTTTGCATTGGATGAAGGTGGGACAGTTTCTGAAAAAGTGATCTGGGGAGTTACATATAAAACATGTTCTCCTCTTCTCGTTTCTCTGTCCAGGTTTGTTCTGTATTTGGTTTCTCCAATCTTTTATATTGCTCATAGGAGTACTTCCTTTTTCTAACAATTCTATTCGCTTTTCAATTTTTTGCAACATTGCCCCAATTTTGCCGTTGTCATTAGAACCTTGGTGTTCAATTTCATTAGATCCAACTGCTCTAACATTTGCCTTTTTCTTTTCATATTCGTCTCCCAGTATTGCTTCATATCTTTCGACAACATCTACAGCATCAGCTACTGTCTCACAATCCTTGTCAATACATCGACACTTCATTTCAATTGGTAATATCTTATAGAACTGATTCAGGGCAAGAGTTTCCTGTGCTTTAGAATCTAAATTGCAATAGGCTTTCTGTGCTATCTGCCTAATGTCATCCCCAAATGCTGCGATAAGTTCACCAGGTTGCCGTTTTCTCATTTCCAGTTTTGCCAACCACCTGTTTTGATGTCTAGAGCTGCCAAATCTTTGACTAAGTCTAGCAACAAGGGTCTCGTAGGATTGTTTTTCCTCATTTGTCAAACTCATATAATAGGTCCTAGCTTGACCCCGCAAACTGGCAGCAAGAAAGAGAACTTTGTCCCGTTTGGTCCAGTTACACAGCTCTGCACAATTTTCAAAGTGGGATATGTACTCTTCCCAGCAGTCTTTACCGTTAAATGGCTCAGGCTTTAAAGTCGGGCCATAGTTTGGGAATAATCGTATGGGAATAGTACCAGCATTATTGGCTTCACGTCTTGGGTGATTGGAGTGATTTCGGTTCTGTCCTGTATACATTGTCTCCTCTTCATCACTGTGAATTTGACTTGAACCATGCTTATCATATTGACATTGATCATCATCGATTACATCACCATGGCCTTCGTCGTCTCCATTCAGGGAAAACTGGATTTCAGGATCTGGGGAATCAGACATGGTATGTGTGTCAGTCAGCAGGAATATCTGCTTTCCACTTGTTTGTTTATTGTTGCTTTTTTTTTTTCTTCACTATTTTGACCACCACACCTGACAAAAATATGAGGGTGGGGGAGGGTGGTAGGGTTCGTATCCTGGGATGGATTTCAATTTGACTTTTGAAATCCCACTTCTGACACCAAATTGGAAGGCCCTTTTTAGTCCTTAAGGGTGCTACATATTTTTGTACATAGGAACTGATAGTGTTATGTAAGAAAAGGTCAAAAGCTTGGGGTTGGGGCAATGGAAGAGGGGTTATATCATCAACATAAAATCGAGAACAATTTGACAATGTTTGATGAATTGTGAAAATAAATAAATAATAAATAAGAGCAATAGTTATTGTGTACAACCAGATTATGTAATTCTAATATAACAAACTGGAAGGGCGGGGGGGGGGGGGGCTGTCAGGTGTGGTGGGAGACAACTGTTACAATCAATTTTTGTTGGAATAAATATATTATTCTTGTTTATTCGATATTGTAAAACGTGCTATTTATAAAGATCCAAAATGTACTAACTTGACACTTTGCTGTTTCTTTTTGTCACTTTGTATTTTGGCGCCGACTGTACTCGTCAGTTGTCTGACCAACAATGACAGCGCTCCCCTATTTATAACCTTCCCCCAGACACCACATGACACAATCCAACCAATCGATGCATGCACGGCAACCCATGCAACCAATCAGTGTCTTGTATGGTGTGCCGTGCATTGCATTGTAAACAATACGGTTTTGTATGGTATACCATGTCAACATTACAAGTACATAATTACATAACAAGAAGTATTTCAATACTGTATGACTTCTCTATGAAATGAATAAGAACATTTTATGAGATCAAGTTTATATGAAATTAAACTTTATGATGATAACTTAAATCTCGAATAATTTAATCAATTCATGTAGACGCGGGTTCTGCACTTGATGCAGACGACCGGTACTGTCATATCAAAACATGAAATGCATACATCAGTACAACTGTATTGCAATGAGGTTATCACTAAAACATGAAAATTACCTTCTTACAGTACCCTACTATCATTAGAGAGAATAACTGCCAATGCGAAAGTATAAAATCTCTAAATACGAAACACTCATGCTAATCCAAAATGGCGAACATCGTGATACAAGGATATACATGGACTTTTGTAGTCATGATTTTGCAAGTATTTTACATAGATTACAAATAGTAATAGCATAAGAGTATACTATTTGTAGCAGATAAGCTAAACAGTACACTCTGAAAACTTTATGACAGATTTTCAAAGACGTTTTACCGAAAGAACCTCTACCTCGAAAATAGGTTACACATGTTAAGATCGGTTGCCAGGATTGGCTGCTAGTTTGACAGTCGATAGACATTAGAGATAAATAGAATTGCTATGCTTTGTAAGTGAACATTCTAATTCATATTCACCATATTTATAGAAATAAACTTAATAGAAGCAAGACCGAAAATATTATCCAAGTCATTGTGACTCTAGCCATGGTCATTACAATATAATGAAAAGGTGACTGCATTTATATGGGAAAAATATGAACTCGTTTTGTCGGATGGATAATACTACACTCCCAAGGTCGTGCAGTATTTCCATCTGTAAAAGTCGTTCATATTTTCCCATACAAATGCAGTAACCTAAAATTATTAGGTATTTTCTCTCTGAGTGTGTGGAAGTTGTAGAATCAAAATTAGAATATACCCTATAGTAGTGAAGTGGGACACCATAGGGTCAATGGGACTTTAGTGTTCAAAAGGGTATATCCAACTTGGGGACAATGGGAATATAACATGGGGAATATTGTGTCTATATAGCGAGAAAAAATATTCGGCATGTATAGCGTCAATAAATTTGGGTCTGTTTAGCGACAAGGAAATGGAACAGGTGGAGTGACATCACGGTACTGCATACTGACAGCAATGTTGCAAGTGGCTGACCTCAATTGGACCAAACAGTGACAACGGGAAGAAAGCTATAACTCTGGCGGGGCGGGAACCCATACCGTTCATACCAAAAAATCACCTGCCGAGCGGGACATATTACTGCACAGACAGAGAGAAATAACCAAATACACACACAAACAAAATACACACACACTCACACACACACACACACAGATACAAACGTACGCACACGCACACAAACAAATACACACACAAACGAACGCGTGGATGCAAAACACATACATACATACATACATACATACATACATACATACATACATATATACGTACGTACGTACGTACGTACATTCATACATACATACATACATACATACATACATACATACATACATACATACATACGTACGTACGTACGTACGTACGTACATACATACATACATACATGGAGAGTTTCGCAATGGGCTAAATTGCGACAATTTTTGCTTGGACAAATCCAGTAAACTCTGTAACATGGCCGGTCTCTCTTGGACTTTAATGTATCAGCAGCTAAAGAGGTGGAGGGTGTCACCGCTGGAGGAGAAACAATTTCTGGAGACAACGGGGAAGTGGAACAACATGAGGCCTCTAGACACGCCGTCATCGTCGTTGCAGGTCGTGGCTTAGGGATGTAAGGTTACATACTGGCCGAATTGCTTCTCTTGTGGGTAAACTCTGTTTTCTGTGGTCTTTTCTGGGTTTTTTTGTTTTTCTTTTTCTGGGGACTTTTCTTTTTCTGTGGACTTTGTCCTTTTTGGGGCTGTGACCGGATCTTGACACCACTGCTTTTTTTCGTCTGGGTCCGTAGGGGTCGGGGAGTGACTGTTTTCTTCAGGATGACTTTGGGGACATTGGGAGCCCATTTTAAGAGAGCATGTGATGACACCTCCTAGAGAACCGCTACTTCCAGGTTTCAAGATGATTTGCTTTTTGGTTTGAGTGTCAATGCGGAGATTAGCCACTTGCAGCAATGCTACTTTGTTTCTTCAAAAAGCGTTTGGTTTGATGAGGAATGTGAATGATGCCTTGCAGTAATTGGCGTGTGCTGTCACCGTAAACCATCCTAAGACTTATCTGCGACTGGTTTCTAAGAGACGGGCTTGTATTTGTAGATTTTTTTCCTCGACTTATGCCATACAAGGCACTAATCAATTTGACAGGAAGATGAGACGAAAGATACGTCTTGTTGACTATGTGTAAAACAGATCAAAGATGTCCGAAGTTTTTATAGATTTTTTTTAAGTCGACAAGGACGTGTACAAGACAGACCATCCGTTCACGTGTTTCATGGTTTTGATTTTGTCGTGATTCATCTAGAAGTAGCGGGAAGGTTATGTCAAATACTCCATCTTGGTAAACACGTTTGTTCTGCCATTTTGCCCCACAAGAAATTCAACATCACTTTTCCAAACGATCGTCGACCTTCGTTTTTCTTGCTGTGGTCTAAAGTGATGCCTTCTTGTTCCATGTATTTTTCTTTGAATTTCATTTGGTCTTCGGGAGCGTGACACCGGGAAAGATATCCGCTGGCTTCTTGTTTCACTTTCAAAATGGCATCCACGTAGTCTGAGAAAGACTGTCGTGATACATGGAAAGTGTCAAACTTGCAAATGAATATATATTAGGCAAAACGGAGTCCCTATGTATCAGATATGTGTTTTGAGGCTATAAATATACTTGGGATTTTTCATTTGAATTTTTGGTGGTGTAAGAGATTTTATCTCATTCTCTTATATTCTAAGCTAACACAAGTCGCTTGTAGTGCGTATTTGTGAGCATGTGTGTGTGTTTGTGCGTATGTACGTTTGTGTGTATGTGTGTTTGTATATTTGTGTGTTTGTGTGCACGTACGTTTGTGTGTATGTGTGTTTTTCCCTTTAACAAAACCTTCGTCCCTGCACAAAATATTATCTGTCATGTGTGTAAATAGTGTTACTATGAACACTGATACTTTTAATGATGTGATTGTAGGTGATGATATGCTTTGTAAATAATAAATTTCCTTCCCCAGAATGTGCTGATGGAAGATAATGTTATAGTGTGCTGCTTTGAATAAAAATCTATTTTAGATTAGCACTCTCATCACTATGGATTGTTTGGGTAGGTGATGCTATGTCTATAACGTTATTTGCCCCACCCCGCCAGGCGATGTTTTTGGTTTTATATGAACGGTACTGGTTTCCGGCCTGCCAGGCTATGTTTGTGTTTGTTGGTCAGTACCGCGCGGACTTTTGTTCCCACCCCGCCAAGCGTTATATCAAGTTATATGTCCCGCCCCACCAAGCGTTATATAAAGTTATATGTCCCACCCCGACAAACGTTATAGCTTTTTTCCTCTGTTTCTGTTTGGCCCGATTGAGGTCAGCCCCTTGCAACATTGTTGCCAATGTGTAGTGCCGTGACGTCACCCCACCTCTTCCATTTCCCTTGTCGCTAAACAGACCCAATGTTGACGCTATACAGACCCAATATTCTCCATGTTAAATTCCCACTGTCCCCAGAGTGGATATACATTTTTTTAATACTAAAGTCCCATTGTCCCTAGGGTGTCACTCTTGACTACTCCTTATGGATCAAAATTAGAAATATAGAAATAACTGGTAATGATCAAGTAAATTTTTTTATCAGTAAAAATACCACCAAAAGGCTCGAAATAACTCGGATTAAGCGTTTAACTGAAATAGAAACTGAAACGCTATATTGTTCTTGTTGTTGACTTTAATGCCAGGACTGATAATTTATCAGATGTTTGTAATGATATTGTTAAGCCGAATGATACAGTGAATTACATGATGGCGCCGAGCGTCCAGACAAATAGGGTATAAGATATTCACAAGATACAAATAGCTACGGTATGCATTTCTTGATATTTCGGTAACAAAATTAATATCTATATTTGTAACATAACGCTTGATGTAGACATGGGAGTTATTAAATGCTCAACAGGTAACAATGACCTAATTTGAATATACAGTAACCGCTTTAAGTGGCATTCAATTGTTAAACAAATTTGAAGTGCTTGATTTTAATCCTTTGACATGCAATATACTTTATCATACCAATTTAGAAGCAATGGGCTACATGCGCTTGATGATTATATAATAGAAAACAGAGCCATAAAATTGTGGGATTCGAGAAGCAAAATATGAATTCTTGGAGAATATAAAATCGACTTTGAATTGCAGGAACTTATCAATAAAGATGCCATAGAACGAGATGATATAAATATAATCATCAACGTCGAAAGTAAATTTGTACTGGCCCTGCTGAATTGACATTTTCTCATTAAGAACATTAAATTTAAAGTTCTGCAAATGCACGCAAGGAAATAGCTTATTCCAAGCCAGCCATGATTTCGCAATGAGTGCATGAAAGCCAGAAAGCATTACTACGTGCATAGAAAAGTTTAAGAAATAATTTTTTTTTTTTTTAAAAAATGGGAGATATTGAAATGTGAATAATAATATCGGCAAGAAAATATCTGATCAAAGTATCGCATTTTGCACGATTATTTACAATATTTTAATGAAATACAATCAAGCGACATAGATAGTAACAACAGCGTAATCCCAGCATAGCTGCGAACGGAGAAGGTTGTCGATAACTGTCATCTGAATGACCCAATTACAGATGAACAATGTCAAAAGTTGATAACAATCTAGGAAATAAAAAGCAAGTTCAATGTAATCTATACTAAATAAATATTTAAAAAGCTCACAGACTGAAATGTAAAATGTGTATGCAAAACTTTTTAATACAATATTGAGTAATGGCTTGGTATGTGATGGTTGCACTATATATGTTATTATGCAACTAAAGATGATACAACCGATTTATCACATTATAGATCTAATACTTTAATTAGCTGTTTCTTTTGGGGGGGGGTGTTTGGTTCTTTGGGGGTTGTTTTTTTTTAAAAAAAATTTGTTTTTGTTTTGACTGCTATATTTAACTTAAGATTGTTTAAATTCCTTTATGACAATAAATTACTATCTGATACACGCTGGATTCAGGAATGGCCATTCCACAATGAACAGCATCTTTATTTTGTACTGCCGTGTTGAATTTATTAAATATTGCAAAAATAAACGTTTTTGTTGATGTATATGTCCCTTTGCTAATCGAGAGTTTATTTATGGCATAAATTGTCTTCGGTAGCCATCAGGGGAAATTTTTTTTGTTATTCTGAGAATTTATAACGATATAAAATCATAAGTCCGTGTAAATAACGAATTTTTATGTTTTTTTAGAAATGTGAAACAATGTAAGACAAATGGAAAATTTTATATCCAATACCGTTTTCCTTATTCCTAAATGACCTAGAATCTTCCTTACTAGTAAATTGGCGTAGAGGTTGCCCTGTACCCTCCAAACAAACATACTTGTACTTACCGTAAAAGTTACGTTGCTTTTATACACTGATGATATTATACATGTCAGATATAATCCTGTTGACATGCAATATCTCCTTGATATATTTAGTAAATATTGCCATTTCTGGAGACTTTCACTCAATGCAGAGAAAAAGGAAACGTATTGTATTGGTTCATAAAAGGTAATACATAAAAATATAAGATAAGAAATGCCAATATTGGTGTTATAGATGAAAGCTAATTTGACTTACTGAACCTTGTTCAAGGTGATATTTCCTGCTTTTGAGTGTTTATCGTGTCCTATGCCTGGCGCTTCATGTCTTATTTCCATTTATTCTGTATACTTTTTAGTCATTGAGGAGACATAATGAGAGTCTAGAGTGCACTAAACTCAGCATGCACATGATTTTTACTATGATTACTTTTATTATTATTATTAGTAGTAGTAGTAGTAGTAGTAGTAGTAGTAGCAGTAGTAGTAGTAATTTATTTATTTCTTTGTGGAAATGCAAACATTTAGTGTCGTTATCACCGACATAACAAATTCCATGATTACTTGGATAGAACAGCTTTCATAAAAAAAAAAAAAAAAAAAAAAAAAAAATGCGATTTTTTTCTGACAATATTTATAGACCTGTAGAAATATATCTGGCAAAGCATGTCTCCCTATGGAATTTAAAGAAAAATCAGTTGATACTTTTATTAAAGATTTTGCTAAGGAAATTACAAATAACTGCGGTATCGGTAAATGAAACCTCTTGAATGGATATCTTTTGTTTCAGAGATGATGCTTATTTCATAATGGTGCTTCAATGCAACCAAATGCCACTGTCTGATGTATTTTCTGTTTTTTAGCATGGCCGTGTGTTCAAGAGAAGCAGCGTTCCTTATGTTTGTTCCATTGCGCTCAATACAGTGGCCGAATTCCTGTCAATTCTATTTCCGCATTGTGCTTAAATTAGTGAGGCAAATTGATCTTTATATTAAGTTTTGATGTTTATATAAACCATGCCTACAGTGTATGATATTACAAAATAAAGCAGCTACATTTGTCTTCCATGAATTTAAATTTATTTATTTTCTGACACTTAGCGTTTGATATTTAATACTGTCAAAGGTTTTCTGTAGATTACTTTGGCCGACATACTGACCACATATCTCCTAGGCTGGAGTATAATTGTCTCCAAAAGATCTTCCCCATGCAAGTGGACGGATGGCGGGAGCCTTTCTCTTCACCTGCTGACTATTTTATAGTTGTGCGTTCAATTAGCGGTTTAAGGCAACGACAACAACTCAGTACAACCGACTTCCACAGAGATTATTAAAACTGAGCACAGCCGACATCCACACAGATTATTAAAACCATGTACAGCCGACATCCACCGACATCATTAAAACCGAGTACAACCGACATCCACCCAGATTATTAAAACCATGTACAGCCGACATCCACCGAGATTATTGAAACTGAGTACAACCGACATCCACCGATATTATTAAAAACCGTGTACAGCCGACATCCACCGAGATTATTAAAACCTTGTACAGCCGACATCCGCCGAGATTATTAAAACCATGTACAGTCGACATCCACCGATATTATTTAAAACCATGTTCAGCCGAAATCCACCGAGATTATTAAAACCATGTACAGCCGACATCCACCAAAATTATAAAAACCATGTACAGCCGACATCCACCGATATTATTAAAAACCATGTACAGCTGACATCCACCGAGAGTATTAAAACCATGTACAGCCGACATCCACCGAGATTATTGAAACTGAGTATAGCCGACATCCACCGAGATTATTAAAACCATGTACAGCCGACATCCACCGAGATTATTAAAACCATGTACAGCCGGCATCCACCGAGATTATTAAAACCATGTACAGCCGACATTCACCGAGATTATTAAAACCATGTACAGCCGACATCCACCAAGATTTTTAAAACCATGTACAGCCGACATCCGCCGAGATTATTAAAACCATGTACCATGTACAGCCGACATCCACCGAGATTATTTAAACCATATACAGCCGACATCCACGAGATTATTAAAATCATGTACAGCCGACATCCACCGAGGTTATTAAAACCATGTACAGCCGACATCCACCGAGATTATTAAAACCATGTACAGCCGACATCCACCGAAATTATTAAAACCATGTACAACCGACATCCGCCGAGATTATTAACACCATGTACCATGTACAGCCGACATCCACCGAGATTATTAAAACCATGTACAGCCGACATCCACCGAGATTATTAAAACAATGTACAACCGACATTCACCGAGATTATTAAAACCATGTACAGCCGACATCCACCGAGATTATTAAAACTATGTACAGCCGACATCCACCGAGATTATTAAAACAGAGAGAATAAGAGCCGACCCAAGATCTGATTTACTTTTGTCGTGAATTGCTCTGTGTAACTGACTTTTAATTATTTTTGTATAATTCGGTATGAACATAAATGTTTACTTTCAAGTTTTTAACAACTACTTCATTTCCGTAATATGGTCGAATTACATATTTTGTCTCATTCCTCTCTGACTTATCAACAGTGTAAAGTTTATTTTGTACATCACTCTTGTTCTTACAACCAAGGTGAGAGAGACAGAGAGAGAGAGAGAGAAAGACAGAGATAGAGAGAGAAGGAGAGAGGACATACCTAAAGATTTGTTCCCTGGTAAATATTCGAGACGGATCTTTGTAATTAAGTTATTCCAACGCACGTATAGTATATATTTTTGTCTAATTCATTATCATGAGTCCATTAAAATTTCACAATGCTAACGATAACAATTTGAGTTTGGAATTTAAAGAGCACCATCTGTGTCAATTGCTTCTCATTCTGAAATCCAGATTTATCTGAAACAAAATTACCACTGCTGCTACAGATTGAATTGTTCCAAATGATCTATATTTTCGTATCAAATATAACCACAAGCATCACCCTGTTGAATGGTGTCCTCACACTAATTTAACAGCTGTTACCCTGTTGAATGGTGTCCTCCCTTTGGTTTAACAGCTGTTACCCTGTTGAATGGTGTCCTTTCTTTGGTTTAACAGCTGTTAGCCAGTTGAATGGTATCTTCATTATAATTTAACATATCCTACACTGTTGAATGGTGTCCTCGGCTAGATTGTAACATCTGTTACCCTGTTGAATGGTGTCCTCCCTTTGGTTTAACAACTGTTACCCAGTTGAATGGTATCCTCACTATAATTTAACATATCCTACACTGTTGAATGGTGTCCTCGGCTATAATGTAACATCTGCTACACTTTTTAATGGTGTCCTCACCAAAGGTTAACAGCTGTTACCCTGTTGAATGGTGTTCTCTCTATAATTTAACATACGTTACCATGTTGAATGGGGTCCTCACTATAATTCAACATCTATTACACAGTTGAATGGTGTCGTCACTCTTGTATAACATACGTCATATGAAACAAAATGGTTGCTGTCAGTAATAATTGTCAATAAAACACAAAAGTTGGTAAATCAAATGTCAGATATGTGTTTCCAATATATTTAGATCGCCTTGCGGATTAAGCACTCTCTACCTGGAACTTCCTTTTTTGTCCGAGTATTGATTATTTTTTGACAAATTTAAACACTATGGTGATATAGCTACTCAAAATTTCCCCGTTTCTAGAATCACTTGAACTACTTGGTAAGGTAGCAACTCAACACCCACAACCACCGCAATTAATATCCACAAATCAGCTTAGAACTATTATCTTTTCTCTAAAACTATTGAAATAAATATAATATAGGCCAGAGCGTACGTATTTTTCTTCCACAGCTATTAATGTTATCAGGTATGCTTTCGAAAAGCTAGAGAAAAAAACTGAAAACCTGTTTAAACAACAAAACGACGAATGCTGAAATGACATTAAAGATACGAAAATAGTGGCCTTCGCTAATAGGGGACTATGACGGTGATTCGGATAAGGTGACTAGGTATCATCATGATAACTATGATAAGATACTATGAAGATAACAATGATCAGGTAACATGCTGCTGACAATGATAAGGTAACATGATGCTGACTATGATAAGGTTGCATGATGCTGACTATGATATGGTTGCATGATGCTGACTATGATAAGGTTGCATGATGCTGACTATGATAAAGTAACATGATGCTGACTATGATAAGGTTGCATGATGCTGACTGTGATAAGGTAACATGATGCTGACTGTGATAAGGTAACATGATGCTGACTATGATAAGACACCATAATGCTGACTATGATAAGGTAACATGATGCTGACTATGACAAGATACCATAATGCTGACTATGATAAGGTAACATGATGCTGACTATGATAAGACACCATAATGCTGACGATGATAAGGTAACATGATGCTGACTGTGATAAGGTAACATGATGGTGACTATGATAAGGTAACATGATGTTGACTGTGGTAAGGTAACATGATGCTGACTAGGATAAGACACCATAATGTTGACTATGATAAGGTAACATAATGCTGACTATGATATGGTTGCATGATGCTGACTATGATAAGGTTGCATGATGCTGACTATAATAAGGTAACATGATGCTGACGATGATAAGGTAACATAATGCTGACTATGATAATGCACCATGATGCTGACTTTGATAAGGCAACATAATGCTGACGATGATTAGGTAACATATTGCTGACTATGATAAGGTAACATGATGCTGACTATGATAAGGTAACATGATGCTGACTGTGGTAAGGTAACATGATAAGACACCATAATGCTGAATATGATAAGGTAACATAATTTTGACTATGATAATGGAACATGATGTTGACTATGATAATGCACCATGATGCTGAATATAAGTTAACATGATGCTAAATATGATAAGGTAACCTGACTATGATAACGTAACATGATAGTTAATATGATAAGGTACCATGATACTGACTATGATAAGGTAACATTTTACTATAGTTTGCTTCCTGTCGATAAGCATGACAGTTGATGTCGAATTTAAATCATTTATCCCGTTTAGTATCAATATTAAACTTCTCGATCTGAGTAATAAAGAACAAAAATGACAAAATTCACAAATTCACTAACAGTTAAAAATTATATAAATATATGGATTAAATTCTAGTTGAAAATTTCTCTTTGACGTTACCTTATTATGGATGACGTTACCTTCTTAATGGATGACGTTACCTTATTATGGATGACGTTACCTTGCTATAGATGACGTTACCTTATTATGAATGACATTACCTTCTTAATGGATGACGTTACCTTATTATGGATGACGTTACCTTGTTATGGATGACGTTACCTTATTATGGATGACGTTATCTTATTATGGATGACGTTACCTTCTTAATGGATGACGTTACCTTATTATGGATGAAGTTACCTTCTTAATGGATGAAGTGACGTTACGTTGTTATGGATGACGTTGCCTTATTATAGCTGACGCTTTGAAGACTACTTAGAGTAAAACCGAATTAACTACTACTGCAAAACAAACCTTCATTTTTTTACTATGATCACAATCACCATCGTAAGGGTCACCATTGCGAACACCTAAAAATGTATTAATGCAACATATTGCACACGCACACTGATATGCATAGATAATGCAGTTAACGTGCACTTAGGAGTCATAGAATTTTAGTGTTTTTATCAACACAATGTTCTGTATTTTTTATGCGAAATTAACCATTATATTTTGTTTCTTGTCAGAGTAAACTACATTCAGTTATCTTATAATGTTGTGTCTTTTTATTTCTCTTATCGGTTTGTTGCATGTTTTTGTAAACCAGGTGCGTGAACAGTTTTATGGGGAAAATAGGTAATTTTAAGCGCATTTTACTGTTCAATTTATATACCTAATGCACTCTGCCATCATACTACCATAATTAATCTTAATCAAAACCTATACAGACATACAAACAAAAAATCAAACTAAATATTGAAACCATCACAAATATCCGTACAATTTTTAATTTTGCCTCCCGAGATCGCCACACCACCATTACACACTTCCGGCCTGCACTCGGGATTCAAAACATTAGGTTTCATTTACTTCACCGTCTGGAAACATCATTCAGAATAGTCTATATTACCAGTAAAAATATTACCCACACCTTTCTCCCCCAGGGGTGGGAAAATAATGCATTCAGGATCCTAAATCACGGTATCTATTTATCCTTCTAAATCATCTCTCTCTCTCTCTCAGATGATTTAGATGGAGTTTGGGTTATATGGATAACAGTCATGGACGGATCGAGGCACGGAGACATGGCTTGGTATTTCACGTTAAATCCGTAGTGATACGAATCTAATTGGGCCCATTTACTGTCACTCCTTATTGAGGAACTAAGAAATAAAATTTGTCATGGAAATGTTTATATTAGTCCTGAATGACGAGAAAGGTCGCTCTTGGTAATTGGATTGCCAATTATTGTCTGATTAACCTAGACGCAGAGCTTCAATTTATTAGACATTTTATATGCACTATATACTACGTTGCCAATCATCGAAAATAAGTACTGTTTCATTACACCGGTGTAGTTTGTATTCCAAAGACACTATATCCACATCCTAGCTAAACATACAGAATTTCAAATTTTTCTAATGGCTTCTTAGCAGCGGTTCTGTTACTTGTTAACCTAGATGTATCCTGTTCGAGATCTGACCTTGTTTAGGCAGTTGTTTTCTTTAGAAGTACCATCACTGTATTTGCACAATACACGTTTAAATAAGGGAATTTTTTTAAAACTCATTTTCCTCGAAGTAGTTGATAAACAACATTACCTTTCTTTTGAGATCATCACGCCCCGAAACAAATATATGTACCGTAATCATTTTGTCTCTTCTTTTTGTTTCGAATTTGATGTAACTTTGTAATCCAAAGTGCGTGTGGGTGTAATCAAAGGTAAATATAATTTCGCCGAATATTGTTTATTTTGTATTTTTTGGAGGTATCGTTGAATTCTTCATATTATCTACACAGTAACTGACTGGCACAACTATTTACAAGACAGATTCGACTCGTGAAGAAGTATTTTTTAAAAAAAAATATAGGTTTTCAGAAGATGGGTTGCCGCTCTTAAACAATGTAATACAATTTTCGAAATTACTCCGATTAAATCGTTCCATCGGTTCTGACATACATTCTGAGTTTTGTATTTCAGTCTTTCAGTTCTTCAAAATCATACATTAAGTCCTGTTTTAAGAATTTGTTTGAAAGATGATGGTCGTTTTTAAGAGCTTGTGCATATGATGTGACAAAGAAACAGTTATCAACGCTGCAAGCGCTAAAAGTAGACAAATGCAATAACTACTCCAGCAAGGACAAGTCAGCAACAAGAAAGAAAGACAGAATTAGTCATTAACGGTGAGTATTTCGTGCTGAGGAAAACAATAAATTGTTGTTGTTGTTGTGGGGTTTAACGCCATTTTTCAGCACACGATAGGCTATGCATGGCGGCCAGTATTAATGGTGGAGGAAGAACCCGGGAAAACCCCGGAAAGAACCACCGACCCACGAGAAGCTACTGGCATGCTTTCTCACATACTTACATTGGCCGAATCCTGGACTCGAACCCACGCAGACAGAGATGAGATGGCAGTGATCCGTAACGGAGAGCGCTTTAGACCACTCGGCCGCTCGGCCCCCCCCCCCAACAAACAATAAGTACAATTAAGAAATGTATAATGGAATAAAACCAAAATCAATGCAACGAGCAGACGGAGAGACGGTACAGCCAAGAAACAAACAGAAAGTTCATACAAGATCTAAAGGTCAGAAAAAAGTAATAGTTGATTTAATCCACTACAAGTCAAAGTTAACGCTTTAGTTTCAGGGAAGTACATAACTTTATAAATCAAGGTATCAAATTTGGAAGAAAGGATGTGATACTAGGCTTACTCCAACCATTTTGTTAAATATCACAAAATACTTAACGTTTAATAATAAAAATAAGTTAATTAATGGCACCGACAAGGCACAGAAAGCAAAGCGGTTATACGCTCGTTTTAGACCTCACTGTCATTGAGTTGGATTCCCGTTCCGGATTTGAACGGTACATGCTAAGACCTCAATCGACGATGCTTCGCCGATTGTCTCTACTTCAGAAACGTACCAGAACGAAGTAAAAAAAAAAACTATCAGGCTTTCCGTACGAAAAATTCAAAGTTACGAGAGGGAGTTTTACCGAAAAATAAGAAGTAAATATCTTTTGCCATCTCTGTTTAAATACTTGGTAGTCTCTCCATTAACATAGATCTATTTCTACTAATTCAATGAGTTCTATAAGAAAACTTCTGATTGTTTGTTATAACGTTTTTCTTTCTTAACCTGTCCGTAAATTTAATCCCGATTGATAGACAAAGTAACGTTATATGACATGATCGGCAGATGCATGTAAAATGCGCCGGACAAGTCTAAATATTTGCGTGTAACGTAACTTAGGTAAACGAGACAGTGACCTAAAAATGATGGCGAAAGAAAAACAAATCTGTAACGGAAGAAAAACGATGCTGTAAAACCTGGTCGCTCATAGGGTACCCTCTTGCTGATATCAATGGGTGATTGGATGAAGTCAACGGATGTGTACCATCTTGATGATATCAAGGGCGACTTCGGTAAATTTTATGGACGCGTACCTTCTTGTTGTTATCAAGGGCTACTTGGATAAAGTTTGTGTATGTGTACCCTCTAATTGATATCAAGTGCGACTTGCATACAGTTTACGGACGTGTACACTCTTGCTGATACCAAGTGCGGCTTGCATACAGTTTATGGATGTATACACTCTTGCTGATATCGGTTGCGGCTTGGATAAACTTTACGGATGGAATTCTTTGTCATATTTAGACGTTTTGTGGTGGTTTCATCTCTTTAAAGAGGGCCGCGAATCTATGATTGATGGCCCTCTTTCTGGAAGACCGTCGTTTGAGAATGGTGAGCGGGAAGTGCCTGCGGTGTGTGTTTGTGTGTGGGGGTGGGGTGGGGGAGGTATTGCTTAAGATATTCGATACTCGGGTTGAAACACTGGTGCTCGACGCGAGCTTGATGTTGAGAAGAAAAAATAACAATCATCTTAAGGAAAAAATCATATAGAGTGCTAAAATAACTTAGATTACCCTCATGACCCGTTCTGATATATAACCCTATCTATCATAATATATAAGAAAGAAAGGTACGGAATTTCCAAATACTTCGTTCCACCCATGACACTCTGTCTCCTTCTGCTATTTCCGTTTTGAAAGGCACACGACCATACTATATGGATTGTTTTACTCCTGAGATATTTTTCTATTCATCAAGCCGATATTGACTTTTCTGCGTTGTGGCATACTCGCCATATTAAATGGAACTTTCATCACAAAGAGTTACATTCAACGTGTGAATTAGCGATTCTCGATATATGATATTGAAATTTTAACCACCGCTGTGTAATTCAAAATATACACTGCAAAACGTCGACATAGGAAAAAGAACTTGAAATCACCACTGTATAATTCAACATGTAAAATCTAAAATCTCAATCTAAACATTGGAACTTTAAGGACATGCAATTTTTGATCCAACGCGTGATGTTGGATTTCTCGACATACGACATAGAAATTTCAAAAGCAACTTTCTCATTGGACCAGCTTTTGTCCCCTACGGCGCCTCATGCTATTGATGTTCTGAGGTGGATCCCTGTTGGAAAATAGTCAACGATGACTATATTGTTGGCGTATTGGGCAAAACAAGTCAAAATTGTGTTCGTTGATACATCCATTCTATACGCTAGAGATACCTTACCGTAATTGGTGCAATAATGATATTTGTTATACACTCACTGAAAGTTGGTTATTGTAATGTGGTCATACACTCATTCAAGGCCCGATACTGTAATGTGGTCATACACTCATAGAATGCCCGATATTGTGATATGGTCATACACTCACTGAAGGTTCGATATCGTGATATGGTCATACAATCACTGAAGGTCCGATATCGTGATATGGTCATACGCTCACTGAAGGTCCAATATCGTGATATGGTCATACAATCACTGAAGGTCCGATATCGTGATATGGTCATACACTCAATGAAGGCCCAATATTGTCGATATGGTCATACAATCACTGAAGGCTCGATATTGCATTGTGGTCATACACTCACTGAAGGCCCGATATTGTGACTTGGTCATTCATTCACTGAAGGCCAAACATTGCTATGTGGTCATTCACTCAATGAAAACCCGATATTGTATGTGGTCATGCATTCACTGAAAATCCGATATTGTAATTTGGTCATACACTCATTGAAGGCAGGATATTTCGATGTGGTCATACGGTCGCTGATAGCTGCTTTTTTAATTTTCAGTACAGTTGTGATTTTTATTTCCAAAAATGACAAATGTCATTAAGTAATAGTAAAGTCGGTACCTTTCCTAATTTCATTTGTCGAGAATTTGGCATTGCTTCAAAAAGGCGGAGACTGGATAAAAATGATATCAATCCTTTATTTGAGAGCAGCATGCACAAGATAACAAACAGCTTTCGTCCCGATAAAAATAATTACCGTAAACTAATGGATTGCATGATTCTCAATTAGACCTGTCTGTGAGATTTCAACAGAATCTCACTGCAAATAAAACCATTAATTAATGAGATTTTGTGTGTCATAACTGTAAAATAAACAGAGCATGTCGTCTCATTACAAAAAAAAAAGAAAGACAGATTGATTATAAAAGCAGGTGTTTGCCATTACTATTCAATAGTCACCATAGTGGGTGACGCTAACAAATTAATGGGAAATCCTTTATGGGTAGGAAACATTATAAGTGTAAGCATTTTAAAATTAATTTAGTATGACAACTGCAAATAAAGTGAAAAATAGTGTGACAATGATTTCGAGAATCAACCCTATTTTGGTGGGATGAAGACGACTAATTAGTTTTGTTATTAAATCCCATATTGAATATTCGAACAACACCAATAATGAGGACGGAAAATGAAGCATTGATTCGTTAAAAATGACAAAAATAGTGGCAGAATAGTGATAAATACCAGTAATTTTGATGGAATGAATCACTCTTCGCTTGATGCATGGGGTGTGCACTCTTGCAATAGTAATATTACGTTTCCTTTTGATCCATGGAAACGTATTTTATTTTACAATGGATGAATTGATCCGATTTTGCTTGAATAATGCTTGATTTTAAAATCTTTCTTTCCCGACAATTGATTTGAAAGTATAGAAATGTCCATCTGGAAATTTGACAATACATCGATTAGTGAGCGCAACTCGATGGGTGCATCGCTCAAGAGGGGAGCTCTAGCACATTTTAATTATCCATATACAGAGTCTGTTCTCGAGTTCCTTGATCCAGCGCACCATGCTAGTAAATTGGTGCAACCTGCTGCAGCGATAAGCAAAGAATTGGTTCTGTATTGCAGGTGTCTTATCTTGTTATTTTTTTATATACATTTATTTGTATCTTGGTTATTCCAGACTTCTCGAATGTGAGAGTTTTGTCCGTGAAAGTGAAGTTGGGCCAGATATGGCTTTCTGATTCTACTATGTTCTACATCTTTGTTTCACGCCACCACCCACCACCCCCCGTAAATATTCCTGCTTAAGTTAATTTATACCAGGTACAATGTTTATCAAAGTAATTCGAGATGCACTTGCCGAAATAACAGATAAAAGAGATGACACATACACACTGTACTTTCCATAAAATGAACTCACAGTTTGATCCATGCAGTGTACGAGAAATAGCGAAGCATATTTGTAAATATCTTCTCAATTTGGACAAAACGAAATTTAGCCAAACTTATACCAGGTATATGCTAAGAGAACTCATCAATATCGTTCATTATTTTATTCAGAGTTTTTGTTTTTGCCCCGGCAATTTCACTAATGCACTCACACATACACGTACCGAACAGTATATAGTATATATATATATTAATATATATATATATATATATATATATATATATATATATATATATATATATATATATATATATATATATATATATATATATATATATATATATATATATATATATATATATATATATATATATATATATATATATATATTTATATTTATATATATGTATGTATGTATGTGTGTATGTGTGTGTGTGTGTGTGTAATAATAATAATAATAATAATGAGAACTTTGTATAGCGCCTAATCTTTAGAAGCTCTAAGCGCTTTACAACATTAGACAACACCTATCTATAAGATAAAAAAAACATATAACAATATGATTACAAAAACAAACACCATGAAATTAGAAAACATTAAAAAAAAAACATGCTGAGAATATTTAAAGTAGGAAACATTATTAGGTCTTTAAGTTTGTTCTTGCAGTCGAAATAAGTGAGTTTTGAGAGCCCTCTTCAATGTGATCACTGTGTCTTTGTATCTAAGTTCAGTGGGCAATTCATTCCACGTTGCTGGGCCCTGGTATACAAAAGAACATTGTCCATATGACTTTGTTTTCATAGTGGGAATAATGAGTATACGATTGTCAGAAGAGGAGCGTAAGTATCTTGCTGGTGTGTACACATAGGTGAGGTCGGATAGGTATGTTGGACTAGAGTCCGACAGTGAAACGTAGCACAGAGAACAATTTTTGTGTTTGATCCTGGATCGAATGGATAGCCAGTGTAGGGTACAGAGCAGCGGGAGGTGTGCTCTGATCGTGGTACTCTAATATGCATTCATGTATGTATGTATATCGCGACCTGTGCAGAGTATTGTTGCAAAACTAGACAGTATCATTTGGTGAAGGCTCAATAATGTTAGTTGACGAATTCAAATATTATCAGCTGACACTCAAGTCGAAATTATGCACTCTATGGTCTCCAACTCAGTAACAGGAAAAAGCAAAAACCAGCAAGTTTTGTAAAATTCACCAAATAATTTATCTCGTTACAAAATAAATAGAAAATTTAAAAACAACTTATGGTATCGTGAATTAAATCCCACATTGTCCTAAGGTTATATGACAATTACGTACAATTACGTATAATTACGTACAATTACGTACAAATGCATTAAGTTCCAATTGAATTTCAGTGGTATTCAAAATTATTTCCACTATTAAATGTGTTGGTAGCCTGGATTGTGACTATGTGTTGACAGTCGTTTGATGTATCACAATAATATAATCCAATATGGCCTTGACTGATTTTACTATAATTCCAAATTAATGTTTTAGGACAAGAATATTATTGAGCATTTTTGTAATTCCAGTTTTTAATCCTTTTTATCAATAATCAATAAAGTCACCCAAATTTAAAGTTTAGCACAACAATTAGACTGATTCCAAATCCGATGGTAATGTAGAAATGAGTAATTTTTCAAGTATGTGTGTGTGTGTGATTTTGATTTTTAACGTAACTTTAACAATTCTTCATTCCTATCGCTACGATGTCTGCAGTGTGTTAGTTTAAAGTGATGTCTAGCACTGGGGCACGATGTCCCACCCAGTCACATTATCCTGACACTAGGCCAACTAGTCTAACACTAACCTGTTAATGCTGAGCGCCAAGCGAGACAGCTGTTAGTACTATTTTTGTAAGTCTTTGGTATGACTCGGCCGGGGATCGAACCCACGACCTCCCGCATCCGAGGCGGACGCTCGAACCACTAGTCCACCGGAGCGGTATAATTATTCAAGTAAACAACGTCGATAAGGAAAGCTAAGACACAATAATAGAGCCAGGATGTAGGTCAGTCTCCTCTTTAAGACATTATCAGTTTTCAACAAGTTTAGAAATTTTCAAGTGGAAAACTGATGTCCTTGACTCAGATTCAAATAAATATTTTTATTTCAATTACTAATAATCTGAATATTGAATTTATAATCTTAGAGAAATATTAGCCATGTGTTATGGTGTTGGCAAAATAAATGTCACTGGTCCGGTACACCATTAACTTGATTTTGGACAAAGGTCATTTGTAAAAGCAGATATACATTACACATATAATAACTGAGAAAAGCCAACAGAGATTACAAGTTAAATACGCATAATAATATAAACATCAAGAACACACTCCGATTATTTCCCGTGGCACCAATTTGCCAAGCGTGAACCAATGTTGAATATATTTGAATGAAACACGCTGACACTCAGCTTCAAAGCCACCAATAACTCGGAATCAGGGAACGTGAAAGGTGGGCGAAGAAATATGTTCAGCGAGTAAGGTAAGAATGAGGCCTTATTTCACTCTTTCTTGACCAAGGTTCCCATTTGCATGGCAGACTGTACGAGACTTCTCTTTTACTCGGCCTAACTTTGTAAAGGTAGAATCATAGGCCGGTAACTAGTACAATCTGTATATCCCAATGAGATTTTATTTGTGCATTCGAGTGCACATGGAACCATATTAATGGGCGTGTGCATGATGTGAAGAAAAAAATACATAGATAACGTATTTTCGATAAACACGAAGGATGTCAGTTATCTACAGTTTCAGACGCAATTCTTAGCGAAGCGCGAGATCTGCTGGCAGATGGTGTCGAAGTTACTTCTTACCAACCGATGGCATGCTGCAAGTGGACACACACACACACACACACACACACACACACACACACACACACACACAGGCACGCACGCAAGCACGCACACGCACGCACGCACGCACACACACACATGTGTAATGACAAAAAATAATGACTTATTTAAATCTGTGGAATAACAGAGGCTGTAACGACCCCAGTTTTCCTTCAACAAAGGCCAGCTTCGACTTGATTTCAATGTGTGTTTTCAATCACACAACGGGAGAGTTGTTTTTTCCCCAGCAATTTCACAAATGCTAATAATAACAAAAATGAAGTGCACAGTGTGAACGAATACTCTAAGAATAAAAATATAGGTTCTTTAAATTCTAGTCTAAATTCATTTGCTGTAAAATGGGTTTGAATAAATCGATATAATTGAATGGGTTTGAATAAATCGATATAATTGAATGGGTTTGAGTAAATCGATATAATTGATATGTTCACTTGCTTATTAAGTTAAAACCTAGTTATAAATATGATTGTTCTTTGCCTACCCAAATGTATATGACATGTGAGTGACTGAATATTGAAAGATCACACACATACACGCATATATAAAGAATAACTGAAAATATGATTTATGTCTTTCTCAAGAGATATGCAAACAAACACAAAAATTGCATTGCAGAACACGTGCAAATACGATCCTACTATGTTGTGTTTCCCAGTGTATATAGGAAATGGTGATGTCAAAGAATTCAAGAATACTTGAAATACAAATTTCAGAAATATGAATTTCTTCCTTAGGACCCCCTCCCCCCACAAAAAAAGTATGTGTCTCCGATTGGCCGACACATTTATATACGTCCTTATTAACAGTACCAATACTTTAAACACACTCCACTAGTGAAATTTAATTATGTAAGGATTTTATTTTGTATTTTTGTTTGTCACTCCAGTCGACATGGAAGCATAAACCTGCTACGTAACACCGTAGCAAAACAAGCAATTTTGTCTGTATCTGTACTGTTATGAAAATTGTAATCCTACGGAGACTATTAGTATTAAACACTGAAAAAATATCTAGCTTTTGCTGGATTGTTATATATCTTTCTTGAATATTATTTACCGTGGAATACTTTTTTTTTTCATTTTACTATTCTGGAATCTCCACGATGTACGTACAAAGGCAGTATTTAGTCCTATTTGTTATTTTACCTCACGTATACACCCTGCCGGTCAGAATGCACCTACCACAGCATAGTACAGGACTGACATTTATACTCTTTACAACTGATTGGTCGTACGCAGAGACTCAGGAAAACCTAGGTCGTAGGATGACAAGGAAAACATCTTGGGGGATGGGGTCGAATGATACTTAAAAACACTTTAGTAATAGAAGTATGATGGAAGGTGGACTGCAGATTGTCAGAAACATTACCCTACAACTGGATGCCTTTTGTGCAGGTATTCACAATGGAACCTAACCAAAATTCTCAAAAATGGATAGACGACACTAACTGTGCAAATGGATTCCGTAAGGGTTTTGTCTCCCGGCGTGAATTATAGTCCATCTTCTTGGCCCCTTTTAAGTCAGTGCCGTTCGCAACCATCCGAAATTACAGTGTAGGTTTTAGTCAGTAGTCTTCATTCAGATAATGGAGGTCACTGGCTCCAATTACATAATACATATAACATTACGAAATAATAATCAGGTGGCTGAAATAGAAGTTATATACGAGGTTTATGAGGCAGTACACAAACTCTACACTAAAAAAACAAAATGGCATTCCGTGTCAATATCACTTTTACAAATAAGTCACAATCCATACCACGAAAGAATATATGTTTTATACGAATTACAGCATACAGATTGGACTTGTGACAATTACTTTAACATGATCCACACACTATTCATCTTTCACGAGAACCAACATTTAGCACCGATGCCATAGTCAAACGCACATTCATGGTTTTCCGAAGATTTGCAGTCAATTTGTAAGAAAATAATAATATTAAGACTTGATAACACCCAAACTTAAGGTTTTTTCGTAAGTGTAATCAATTGGTTCTTCTTAAAAACTACAAATAATTACAGAAACTTGTTAGTCATGAATATCAACAAGGCGATATTATAACAAATGATTGTTTCAACTTCAATATTTTCATGAAAGTGATTTTGATTCAATTGTTGTATATTGCTCTCCGTATATCACAGCTATTACTGATAACGTCATTGACTGTGAACTACACGGAGTGTGTTATGTTATCTCGCATGTGTGTAAAAAATTAAGCGATAAATAGAATCCACGAATTATAAGGGGTGTTAATAAATATGCAATATTTGTTGCTTTAATATATCACATAAGGTCCGATGCAAGTTCATTACTGACCAACGGTTATTTTGCGCTGTAATTTACCACCAATTCAACCTCAGCATGGTCCATTTTAATTAGAATTAACTGTACACCAAATATTATGTATTCTAGTAAGCTAACATCGTGAAAGGAAGGATTCTTTTTTACATGTCCAGTGGAAAACATGCCTAATATTCTAGCAACTTTTTAAATTTAAATTCAGCTATTTGTCAATGATTTCAGACGTAAAATAATTACTCTATTAATTTGTGACATTGTTCTGAATTATTTAAGCACAAAAAGAATGAATTATACTTTTTTATTCTTATATAGTACTGAATAATTATTCTGGTTTCTGTTCCTGTAATTAATATATTGTGTCATTACTCAGTATATATATATATGCGTACACACCAGCGAGATACTTACGCTCCTCTTCTGACAATCGTATACTCATTATTCCCAATATGAAAACAAAGTCATATGGAAAGCGTTCTTTTGCTTACCAGGGCCCAGCAACGTGGAATGAATTGCCCACTGAACTTAGACACAAATACACAGTGATCCCATTCAAGAGTGCTCTCAAAACTCACTTATTTCGACTGCAAGAACAAACTTAAAGACCTAATAATATTTCATACCTTAAATATTCTCAGCATGTTTTTTTTCTTTCTAATTTCATGGTGTTTGTTTTTATAATCATATCATTATATGTATTTTTATCTTATATGTGTTGTCTAATATTGCAAAGCGCTTAGAGCTTGTAAAGATTAGGCGCTATACAAAGTCCTCATTATTTTTAGTATATATATATATATATATATATATATATATATATATATATATATATATATATATATATATATATATATATATATATATATACACACACACATATATATATATATATATATATATATATATATATATATATATATATATATATATATATATATATATATATATATATATATATATATATATATATACACACACACACATATATATATATATATATATATATATATATATATATATATATATATATATATATATATATATATATATATATATATATATATATATATATATATATATATATATATATATATATATATATATAACGTTCCGTTACACAGGTATTCAAATGCTACTTTTACCACATTCTACTTGGAATCTGGAAGCTGGAAGTAGATGTTGTATTTCGGCATAACTTTTGAAATATTAATTTTAACAAACATTATACTGCAAAAATTACGTCCCCCTTCAATTCAGTGTCTCAAGTTTAGGTAGGGTCAGGACATAATTGACAGGAAATATATTTTGTTGAATACTTCCTTGGTAAAATATAATATATACAATGGCTGTCGGAAAATAGTCGCACTTGAAATATCTGGAGTTTGCAAGCTCGATTACCTAAAAGAACTAAGAAATGAAACCGAGTGTTCCTGAAGTTCATATATTATTTTCATGATCTTGAGACTTAGTTTCATTTTAATTTTAATTATCATCAAATATTTCTTGCAGCTGAGAAACATTGCTTTACATCAACAAAGAAAGCGCGTGAGAAACGACGTGTACATCTCCGTGACGTCACGAGAAATCAGGGTTCAACGTCCAGTAAAGTATCGCTCACTTCTAGAATTGATATATTTCGTACTAGGATAAAAACAACTCATTCTTTTCTAGTAGATTGAGTCTCTTACGCTACTGTCGTAGAGAATTCATAGGTGAGTGACGTCAGAGGTTGATGAAATTCTCAGGCGACCTTTTTGATTGAAAATTCTTTCTATAAAAAAAAACAAGCAACATACCTGGGGGATACACTTACACATAAAACACTTTTCACTTTTTTTGGGAAATGGGGGGGGGGGCATCTGTCTGGTGCCCCCCCCCCAAAAAAAAAAAGAAGTAAAATGAGTATAATTATTACACCGCTTCTCAACAAACAATCCATGCAGTGTCTTTGCTATGTAAAACCATCCACTTATTTACGCTCCGTGGCGACTTTAAGTACTCACGGTACTAATTCAACTCCAATAGTGAACATATGGAAACACTATCATATTCAAAATTAAATAACTTAAAATTTCTGGGTGCTGATGATGAGACCTATATTTCTCCATGCACAACTATCCTTGGTGCAAGCTTCTCTGTGGAGAAGAACATCATTTTTGTTTTATCTACATGTGCATGAAACGCATGTCATTGATTCTGCACCAAATGAATCAGGTGCTACTTTAATTATTGAGTACTCCTAATTAAAGTCTGTGAAAATACTAAAATTGCATTCATAGAATTTTGTCTATATTTTTTTTAACTTACAGATACGATAACTCTCAAAAGATATTTTTACTAAAATTTTACTTTTCATTATGAACCAATTATGGACTACCAAACCCGTACATACTTTATTATTTGTTCACCCATTTCTAGACTGATTCATGGTTCTTCCATATAATTAGTACTGTGTGTCCTTAAAGGACACACTGTACTAATTATACGGAAAAATGTGAACCAGTCTAGAAAATATATATATATATATATATATATATATATATATATATATATATATATATATATATATATATATATATATATATATATATATATATATATATATATATATATATATATATATACATATATATATATATACATATATATATATATATATATATATATATATATATATATATATATATATATATATATATATATATATATATATATATATATATATATACATATATATACATATACATATATATACATATATACATATATACATACATATATACATATATATATACATATATACATATACATATATTATGATGGATGAATATCTCAGGTAGCCGAGGTTACAACCAAAACAACATTATCCTGTTAGTGTCGAGGCTAACTCGTGCCTGCCTGCTGATCATTTTGAGGAAGTGCTTAAAAATATTGCCCTTGGTGCTCATAAAATACAGCACAAGTAAAAAATTGATGTAGCTTAGGCTTAACATTAACATAAACAGGGCACAGCTGTCAAATTGTTTCTAATTTTACACTTGGACTGGCGCCCATTGTCATAAAGTTTCCTCTCAGGGATATAGCGTTCCCCTTATTTATCATGCTTAACATCTAATAATATACTTCACCTGTACGACCATCCACTTCAATTAATTTGCAATAGTTCGCCTGACCTATACGTGTATGAATGTAATCTTTTTGGGGTTTACGTATCTTTGGGTCAGGGCCATAATGTGTGCAACTCATAATGCCTTCGCTATAGAGGGTGAGCGTGAGATATACGGCGTTCAACAAATCTATTATATCTAATTTTGAAGTAAGTAGATTTTAATTCAGTTTCCAACACCTCACTCTTTTCTAGCACGTGTCATACATTTATTCCCTTCGTCAGGAAAAATAGGTACCACCACTCTCTTTCCAATCACATTTCCTTCAGTATTCCAGAGTCCTCTTCTTCTTCAATCATCATCCATTTGGAACTTTCATTTTGGTTATTCTGCTACGTCTCCATGACAACATGTGTTTTACGTCATCTTCATAATGCCTTTTTCCACCACCAATGGCCGATTTTATATGCTTTTCGTTTATTTCAAGCGGATTCAGTGGTTTCGACTTATCTGTGGATTCATTTTCTTTGATTTAATTTGAGCATTTTCCAATTGCGATGCCTTCGTACTGGAATGACGAAGAACTGTTTCGTCCTGATTGAGTGACAACATTCTGTATATGTATGTATGTATGTATGTATGTATGTATGTATATATATATATATATATATATATATATATATATATATATATATATATATATATATATATATATATATATATATATATATATATATATATATATATATATATATGCAAATAAATAACATTATCATGCAGGTTAGAGATTTGTTTTGTATTTGTACTCCACAGAGGTTCGAAACCGGGTCTAGACCATACAACATCAGTAATAAATGATGCCACAAATTCAGTGGTACATATAGGCTGTCCAAGGATAGCACTTTCACTTCTCTTTGATGTATATTTTAAATTCTCTCTTTGTTTCTATCTCTTTCTGTTTTCTGTCTGTCTTCCTCCATATATTTATATATGAATCTGTGTCTGTGTGTTGTGCTTGTTTCTGTTAGGCATGACTTTGCATTTGATTACGTTTAAGTAATACTATATTTACTCTATTTAAGTAATACTATATTTTCTCTATTTAAGTAACACTATATTTTCTCTATTTAAATAATACTATATTTACTCTATTTAAGTAATACTATATTTAGTCTATTTAAGTAATACTATATTTACTCTATTTAAGCCGCCCTCCCAATGCAATTTTCTCCTCATAATGCTACCACTGTATCGTCGTGTCTGTATCTGATTCTTTTGCTCTGTTCTGTATTTCTTATATAAGTTGGAATGTTTTATATACATCATGTAATAATCTTATTAATGTTTATACATCGTGTAATAATTATACGTTACTGCATTTGTATGGGAAAAAGCGCAGATTCATCATTACACAACAACATTATAAATGTGCACATAACTCCGACCAGATAAATTTGAACTTGTCTCGCGCTAGACATAAGTTTCGAAAGAAAATGGGGTTTTTGTCTACTTAAAATTGAAATTTGGAGTCATATTATGTATGAATGCGCATTGCAACAAGTTTTCCATTTGATCTGGAATGAATAGATTTTGGTATTTTGGTCGATTTTACGAAATTTTGTGATTATGGACTGGATTCATCTGTGCAAATTGTACATGAAATACATCGGACTGAAGCAGCGCGAGAGAAACATGTTTGCATCTGCAAGTGTTTTTTTTTTTTGTTATTGACTATTTGAAATCATAATGTAGGGAAAATATGAAGTGTTTCAATTGCAATTATCTAAAAGACGCTATTGAATTTAATGTTTATTTCATTTTGAGTGTAGTAAGGAGAATGTAATTGCACTTGGAATATTGTCGAAATTACAGTACAGTTTCGAAATGTGTAATCAAGCTTGATAACTCATGACATGGCTCATGTAATTTGGATATGCAGAAGTAACAAAGTACATTTTGAGCAAATCCAGAATGTAAAACTGTAAGTATATTTTTTGCCATTCTTATTACCAGTTAAAGGAGAAAGTTTATATCTTTACAACTTGCATGCTATGTGTAGGTACCAAGCAATTTTATGAAATCAGGCGTCTATCCCCAAAATCCGAAACATTGTATCAAAAAAAGCTAACGCGGAATTTAGCAAAGCAGCTGGCATGTGGAAGTCCACGAAACATATACTTTAGTTCATTCAGAAACAAATTTAATGAACAAAAACCTCAAGTGTCTGCTACACGAGAATACATGATTTGTTGGCAAAGTAATTCCTAATACACTATTGGGCACACGTGTCCTGTGCGTGAGTGCAATATGAAGGTGTGAAATATCGTAAAATACTGAACGATTCGGACAATGTAAAGTTAACGGAGAAAACAATGAGTATATTCTAATCTTCTTAATGTTTTATACATCATGTAAAAATCTTCTTATACGGAAGGACTACTTGGCTCCATAATCCTGATGCTTGTTGTACGTTTTGCAGTCGTTTTCAATTCATAATAAAGGGCTATAAAAGTTTGTTTAGTAGAAGTATCATCTAATATCAACACAGTTCCTAATGCAGTATGTACTGGTATATCTATCCTTGTAAGATAGGTAAATAACTAACTTGACAGATAGATAGTTACACTAATTAATTAGACAAAGGTAAACAAGTTGTCTGAACACCACTTCATTATGGGGGAGGGGAACACCATAGATCGCCAATCTCTGCAATTACATAATTCAATGTCATCCAACACTTTACCGTTAGCTGTGTGCTGCACATTCAACTATTTTCCTCTCATTAATTTAATACTGATATCTTGAGTTTCCACGCACCAAAATGTCAGCCTCTAGCCAGTTGCGAAGATAAGGCACACAGCTCAGATCTTTTAGTTGGAATTTGGTCTATTACAAGAAGAAAATACTTCGAAGCTGCAATGTTAATATGTCGGGTGATAGATATATAATCGTGTTCGGGCTCGGTCTTGCAAAGGAAATGTTAAGTCGTCCGCGGAAAGTATATGAGAATTTTTGAACTAATTAATTATCATAAATTCGACATTGCTAATTAAGTACGATAAATTCGAAATTGCTTATTAAGTATGAGAAGTTCGACATTGCGAGCGATTCTTATTTGATGTAATAAAACTGTTTACATCTTGTAATACATCATTGTATCTTCTCGGGCAATAAACCGTTTAACGGTGCTTACAGAGTTCTTAAGAAGTATGCAGAGAGAAAGAAGCGTTGCATTCATATCGTGTGCATACGGTATGGGTATAAGTGTGTGTGTGTGTGTGTGTGTGTGTGTGTGTGTGTGTGTGTGTGTGTGTGTAAGTGTGTATGTGTTTATTTTAGTTAAGGCGTATTGTCATTATAAACACATACACACTATTTAATCAAGGCATATTTATAATAATGTGCAGCCTCTCGGTGTTCTTGTTACAAATTTTAATCTATACCTTGATATGATAATTAACAGCCAATCGATATTCTTCTTACACATTTCGAACTAGATCTCGATATGAAGATGTACAGCCAATCGATGCTCGTCTTACAAATTTCGAACTAGTTCTTGATATGAAGATGTACAGCCAATCGATGCTCGTCTTACAAATTTCGAACTAGTTCTTGATATGAAGATGTACAGCCAATCGATGCTCGTCTTACAAATTTCGAACTAGATCTTGATATGAAGATGTACAGCCAATCGATGCTCGTCTTACAAATTTCGAACTAGATCTCGATATGAAGATGTACAGCCAATCGATGCTCGTCTTACAAATTTCGAACTAGATCTTGATATGAAGATGTACAGCCAATCGATGCTCGTCTTACAAATTTCGAACTAGATCTCGATATGAAGATGTACAGCCAATCGATGCTCGTCTTACAAATTTCGAACTAGATCTCGATATGAAGATGTACAGCCAATCGATGCTCGTCTTACAAATTTCGAACTAGATCTTGATATGAAGATGTACAGCCAATCGATGCTCGTCTTACAAATTTCGAACTAGATCTTGATATGAAGATGTACAGCCAATCGATGCTCGTCTTACAAATTTCGAACTAGATCTCGATATGAAGATGTACAGCCAATCGATGCTCGTCTTACACATTTCGAACTAGATCTCGATATGAAGATGTACAGCCAATCGATGCTCGTCTTACAAATTTCAAACTAGTTCTTGATATGAAGATGTACAGCCAATCGATACTCGTCTTACAAATTTCGAACTAGATCTCGATATGAAGATGTACAGCCAATCGATGCTCGTCTTACAAATTTCGAACTAGTTCTTGATATGAAGATGTACAGCCAATCGATGCTCGTCTTACAAATTTCGAACTAGATCTTGATATGAAGAAGTACAGCCAATCGATGCTCGTCTTACAAATTTCGAACTAGATCTTGATATGAAAAAGTACAGCCAATCGATGCTCGTCTTACAAATTTCGAACTAGATCTTGATATGAAGAAGTACAGCCAATCGATGCTCGTCTTACAAATTTCGAACTAGATCTTTATATGAAGATAATATAATATCAGTATATTTAATATAACTGTTCATATCGGTCATTATTACAAGATACAATACAGGTAAACAGAGTGCCACATGGTGTACAGAAATAAAATTTGATAGTCAACATAGCACACTGGGAAAGACTTATTATTGATATGTTAGAACTAGTTCGTTCGATGTATTTTGAGTGTAAGGTATATCGTTCGGTAAGATTATTCAAGGTATAAACTACATGTATCAATTTTCAAGCGTGGTTAAGAACAAAACCCATAAAATGTTTTAAGAGATATAATTTTTAGAATGCATTACGTAGCATTGAACCTTTTTCATGAAGATCCTCTTATTTTCGGCTTTGTCTCTTCAGACAACATTTACTTGTATAGATTTTTGCTTCTTCATCTTTTGATAGCGTATGCAATATTTTATTGATGATTTCAAAGCAAATGCTTGTTTCTAATTATCGTTTCATCAAATGAGTATCAGTACATTTTTTAAAAGCTAATTTTGGTAAGGATATCACTGGTTTAACAAAAATGTCAATATTTAATTTGAGTTACGAGCGGTAATAACAAAATCAGAACGGGAATTCCTCGAGGCTGCCGAATTCGTCTGCAATTTATTGTCGAGTTCAACGTTTAATTAGGATTGCATAATCATTTGAATCATTTTGTAAGCCGAAAACATCTTCCCATACCTGACTGTATAACGTCTTATTCTAGGCCCATTTTGTATACTGAAAACATCGTCGCAAATCCGACAGAAAAACACCTAAATCTGGGCCTATATTGTACGCTTAAAACATCCTCCCATACCTGAATGAATAACGCCGAAATCTGGGGCCATTTTGAAAGCTTGAAACACGCCTAATTGAATAGAATTGAAATTCGTAAATATTTTGTACTCTTAAAAACATCATTCTATATCTAACGGAATATTACCAATTATGAGTGTGTTTCCGTTTTTGCTTAATTATATATACATTGCCTATACTAAATCGCATTGGGATGATGAGTATTCAAGATTCGTTGCCTACAAGAAAAACGAGAGAGAGAGAGAAAGAGAGAGGAGGAGGAGGAGGAGGGAACAAAAAGGTTTATTTTACAATTGCAGCTGCTGAAACTGTGCTAGTCTATGTACATTGTATTATACATAATAACATATCGTGAACATTGTAACATAAGTACTAATTTTAGAAAGTACGTTGCAATATATGCAGTGGTGAAATTCTAAAGAAAGAAGTGAGAGAACGTAATAAAGAAGGGAGAGAACGTATGTTACGCAGATGCGGGGTTGGGGGGACAATGTCGAGCGCAAAAATGTAAGGGAACGCGCAAAATATAAGGGAACACCGTTGCCACACTCTCTCACAGCACTACATCTCTGAGTATATTTAATAACACGTCGTGCATATTGTTACATACGTAATAACACCATATGCACCTTGTAACATGTTTATCCTTTAGTTGTACACCATCTTGAAGAGCTTTCCTATTAGCACCAAACTAGGCATGTTTACAGAACATGTTCATATATTGGTTAGCCTCTCCAGAGACAAAGGGCCTAACCGATCGTGCCTACCTACACCTGCCCCTTTGTCAGCCCGATTCTTTAGAGCGTTTCTACTTTTATTTAATAAATAGGGGGAAAATATTCGCAGATTGTGGAGTGCCTTGCTGAGTTCTGCACCTGCTTAACCTTGGTCACCTCGGCCGTTGGTACTCAACGCAGGACACCACCAAATACATGAGGTGGGACCAGTGTAGGTAGATGTTAACAATCCATAACTTGCGCTGATTTTTAATGGTAAGGTTTTGGCAGTTGTGCATAGTAGTTGCCTAACCAAAACACCAGAACGTCTCTAGTCCGCCATAAAGGCAATAAGCTCAGCAGCTGCTGTATTCAACCTGACAACATCGCTGAGCACTCGTTGCTTGTTCGTTCGAATAAGATTTGCGAGAAATCACTACCATGTCAGCAGACTTCTATTGTTTTAGAAAGGAACTTCAGCCACAACAGATGGGAAGGTCTTGCGCATCTCCTTGTATTGAGCAATGTCAGACTTGAGGCGTAGCATCCTTCTTAGGCATTTAGAGCGTCGTCCTTTGCACGGCAGCGTTCCTCTGCCTCTTTGTATAAACACTCGCGTTCCGCGAACGGTTTCTTTTGCTGTAGTACTTCACTTGTTACTTTTGCTGATCGTGTCACTCCGGAGCTTTGCAGGGTCACTCCACTCCGACAGCAGGAGGGATGAACGCCTGTGAAAAATTATTTCTTCTCCCGTAGTACGCGTTTTTGTTATAAATAGGTTATTCATCAGTTTCACTCTGTCAGGGAACTATCTGATATTTTTGGAGTCTAGGCAGACGCTCTTGAGACCCGACCCGGCGGGTTGGGTCTGCCGGCCCTATGTCTATATACAGACTACAGAAGTGATAAGTATATCCTTGAAGCTATCTAGTTCTTGTCTTACTAATGGAGGTTGAGACAGGACTTTATAAACGCGGCGGTCTGCATGTTTTAGACAGTCTTGATAGCATGAAATGGTAAAGGGAGATTCGGCATAGCCCAATAAATTAGTTTGTTTGATTTCCCCGCTGGTCACATGTTTTTAATAAAAACATTATTTAATTTATTTTGTTTTAGTTTTTTAAGTTGAGTTTTGTTCAGTGTTATCACTGCCATTACAATGCGCTTTAGGTTGTAACGGTTAATAAGTTGTGTTGTCCATAGACCATACAAAGTAACCCCGTAATCTTTCTACGTTCAACAATGCTTATATAGCTACCATGTCTTTCATTTATCACCTTCAGTATTACAGTGTCAGTGGTTCTCGAGTTTTTTGACAGCCTATCAAGAATGCATCATTTCACAACTCTCATAATGATCTTCTAGAATAATGGCTTGTCCTTCATTAGCAGGAATGGCAGAATTTAGCTTTGAAAGAAACTAGTGATACAAAAATATCTAAACGTGATTGTCAGTCATTCACCTCTCAGACTTACTGGAACCCCTTTGGCGCCAAGCACGATACCAGAATTATAGTGGAAGGGTAAAGAAAAAATACAGCTTAACGTGTACACAAAGGCTAAGCAATGACCCTTAAAATTACTAAATAAGTAATATTAAGATACAAACTGGGTCATTGGAAATCTGCTATAACCAGGCGTTTACAGTAACAATGTATTCTATCAAATGTAGATTTGGAATAAAGAGATTGGTTGTTTTATCCTGAAACATAATTTCGAAAGCGGACACGTGTGTGTGTGTGTGTGTGTGTGTGTGTGTGTGGTATACCGTTATTTGTCCATTGTTTAATTAAATTAGCTGTTTCGTTTGTTTTAAGCATTAACGCTTCTCTATGCTTCTAATAAACGAAATGAACTTCCATCATGATGACTAGTAAAACAACATATATTTTGTAGAGATTAAGACAGAACTAAAAAAATAACAAAACAAAAAAGACACAAACAAACAAACATATGCACGATGAAAGACTATATCGGAACAAATTGAATGTTTATTTGCAAGAAAATAATCAGAGTGAAAGCAATATTTGAATATTTATATTAATCAACATGCTCAAAGAAGACACAATGTATATATATATATATATATATATATATATATATATATATATATATATATATATATATATATATATATATATATATATATATATAGAGAGAGAGAGAGAGAGAGAGAGAGAGAGAGAGAGAGAGAGAGATATGTATATATATATGTATGTATGTATATATATATATATATATATATATATATATATATATATATATATATATATATATATATATATATATATATATATATATATATATATATATATATATTTATATATGACTCTAAGGTCTTTAATAAAGTAACACAAAAAGAGAAACCAAAATGTTGAGTAAAATAAACAAATAATTAATTTCGCGCGTTTTAAAGTGAAATTTTAAGACGAACTTATAATACTGTGAATTAAATCCCATATAATCCTAAATGTCCTCGCACAAGTCCAGAAGTAGAGAGTGTTCCTAATACATTCCATTCCATTCCAACAGTCGTTAATAGGTTGATGTAACAACAGTCTGGATATATCACAATGATATAACCCTAAATGTCTTTTAATGAATTCACAATAATCCCAAAATATTGTTTTAGTCCAACATGTCACTGAGCACTTTGTGATTCCAATGAATAATTAAAATAAATAATTTCTCTCTAATTAGATCTGAACACAACAGTAGATAATTCCACAGGCTGAGCTAGACTTTGAACTCAACAGAAAAACATAAAAATTCAGGTAGTGCCATATCTACTCTACCCTTAGTCAGGTTCTAGCACAAAAAATTAAATAAACGTACAGAACATTAAGTGTTTTCCAATGTGATTTACATGATCAAGGAAAATGTATCATACTTCATCAGACAGAGAAAAGTTATCGTCGCTGTTATTAAACAAAAGGTCCCCTTAGGAAATGTTTATGTTAAAGGGAGACAAATCAAAACCTAAACGTTTCTACAATTCTTATTAAATCCTCGTTTTATCTAAAGAAAGATGCTATTTTAAACTCGAGAAAACTGCATACACAGCATGAATTGTTAAGTTTCACGCATTTCAATATATAAACTGACTTGTATCATTTAATTTGTACTCCCCCTCCCAGGTGCAATGTAAATCCCCCTCCCAGGTGTAATGTAAAATTCCCCACTAACGAGCATTGCATGTGGCAATATAGATGAAATTTTAAAAAATATGTATTCTGTGTTTTCTTGTAGAACTCATTAGATTCTAAAATATAGAGAAAAAAAATAAAATGCTAAAGTTCTACAATAATCCATTCATATCAGCCAAAAATTATATAATCATACATGATAACGCCAGTTTCAGATGATCTGAGTTGCACCTAGCCCAGGACCGGATGGTGGGCGTGGTGGTGGTGGTGGTGGTGGGGTCCTAAATTTCAAAATGGCTCTAACTGTCCTCGAAAGAGCACCAAAGCACACATCTATATATCTATTAACTCAGTGTGTGCATAATACCCAATAAACATGCGCAAGAATAAAACGATGGTCAAATGTTTAGCCTAATGCGTTCCGGAAACCCAGGAACCGACCTCTCCCCCTCCCCCACGCCAATAACTCCGGCCGTGCAGCCATATTTGACAGTTCAGAATTCCAGCTGGCCTTACACCAGTCTGATTCATCAGCTTCTGATAATTATTTTATCTGATACCTGGTTCCTTGTGCAGCTAATACAACATGATAAGTCCCATAATGGCACTACCTTATATGGCCAATAGTGCAAATTCATACCCTCTCTTTGAGTTGGACCTCGTTGTACTGTTACTTCGTTGTTGTGTTCGCGATCAAAGATTGGCACGAGAAATATTTTTACTTTATTGACACATTAACAATAATCATAATGTGAGCAATAAATATTCAACATGAACAATAAGAGTTGATTTTGCATTGATTCACTGCTTCCACAGCTGCGTATTTCATGATCAAAGTCATCGGTGTAATAGTTTGACGTTACTCGCGAAAACATGACACTGCAAATGTGCAGGTTTTTCAGTACAATTGCAAATGGTGCTAACCGTATAAAATATGTACATGAATTGAGAAAGTACAAAACGCACATTAAATTGTACAATTATACAAGATGCGTCAAACAATGAGGTAATTTAATACCAAAGATGTAATAAAAACTTGATACAACGCTTGGAAATGGTTTCTCAATAAGTATCACACATAAGCATCATATAATTTCATGTGACGGAAAAAAATATTCCCGAGTCATAGAAATTTGCAATCACTACACAATGTGTCTTATCCGGGCATTTAATTGAAATATTAAATATTGCAAGCACCGTGCATTGCAAGCGCACGATTCCCGCAGAAACATAAATATACTAAATATGTACAATTTCTTGGAAACCAAATTTCTGACTCAACCACTATGGCATTTGCAAAATTGAATATTCACATAAACGTTTGGTATGAGACTTAATATTCTATTTATGTGTACATCGAGCAGTGTCACTAAGCTGTTCTGTACTACAAGATTCAAACATTTTACTTCAGTAGTTCAATACCTAAATTACAAAAATAAAAAGCAAGCTTCCAAAGTATTAGAGGCACTGTAACAAAGTATGCCAAATCGTGGTTTCCCACGGCAAATATCTGACGCTGCTATCATACAACAACATCCAGTAAGCAAGAGTCAATGATACTGCACATGGCGTAATGACATTATAAAATACGTCCAAAATGTAAATCCAAAATGGCTGAGAATGATGAAGAAGAGGATGTAACAACTTTGAGAGAAATTTGACTGGAAAGAGAAATGTGTTGTACCTGATGATGAACAGTACTTGTAAATGGGAGTGAAATATTTTCAATTTAATTTTAAGTTTGGCCTATGTAGAACATACGTGTAATAAATATAATTCTTGCATGAAAAGATGCGTGCGCACCATTGTTTGACAATGTGTGTCAATATAGCCGTATCCATGCATCAGTATCAGATTTCGCCCGCCAAGGTGTTGTCTCAAATTTGATATTTTCTTTCTTCGGGTCACACCCAAAGCTTATAACTAGTGCTTTCGCGTCGTGTGATGAAAAACATGCAATCCTGTCAAGTTTTCCAGTCTCATATAAGATACATATTTTCTGAGCAGAGAAATAAAATGCGCTGTCTTGCCCTAATACAACATATTGGTTCAGAGAGAGAGAGATATAAATAACGATGCATGCAACGTTACATTTTTTAATTCGTCTGCTCTAACTTAACAGGTGTGTATATTCTCATCTGTGTATCAATATAAACACTGTTTCGGATCTGTGTAATTTCACTTATTTACGTGCCAAACATCTGGTAATTGTTTTATTCCCCAGAAACTACAGCTATTTAAGTGAACGATTCCATGCTGTAGTTATGATTAAAGATCTTAAAAATTAGTTCTCTAGAGAGACTCTCATCCATTTTCATCAGAAGAAAAAAAAAGACTGAATAAATCCAACGTTCCGGTAAGGCGCTTTCACCAGTGAAATTTTAAAATGTGTAAAAATAGGATTAAATTTGTAAAAGTAGAAAAGTTAATTTTACATACGTGTTTTATTTTTTTTAAATTTTATATATTTTATTCAATTTATTGTTAATAGTATTATTTTGCCTTTATCTTTGGCTTCTGAAATCAGTGTTCGCCGATTCCATTACGTGTGTTGAAACTAACACCGCTCGGATTATAACTTTAATCAACATCAGAGAATTAGCAAACGTTATTACCAGAATATTATGGAGGAGGATTTCCGCCATAATTCTGTGCGTGTATTTTCTAATCTTCCTTGATGCATTATTGTAAATGGCTGGTTGCAAGTGCTAATTTCATAATTCTATCCACGTATATTGTATTCTTTATTAATGCAGATTGTACGTGGCAGTTTGAAAGTGCTATTTTCCTTCTGCGTTAGTGTCAATGGCTCCTTGCAAGTGCTACATTCATAATTCTAGTCATGAATTTTCTTTTCTTCATTGATGCAAGCTGTAAATGGCTGCATGCAGTTGCTTAGATCTACTTTCCTTCTGCGTCATTATATGTTGCTAACTACTAATTGATTCTTTAATTTGTCGTATGGCAAATGCTATGTCAGTTATTACAAGTTTTAATATTTTATTTATAAACTTGCTATATCACAAGTTACACAGACTGCGCTTTCTTAACTCGTGATTATAAAGCAGCATCAAGCGCGTTGCAAATTAGCATCATGTAAGTGAGCATAAAATAATGCCTCATTATTACAACAGATGGCGCTGTGACACGTCAATTTCATACAATACGACTACAACCCTGACCCTAGCAAAAAGAGGTTGTACCACTTCATGGCATGTTTTGGTGTCTTATTTAAAATATCATTTGAATTATATTACCGCATTACAGTCAGCTGATTTCTCAGAGTATTAACATTCGGAACATTGTACAAGCAGCACAAAACGAATTAAATGTATCAAATTGTATGCAATTAGATGTATTTACACAACGTTATATTTCCGCTGACCCTTCCCACCCCATTTTTATTTGAATATATTGTGGGTGTAATTTACCGTTACCGCACGGTGGCAGAATAAGGTACCTGCTGATAAGCAAGTTATAAGGTCCTAATTTGTTTTTATATTTTCATTCACAATGTTATCAATTAAGAGATTATTTATTATTTTAGAGTGCAGTGCAGATTCTGCTTTATGTATCAGTAAAGACCTCGTATGGTTGCGCAAATTGCAGATAACTGCACATCAAAAGCCATACTTTCTCTTTCTTGTTTATCACGAGAGAGGGAGAATACATTACAGAGATGAAGTTTCTGTTTATTCTCTCACCCCTATGAAATAAATTTTAACTGTTAACCTGCAGTTTACAGTGGCAGTTTAATTGTGTGTGTGTGTGTGTGTGTGTGTGTGTGTGTATGAGAAGTAAGGTAAATATTCAAAGTATAACGAAATATTTTATGTTGTATGGGTGTGCGGCACAGATGATTATGCAATAGCCAGTAAGTATTTACACTAGTTGTCCGTGACAAATATCTCGTATCTCCAATTTCATTTTAAAACTCCAATTCCAATACAAAAGCAAGAGGCAAATGACTTAAAACAAGGACATCACATACAAAGCATATAATATAGCATACACAAATATGAACTTATTCCATTATATAAGAATTCTTACAGTATGAAATATATTTTCCATATCTAAATATAACGAAGATTTCCATACAATTATGAGATGCTTTATTTCCACAGACCTTGAAACTACATTTTTTATTATTATTTAAAACCGCATTCATCCATATATGTAGCGATATTTATAGTAAAGATAAGATTACTGATTGTATGGTACCTCACTGATAAAACATCAGACTCCTTTGGTAGCAATTATAAAAATATAATATATTGAATATAAATAACGTTGCTACCGCTACCAGTAACCAGCTCAATTTGTTTTTATTATTACTGCTACAATACAGTACCAAACTTGTTTGATACATTTGGATATGAAATTAATATAGTACTTGAAAAGATCAATACAAATTCTTTCATGTATCTTCTTCAGATGTGATTGTTTTCTGTTAGAATAAATAAACCCCCCACCTAATTTAAAAAAAAAAAAAAAAAACTTTTAACGTTTTTAAGGCTGCTCACTGATCCCCCCCCCCCATAAACATCTTCATTTGTTTGTGATTTTATCATTATTTTATCCTGTTTTAAAGATAAGTTAATATTGTCATGACCCAAAAATATCAGCACAATACAACTATGCAATAAAGCAAGATAAATAAATAAAAATTTTACACAGTCCTGAGTTTAACTTTTTATAGGTAATATTTGAGAAAAATAAATATTTAATGTAAACCGGCGTTCATAAAAACAATATTGTTAGATGAATTAGTCTAAAACAAAAATTATCATACAGGTATGCAGTTATATGGAACAAATACCTGGATTGTCTTGTTACATTGTTCTTATAGATTTATTTGCCAATCCCTTTTGTTTTTCACTTCCACATGAATAAAACATGAATAAAGACACGATTTTCACACAATTTGGCTTTTGGATTGGACATACACTCATAATTACAAATTCTGAGAAATTGAAACTGCAAATTCTGGATTGGCCAAGACACATTACCTTTTGTGTACCACATACATTTGTAAATTATGCCTCAAGAACAGTCTGGTTATATTCCCTGGTGACATTTTCAAGACTTAATCCCCCCCCCCCGCCAACCCCCACCCCCATTCCATTACTGAATATGTATTCAATATAAACACTGCACGAAAATGCTCACATTTTGGATAACTTTTGTTGCGGATAACTTTTGTTGACCATTTGACAAGCCATTTAGCAGAAAAATGCTAGACTGTCGGTTCTTTACCTAATACCAAGTGAAGCAACCGATAATTGTTGACCATAATGTATGCGTTCCCAAGATTTCCATAGACTATTCCTTTGAAGAATATTAAAACAACAACTGTTCTAAAGGTTTAGGCATTGTTTTCTAACACTTGTTCGCCTCCCCAAATCCGTCGAGCAATTTTATGTTTGAATATTTCCAACATCTTATGCAAGAAATAAGACATCCAACAGTTTAGATTTTCTGCCTATCACCCTAAAAGTCACGGAGCTAGCACAAGACTGTCCGAAAACACTCTCACCTACCCAAGATATACGTGGGCAATTAAATAAAATCAAACCAAATAAAAAAACAGTGATCAGTAAAATTCTACCCTGTAATAATTATCGAGTAAGATCAGTATAGTTTTTTCTCTTGTTGATACTTGCTGAAGGAAATACCTTAAGACTATAGCAAAACACGCTTATCGACCCATGACAATAACTTAATGAAACATGCAGTTGTGTTTCTCTCTCTCTCTCTCTGCTGTAGTGTATGCATTTTTGTTTTCGTAAGATGCTATAAATCACTTAGATCTTCGAGAAAGCACATGTTTTTAGAGAACGATTAAAATATCGTTGCTAACGTACACCTTAAAAAGGGGGGTCTGAAAGAGTTGCAGTGTGTATCTACACAAAATGAATGATGTAAAGCTCTGCGTGGAGCATTCATTATTTCTGGTAAAGGAAAAACTAGAAATTTAGAGCACCGTCTGTTGTCATAATGCCATGCTGATCTCTAGTATTCAATCATACAATAGATGGCGACACGAGTTGGACAACAAGAGCGATGCTGATAAAACTTATTCCTTACATTGTTGCAAATCTGTATGAAAACAGCAGTTGGAATGATGTAATTGTGACATGGCAAGTTTATAAACAGAATATACAAAACTTGTAATAACTGACTAAGAGACAAACTACAGAATCAATTCAGTTGCAAGTAGACATTTACAACAATGAATCAAGGTTAGAAAATACACGCATAGAATTATGGCGGTAATCGCCCTCCATAGAAAATGCGTGTATAATCCCCGTACTAACCAATACTTCATTGTAATTGACAGTACATCTGACGAACATGGATTTGATTATTTTTATATATGCCCTTTTATGAGCTGTAAGATATTTCAGTGCTGTATGGCCCTCTGACATAATTACATTATATATCTGTTTGAAAGTTTATTATAATCAACACAACAGAGAATACCATTTTTTGCCAACTCATGTCTAGAAATAGGCATACGAGATTAAGTGCAAATTATTAATGATAGTGGTTTTGGGGACAGAGAAAGGTAGAAACGAGAACGGTAGATAAAGTATATATATATTTCAATAATATTTTGGATATTCAAGTGGGATGAAAAGTATAATAGACATAGCAATTTTGATTTTACATGGGAAGAGAATCACTTTGTTAATATTTATATAAAGTTACTAAATCAAAATCCGTATATTTCAACATTTGTTCGACTTAGCAAATAAAGAAATCCTTATGTATTAACATTTGTTCGAGTTACAAAATCATTAATCCGTTTGTATTAAAGTTTATTCGAGTGACAAAATCATTACTCCGTTTGCAATAACATTTATTCGAGATACAAAATCATTAGTCCGTTTGTATTAACATTTATTAGAGTTACAAAATCATTAGTCCGTTTGTATTAACATTTATTAGAGTTACAAAATCATTAGTCTGTTTGTGTTAACATGTCTTCGAGTTACAAAATCATTAGTCCGTTTGTATTAACATTTATTCGAGATACAAAATCATTAGTCCGTTTGTATTAACATTTATTTGAGTTACAAACTCATTAGTCCGTTTGTATTAACATTTATTAGAGTTACAAAATTATTAGTCCGTTTGTATTAACGTGTATTCGAGTTGCAAAATCATTAGTCCGTTTGTATTAACATATATTCGAAGTACAAAATCATTAGTCCGTTTGTATTAACATATATTCGAGTTACAAAATCATTCATCCGTTTTGTTTAAATAATACTTAGATTGATATTGTTGTCTTATTTCGCAAAATATTGACAACAAAAATGATAGTGAAATTCGTCACCTCTCTGTCTCAGCCTGTCTCTGTCTATATAATGATGTTTTCACGAGTGGTAAAATATGTCGTTTGGGTATATCTCTAGGTGAAATATAAAATATATCTGGCATATATGCAGGAAAAGAAATATCTTTAATACATCGCTCTGATGGTCTAGTGGTTACAGCGTCCGCCTCTAATATGGGGTTCAAAGCCCGGCCGAATCATACCAAACACTTACACAAATTGTGCCAACAGTTGCCGCGCTTGGTGCTCAGCATTAATAGGCTAGTGTTAGGACTGGTCGGCCTGGTGTCAGGATAAAGTGACTTGGTGGGACATCGTGCTCTGTGGCATAATGCCCCAGTGCTAGGCATCACTATAAACTGCCACACTGCAGACATCGTAGCGATGTGACTGTCAAATTGTTAAAGCTACGTAAAAACTCCAAACTAAGCACACTTCATTAATTATAAACAAAACTTGCTTCGGAATTAAAGCTCTAATTACTAACTCATTCTTCAGCCCAGCACAACTACCAACATTTTCGTAAGTTCACATCAATTTCAGTTGCATTTATTGACTTGAACAACAACACAATGTCCCTTCACCCGCCGCAAATAAAATGAACAACAAACAGCGATTAAAGTACTGTAGGCTTGGGATGATATAAAACTGTAGGAATCAGTTACAGTTCTGACATTTCTCGATTTATTTTACGCTATCTGACTACAAATTTAAATCTGGCAAAGAAAATGCAGCAAACCAAATGTTTAACATTATTGCCAATTTTCTTAAAGGGATATAATATCGTAAAGATTTAAAAGGTGGCGAATCAAATATCTTTGAATGCGTCTCTGGTATATCCAAAGCAATCTTCGGAAATAAAGGAAAAACCGATTATATGAATTTTCATTGAAGTATATGGAATGTTCTAAAGTGGACCGGCTGCATGCACGTTGATTATCAAAACTTAAATTCGATATAAATCAGTTTCAATAACAGTTACTGGCCGAATCAGTGACCTAATACAATAATCGGGCAGGCAAAGGTCAATCTTTTCCTCTTCATTTGGCAAAATGGTACCGAATCGTCGAACAAATTAAATTCGTAAAAGATTAGCTATAGATTTCAGTTTAATTGCATTTCGTTCCCAAGGAGCTTTGCATAACCTAATTTGACCCGAGATTGGTTGTGTTCACATTTAATGACTATATAATCATTGTCCGTTCGAATGTACTGTATTGAAATGGGTCAGCCTGGTCATTTTATTAAGGATGGTTGGTTAGACTGTAAGTCGGTCAGTACATTTAGCTGACATTATGAGGGCGAACTGGCACTAGCGTTTCGATCAGCGGGACATCCATCGATAACACTGTCATTTACTTCTTGGTAGATTTGTCTGCGAAACATCCGTACCGTAAGAATTATCCTGTAATCAAATCATTTGCCATTAATAAAGATTATCAATAGAGATTTTTCTTTGCTTTCATACAGATTGCATTTTGAAAAATGAAATATATTATAGTTTAAATTCTAAATGGAATGTGCAAGTGACAAAAATAAAGCAGAAGGGTTCATACGACTTCAAAGAATATGCAGTACATTTCCACATCTACGTACACTTGAATCTGATGTATAGTATACGAGATTACCAGCCCTATGTCTGAATTGGATGTATATTATATGAAATTACCAGCCACACGCCTCAATTGTATGTATATTATATGAAATTACCAGCCACACGCCTGAATCGGATGTATATTATATAAAATTACCAGCCACACGCCTTAATCGGATGTATATTTGTATGAAATTATCAGCCACACGCCTGAATCGGATGAATATGAAATTACCATCCGTACGCCTGAATCGGATGTATATTTATATGAAATTACCAGCCGTACGCCTGAATCGGATGCATATTATATGAAATTACCAGCCACACGCCTGAATCGGATGTATATGAAATTACAAGCCGTACGCCTGAATCGTATGCATATGAAATTACCAGCCGTGCGCCTGAATCGGATGAATATGAAATTGCCAGCCGTACGCCTGAATCGGATGAATATGAAATTACCATCCGTACGCCTGAATCGGATGTATATGTATATGAAATTACCAGCCACACGCCTGAATCGGATGTATATTACATGAACTTACCAGCTACACGCCTGAATCGGATGTATATGAAATTACAAGCCGTACGCCTGAATCGTATGCATATGAAATTGCCAGCCGTACGCCTGAATCGGATGAATATGAAATTACCAGCCGTACGCCTGAATCGGATGTATATTAGACGAATTTTCCAGTTGTATTCCTGAATCGGATTTATATGAAATTATAAGCCGTACACATTTCTCTTAGAGACACATTATGAAAATGTCTGATCGGTATGCTAGCAGCTATTTACTTGACAAATTTGTCCGTCTCCCTGTATATCTGTTTGTTTTTCTGTCTGTCTGTCTGACTGTGTCTCTTTCTGCCTCTATCTAGCTGTCTGTATATATATATATCTATCTAATATATATATATATATATATATATATATATATATATATATATATATATATATATATATATATATATATATATATATATATATATATATATATATATATATATATAGTGTTCTGTAAGATGTTTGCTCTCATTATGTCATACATATTTCCCATGGGGGCCATTAATCTGAATACCCATTACTTGATCACTGATCATTCCTAAGAGTCTAAACACCCTAAGAAAGCTCCACCACTCCGTAAATAAACAGACGTCAAATGCAAAACCTGTTACATACTAGATGCCATGAAGTTACTAGTGACCTATTTACCTTGCCTGTTACATAATAGATGCCATGAAGTTACTAGTGACCTATTTACCTTGCCTGTTACCTAAATAAGTTGAGTCCAAAGTTCATGCTAAAATAGACACAATAGATCCGAATATCAGCATGGCATAGTAGAATACAATGGTCACAAAAGAGGCAATATATCCGAAATCGGTATTACCAAGCTCATTTCCTCTCGCACTCCCAACGTAAATGAAACGGGGAGTGTAATCCTGCTGGCCTTTCTGTTCGCATGTAACAAATGTCAGTAAAGTTCGTCTTATTATATGACTGGAAAGGTGGAAAGGTTGTAACAATATAATCCTCGTACTTGAGACACGTGTATGTATGGATTTGTATGTAACAACGGAATGAGACATATAACAACCGACACAATCGATATGATTTACCTTGTTTTGCAACATGCATGCAGTCTCGTAATGTGTCGTACATTGCATAATTGACAGTGCAGAGAATTAAATATCTTGTAACAAGATTAGCACACTGTGTTACTTTGTGAAAGAAATGCATTTCCTTAAGTCCATTTAATGAATTTGTAAACAATTGCTAGTTTAGTTGCTTAATTATGTTGTTATTTAATAATCACATGATTGAAAACCCAACTTCGCCTCTATTATAGATCACATTTTGTTTGTTTGTTGAATTGTTTTTTTTTTTGGTGGGGGGGAGATAGGTCTACTGGTCATAAACAAGAAGAGATTATTGGATGGAATTTCGTACTTTGTTTGTTTGGCGTCTGTTGCTCCGTTAGCACAAGTTTGTTATCGCTACTCCTCCTTAACTTCTTGGTCCGAAATGATGTTGCTAGGACATCCAATATGACTGCCAAATTTTCGTATCGCTAATCCTTCTGAGTACATGGTCAGATCAGCACAGCATTTTCACTCAAAGACTTCTTATGATGTCTAGTTAGTCGTAATTGAAAATTGTGCCGCTCTGACACAATGAAAATGGCGCCGATTTGACATAAGGAAAATGGCGCCGATCTGACATAAGGAAAATCTCGCCGTTCTGACATAACAAAAATGGCGCCGATCTGACATAAAGAATATTGCGCCGATCTGACATAACGAAAATGGCGCCGATCTGACTTAGTGGGCGCTCGCCAGTTATTATGTACTTTTGAGAGAGTGACGTATGTAAGGTGAAGTTGTTTGCATTTAAAACATGCACAGTGGAGAGAATGGTGGCATACCTCTATGCTACATTAATGTAACGTGGATATTTATTTTAATATTGTACTTTTGGAAATTGTACATGATTTAAACACTCTGCTAACTAAAATGAATGCTCCCTTGTGCTAAAAACTGAGCCTGAATTAGTCTGAAGTACACTATCCATAGCAGCTATTAAAATAGGGAAAATGAATTTTGCCAGACTAGACAATACCAGCTTCTGAAAGTGCAATGAATGAATTGCCAAATATATAAAAAAAAAAGTTATCGGATCTTTTTTTTAATACAATTTACCTCTGACGTTCAGGAAGTAAAAATGACCAAGTGGAGCTAGCACTTTTTTGAAAGGTGCACATCTGAGTAAGGCCAAGCTGTATACTCTATAACCCATATTACACTCATCAATTATACACCAAACTAAAGGGAATTAAAAATTCTTTGCATTATGCCTAAGATATACAAGGTCTTTTTTAAATAGCCAGTATAACCAGTGGGGAAAGCCATGGAAATTTTTTTTCTTTAAAATCCTAACCCTATGCAAAATACGAAACTGTAGAGCGCCACCTTAACGAAAATGGCGCCGATATAGCACCAATATGGCAGCCACAACGGTCATCTTGAAAATATTTTACTTCCATTACTCATGAATGGATGGTCGTATGAAGATGGGGTTTGCACTGAAAATTCCTTATGACGCGCAAACATTCATAAATGAAAATAGTGTCAATCAAACGTTGAATATGGTTGCCAGAAAGATCATCATGAAAATATTGTTATTGCCACTCCTTCTGAACGAAAGTCAAATTGGCATTGGATTTTCACGAAAAGCCATCATAGTATGCTCAGTGGAAAGGTGCCAATCTGTCATCAAATATTGTCCACACATCCAACACCTGGAACTTCTTGTTATAGCTACTCCACCTGAATGAAAGGTTTTTGACATGGGTTTTTCATCAAAAGACTTCGTATAACGTTTGGTTGTTTCTAAATAAAAATGGTGCCGAGCTGAGGTTCCATGTGATAGTTACACCGGCCGTCTATACAATCTTCTTGTCACTACTCCTCCTGAATGAAAAGTCATATTGACATGTTGTTTTCACACGAAGACTTTTTATGATGTATAGTTAGTCCTGAGAAGAAGAAAAAATGGTTCGATTTAATGTCTAATTTGGCTGGCACCATGACCAGGTTGAAAACCTTGTTATCATGATTTCTCCTAAATGAATGGTCATTTCAGAATGGGTTTATCACTGAATGGTTTCTTAGACTGTTTTGTTGATCGTAAATTAAAATGGCGCTGATCTCACGTTTTTGGCTACTCATCATAAATGTAAAGTGATTTTTTTGAATTGGGGTTTTCATTAGTAGAGTGTTTATGGTGACTAGCTGGTCCTAAATGAAACTGACTAACCGTCAATATGCTCACAAATGGCAGATATCTAGAGACTATTTTCAACTATGAATGGCTATATGAACATGATTTTTCCATCAATAGACGTTTCATTATACTTAATTGGTCTTCATTTATGCGACGTTTTCAGTATGCTTGATTTATTTGATAGTAAGTAGTGATTTACATTGCGGATATGGATGTATAAAATGTGAGAGTTGTCAATTTATATTCTCGATATGGATTCATAAAATGTGATAGTTGTCAATTTACGTTCTGGATATATATGTATAAAATGTGATGATAATAGTCAATTTTAAAGTATGGATATAGATGTATAAAATGTGATTGTTGTCAATTTACGTTCTGGATATAGATGTATAAAATGTGATTGTTGTCAATTTACGTTCTGGATATAGATGTATAAAATGTGACAGTTGTCAATTTACGTTCTGGATATGGATTCATAAAATGTGATAGTTGTCAATTTACGTTCTGGATATAGATGTATAAAATGTGATAGTTGTCAATTTATGTTCTCGATATGGATTCATAAAATGCGGTAGTTGTCAATTTACGTTCTGGATATTCATGTATAAAATGTGATGATAATAGTCAATTTAAAGTATGGATATAGATGTATAAAATGTGATTGTTGTCAATTTAGGTTCTGGATATAGATGTATAAAATGTGATTGTTGTCAATTTACGTTCTGGATATAGATGTATAAAATGTGACAGTTGTCAATTTACGTTCTGGATATGGATTCATAAAATGTGATAGTTGTCAATTTACGTTCTGGATATAGATGTATAAAATGTGATTGTTGTCAATTTACGTTCTGGATATAGATGTATAAAATGTGATAGTTGTCAATTTACGTTCTGGATATAGATGTATAAAATGTGATTGTTGTCAATTTACGTTCTCGATATGGATGTATAAAATGTGATAGTTGTCAATTTAAAGTATGGATATAGATGTATAAAATGTGATGATAATAGTCAATTTAAAGTATGGATATAGATGTATAAAATGTGATTGTTGTCAATTTACGTTCTGGATATAGATGTATAAAATGTGATTGTTGTCAATTTACGTTCTGGATATGGATGTATAAAATGTGATAGTTGTCAATTTATGTTCTCGATATGGATTCATAAAATGTGGTAGTTGTCAATTTACGTTCTGGATATTTATGTATAAAATGTGATGATAATAGTCAATTTAAAGTATGGATATAGATGTATAAAATGTGATTGTTGTCAATTTACGTTCTGGATATGGATTCATAAAATGTGATAGTTGTCAATTTACGTTCTGGATGTAGAGAGATAAAATGTGATAGTTGTCAATTTACGTTCTGGATATAGATGTATAAAATGTGATAGTTGTCAATTTACGTTCTGGATACAGATGTATAAAATGTGATATTTGTCAATTTACGTTCTGGATATAGATGTATAAAATGTGATAGTTGTTAATTTACGTTCTAGATATAGATGTATAAAATGTAATAGTTGTCAATTTACGTTTTGGATATAGATGTATAAAATGTGATAGTTGTCAATTTATGTTCTCGATATGGATTCATAAAATGTGATAGTTGTCAATTTACGTTCTGGATATAGATGTATAAAATGTGATAGTTGTCAATTTATGTTCTCGATATGGATTCATAAAATGTGATAGTTGCCAATTTACGTTCTGGATATTCATGTATAAAATGTGATGATAATAGTCAATTTAAAGTATGGATGTAGATGTATAAAATATGATTGTTGTCAATTTACGTTCTGGATATAGATGTATAAAATGTGATAGTTGTCAATTTACGTTCTGGATATGGATTCATAAAATGTGATAGTTGTCAATTTACGTTCTGGATATAGATATATAAAATGTGATAGTTGTCAATTTACGTTCTGGATATAGATGTATAAAATGTGATAGTTGTCAATTTACGTTCTGGATATAGATGTATAAAATGTGATATTTTTCAATTTACGTTCTGGATATGGATGTATAAAATGTGATAGTTGTCAATTTATGTTCTCGATATGGATTCATAAAATGTGATAGTTGTCAATTTACGTTCTGGATATAGATGTATAAAATGTGATTGTTGTCAATTTATGTTCTCGATATGGATTCATAAAATGTGATAGCTGCCAATTTACGTTCTGGATATTCATGTATAAAATGTGATGATAATAGTCAATTTAAAGTATGGATGTAGATGTACAAAATGTGATGATAATAGTCAATTTAAAGTATGGATATAGATGTATAAAATGTGATTGTTGTCAATTTACGTTCTGGATATAGATGTATAAAATGTGATAGTTGTCAATTTACGTTCTGGATATAGATGTATAAAATGTGATAGTTGTCAATTTACGTTCTGGATATGGATTCATAAAATGTGATAGTTGTCAATTTACGTTCTGGATATAGATATATAAAATGTGATAGTTGTCAATTTACGTTCTGGATATAGATGTATAAAATGTGATAGTTGTCAATTTACGTTCTGGATATAGATGTATAAAATGTGATAGTTGTCAATTTACGTTTTGGATATAGATGTATAAAATGTGATAGTTGTCAATTTTCATTAGGGATATGATATAAAATGAGATATTACTTAATTTAAGTTATGGATACGGGTTTAAAAATGTGATATTAGTCAATTTACATTAGGGATATGAATGCACAAAAAGGGATATTAGTTTACATTATGGATACGGATATATAAAATGAGATAGTTGTCAATTTATGTTCTCGATATGGATTGATAAAATGTGATAGTTGTCAATTTACGTTCTGGATATAGATGTATAAAATGTGATAGTTGTCAATTTATGTTCTCGATATGGATTCATAAAATGTGGTAGTTGTCAATTTACGTTCTGGATATTTATGTATAAAATGTGATGATAATAGTCAATTTAAAGTATGGATATAGATGTATAAAATGTGATTGTTGTCAATTTACGTTCTGGATATAGATGTATAAAATGTGATTGTTGTCAATTTACGTTCTGGATATAGATGTATAAAATGTGATAGTTGTCAATTTACGTTCTGGATATGGATTCATAAAATGTGATAGTTGTCAATTTACGTTCTGGATATAGATATATAAAATGTGATAGTTGTCAATTTACGTTCTGGATATAGATGTATAAAATGTGATAGTTGTCAATTTACGTTCTGGATATAGATGTATAAAATGTGATATTTTTCAATTTACGTTCTGGATATGGATGTATAAAATGTGATAGTTGTCAATTTATGTTCTCGATATGGATTCATAAAATGTGATAGTTGTCAATTTACGTTCTGGATATAGATGTATAAAATGTGATTGTTGTCAATTTATGTTCTCGATATGGATTCATAAAATGTGATAGCTGCCAATTTACGTTCTGGATATTCATGTATAAAATGTGATGATAATAGTCAATTTAAAGTATGGATGTAGATGTACAAAATGTGATGATAATAGTCAATTTAAAGTATGGATATAGATGTATAAAATGTGATTGTTGTCAATTTACGTTCTGGATATAGATGTATAAAATGTGATAGTTGTCAATTTACGTTCTGGATATAGATGTATAAAATGTGATAGTTGTCAATTTACGTTCTGGATATGGATTCATAAAATGTGATAGTTGTCAATTTACGTTCTGGATATAGATATATAAAATGTGATAGTTGTCAATTTACGTTCTGGATATAGATGTATAAAATGTGATAGTTGTCAATTTACGTTCTGGATATAGATGTATAAAATGTGATAGTTGTCAATTTACGTTTTGGATATAGATGTATAAAATGTGATAGTTGTCAATTTTCATTAGGGATATGATATAAAATGAGATATTACTTAATTTAAGTTATGGATACGGGTTTAAAAATGTGATATTAGTCAATTTACATTAGGGATATGAATGCACAAAAAGGGATATTAGTTTACATTATGGATACGGATATATAAAATGAGATGTTAGTTAATTTCCGTTGTAGATGTGGATGTATACAATGTGATAGTAATCAATTTCCATTAGGGATATGGATATAAAATGTGATAGTAGGTAATTTGCATTAGGGATATGAACGTATCAAATGTAATAGTAATCAAGTTACGTTATGGATATAGGTATGTAGAATGTGGTGACATTAGTCAATTTACATTAGTGATATGAATATATACTGTAATAGTAGCTAATTTGCATTAGGGATATGAACGTATCAAATGTAATAGTAATCAATTTACGTTATGGATATAGGTATGTAAAATGTGGTGACATTAGTCAATTTACATTAGGGATACGAATAAAGAAAATGTGACAGCCTTTTGGTCACTTTTACCAAATACATCCCAAATTCTTTATTTGTAACGGAAGGCCACTATTTTTTTTTTTTTTTTTTTTGACATATAAGCGAACTTTTCGAGCGATTAATGACACCAAGTTTACTGTAATAAAAGATGTTTTAGCCAGTTGCATGTGATTTGTATTTTTTTAATTAATTTCGTTACCAAGATTATATATGATTTTTCATTTTCTTATATTTCATTAATTATTTATTATATAATTATTTAAATAATATAAAAACTGTATTCAAAAATTTACTTGTTTCCTTTACCAGGTCTAATTGCCTAATTAGCCTATTTATGATTTACCTATTATTCAGAATTAGCCTTTTAATCATTATTATCTTTCCTGATTTACATCTTCAAACGCTGAGTTTGGTTTGAAATGATTTTTGAAACGTATTTACATTTTCCCATGAAATAATTGTACATGAAAACACATTTATATTATTCCGTTATATGTATGTAAAAGAAAACACACTTACAGTAATCCATGTCATACATGTACATGAAAATGCAATTACACTGATCCATTAATTACATGTACATGAAAACAAGACGAATCAAGTTTTGTTCTAATTGAAAGGCAAGAGATTGTAATCCCTTACGACCATTCACATCTGAGTGATAGACAATTCAAAATAATACCCATTAAATCTTGAAAGCTATAAAATATAATCAATAATAGTTTCGATATTTATATTTGATATTTTTTATATATTTTTGGGATGGTAATTATCCTTTGCCGTGGTTAAAGTAACGTTGGAGCCGGGCGTAGTTATTTCAAAATATATTAAAACTGTTCAGATAGTTTTAAGTTGCTGATCAAAGTATAAATTCTTTTCTCTGTGGGATAATATTTTAACTTTGTAATATTATAACTCTCTTCCAATCGATTTCATGCTAGACAAGGAGTGTCTGAGTTCAGTACGAAAGTAGCAGTAAAATTTATAAGTGCTGTTCCGGTTAGTATCCCATCTAAATGTTCTGAAACTAATTCAAAACTGTCGCGAGAATAATCATATTGTACTCTGAAGAATCGAGACTTACAATGGTAGATCATCATAGATTCATATCGAGGCTTACACTGGTCGATCATCATAGATTCATATCGAGACTTACAATGGTAGATCATCATAGATTCATATCGAGGCTTACACTGGTCGATCATTATAGATTCATATCGAGGCTTAAACTGGTCGATCATCATAGATTCATATCGAGGCTTACAGTGGTCGATCATCATAGATTCATATTGAGACTTACACTGATCGATCATCATATATTCATATCGAGACTTACACTGATCGATCATAATAGATTGATATCGAGACTTACAATGGTAGATCATCATAGATTCATATCGAGGCTTACACTGGTAGATCATCATAGATTCATATCGAGACTTACACTGGTCGATCACTTACACTGATCGATCATCATAGATTCATATCGAGACTTACACTGATCGATCATAATAGATTCATATCGAGCCTTACATTGCTAGATCATCATAGATTCATATCGAGACTTACACTGATCGATCATAATAGATTCATATCGAGGCTTACACTGGTCGATCATCATAGATTCATATCGAGACTTACACTGATCGATCATCATAGATTCATATCGAGACTTACACTGATCGATCATAATAGATTCATATCGAGGCTTACACTGGTAGATCATCATAGATTCATATCGAGACTTACACTGGTCGATCACTTACACTGATCGATCATCATAGATTCATATCGAGACTTACACTGATCGATCATCATAGATTCATATCGAGGCTTACACTGGTCGATCATCATAGATTCATATCGAGGCTTACAATGGTAGATCATCATAGATTCATATCGAGGCTTACACTGGTCGATCATCATAGATTCATATCGAGGCTTACACTGGTAGATCATCATAGATTCATATCGAAACTTACACTGGTCGATCACTTACACTGATCGATCATCATAAATTCATATCGAGACTTACACTGATTGATCATAATAGATTCATATCGAGCCTTACATTGCTAGATCATCATAGATTCATATCGAGACTTACACTGATCGATCATAATAGATTCATATCGAGGCTTACACTGGTCGATCATCATAGATTCATATCGAGACTTACACTGATCGATCATCATAGATTCATATCGAGACTTACACTGATCGATCATAATAGATTCATATCGAGGCTTACACTGGTCGATCATCATAGATTCATATCGAGGCTTACACTGGTCGATCATCATAGATTCATATCGAGGCTTACACTGATCGATCATCATAGATTCATATCGAGACTTACACTGATCGATCATAATAGATTCATATCGAGGCTTACACTGGTCGATCATCATAGATTCATATCGAGACTTACACTGGTCGATCACTTACCCTGATCGATCATCATAGATTCATATCGAGACTTACACTGATCGATCATCATAGATTCATATCGAGGCTTACACTGGTCGATCATCATAGATTCATACTGAGACTTACACTGACCGAAAATCATATATTCATATCAAGACTTACAATGGTAGATCATCATAGATTCATATCGAGGCTTACACTGGTAGATCATCATAGATTCATATCGAGACTTACACTGATCGATCATAATAGATTCATATCGAGGCTTACACTGGTAGATCATCATAGATTCATATCGAGACTTACACTGATCGATCATCATAGATTCATATCGAGACTTACACTGATCGATCATAATAGATTCATATCGAGGCTTACACTGGTAGATCATCATAGATTCATATCGAGACTTACACTGGTCGATCATAATAGATTCATATCGAGGCTTACACTGGTAGATCATCATAGATTCATATCGAAACTTACACTGGTCGATCACTTACACTGATCGATCATCATAGATTCATATCGAGACTTACACTGATCGATCATAATAGATTCATATCGAGACTTACACTGATCGATCATAATAGATTCATATCGAGGCTTACACTGGTAGATCATCATAGATTCATATCGAGACTTACACTGGTCGATCATTTACACTGATCGATCATCATAGATTCATATCGAGACTTACACTGATCGATCATAATAGATTCATATCGAGACTTACACTGATCGATCATCATAGATTCATATCGAGGCTTACACTGGTCGATCATCATAGATTCATATCGAGGCTTACACTGGTCGATCATCATAGATTCATGTCGAGACTTACACTGATCGATCATCATAAATTCATGTCGAGGCTTACACTGGTAGATCATCATAGATTCATATCGAGACTTACACTGATCGATCATCATAGATTCATATCGAGACTTACACTGATCAATCATCATAGATTCATATCGAGACTTACAATGGCCGATCATCACGTATTCTTGATTTCTCAGCGATAAATATCACGCTTGGCGTGTTTCACTTTCCACGACAAACGCAAAGCTTCAAAACGATTGCAGACCTTTTGAAATGCTGGTAATTTCTTCTAGACCAAGATCATCAGTTTGCGGAATTTTTTCCATAAATTACAGGGAGAAAATTCTGAATTTCACTTGGTATGAGAACTACTTCACTATGCGATAGAAGGATCTCTAATGAATGGGCGTGTTGCTATCTTCAGCGAGTCGACTTAAAGGAACATAACTTGGAAAATAGAAAATAACGACTCCAATGCGGTATTCACTTTGATATAGCATCTTGTGAGGAAATTCTCTATCTATATCACACAATAACAACTTATTCTCACTGCACAAACGCTTTCTTGATTCCCACATTATTAAACAATACTTTTCAACTTGACGTCGGGACTAATATTATCAACCGTCAAACGACGCTATGAGGAGAAAATAGACAAATAATGTTGTGCCAGTTTAGAGTTCACACCATCAAATCATCTTTCACAATAATGTTGTGCCAAGTGTTGTTCACACCATCAAATCATCTTTCACAATAATGTTGTGCCAGGTGTTGTTCACACCGTCAAATCATCTTTCAAAGGATTTTCAGCTTACTTGATTCCTGATTATATGCAAACGATATGCTCGACAGCACTGCTTTTTCCTTGTCACACCTGGACACGACCAATTGGAGGTAGTTTCTGCTCGTTTTTTTTTTTATAAAAAAAAGGTATTGTCTCTTAGTTACGATAACTGAGGTTGCAAAACATTAACGTACAGTAGCGGCATAAGTCTGTGTAAGAAGATTAGTTCTATTTTTGACATTCCTATTTATTATCTTTATTCAGTCTTATGTCTTCTGTCAGAGTCCCTAAATAAACATTTCGCGAGAGCGTGCTGATTTACCTCTAATTTATAGTCCTTGTCTCGGGGCACAATTTTTACAAGCTAATTGCCCCAAATGAACGCTTAAGGAAATATCTTTCTCACATTTTTGTAAAGGCTGCGTTACACTCGATTTTTGGTAGTATACGATCAAGTCCATGTGTGTGTGTGTATGTGTGTGTGTGTGTGCGCGCGTGTGTGTGTGTGCGCGCGCTCGAGTATGTGCGTGTGCGTGTGTTTGTGAGTATCCAATCCTTCAAGAGGTCGGCAGACTTCGGGATATAATTGAAATTCCTTCCACGATACTCAAGTCTCTGAATTAGAGCCAAATCCTCTTTCCATGGTAAAGCAGATGATGAAATTATTAAAAAGATTATCACATCTCTTTTCCTCTGCAGAATTATCCCCAGTGGATTAAAAGAAATCCGAAGATAAAAAGAAATCAAAGAAAAATTGAATTTTTGTGAGTGCCCTAATGGTCTGATATGAGATTCAAAGCTGGTTCCTCTGAAACTTGAGTAGAGGAGGTTGGCTAAGAACTTATTCATGATAATTTCCATTACAGTACGTCCCAGTGAATCATCAGTACGTCGTATTTTAGTACTCCATTTTAGTCTTTTTTGGCCGCTGTAATATTTCTACGGGAACATAATTAAATTTTTCTTATTTTTCATTGCTGTGTTTTCCAGCAGTCTAATTGGCCAGGCCATCTTAAACAATTATATAATAGTTTTGTCCCGCCCTCTGGCACTACATTTTTTTTTATATTCGCATAAAATTTGTGTGTACCTTATTTGCAAGCAACATTGATGTAATGTTAGTTTACATTAACAACAGAGGCATTTTAGTCGTACCATGTTTATGCTGGAATTAATTAAAATAAAAATGTCGACTTTATGACACTGAAAATTCAAAGCTGAAGTTTGAATCGATCGAAATGTAGATAATCACCAGGGGAGGGCTGCAGGGGTAGTCAGCCTAAGGCCATGACATTCCAAATGTTCTCTTTTTCAAGTTACAGTCTGACAGGCACCTTGAGCACTTTAAGACTAAGTTACACCAAGATGAGTCGATTATTCGGGCGGGATGGAATAGCTGATTTCGCATCGCGATTAGATTTGAATCGAGGCATATGGTTTTATTTGCACTTTTTGAATGAAATTGTTACCGGGAATTAAATAAAAAATGAAAGAAGCTAACATTCTCTTCAGTTGTAATTCCAGTTTAAAGAAAGAGCTGGGTGTAGATATTAATAGTTAGGATTTTAACGTACTCTCGCTGTCCTTGACCATCGTAGAAATGTTGGAGGAAAACAAAATCAACAAAATCAACTTAAACTAAACAAGTGTTGGGATTTATGGACATTCTTCTCGGCGTATTTCTCGGAGGAATTTAATATGGAAAGATCCTGATACTGGAAGGAGGTAAAATATAAACTGGGTTAATCGAACTGACGAGTTCCATACCAGATATTTCACAAAGTAAGTCAATTAATGGTTATTTATAGTGCTCTCCCTTGTCAGAATCTCTCTCTATCTCTCTCTCTCTCTCTCTCTCTCTCTCTCTCTCTCTCTCTCTCTCTCACACACACACACACATACACACACACACACACGAGGTTATACGCACACACATGTACAGAGGTATACACTGTGGCTTTGGCAGAGGATATTATTTTAAAACATAAACTACAACTGCTTCCTTTTTTGGTAAAGAAACAACTCTTTATTGATAGTAATAGCAAACAGTCCCCCCCCCTTTTTTTTAAAGGTTCCGAAACGAGATTTGTTAAGGTTTCAAAACGACATTTTTTAAGATTTGAAAACGAAATATTTTAAGGTTTCAAAATGACATTTTTATGGTTTCAAAACGAGATTTTTAAGGTTTCACAACGATATGTTTTAAGGTTTCAAAACGAAATGTTTTAAGATTTAAAAACGAGGATTTTTTTAAGATTTTAAAAAGAGAATTTTAAGGTTTCACAACGAGAATTTTTAAGGTTTCAAAACGAAATGTTTTAAGATTTTAGAACGAGATTTTCAATCAGATTTAACATCTCCAATTAATTTTAAAGGATTTTATCACTTCGTTCATTGATGAGGACCATAAACAATGGCTAATCTCTCTCCATCCCCCCCCCCCGAGAAAAGAAAGAGTCAAATAAACATATTTTGGGGTTTCAATAAATTATAGACAATATTTTAAAAGCTAAGGTAAACACCTTTTTTTCTTTAAAGTGTATGTCAATGTGGTCATGTATGCGCATGGCGCCCGCACGTAGGTAAGGGGCGTACTTGTCCCTACCCCACCCCACCCCATTTCATCACTAAACATGTTTTAGCCTACATTTATACAACTTAATATCTGATCGCTACATGTTTGCCCCCACCTCCCATTAAATTACACGGACGCCCCTGTCTATGCGTATTTATTCATCATTAGATTAAATGTTAATTGTTGTCCTAAAATTGAATACAAAATAGTTTTAACAAAGTCTATTCAATCCTGATATGCTAAAAGCTCTGTACCTTAAAAGTAAAGCAAAAATACCCCCCCCCAAAAAAAAAAAAAACCAAAATTATTGATCGCTATGGACGTTTACACTGGTAACCAAGTACTTAATTGGGACGAGAAAAGAGGACGTCGCACATATGGAAACACATAACAGGGTAGTACGAATTTATTTTCAAACTCACTGTTTTTATCATAGTTCGATACATTCTATCTGGTGTGTACTTGTTTACATCTTTAGGCTAACCTCATCCAAAATATACACGTAATTTAATATTGCCGAATGTACTTCAAGGGCCGTGTAAATAATGACCTTCACAAGCAATATGGATGTATGAGGACCCAAATAAAGTGAATAATTGTCACTTATAGATATGTGGAATACAATTTTTAAATATGACCCTCATTATTCAGCTTTAAACGCCTACATGACCTGTAGAGCTTTTACTATAACAGCGAGCATTGTACACTAGCAGGGACAGGTCGGCTATACTCCCAAATGTCGGCATCACAAAATAAGGGTAAAAGTAAATTAGACAAAACAAAATTAATGTTTTAGTTTAATCACTAACGCATTTCTCCACCATGGATTTTAAATACTAGACGTTGATCGGCTTATTATCGCACTCACACCCCCCCCCCACACACATACATACATACATACATACATATATATATATATAGGGGCCCCGAGTGGCCGAGTGGTCTAAAGCGCTCTCCTTTACGGATCACTGCTGTCTCACCTCTGTCTGCGTGGGTTCGAGTCTCGGATTCGGTCAATGTGGGTATGTGAGAAAGCTTGCCAGTGGGTCGGTGGTTCTTTCTGGGGTTTTCCCGGGTTCTTCCTCCACCATTAATACTGGCCGCCATGTATAGCCTATCGTGTGCTGAAAAATGGCGTTAAACCTCACAACAACAACAACAACAACCATGGATTTCGCTTTGGATACTTGGACTATATTGTTAAATGGAGACTACCTATATACTGATTTAATGACAAACAGTTTGTGCCATATTGTCACAAAACTGGTTGCCATATTCTGATGTTTGTATTCTCAGGAAATTAGTTGCCGAATTCTGATTGGTTGTATGCTCAGAAACTGGTTGCCCTGTTCTGATTGGTTGTATGCACGGGGAATCGGTTGCCGTAATCTGATTTGTTGTATGCACTGGAACTTGGATGCCGTAATCTGATTGGTTGTATGCTCAGGAAACTGTTTGCCGTATTCTGATTGGTTGTATGCTCAGGAAATTATTTGCCATATTCTGATTGGCTGTATGCAAATTACGGATACTGGTTGCTATTCTGCATGTATTCACATATGGCTAGACAACGTTAGAATGGTCCATTTGACACACTTTATGAGGGTCGACAATGTGTATTTTTTTACGTTCACAGCCGTATGAATCGTGAAATAGCTGTCCAAACTTACGTTTGATCCGCTCTTGTTAAGTGCGACCAAAGGCAAAAGAAGGTTCATAAGGAAAACCAACAACGTGAGATGCCTATTTTATATTTGTCCATTTTAGCTTTTGATCTTATTTCAGCGTTTGAAACAGAACTTCACGAATACGAGTAAATGCAATAAAAACTGTTATCTACTGCGTCCCAACAACGTACAATACAAATTCGGTCCATCTACTGAGTCCCAACAGCAATAATACTTTTGAAAATATTAGTATAAACTTTCTACTTTTTCCCGTGACTGCTATGATATTTACGTTAATATACTAGTATCATAATTTGATATATGTAACAGGAGTCGAACATCTCATGACGTTCAAACCTATGCCATAATATCATACTAAGAAAATGCATAACGAACGAGGCATCCGAATGCGTTTAATAGACATTTCACAAGACTATTCTGAGGTTTGGTCAACAAAATAAATATTTTTCGTGATACGATAAATTGCATATTGCACTGATGCTCATTTCAAACAAAATTTACGAAATCTCTTGATTTATTTTAATATTTTGCTCGTCCAGGCTCGAAAACAATTATTCGATTCATTTCCTACATTTATTTGAGATGAACATTCGCGTAGTATCCTATGTGTATAACAATGTTTATGGCGATTTGGTTTCAAAATTGATGGATATCCTTTCAGAAAGAATGTTAGCAATCAGAATCACTTTTCAACATCTTGAAACATATTAAAACCGATAAATTCCTCCTGACTATTTCCTTGTGGAAATCAGGAAGTGATGTTATTTTGCTTTGGTTTGTTACTTCATCTAATCGAATTTTCTGTGACCTTTGTGGCTTGGTCATTGCCATAAGTATTGCTTACTGGCCTTAACGTCATCTTATTTGTTCCCAAACATTAAAAGCACGATCAACATCCAACATCTATCTCAGCTCTTCAGGTCAGACGCCTTTAATGCAGGGGCGGATCCGCGTGAGGGATAGGCGTGGCAGGGGCGGATCCGCGTGAGGGATAGGCGTGGCAGGTGCGTGTGCATCTTCTCTCCTGAAACGCGTTACAAATGAGTTCGAAACAACGGAACGTTTCTTACAGTAAGTTTTCGTTCGGTTACGTGGTTAAATTTATGCCATGAAAACTCTTGAAATGCAAGACCTTCCAATAGCTTCGTCCACAAATTCCTCATCTAACTGTTGAACTCCATCACGACGCCTACCATCCCATCCGGATATTTCTGGATTCTCCCCTTTTGTGAAAATTAAAACCAACAAGACACACACCCACACACATTCGTAACGATCATTACACGGTACAGAGGATTAAAAATATCCAGTGGTGAGGTGTATGTAATTGATCATTTTATGTTGTTAGAGAGTCCTAAACGTAGTGATTAATCATTGTTTGAAGCATACCACAAGTTTAATGTATTAGTCGCGCGCTTGGGTCATTCACTTTAATTTTCCTGCCAGGTTGCATAGGTACAGAACTTTCATACATATCTTCCAGCAGAATGTAACGTTTATTGTGGGTGGTAAGCTTAATTTATTCCATCTGGACGTTTGTATGATGAAGGCCACAAATAACCAGACTTTTGTATGACGAAGGCCACAAATAACCAGATGAAAGCCACAAATTACCAGATAAAGGCTACAAATAACCAGATGAAGGCAACAAATAACCAGATGAAGGCCACAAATTACCAGATGAAAGCCACAAATAACCAGACTTTTGTATGACAAAGGCCACAAATAACCAGATGAAGGCCACAAATAACCAGACTTTTGTATGACGAAGGCCACAAATAACCAGATGAAAGCCACAAATTACCAGATAAAGGCCACACATTACCAGATAAAAGCCACAAATAACCAGATGAAAGCCACAAATAACCAGATGAAGGTCACAAATAACCAGACGTTTGTATGACGAAGTTCACAAATGACCATACATTTAAACGTTTGTATGACGAAGGTCACAAATAACCAGACGTTGATATTGCAAGTCGTATATCTGTCAGAAAGAATAGGTTACTATTGGTATCAGTGTTTCGTTTGAATCTGATATGAAGAGGACGGAACCTTTATCAATGGTTACTTTAACCTTTATCAATGGTTACTTTGACCTTTATCAATGATTACTTTAACCTTTATCAATGGTTATTTTAACCTTTATCAATGGTTATTTTAACCTTTATCAATGGTTACTTTGACCTTTATCAATGGTTACTTTAACCTTTAATCAACTGTTACTTTAACCTTTTATCAAAGGTTACTTTAACATTTATCAAAGGTTACTTTAACCTTTATCAATGGTTACTTTAACCTTTAATCAACTGTTACTTTAACCTTTTATCAAAGGTTACTTTAACATTTATCAAAGGTTACTTTGACCTTTATCAATGGTTACTTTAACCATAGAATAACCTAAGGGTAGGGCGAATACAATATTCTTTATTTATTCAATGAATGTAGTTTACAAATTTTTGTCAGATTAACGAATCATGAATCCGATCGGATACAGAGTTGGCTTGAAGCTCAGCCAATTTTCATACAAGATCACCTTATTGATAAAGCCTTTCACCATGGATCTCAGCAACTGATCGCATAAGCTTATGCATCACATTTAATCAAAACCTGTTAAAACTAATCTGTATGGTAACAAGCTCAGCAATTCAGATGCATGATCACCACAGTTTAGTACGCATGGATGTAGTACACTGAACAACTCGTCAGTGATCTTCATATACGCCTAGTTTAATCGAAATTGGACTAGAAATTTGAACCCCAGAAAGGCAACTTCCGCCAATCAGAATTCAGTATGCCTCATTAATATGCGTGGAGCTCGCACATTATTTAACCTGTCCGAGATTCTACAAATGTAAGTCAATTTTTTAAGTTGTGTCAAAATTTTAATCAGAATTAAGACATCCAGAATGATGACAAATTAGTGGTAAAATAGCTCACTCCACCTGAGCCTTTAGGTCGAACGAAGATAAAATAAACCCTGATTTAAGATATTCACTTTCTTTATTTGGGACCCCAAATCACTTATTTCTACAAAATTATTTGTTAGAGTAAACATTCCACTCCAAATGGAAGGGGTTACCAGGCTTTGTAGCCCCGTGTTCATCCACTCCCCGTTCCCCCCCCCCTCCCCCGGCTCACATCCACCTAGGTGGTGGAGTACTGGGCAAAAAAAAACAACATATCTACTGTCTCATGAGTGTATATGTCTCGCAGTAAGCAGAGCGTTGATCAAGATACGTATTGACTAAGGGTATACCGATTCAACACACGCGTGGTATAGTATACGCATCAGTTAAAACAACGACTAATTGAATACCAATTAACGATTGGACAGTACAGTATAATCATCAAGGAAAACAATGCCTGAGCTACGAAAGCGTGAGTGGTTTAGCTGGGTAGAAGAAGCTTTTTACAAACCAAGCGTTGTCACATATCGTCAATTGCACAACTTCACTTATTAGAGGAGAAGGGTGTTAGAATCAGGCCCAATCAGGGGAGGGAGCATATGTCCCGGGCCTCAACCTCTAAGGGACTCTGTTTTCATATATAAAATATACTTCGTCGTTTATTTAGTTGTCTTATAAAGCATTATTTCGTAAATTATATTGGTTTTATTTTGGCATTAGATTCATTGCCAAATATCAATATAACCAGGGTCTAGGGGCCTGGAACCCTCGAAGTGACACAGGCCTTTCTTAACCTCTCAAGGGGCCTGGTTATAGTAAAGTATAGGATTTGCAGTCATTTCGATGGTTTTATGTCTAGAAAGTTAGCTCTGAAAGATATAATTGCCAAAAAGATGTACGCTAAAGCGCTTACAAAATTCAGTAAGTTTAAAGTGTTTTTAACAGGACCAGATTGAGTGATGGGTAATCGAAACCAGAATTGGATGGAAGGTCTAATTAGTAATGGCACATTCTAAATCAAATGCCATCGTATAAGAATGTGTATCTGGAGATTAATTCAAGAAACACTCATATTTTAATATATCTGAATGTACGTTTTTTTTAAAATATTACATCATGCATAATATACAACAATGAACGAGGATGTGCGCCATCTTACTCAGGCACTACTGGCCGGGGCCATCACGCCCCAAAACTAGGTGAATGGAATAACAGCGTTGGTGAGGAAAGGCTACAAAAGCCCTGGGGTCGAAAGGCCTGTGCAAGCGCCAAGGCGAGCCAGGCCTGCGACGGTGCCACTCTGCGAAAGACCGGTGACTACCTGTGTACAGGCTTCCATATTTCTTACAGCAAAGGCCGGTGACCACGCCAAGGCTCTTAGACCTGTGTCAACGCTTCCAGCATTCGTACGGCAAAGGAAGGGTGCGTTAGTAATGGACTATGGAGTAACAGATGAAAAATACATACAGGCTTGAAGCAGTTGCGAAGACATTTCTTCGAGTCATGGGCCAACGGTACGCGAGATGGTTGGTCACGATGTACAAAAACTTGGCCGTGTAAGATTTAGCATTTAGATAAAGAAATAGGCAGCGAACAAGTTGATTAACGTGACGGACTACTTTAAGAGGAAATATGTGGTCATGCGTAAGCAAGACGAAATAGAGCAGGTAGTCAATGACGCAAACATACTAATACTGCGGCTTATTGAACTTTACATGCACGAAGGATATTGATATATTTTCTCTGCCATCTTTACGGCTGCGAGATAACAATGCTAAAGGGTTCATCACTGCCTTGGTACTTTAGGCGTGCTCGCAGTTCCCTGAGATCCGCTAAGTGTAATCTTTCATTCAGATTATAACTCAAAAAGACTTACCCATCTTTCATCCAGAGTAGGAAAGATTCTAATCGAAGAGGACGCGCTGGTCGAATTGAGGGCTTAATTGCTTTAACCATTAGACACGCGTTATGTGTGTGGTGTCGAAGATCGTGTTATTGCAGGGGTATTAAATATAAGGTTAGTCGGGATTTCGTTCCATCTTATAGCCGTCTTTAAGGTTTACAAATTGACCGAATTGAAGAACGAGTCGGAAACTGTGTACCTAAAAGTCCCGACGTGTCCAGAAAACTAAAATTTAATATTACCCCTTTGATCGAAGAACTGAGATGCCCGACACAAGCGATAATGCGATAACATAGAAAACTGTCGAACGGACTTAAGAAACGTTCGCCTGGCAGAAATTTCGGAAATCGAAAGCAAACTTAAAATTTGGTATAGGAGCCCGCCGCGATCTTTTGACAAGCAGGCTAATACTAGCGTTGATGGCGTCAAAGCCGCCCTGAAAATTATATATATATACACGCATAAAGCTTACATATGTGAACCAGAAACAGATTTCCGAAGAACTATCAACAGTGCGAGCTATCAACTGCTCCTAATTATATCACATTTTTGCCGGTGTGTAGACTAGATCTCGTTCAAACAGAGGTTTTAACATTAGAGAATTAATGGAACAACTCATCATTTTGTTACCATAAACTTTAGATACCAAAATAATTGTTTGAACATAATACGTAAGGCGTACGACACATCGATCCTAGTTGTAACAGAACCACTTCCGTGAAAAGGCTGAGTTATCTATCACAGCCGAATTTCCCGTGAGATTTGCACAATGGGGTCGTAATGGACTTAAAGCTATTATCAGCCACCACTGTACGATAGCACTGAATCTCTATAGTTAAAATTTCTTTATAATGTGGTAGACTGACCTGTTTCGCGTTAATGACGTTTGCTTATCTGAATATCTGTCCCGTAACGTAAACAAAATCTGCATGTTAGGTGTCATTTTTTTTTTGTTGCTAAAAACTAAAAACGACATTTGGCGCATTAAGACTACACTACAAATCACTTGTTGAAGTCGCTATTAGTACGTAATGTACTCAATTAATACACATCAAGCTATATGGGCCATTCACCTGACCTGGGTTGATATTTTTAACAGAGAGTCATGCGCATACCGTTAAAAGGATATTTTCATGACTCGTATATAAAAGTATTGATTTATTTCATTTGGCGTATGGGTCAAACCATAGCGGAACGACGACACAAAGCAGTCGTCCTATACAGACCCTGCAGTTACTGAGACGGATATAAGCGTTCAGATCCTACCCCAAACGACGACGCAAAGCACTCGTCCTATACAGACCCTGTAGTTACTGAGACGGATATAAGCGTCAGAGGCGTAGCTATGATATTTTGCGCCCGGGGACGAACTATAAAATTGGCGCCCCAGCCCCCTCCCCGTTTAATCACATTTTTGAATATTACCCTTGTTTACTTATTATAATGTAACGTTGTAAGCCTCATTTTGGCGCCCCTGTACCTTGGCGCCCGGGGACATATGTACCCCCTCCCCCCCCCCCAGCTACGCCTCTGATAAGCGTTCAGGTCCTACTCAAACGACGACGCAAAGCACTCGTCCTATACAGACCCTGCAGTTACTGAGACGGATATAAGCGTTCAGGTCCTACTCAAACGACGACGCAAAGCACTCGTTCTATACAGACCCTGCGGTTACTGAGACGGATATAAGCGTTCAGGTCCTACTCAAACGACGACGCAAAGCACTCGTCCTATACAGACCCTGCAGTTACTGAGACGGATATAAGCGTTCAGGTCCTACGCGGGGTAAAGAGCTTTTTGACTCCTTGGTTTACACACCTTTCCACTGCTAACGCAACCCCTCCCCCATCCCCTGGGTTTGAAAAAAAGGTTTCAAGCCAGAATACCCATCCTATTCGGAAGGGAAAGTTGACCCCATGAACAACGAACGGTAGGTAAATAAGTCCTTTTCTAATCATCACTAAGTCAATACCCAAAATAAGACTGTTTTCATCCTTCTTCTTTTCTTCTTCTTCTTGTTCTTCTTCTTTGTCTTCCCCCATAACGGCATAAGTGGCGCTAAATCCCCATTTAATCACTATTAAAACAAATTGTTGACAAATAGACGCCGCCGCATGCACGTTGCCTGTCGTACGAAAGGCCGTAGCATGCTAATTTGAATTTACATCCAGGTGAGTTAAAAGCTAAATGTACTTTATTCGACACGTACGGAGGCGGTAAACCAAATCCTTGATCGAAATCATTATTACGTAGAATATGTGCATTTTAAAATAAAACAGACCTTTTATTATTGACCTAACCTGCTCGAGAAGCTGACCGATGCAACTGAAAATATCTCTTTTATGATGTTTAGCTGAATCCATTTTCAAACTTCTGGCATACTAAGTCAGTTCAGAGTCAGTATTAGAAGAGAGACATGAACACTTTTAATAACACATATGTTAGAATTGCTATTTCCAGTGTTAGAATTGCTATTTCCAGTGTTAGAATTGCTATTTCCAGTGTTAGAATTGCTATTTGCAGTGTTACTTGTAGGGGTTTGAGCTTAAGTAACAAGACCAAGTAAAACCCAACAAACAATTTCAGGTGTCCACAATTTAAGTTTATTTGAGGAAAATATAAAATCAAACAAGGTGAAAGAATTAAAAAATAACCCACAGTGTATGTATTTTCGAGAGGGCAAATTTCTGTCGAGCTACGAAAAGCACATTAGTTTGGGCCAGAGAACAATTAATTAGATTTATGGGGACAGGCGCTTGTTAAATCGCTATACTGCAGTGATTCAAAATGTCTGGTCGGTAGTGGTAGAGAATTTTAAATTAAGCATTCGTTTACTTAACAGCGAGACGACTATTAGGGACACGGCTAACTTCGATTTCATAGTGGAACCGTCAAACTTGAAAAATTTCCAGAAACCGTTAGGCGAAGACCTGGATTGGTTGCGTTAAATAGAGGCGTGTTTCCCACACGTAATTTCCTAGCTCTAAATATTCCCCATCGAAATAGTCAATTAGTCTAAGCTTTGCTGCAAGAGTATATATACAAGGGATACCGCGAGTCATTTTGGAAGAAATTCTCTCGTAAAACATTTTTTCCAAGGGACCGGAGTTCTGGAAGGTCGACGGTCACATTTTTGGCTGTAGAAGCGAGAAACGCTTAGCACAAAATGTATTTTCGTCAAAGTCACAAAATTCGTTGATACCAATATAATGATTTGCTTGAATTATTTGATAATATGTGCATGTATTTAGTTGTTTAAATTCGTAGATCAATTCTCTCGATATAAGTATAACTGTGTTGAGGTTATATATATATATATATATATGTATATATATATATATATATATATATATATATATATATATATATATATATATATATATATATATATATATATATATATATATATATATATATGAATTTGTACAATAATCTTCTTTATAGAAGGTTGTCGAATGCTTTGAATTAGTCGCCTCGAATTTATAGGAATTATGTTCTAAGAATTTCTTTTATTACTTTAGTTAATATGAGTTACGAGAAGCCGTGTGAATTCAACGATCTTAGGTAGTTTCATGTGTGATAAAGACTTGAATGTGTGTATTCGCTGAACATAACGTAAAGCCAGGTAGTTAATTTCATTCATTCATTTGTGTAATTGAGACGAGAGCGGAACTTCTAAGTCTGGTGTTAATGCGAAGTGATGAATCAGCCATTAGGAAGTACATTAATCCTATGAAACTAGGTTTTTCTTGGTCTGCCATGCTTGGCCCGATTAAATAGCCTTTGTTATCTGTTTCAATACCGATAGTAAGATCTGATAACGAGAGGAGAGTAATGTTCTATCACCAGTAGAATAACCGACAGGAAATTTAGGTTGTTCCCTATTTGTTTTAAAAGGGGAATCTAGCTCTTCAGACGTATAATCAAAAGCATCCTATGTACTTACGCACTGACTTATCTACATGCATACATATCCACCTACCCACACAAAGTTTTAGGGCCGAAATTAGGCGGGACAGTAGGTACGTTGGGAGAGAAAAGGAAAGGAAAAGGGCGAAATGACAGAGAGCAGCTACAGTGGAATTGGAGTGAACCAGAGATAAGCAGGTTATGCAATTGTACAAGGCAATGATTTCGATTGTTCATTCTATCGTATGATGAACAAATTATATCAGTAAAACAGATCGGCTATTTTTTAATAAATATATTTGTGTTTTGAAATTCGGTGAAAGATTTATTCCCAAAAGAAATGTATCTTCCTAATGTACCGTGTTATCGCCATTGTTTATGTAATTGATTACATTTTGATTTTCTATGTACATTCGAGTCATTTTGTTCTATAAAACTGCTCAGATCTCTATTTATTCTACCGATAAGTTTACTCGATCCGTGCAGTAACACCTAGGGCGATAATCTCCTAGATAACGAGAACCGAATAAAGCGGACACCTTGAAAGAAGGTATAATCCGCCAATCAACACTCACCCTTTACAAAGAGAGGGGACGTTTACAAAATTTCTAGAATGCAATGCTAGTATTATACTATCAATTTCTCACTAATCGTGAAACTGTTATAAGTTATTCCGAATGAAGCTTTTATCGTACTCTGTGATAATACTAAATTCAACAGGATTATCTATTCCGAATGTTATTATTTCGATGTAATCCCGTGAATGAAGAATGAAACTGATGTCCTAGAAATTTTCATGTAATCAGATGAAATTAGTTAGATATATAAATCTATGAATATAATCACACAATCCTCAAAGTACTGACCGTTTAAACCAAAGATTATTCACTCTGATGTATCCAACAACATGCCAATAAAATATTCATCTCTGACTTTTACTAACGTTGTGTTTAAGTGAAAAACGTACGGTGCGTGTATCTTCATTATATACCGAGCGTTTGCATTTCAAATAACCAAATATGATTCACTAGAAATTCTCAACAATTAAATCGAATTATTTAATCATAATTCAACTGTCGTGAACACAAATAGTCTTGTTTTGACCTTCAAATCTCATTGAACCAATCAAATACTTCGGGCAATAGCACTATGAATTCCACGCTTGTTTACGTAACCCACATTCAAACTCGCGTGCCATGTCTGACCTGATTAGTTGTTAATTTCACCTAAGATCAACCTCCTTGTCATGATCGAAACTATTACGACGGAATATACATGTACTTGTACGGTAGTACTAATCATTGAATTAAAGGACATACAATACATCTTCATAGTCACAGATGACTTCGTTAAAATTTATTTGATAAATTCAAAAGATGATAAATAATTCCAAAAAACCAGGCTGCATCAATTGAAATAACAGTTGCCAGTGAATATATAATGTTTTTACACAAATATATTTCATCTTTATTTGGCATTTAAAAAATGCAATTCCAGTAGCACCAATGTACCTTACCTAACATTCCATATTTGGCATTGTTGTTTTACAAGTATGAATATCATTAATGTATTTTACACTCCATATTTGGTATCAATTGTTTTACAATTACGAATGCACCAATGTGTCTAACACACCCTATTTGGCAGTAAATTGTTTACAATTACCAATGCACTAATGTGTCTAACACCCAATATTTTTGGAGTAAATTGTTTACAATTACCAATAGCACTAATGTATATATCACTCCATATTTAGCATTAAGTGTTACAATTACCAATAGCACTAATGTGTCTATCACTCCATATTTAGCATTAAGTGTTTACAATTACCAATAGCACTAATGTATATATCACTCCATATTTAGCATTAAGTGTTACAATTACCAATAGCACTAATGTGTCTATCACTCCATATTTAGCATTAAGTGTTTACAATTACCAATAGCACTAATGTATATATCACTCCATATTTAGCATTAAGTGTTTACAATTACCAATAGCACTAATGTGTCTATCACTCCATATTTAGCATTAAGTGTTTACAATTACCAATAGCTCTAATGTGTCTAACACACCATATTTAGCACTAATCATTTAACAATCCTGCAAATTGTATCACTGACATTTAATGACGGATATCCTAATGGATAGCATTTTCTGCCAACAGGTGCTTGTCTGATAGGTACTGAATTAAAATATATAAAAATCTGCAATTGTATATCCAATACAAATCATCTGTTAAATTCTTCAAGAAGAGAAAACATTTTTGATGGTTTTCGTATTAAGTTCATAATTGTTAAGAAATTATGGTGTTGAAAATATAACTGAAATATAAATGATTATTTGTATTTCAGTCTATACTGAGACATTCAAAGAATGAGGTCAATATAAAATATAGAACAAAATATTTAAACCGGCTTGATCAGTTAAGGTCATCATTTTTGTTGTTGTTTGTTTTTTCAAGTGAAACGAATGAAACGTTTGCAATTATAACAACGTTAGAATGACAGCTGCCTAGATGCTACCATATACCTACTATTGACATATACTTTAAATAGTATATTACGGTAGTTTCAAAATTGCAATTCATTTCCTCAAAACATAGACAATTTACTGTTAATGCATACACTGAGCAAAAGAGGGAACTTGTCTCGAAAATATGTAATGGTCACTGAATAATCTTCGGTTGTATTGAGCATCTACAACAAACATCTGACTAAGGTGTCATCTCTACTCCCACTTGTCTGTTACAGCTCTGTATTTTCTACGTAGTAGAAAAGGGCACCAACCTTTCCTGTCTCCTACTGTTGCTAAGTGACAGTGACTGAAGTGAACACGCCCATTTTACGGACGAAGATCCTGACATATGGACCAAATCAAAGACTAATCAGTGATAAAGATTTGATCGATCCACACCTTTTCTGAAGAACCATGCGACAACTAAGCGAGAAAACCGGAAGCCCGTCTTTGTTAAGCTTCTTGTGAATCTGTTGGTGTTAGGACAAGTAAATGAATACAAGTTACAATCCAGAGGCTTGATTTAGCATCGTCACCTACTTGGCATGGAATAATCTTTGAGGTAAGTGGGAATCACAGTACTTTCGTGCATATATATATATATATATATATATATATATATATATATATATATATATATATATATATATATATATATATATATATATATATATATATATATATATATATATATATATATATATATGGATAAGGGATACGAATACCCAATGCTGACTGTATAAGTATGATAACAAACCATTAGTCTCATATTGTATTAATACTTGAAGAAGTGGAGAACAACAACAGAATTATCCAATGGAGACCATACAATTTAATCTGTTTGATCACACAATGCCTTGTAGCCAAAATGGAAACCCGTCTTAACGTCTTCAACTTCTCCTTTCTCAGTTACCATACTGAAAAATTTTTTATTAAATAACGTTAGTACTGAATCTTTATCCTGTTACGTACTTTTACCTTTGCATCGTTATCCTATTAGAAAACCAACATATTAAACGTTAGTTATGATAAAGAAGAGACGTACAAAAAATAAATATTGTCTTTGGGTTTCAACTATTGAAATGAAAATCCTGACCGTTATTATGAACAACTGATGCAATGAACTAGAGTCCAAATGCAACACTAGTAATGTGTGTGAAATCAGTATACTAGTAATGTGTATATAATTAGTATACTAATAATGTGTATGATATCAGTATACTAGTAATGTGTATGAAATGAGTATACTAGTAATGTGTATGAAATGAATATGCTAGTAATGTGTATGAAATTAGCATACTAGTAATGTGTATGAAATGAGTATACTAGTAATGTGTATGAAATTAGTATACTAGTAATGTGTATGAAATGAGTATACTAGTAATGTGTATGAAATGAGTATACTAGTAATGTGTATGAAATGAGTATACTAGTAATGTGTATGAAATGAGTATGCTAGTAATATGTATGAAATGAGTATGCTAGTAATGTGTATGAAATGAGTATACTAGTAATGTGTATGAAATGAGTATGCTAGTAATGTGTCTGAAATTAGTATACTAGTAATCTATGAAATTAGTATACTAGTAATCTATGAAATTAGTATAATAGTAATCTGTGAAATTAGTATACTAGTAATCTATGAAATGAGTATGCTAGTAATGTGTATGAAATGAGTATACTAGTAATGTGTATGAAATTAGCATACTAGTAATGTGCATGAAATTAGTACACTTATCACCACCAGATTAGTATAATTGTTACTTAGGACTTGATGCGCTTTTATTTATGATAAACCTCCGTGTTCAGCAGACACACAAGGGACTTACTCCGTTCGTTATTTAAAGTTCTTCTCTAATTCAAAACTAAAGAATATTAGGTAATACGAATGCTTCAACCAAAATGTGTCTGTTTTGAGCACTTGCTCTGTCTGAATTAAATATTCGTTAGAACACGTTTTGTTTTACTGACAATACAGGCGTATAAGTTGAGTCTTTCTACAAACATAATGGTTCCTAATATGCTGCCTCATAATGCGCTGGCAGACTAGGGTCTATGTTGTTTTGTTTGTTTTTTCTTCTACTGAGTACTCTTAACAAACTGAAATAGGCCCAGATCTGCTTACTTGCCTGCTGTTCTAGAGTCAATTCAGAATCAAAGATGTTCTAATGAATACTGTTTGGTTTATGTCGATGTGAAAATATATTCTCATGTCAGAGTGTTTGGGCATTCTTTCTCTACTTTACATCATAATTTTGAATATACAGATGAGCAATTTGCCGATAGGTGTGAGAATTTGTTTTTGGTGTATATACATTTTTTTCTTCAGAAAGGGAAATACCTTAAAAATGCAGATATTAGCAACATATACAATCCCTAGATTTGCTTTATTACAAGCATCAGTCAATCCAGTGACATTATGATATGCCGTCCTTTATATGATAGATTGGAGAATGTTCTTTTGTGCACTGAATTTTCCTGCCGTAAAAAAAATGAAAGACCAAAGAAGACTCGTAAATATTATGTTTGGGCATTTTGTTTGAATAATTTTTCTCATTCTTCGTTACTTAATGCGTAACGTCAGTCAGATAAAAACTCGTTGCTTAAAGCGTAACGTCAATCAGACAAAAACTCGTTGCTTAAAGCGTAACGTCAGTCAGATAAAAACTCCTTACTTAAAGCGTAACGTCAATCAGATAAAAACTCCTTACTTAAAGCGTAACGTCAGTCAGATAAAAACTCCTTACTTAAAGCGTAACGTCAGTCAGATAAAAACTCCTTACTTAAAGCGTAACGTCAGTCAGATAAAAACTCCTTACTTAAAGCGTAACGTCAGTCAGATAAAAACTCCTTACTTAAAGTGTAACGTCAGTCAGATAAAAACTCCTTACTTAAAGCGTAACGTCAGTCAGATAAAAACTCCTTACTTAAAGCGTAACGTCAATCAGATAAAAACTCCTTACTTAAAGCGTAACGTCAGTCAGATAAAAACTCCTTACTTAAAGCGTAACGTCAATCAGATAAAAACTCCTTACTTAAAGCGTAACGTCAGTCAGATAAAAACTCCTTACTCAAAGCGTAACGTCAATCAGATAAATACTCTTTACTTAAAGCGTAACGTCAATCAGATAAAAACTCCTTACTTAAAGCGTAACGTCAGTCAGATAAAATTTCCTTACTTAAAGCGTAACGTCAATCAGATAAAAACTCCTTACTTAAAGCGTAACGTCAGTCAGATAAAAACTACTTACTTAAAGCGTAACGTCAATCAGAAAAATTCGTTACTTAAAGCGTAAAGTTTGCACTGAAATCAAAGTTGTCTGATAGCGGCCGACATATATACGATACAGAGTAACTAAACTTTTTACATGGCATATTGTTCAAAATGTGTTCGTGAATAGTGTAAAATGCAAAATTTCACAAATTTGTGCATGTACATATCTTAGCAAAATGTGTACATGTATAAATTTCTATTACATGGAGATCAGATTGGTTCATGCAAGTAAAGCATATTGGTATATTCTTTTCATAATAATAAATCTGAAAGAACAGTGATGCTCTCTGATAAGGGATTATCTTCTCGTGTTATTTATATACAATTCCTTGTAAGAGTAGTTTTACTTGGCATAAAGATCAGATGCGGGAGGTCACGGGTTCGAAACATGGCCGAGTCATACTAAAGACATAAAATAGGTACTATAAACTGCCACATTGCAGACATCGTAGCAATATGACTAAAACATTGTTAAAGTTACGTTAAAAATCAAAATCACACACAGACACGCACACACACACACAGACACTCGATATGTAATTTGATAATATAAAATCATTTCTCATTTATATGTTTCATGTGTAAAAATAACATGCAAGGTAAACCATATTCTAGGAGATTCTAAGAAGAAACAAAACATTTGCATACTAAATTATTATCATATGTGCATGCAATAATGTGTGTACTTCGATCAAATATTTGTTTTGAGTGAGGGATTTGAATTACTATCACGTGTACTTCGAATAAATTTGTTTGAATGGGATATTTTAATTACTGTCACGTGTATATCGAATGAATTTGTGTTTTGAAATGGATTATATTAATTTATAACATCAACTGATATTTGAAAAAGAAAACTTGGATTTTGGTGCCGATTACGTTGCGTATTTCAAAGATACCGAGAAAAAGGAGTACAACTTGTATGAGGAACAAGTAACACTAGACCAGGAAATTATTACTGCTGTGAAAAAAAGACCGACAAGTGTAAGGAAAAAATCTTATTAAGTTATATTGAACATTTTCGACCATTACGTGATCGCTTATTAACTTTCGAAATACATCTATTATTAACTATTTTGCTGTTTCTAGCAACGCTCTGAAATGTGATAATAATTTCTGCATACTTAAGCTTTTTATGGTTGTTCACTCCTTGTTAATTACTTGTTTCAGTTTCTACCACAAAAATTAAGCAAAGTTCTCAAGAAAATAGAAAACCTTATTTTATTAATAAAATTGATACTGGTAAATTAGAAGAGATAGTAAAGAGGACTTATGATGCACATGATAAACCGTATATCAGAATTACATCAACAGTTTATGTTCTTCTATCCGGTCATAATTTAATGACACTGCCAATATTAGCAATGCGATTTGTAATAAAAATAACAACTAATGGTTTGGAACTAAATGCTAAAAGACACGCAGAAAATATCACGATGTGAGAAACACTCATTTAAATAGCCCCAAACAGACAAACGTGACAAATTGTATTCATCCCGACTTGGGTTTATAGAGATAAAGCAGTAATTTATAATCTTCAATGCCAGCTTACATTGAATATAACGAGCACGCGCTTCATTTGGTACTACATTCGTATAATAAGAGTGATACGAGAGTTCATCGTGTTCATATATGCCTATAGTGAGTCTGCCAACCAGAGTTCTTCACACTTCATTCTGACGTCGTACGGGGATTCTCCAATGCACCCTACATGGGAGCCAGGAATTGTCTGAAAAATACACCTACGACATATCATAAACAATTTGCTTTTAAATAATTAAAATATTTTTCTTGTCGTTATTTAGGTAATGATGTATATACCTCTATATAAGTCGATGCCAAACGCAAACAACATAGACCCTGATATTTCGTCGCATAATGAGCAAACAGCTCATGGTCCATGTTGATTGTTCTACTGATTACTTCTAACAAACTATTTAGAACCAGAGCTGCCAGCGCATTAGATTTCTGTCGGTGCAGTTCAACTCGACTTAAGTGATTTCATGCTTACGTTGGATGTATCCTACATCCTTAAGAGACGTTGCATGTATCCTACATCCTTAAGAGACGTTGCATGTATCCTACATCCTTAAGAAACGTTGCATGTATCCTACATCCTTAAAAGACGTTGCATGTATCCTACATCCTTAAATGACGTTGCATGTATCCTACATCCTTAAGAGACGTTGCGTGTATCCTACATCCTTAAGAGACGTTGCATGTATCCTACATCCTTAAGATACGTTGCATGTATCCTACATCCTTAAGAGACGTTGCATGTATCCTACATCCTTAAGAGACGTTGCATGTATCCTACATCCTTAAGAGACGTTGCATGTATCATACATCCTTAAGAGGTCTTTTCGATTTACTTGATTTGAAGTGCAGTTACCTGTCATGAATAGCGCTTGAGGTTGGTTATTTTTACAACAAAGCATTCATCTGAAATAGTTTTATGCAACGGAAAGATTTTGTTTCGCGCAGTTGTAAATGTTCAATTTTGAAAAATGGAGAATATTTGCAGTCCTCTATAATCAATGTAGTCCGTATTTCGCTGTAATCTCGTCATAATCAACCTGTGTCATTAATTAAACTCTAGCGTTTTAATTAGTCTTACGAATCTAAATCTTGAAAAAAGTAGCAAAAGGACTTGAAACCAACAATTCGAGTAACAATAGCAAACAATTTATTTCTATACTGTGTAAGTGGAAATTCAAGAAACCTTTATAGATTTGTGAACTAAATCCCAAATTATCCTAAAAGTCATACCAGATTTCCAAAAATACAGAATGTTTCAAAATGAATTTCAATATTCTTGAATCTTCCAATATACATTAAAGATGCAATCCAGAATGTCTTTGACGACAATTATTCCAAAATAATATGTTAATCCAAGTCATGGCGCACATAGTAATTCCAATGAATTAGTTTCATTTCTCTTGAAAATCACAGCAGGCTGTAAATGATTTCTACAAACTGACCTTAAAACAAGAACGAATTATTTGTTTGTCATATTCCTATTTATACACATTCTCGTTTCACCTATATAGCATTGAGGAGATATCCAACCCAGAAACCTAGTCTAACTGTAAACAACACTGACCTTGAACTCTTGCTGCGTAAGCAGTTTGTATGAAATTTATGAGCAAGTGTTAGCTATGTCAGCATTCTCTTTACAACCTACAACAACCATGGACAAAATATAACAGCACATGAACTATAGTCATGATCCAGCTTTATGATTAATCAGAGACTAGGTTTCGTCCAAACACATCCAATCATCCAATCAAATTACTATTTATAGGCTGAATTAATTTCGTGAGACTAGAAGATAGGTGGTGTTTATGGGTGGGGTGGGGTGGTTCTCACTCTACTCCACTCCACCTCCTCGGGCTTGTCCTCAAATCAATTATTGACATGTCAAGGTAACTTCAGACGCATTTTCCTGTCACATATACTTTACCAGCACTTCTGTCGTAGTCTATTGATCCTTTTGTCCTCCTTTCTTAAGTTGCAACAGCATTCGACATGTGTCGAATCCATTTATCACATATTACACAATTTTGTTGTTCGTTGATGAAAGGTGTGTGTGTGTGTGTGTGTGTGTGATTTGGATTTTTAACGTAGCTTTAACAATTTTTCAGTCATATCGCTACGATGTCTGCAGTGTGACAGTTTATAGTGATGTCTAGCACTGGTGTATCATGCCGCAGACATGTAGCATGATGTCCCACCCAGTCACATTATCCTGACACCAAGCGAGGCAGCTGTTAGTACCATTTTTGTAAGTCTTTGGTATGACTCGGCCGGGGATCGAACCCACGATCTCCCGCATCCGAGGCGGACGCTCTAACCACTAGGCCACCGGAGCGATCCGTTGATGAAAGGTACATTTAACACCGTGTCCAATCCGATTCAGATTACGATCGACACCAATATTTTGTCATGTTTCTGTTGACCGTGTAGTTAACAGTTTTCAATTTATGAAAATGACACATGAAGGGGAACATATTGTTATCAACGACAACTCTCCCTAACAACGACAACTCTCCCTAACATTTTATCTCACTGACTGTAAAAATAAGAGGATTAGGAATTTCAATGGTCACAAAGAATGATCTTTTATTGGTGTCCATCAAATTGCCATGTTGGACAGTGGGGATCTGATTTTAATCAAATTGTGACCTTGTCATACCGAGGACCTAAGTGCCTTTTCCTAGGAAAACCGAGGTATGTGACCAGGAATGAGCTGCCGTTTCTCCTCACATAATGTGGAACATGTTATTAAAAATTAGAAAATAAAAGTATTACCAGACTGATATCGACTGGCGATAAAAAACGGTTCAAATGCTTAAATTAAAATTTTGCTTTCATTTGTCTAACCGCTTTACTAAATTTATCTTTCTAATAAATAAAATAATAAGGTCTTCTGAATGAATAAATACGGCTGATCGATGAATATCACAGAAAAATAATAAAATTCATTAGCACTAGTGGCTATAATTGGATTCGAAGATGTAATTTACTGTGCTTCTGATCGCCTAAGGTCAATTTGATTTTTATTGGGTTTAACGGACGTTTGCATAGTCAGTTCAGCATTGTAAATTAAAGCCGTAACCACCGCCACCCCCTCCAATTAATCGCGTTGTACTCTTCATCCTGATATCAGATCATTGTCTTATTGCAGCCATTTATCATATTCACGATATTTATTGACATTAAAGTCACGCCGCAGACTAAACTGAAACTGGGTCGATCAGATGCTCAATTGTGACATCGCATATGTTTTGGGGTCACTGAAACGTATTTTGTCCGATATAAAATCGAATTGTACTGATAAATGAATGTTTTGTAAAGGCAACAGCACAGGAGCTGTAGTGGCTCTGTGGTCAGTACCCTAGATTTGCCACCAGAAAGATGAGTTTATGTTTGTGTCCAGACTAGGTCGTATCGGAGAGAACGTATCGCCTGGTTAAATGATTATTGATATTTCTTGGGAATTTCTTTTCTCCAGGATCATCTTTCGATGCAATAAGATCTTTTTTTTTTATAACTAAAATAATATGTTACAAATAAGCGCAATAAGCTGCAAATGTTTCTTTAGAGATATTATAAAAAAGTGTTTCAGTCTTGTTTGATGGACATCTGTGTATAATTATTTTCTGACTAAATATGATGCGTGTCGTTGAAGAAGCAAGTCCTTTCTAGGACATGTAGTTATTATGTTACATGACGTATCCAGTAAAGCAACCCCCATATTTACTTAAAGAGCTGTTGGAAAACATTGCTTTTATTTTTGTTTATAAAAATGTTTATCTTGGTCCTGACATGGTCTCCATACACAACTAAAGTAATGATCCACATAAAAACTTTATAACATTGTTACGGATATCTGTATCATATATTAATTTATAATTTAGCTCAATTTAAGTCATTCGGACTTACGACATTTATATTTTAAAATGGCTGGCTCGAGTTATAGTTCAGATACGTGTGTCTTACGTGTAAAATTTCATTAATATATCAAGGCTGTTTGCCAACGTTATGTTAAGAACTATATCGGTCAAAGTACGTCACACATTAGTTTGAACGGTGTTCACGAAAGCATCACCTGAAACTAGGAGTGCCATTGTTGTTGATTGGCTCTAAAATTCGGGAACGTCTGCACGTGATGGCTAAGCATTTCACAATATAATGATTTAAATGCTTGAGAATCATTACTGTGATTCTAGTTGTGTTGATTTGATGCGCACATAGTGACTATATAAGAGAGGTAAAGCCCAACATCAAGATTCTGCAGTTTTATGCCAGTTCCATGAGAGAGAGAGAGAGAGAGAGAGATTTGGATTTGTAACGTAGTTTTCATTATTTTAGGTCATATCGATACGATGTCTGCAGTGTGGCAGTTTATAGTGACGTCTAGCACTTGGGCATCATGTCGCAGACATGTAGCATGATGTCCCACCCAGTCACTTTATCCTGACAACAGGCAGACCAGTCCTAATACTAACCTCTTAAGGCTGAGCGCCAAGCTCAGTACCAATTTATGTAAGTCTTTGGTATGACTCGGCCAGGGATCGAACACACGACCTCCCGCATCCGAGGCGAATGCTCTAACCATTAGGCCACCGGAGCGGTGTGTGTGTGTGTGCGTGTGAGAGAATGAGAGAGAGAGAGAGAGAATTATTCGAGTGGAAAACAATTTTTCTAAATTGGACTGTGCCTGTCCAATTATGTGAAATTATTCATGTACCTGAACATTTAAATAATTCCGTCGGATTATGTGAGCTTTCAACACTTCAGTAATATTCTACTTTCTTGGAATTTAACTTGATTAAAATCATTTTGATTGTTAAAACCGTCTTTCTTCATCTGTCCTAGCATATCACATAATCAGGTTAGAACCTTCATTCGGAATACCTTTGGATAGTTTCGGGATTAATGTGAACTTGATCGAACAATTTAGAATAATATTCAAGGAATTCAAACACTGTAAGTTCTTTTTTAATTCGTTCACTTTGTTTGATTTCAAATTTTTTGAAAATAAATTTATATTTTTGGAAAATTGAATGCTTGTTGGGTTTAATTTTGTCTTATTATATTGTTTAAGGCCTTAAACGTGATAACATAATAAAAAAGAATAAAGAGTTTGTACTCCTACTCCCATCCAATAGATTTACCACGTGCAACAACTACTACTAGCCCAACATAAAGAAATGTGGCAATTTAACTGTGTTGAACGAACGGACATAACATCATCAATATAAACAAATTGGCAACTAGATCAGCATTCATTTACTGTGTCTTACGAACAAATTCAAAATCATTGTGGCGATTGTTGTTAGATTGTAAAGTCTGACCTTTGTGATTTTTTCACAGTATGACGTCAGTACTTGCCTTCCTTTGGAACTGAAGTCATCTTCTTTGGAGTGATATAAATTTTTGAGAAACATGTCGCGAGAAATAGACGCGTATCTTTGAAAACGCACTAACCCATATCCATGACAACTTAAAATTGTCGAGGACGGGTTGTGTTAAAGAGTGCCAATTGTATGTACCAGTCATGATGTGTTGATGGCTGTACAAATAAAGTTGAATGCTTTAAGCTTAGAGATTCATATCAAAATAAAAAGTGACGTCAAGTATCGGCTCATTAGCAGCTATAGTTGTTGTTAAATACGACTTCTAAAAATGACTGCAATATATCAGTTTATAATAACGCATTTGACTGCGAGATACCAGTTTGTATTCGTTGTAATTTTCACATTATTATGGCTTCACCATTAAACAAGAGTAGACGAGTAGAGATTCCAGCCAGCATAAAATGGATTTGCAAATATCATGATCACACAAACAATCAACCAAAAGACAATAGGAAGCTTTTGAGAATCATTGGACAATATCAGGAATCAATGCAGATCAATCCGCCAAAGAATCCAGGCAAACAAAGGTTCTTCATGAAATTGATATACTATTTACATTCATAGTGTGATGTGATAATTGTGTAAATTTATATTCATGTACAAGTGAATGATATAATAAAGTGAAATAAGCACGAGTCAATAGATGTATGCATTAACCTATTTCAACCATTTTGAATATACAGCAAAAGTACGGATAACAAATACATGTACACGGTATGATGGCATCGTAAAACTCGTTAATCATTCACTTGGATCGAAGGTATCCGCATTAATGAGGTACCGCTCTGTATGTCTGTGTATATATATATATATATATATATATATATATATATATATATATATATATATATATATATATATATATATATATATATATATGCATACAAGTGTGTATGTATGTCTGCTTTTAATAGGACATGTGTGACATTTGCATTCGAATTCATTTCAAGGAATTGAGTTTAAAACGCTTCATTTAATATGCCATAACAGTATCTCTGCTTCGACTTGACCAAATAACGCTTTAAGCTAATCTCTGCTTCGACTTGACCAAGTAACGCTTTAAGCTAATCTCTGCTTCGACTTGACCAGGTAACGCTTTACCCTTCTTGTGCATCTTGCCATTATTGATTTTTAAAAAAATCTGTAAAATATTATGCCCAATTTGTAAATGAATTGATTAAAACACTATGTACCTAATTTAAAGCACAGGGCAGCAGTCTGATTTATCATCATGAAAAAGCAGAAAAAATACCAAAGAAACATTCTAATATATTAACAAAATAAAACAGTTAACAAATAAATTACAGTGTTATGAATCCAGTCTCTATCATGAAAAAACCAAAAGAGGAAGTAAATTTGTAAATGACTTGTACACGTCTGTGTTTTTTTTATATCCAATTGTCTAATAGCTGGATTCCGCTGTACTATACCGTATTTTGTAGTAAGGATTCTTAACAACATCCCGATCTCTGTTCCACTTTTTCCACCTGTTCCATTTCTTCTTTATATTTTTTTTACAACTTTTACATTGTACAGTTTCCATTTATTTGTGAAACTAAATTTACAATAGCTGACGTAGCACAAATTGGTGGCAGTCGAAATAATTGTAAGACGGATGATGTTAAACCGTTGCCTTCAACTAACACATTTTCGTATTTTTGAGAGTAAAGTCCTCATCGTACAGTAGATCTGGTGCCTGTAAATGGGTGGGTGTGATTCATCAACCAGATAACCGGTATTATTGCAAAAGCGTGTAGAGCTTTCAGTAACGTGTTGGTTAGTCTTCTATTTTTCTTAATTATTATTCTATGCATTTTTTTCTCTGTAATAGAATTTGCAACAACATACCATTCTACGTCTCATTAAGTGGGTTGGAGACTTATTTGTTTCGTGGTGTTTATGTGATTATTTTCAACAAACGGGTATTTGATTCCTGACATTTATATAAAAATATTTTTCATTAAATGGGTTGGCGACCTATTTATTTAGTGATGTTTATGTGATCATTTTCGTTGACATGTTATACATTTATCAACATATCAAGAAGTTTCGTCTCTTTTTCACTGTTCATATACATGTGTTATGAACTTTAGCTTAATATATTTAACCGTAATTTTTAAATGCGTCCCTAGAAATTTCAAAAGGATTTAGAAAATCTGAGTAATGTGTCAGGCGTGTATTTAAAATAGAACAGTTCACAGATTCTTGTAGCCGTGTACTATGTCTATCGATTTAACGATCCGATTGGACAGCAAACAGAACTAGGGTCCAGAGTGATTATCTGCCACTACATTATAATGGACTCTATTATTCATTATCAACATCGGATTAATCCACATGCAGCAATAGAATCGTCTATCTTGAGATGATAACACCAACCGCATATACTCGCTTATCAGACTGATCCAAATGCAAACTGCATAGACCCAGATCTACCGTCGCATAATGCGCCTATAGGTCTAGTTTATGTAGTGTTACGTATATCTGATTTAATTCGTATTTGTTTAATTTTATTGTTTGTTTGTCAGATTTAAAAAATGTATTTTTATTGTACATGCTATTTTAATATAATCTTGCTTACGTGATTTGGATTTTTTTTCTCAGAAAAAAGTTTGACTTTGACTGATTCAATTGTAAACACATAAAGCTGACCTAGCTCCTGGCCTTTTTTTAAAATTAGTAGTAGTCACGTGAAGAAGTTTTTTAATATATTCATTTTTATTGGGGGAATAATAAGGCTGAGATCCAGGCTGTGTTGGATACGAGACCCTCGACTTTAGTAACAGTCATGTGAACAAGTTTATTTAATTTATTTTTTGTTAGGGAATGATAAAGCTGAGATCCAGGCTGTGTTGGATACGCGATCCTCGACTTGTGAATAGTTTATAGCGAAGTAAACAACGTTATTTTATTCTTAGAGTAAAATGATTGGTTTTCGTCAGGCCCATGTTTTGAGTACGTGATGTAAACATGATCATGTGACCCTCTCACGAGTACTCATTATATGCCTGGGCTTAAAACATTTGGTGTCAAGGTGTTCTTTTCTTGTATCAGTTTGTAGTTTATTCGAATTATTTGGATTCAAAAGGATTAATTCTTTTTTTTCTGCAAATATATGTGTGATCATACATTCATTAAACACCGGATTATTTCTTGTATTTCTACAAGGAATTGCAGACATCCACACTATCAATAATACAGCATACGTCATCGCCTTCAATCTTGAATTCTGCTTTGGGACTCGAACTTGAATTCATTAGAACATTTAGTTATTAGGACTTCTAAAATATCGTTGATTATTCTTACTTTTTTGGGGGGATTTGATTCTTAAAACCGTAAGTTCTTATTTTTTTAATTTTTACAGTATAGTAACAGGGAAAAAATAATTTGTTAAATTGTTCAAAGCTTGTTGTTTTCACTCTTTCTTGTCTTACTGTTTATTCAAGCCTAAACACGTAACATAAGAATAGGGCTTTCATCCTCGGACAAGTTTGAATTGTAGCTAGAATATTTCAGAAAACTTTGTTTTTGAAATTTCAATTCCCCATGTTTTTGAAATCCCAGTGAGATCGACTAGTTTTTTCTAAAATGTCATCAAAGTGAAAATCTTTCTTTCAAATTCTGCCTAGATGAATTGACCCAGCTTGAAAGAAAATAAGAAAATACGATCTTTCTGAGGTAATGGCTTCCTTAACTAAACATGAAACAAGAAATATTTTGGTTCAGTAATTGGTAGAAAATAATGTTTTGGATAAAAGTGCATTGGTTTAGGTCAGTATGTATGTATCAGACTCTGATATAAAAGTGAAGGAATTATAATAAAAATACAAGATGGAATTGGAGTTGAGGAAGCTGGAACTTAAGAAAGATAAAGAAGAAAAATAAATGCAAATGCAGTTACAAGAAAAACAAATGCAGTTACAATATGAGAAAGAGGAGAGAGAGAGGAAAGAGAGAAAGAAAAACAAATGCAAATGCAATTCGATTAGGAAGAAAGAGAGACAGAGAGTACAAATTCAATTACAATAGAACAAAAGCAAAAGGAAGAAAAAGAGAAAGAAAGAGGGAGATGCAACTGCAAATGCAAAGAGAGAAGGAAGAGAGGGAATATCAATTTAGAATAAAATTATGGAGCTGCCAAGTGAAAAGCGCATTCCCACTTCAAATATAAATTTAAGTTTTGATGTTGCAGAGAATATTAGGTTAGTGCCCCCTTTTAGAGAAAAAGATGTAGACAAATGTTTTCCTTAGTTTGAAAACGTTGCTGAAAATTTGAAATGGCCAAGCTAGCATCGGACAAAATAATTACAATGTACACTCATTGGTAAACTAGTGATATTTATCATTCACAGTCAGTTAAAAAAATGGTGACTATGATACGGTTAAGGAATGCTTCTTAAGGGTTTTGGAGTTAGTCCCTGAAGCTTATCTGCAAAAATTCAGAAACCATGTAAAAAGCAGCTGGACAAACTGATGCAGCATTTGCTAGAGGAAAAGAGCAGTTATTTGAGAGACGCACTTAGCCAAGAAAGTTGAACAAGATTATGAAAGTCTCAAACAACTTACATTACTTGAAGAGTTCAAACACTGTGTCCATAGTGACATTAAGTCTTATCTTGACAAGCATCATATTAAAACCTTGGAAAATGCTGCTCGTGCTGCTGATGAGCTTTTTTAACTCATAAAGTTCCTTTTGTAAATACGACTTCTACTTAACAGTCTTCTGGCAGACTAATACAAGCCCTTCTAAAACTCAAACTGGCACAAGATCCTTGTATGTTCCTACGTGTACCTATTGCAAGAAAAAAGGACACATTATTTCGGGTTGCTACAAATTGAAAAATAGGCATCAGAATCAAGGGAGACCTTTGCCAAATGCTCTTTTTTCTATTAGATCAATGTCATGGTCATGTATTGAAAGCAATACATTTGTTGGGTCTAACAAACCTAAGTCTGATTTTATTATGGAAAATTATGAACCATTCATATCGAAGGTTCTGTATCACTCTTCGCTGATTCGGCCAATCCTATCCCTATTATAATTATAAGGGACACATGAGCATCTTAGAGTCTTTCATTGTCAGGTACTTTGCCTTTTACTGACAAGCCTTCTTCTACCGAGTGTTCTTATTCAGGGAGTAGAATGCGGCTTTGTTAATGTTCCTCACCATTGTGTAAATTTGTCATTATACTTAGTTTCAGGACCCGTGACAGTCAGAACAGTCTCTGTTTTACCCGTTGAGGGCATCCATTTATTACTAGGCAACGACCTAGCTGGAGACAAGGTTGTGGTTAATCCACTTGTAACTGACAAGCCTTGTTTGGATCAGAAAGTCGATCCAATTGAAAAAAGAATTCCCTGATTTACTCCCAGCTTGTGCAGTTACCATAGTTATGGCAAAGAAAGCTCTTGAGAATGATGTTGATCACGAAAGTATTTCTTAAGCTGATACAAGCAATGGTAACGTTTTTGATGAGGTCACATTACTTCTTGTTTGGATCACTCAGAATGTATTGATTACAGTGATTTTCGTTTAACTACTCATTCTCTGTATTCTAATCAGGGTGACAAACGACAATCACTTGTCGTCGAACAGGAAAAAGAGCCTGAGATCTCCTGTTTGTTTCAAAGAACCATTAGTGAAACTGAAGCCACTGAAGTTCCTGTCTGTTTTTGTTTCATTAAAAATGGAATACTTAAGAGAAAATGGAGACCTGTAGAGGAACCTCCTGGCAATGAGTAGTCAGTGAACTATAACATTTTAGTTCCAAGACCATATAGACAGAAAATACTTAGTCTATCCCATGAAACTCCTTTGGCTGGTCATTTAAGGATTAAGAAAGCCTATCACAAGATCTTAACTCTCTTATGTTGGCCAAAAAGGAAAAGCGGTTATGGTAAATACCGTAGATCTTGTCAATCTTGTCAAATGGTAGGAAAATCCAATTAGAAAATACATAGGGCTTATCTACAACATATTGATGCCTTTGACGAACCTTTTATTAGAATTACGTTAATATTGTACTGTTCCCTTAACTACGACCAAGATAGGTAACCAATATCTCTTGACCATTATGTGTGCTTCAACAAGGTATCCAGAGTTTATTCCTTTGAGGAATATTAAACCTAAAACAATAGTGAAAGCTATGATAAAATTGTTTACTCAGTTTGGCATTCACAAATATATCCAGTCTGATCAAGGCTCAAATTTCATGTCTGTAATTTTGCAGCAAGTTATGAACGAATTAGTCATCCAGAAATTCAAATCTTCTGCATATCACCCTAAGAGCCAAGGGGCATTAGAAAGATTCCATCAGATTTTGAAAAATATGATTCGATCATATTGTGTTGATACGGGTAAAGATTGGGATGAAGGCATTCATCTACTATTGTTTGCTGTTAGGGAATTAGTTCAAGAATATTTAGGATTCAGTCCCTTTGAACTGGTTTTTGGACACAATGTGCGTGGACCATTGAATTTATTGAATACGAACCTTTTTTCTAATGAAGATACTGAAATTAATCTTCTTGATTATGTTTCCAATTTTAAGTATAAATTTTCAAAGGCTTGTGGGTTTGCAAGAGCAAACTTGCACTTTACTCATTCCAAAACGAAGTCAAGGTATGATAAAAACTCGAATGAATGGAGCTTTCAGCCTGATGATAGAGTCCTGGCTGTCTTGCCCATACCACAAAATCCTCCTCAGGCCAAGCATTATGGTCCTTACACAGCGTAAACAAAAATAACTGTCACATAAACATGTTAAAGAAGTATATTGAAAGAGATAGCCAGGTTAAATATGCAATTAATTTAATTCTACCTGTCGCATTCATTAAAGAATTAAGTGAAGGAATATCATCGGATTCTACTGACATTAGAGTGACAAATCTTCGAAATTCAGAAAGTATAAAAGATCTCGACCAAAAACATTCACATCTACAAGCGCAAGAAAGAAATGAACTTAAACAGTTATTATTTGAATATCAGCGTTTATTTCCAGATGCTCCTACAAGAAGGAACAACATTTTCCATGACGTTGAAATTGTAAATTCCAAACCTGTGAAGCAACACTCGTACAGGATGAACCCTCTCAAACAGGAATAGAAATTCAATACTTGCTGGATCATGATTTTATAGAGCCCACTAAAAGTGGTTGGAGTTCACCATGCATAATTTTTCCAAAACCAGATAAAACTTTTCGTATGTGTACTGATTATAGAAAGTTGAATATTGTGACAAAAATAGATTAATTCCCATTACAAAGAATTGATTACTGTATTGATAAGATCTGGAATGTCAAGTATGTCACCAAATATGACCTCCTGAGAGGATTTTGGCAAATTCCACTAACAACAAGAGCAAAGGACATCTATGCATTCCTGACTCCAGATGAACTTTACCAATATAAAATAATGCCGTTTGGGATGAAAGGGTCTGGTCGCCAAGTACATTTCAACGTCTCATGAATATGATTACCTTTGGGCTAGACAATTGTGATGCTTGCATCGATGATGTCATCATCTACAACCACACCTGGAAAGAACATTTAGCTACAATTCGGAAATTCTTTGACAGATTCACAGATGCAAGTTTAAAAATTAATTTATCTAAAGTGAGTTCAGCCGTGCCTTTCTAGGACATATCGTGAGACATGGACATGTTAAACCTATAGATGTTGAGGTCAAGGCTATCTCTGAATTCCCTGTGCCTATAAATAAAAAGCAACTTATGCGATTTCAAGTATGGCCGGACACTATTGGAACTTTTATTCCCATTTTTTTTATAACTGCTGAAACCTGACAAATTTATTGAGTAAGAAAAACAAGTTCATTTTGACCGAAAAATGTTAGGAGGCTTTTGACAATTAAAAAGCCATATTTAAAAGCGCGTCAATTCTTACAGCTCCAAATTTCAGCCAATCATTTAAAATGTCCGTTGATGCAAGTGATGTTGAAGTTAGAGCAGGTTTGATTGTAGGAAAAAAAATGGTATCGATCATCCAGTGTGTCTTTTTTTCTTTCTAAAACATTAAATAAGCATCAAAGAAATTACTCAACAATCGAGAAGGAATGTTTGGCTTTGATATTGGCTTTAAAACATTTTGAAGTTTACCTTCGTTCAGTTCCTTCTTCGATTATTGTGTTTAGTGACCACAACTCCCTTACGTTCATCGGCAAGATGAAAACTAAAAAGCAAAGACTACTATGGTCGAGTTTGTTGTTACAGGAATATAATCTTTACATCAGGCACATCGAGTTAAAGATAATTTAATAGCAGATGCTCTTTCCTGTGTGTAGAAATTTAATAGTTCATGTACACTGTGTATAATTTATAACAGTTCTTCCTATGTTTTTCTTTAACCTCATGTATAATTAATCTATGGTAAAAAGAAAGCTTTATCATGTCAATCTTTCTTTTTCTTTTTGGGGGGAGGTGTTACGTATATCTGATTTAATTCATATTTCTTTTAATTTTACTGTTTCTTTGTCATCTTTAAAATGTATTTTTCTTGTATATGCTATTATAATATAGTCTTGTTTACGTGATTTGGTAAATTTTCCAGAAAATTGTTTGTCCGTGACTAATTCAACTGTAAACACGTAATGTTGACCTTGTCCCCGACCTTAATTCAAAATTAGTAACAGTCACGTGAACAAGATTTTTAATTTTTTTTTTTTTTTGGGGGGGGGGAGGAATAATAAAGCTGAGATCCAGGCTGTGTTGGATACGCGATCCTCGACTTGTAACTAGGTTTTAGTGAAGTAAACAACTTTATTTAACTTTATTCTTAGAGTAAAATTATTGGTTTTCATCAGGGCCATGTTTTGAGTACATGATGTAAATTTGATCATGTGACCATCATACGGGCAATCATTCTTTGCCTCAAAATTCACCGTATAAGTATTGCTTTAGATACGTCAAGTGAAGCAAAATGTATTTGAAGCAATATTAACTAGTTATAAACAATTATCTTCAAATCTCGCGAAGGAGAATTTACCTAAAGTCGGAAAAAAACATGTTGACATGTGAACAGGAAGAACGAATCCGTGTAATTTAAAAATTAAAAAGAACATATAAAAGAATTATTGTTATCTGACTTATTCATATGAATTGATCATAAAAATGTCGCGCGACATAAGTTTAGTGTCTCATTGTAAACTGATAGATGTACATGCTCCTTTCACCATATCCAAGACAAACTTCGGTTGAAAACGTATATAGAAAACTTCGGAATTGTTTCGCAAATTTTCTGTGATTTTTTTTGGGTCATCCAGTCTTTAAATATACTTAGCAAGCTGAAACCTACGGTATTCCTCCTACGATTGCAGTCTCCAGGATATAACAACATGTCACCATGAATTATGGTTTTCACATGCCAATGCTGTTAAGTGGAATCACTACTTTTGAAATCGGTTTCGTTTCCCCGCCACCACCCAAAACAAGTTAATACACGTCTTATACAGGAAAATCACAAATTGACTGTTCATAATATTAATTCTTCCTAATTGGAGGTACATGTTGAACAGAGACGAGACTTTGCTTATTATTCCACGTGTTTGGGGGTAAGAAAAGCCTTTTGTTAGGTTGAGGGTTGTGTCCCTTGACCGTGATTGCGGTAGAACAAATATCATTGAGTGCCTAGGTAAGGAAACACAAATGATAACTCATAAGAAATCATATGGGCAGTAGAAATAATGACGTATGATGGCTGCTTGAGAGCATTAGAATACAAATTGCTAGCTGGGTACTGCATTGTTGACACCATTTATGAGAAACAATGCTCTTTAAATGACATATTGAATGTGGCGGAAATGATCTAATGCTTTCTTTGTTGTACATACATTTTCGTTACTCATTGCAACTGTAACTTAAAACGAACATTATCATCGCTAAGTGCAACTGTAACTTTAAACGAACATTATCGTCATTAATTGTGTCGCTAATTGCAAGTGTAAATTAAAATGAAAAGATCAAGGCTATGCAATAATAACACTTTTTGCTGCATTATATTAGAGTGTATTGTTCGTTCAAATCGTTGCGAATATTCACTTAAACTGTAAATGGAGCGTACTCTATGTGCTTTATCGTCATCACTCTTCATTAGTATGTGCGGATTATTCATCGTACGATACCGTACTGCTGGTAAAAACGACACGTGGAAGGAAAACGTGTAAGCGTTATCGTGACAATAGGCTAACGCCACACGTACATCTTCAGCAAATGACTTTCTTTAATAGGGGGGCCCCGGGTGGCCTAGTGGTCTAAAGCGCTCTCCGTTACGGGTCACTGCCATCTCATCTCTGTCTGCGTGGGTTCGAGTCTAGGATTCGGCCAATGTGGGTATGTAAGAAAGCTTGCCAGTAGCTTCTCGTGGGTCGGTGGTTCTTCTTGGGGTTTTCCCTCCACCATTAATACTGGCCGCCATGCATAGCCTATCGTGTGCTGAGAAATGGCTTTAAAGCCAACAACAACAAAAATCTTTAATACGTCTATTAATTTCTTGCAATAGAAAAGTTATAAAGCTTATATGATTTCAAATAAAATCAATAGGGAGGAGTGAAGTATAATGGGTTTGATTCTGATAAAAATAGTCGAGCAGCAAGAATTTCTGGTCCTTTCACAGCCTGCTTAAATTGTTAATCTCGTAGGAACCAAGTTCCATTTTGTTCTAAATGCTAATTGTACAATGCTTATCTGCGTGATACGATAGACATACTTTGGTCCTAAATTCTGTTACCCGAGTAGGTATTAATTATTTTCCAACATACATGAGTAGCCAATATAAAAACTCATACAGAGGCGTGAAGAACGAGGGGCAGAACCTAGATCTGGATTCGGTAAAGTGGGGTGGGGCGAGATGGGGTGGAGCGGGCGTCCCACCCCCACCACAAAATACACATGCGAAACAACCGATATATTTCCTAAAGTAAGTTTTCTGCCCAGTTAGATGGTTAAAAGTATGCCTCGAAAACACTTAAGATGCAGGAAATTCCGGGCCCCCATCTTGAATCCCGTCCACACAGATCTCCACTCTTATTTATTTATACTTCCCCAACACACACCCCTCCATTACCCCTCCCCCTTCTCCAACCCCCAACCCCCAGATATTGCTGGATCGGCCTCCGATACCGGTTAGTTCTTGTTGTATTCAAGTATGAAACCGAAAATTGTGTCTGCTCAGAATTCATACAGGGTCCCTTGAAAATAATATTTATCTTACGTTTAATTAAATGCCGACGGCTGAGCACCTTTATTATGGAGACATAAAGGGGATAGTCAATATTCATAACCATGTCATGAATAATATAACATTTGCCATGGCAATTGTTCGTAATGCAAATCGAGCTAAGATTAACGTTCGCTGAGAAGCACCAGTCCCATTAGCAGCTAAAGTACAATTGTCCGTCAGTATCATTTATCTGATATATTATTCCTCCAGCTTTTAAGTATCACGATGATGCCTTATACAGCTATAACCTTTATATATTTGCTAATTAATTAATGAATGGCAGCTGACATTTAATTATGCATACAGAATATTAAATAATTTACATATTGATTTATGGGCCACTGACAAATAATTTCATTTGAAATGATATCATGCAGTATGTTGTGAGAGGAACCATGGAAAACTTGACGAACATTGGTGACTATTGGTGACTGTGCCAACTGGCATTGAATACCATATACAAATTAATTGGGCATACATTTATCATTTTTCAACAAACTTTTACGAAATTTTGACATATTATTAACGTTCGCACTAGGTCATATTGTTATAATTATAAAAGAAACAAGTTTGAATTTGTATGATACAGCGGCTAATGAGTAGGCGTGGTTATCTGTATTCTTGAAACAGGTCCAAGCTAATTAGATTACGAATCAGTTGACAGTTATTACCCACTCGCATATTTACCATAACAGATAAAAACTTTAATTCGCCATAGGTCATAAGTGACTAATGAGGACCATAAAAGTAAACCTATACAAATATAAATGTTGTACAGATATAAATTATTTTCAATACTATAACCTCTATATAATGTTTTCAATGTATTGTGGAGCATTTACAAAACATAAACATTATATTATTTGCAAATGTTTTTAATTACATGTACCTACATATCTATCTATCTATCTATTTGTCTATCTATCTATCTATCTATCTATCTATCTATCTATCTATCTATCTGTCTGTCTGTCTGTCTGTCTGTCTATCTATCTATCTATCTATCTATCCCTCTTTATATACGTACACACACACACACACACACAAACACACAAACACCAATGCACGTACACACCAATGTAAATGTTACAGAAGCATGTGCTATCAATATTTATTGTACTATATCACATTTAACTATGTCGGATACTTTGTGAACTTAGTCATGAATGCATGATTAAATATGTATAAGTTTCAAGTAAAAAAAAATTAAATTTAACAGTGCTATAGTATTTAGTTCCACTAGTGTAGGAAATCGTCAAAAACCGAGTTGGCGAGCTGAACAGCAGAGTTAAATTAAAAACAGAAGCAAAAAAATCAGAAAAGAGTTTTAGTATAGTTATTTTTATTTTCTGAAATTATTTATTGACTGTTGTGTATGTAGTAGTGTAGCAAACATACACTGGCCTCTCGAAGCAAGGAACCATTCGGAGATTCTCTAATACGTTCTTATCATTCATGCAATGTGCCTATGGAAATTTTAAATGCCAAACCCGAGGAAGATATGTTACATTTCTAACGTTTGAGCTATAATATTTTCCAGAAACACCAGAACTTTATTGATAACTTTGGCGTCTGTGAAGTACAATTTTCATAAAATAATAAAGATGCGAATCGTCGTGGATATTCTCTTTTAGACTCATAATATCATCCCAATATATACTGCGATGTCGTGTACGAGTGGAGCTGAAAAAATAATCAATCATTTCTAATTGTTGCTGCGGTTGTTGTATCAGACAAAATTAGGTGGCTAACTACTATTAAGGAGAAATTTTTTATTATATACTTGTATCATAAATACAGTTTTTTAAAGCCCTTTCCACTGCAGTTCTCTGTAAGCCTGGCCAATTTAGTCCATTGTAACCTCGCTCCTTTTCACTCCTTTGTAAGTCGGTTCCATTGCACTCCTTTGTAACACCGTTGCACTGACTGCAACCTTCCTTTCTTTCACAAAAGAGCCATTCATACAAAATGAATCATGAATGCCGATTATTTTTCACTGTTTCAGTCCTTTGATTACTAAAAATGAATTTAGTGTTATATATTTCTACAACTTCAGCTTTGTCTTTTTAGCACTGATATGAACGCGTGTTGCTACGGACCAACGTTGACTGAACTCTGACCCCTGGAAAATGCATGCAACACGTGCACATTTAAAACTTTTCTTTCTTTTGCCAATTTCAGCAACATTTTCAATAATGTCTCAGTCGTGCTGTTAATGTATGTATGTACATTTTCAATAGGGTCTCAATCGTGTTGTTAATATTTGTAAGCATATTTTCAATAGGGTATCTCAGTAGTGCTGTTTATGCAGGTATCCATATTTTCAATAGGGTCTCAATCGTGCTGTTAATATTTGTAAGCATATTTTCAATAGGGTATCTCAGTAGTGCTGTTTATGCAGGTATCCATATTTTCAATAGGGTCTCAATCGTGCTGTTAATATATGTAAGCATATTTTCAATAGGGTATCTCAGTAGTGCTGTTTATGTAGGCATCCATATTTTCAATAGGGTCTCAATCGTGCTGTTAATATATGTAAGCATATTTTCAATAGGGTATCTCAGTAGTGCTGTTTATGCAGACATCCATATTTTCAATAGGGTCTTAATCGTGCTGTTAATATATGTAAGCATATTTTTAATAGGGTATCTCAGTGGTGCTGTTTATGCAGGTATCCATATTTTCAATAGGGTCTTAGTCACGCTGTTAATGTATGTATGAATATTTTCTCCACATAATGTTTAAGAAACTGATAGGCATAATAAAATCTTTTTTATCTTAACTACGTAGTTCGATCTGTTACGTTGTATACAATATTAATGAAACATTGTCAGGATTTAAGAAAGATGTAAAATATCTGTAACTTCCTCGCGCTGAATTCATGCCTTAATTCTACCATTTTGCTTCATACAATTTGTAACTCTTTGTTCAAATATCCAAATGAAAAATATATATCCCCAACACTTCGCTCAGTCCACAAAAAAAAATAAAAAAAATCCAGAAGATAATTAATGATGATGGGGCGAGAGCGCTTGTAAGAATAAGGCATGAGAGCATCTCTAATTATATATATATATATATATATATATATATATATATATATATATATATATATATATATATATATATATATATATATATATATATATATAGCACAAAAAGATCAACCTTCATAAATCTGATTGGATGACAAAGAAGCTGTACAAAAGCCCAGTCGTAGAACACTTCTTCTCCCATGGCCACATTTTCAGTGATACAACACTTACAGCAATTGCTAACAACCCCAAATGGAGTTCCGAAACCAGGGAAAAAAAAGTTATCTTACTGGATACGCCGCCTTGGAACATTGAAAAACCAAGAATGCTAGATAAAAACAGCGAGTCACACATAAAATTACATATCTGCGGCTGGCATGTTCTCTTTTCAATGATTCTCAAAATCTGCTTATTAGTCACCCAATAACCCATAATTACAACTATAACAATGAGATATCCGGGATATAATTTGCACTTACATAAATTTACATACAATAACAGTTGACGCTATGGCTCATTGATTTCTAGGTCAATATAAAATATCATTCAGGATCCGCAACAAGTCATAGTCATGAAAAGTTTTACAAAGACAATGGTTTGTCTGTTTTATTTGTTTGTTTGTTTGTCTTGTCTGTGTTTTGTATTTGCCGTTGAAAACGATTCATTAAGAGTGGAAAGCGTTTAGGGTAGCTAGATGCTAGTTTTGCATTGTTCGTAGTCAATTTATTATATATATATATATATATATATATATATATATATATATATATATATATATATATATAAGGCCACTTAATCTAGCTTTGAAACAGCAGATCTACACTGAATGAGTCTTTGATGAATATTTACAGAAATACAGAAATATTTATTATAAAGACAACTTACTTTGGAAACAATTTCGGATACATACGAACATAGAAGAATGATAGATTCCAGATGGCATTTTTCGCGCTTAAGGGCCGTGTTAAGACAGCATTAGTCTAGTACGAATTCAGCAATATTATTTGGGAAAGATTATATATGTATACGTTTGATACGCCGGATCTGAAAGGAAAAAAAAAAAAAAGAGAGAAAAAGAAAACGGGTCACCGGTGTTGTATGCATCTGATCGTTCATTAAATATGATCCCTACTGCGATACTCTGGAATATAGCGTGGATTTGTAGAATATCGCCTGTGTTGTATTCATGTGAACATTAGTTAAATATGAACCCTTTCGAGTTACGGTGGAATCTAGTATGGAATAAAATACGAACCCTTTCGAGTTACGGCAGAATCTAGTATGGAATAGACCTTGTGAGCACATTGTCTAAATTGTAATTCAGTTATATTTTTATGTAAATATTAGTCAAACCTACGTTTATCACCGGAGCATTTATTGAATACTGTTGCATAATGTTGTACAATTCAGTAATGGTAGCAGTGAATGGGGCTGTTTACGGACAATGGGAAAATACATTACAAAAACCCTTGGGGCTCTTATAGGAGAAGGTTTTTCAGATCACCCTTGGGCTGTTTACGGACAATGAGAATTTAACATGGGGAATATTGGGCCTGTTTACGGACAAGGAAAAGTAAGTTTGAACTGGAAATTGGAATTGAACCAGTGAGGTGATGTCACAATACTGGAGATTGGCAACAATGTGGCAAGGGTGTGACCTAAATACGCGCTAGAATAATAATAATAATAATGAGGACTTTGTATAGCGCCTAATCTTCAGAGCTCTAAGCGCTTTACAACATTAGAAAACACCTATAAGATAAAAAAAAACATATAATGATATGATTACAAAAACAAACACCGTGAACTTAGAAAACATTAAAAAAAACATGCTGAGAATATTTAAGGTAGGAAACATTATTAGGTCTTGAAGTTTGTTCTTGCAGTCGAAATAAGTGAGTTTTGAGACCCCTCTTGAATGTGATCACTGTGTCTTTGTGTCTAAGTTCAGTGGGCAATACATTCCACGTTGCCGGGCCCTGGTATGCAAAAGAAGGATGTCCATATGACTTTGTTTTCATAGTGGGAATAATGAGTATACAACTGTCAGAAGAGGAGCGTAAGTATCTTGCTGGTGTGTACACATGGGTGAGGTCGGAAAGGTATGTTGGACTAGAGTCCGTCAATGAAACGTAGCACAGAGAACAAATTTTGTGTTTGATTCTGGATCGAATGGATAGCCAGTGTAGGGTACAGAGCAGCGGGGAGGTGTGCTCTGATCGTGGTACTCTAAGTATGATCGCAGCAGCTGTGTTTTGAACTTTTTGAAGTTTCTGGAGTAGATATTGAGATGAGCCAGCCAGAATTGAGTTACAATAGTCCAGTCTTGAAAGTACTAATGAACACACAAGCGTTTTAGTGGCATCAACGAAAAGATATTTGCGAACTGAGCTGATGCGTCTCAGCTCAAGAAATGCAACCTTGCATATATTCATGACATGTTGGTGCAATGTGAGAGTACTGTCCAGAGTAACACCTTAGTTTCGTACTGATTGTGTGAATTTAACGTTGGTGTTGCTGACATTTATTGTTTGAGGTAAAGGATGTGAATGAGAAAGTCTTTGTGTTGTGATCAGAATGGCCTCAGTTTTATCATCATTCATCTGCAGCTTGTTACATGTCATCCATGATTTCACATCAGAAATGCACCTCTCTATACCTTGGATGGTAGCATCAACTTCAGTTGGGTGGCTTGATTTATATATTTGGGTGTCATCAGCGTACAATTGGTGAGACAGTGGATGACGATCAATGACACTTGAGAGCGACTGAGTGTACAGAATGAAGAGATCAGGTCCAAGAACAGACCCCTGTGGAACACCACAACATAGATCAACTGGGATGGAGTATATTCCATTGTACAATTTGTGTCCTGTTGACCAAGTAGGACTTGAACCACAGTAAGGCTGTATCGTGAATGACAAATACATGCTGGAGATGGTGAAGTAATATATCATGGTCTATTGTGTCAAATGCTGCAGACAAATCAAGGAGGGCGAGGACTGTAATCTTTCCGCTATCCAACGCAGAGAGAATGTCATTAACTACTTTTAGAAGAGTAGTTTCAGTACTGTGGCAAGGGCGATATGCAGATTGTACATTGCTGAAAAGACTGTTTGAATTTAGATGAGATACAAGCTAGGATAGAACAACCTTTTCTAAGATTTTTTATATGAATGGGAGATTAGAAACTGGGCGGTAGTTCTTTAAATCGTTATGGTCTAGTGTTGGTTTCATCAGCAGAGGCTTTACAATGGCAGTTTTGAAAAATGATGGGAATTCCCCGGATGAGAGAGAGGTATTAATAACATCATTTAGTGAAGACAATACTGGATCTAAGCACTCAAGAAACAGTGATGTTGGAATTGGATCAAGTTCACATGACTTTGGTGCACTCTTCATCAGGATTGTACGTACGAAATCCATAGAGACAGGTTCAAATGCTACTAATGGTTGCCGCTCAAATGCTGTATCCCAACTGTATGGTGACGACGAGTCAAGTGAAATTGTGGTGTCAAGCTTATCTCTAATGGTTTGTACTTTGTCACGGAAGAAACTTGCAAACATGTCCAGAAGGTCGACTGGAGAGAAGGTAGTTGGAAGTGGTGTAGATTTGTTCCTTGACATTAGCTTGTTAGTAATTTCGAAGAGCTCTTTGCAGCTAGAACTTTCCATGATCTTATTAGTGTAGTGGGCTGATTTCGCTGCATGGACTATATTTGTGACATTCTTCTTAGCGGCTTCATAGATTTGCTTATGAATAGTGAGCCTGGTGGAAAGCCAAAGCCTCTCAGCTTTACGACTGTCTCTTTTAGCAGTGCGAAGCTGGTCCCTAACACTGCTATACCATGGAGAACACTTTTGAATTGATACTCTGCACTTGGTAGCTGGGGCATGTTTGTCAAGCAATTAACGCAGGCAGTTATCGAGTTGATCTGCTGTAGGACGTAAGCAAGTTGTTAGGTTAGCTTTGATGTCGTGCATTAGTTTGGTTCTATTTATCATACGGAGATTTCTCTTAATAGCAGATACAGATGGAGGGTTAGGGACTGATACGTTCAAGATGGCATATACTGCAGAGATGATCTGATGCAAGGTCATGGGATACCAGGGAGGACCGTAGAATGTTATCATCAGGTCTATGAAGAATCCAGTCTATATTGTGACCATGTTTATGGGTGGGTTGTTTAACAGATTGTTTGAGGTTGAAAACATTAATGGAATCTATGAGTTTTGATGTATTTGGGTTTCCGGGACAGTCAAAGTTAAAGTTGAAATCTCCAAGAATAATCAGGTTGCCACCTATCGACTTTCCATAGTCCAGGAGATTCGGAAACTGCTCCAGAAAGAGAGAGTCATCCAGCTTGTTTTTTTCTACCGGGGGGAGGGCGGTAACGGTAGAAAAAATGAACTGACCTTTGCTCCAGTGTGAGTGTGGTTTGCAAATCTTTTTGAGGCACATGAGTGGCCTTGAAAAGGGCCTTTCGGTTTCTTCTATTTTCTATTTCCTTCTTTTTCTCCACCAGCATCTCAATTTTTGCATCACATTTTTTTCTCTTCTTCTCATTCTTTTCCTCCTTATGTTTCTTCTGCTCCTCCCCCGCTTTCTTCCTTTTCTCATTCTCCTCTTCTTTTTCTATTTTTTCGTTCCAGGCTCTCGTTCTTATTCTATCTTCTTCCTCCTCCTCCTCCATTTCTTGTTGCATCAGCTCCCTTAGTCTTTCCTTAGATTTTCTCAAATTGTTTATTTCCATTTTGACTCGATGTGGGCTATAAGTATAGTAATCGCCATCCCGTTTGACCAGCATCTCTTCTATCATTCCCAAATTGTCCACGACTTCCTGCAACGTCTTCATTTAATCAATTGTGTTAAAAGCCATCTTCTTAGAGTAATCAATGCTGAATGACGCGAACGATGATGAAAATACATTTGAGTCGCCTATGCATCGAGCGCTTTTATTCTTTTTTTATTCTCGAATGTCGAGATTTTTAATTAGTCGGTACTGTGGGAATGGTGCCACTACAGTTCCATTTTATGTGCGAGTGTCACACATCTTGACTGGTCTGTCTGGACGAGGCAAGGTGGAAAGGAATCCAGGAAAGGCGCTCAAACCCAAACAAACAGTTTCCAATGCGCCAACTAATAAGCGTTTTATTGAGTTAAATTAGTATCTCCAATCATATTTAATACCAAATATTCCCAACTAAAAGAAAAACTTTATTAGTTATCAATTCAGCCCTCAATTAAATTTAATCTATCATGTTTACACATTGTAAGTTAGAAAACAATTCAAATATTCAACTACCAATCAAATTTGAGTTTATACATCGAACACTACCAAGTTGGTAAACCAGCCAAAGAATTCAACCTCCAATCACATGGAGCCTTTCATAATTAATATGTTCGAGTTAACCCAAGTAGAAAAACAAGCCAAAGGATTCAACTCCCAATTAAATTAGAGTTTACATATCTGACACCACCAACTTAGAAAACCATCCAAAGGATTAAACTACCAATCAAATTTGAGATTACATACCTGCCACCAGCAAGTAAGAGAGCGAACCGAAAATTTCAACTGTTAATACACCGAGCACATCACACTAACAGCCCTAAAATGCCAGGACGTATTTTCATTTCAAATCGAGTTCACTTATACTAGTGGACAATAAATAAACCCAATAATGTGTAAGCCACCTGTGCAATTCTGTCAAATTGTTCGAGTTTCGGAATTTTCCTACTTCTTAACTGTTCAAAAGAATTCTAGTACATAGTGTACGTGATAACTGCCCTAAAATATGTATTGATTATTATGTCTAAGCAGCTTAAAAGTATTTTTAGTCACTAATGGGTGTGGTAAGTTCTTAATTTTGAAGGGATGGAGAAAAGGATCAAATAAGTTTTGTGGTTTTATCAAATCGGGATTCGAAGCCAAAACAGAATCTCTTAGATAATAGGCATTTTTGTCTTTTAGCCCCATGAAAGGCCTTTTTATAGGTCGACAGCCTGAATGTGTTTTGGCGATTCTCGAAGTCCCATGTATCTACTGTTAATCTTCGTATGTTTCATTTGGAAATGCCTCATACCCATACATTCTTGTTAACGCAGTGGCATAATCCACAAGGATAGTGAACTGCGTTTCCTGATAAGCCTTATAGTAGTGTTACGATATAATACGTTGAGCAAATAGCCATTGATGTGTATTGGGTTCTTTCTTCAGTTTAAGTGACCTCCAGGCCATATACTTTACCGAAATGATACAGTTCTTGGCCTTTTTTTGTTTTTGTTTTTTTTGGGAGGGGGTCACTTAAAGTCTCCTTTAAACCGAAATTCCTCAGATCGTTGCTCAATCGTAATCCCTTCTTTCGTTTCTTCGTCAGTGCTTTCTTCTTCCGATGTTGTTGTTGTTAGCTCTCCTGAGTTCTTCTCTTCTATCTCAGTATAGGTGGTAGCATCACGTGTGGTTACGTCCGTTTGTGTTTCTGCATCCTTCGTTTTCTTTTGCTGCTGATCACAGGTATGTGTCCATGTATAATGCCTAAGTTAGTAGTAGAGTGGTTAGCTGCCTCTTTGCGCACACGTTTCCTTCTCTGGTTATTCTTTCTTTTGCTATTCTTTCATGGCTATACAATAGTCTCCTTCGTCTCCTGTAGGTGCTCACCCTCATTGTTAGAAGTCCAGACCAGTAGTAGAGTTGTTGTCTTTTCTCCTGCTCTCAAACTCCAATTTGAAACTTGTTTATTGCCAAGAGCTTTAATGACCTTCGTAATTGACTAAGATCAAGTCCTCACGAAGGACGTCCGTGTGTCTGAAGTATTTAGTTTTGTCGTGAATCATCTCGAAGTAGCGGGAAGGTTCTGTCAAATAATCCGTCTAGGGTAAACACGTTCGTTGTGCCATTTTGACCCACACACAGTTCAACATAACTTTGGCAAACGATCGCCTTTCTTCGTTTTTTCTCAATTTCTTTTGGTCCTCGGGAGTGTGGCACCAGGAAGGATAGCCACTGGCGTCTTGTTTCAGTTTCAAAATGCTATCCACTCAGTCTGCGAAAATGACTTTCTGAGTCTCATTGCCCCTGTGGTATTTTTATGTCTTGGTGAAAGTGGTGCATTTCGTTCACTTCTAACACTTGGTATCCAACGTCCAGAACTTTAAACAACTCCATACTGGCCCCGTTCCCGTCAAGGCGCATTCTTCCTGGGTGTCCTGACAAGGTTGTTCATGGTTACAGATTTCCTTTGCACTGGTGAGGAAAAATCGGGATGGTACAAGTCCATGGGAGACAAGACTTTACATTTAATCAATCCTTTGTATTGTCGAATGTTTTCCAGGTCACTGTGATCTTTTATCAATCGCGAGTGCCCTGGGGGAAAGTGACGATATTTGCCTTCGTACGGATACAGCGAACACACGTCCAAGTATTTGAATTCTTCTCCTTTCTCCTCTTCGGCGTGAAACAGCAGACAGGTGGCATTCTTCCGTTCTCCGGACAAACTGTTCCGCGGAATAATTGGGACCACCAGCTTGTAACTTTCCGCGATGCGTTTAAACTCGGGATCGGTTTTCAAATGCTGATCGTACACGTGGTCCCACGTTCCCACCACTTGGTATCCTTGCTATTCTAACTTCAGGCACCGTTAACAAGTGGCCTGGTACAAGTTGTCCATGGTACGTAGCAAAACCTGATTTTTGGTGTCATATTGCGGGTATCAGATGGGTCATCCGTGCAATAAGCACCCGTTAAACTTGTACGCGATCGGAGGGTTTTCTAAGTCCCAACCATTCACCTAATACGTTCCGATGGTCTTTTCGCCTCCTCCTTTGCGAGCATGTTGGATCCATTTGTCTTCCTTGTCAATGGTACTAGCTTCTTTCAAAATATCGACCCCACCGTAATTCATGAACAGTTTGCGGAATTGTCCACAGCACCGCCGTAAAATGTCCACGTCAGAAAGACAATACTTTAACATTTTTTCCTGAAAGTTGAAGGAGTCTGGTACCAAGTGTAGAATGCTCCTCGATGATCGGTACGCATGTTGTCAGGGTCGTAGCGGCGAGCCTCGGGCAAATAGGGTAGAATGGTGTGTTGATTGGCTTCAGTAGTGGAAAAGTTCGGAATATTAGCCTTTGACCATTTCTGTCATTCCAAACGTTTTAGGTATTCGTCTCAATAGCATGGCCAAGTAACTCATATAACCTTTAAGCTGTACTTGTCTGACCTGCATGGAAATAATTATGGCTCCGTTCAAAATCACTTTAGGACGTTCGGTACTTTGTCCCGCATATTATCTCAAAAGAAATTGTCCATAGTATCTCGAAAAATTGTGAGTCATCACCGTGGTATGGCGAAGACAATCTCCGTAACTTTCGATGTCCCTTTGGCTTCACGTCTCTTCGATACGGTTTAAGATCCATTAGGTAAAATCGGCTATAGTGTTCGGTCCCCGAAAGATTTTTTCACGTCCCCCAGGAATCTTGCTGCAGTGAGGGCACTGACTAGATATAGGCTTTTGGATGCACTTCTCGCACGCTCGATGAGCCACGCAGAAATTAGGAATCTGAATTCCGGTCTTGCTGCAGTGTTCATCGTGATGGTACACATGCATGCATTTGAAATCGAAAAGGATGAAATTCCCTTTCTTCTGGGCACATTGCTCCTCTTGTTTGGAATGGTATTTAGTAATGTAGCGTTTGTGTTCCAGGTCCACGATTTGGTGGCAAATGTGATATCGATTATTTCATGAACATAATTTTGCCTTGGCACTATTGGTACGTATGCCTTGTCCACAAGCAGGGCACAATTTCAGGAGGTGACAAGCACCTTTTTGCTGTGAACCTTGCGTTTTCAGATGTTTTTGGTAACAGGCAGGGTTGACAAAAGTTCGCTGACAAGCAGGGCAATGCATTCGTTCACGTCCTTCGTCAAGACAGGTTTAGATGCCAAACATCCTGAGCATTTCGATCCACAATGCTTGTGTTGCTCTCGATTGTTATAGCCATAGTCACATTTCTCACAATAATAACTGTAATCAAGGAATGTGGCGATACTGGTGATGGCATCAACGTGTTCATCGTGATGGTACACATGAATGTATTTTACGTCTTTGAAATCCTTGCCTCGAAACAACGGAGCTCAGCCCACTTTTTGAGTGTGTACTTTCAAGATTTAGCGTGGCGCCAAGATGCCTTGCATTTTTTGCATTTCAGGCATGCCACAGAATGTGTCATTGGATAGCCCGCTTGCTGTGACAGGAGTGCTGTTTCACTTCGTTGTTTTGCTCGGTTAGATTTTTGAATAATTTGCCAAGCTCTTTTCCATCTACCGTGTCGTTTTGGTCGGCATACGTTTGTCACACCACGATGGCACTGACTAAACACATCTTCTCTTGAAGGTTGCTAATTCGGACGAGGCTCTTTTGATGCTGCGAAGGACGTTCCCGCAAAATCACCTTTTTTCGTCTTCTCCTTTGCGAAAGAGACACGTGGGTCATGAACAGTGTCGCTTTGCCATCGGTGATGTGAAACTTGTCGTTGGATAGTTGCACGTGTTGAATCTTGTCGATGACTTTAGAAGGTGTCAATTCTGCTTGACTGCTTAACTCGATACAAATGGGGGAACTTCAAATTGTCGTGATGAATGGAAAGGCATAAGCGGTCGTCTTCTTTGGCTTGACTTTACTCTTTCATGTGGTTAACAAAGAATCCCACACCTCGGTGATGAACTCCTCTGCTTTCTCCTGCGGTACGTCGGACTTGGAATTTTTAATCTTCACCGTGTACGTGTAAGCCGTAGTTCTAAATTTTCTACAGGAGTGTTTCTCCGCCTCTCGAATATGGTAGTACTTTTAAGGGTTTACTGGTGGTGGTGGACTTTTGTTGGGTGTAGACTCTCTGGGTCCGGATTCTGGCTCACTCATATCATCTTCAAAATCGCGGGCATGAATTTGAACCAAGACTTCAGCTACTGTGCGAGGCGATAAATCACGTTTTTGCTTCTTACTTTCTTCTCCTTTCGCCACGAAATGATGCGATCGTTTCATCTTGACCGCAAATTCTCAAATGACTACATTTTAAGCGCCATAGGACCTTTATATCCATGTCAAACCAGTGTCTTCTCTATATAAAGGGTTAGCGTTTTCCCTTCCAGTATTCATTTCACTCTCAAACCTACCAGAACGATGGATGGAAGAGCCCACACAGATCGAACTTCTGATCAGAGCTTTGCCAGGTGTCATGAGAAAGATTTCTTCAGACAAGCCGACGGGCTATTCACCCTACTATCGAGATAAAAGTCAAGACACTTGTTACATCTGTAAGAAAAAAGGGCATTAGGATACAGAATGTCCAGACCGTGAAGAAAGCAGGACAGGTGTCAGAAGAGACAAAAGTCAAAATACCTGTTATCCTTGTCAAGAGAAAGGACATTGGTCTTCTGACTGCCCTAAGAAACAAAAGCAGCAGAAGGAAGAGAGGGGTTCCGAACAGGAAGAAGAGGTACCTTCCCAAAAGGAAGAACCAATACACATTCATAAAGAGAAGAAAAGGATGAAAAGAAGATGAGGAGAAAGCGAGGTAAAAAGAAGCAAAAACCTGCGGAAGTGAAGAAATTTAAAAAACAAAGTGAAAAACGACACAGAAGAAGTTTATGAACTTTTTAAAGTGCTGTGTTGTGAATTGGATTGTAAACTTTGTACTAGAATAGACCAGACAAAAAACGTAAGTGTCTCTTGGTTTTGATTTTTAGAATAAGGACCTACACTCACAAACCCACACACGTACATTATGGAGCAAAAAAGGGATTTTGAGTTTTAATTGATTTTGGCAAAATGAATACTGTCTCTTTTCGAGAGAGGTTAGTGTCCCTGAAAAGGACCGTTGGGTGTTCGTTTTCTTTATATATAAAAAAACTCAGGAACCGGACGTAATCAGCTTTAACTGCCTTAAGCCTTTGCCCCAGCCAAGGCCGACTTCTGGACTTGCTCCTGTCGATGATTTGGTAGAAATCACTGGGTGTGTATCTCAGACGTAGTAACAGGGTTGGGCTATTTAGCTCGGGAAGGTCTTTTTCTCTTGGGTCGTATTAAAGACGTCTGATACATTTATTTCAGACTCCTTAACTCTGCTAAAATGTCTAAGTGAACCGTCACCGTTTGACTTTCACTGTCCTCCTTCTCTCTTCAACAATGTTTCTTCTCTGCTTCTTCTTTTTCGTCTTGTTTCCTTCTTCTTGCCTCTTCTTCTCGCTGTTGCTGTTGTTGTTAAAGGAGAAAGTAGACTCCACACTGTGACTGAATTTTGTAACGCGTGTTAGGATTGGTGAAAAAACTCAATACTTTTTCAATCCGCTCTTTCACGTTAAATAACCACAGTTCATTTCATTCCCTTTACCTGTTCTCGTCACAAGATATGGACTAACTTTGAATTATCTACTCTCGTATTGTCAATGTTTTTCCGTACGTACTTACCCATGTATGTCAAATCATCATGGACAATCATCCGGATCACCGGTACGATCGTTTGGAAAAGAAGGATCTATGTGGAGAGACAAGGTAGTCTGAAGAGATTCATCATCTACGGTCTAGAAGTCAGACGAAGTTTGAGGAAGAGAAAAAGACCTACGTGAGATTCCCTCTATGTTAACGAAATAGTTTTTTAGTCGATTTTATAGTTACGGTATGAGACATTGATGTTGCCAATCTCCAGTACCGTGACGTCATCTCACCTGTTCAATTCGTATTCAACCCAACTTTCCCTTGTCTCTAAACAGGTCCAATATTCCCCATGTTAAGTTCCCATTGTCCGTAAACAGCCCCAGAAAGATCTTAGAAACCTTGTCCGTAAACAGCCCCAAGGGGTTTTGTAATGTATTTTCCCATTGTCCGTAAACAGACCCCACACACTACTAATATTGTAACTTATTCCATGATGTTGTACATTTGAATAATGGTGTAACTATGACAGTCAGTTCTTACTGCAGTTTGTGGCAGTGTGTTATTCTGATGGTACTTTGAAACACGGCATTAGATTAATAAATCTTCACCTACATCTATACACGGTTATCAAAACGCTACAAACTAGCGATGTTATCTGAGCACAAGATGTATGAACCTGTCATAATCATCGATTTTCTGCAACAGACGGACACGAATCACATATAATGATTTTTCATCGAGACAGAATTTCTGGCGATCACGCTAGTTCCGTTGTAAACAATTCGTTTAATATAAGTTAATGCATTTGTAAAAGAAGAAGAAGAAAAAGAAAACAGGCAAGAGCATTCCACAGGCTTTAGCACGTCTTAACCTTTGGAACGATTTTAAAAATTACATTAGTGTTGCGTCTTACTTACTTTGCACTTTAGCAGATTGCGACCTGTTTATTCCGAGGACACAAATTCAACAAAGTTCCATTTCCGGTAAGTAAACAGACGTTTTCCTCTTCCTAAGATAAAGCAGTGTTGTCGCTTTGAAAATCGCCTCAAAACGCAAAAGACTGCTAAACGTTATAAATCATTCTTTTATCACTCATCTGGCGTTCCATAATAGTCTATACAGTTTTTGTTTGCTGCTTATAACACATTCGATTTTTTTCTTCTCCATTTTCCACTCAATTGCCAGTATTACGATAAGCAACGCATAAAGAAGTCAACACTTTGCCAATGATAAAGACAAAATAAATGATGAAGAATTTTAGTAGCGCTACAAGGTGAGCAAGTACGATAACAAATTTCAAGTAGCTAAGTCTGTACGCGGGAAAAACAAACATTACTGTTAAAAGGCGAAATTTGACTGATTGTAACGAATCAGGTCACCAGATATTCAGAACACGTTCTGACAGTTCCTACAGCGGGTATTACTGGTTGATGTCTTAGTTAATATGAATTGGCCCATTCTCCTTGCAACATTTATTGCTAGTTGTTATATCAAATGATCATGTTGAGCAATTGTATTATGATGGTAGTTCAAATCATTAAAGGTGAGACCAAAGCGATGACAAAGCCAATGTGTTCACGATTTGTTCTTAGTGCTTAAAGTATCGTGCATATATTCCTATCACCTAGAATGATTTAAGCACTTTGTATCTGAAGGCAGTCACTATTGGCCAATATGTAAAACAAGTATACGTATACGAAAGAGAGGTGTACAATATGAACACACACACACACACACACACACATGGAAAGCCATTACTGATAATATCTGTGTAGAAGAGAGCGACACCTAAGTTTTTTTTTTGCACTTTATTTAATGTTTTACTTGCAAGTAACTATTTAAAAACTACATCATGATTATCGCCATCCCATTAATCACTCTTTCTCGAATGAGAGCTGTACAATATGAACACACACACACACACACACACACACACACACACACACACACATGGAAAGCCATTACTGGGAAGTTAGTCACACATCTAAATACATATCATAAACAAGGCATCCAATTAAGGTATGTGCTGGGAAATCTACCTCACACTTAAAAAGACATCAGAAACAAGGGCACACGGGGAAGGCCAGTGCTGGGAGATTAGCCACACGCATAAGTAACAAGTGCACTCAAGGAATGCCAGTGCTGCAAAATTAGTCCTACATTACAAATAAACATCAGACATAAAGGCACAGAAGAAAAGTGTGCCACAGAATAAGGCAAGAAATAACTTGGTTTCTCGTTAGAACGTTCGATCATTTTTGTCACACATGCGTACAACGTTGCCAAGGGTGGATAATTGTTTTTCTAGGTAAGAGACTGCACTAGCATGTATCTCGTCGTAGATCGCTTGTGGTGAGAGACACTAAAAGCGCGGTATTCGCGGAAATTTTACCCTAATACTCACTCTCCTTTATATTTAAGGCAAGTTTCTTTTCTACTTGAAACACTGGTCTTTTTGATCTTGTCAAGGAGTGAACGTTCTCTATTTTTGTTCTACAGCCATAAGGGTAAGTGTTACTTTTGTATTCTATTTGATACGTGAAGCACATTCACTTTTTAATATCGTAGCGTGTAGCATTTACTACTACGCGGATTTGATACGCTGTGGACTTTTGAATTGTTACAAGTTGCTATTAGGAGTGTAATCTAGTAGCATGTATCTATAGATTTATTTCTGTACCTGTCATTATGACCAGTTTAGTTTTATTGTAGCTGTCTGTGCGTATGTGTGTGCGGGTATATCATGATGTCTGTCTGGACGTCTGTGTCTGTATGGTCATGGAAGATGTTGTAACCATCAAGGCCATACAAAGACGAAACCGCTGATTTTGTGCGCAAGGTGGATCCATGAAAGGTGTGTGGAGCCGATACAAAGTTATGCCAACCCAAGAGTTCGGGAGAACTGTAGTTTGTCAGTGAACACGTTTGCAAGTTTTTTACAAATATTTACGAATCATACGGCTGTACAAATGACCCGCGTCAGGTTTGTTTCAGTTGATTGTTGTTTCAATTGAATACAATTAAGTAATTTTCATTACATAAGATTATTTGAATCTTACTTTCATTATATATTTCCATCTTTCATCACATTATGTTGTGTTGCTATTTGATCCAAGCATCCATTCAGGTATATCATGTTACAAAGTGACTGCTGAAACTTTGGCCACACACGCAAATGCACATAAACAAATGTACGTATGGACAGTATAATTTTATAAACATCAAAATGAATAGCTATGTAACGAAGAAGCAAAGATGTTAAATGAATATCAACTCTCTATATACGACACAGGAAGGTTATAGAGATTTCCAATGAATGGCTATGTAATCACACAGCATGATCATTGTCCTACCACGGAAATACGAAACAAAAGCGAAATCCGAATCGTGATTGAGAACCTAAACTGGCATAAAAATGGTATAATGGACGCAAAGTACTTAGTAACTTATACAGCGGGAACATCGGTTTCTAATAGATTGAGAACAGGTGCTATCGTTTTAGATGTCAATATTTAACTTTCTGTAACACGAGAACGTTGTCTCTGGAAGCAGTGAAAACAAAAACACTAACGCTCATTTTAAATGACAATATTTAACTTAAGGATAACACGAGATTGTTGTTTATCACCCATGCGACAAAGAAATCTAGCTGTTCTGCTAAACTTACTTACTTATCTCAGCCTAGTCATCTCAGTCAAGGTGTCCACGCGCTCAGAACTACTTTTAAAAAAAAGAAATCCTTGTCCTCTGCTGCCTGACGTAGTTCTAAAATCCAACAACAGCATCAACTGTATAACATAAACATAGTAACTTAAGGTCAATCCATCTTTGAGAACACACCATACAAAAACATTTTGAGAGAGACAAAGACACACACGCATACAATGTCGAGCTTTTGGATGCTATGATAATTCGTTCCACACAGTATGGTCAATTTTATCTTATATGCAGGCCTAGCTCATTATATTTTCCGGTCAGCGTAATTAAGTATAGCTAAAGCTACCTAATTAGTGTTAAATACTTTGTGTGAAACAAATTATATACTGTTAGCTACATGTAATGACTCTAACCTGAACATTTACTGTGCTACAGATATGATAAAATTATCAATGCTGTGTGAAATGAACTATGACAGTAAAATACTGATCCTTGCACATAGACTATAAACCTATACACTTCATAGTCTCCCAACGCTATTAATAACTACAAAAACTTAGTAACAGCCAGAAATGTGTTATGTCAAACACGCGTTATTCTAATTTTGTTAAGCATCTTCATTAAGCCTTAGTTGAATAAAAAATATACCTTTAACATTTAATGACAATGCACTTTCCAGCCAGAAGGAATCATTTATCCGTCAACACATTAATCCATAAGCAAATTTCACTGTAGCACCTTCCATATTTCCAGACAGAAAAATAAATTTTCAAAGAATCGGTGAACTTGAAAATTCAGCACATGGCTATCCGCTAGGATCCGTATTTGGAGGGTCTTTTATACACGGGAGTAATTTTACAATCAATATTAAGGACAACACAAGTATGTCACACAGTTTCACCTCCTCCAAAGAAAAGAATAGTTATCTAAGATAATAACACAGATCACTAGTTACCCATGAATAATCTAATGCAACATGTTACTCTTCGTTACAGCTTGTAATTAGTATGACTATAGTAGAGCTGAATACCCAGAATTATTTCATTATTTGCAATATAACTTTTCAAAACTGGAACGGATGAGAATAAAACAGTTTCTTTTAATAAACATTATTTATGTATTGTCAATTTCACATAACATCCATCCATATATTAAATGTGATAATACCTCATTACTATGCGACGTTTTATGTTGTTTTTATTTGCTCACGCGTATAAGCTGTGTACTTGGGATGCAACGGTCACATCCCAGCTCTCATTAATATATTTGTATTAATGAACCGTATGTAAACATTTGCACGTGAACTATATTACACTAGTAAAGAGTTATTTTTACTTGAAAGGAAAATATTGTGAGAACAATAATCTGTTGGGGTTTGGACAAAGACAAGGAAATCCTAGTCAAGGGGTTACACTATTTGTCTCCCAACCAACGAGGGTTGTATCGTGCGGAGACAAATAATATAATCCCTTGACTGGGATTTCCTTGTCTCGATCCAAACCCCAACATAGATTATGTAAAGCATGGGGCATTGAGAACACTAACTGTCGTTGTAGACGTTAGCATTTACCTATTTGCAACACGAAAACGTGGTCTTTAGTAGCACTGAGATCCTAACTTGCATTGTGAATGTCGATATTTAACTATTTGTAACACGATAACATTATCTCTAGTATCACTGAGAACACTCATTTTAAATGTCAATATTTAACTTTTCGGTAATACGAGATCGTTGTATCTAGTAGAACCAAGAACGTCAATGTAGATGTAAATATGTAACTATTTGTAACAAGATAACGTCGTCTCTAGTATCACTGAGAACAATAACAGTCAATGTAAATGTCGACAACTATTTGTAACAGAAAAAAATTGTTTCTATTTGCACTGAGAACAATCATTTTGAATGTCAAAAGTTAGCATTTCGGTAATCGGAGAACGTTGTATCTAGTAATAATGAGAACTCTGTCGTAGCAGATGTCAATAATTAGCTATTTGTAACATAACGTTGTATCTAGTAGCAGTGAGAACACTATCATAGCAGATGTCAATAATTAGCTATTTGTAACATAACGTTGTATAAAGTAGCAATGATGACTGTCATAGCAGATGTCAATAATTAGCTATTTGTAACATAACGTTGTATCTAGTAGCAATGATGACTGTCATAGCAGATGTCAGTAATTAGCTATTTGTAACATAACGTTGTCTCTAGTAGCACTGTGAATACTGTCATTGTATATGTCGATACGTAACTATTTGTACAACGAGAACGTTTTCTAGTGTAGCCTTGAGGACTGTAACAGGCATTGTAGTTGTCAAAACTTCAATATGTGTCAAACAATAACGTTGTATTTAGTAACACTGGGAACATATCCTGACACTTGTCAATATAAAAAATTAACTTTTGCAAAACGATAATTTTTCTCTAGTAACAATGATAATATTAACTTCCATTATGACTATAACATGGAACGATCGTGTTAAAAGAGAATATTTTTAATGTTGTCATTTAAATTATTTAATGGCATTATGGATGCTATAATGAAATTATTTGTATCACAAGGACGTTTTTCCGTAATTGAAATAAGAACGTTAACTGGCAATATTAATGCCAAAATTTTGCTTTTCTCTTGTAGCATTGATCACGTTAAGAACCTAGATTTTATAATTGATATATTGTTATATTTCAAATAACACAAACATGCATTTGAACAATTATCGGCATAATCATTTGCATAAGCTACAACGCTACTCTCAGTTTTATGAGAATTCGTTGAAGACAAAAACCTGTCATAGGGAGACATACATACATACACACATACACACATACATACATACACACATACACACATACATACACACATACACACACATACATACATACATACATACATACATACATACATACATACATGAAAATAATTGTCTTTGAGAATCATATTTATGAAGTTACCAACTTCCTACAAAGAAAGGAATTTCTTATAAATAGATATTCACTGGCAGTCAGAGGAAAGTATTTTCAATTGTACATACTTACACAAAAATGGTTGCAAGTCATATATCTTCCGCATTTTGTACTTGTATATTTAGTCTGTGAAGAAACACTTGCTATGACCACGTGCGTTCAGTGAGGCGACAAAGTCTTCAAAAAAAAGATTTCATTTTAGCCTATCTCTGCAGCTATACCATGTGACAGCAACAAGCTTCCCACAACTGGTGATCGTGTTAGGCGTGAAAAATGTTTAGTGTATTTTTCCATGGTAATGGAAAATGATAGGTCAAATTAGATCGCATTTCATATCGATGTAGGTGCCAAGGCAGGAGAGGTTTTCTTCATTATTATATTCAGACCTATTCTAACTGTACCAATACTGAACAGGGTGTACATCGTTGACATGACCGTACGGAATGTTATGAACTTGTAGATTTGGTTTTGTCTGGCAAGTATTATTTTATATCCACATCGTATGTCTTTTTAGGCCTCCATCGACCCTAAGCTGTAGTTTAAAGATGTATGTTTAAACACGATTTATAACATCCTGTTACCACACAAACCTAACTCTTCACACAAGAATTTCATTGTGGGGACGCGATGCGGATCTTTTTAACGCAATTGTTGGATATTGAGACGAGTATCAACAGCACGCTAGTTGTAGCAGTTACCCCTCTCCCACTCATTAAAGGACACAAGGTACTAATTGTATGGAAAATATAAAATAAGAGTATATATGGGTTTGGCTGGCCAGGATATTTTTTTAGGAAAACGAATCTTTTGAGAGCTTATCCTAGTTGTAACTAGAAAAAATGAAGACATTATTTTATTGATGGAATTTCAAACCTTTTAATAGTCTTGAGTTTGGAACACTCATTACTGAAATTAGCACACGAGTCTTTGGTGCGGAATTGAAAGCACATGTTTCAAAGACGTGAAGGTCCAGAAAATGCCGCGACTCGTATTCTTTTTTCTACACATATGTTTTTATCCAGAATGGATCTATAAAGATAAGTATAGGTTTGATCATGAGCACTCAGAAATGTAAAGCTATTGAATTTTTCATATCATGGTGTTTGCATTGGTTTACTATGGGAACTGAATTAGTACCGAGAGTCCTAAAACATTCCTCCCGAAAACCTAATGAATCGGCATTGTTTACCTAAAAGAAGTAGCCTGTTTTGTTAGTGGGTGTGGTAGGGCTGGTGGTAGTAGGCCGAATGGGGTATGTCCGCTGATTAATTAGCCACACAATAACTCATTTCTGTGTAGAATAAATAATTTTGCTATATATGGATCACGTATTAGTCTGCGTAAAGGTCTGAATGACTGGTCTGCGTTAAGTGGGTCTGAATGACTGGTCTGCGTAAAGTGGGTCTGAATGACTGGTCTGCGTAAAGTGGGTCTGAATGACTGGTCTGCGTAAAGTGGATCTGAATGACTGGTCTGTGTAAACTGGATCTGAATGACTGGTCTGCGTAAAGTGGATCTGAATGACTAATCTACAAAAGCATAGATAAATGTAAGCATATATACTTTTGATTACAGCTTAAAAACTGGAATGTTAAAATTAAAATCACCCTTATAGCACATATCTTTTTACTCACTCATTTTTCTTCCAAAGAAAGAACAACGACATACGAATAATGTAAGCATTCTAAAACCAGAAATACGCAAATTAAAGCAAGCCCAACATTTACTGTTTCAGACGGTACATGCTTAGTTACGTCTGTTCTTTTATTGATTTTTTTCCATATGTTAATAAAGATAGATAGAATAATGTAGAAGCATCTTGTTGCTGAAATTTCCTGTGATATTAAGATCCATGAGAATAATTGTCAACAAGCATGCTTTGTTATGAAAGTTATTGTCGCAAAGATCAAAGCAATGGATGGGAAGTTATAATACAGCAGCATCATGCACACGCGGCTTAGATAATGTGTGGTAGCTGCTCATATTCAAACGTTGCCGAAAAGAATGAAAACAGAAAGCACTACAGGTTGAATAGAGTATTGGTGGATTTTGCAGAGACGTGTTACATACTTCAGTTCATACAGATATAAAGTATTTGTTTAGTTAAGTTGTAGAAGTACAGAACGGAATAGGACAAGACCTAATGGAGAAAGAAATCGTACTCGGGCTAAACATACAAGGCATGTGAATACAGTTTTAAAAAAAAGGTCAAGCCTATGATGGTGTAAATAAGACGAGTGAGAAAACTCTCGGAGATAAGACAATTAAGGAAAAGTGATCAATCATTTAAAATAAAACGTTTGTGATATGTTTAACTTAAATACATATTAGGAATCAGTAGCCATCCAGTTATCTGTTTAGTTTCTAATTCGTTCGTAATTGTGCTAATATGCTTAAAGTTTTCGCTAGTCTTTATTTCATTATTTTACGATAAATGTTGATTTTTCTTTATATTCGGTTGTATGTAATACTGTTTCTTAATCAAATTCAGGTTAGCCTTCTTGAAGAATCCACACTCAGAGAGGTAATAGAATTCGTCACCTAAAACTTTATTTTAGCATTTGATACATTTTCTTTCTTCATATGGAATTTTATTTCACTGACAAGTTCCAGCAGGAAATGTATGGTTAAACATCATTGCATGCAAGGTAGTCAAGAACACTTTATTAAATATTCATCCAAGCTTAATCGGTTTTAAAATAATTATTTTGGCCTAATTTTATAATTTCCATTATTATTTAATTCTTGTTAAAAAAAAATTATTCAAAGCTGTAAATTGTACAGGATATCATTAGTTAGATTTTCCCTTCGCGACTTGAATCTGTAAAGAGCGAAAAAATTACATAGGATCTATAAATAGATGCTTATATATGTGTTGACTGTCACTAATAATAATCTTAATAATAAGACTAAATGGCGCCATTGGATTAACTTCTCATTACCTGATTGGGTTTGGACGGTTCTAGAAGAATTCAGTAACTTCCCATTGGTTGGGCTAGGTCACATGAATGGGCAGTTTTCAAAATAAATTGAGTAATATGATCTGTCACGTGGAGTAAATTCTGAAATATATTCGTAATAGAAAGAGTGCATACAAGGAGGGAACTGAGCAATTAGATTAACTCCAATTTTGGAGTCATCCTCTTTTCGTGTGTTTCTGTTATTTTACATTGCACTTGTATAGTATTCAAGAGGAAAAAAGACATTTGTTTGGACTTTTCAGTGGAAGCAGAAATTGCGCATTATTTGGACTATATTATTCTGGAACAACTGTGAGTTATTCAAAGAAGCTCTGGACGACGCCATATTGACAACGCTAATATTCTTGGCGGACCAGTAATTTCCGGTTTCGAATTTATACGGAACAATTAATTCTTTTGGACTTTCATAGAACCTTATCAGAATTGTTTTGGATGCATGTCATAATACTGTACGCCCCTCTCACATTTTCATTTACAAATCTGATAATTGAATTGTTTGTGAAGTTTGACAAAACTTGTTGGTTTTGCTTCTTTCTATTACTTCGTTGTTACCATGTAGTCGTAATACCAAAAAGGCCACAGACAAAGAGGACCGATCTGACTAGAAATTTAAATTTTTTAACACCGTAACCATGGAAACGTACAGATGGAGCAACTGTTTGGAGAGTGGTTAAGACGTGTACACACACACACACACACACACACACACACATTCAGAAATGTGTTTCGATAACTGGTTGTGAGCACCCAAAATGAGCTTGACCGGTGTCTCATATGTATCAATATTAGAATCACTATTTTTGTTATAGTTGTAGCGATTGTTGTCGCCATATTTCTGTTCTTTTGTAATATTCATTATAATATCAATATTGGTTAATGCGAAATTAAATATGTATCTATATGCGAACCTTGACAGAGACAAATTCACAAATATCAACCCTCAGGGTTGTCGAGGTAGAGGACAAAACCACAAAACTTCAAAACCACGAAATTAAATGAAATAATGGTGTCCATGCTTTGGAACACAAACTATAATACAAGTCACACGGGTCATGCATGCGAATTTATTCAAAATAAATTAAATATAAATTGTTGTTTTAAATCTAACATTACTTTTATTTAAGTAAAGTCTATTCAATCCTGATTTTTTAATGATCTGCACTTTAAGTTTCATCAAAAAATATTCTCGACGAAACTTATCGATCTCTACGAAACTTATCGATCTCTACGAAACATATCGATCTCTGCGAAACTTATCGATTTCTATGGTCTTTTACAATGGTGGCCATGTACTAAACGTGGGTCAAAATAAGAGCGCGTCAAGTTGAATCGTCACAATCGAGGGTAGAACGAATTTGTTTATCAATATGCGTAACTTTCATTGTGACATCACAGCGCGCGACATTCCATCCGGGTTGTTCTGGATCACACCTTTAGGTTCATTTCGCCCAAAAATATCTACGTACTTTAACATTGATTTTGCTGTATGCACCTCTCTTGGCCTCTATATAATGACCTTCCAAAGGAATATGGATGCATAAGAATCCAAATGAAGTTAATATTTGCCCCTTAAAGGTATGTAGAACCAAATTCTAAAGATGACATCCATTACAGCAATTATCGGTGTTGAATGCCTTATGATCCATATGACTATAGATGGCCGCAAGACGAGGAAGGATTGTAACTTTGAAGTCCTTTACTCAGTTACGATATTGTCCTTTACATCATTAGCCATCGAATCTGACTATGGAAAAGAATCGTGTTTCATTAATGCATCTTTATGAATTTGATATAAAAAAATAAACACGATGATGAACTCCTATATGTGACACTTAATCGAACCCTCGTCTCTAAATTAAATGGCTGTTCTGTCATATCACTAAGTTAGGCTACTATTATGTAGAATTATAAGTCATTTCCAGCTTGCAGAATACCGTATGCATCGCACAAGAAAAACGTGACTTACGTCGTGTAAATCATTGGGTGTTTAATTATTCAGTTATTAAATTCCTGAATATTCTTTCTTATTTGGAAAATAATATGGTCCAACTCTTTAGCAAACAAGATGCCTGTTGTATTTCGTTGAAGTCCTCATCAGGCACCGAAATTTCCAGAGACAGTGAATGCGCACGTTTAACTAGCGTTTCAAAATGACATCGTTATGTCTTAGAAAAAAAATTGTGTCAACCTGGATGAAGTTTGCCTACAGGAAACTATTCCTCAGTATGCGAGGTTCAGGTTATGAGATTTTTAAATTTATAAACAAATTTATACAGGGTTCATACATAAGTGACGAAACGAATGTGGAATGATGTGTTTTTTATGAGCATGTTGCATTTTAAGTGCCTTGTTAAGACTTTTATTACATTTAAGATGCCATTTGGATGGTTTGGAGTTGTAACAGTGATGTGCAATGAACATTTACAATGTAAATCGTTCGGAGGACATAATGTCTATTTCGGAAACGGAAGTCATTGCTTCGTCGCGATAAGAAACACGTGGAGCCAACATTCGGTTTATGTGGCTTTATCCAGCGTGCACATTTCTGAAGTTGGTATTACTGATTTAGGATATATTGACAAAGATATTTACAAAAGTCAGGAACATGGGATTTATGTTTGGAATGAATAGAGCAATGCTGGCGTATTACTAAATGCGTGTCAAGAAAAAGCTATAAAGAATTAAAGACAAAGAAGCATTAGATCGATGTGAATATTTATTAAAAGACATGACATTTAAAAGGGATATTTTCTTACATAACGTTTACAGTATTTGAAATTATTAATTTGAGACAGTTATTCTCTCTCATACAGATCAAATAAATTTTAATCTTCGATTAATTTAGTTTATTGATCAAGTTGAAGTCAAACTTCAGATTTATCTGACGATTTCTCAGAGATATATCTGAAGATTATAAATTTTATTGTCGATCATTTACCTTAGAAATTAGAAATTAAGAGGAATTAAGAAATATGTCAAGCTCTCTCTGTATAAAGAATTTGTTTTAATTTCTTCCCGCAACCTGTTACCTTTCTTCTTCGACCGCTTAGGTGCCTAGTGGTTAGAGCGTCCGCCTCGGATGAGGGAGGTCGCAGATTCGAACTCAAGACGAATCATATGAAAGACTCATACAAATGGCACATACAGCTGAGTCAGTAGACTCTCAGCATTAAGGGGTTAGTGTTAGGGCTGGTCGGCCTGCTGTCAGGATAATATGACTGGGTGGGACATGATGCTACTTGTTTGCGGCATGATGCCCCAGTGCTAGACATCACTGCAAACTTCCAAACTGCAGACAACGTAGCGATATGACTGAAAATATATTAAAGCTATGTTAAAACCCCAAATCACTCACATTTTATTATTATTATTATTATTATTGTGATCATTGTTGTTGTTGTTGTTAAACATATAAGACTTAGATTCTGATAAGTGGGGTTCGGAATGGCCGATTGTCTAAGACGCTCACCTTTACGGATCACTCACACATATCACCTCTGTCCACTTGAGTTCGAGTCTCGACCAAGACGGGTATGTGAGAAAGCTTGCCAGTAGCTTCCGTGTATCGCCGATTCTTCCCTTATCCTTCCTTCACTAGATATACTGGTCACCATGTGGAACATGTGATGTGCTGAAAAATGGCGTTGAAGCCCAGAAAACTAAATCAAAGTCTTTGATTGTGATAAAAGATACTTTCCTTTAAAAACAAAAGATATAGTGTCTTTATCACTAACATGGCAAACATTATAGGAAAAATCGCCACTCCGTATTAACACAATTCTGGAAAGGAAAGGGGCATGTTGTTCTAAAAATGATGCAAATATTTGCTCTCAGTAACTAAAGATTTACGTTTCGCCTTATTTATTGTAATTTTCACGTCTTTATAAATACAATAAATTTCTCTTTCATTTCTGATCAGTAGCAGTTATCGTTTGTCTTTCAGACGTTTTAGCGCCTCCTAGAAGAAATAAGATGGCGGAAATCATGGATATGTATCTCTCACTGAGCTGATTGTCTCATTAAATGATATTGCTGTAAAGCTATTTTTAGATTCAAGAACCGTATCGAAAACACATTCTGGCGTCTGGTTTAATCACGACAATATTTAAGGAAAAGATCTAATCCCATTGGTAAATTTATTTCGCTATTTAAACCATAACACTAGCACTTTTACGTACGAACGTCTATACCATTTCTGCTGAGCTATGATCGATTAGTCATTTTCCAACTATGTTGCTTCTTGAGATTTCAACAAATGTGATAGTCATATTTTGAGAAGACTTTCTTTATTTTTTATGTGATTGACTTCGATGTTTTGCCACAGCGTTGTTCTTCTTTAAAGTTTCTGTCGTAAAGTTGTAATAATTTCCTAAGCTTACTTTAATGTTTCGACATTTAATACAACACGTTCTTCTTTTCCTTAAATGTTTTACAGACTTTCTTTACACTGTTCTTCGATGAAAATAATCTCAAGCTCCTATTATAGCTGTAACAGCCTTAACGTCATTTTGTTTTATACTGGTTGAAATTTTAAAAATCTGCATTTTTCAAAGATGGTCTTTTATTGTTTAGTAATATAATTATTCATTAGATAGCTTGTTGTGTAATTTATGTTCTAAAAATTTGCTTGATCATTCTTGAGGTCGTCATTTATTTTTGAAGGAGGTATTAAATATTCCATTTATCATCGGTATCAGTATCTCTTTACAAGATATTTGCACTTAGTTTAACTAGAGGCATTCGCCTCCTCCGTAAATATCCTCGTATCGCCTCCTCCGTAAATATCCTCGTATCGCCTCCTCCGTAAATATCCTCGTTGCGCCTGCATATTAAATAGCGTCCTGTTCCATCTTCTGTTCTCTTTCACGCAGCACGGTTCTCATCCTTGAGGAGAATCAACCCCACCCATTCTGACAAGAAAGTAATTTATGACAGTTGAACAAGTTATAATTTTGACATTTATATCTCAACATATCGAAACAAATTTCATTACCTCAAGTAATTTAGATCGCTAGTTTACGCCTTGTCTTAGAGATATCTCGAGGCTATGAGGAAATACTGAACGTAAAATATACTACTTGCAATGAAAATCTCATTTCCTAGACAAAATTAGCCATTATTTTGTACTGGAACTACAAAATCGCCACCGTGACAGAGAAAGGTGCGGCGGGAAGGCGGCGGAAGATGCTGCTGGAGGCGAATATAACAAGGAAGAGGAATGCGAGAAAAAGGTTCCTAAAGATACGTCTTTAGGGACTGAGAAAAGAAAATTGTTTGGGTGTTGACTTTTAAAGTGCTTTTAAGAATAAATAAGTGTATATAAGGCAAACAATAAAACCATAATATTTTTATGTATTTTTTAATGCACGCTAATAATTTGTTAGTGTCAGGGATAATGAAGGTAAGCTGGCATTGGGAAATGTGTGTTTTGCCTGTAGCTTGAAAAATCCCCATTTTCTAGTAGGTTTCGAGATATTATCAACTTTACTTCCATGAAAGATAGCGATAGAATGTGTATATACAGCTATTTATCAATTACTGTTTTGGGAAAACATGTTTTTCATAACAATACCAGTATATAATATACATAATTCTGAAATTAAGCTAAACTTTGTTTTACATAGGGTACCTTTTATATTCAATATAAAAACAATGAAAATAAGCATTATGTTTTCTAAAGAAATTAAAACACTTCATTAAGTTTTTTATGGTTTCTGTACAAATTAGGACACTCCATAAAGACTTCTCAGCAGGTTTCTACACAAAATTAGGACACTTCATAAAGTGTTATGGATACAATAGAAATTTCGACACTTCATAGAGTCTTATAGTTTCTGTACAAATTAGGACACTTCATAAAGTGTTGTAGGTTCGGTAAAGATTAGGACCCTTCATAAAATGTTATGGTTTCCGTACAAATTAGGACACTTCATAAAGTGCTATGTATTTTATATAAATTAGGACACATTATTAGGTGTTGTATGTTCAACAGAAATTAGAACACTCCATAAGGTATTATGGTTTCTGTAGAAAGTTTGACACTTCATATGGTTCTATGTATTCTGCAGAAATTAAAACACTTCATAGGGTGTTGTGGGTTCGATAGGAATTATAACACTTCATAAAGTGTTATGGTTTTTGGTTTCTGTAGAAATTTTGACACTTAATCAAGTGCTATGTATTCTATACAAATTATGACACTTCATACGGTGTTGGGGATTCGATAGGAATTATAACACTTCATAAAGTGTTATGGTTTTTGTTTTCTGTAGAAATTTTGACACTTCATCAAGTGCTATGTATTCTATACAAATTATGACACTTCATACGGTGTTGGGGGTTCGATAGAAAATATAACACTTCATAAAGTGCTATGGTTTCTGTAAAAATTAGGATACTTCATACAGTGTTGTGGGTTCGATAGAAATTATAACTCTTCATAAAGGGTTATGTATTCTATAGAAATTAGGATAAATTCATACGGTGTTGTGGGTTGGATAGAAAGTATAACACTCCATAAAGTGTTATGGTTTCTGTAGAAATTTTGACATCAAATCTTTCTGTTGGATGCCGATCATATCCTTCTTTCTCCTTTTCGGTGAGTCGATTTTGAAACGTATGTTTGGTTGAGTCGATTTTGATACAGATTTTTGGTTGAGTCGCTTTTGATACAGATTTTTGATTGAGTCGATTTTGAAACAGATTTTTGGTTGAGTCGATTTTGAAACAGATTTTTGGTTGAGTCGATTTTGAAACAGATTTTTGGTTGAGTCGATTATGAAACAGATTTTTGAATGAGTCGATTTTGAAATAGATTTTGGCTGAGTCGATTTTGAAACTGATTTTTGGTTGAGTCGATTTTGAGACAGATTTTGTTATTTCAGCAGAAACGTTTGTATATTGATGTTTAAAAAATTCCTAGTATCTTTAGTTGTGATGTAAGATGAACCTTAGTTGCCTTTGAAAGTTTAAGTTCTTCTGGATGGACTTCAAATGCGGAAAATAATCATTCGTAAAATTGGAAAAAATATTTCTCTCTGTTTATCGTAGGCGCATGAGTTTTCCTTTACGACCTATAGTTTATGCTTCCATCTTAAATACTCGTAAAAAGACAATCGTTGCCTGGAAAATACGTGGATTATCCTAATTCGCGAAAATATGGCGACCGGATTAGTAAAAACACCACACGCCCGATTAGCTTGAAATGAGAACATGTGCTAGATGATCCGATTACAAATTATAATTGGATGAATGAAATGACTTAGTTTTTTATCCATCCTTGATTCTTTTGTTTTTAAAATCACTATTGGGCAACAAATAACCCGGAGGTTAGGTTAGGTGAATACCGTAATGATTATTATTAATGGTCTGAACCTAATGTCATCCATTGGAAACTGAGATTATAAGTGTTCCATAGAATGGTTGTGGTTCTGAATATTGAAAAATTCATATGAACTTCAGTTAGGACGAAAAGTGGTTTCAAACGTACAGTCCTAGTTTGCAATATTTCCATTATTAACAGACACACGATATTGGTTTCAATTTATTTGTAATAATAAGTTGTAGTTCAAGAGAATGTTATCAATAATTGTTTACAAGATGAAGTTTTGTATTTATGTCTTACTATTAGGAGAACAGCTAAGTGTTTATAAGATCAAGTCTTACTATTCGAAAATTGCGAAGTGTTTATAGGATCGAGTCTTATTATTGCAAAATTGCAAAAGGTTTATAAGATCAAGTCTTACTAATGGGAAATTGCGAAGTGTTTATAGGGTCAAGTCTTATTATTGCGAAATTGCAAAAGTTTTATAGGATCAAGTCTTATTATTTGGAAATTGATAAATGGTTAAAAGATCCAACCTTACTGTTGGAAAAATGCAAGGTGTTTATAAGACCAAGTTTTACTACTGGAAAAATGCAAGATGTATATAGGATCAAGTCTTAAAATTGAAAACAAGGACTTATTTTTATAACATCAAGAGTTTCTGTTGGAAGAAAGCTGAGTGTTTATATGATTCAGCCACACTGTTGGAAAAATGCTGTTTATACAATAAAGACGTAAGATTTACAAAATGCTCAGTGCTTATAAAAACAAGCCATACTATTTGAGAAAAGCTCAATGTTTGTGAGATGAAGTCATACTATCTAGAATACTCAGTGTTTATAAGATCATGCCAACCATTGGAAAAATGCTAAGTATTTATTAGATCAAATCTTCATATTAAGAAAAGAAGAGTATTTATAAATTCAGACCATACTGTTGGTAAAAAGCTATGTGTGTGCTGTTCTGTTGTAACATTGCTAAGCGTTTGTAAGACAAAGTCCTACTATTGGAAATAAATTTAAAAAACAGTTAAAACCATCATGTATTGTTATTGACAAAGAAGTTAAGTGTTTATAAAATCTAGCCTTACTACTGGAAAAAGCCAAGTGTATATAAGCTCAGTCCATCATAGTGGACAAAGCTATCATAACAATGCTTAGTGTTTATTGGATGATATCTTACTACTGAAAATAGTGCTAAGTTTTTGCAAGATCAAGCCATTACTATTGGAAGGAAACTAAGTGTCAATATGTCAGAATTAATCTTTCTATTGCAAAATGCTAAGTATTTATAAGATCAAGTATTACGTTTGGAAAAATGTGAACTGTTTATAAAATTAAGCCATAATATTGGAAAAAATATATGTGCACATAAGATCAAGCCTTGTTATTGGAAAAAATTTAAGTGTTTATAAGATTAAACCTTACTATTGGAACAAAGCTATATAATTATGAGATCAAGCCATACGATCTAAAAATCCATATATAAGGTCCAGTCTTACTATTTAAAAAAATCTACGTCTTTATATGGTCCAGTCTTACTATTTAAAAAAATCTACGTCTTTATATGGTCAAGCTCTACTATTTAAAAATGTTGTGTTTATAAGGTCAAGCGACACTGTTGGAAAACACTTAGTGTTGTAAGGTTAATTCTTAGTGTAGGATAAATACTAAGCGTTTATTACATCAAGCCTTACCACTGGATAAAGGCTAAATGTTTGTAATTTTTTTTTTTATTAACCCCGTAATAGGTTGACCAATGGGTCGGGGAACCATCCCAGGGTCACCTTACAATCAAACATTTCTGGTTATCAGATAATCTAGGGATAATAAATATAATCTACAGAGAAAGTAAGAAAGAAAACACACACACACACACACGCATATACACGTGCATATGGCACACAATCTAGGTGACATGGCCTTTGTGATATTACAATATTTTGTTCCTGTTTACCATCAAGTCAGAGACTAGTTAAATGTTCATTGTTGAGGTCCATTTTTGAAGAAATTGGTCCTCTTTTTTATTTACCTTAGCAGTGTATTTTTCAAAATTCAAATGTTTGTACCTTTAAGCCTTACGTTTGGGAAACGCTCGGTGTTTATAAGATCAAGTCTTTCTATTGGAACAATGCAAAGCGTTTATTAGATCAAGCCTTATTACTGGAAAAGTGCTAGGTTTGTATACGATCGAGCCTACTATTGGAGAAACAAAAGTAAGGGCTTATACTATCAAGCCCTTTTACTGGTAAAGAAGTTATGTATTCATAAGATCAAACATTACTATTGAGAAAATACAACCGTTCATATGATCATGCCTTCAGACTGGCTAATATAAAATCAAACCTTAGTATCAGATAAATGTTAGGGTTTATAATATTTTAAATTATTGCATGGAGAAAATGCTTGGCAGGTGACCAAGCGAGACATGTATATATAGCTTGATTTTAATAAAAATATGATTTTAACGAGGCCACCCGTCCAAATAGGTTAGTATTTGTTTGTCTTTATTCCTTACGTACGTTTGCATGCAATTTTTCTACCCAACAGATCTCATAATGTGTACATATACTGATGCTTTTTGCTCGAGATTTTTCTTATTTCTAATATTTTGTATTTATTCATAACTTTGTAAAACTATGACAAAACAAATTTCTAACTTTCCTTTACAATTTTGGCTTTATTCGTAAGATAAAGTGCTAGCTTCCAGGGCATGCTTTCTTGAGTATAGACGCAAGTCTCTGGTTTATCAAAGATTATTATCCAAAAATGTTCTTAACCTATGTTACAATTCCTGTCATTATTACAGTTTCAGTATGGCAGGAACACTCCTGAAATTCATTATGTACATAAAAGCAAAACGTGTCTTGTTGAATTAAGTCTTCAAATGACGATGAAAGTTTCCTTATATTCATAGATATACGATGAATGGCAATAGTTTATATCATTAGCTGGCACGCTGGTAGCACAAAAAAACGGAAGCTTTAAGGACTCACGGTGCTAATTCAGTTCTCGTCGTAAACCTATGCAAACACCATGATATGAAAAATTCAATAACTTTACATTTCAGAGTGCTTGTGATCAAACTTATATTTATCTGTATAGATGCATCCTGGATGAAAGCATCTGTGTAGAGAAAAGGATATGAGTCGCGGCATTTTCTGAACCTTCATGTGTTTGAAACATGTGCTTTCAATTCCAAACCAATAAGTATTCCATACTCAAGAGTATTAAAGGTCTGAAATTCCATCAATAAAACAATGTCTCTATTTGTCACTGACAACTTCGATACGCTCTCAAAATAATCTTTTTCCTAAAAAATAACTTTATTATTAACCAATCCTGGCCAGCCAACCCATATATACTCTATTTTATGTTCACCCATTTACAGGCTGGTTCCCATCTTTCCATACAGTTAGTACCGTGTGTACTTAAATCGGTTCAAACTGAAATATTTTGGGTGTAACTGAAAATGGTAATCGTGTCATTATGCCCTGCGCCATGCGTTCTTGTTTGCGAGAGTTGGCACAAACGTTTATTAAATTGTAATGTGTCTTCCAGGGAATGGCCATAGATAAAGAGTAAAACATTTAAATGTGCTTTTTATGTTTTTATAAATTACTCCGATTAGAACTGAATCGATGCTCTGATAAGGAAAAATAGACTAGTCAACAGGAAAACGGGAGTGGGAAAATTATGTAAAATATAGTTAGCGAAAGAAAAGAAAATCGTTTGGAAACAAACAAACCCCGAACATTATTCCAAAATAGTGTTACAGCTCACGATCTAAATTTTACACACAGGCCATATAAATAAAAAAAAGGAATAAACCTGTCAATCGGATTAGTCCGTTCATTAACTTACTTTGAAAAATACCTCGCCCGATTTCATTAGCATTTATCACTTGAAAGATGTTCACATGTGATCGAACTCTTGTACTAGTGCACTCTTAAAAGCTAATTTTGAATCAAGGTCAGGATCTAGGTCAACACCTAGTGTTTACTAAAATAAGCAGCCACTATCAAACTATTTTCTGGAAAAAAGTATCATCTCCAGTGATAAAAGTTTCATTACAATAAGCATGTTATGAAAAATTTAAAATAAAATAAAAATGACAAACAAACAATTAATAAATCAAAACATACATAATAATTTATATCGTCGTTCATGAGTCAATGCGTTTCTGAGTCATGCTTGTATGTAGATTTGTTTTTATTTCTTCGTAACGCGGAAAACAATCATTCACTTGTGGCATTTGTAGCTTGAATTACTAAGATCAACTTCAGCACAGTCACTGCTTCTGAGAAGAGTTGACGAGAGACTGGTTTCTCTACTTGATTTTGTTTTTAAAAATCAACGAAGTTTTATCGGACTTAGCTTTTCAGTATTTTTATTTACTAGGTAAGACCGATTGGTCCGGGCCAAAATATTTGTTTTCATCAACAAATTTACAACAACGAATGGGAGGCAGGGAAAAGCAGATCCTTAAAACAACATTTTATTCAGTGTTAGGTTATTTTCTTAGCAATGAATGAACATTTTATATCAAAGTAGCACAGATAGGGCATATAGGTGAAACTGCAAGAATAAAGTTCCCTTTCTTCTCGACCTCACGCGTTCCAATTATTAACAATTTTGAAGGGCGAATGAACTGTAATACAAAGGTAAAGGAATTGATCTACACTTATCCGACGGAGAAGTTCCTGTATGTCTACTTTTTCGTCACGGTTAATTGAAACGATGGGAGTGAGTTTCTTTAAACCCATATCAAATTTATACACTGCATTGCTGGGAAATCGATTGTTGGAGTGGTGATATAGTTGAGGTTGCTGTTTCTCCCACGATCGGATTCTTTCTCTTTAATCGTTCCCCGTATAACCGTATACCTCTTAAATGCCGATAGTTTTTGTTTTGTATTCGATTTTTTTAAATCACTATTTTGGGTCTGTTGATCTTTTAGATCGTGTTACCATCGGGTGAGTGCAATTTATTTATCTGATCTAAGCATTTTGGTGCAAGAACAAGCTTTGAGTTCCATACCGACTACAGTGTTACAATTGATCCTCCAGTTATCATCTGTCTGAAAATGGAAACAATTGCATAGGTGACAAAATGACCATAGTTATCTTATAATGTCTTTCCTTGAATCCATGTGCAAATATTTGCACATTCCTCCTAGGGAGTCATATGTCAGTTAATGAAGTGTCACTGTTTTAAAACATGTACAAAAGCATAAACAATGCACAGATAACTGATTAATAATATCGCCGACAAGACACTTTGTAATGCATGAAATTGTCGTGGATATTTCTGAATATAAATTAATTTGAACTGCCACCAAGAATGTAAACAATCCAGCGAAATGTTGAAGTCTCAAAGTCCAAAGACCTCCTCCGAGGGAGTCATGCGTATGTGAAGCTGTACACGTAACAGATGTCCCTTGTAATAAAATTCTCATCACTGCCTCATGGGTGGGTGTGATTTAGAGGGGTGTGATTTGGATTTTTAACGTAGTTTTAACGATGTGTCAGTCATATTGCTACGATGTATGCAGTGTAGCAGTTTATAGTGATGTCTAGCACTGGGCATCATGCCCCAGACATGTCGCACGAAGTCCCACCCAGTCAAATTATCCTGACCCTGGGCCGACCAGTCCGAGCACTAACCTATTAATGCTGAGCGCCAAGCGAGGCAGCTGCTTGTACCATTTTTGTATGTCTTTGGTATGACTTGGCCGGGATTCGAACCCGCGACCTTCAGCATTCGAGGCAGACGCTCTAACCACTAGGCCACTGGAGCGTTTGCTAGTTCATAACAGTAGTGAATAGGGCCACCTTACGTACAATGCAAAATAACATTACAGAGACCCCTGGGCCACTTTACGTACAATGGAAATTTAACATGGCGAAAAATCGTGTACCACTTTACGTACAAGGGGAATTAACATGGGAATAAATTGTGGGTCATTTTACGTACAAGGGGAATTTAACATGGGATTTTTTTTAAAAAATTTTTTTTAAAAAAAGGGGTAGGCAATTCAAAGACTATCTCTTTTCGAGAAATATGGCTGGCCCTGAAAAGGGCCTTTGGGTTTTCTTCTGCTTCTAATTTCTTCTTTTCCTCCACCAAGTTCTTATTTTATCTCCTACACTCTTCTTCTCTTTCTTTTTTTTCTTCTCCTCTTCTTTCTTCTTCTCTTCCTCCTCTTCTTTCTTCCTCTTTTCATTTTCTTCTTCTTTTTCAATTTTTTCATTCCATTCTCTCATCCTTATCATTTCCTCTTCATCCTCCTTTTCCTCCTTTATTTCTTTCAACAGATCACTGATGATTACCTTCATTTTTCGTAAATTGTTTATCTCCATCTTCACTCGATGGGGACTATATGAATAGTGATCCTCGTTTAGGTTAACCAACATTTGCTCTATCATTCCTAAATTGTCGAGGACGTTTTGCAATTTTTCCATTTTGTCCATTTGGTTAGAAGCCATCTTCTTTGTATTCTTTGCAGAATGGTTTGAACAACGAGCACTGTGGGTTCTTATACGAAAAGCGCGAACGTGAAGGAAAACATCCCCCTAAAACATAAAATGGATCTTACCTAGATGATGACCCAACATCGCGCGTACGTGAAGGAAAACATCCCCCTACTTTCTCATTTCATATAATAAAACCCTAACTATACTCTTCACATACGCTAAGAAACCCATAATCTACTATTCACAATAACATACCTGAGCTCTTACAAACACAAACACACAAACTCATACCCTCACACTATCTAAAATAAGAGTTAGTGTTTATATACACACTACTCTACCTACACACATTGGCAAAATAATAGTTATTTCTTTTCTAGAGTATTGGGTAGCCCTGAAAAGGGCTGTTTTTGTTTGGAACTTCATGGACACCTGGTTAATGGTGGCACCTTCCAGGCCTGGCGCCACATACACATCTTATCCCCCAGTTACTTTTTACCTTTTGGGGGCAGAGAGCAGAGGCAGGATATGTCGCTTCAGAATCCCAATTTTCGCTCTCTGGGATTTTGAAATTTCTTCTCTCCTTTTCCTCCTCTTCTTTGTTTCTTCTTTCCTCTTTATATCTTCTTTCTTCTTCTTCTTTATATCTTCTCTCCTCCTCTTCTTTCTTTCTTCTTTCCTCCTCTCTTACCCTTCCCTCCTCTACAATGGCTTCCGCGGCCAGTTCATTTAATATGCGCCTGGCATATTCCAGATGCACATGAAGCTCCAACAGTTTCTCAAGTCTCGTGTTCATTCTTCTGGCTGTGTTGATCAATCAACAAGGGTAGCTGGACTGCCGAACGAGTTTCAATTTATACTGAAAGCGCGTACGTGAAGGAAAACATCCCCTAAAAAACATAAAATTCATCTTACCTAGATCATGACCAAAAACAACAACAACGCGCGGACCTAAAAGAAACACTCTCTCACTTTTTATGCTACCCATCACTTCAATAGACTATCCACATACGCAAAGCAATCCAATCTAACCCCTAATATACACCTCAAGCAGCCCAAAAAAAACAAACATCATTTTAATCTACTATCCACACCAACCTACTTTATCACTTACAAACACAATCACACAAACTCATACGCTCACATTTTTAAAAGCTAGAGTTAGTGTTTATTTTCACACTACTCTACCTACACACATTGGCAAATCGATCGTTATTTCTTTTCTAGAGTATTGGGTAGCCCTGAAAAGGGCTGTTTTTTGTTTTGCTATGGCATTCTTTTTTAGTTTCTAAGAATGCGATGTCCTCTGAGGATAGACTTTCTGGCGATAGGTCTGCTTCTTCGGAAAGAGAAGAAGAATTCTTTGGTGTCGATACGACAATCGACAAAGCCTCTGTCAGCTTCAGGTTGCTGCTGCTGCTGTTGCTGCTGTTGTTGTTGCTGCTGTCTCTGAAGTCTGTACTTCTCTGTCCATTCTTCTTTCTCCCTGTTCATTTCTTCTCTGAAGAGCTCTTCTATCAGGTCTTCAGTGATTTTTAACATTCTCACATTCTCTATTTCTTCTGGCTTCGGTATCAGACTGTGTCTGACCCTATGCAAATTCACGTAGGCTTCGTTGAGCTTAGCTAGTTTGGAGCACATCTTCTTAGGAGGATGAGTCGACAATGGATGGCTAGACTGGGAACAACCCGGTTCTTAAAGTGAAAGCGCGGACGTGAAGGAAAACATCCCCCACACGGTTTTCGAGCCGCAACGTTCATGAGAGGGATAGTAAGAAATGAAAGAGCATCAATCCAACATTCTTCTAGCTAAACAAAAGACAAAGGCATTTTTTTTCTAAACACAACATTTTTTATTCAAAAAATCACTTAACACTAAACAACAACATTTTTAACAATAATCCAACACTATAACATCAAACAATTTTTTTCAAATCACAAACATTTTTTTCTTCAAATACAATCTACTTTAAACAAGGCTGACAACGTTGTGAATGAAATTGTGATTTCCACTGTTGGAAATCATTAGGCCATTGATGGACACTACGTTTCCTAGCTTGAGACAAAAGATAAGCATAATGGTCACAAAACCATCGATCTACTTTCACATCGTTTCTAGCAGAAGAACGAGGATCAAAATGAGTCACTAAATGTTCTAAGGAATAGCCCAGGCTGCGATGATGCAGAAAATACACACAATATTGTCCACACACCAAGGAATCTGTGCCTTGTAATTTCACGTTATTGAATCGGGTGGTTTGAGCATTTCTTCTCATAAAGTCGATGATATCGTCTTCCAAAGGGGGCAATCCGTACGAATCGAAATATTCCACACATCCTTCTTGAGGAAAGTAGACGGCTACCCAGTGGGTTCCTGGGAGATGACTATCGTCCGTGTTGATCACGTAAGCTTGATGGTCTTTAGGTTTGCGATGAGGGAGTTCATCTTTAGCACAGACGACAGGATTCCAAGAAGACGTATACGAACTATGGTTCAAAAGGTAATAAAGTTCCCAGGTATCCATTGTTTTTGTGTTTGTTTTCTTCTTCACAGGTAATAATACGTCGTCAATTCGATCCTGACTTTTTGCTTGAAAATGTCTGACGAATAAACGGTTATTCGTTCTGTTTCCTCACTCTGATTCAGGAGAGCTTCGATACGATGGATCTCTTGAGTGGTTAATGCTGGACAAGAATGTTCACGCAAGTCTTTATACCACTGGTGCAACACGTCTTTGTTCGAGATGAGACTCCAAGCTTCGTCCAGATACTCGTCCAATTTTTCTTCTTGACTCAACATCAGGCATTTATCGTGTTGAATTTGACTGGGATGATCGTTTTGACATCCATAGCAATTTTTCTTGATCAATTCTGTTATTTTGTCGACCAAGTGTTTGGCAAAACAGGAGACTAAATGGGCTTCTTGTTCTGGCCATCTCGACTTCATCATGATATCTTCTTCTCCTTCCACGGTCTCCTTACATTCCATCTCCAAAGTTTCTTCACTAGGTAAAGAGGGACAACAGTCTTCCATGGCTTTCTAGTAATCTAGGATGACTTCTCTCAAACTGTTGATTTCTATGGTATTATCGAATTCTGCATACAGGATGACGTTCACCGTTACATCAGGGTCTCGGTTTGCAAACTGAATTTCCACACGAATCTGGCCTGATTTTATAGGGTGGAAATGTCCCTCGTCGCTGCCTTGGTCTGGAGTGAAATCGAAAGCCCACAAAGCATAACCTCCTACATAATCCTCGTACGTAATACCGTGACTGGTGTTGGTTCCTAACTGACCGGTGGCTTCGTACAGGGACAAGTACGATCTCAAGTAATTCTTCTTCTCAAAGTTAGGCTCAAAGGGTCGGGTACACAAGGTCTTGCCATCGCGACTGACTTCGATCTTGGACACGCCAAAGTGTTGAAAGTAGAAAGGATTTTTAGCCAAAGCTCCGTTGAAGGCTTCATTTTCGACGATACCAACGATCAAACGCTTGGGTAGCTGTCCTTGGAACAGATGATCTTCGATCATGGATCGTTGTCCCTTGGGAATGGTGAAGGTTTTCACTTCCACGCGTCGTATGGGATACTTGGCTGTCGTTCTGCTCAACGTTTGACTGATGTCGTTACCCACTTTAGGTAACACTTCCACACGACGTACGTAGAGCCTGGCTTCCTCGATGACAGTTTTGCAAACAGTATTACCTATCAAATGGAAAGCGGCACTGCTCCGATTCAGTCTCAGGCGGACATTGACCCCGTTTAGTAAATATTTCTCTTGCAACCACATGTCCAGATGTAAACGATCCATCAGTTCTAAACTCTGTCCATCTTTGATTCTCTTTCTTCGTTCTATAAATCCGTCATTGTTTTCTTTCTTTTCATCAGTTTCTAAATTTTCAAACTTTTCAGCATCGTCAGCTTCCCATACCACACAGGCATTGAGATGAGTGTTCTTGGCGTCTATTCCGTACGTCAAGAGATTTTCCAGGTACGCTCGATAAGGGTAAGTATCCATGCTGCTGCTGACCAGTTTGTTGTTCAAGTACAAGTCCACTCCGCTAAACAAGGAATGCATGAAATTGTTGACGGGAGCTATTACCTCATCGCCATCTAGGGTCGAATTGTCCTCATCGACAAGTTTGACTTTCAAGTACAAGTAACTGCTATTCAGATCGATGTAATCTTCGGGCTGTCCTTTGATTTCAAACTCGATGGGAGCTGAGGCTGTCAATGAGGAGACGGGGTGAAATTCTACCCATTGGGATTCTTGCATGGTCATCATGGTGGGGGGCATGGCAAACAGATCCAGTTCCGTCTTGGAACAGGCGCAAGATTCTCGGTGCATCATTTTTTTGTCTCTTTTCTCAATAATCGAAAACGTCTAAGTCTCGTACGGTTCTTCTTTTCTTGGCCTTTCTCGCTTGAAGTCTGGTGAAGGGGTGTTTTCTTCTTCGTCTCTTTCTGCCTTGTCCTTGCTGAATGCTTGACTCGGTATCGTGCAGGGCATTTATAGGTGTGTCTCGTCGGCCCAAAATGTCTTTACCCGTTTGCAGCAAGACATTTTTGCCTGCCCTCATGAAGGCTTCTTTAGGGTTTTGTTTGTCGATGATGACATTTTGGAGAAATTCTTTGCCTTGCGTCAGTGCCGCATCTTTCAAGGCGTGCAATCCGCGTGTCACCATCGGTTTCAACACCGGGGCCACCGAACGAAAGGCCGATTTTAACATGTCTCCTAAACCGTGTCCTCGCTGTCGAGCCACCCCTCGGTACACTGGATACATGACTTACTTACGAATCGTGAGAGAACCGTTTTCGAAAATGGAGTTTCACCGTGACTTTTCCTTTGGTGAATGGAATATCTTGTCCCAGATCTCCTTTTATAGTAATGTTGACCGTGTCCAAATACGACTTGCTGACCGGCAAATAGTGAGGATGGACAAATTCGCGGTGGACGTGGTAAGTGTTTCCACCTTCCTCGTCAGCGTTTGCGGCAGAATCCACTTTGAAAGGAATGACACGCAGTAACGGTACGGAGGTGTGTCCCACCACGTTGTATTCCACCACATCGGAGTACACGAACATCAGATTCAGTCCTTGGTTCAGTTCTACCGGGGTACGAAAATACTTGGCAAAAGTATCGTTGTCAGAAATGACTAGTAATTCGCCTTTTTGTTGTTCTACTTTCTTCTTCATCTCCATGTCCCCGCCCAACATGTCAAACAATTCAGGACAAAATAAGAAAGACATGATTTTGGGCCCCTCAGGAAATTTTATCAGGAAGCGACGAGCTGTTTTGTGGTACTCCAGGGTGACACTTTTTTTGACACTTTCCAAAGCTTTCAGAAACACACCATTAAACCTGGTGGCTATGGTGCTGACCAAATGTTGACCACTAAAATAATAGCCTGGGGGAATGAACAAGTGATAGGTGGTCCACTTTGGATTTTGTGTGTTACGGGTTTTCTTGTCATATTTGCTATGGGTATCCAAGTACTGTTGTATTTGTTCGTCATGAACTTCCACATCAAATTTATTTTGATTGGGAAGGACATTGAGGACTTGGGTCGGGTGAATCATTTCTACTAAAGCCACTTCCCAATGGGCTTCGTGATCTAAGGGGATGGCTTGAGGTAATTTGGCCGTGTAACAGCACAACGTGTTGTTGGGAAACACCTCCATGGAACTGTCACTGGGTAAGGTTAAGTAAAATTGGTTTTGGTGACTCATAATTCTAGAGTTCTGTGGCTGTCCGAGGGGATATTACTGGACGTCAGAGGCGTGTCTCCGCCCAAAATGGGGTTCTGGTTGTGGTTGTTGGAGTGGTGACTGGCACTGGCACTGGACACAACGTTCCCGTTCGAGGAGAATTTCAGGGAGGGATTGGGAAGCAGGTAACCGATGCAACTGCTCAATAAAATGGTCCACAATTGTTTGTCTCCTTGTTGCAAACTCAAATTGGCGATGGCTGCCCCGATGACACAATACACCACGAAGATTTGGCAGAAAAAGACGATTTGCGTTTTAGGCACACGTTCTCCACACCACACCCACAAGGGTTGTTTTTGTAAATCTTGCACAGAAGAACTAGGGGAAGAAGGACTGGTCGACGTAGCTGCGTCTGCTGCTGTGTGAAAGGGCATGATGGTCACTTCTTCTTTTTATAGTCGATGACTTGCGAAGCGTCGATCCAAGAATCGAAACTGGGTGGATATCCTTTCCAACGTACTTTGACTTCTTTGACACGTCGTTTGCCCACTTTACGGGTTCTGCGTTCGAGAATGCTTTCGATGTCGTACACGTCGTCTTCTTTTTTGGTGACACGTTGTAACTCGGGCAAATAAAACGTTCCTTTGAGTACTTCTCCGTTCATGTCTTCCAATTTATAGACGGCAGGATGACGGCCATGTACTCGTCCAGTGACGCGAAACAGTTCGGTCGTCCAGTTAGGTAAGTAACCTTTGTCGAAAGTGCGTTTGGTTTTGCCAATGCGCACCCAATCTCCCACGGTCAACTCTCCACTTTTCTTGGGGACAGCCCTCGTCGGGGACGTACCGAACAGGCGCTCGAACACCAGCACTTCGTTGTCGGGAGTCACGTCTTGCGGGGCACGTCCGATGCTTCGATGGTAAGATTGGTTGTACGCTTGCACCAGGTGCGGTAAGATATCGATGTACTTCAGAGTGTGGTGATGCGTAAAATATTTCCACATGCGTTCTTTCAAAGTACGTTGAAAACGTTCCACGATACTGGCTTTGGTTTCGGGATTCTCGGTGGTAAAAAAATGAATGTCACGTTTCTTTAATTCTTTTTGGAAAGCTTGGTTCAGAAATTCGGTGCCTTTGTCCGTTTGCCATCGAAGAGGGTGACGGCCGCTTTGTTTCAACACCCGTTGCAGGGCTCGCACTAACTCGCTGCTGGATTTGGAAGTCAAAGGCACGACCCAGGCAAATTTGGAAAAGACGTCGATGACACAAAACAAATATTTGTAGCCACGATTGTAGCTGGCTAAATGAGAGACATCGGCTAAATCGGCTTGCCATTGATGATCGATGCCTTCCACTCGGGTGCGACTTCTGGCAAACTTGCGTCGAATGGGTTTGTGTAAAGTGTAGGTAGCTTGTTCTTGTAACCATCGTTGCACTTGAGGTAAACGGAGACTTTTCAGTCGCGTTTTGGCAGCACGATACAATTTTTGAACTCCTGCGTAACCTGCAGGATGGGAGGGATCGTAGTAAATGCTGGCTAAGACTTTTTCCATTTTTTATTTTGTGTTGGTGTGTTAATAAGGCACCCACTCTTGGAAGAGGCTACTCTTTTTCTCTTGGGGTATTTTCTTGGATTGCAAGGCTTTGCGTGTGCGGCCAGCAATAGGTGTCGAAGAGGAGGATGTCTGAGCGGGGGATATCGGTTCTTGTTTCACTTCTGTCTTCACTTCTGTCTTCACTTTCTTTTTCTCTTGTGAGGAAGAAGGGGTGGCCATCATCTTTTTAATCCATCCAATTCTGGAGGTAGGTGGTGTTGTTAACTTGCGTACTTTTTCTGGTGGAGTTTGAAACCCTTCTTCTTCTTCTTCTTTTCCTTTTTCTGTCTTGGTCACGGGTACTGGTGGTACTGGTACTGGTACTGGTGATGGTGCTGGACTTTTCATCAAGGTCTTAAAATCTTTCAGAGTGGGTAGAGCTGTTTCGTCTAAAGCTTTCTGGTGAAAGAGTTGCAATCGTTGCAAGAGTTGACCGTACTTTTGCGATTTTTCTGTTTCGGACAAATCTTGGCGATCCATCAAGGACTGCAATTCGTGTTGTAACTGGGACATTTCGCTCAAATTGGGATTGGGAGGTAAATGCGGGGTGCGTTGTTCTTGCCACCGATGGTATTCCATCCATCGTTTGTAAGGCACTAAAGCTAGTTTTCGTCCTTCCATGGGGTTGTCAGGGGTGAATTCTGAGATCTTGGGACTTCCGAAGGCCTTTTTATCTTGCTCCCATCAGTCCTCCCACCATGGTTCCCAAGACTCCTTTCAGTATGGGGCCTAACAAGAGAGGTAAAATGCCTCCACGTTGGACCAACATCTTCTTTTTCTGACGAATGGGAACTTTCTTTTGAACCATTTTTCGAAGAACGTGACGATGTTTGCCTAAGCATTGTTTCTGGTGTTTGGACAAAGGGATGGTGCCTTTCAAAACGTTCAAACAACATTCGCACACGGTATCGATGACCTCTTTGGAGGCTGTTTGAATGAGTTTTTTTCGTAGGGGTGGAGAAGCTTTGGACAGGACAGATAACAGGTCCCCATGTTTGGCTAAACGTGGTGGCAGTCCTTTTCTTTTCTTTCCTTGGGGTTTTCTGGAGGGTGACATCTTTGAGTCTTTAGGAGCACCTAAAAAACACTGATACCCTACTTGGTCACAGGCCTTTTTTATACTGGAACGCGTCGCCACTGATTGTCTTTACGTTTTATCAGTTTGAGGACAGGCATGACACGTCGTGCAGGGGTACGTAACGGACTAAATCGAGCCAGTTCTTGCTTGGACAAATCCAGTAAACTTTGTAACATGCCCGATCTTTCTTGAACTTTGATTTTGGGAGAAGGTACTTTGTGAGCAGCAGCCACTGCTGCTAAATGGGAAGGTCCTGCCACTGGGGAATCTCTTTTGGGGGTCATCAACGGAGAAGTTCTTGGTGTGATCAACGTCTCCAAGTACTCTTCAGTTCCTGGTGACATCAACGGAGAAGTGGACAAACGTGAGGCTGCCGGAGACGTTGTGGCAGGTCGTGGCTTGCGAGTGTAAGGTTGCGTCCTGGCCGAAGTGCCTCTCTTGCGACTAGTTTTCTTCTGTGGACTTTTCTTTTTTTGAGGACTTTTTCTCTGTTTCTTTTTCTGGGGGCTTCTTTTCTTTTTCCGGGGTGATGGTGGTGGTGTCTGGTAAGAGGAGGGTCCTGCCACTGGAGAAGTTATTCTTCTTGGGGACTTGGTCTTTTTCTTTTTCTTCTTGGGGCTTCGTTGGACTTTTGTCTTGGGGATAACTTTGGGGGCATTAGGATCCCATCTTAAGAGTGAGCGAATGATGACCCCTCCTAGAGTACCGCTCCCTCCAGGTTTCAAAATGATTTGTTTTTTGGTTTGAGTGTCGATGCGGGGATCGGCCAGTTGGACCAAAGCGACTTTGTTTCGATCGAAAAAGCGTTGGGTTTGATGAGGAATCTGAATGATTCCTTGGAGTAATTGACGTGCCGTCACCGTGAACCATCGTAAGACTTCTTTGAGACTAGCTTCTAAGACACGGGCTCGTGTTTGTGGATCTTTTTCTCGACTGATGCCATACAAGGCACGAATCAATTTGACGGGAAGATGAGACTGAAGGGACGTCATGTTCACACTGTGTGAGACAGACGAAAAAGGGTCTGAGGTTTTTATAGATTTTTTTCATGGGAGTGAAATGAAGTCGAGGACGGAGACGTGTACAGGACAGGCCCTCCGTCTTGGCACCAGTGGTGAAACAAGTGGGTACGAAATCGCAAATCCTCGGGGGTCGTAGGTTTCAAATCGACGAGTAAATAGGCGTGTGGAGTTTGAGTGGCATCGTCGTACGCCTGAGTCAGCCAAGGCGTTCCTAACTGTTTGGCTAAGACTTGCACTTGCGATTTATCTCGAGGGCTTTTAAACAAGACCACGTAATGCGCATTGAGACTGATGGTGCGATGGGCTTTACTTTGTTGAAACAAATTTTGGGTGATGTAAATGACACTGGCATTACGGTGATGCCCTTTGCGCGTGAACCACAATTTAATTTCTTCTTCGTCTTCTCCTAACATGTCGTCGAAAATGACCAAATGGGTTAGACGGGAGTCAGAGACGATGCCGTCGTCTTCTTTAGGAATGCCTTCCACAAACACGATGGAATCGCCTTGACTTTCTCGCAAGAAGCTGTACGCCGATTGCCACTCTTTGTAACACCACACGATCCGTTGAGGTGGCCGATCGATCAAATGATGTTTATGTTCGATCAAACGTTTGACGAATTCGGTTTTGCCCGAACCGCTAGGTCCAGCAATGAGCATGTTAAAGGGATGGCGAAGATACAAAGCCTCCCAACTGGCACGATCTAAGTGTTCGTCGATGACTTTGACAGTAGAGGAAGAGGGAGCAGAGACAGCAGAGGTAGCCATGGTGTGAGAAATGTCACTTGTGACACGAAAACAAACAAGACAAGAGTTTATATACTTTTTCAGAACACGTTTATTGAATGTTTTTTTTTCAAACATGAATACGAAAGACAAAAATACATAAAAGCCAAAGGCTTAAGTACAAGGATAAAAGGCACATGATAACGATGAACGTGGAATAAACACAAGTGTCTGTACAACAATCACATCTTTTGGGTAATGTTCTAACCAGTTCAACAGGGGGTAAGGTCACACAAGTGTCCTCCCGAAAGGGTCTTTCAGGTCTGTCCACGACAGTCCTGTCCTGGGTGACGGGTTCTTCTGGCACCGTCACTAACACGGGTTGAAAAGTAACTTTTTTCCTTGAACAACTCTCGTGCATACTGGGCCACTTCTTGGGTCCAAGCCTCAAAATCCCATTCTTTCCAGGCACGGACATCTGTCCAATGGGGATGTAAGTCACAAGCTACACACACATCGTCATACACGTCTTGGGTAGCTAAAAGTTGACGAATCTTTTTTTCCCGTAGAGGTCGAGAAGTATCCAGATGAAAACGCAAGGCTTTGAGCAAGAGGAGTTTTTCGTGACCATTTAAGGCCATGGAGGTGGTAAGTACTGATCGTAAAGAGTCCACAAAGAATCGGCTGGTAAACGAAATCCCAGAAAACAAGTCACTAAGACACACACCACTTGTCGTCCAAAATTGAATGGATACAGTTCTTGTAATAATTGATGGTAATGATCCACGGTTTGAATATGGTCATTGAGTTCCTTCCACGGAATCTGTTGGATGACATGTGACATAAACCGTGGCATGGCAGCCTCTTTTTATATTCTCTTTTTTTCGGATGCAATAGACGTACTTTCTAGCCAGAGATCTTCGTTCTCCAGTAGGGAATCTAAATCTTGCATACTGTAACCGAAACGTCAGAGTTCGTTTAGGTGTTTCCTCTTCCTCTAAGTAGATTCCACGTAAAATATGTTGGTAATCCTTTAACTTGTCTTCCTCAATGTATTGCTGTAGGTGAATCTCGAAGTAACCATAATCATGAACATGTCGATCATTAGCGACCTCAAAGTGTTGAACAATGTCTGACCATTGAAAGAATTTCTGACGAATCAGTTCTTTTATACCATTCAAGTACCAGTGGTTAAAGATCTGGTGACGTATCGGATGCAATTGTTCTTTACGTTTCACTTGTATTTTCACCAGCTCTCGGTAAATGCGTTCTCTCAACTCCACAGGCAAAGCACGAATGTTCTCTTGTAAAGTATCCATGAATAGGTCATACTAAATCCTCTTTGGTCTGACACAAGAAATGTACTCTTTGCACAAACATGGTTTCACTTCAGTGTCGAATTTAAATCGTTGAGTCACTAATCTACACATTACAATTCGTTCAGAAGTTTCCTCTTTCACCAAGTTGACATTGTGTGAAAGATGTTGGTAATTCGTTAACTCTTCCTCTGGAATTCGATGCAATACGTTTACAATGTAGTAAATAGAATCGTCAATACCAAACCATTCCTTTTTATAACCAGGAGGTCGTTGATCAATGTCTGTCCAATGGAACACTTTCAATTGAATCAGTCCTTGTATAGCCTTCAGGTACCAGTGGTTCAAACACCGGTGACGTATCAGATGCAATTGTTCTTTACGTTTCACTTGTATTTTGACCAGCTCTCGGTAAATGCGTTCTCTCAACTCCACAGGCAAAGCACGAATGTTCTCTTGTAAAGTATCCATGAACAGATGATTATGGTAAGAAGTTACTTTAATGTCTCGGTCCCACTAAAGGTAAGTAATGACAATTCGGTGACCATCGAGCATGTTCTACGTAGGCCGAATCTTGCGGTTCCCAGTGGTGAAGTGACACACCGCAACTGAAGCACTTGACTTTATCTCCTTCGCCCAAGTAGAAAAATCCGGCTCTGGCTAATTCTTCGGGGGTCGGTCCTCCCAGATACTTTGGCCATTTTCCTTTGAACGATTGAAGACGATTTTCAAAGTCGCAGTATTCCGACGAACGCACAGGAAACGAATATTCGTCTTTCACAGGTTCGTTTCGATGAGGGTTGAGTGACATGGGTAGGAGTTTGCTCAGGGCTGGATGACATCCGTAAGGGGGTAGACGTGAAGGTGGACATTCCCCTTTAAAACGAAACCCAGTAAAATGTCCAAGAGGACGAGCAGCATCGCTTTCGCATCCCACAGGTCTGACACGCACAGCATCACTTTCCATGATAGGGGTAGGGGTACTAAAGTTCCCATGATGCTTTACGGCATCGCTCAGGTCACAAGGTACAGCATCGGTCCCATCGCAAGGCTCACAATCGCACTCGTCTGCAAACTCCGTTACGCAATTACAATGGTAACCACATGGACAATCGCAGTTTCCTTCCGGACATTTTCCGTCGCAATGCATGGGTCTTATCCATCCAGTATTAGTCACACTAGAGAAAGATACAGCTTTTTTACAATCCCCAAACTGAAACGATGTCTTTTTCAAAGTATTCATCTTGTTCGCTCGGTCTTGGTAGTCACAATGAACTATCGATCTTGACCATAGCCCCTTTTTTATACTAGTCTCAATGCAGTCTCCAACTTGTACATCTTTCCTTTTTTACGTTTTTTATGTCCTGTTCTGGAAGGTACCGTCTCTAAGGTACCGTCAACATTGTACCGTAGTGTGATGGGTGGAAAGGCCATAGAAAGGTAAGGGCAATTCGGAGACCATCGAGTATGCTCCAGAATAGCTGAATCTTTATAGATACATAGATCCATTCGTAACTTCAGTCCGCAAGCGAAACACTGTACCTCGTATCCCAATCCTGACTCAGGTCCCAAGTAGACAAATCCTGTTCTAGCTAAAACATGCGAAGAAGGTAATCCTTCCCTATCCGTAGGCCATTTCTGAAACGTGTCCAATCGACGGGCACAATCACAATAGTCAGGTAAAAAGACTGGAAAATGGTAGGGTTTGAACTTGGAGTTCTCATCGGGTTTCTCACTCGATTCTTGCTGTGGCGAAGTCATCTTTCTGGTGGGGTAACTATCCTCTTACAACCAATGTTTTATACCAACGTGTCCGTAAGGTAAGGTGAAATGATTGGGAAGTCGCACTCGCTTCTGGTACACGATTTGATAGACTTTTTCCAAGGGTCGACTGACGATGTGGTGAGTGGGTAAACGTACAATCTTGTTCGGTTGGTAAGTGGTCACTTTAAAGTTTCCATCCTCTCCCGATTGCAAGGCTTCTTTCAATACCCCAAAGTTGACCACACGACTGGTACGATAATTCAGAGTCAGTCCTTTCACTTTGCACGTCGTGTGCACTTCTCCTTGTTTGTCCCGGTATTCGTAGCCGTAATTTTTGGGACCGCCACTGACGAAACTTAGAATCTTGTCGTCGGGATGCTCGTCTGTCCAGGCTCCTAAACGGTCTCCTTCGATGTTAGGGTGATGTTGAATAGGGTGATGGACGTAAATGCAACTGTCCGTGTCAAAGTACAGGACGCGTTCCCCTAACAGTTCTAAAGCTTCGTACAATTTTAAGCGAGCATGAGCTGTCACGTAAGCCGCAATGATGACATTTCCAAAAGGGTCGTCTTGTACAAAGTCCAGATCTTCTTCGTAATTGACCAAGATCAAATTCTCTCGAACGACGTCCACGTGTTTCATGTATTTGGTTTTGTCGTGAATCATCTGGAAGTAGCGGGAAGGTTCTGTCAAATATTCCGTCTTGGGTAAACACGGTCGTTGTGCCATTTTACCCCACAAGCAATTTAACATCACTTTGGCAAACGATCGCCTGCCTTCGTTTTTCTCGATGTGGTCTAAAGTGATGCCTTCTTGTTCGTAGTATTTCTCTTTGAATTGTATTTGGTCTTCGGGAGTGTGACACCAGGAAGGATAGCCGCTGGCTTCTTGCTTCAGTTTCAAAAAGGCATCCACGTAGTCGGCGAAAATGCCTTTCTGAGTAGGGTCACCCTTGTGGTACTGTTGTGTCTTGGGAAAGTGGCAAATTTCGTACACTTCTAACAGTTGGTATCCCATGTCCAGAGCTTTGAACAATTCTACGCTGACCCAGGTTCCCGTCAAGGCCCGTTCTTCCTGGCTGTGCTGACAAGGTTGGTCCTGGTTGCACGTTTCGGCACAAGTACGGCACAAGGGAAACATCAATTTGCCTTGACAATGGTGAGGTAAGACGGGATGGTATAGGTTCGTGGGAGGCAAAACTTTGCACTTGATCAAGCCTTCGTATTGTCGAATGTTTTTCAGGTCGATGTGTTCCGTGAACAATTGTGGGTGCCCTACAGGAAAGCGACAATATTTGCACACGTAGGGATACAGCGAACACACGTCCAAGTATTTGATTTCTTCTCCTTTCTTTTCATCGGCTTGGTACAGCAAACAGGTGGCATTGGTCCTTCCTCCGTACAAACTATCCCTCGGGTTCAGCGGATCCATGAACTGGTAACTTTCCACGAGGCGTTTAAACTCGGGATCGGTTTTCAAACGGTGATCGTACTCGTGTTCCCACATTTCCACCACTTGGTATCCTTGCTGTTCTAACTTTAGACGTCGCTGACAAGTGTCCTGGTACAAGTCTTCCATGGTTCGTTGCAAAAACTGATTTTTAGTGCCACGGTCAGGGTAACAGACGGGACATCCGTGAAATAAGCAACCGTTAAACTCGTACACGATCTTGGGGTTTTCTAAGTCCCAACCATCGACCGAATACGTTCCGATGGTCTTTTCGCCTCCTCCGTTGCGGGCATGCTGAATCCATTTGTCTTCCTTGTCGCACAAGTAATGTAACCAACGTAGGGCTTTGACCGAGTATTGACGCTTGACATAGTGGGTCGTTTGAGGACTGATGACAGCCACGGTGTTTTCAGGCATGAATCGTTGGCGGTACACTAAGGAACACGCTTTGGCAATGGTGCAAGCTTCTTTCAAAGGATCGACCCCTCCGTGTTCCATGAACAGTTCTCGAAATTTTCCACAGCAACGCCGTAAAATGTCCACGTCGGAACGACAATACTTTAGCATTTCTTCCTGAAAGTCGAAAGGGTCCGAGGCGTGAATCTGGTACCAAGCGTAGAAAGCTTCTCGTTGTTCGGTACGCATGTTGTCGGGGTCGTAATAGTGAACCTCTGGTAAATGGGGTAGAACGGCATGTTGATTGGCTTCCGTATTGAAAAAGTGTGGAAAGTACCCTTTAGCCATTTCTGTCATTCCAAACGTTTTAGGCATTCGACTCAAAGGCATGGCCAAGTAACTCATCGAATCTTTAAACTGCACTTGTCCCACTTGCATGAAAATGATTTTGGCTCCGTTCAAAGTGACTTTAGGACGTTCGGTGCCTTGTTCCGTATAGTATCTGAGAAGAAACTGTCCATCGTATCCGGAGAAATTGTGAGCCATCACCGTGGCATGACGATGACAATCTCCGTAACGTTCGATGTCCTCTTGGCTCCACGTCTTGTCGACGGGGTCTAAGACCCATTGGGCAAAATCGGCTAACGTGTTAGGTCCCCGAAAGATTTTTTCACGCCCTCCGGGAATCTTGCTGCAGTGAGGGCAATGACTGAAGATAGGTTCTTGAATGCACTTCTCGCACGCTCGATGAGCCACGCAGAAATTAGGAATGTGAATGCCGGTCTCTTGCATGCATTCGAAATCGAAAAAGATGAAATTGCCTTTCTTCTTGTGACCGTCCTCTTTCTCTGGTGGGGGTTGGTATTTTTGCACGTAACATTGGTGTTCCAAGTCCACGATGTGGTGACAAATGTGACATTTTTTCTTTCCTCGACATACGTGTGCCTTGGCAGCATTGGTACATATGACTTGTTCACACGTAGGGCACAATCTCAGGAGTTGACAAGCACATTTCTTCTGTGAACCTTGCGTTTTCAGATGTTGTTGGTAACAGGTAGGGCTGACAAACGTGCGCAGACAAGTTGAACAAGGCACTGGTTCTTCGCTCAGACAGGGTGAAGAGGCCAAACATCCTGAGCATTTCGATCCACAATGCTTGTGTTGCTCTCGATTGTTATAACCATGGTCACATTTCTCACAGTAATATCTGTATCTCAGGAATCCAGTGATACTGGTAATGGTATCGAAATGTTCATCGTGATGATAAAGGTGAATGTATTTTCCATCCTTAAAATCTAGGCCTCGAAACAACAGAGGTCCGCGCACTTCTTGAGGGTGCACTTTCAAGGTGTAGCGTGGAGCTAGGGTATCTTGCAATTTTTGCATCTCAGGAATGCCACAGGGTGTGTCTTTGGACAGTCCGGCTTGTTGTAACAGGAGTTCTGCTTCATTTCGTTGTTTGGCTCGATCGGATCGTTGAATAGTGTTCCAGGTTCTTTTCCATTCTACCGTGTCGTTCTTGTTGGCATAGGTTCGTCCCACCACGATGGCACGAGCTAAACACATCTGGTCATGAGGGTTGTTAATTCGGACGAGACTCTTTTTGGTGTTGCGAAGGTCGTCCACCAATAACATCTTTTTGCGTCCTGTCCCTTGAGGAGGAGAGACGTGGGTCATGTCCAGTGTGGCTTTACCATCGGTGATGTCAAACTGATCATTAGATTGTTGTACGTGTTGAATCTTGTCCATGACTTTGGAAGCAGTTAATTCTGCAGGGGTGCTAAACTCGATCCAAACAGGGGATTTCAAACCGTCGTGTTGTATGGAAAGTCTCAAACGATCGTCTTCTTTGGGTTGACATTGTCGCTTGAGTGCAGTGAGCAAAGAATCCCACACCTCAGTGATGAACACTTCTGCTTTCTCTAACGGTACTTCGGACTTGAAATCTTTAAACTTCACCGTGTATTTGTAAGCCGTGGTTCTAAATTTTCTAGAGGAGCGCTTTTCCGTCTCTCGAATGGAATAGTACTTTTCAGGGTTGACAAAGGGTGGTGAACTTGGTTTAGAGGGTTCGGATTCCGGTTCACTCATGTCCTCTTCAAAATCACTGGCATGAATTTGTGCCAAGATTTCAGCCCTGGTACGAGGCGATAGATCACGTTTCTGCCTCTTACTTTCTTCTTCTTTCTTCTCGAATGAATGGGATCGTTTCATCTTGAAAGCAAAAAGTCAAATGACTCAAGTTCAAACACCATAAGCTACTTTATAGTCCTGGCAGACCAGCGTATATAAAAGGGTGTGTGTCTTGTCCTTTCACTATTCATTTCACTCTCAAGCCGAGCACAACGATGGAAGAGACTAACCAGATGGAACGTTTCGTCAGAGCTTTGCGAGGGGTCATTAGAAAATTCTCTTCAGACCAGCCTACGGACTACTCTCCTTCCTTTAGAGATAAAAGTCAAGATACTTGCTATATCTGTCAGAAGAAAGGGCATTGGTCTTCAGAGTGTCCAGACCGTGAAAAAAGAACAAAAACAGGGACTAAAAAAGACAAAAGTCAAGATACCTGTTATTATTGTAAAGAAAAAGGACATTGGTCTCCAGATTGCCCAAAAAAGAAACAAGAGGAGTCAGAAGAAAAGAAGGATTCTTCAGAAGAAGAGAGGAATTATTTAAAAGAGGAAGAGAGGGATTCTTCTGAGGAAGAAAGAAGACAGGTGAAGAAAAAGAAACAGGAGAAAAAAAGAAGAAGGGAAGAAAGCGAGGAGGAAGAAGAGGAAAAGAGTGTGACGGTGAAGAAATTCAAAAAACAGAGAGACTAAATAGTGAGACAGAAGAAGTCTATGAACTTTTTAAAGTGCTCTGTTGTGAATTGTGATTTGGATTGTAACTATTGATAAAAGAATAAATGAATGATATAAGGTAAGTGTCTTTGAGTTCTGATTTTAAAATAAGAAGCTACACTCACGCACTCATACACAGACACGTACTATAAGGGTAACATGGGTGAGTTTTTTTGAGTTATTGGCAAATTGAAATTGTATTTCTTTTCGAGAAATGTGGGTGGCCCTGAAAAGGGCCTTTTTTCTTCATGGTGTAGGGGTGAGTTTAAGCAATCAATTTTAACTGCCTTAAGCCTTTGCCACGGCCAAGGCCTACTTCTGGACTGCGTAATGATGATAATGATTGGGTTGAAATCACTAAGGGTGGTACGGTAGGCTTAGTCACAGGGTTGACATGTTTGGCTCGGGAAGGTCGTATTCTCTTCGGTCGTGATAAAGAAGTCTGATACATTTGTTTCAGACTTCTTAACTCCGCTAAAATGTCCAACAGTACCGTGACCGTTTGATTTTCACCCTCTTGTTTCTTTGCTGCTACTTCTTCTTGCTGTTGTTTTTTTCTTACCTCTTCTTCTTGTTGCTGTTGCTGTAGGAGAAAAGCCTGTTCCGCTTCCTTTTGTCGTTGTATAAATTTCTCCAATTCTTCTTTCTGTCTCTGTCTAAAATTCTCCACTTGCGGTAATGAAGAAGGTAACGAAGGTTCCGGAACAAATTCTTGCGAGGAGAGAAAATCCACAAAATCCCAATTCACCTCTTCTGAAAGTAAGTCCGGGTTCCCTTGGGCGGTCTCCCCTGCTGGTGCACCCCACTGGATCGTTTTCTGAGTTTCCGTCATGTTGAATCACTGTCGCATAGATTGACTGCACACAAGCGCTAGCGAATCTATATTGACTACGTGACGTCACAGACTGCTCTCTTCGGATTGGATGCGAGCTGACTGAATTCTGTAACGCGTGTTCGGATTGGTAAATGAACTCAATCCGTTTCAATCCTTTCCGCCCCTATAAATAAGCGCCGTTCACTGCATTGATTCACCTATTCTAAGAACCTCAACATGTGGACAGACGTTGAATCTTCAACCCTTGTGTCAACGATGATGTTCAGGACGGACATGCTCATGTATGTCCGATCCAAGTGGACCGTTGTCAACAGGACCGACACGAGCCTATGGATACGTAGAATTTACGTGGAGAGGCAAGGATGCCTGAAAAGAGTTTTAGTTTATGGACCTACCATTCGACGAAGCCTAAGAAGAAGAAGAAGATGTTGCAGATGCCCTTTATGTTAAGGGCATATTAACATAAACCCAAAGGCCCTTTTCAGGGCCAGCCATATTTCTCGAAAAGAGATAGTCTTTGAATTGCCTACCCCTTTTTTTAAAAAAAATTTTTTAAAAAAAATCCCATGTTAAATTCCCCTTGTACGTAAAATGACCCACAATTTATTCCCATGTTAATTCCCCTTGTACGTAAAGTGGTACACGATTTTTCGCCATGTTAAATTTCCATTGTACGTAAAGTGGCCCAGGGGTCTCTGTAATGTTATTTTGCATTGTACGTAAGGTGGCCCTATTCACTACTCATAACATCGTTTTAGGGATAGGTATTGGAGCGGAAATATACCATTGCTCAAAACATAGGATTTTCATTAGCCGTGTGTTATAATTTATTTAGAAGTTAATGTTTCAACTGATTCGTCCAGGGATTTCAAATAATACACATAGAAGAATCATCCCTGTCATAATGGTAATAATCACATGTTATACTATATCAAATTTCACTAGGTAAAAATGGTTAGAGTAATGTGTTTCATATTATGTGTATTTAATAAATAAAATATGACAATATTTCATTATTTGGTAGTTTCAATCTCTATTTGTAAAAACGGGATTCGGTAACGTGTGTTTACTTTATATGGAATATAGCTGTACGTGACTAAAGAAAAATTGCAATATATCCCTCCAATGTTTTGATACGACTGAACAGCACAATTATTTTACCTACCTTATATATTCTCACTTATTAGCGTGAATCAAATCCAAGCAGTGTTGAACCTCATCTGTTTTTTTTAATATATATATTGTTCATGAAAATTATTTAGCATGTGGAACAATAAAGTGCACTTGCTTTAATAAACATGACGAAGTGTAATTTAGATTGAAAAGCCACAGCAGTTATATATATTGTATTTGTAGATAATGTCCTCTATTACTGTACGTCTTCTATGCTGATAAGTACGGCTCACGTACCAAACAGTAAGATGATACCGTTTGCAGACACGCTCTGTTAAGATCGCACTATACGGAGTACGCAAATTTGTTTATTTGTTTTGGTGTATTGAGTTGAAAGGATATGTTTAATTATGAGGTTTTTGACCGGAATTCTATACAGAAGTGGAAACAACATATTATTACGAAAGAATGAACTCAATTTGTGTTGTGTATATCGATACGTGTCAATGGGCTGATTGGTGTTACAATAAGTCTACTGCCGTTATAAAAGAAGTTTCGTCTTTGTATTGAAGAAGACTTGATTCAATATCAGAATTATGGAAATATGAAAGGTACCGTCTTAAAAGTATGTAAAATTCTTTTTTTTTATTTTTAAAGCAACACATTTTCGTTAGGTTGTACCATTCGTACTTACCAGTTTTAACATTGAAATGTGGATTAGCACTATTGTGTTCATTTACGGGGTAGAAGAATTTATGAATTTTCCAACAACATTATTAACTAGTAGGGGCCAGTGGGGGTGGGGGGATGACGGCTCTAATGCCCCAGTGGCCTCGATTGTAAGATGTGCTAAGGTGAATTAAATTTGACAAATTTCTTTAATAAAAGCAACTTGTCTTATCCTTTGCGGTTCATTTGAAAGTTACGCTATTCGGTTAATTGTGGCCAATTACAACCATGAGGACAATTTGTCAATAAAACCAGTATGACCGCTAAGTCGCGATCCAGTTACTCATTACGGACTCTATCCATTATATTAATTAAGTAATGCCCAAGTACACCCAACATCATCACCCTACTCACGAATATAATTACGCGAACGTAAGTACACCCAACATCATCACACTACTCATGAATATACTTACGCGAACGTAAGTACACCCAACATCATCACACTACTCATGAATATACTTACGCGAACGTAAGTACACCCAACATCATCACACTACTCATGAATATACTCTTAAGCGAACGTGAGTACACCCAACATCATCACGCTACTCATGAATAAACTTATGCGAACGTAAGTACACTCAATATCATCATCCTACTCACGAATATAATTACGCGAACGTAACTACACGCAACATCATCACACTACTCATGAATATACTTACGCAAACGTAAGTACACCCAACATCATCACGCTACTCATGAATATACTCTTAAGCGAACGTGAGTACACCCAACATCATCACGCTACTCATGAATAAACTTATGCGAACGTAAGTACACTCAATATCATCATCCTACTCACGAATATAATTACGCGAACGTAACTACACGCAACATCATCACACTACTCATGAATATACTTACGCGAACGTAAGTACACCCAACATCATCACGCTACTCACGAATGTACTTACGCGAACGTAAGTAATTTTATGGTTAGGAGATTGTTTATAACGGGAAGGACGGTACCGATACAGATAATTGAATTAAAGAATTACAATATAATTCTAGAATATACAGACATAAATCCTCACAAGACCATACGCTAATACTTGCAAGAAGAAAGACAGACTATAAAGTAGTTCAGGAATAAGGGTGCATTGACACCAAATTCCGATGTTTTTGCTGCAGTGTTTTTCAGTAAAGATTGCGCATGAATATGGAACAGATTGCAATATAAAGACATATTAAATTTATTTAGTATAAATTCCGTACCATTACTTTGCAGACATCGTGAAGTTAATATTGTTCAAATTTTAGGCACAGACCGTCAAGATACAGATACTGTTAAGATTCCTGTATCACCCTCTGTGTCGCTCCAAAATGAACATTCACAAAGAAAACAAGGAGCACCAAATACTTAGTCGTGCGCAGCACAAAGTCAGACCAGAAAGAAGCTGTCTTTAGAACTATTTTGCTCAGAACCTGCATAATTCTACACATAAACAAGTAATAAAATGATCATTTGTAACGTCAATACATTTTTGGAATTGTAAAGTAACTTGAAAAGTGTGTTGGCATTTCCCATTGAAAATTCCATCTTTAATGCACCCGTATAAGAACTGGAATCCAGTCGGTTGCATGTGGTCAGCTTGTTTAGTCTGTTGACCCACAAGAGCTAACAAACACAAAGCAAAACTAGGGCCGTCAAAATCCTAATAGTGGTGTGAAAACGATAATGGTCAGTATCGAATTACAAGCCGCAAATTATGTCGCTCAGACGGATATATTTCTTAAAAGCGCTTGAGTTTCGGATATGAAAGACCCGAAGAGACAGACGTTGTTAAGTCGCCTCAGTGACTCCGCCTATTGAAAACTATTACTCTTGAAGAACTGATATTAAAAAGTTCATAGCAAGATCGATGTGAGCAAAGTTTGGATGAACTAACTAGCTAAGGGAAACCTAACCGAGCTAACGAAGATTGGTCACAAGTGATATCCCGCAGTTGTAAATGTTGCATCAGTGATAGGCATGGTGGTGGTACGGTCTTGCACATTTTGTGGCTAGACGAGGCAAATGAGGGTACCATAGTAGTGTTCATAACGCTCAACTCTGCTACAACATTATCTCATTGATAACCATCTGAGGTAGCTAAGTGTGGGTTTCTGCAACCTGGCTGTCTAACTGCCATTTCCACTATCCGCAGCAACGCATTAAATGCTAGGAGAAACATTGATTTAAATAGAGCTGTGATGAAGGTATTGTGAATCAACATAGGCAGTACTATTACAGGTTTTTCTATAGTACATTTATCAGTTTGTTGTCGGTAATCTCTGTGCTGAAAATGTTTAAGATGCGTCTGCAGGAGCCTTTGAATAAGCAAACACTTTGTTGATTTAGGAATCCTGTTTAATTTGCTCGCATAATCAATAGCTAAGACACAACTATTGTCAATGAGGTACGAAAGGAAAGTAGCAAATTGGTACTTGAAACTGGAACAGTGCTGTCAAGTTAGAAAGCAGCTGATAAATCGATGTAGTGTTTCAAATGTGGCTGTAGGCCTCAACAGAAGACGGGGAAAGATATTTTTCTCCTTGTTTATTTATGTCAGTAGTTTCGGTACCTGTTGTGGAGTTTCGTCTGCAGAATGTGCGAGTTGGATAAATCTCTGCACCTATTAGCACATCCCTCATCAACGCCGACATCGCTGACTCTACTGTCTGGTGGATACTCCACCACCCAACCCGATTGTCTCACGCCCTCTTTGTTGAGGTGTGTGGGACAAACGTGTAGTGGTCGTCAATTACGTTTTACTGATGTAGCCCAAAACATGTTTAGAGGTGAACGGATGGGGGGGGGGGGGGCAATCGCCTCCCTCCCTCTTTCCCGTATATGTGGGCGCCCATGTTGGAACTGTAGCAGTTGGTGGTATATCCATCCATTGTAGTATGGCCAAAAAGCTGGCCAGTGTATGATCTACATGGGTCTTGATTGTTTTGGTCACGTCTTTGTCCGGTCTCCACAAAAAAAGGTTGAAAAGGGTCCATAAGAAGAAGCAATGAAAGTCAGGCTGCGTCTTTTAGTAAAGCTGTATAGCGCAGGGGATCATAAATACACTTACCCGACTCCCTCGACAAGCGCAAAATAGGCCCCGACAAGCTCATGCTTTGCAAAATATTTGGAAGCAGTCAGGTACAAGAAAATGTGTGTGTGTGTGTGTGTGTGTGTGTGTGAGAGAGAGAGAGAGAGAGAGATCATGTTCTGCTCATCATTGTATATGTTCTGCAAGTTCAATATTCGACGCTCTCACAGTACATATGTCAATACATGTATGACGTGTTGATATGTATCGCTTCTTCAGATACAAAACTGCAATCTGTTACCCAGTCCAGTTTCATCCATCGATCTTATATTGCACACAGTATACTGTCAGTCTGTAATATCCATGTAGCCAGTGTCGAGATCAGTCTCTCCTTTTCTCGCACAGCATCATAATAGGAATGTACTTATTAAAGCAAGTTTAGACAAATAAAAAATAAATATTTAGATTTTTGTCTTATTAGTTATATTGTAATCATTATAGATGTACGTTTGCGGGACTGACAGACTTTAAAATCCTGACCTAGACAGGAACAGTTTGTGAGCTCCGACATTGAACAAGTTACTTGCCCTAGATGGATGTCGCCAATTTCAAGGTGACTAGGTGATAATTGTGAATAATATAACCCGTGAGATTTCTTTGACAGGTGTGGTTGGAAATCAAAATCATTACCCACCAGAATGTTTAGCACGCACAAGTGTGTGTTTTACATCAGGGGTGCACAACCTTACTCGGCCAAGGGCCAGATTGAATTTTCTAATACCACTCGAGGACTGCAAACACTAATTTACTGTTATGGGGCCAGATTTATGTGCTGTTATAATTTGCCCTGATGACCGAAAAGAACACGTTCGCGGGCCGGGGGTTGTGCACTCCTGATATACATGTATATATTTATATGACTATTTTTATGTATGCATATGTGTATCTCTTTGCTCTTCTAACTCTCTCTTCATTCTATCCCTTCCTTTATTTCCCTATCTACATTTCTGTCTTCATGTACGTTTTACGCATACATTTTTTGATATATTAATAACATATTGTTTTAAGGTACATATAAAGATACCAAGAATACGAAAGTTCTTTATCTGTAAATTAAATATAATGCAATTTCACTAAAACCTCATATATATATATATATATATATATATATATATATATATATATATATATATATATATATATATATATATAATTAAATACTATAGATACGACCTGCTTATGTTCATCACAAAATATGTTTGTATATATGTAGATCTTTAGACACGCACATTCAAATCTAGAGAAAATGTACATCCATTTAACATTTACTCCGTACTGGTAAACCCACATAGAATGTTAGCAAAGTTTATAATTTATAATTCAAATATTATAATATGCTTATCAGACAACCATTATTATTTTATAAAATGGAATGATGATTAAAATTTAATCACTCCTAGATAATGTCTTCTCCTCAGATATTATTATCGGGTTGATTTGCATCAAGTAATTATATCCCATATATCAGTAAACGGGTTTTCCTTTGTGGTTATGAATATAAATTAGCCGCAGATTTCGGTGGTGATTTAAAATCTGTTAGGCCTATTGAACTATACCAAGTACAGATAATGAATATTTTACCAAGGATGTGTGAATTCTTGTTTGAAACTTCTGGTTCTATAGTTCATGCAAACATAATTAGGGTAAGTCGTTTTTGAGTTTCAAGGGTGGTATGTCCATCAAAGTACAACTCGGGTGCGGATCCAGATCCCCACCCCCAATCTGTCCCTGTAGTTTTTTATATTTCCGATAAGGAAGATGGAAAGAAATTTAACATTGTTTATTGAAGTAAATCGTATATTATATTAAGTTGGCAACGTGAATTATCGTTCCAGCTTCGAAACGTGAATTTGTTCTTACCAAAGAGAGGATGCACCGATGTCACGTGACGCGTGTTACACACTGTACTGGAAATTTTTTTGAATCTGCAGCCGATAATTAATGAACAGAGTTCCCCATGAATATATTTAAACTACTATGACAGTAAATAATAAAACAATTTGGATATCATTTAACTGGAATTTGTCAATCGTTTTACTGAATGCTGTGCTGTCTAAACTTCCAAGTACTTTTTTAATCATTAACCCTCAGTATCTAAAAAAAGGGCATTGTGTGTATGCAGGTATGAATCCAGTTCCAATTCATCCAGTTTTCATCTTGAAATCAGTGATATCTAGCTAAACAATCTTTGACAGGTCGATTTTTGAGAATGATTGAAGAACTTTTATTTTCATAAATTAGATTATTTTCTAGACAATATGCATCGTCTCCTGTAATAATCACTCAAACAATAGATGATCAACACACGCTTGTGCCTGCTAGATTTTCAAGTGGCTAGTCGCTAGAGACGTATGCTTTTTTATTTCCAACCACTGTTGTCAAAGAAACCTCACGGGTTATATTGTAAACCTTATCACCTAGTCACCGTGAAATTGGCGACATGTATGAATTACACAGTGCTGGTTGAAAATTCGATGTCCAATGTCGATCTTTTAGATTGTATCTTTTGAATTACACTGTGGTTGTTGAAATTTTAATGCCATAAATCGAGAGTTTCATTTGAACATGTTGAATCACATCGATTGTGCTAAAGGTTCCATTTCGTATGTTGAGCTTTTTAGATTGTATCAGTTGAATTACACAGCGATGGTCGGACATTTTATTTTGCTTGTCAGACTTGTGTATAGTGAACTGATGTGTTGGTGTTACAAATATCATTACACTGTTTCCACTCCAACAATTCAGAATAATATTGAATATTAAGATACATCGTTCGTGTATTCAGTTATGAGGCGCCATTACATTCCATGCATTTACAGTTGGAACGTTACCATTCACAGGTCTAGATTTACTATGAATCTATTCGGTAGATGTCGCTCTCGTGAACGGACCGCGTTATTTTAAAAAAAACAAGGAGGCTGCTTTTCGTTGCTGTAAAATTCAATAGGTGTAATCTAAATACTCGTCAAATCAAATGGAACTTTCATGCTACGTGTGATTTAGGGATTCTCAACATATGATATTGAAATTTCCACCACCGCTGTATAATTCAAAATATACACTGTAAAACGTCGACATAGGAAATAGAACTTTAAACCACTGCATAATTCAACATATAAAATCTAAAATCTCAATCTAGAAAATAGAACTTAAAGGTCATGAACTTAAATCTAGAAAATAGAACTTAAAGGTCATGAACTTAAAGGTCATGAACTTAAAGGTCATGCAATATGATCCAACACCTGATATTGGATTTCACGACATACGACATCGAAATTTCAACTGCAATTTTCTCATTGGACAAGTTTTTGTCGACTACGGCGTCTCACAGACATACATATACGACACGCCTATTGTCCATAGTGGAGCTTACAAGCTAACTGTGTCTAGGTCAGGTTTTTCAAGTCTGCGAGCCCAGTATACACACATCTATCATTGTTACCATATGACTGGTCAATTAAAATATAAATATTTAGGTCTCGTTTGTCAAAACTTGATATAAAGAGTACAATCATCTTATAATTTATATGCAAGAAAATGAGAGACTGACCTTGACACTGACTACAAGGAACAGATAGACAGTCAATATAGTATGTAAAAATTATTTAAAGGATGTCGATATATTGTGAACAGTTGTTAGAGAGCAGATTATGCAACTTTCAGAACATAAAGCATTACGAACCGAACAGGATCTCTCTCTCTCTCTCTCTCTCTCTCTCTCAACGAGCTTGGCCAGAGTGGCACACAGTTAGATTTATGAATCCCTGGTATGACAACTCCCTAATAGAGATTCATCATAGGGTAAACGGCTATTATCTCTTTTGTATATCTCAAATTAAATGTACCTTGCTTCATTGAAAACAAGCTGTCACGTTTTATTAAACAGTCTGTATTATGCAAGGATATGGGTGAGGAGTTGTAAATTTGAGTATGGAATGATTGCACCATCGCTTTTTTTATGCCGATTAAATTGGTCAACTGGTCAGTCATTTTTTCAGAATCAAATATGAAAATATAACGGTAGATGGCTTTTAATGCTTGTTCATCTTCTACATTGAAGACTGACTATGCTATGGAAATACACTTTATTATTTATTTTGGTAAAATAGTTTAAAATATATAAGCAGAAGAAAAGTTATATCACTACAGTAGAGATACCAGTTTTATTGCCACAGTAGCAATATCACTTTTGGAAATACTTTCTTTCTCCTGTTTAGGAAATAGCTTTCCGTATGTATGTTAATCAGACTTTACCTACATGTGCAAACAAAATTAATTATCTCTCTCTCTCTCTCTCTCTCTCTCTCTCTCTCTCTCTCTGATGTGCCAAGGCTGCAGACCCTGTCGCAGTGTTTCTCAAACTTTTTTGTCTTGCGGCGCACCAAATAGATCTAAAAATGTTCAAGGCACACTTGAAAAGATTTAACAATTTTTGTGGTGAAGAACTTATTTTATATATATATATATATTTAATTTTAAATTTAATGTGAAGGATGTGCCTGCTTTCGAGAGCATATCAGATCGAAGTGAGGCTCTAAAGTCGAAAAAGAAGCCCGCATTTCATCGTCGATTTTAAGAAGTCTCTCTCTCTCTCTCTCGTTTTCGATTTGATTTCAGTCAATGCTGAAAATCCAAACTCACAAAACCACGAAGACACAAATGGCAGAATTACTTTGATTGCTTTTGGTCTGATTTGTTACGTCGTGTATTTATTATTTTAGCGTGGAAAATACGAGAACATTGTACAGCTGCCACCCCTAGCGGCCAAATGTAGCGGTCTGATTTGTTACGTCGTGTATTTATTTTTTTAGCGTGAAAAATTCGAGAACATTGTATAATGGGCTGTATGTATTTATTATTAGACTATTATTATAATTAGAGTGGTCGAGTTCTCCCGAGATCTCTCAAGTCTCGCGTTACGAAAGGAACAAATAAATGACATACTGACAGAGATTGCGTTTTTATATATGTTACTTTTTAACTTTTGCGACATTGATTTACGATTTAATTTTTCGATATGTTCAAGGTTTCAAAACGCTAGCAATTTTAAATATTTTTCAAAACTCCCACGGCACACCTGCAAATCTCTTGCGCCACACTAGTGTGCCGCGGCACACAGTTTGAGAATCACTGCCCTGTCGTATACACTTACGTATTCCATAAAGGGGCACAATCAAGAATGCTTAAAATGAACTCCAATAATAAAAAAAAATGTAGGCTTCATGGATTAACATTTTATAATTTATTTTCAATTGTGTCATACAAACTGATTGTGACTGAATCCTGAAACTGTTGTTATTTGATATACTGAGTTACCCAAACAGTATACACGTCACACTCGGCGGCAAATGGTACTACTTGTAAGAAAAACGCTTGTTTAAAACGAGCAATAAAATTGTTTACAATTAAAAAAAAAAAACGCTTGTTTAAAACTAGCAATACAACTGTTTACAATAAAATTATTTTGATTAACAACTTTAGCTCTCATAGTGATGTTTGAAAACGTTGGAGAAATCTGGGATTGATAAATAGTGATTAAATACAGAAATACAGTGTCAATAGAAATTTGGTGCACTATTTGCGTCCGAATTAGGTCGCAACCTTAACCAAAGACTCACAAAAATATCTTTTGTGTGCAGAAATTAACAAAGTACAAAACTGACATCCTTTCAAGATGACTTCCAGTCATTAAAATCCTTTGTTAACGGGTACTGCGGTCTGAAATCTGTTGGATTTGACCGCTCAATTGTGTTTATATAGTACTTGACCCAAACAATGTTTACTATATCTATTCTAGCAAGAAACATGTTAACGAGAAAAGACCTCTTCATTTTCCTTTCAAAACAGTCATTCATTTGACCACACACAAAAAAACACAATTCGAAACATTATATGTACTAGCTGAATTTGTAAAAAGTCGTATTCCCATGCATATCGATTCCTTTTGCCTTAAAAATATATAATGATGATATCGGAATTATTTAATCGTGAAGAAACACGTTGTATAGTCTCTCCTCGTTTATCACTCTTGACAATACAAAGTTTCCAGGATTCCTGAAATCTTTCCTAATATCTACTAAAGAAAAGGTTTCCACTTGATTCGTTCAGTACTTCCTTATATCTACTAAAAATGGTTTCCACTTTACTCGTGAAGTCTTTCCTTATATCTGCTAAAAAGGTTTTCTCTTTACTCGTGAAATCTTTCCTTATAGGTGCTAAAAGATAGGTTTCCACTTTACTCGTGAAATTTTCCTTATATCTATTAAAGATGGGTTTCCACATTACTCGTGAAATCATTCCATATAGCTCTTGGTAAAAGGTTTCACTTTTCTCGAGAAGTCTTTCTTTGTATCTACTTTATAAATTTTCCACTTTACTCGTGAAATATTTCTGTGAATCTACTAAAAACGGTTTCTTTTTACTCGTAAAATATTTCCGTATATCTGCTAAAAAAGGTTTATTTTTACTCATGATATATTTCCTTATATCTACTAAAAATGTTTTCTTTTTACTCGTGAAATATTCCCGTATATCTGCTAAAAAAAGGTTTATTTTTACTCATGATATATTTCCTTATATCTACTAAAAAAAGTTTTCTTTATACTCGTGAAATATTTCCTTATATCTACTAAAAAAGTTTCTTTTTACTCGTGAAATATTTCCTTATATCTACTAAAAAAAGGTTTATTTTTACTCGTGAAATATTTCTGTATATCTACTAAAAAAGGTTCATTTTTACTCGTGGAATAATTCTGTATATCTACTAAAAAAAGGTTTATTTTTACTCGTGAAATATTTCCTTATATCTACTAAAAAAAAGGTTTATTTTTACTCGTGAAATATTTCCTTATATCTGCTAAAAAAAGGTTTATTTTTACTCGTGAAATATTTCCTTATATCTACTAAAAAAAGGTTTATTTTTACTCGTGAAAAATATTTCCTTATATCTACTAAAAAAAGGTTTATTTTTACTCGTGAAATATTTCCTTATATCTACTAAAAAGGTTTATTTTTACTCGTGAAATATTTCCGTATATCTACTTAACATTGTGCCTCGGTACATGTCCTTGTGATTTAGGGATTTCTTCCATTAATTCAAGCGGAAAACAGATTAGTAAAAGCTGAATAATGGATATAACAATATACATTTGGATACTAGTCTGCCTAGCAAATGCTTGTGGTCCTTGTAATTTGCTAAATATCTTGTTTTATTGTTGTTATTTTTTTAAAAATAAGTTTATTTAACAATTTCGCTACTGGCGAATCAGTCATATTATGAGTCAAGTTTCCAGCGGGGCCCCGAGTGGTCGAGTGGTCTAAAGCGCTCTCCGTTACGGATCACTGCCATCTCACCTCTGTGTACGTGGGTTCGAGTCTCGGATTCGATCAATGTGGGCATGTGAGAAAGCTTGCCAGTAGCTTCTCGTGGGTTGGTGGTTCTTCCCGGGGTTTTCCTGGGTTCTTCCTCCACCATTAATACTGGCCGCCATACATAGCCTATTGTGTGCTGAAAAATGGCGTTAAACCCCACAACAACAACAAGTTTCGAGCTGTTTTGGCGTCTCACTATTTTTTCTGATTTGCATCTTTGCATGTAGTCAATGTCTTCTTTCGTCTCAAAGTCGTATAAAGGTACATGATGCGTTTAAAAACTACGCTGTTTATTTTGAATAAAAATGTTTGTTTTAAATAAAATACAATATAATTATTATCGGGTGATATATATATATATATATATATATATATATATATATATATATATATATATATATATATATATATATATATATATATATATATATATATATATATATATATATATATGTATGTATATATATATATATATATATATGTATGTATATATATGTATATATATCTATATATATATATATATGTATGTATATATATATATATGTATATATATATATATATATATATATATGTATATATATGTATATATATATATATATATATATATATATATATATATATATATATATATATATATATATATATATATATATATATATATATATATATATATAAGATCACACATCAGATATACACGTGTTGATAAGGAATTTTGTTTTCCCCATTTAACGTGAAATTAAAAATCTATATTTGTATTTTTGTCCTTTGTAATTTTCGCGAGAACTAGTCAAAACTTTTGTATAAGTCGGTCGTCTATCATGATGTGACACAAATTTCTTCATCTAAATGTATGAGACTGATTTTGATGTCCTTCTAAAACAAAATACGAAGAGTCTTTAGTAACTGTTTCTGCAATTATTCACCATTGCAAGATTAATTGCCGAAAACAATCCAATCGATAATCAGTATTCAATGGCAGTTTTTCTTATTAGTTTTTCATATATTTTCTCAAAATCATGCGTGTACTGCGTGCGCAGGAAATATTTTTGTGTGGGCAGTCCCACGAGAAATGACTGCCATATTACAATGAGTGTAAGATTAGACACTAGTAAAACATGTACAGGAATATATCATTTTCATTTATATTTCGACTGTCTTTCAAGCATTATCTCACAAGACATTCTGTAATTTTGTCTCACAAATAATTGGTAATGCGAACACTTGATAAAATTTGCAATCGTACACGTACATTAGGTGTATTTTAACAAAGTATTCCGAATAATCAACGTGCTTATTTCGGAGCATTTTCTCGATGTATTTATTTTTATATTTAGTGATATTCAAGCTATTTTAGATACGTCAACAAGTTCAAGCTTTGAGACTGTATAATATCCGTCTCTCTCTCTCTCTCTTTCTCTCTCTCTCTCTGACAAAAACGTATGTATTTTTCTGTTTGTTTTTGTTTTCTTCATTATAACATGCTGAAGATCGAGAAAGTGAAAAAGACATGAAATACTTCACTGCCCACTCTGGAAAAAAATTAATTGCGATAAGATTTAAATTTAAATTTTATGTATTTAATTACATGTATAAAATAGGAATAACGATTTATTTTAGACTGATTTAAGGCCGGTGCCGGATGCTTCTTCGCGCTCATTTATTAGGAAATGTATGTATAAAGTTTCCGGTTTTGCTGCATACAGGCATAAAGCTGCTCTATTGTGAGATAGATTATATCTAAACAAAATCAAGTCGAGTTGTATATATATTTGCCTAGTTGGGGCTGGGTTATGAGTTGTTTACGAGTTTATTGATCTTTTTGTCTTTCTCTGCGAAACCATATTTCTCTAAAACTATTTATAATCGTATAAAATCCACACAAAACAGCGCTCACATCAGTAGTCGAAATATATTATTAGCTAAGTTAGATAATAAATTAATGTGATAATTAATCTGCTGTATCAAGTAAAAAACATGGAACAAAGCCATTCAAATTCATGTACAGGCCCATACACTTATATCACGACAAACTGGAGACTTTGTCAGACATCCCGTGGCTTCATTGTTCCTGAATAAATACGGAGACCATTGGCTTTAGCTTAAGGGGGAGATACATTTGTAACATACAAAAACACCATTACGTGTTGATTGTAAAGAAATCAATGGAGTCAGGCTATTAGCATAAACTCGATCCTTGCAATAGGGTAGTGACTGAAACAGATAGATGAGGTGTTTTCAGTCTAACAGCTACAATAATTGTTGATTAGAACAAAAATATGCAACATCATCTTTCTAAAATTAGATTACATCATTCTGTTTTTTTAATGCTATTTACATAAACACTTTGGAGATTTATTTCAATATCTCTATACTCTAAAAATAGCATTTCAACATGTTGATTTAATTGCATTTGTACTCTGTTATTTTCGTCAATTACTCATATCATAATTTCTTATATAGCATGACGTCACAAAATGCTTTGTTTTAAGGACAATCGCAATGACGAGGCATCCACATTTATTGCGGGCAATTCACTATACTGTTCTGCAGTTTCGTCAAATAAAATTAATATTTTGTGTCATGCGATACAAATAATGATACATTTATGATCCTTCCAGATAATAATAAAAAAATTAAAATGTTGAATAATTGCAATGCTTGCCAATGCTCGCACAAGAATTTATTTCATTCGTTTAATAAATTTCCATGAAATGAGTATTCATTTAAAATCTTGTTTGTTAGAAGAGTGGAGAAAATACTATTATCAAACAACTGAGAAAATCGGTAAATAAGGAAACAGCAAATTAAACTGAGGCATCAACATATTGATTATAAATTAATAGTTGTCTTTCTAAACCTTCTTTATGTATGCTTTAGCCATGATGCACTCATTTTGCACCTCTTCTATCCCAGGCTAGATCCTCAGTTTGACAGCAGATTATGCCATGCAAAGGTAAGTACTTTTCAGTTTTTCTTGTTCAAAAGCAACACGAAGTAAATGCATGTGCCTTAATAACTACTGTGTACTGGTTGAGACGATATTTTATACAATGTCAATGTACGTAAAAATTCCTCCATTATATTGGAAATAAATTCTTTTTGAGATCTAAGTTCAGAAGACAAAATTACAGCATACTCGTTTCTTACAAAACAAGAAAAACTTGCTGTTGAGAATGAGCTTCGACATTGCAGTTTTATAAATGCAAGAAAAATGCATAAGCAGTGTTATAAAAGTCTAGATTTTGTACTGTCTTTGACAGCAGATATACTTCTACCTTTCCTCAGTATAAGTAAAAAAATGTGAAGTGTGTAAGTTATGGTAGCAGTCTGGGACTAGTAAATTCATCAGTCAAGCATGTTCATTGTGGTAGCAGTCTGGGACTAGTAAACTCATCAATCAAACATGTTCATGATGGTAGCAGTCGGGACTAGTAAATTCATCAGTCAAGCATGTTCATTGTGGTAGCAGTCTGGGACTAGTAAACTCATCAATCAAACATGTTCATGATGGTAGCAGTCGGGACTAGTAAATTCATCAGTCAAGCATGTTCATCGTGGTAGCAGTCTGGGACTTGTAAAGTCATTAGATGAACTTTAGATGATGGACGTCATTTTGTGGATAAAACAAATGTAATACTTTAATAATTCAAAACTTTATCAATTTTAAAACCAGTCTCCTCAAACAATAAGTGTGTGCTGAGAACTTGTTGTAATAGGTTTCTCGTGTATCTTCATTTAATAACACCAAAAACGTTCATTCACTCAAGGAATTCGACAACATATATGAATTGTGATTACAAAAATAACAACGGAAACAGTACTTCCTTACTCACTAGTATATATGTTTAAATGGTGCTTACATCCATTCCTTTGTGTAAGTCATAGAATTCGGTAATCCCGAGGTATATATGTTTAAATAGATTTTAAACCCAAATCCATTGTACACGAATAGAACCTAATATATAGGTTTAAATGGTTCTTACATTCCGCCTCGTATATGTCTTAAAATTACAGTACTCAGTGATACTTGAATGTGACATTTGGTGATCTATAATGAGCAAACAAGCCCAACCACCCCGTTTCTTTGTATCCCACCCAAGGGGATATGTCCTTTTAGTGATGAAAGCGAGTTTTGATTGATATATCACATTATCGACTGTAATAAAGCTTAACCAATAAACACATCATATTGATTTTGTTTGCTATCAATCAATATGTGATTTATTGGTTCATCAAACTTGATATTCACTGAAACAAAGGTCTGTAATTGTGTAATATTGCAATGTTATGTACATCATAGTTTATACTATGTAGCAACAAGCATCTGAAATAGTATATTCATTACACTGAAACCATTCTCACAATCTGGCACGAAATCATGTAAGATAACAATTACTGACCTTTAAATATATGTCTTTATAAACCGGTCAACCTATCAGTTCACATCCAAGTCGCGCATGCGCTTTACAGGTCAAATAAACTTAGAGACAGATTTTCAACATTATACAATTAACTGCGGTTTGTTTAAACCTCTTGTATTGTCACAATAAGATACAATGGGATTTTGTATTATTTCTAACAAATTAGCCCTCTCCGTACATGATACAACTATCACAACAAATTCAAAATGACAACATAATAAGAATGAAAAATTATTGGAGAGAGAGAGAGAGAGAGAGAGAGAGAGAGAGAGAGAGAGAAGTGCAAAATTACAGTAATCACAATTTTAGTAAGTTTATGAAATTGTCCGATTATGTTATATATATGTGTGTGTATGTGTGTGTGTGTGTGTGTGGTTTTGTGTGTGTGTGTGTGTGTGTGTGTGTGTGTGTGTGTGAATACATGGTGTCAAATTCCATATCTATCATTTGCGTCGCCCATTTCCCAAGAAAGTTAATCTAAGCTAGTCTCATTAATGGCACTGAGAGTAATTTTCTTACCAGCTGTGTTCGTCGTCTACTTTACTTGCGACAGAACATGGAGAAATGCACGATGGTTTCAATCCATCCACAGGAACAGCAAGTTGAACAAGGTAAAGATCAGCTTTAAATGAACTTGCATTATGTCAAAATCTAGTATCGATAACATCCAGTCTTCGATTAATAAAACTTGGCATTTTGCTAATTACGATATTTGGACATAAACACTTTGTCAAAGCACTGTAAGACATTCTTCTTTGAGTATCATGTTCGAGATTGTTCCACAAATATACGGTTGAGGTGATAAAAGATGGTTTTGGTAGAATTTAGGCAAATGACCATATTATTTGAACGTCGAAGATTGTAATTTGTTTGTTTGGACACAGCAGAAGGGTGAAATTTGCTGAGATAGTCTGGAGTTTGACTCTTTTATTTTGTTGTTGCAATGAATATGAAGTTAATAATAATAATAATAATAATAATAATAATAATAATAATAATAATAATAATTATTATTATTATTATTATTATTATTATTATTATTATTATTATTATTTAATCAGCTTTAACACCGATGATCAGCTTTGTCATTGATGATCAATATAATAATAATAATAATAATAATAATAATAATAATAATAATACTAATACTAATAATAATAATAATAATAAAAATTATTATTATTATTATTATTATTATTATTATTATCATTATCCAACTAAATACACCCACATAATGCACGTGGATACAATGTAGCGTGTTTTCAGTCGTCACAGGAATGATGCCGTCGTTTAGTAAACAACTGATAATCAGCTTTATTACTAATGATCAGCGTTATCACTGATATCAGCTTTATCACTAATGATCAGCTTTATCACTGATGATCAACTTTATCACTAATGATCAGCTTTATCACTGATATCAGCTTTATCACTAATGATCAGCTTTATCACTGATATCAACTTTATCACTGATATCAACTTTATCACTAATGATCAGCTTTATCACTGATATCAGCTTTATCACTAATGATCAGCTTTATCACTGATATCAGCTTTATCACTAATGATCAGCTTTATCACTCATATCAACTTTATCACTATTGATCAGCTTTGTCGCCAAAGGTTATATCCTGCAAATGGTCTTCAATCCATATCGCATGTGGTATATTTTTAGAGATGATAGGTGTTCTCAATAGAAACTGAAAATTGGGACACAAAGACCTATGTTTAGTTTTCTTTCTTGCTTTGTTTCTTTCTTTCCTTTCTTGTGGGGGAGGCAAACTAAAATTTTTATAGCGTTATACTTAAAATCGGACGAGTAAAAAACAAAAACAAATGATGTTTTCAGAAATTATGTAATTTGTTGTTGCTGTATATTTTGTAAGTTAAGATTAAAAAAAAAATACAAACGATATTTTGTACCCTTTTGATGCCTGTCATGCAACCCTCTATGAGCTTGCATACAAGAGAAATTTTACGAACAAATTTATTTGATATGTCCTCTCAGTTTACCGAGTCGATTGCAAAGCACTTTGTGTATGAGAGCACATTGAACATAAAAAACATGTACGTAATTACGTGCATAGATGATGTGTCTGCGTGCGTGCGTGCGTGTGTGTGTGTGTGTGTGTGTGTGTGTGAGAGAGAGAGAGAGAGAGACAGAGAGGCAGAGAGAGAGAGAGAGAGAGAGAGAGAGAGAGGTGGTGGTGGTCTGTGTAACTGTGTTGAAAATGGGGAAAAGTCAATCGAACGATTTCTCCACTGAAATAGTATTACGCTCTTTGGCCTGCAGAGTTGGCTGCGGCTGGAGGTCAGGGTCTTATTTCTCAAACATCAAAAATACCTCACCAACGCAGTGTATAAGAAAATCAGTCTTAATCGAACGTTTGTCTGCTCCGATACAAACAGTTATTCGGTAAACACGTGCCATTTTGTGATTCGTCGTATGAATGATATACTTCTTGTATTAAGAAAAGGCAATTCGTGCTTCAGGCGCGTAAATACCCGCTGCGGATCATTTGTAGAATACTTTTTAACAGAAATGTATCGTGTGACAATTGTTGTTTTTATTTTGTAGATAAGCTTTCATAAATAAACGAGGGCATTCTATTTTTATATTTAGCATAATCAAGATGAACTTCACTTACGTACAGTTTATAAAGGGATGCTAATGAAGGAGACGCTATTCTACCATGACACCGAGATAGAGATGATTTAATTTCTACTTTACTCAGAAACAGATAAGCATGCAACATATGAGATTTAATTTTATTCACAAAACAACAGATATCGCCTGTTTTATACAGATATATCGAATTCCAGAACAAACCCAATATTATTTTTTGTTACCGACAACATATTTGGCATGAATAGGAGGGCGAAAACAGTAGTTTTGGAATCTCCGCTGATATTCATTCATAGCCAAAGAAACATTCCGAATGCACATTAGTTTCCATTATTATTAAGCCTGTCTCCTCGGTTTATATCCGAGTTCGATGACACACATTTTCATGAAATAGAACCTAGTTTGGTCCAGGAAGTATTTGAACAGCTTTGTGGTTGTACGAGTTTGCATCAGCTGTGATTTCTTTCTCCATAATCACACAACAGGGACAAGAAATGAAACCTACGATGGGAGATATGTTCATTATGTGCCATCCAGGTTGATACTTTGTTTGCTTCATGATTTTCTTTCTCATGGCATAACAATTAATTTGAATATATGTCTTTTAACTGCTTAAAGATGAAAGTCATATATATATATATATATATATATATATATATATATATATATATATATATATATATATATATATATATATATATATATATATATAGTGAAGACGGAGTAAAGGATAACGTACTCGACTGTCTCATTCTGCGCTGCTAAGTAAAGGCGCTTCACTGTCCAATTTTGGATATTATCCCTAAGATGACCAGCTCAGAGTACACCCACTGGTGTTCAAAAGAACAAAATAGTTCCAACACTTGACCCTTTATTTTATTTATTTTCATACCTAAGGTAAGCCGAATGTGTATTTTGATTGTTATCGAAACGAAGTATTATTCTTCGTGAACACAAATGTACTAACATGTGTTTTTGACATATGTATATTTATTGGAGCACTTCAGTTGTCCAATCTCCAGTTTATAAGGTGCGAATGTTGCCAGGCTCTTGAATACCGGAGGGAAGTAAATTTTGTATGTAGTCCGCAATTTCATAATGTCTACATAGAAGGAATCGGCTTTATTTGGGGGGGGGGGGATGTTGTTTTCTACTGTCTTAGAGACCGTCCTTTACATTAGATAACGAAATCAACTGATTCATATAATTTACAAACGATCATAACATTTATGGACTTAATGCATGCATGTCTGACCTTGAAATAATTCCGCTGCATCGTGGATTCAGTTTATCTGTACGTATATATTATTGCTTATTTCTCGGTTTCGTTAAAAAATATCCATTGCATAAATAAACCTCACTATGGCTTACTATGTTATTAGTCACAGTATTAATCGATTAATGGCAAACCTTTCTTATCTCTCGTTTTCATTGTTAAAGATAAGACTGGAACATAATATAACAGCAGTGCATTGTCCTTGCTGTGCATTAGCTTTTTCAAGTGTATATTCTTGAACAACGTTCAATACCGCTGTAACATCCGAGGAGATCCTAATATCGTTGTAATGTCCCAGAAAATTATGTGGATTTACAACAAAAGTTTAAGAATGATCAGGACTCATTTGTATGATTTCAGTGATAGATACCTACGACTTCAGGCTTCCTGAATCAACCCTTTAATGTAGCCGGACACATGAATCAAGAGAAGGCGACAGTTTAATGTAACTCGAGTTGCTCCCAATCAAATACTGTTTAAATACCACACCAATCTTTGCACGTATAACTAAATATTTAACGACCTACACATCCGGACACTGTGATAGTGATTGACCTTGTCTATGTGTGCATCCAAATAGTGAATAGGCTCGTGGAACAAGTTCTTTGGCGAGAGAATGATTTTCGACAACACCCCACAAACATAAATGAACTAATTATGAAAAGGAATGCCCTTCACAACCAATGAAAAAGAATCTCCGTCATTCTGAGTGCCTCAGACGTATGCAGCATAAAAATACAACTGTCTCCGGAATATTTTAGAAAATTTTAATAACATTGTCGTGCAATCTGAAATATTTGCGTTATTTGTTTATACAGTTACCAGTAATGAAGCCCATCTCAAGGATACTACTGGTGAATTGTCACACCTGCCTTTTCTATCTTTCGTAATTTACATGTGCATACGAGAAGATATGTGGCACGGCAAGGTTTTTCTTTACTAATTTTAATTCAAATTTTCATTACACTGGTGACATTTTAATAAAGCAGTCCCATTTAGCTAATTACAGCTAAGAAACCAGCCTTCTTGGGCGAATGCAGTTATGTAAACTATTCCTAAAGCGCAATCATCGATTTATCACATTCTGAGACATTTTATTCGGATAGAATAGGCTTATTCTGGAAGTCTATTAAAAGCATAACGGCCTCGACATATCACTACGCCATATCACTACGCCTATCCGCCTACGCAAAATAAAATCGTTATGTAATGTTATGCATGTATCAAACAATAACTTACCATTGTTATAATGATATAAAAGCTGTAGGTATCCCTGTTGAAAGTAATTATTCACTTGCATGACTTCTTCAAACTGGTTGCATACCATTGAGAATTTGAATTATACCTCGTGGTTTGTTTTTAATTCCGCTATGGTTAAATTAGAAATTAACGCTGTTATTGTTATCACAACTGCCCTTTGAAATTTTTACACGACATCAAGTAAAAACTTAATCAATGTCGTCCAAATAATAATTTTCATAAATTATACCTCGAGGACAACAGCAAATACTCTGTCGTACTCGTAGTTAGAACTTTGATGCTTTTGCATATCTAATACAAAGACATTAGTCATTCTGCAATAATAACTGTATAGCTGAACAGTATAATTGTATTCCGGTTAAATACCCACCATGTAATGCCACCATTAAACCGTCCTCGCTAGCAAAGGTTCCGATAACCCTATTTACACCTTGGCGGATCGAAAACCTATAGTGTGGTGCATTGTACTCGGCCGAAAATGGTGGTGACAACTGACCTAAAATGTATACTTTGTAAGTTTACCATCGCAAGTATGTATGACTATATACCAGAGGGAAGCCATTACAGGTCTGTTTGAGTGAAAGGTATTTGTGCAAACACGGACCGGCACTTGAAAATTGCTTATTTATCAGTTCATTCAAGTTGTGTGCTCCCCTTGTCTCGATCACGTAGGAAAAGTGATCAAATTTGAACAACTTAATTTTTGATTGGATGCGGTGGCTCGCTGCCTCATCCAATGAAATTCACAGACCTAAAGCTCAGAAATATCAGCTCGATTATACCAAGGTGTAGAAAGGGTTATCGGAACCTTGGCTAGCGAAGATGCCATTAAACATACAATTAACTCATCAATGGACCATTCCATTGGACATAATACAACCAACTCATTACCGAACCATTCCATTACACATAAGACAATTATCTCATCAATGAACCAGTCCATTAGACAAATACTTATCAATGGACCATTCCATTAGACAATGGACTATTTCATTAGACATCTGCAAACTATCTGATGAATAGACTATTCCATTAGACGTAAGACAACTATCTGATCAATGGACCATTCCATAAGACATAAGACAACTATCTTATCATTGAACCATACCATTACACATAAGATTACTAACTCAATAATGAACCATTCCATTAGACATAAGACAGTTATCTCATCAATGAACCAGTCCATTAGACATATGACAACTAACTCATAAATGGACCATTCCATTCAACATAGGGCAACTGTCTAATCAATGGACCATTCAATAAGACATAAGACAATTATCTCATCAATCAACCATCCGATTAGACATAAGACAACTAGCTCATTAATGAACCATTCCATTACACGTAAGACAGTTATCTCATCAATGAACCAGTCCATTATACATATGACAACTAACTCATAAATGGACCATTCCATTCAACATAGGGCAACTGTCTAATCAATGGACCATTCAATAAGACATAAGACAATTATCTCATCAATCAACCATCCGATTAGACATAAGACAACCAGCTCATTAATGAACCATTCCATTACACGTAAGACAGTTATCTCATCAATGAACCAGTCCATTAGACATGTGACAACTTACTCATAAGTTTACCATTCCATTAGACTACTATCTCATCTACAACTATCTCGTCAGAGAACCATTCCATTACACATAAGACAGTCATCTCATCAATGAACCAGTCTGTTACGTGTTTCGGCTCAAAAAAACAGTAACACAAAGAGAGTGAAAACAACAAGCTTTTTAAGATTTAACACATAATTAATTTTCATGGAAAATTCTGTAAAAACGAAGAAACGAAAGAACTCACGGTTTCAAGAAACAAATCCAAAAATAATCTAAGAAAATCCACGAATTAAATTACAAACGTCCTAGTAATAATTGTTCTAATAATTTCAAGTTCGAAACCTGATGGAAAATCCAAGATGGATGACGATGACGTATGCTGTAATCAGTACTGTGCTTATCTACAGTTCCATGTAGAAATACAAATAATGGCACTCCGGTGTTGTTAATCCAAATTATATTTGTAAGCAATGTCTTTCCACAATGTATATGCAAGCACTCCTCAAAATATTTCCGGAGAACAAAGAATTAATCCTTTTGAAATCCAAATGATCTGAAGAAAATTATAGCTCAAGATCTGGCTACAACAAAAATTAACTTGACATCAGTGTGAAAAGCCCCAAAACTGAGAAACCTCTCTCTACACATCAATGTTAAAACTAACAAATGCGTAGTTATGGAAAAACCGGAATTGTGAAATCAAAGGGGGTCACGTGATTAAGTTTATATCACGTACACAAAATATGGCCTTGATTAAACCAATAATTTTCTCTAAGAAATACATTTTTAAAAATTGTTTACATCTTAAACGTAATCACATCATGACCTTGGAAACGACCGATCATTTTAAAATAAAATAGAACTTTGTTTACTAATTTTGAATCAAGGTCGGAATTTAGATCAACACCTGGTGTTTATAAACTAACAGTCAAGGTCAAACAATTTTCTGAAAAAGTATCATCTCTAGTGAATAAATTTACATTATAATAGAATAAAATATTTAAAATTGACAAACAATTAAATTAAAAATAAACGTGAATTAAATCAGATATCCGTAACACAGTCCATTAGACATAAGACCACTAACTCCTCAATAGACCATTCCATTCAACATAAGCTAACTGTCTAATCAATGGACCATTCCATTAGACATAAGACAATTATCTCATCAATCAACCATCCGATTAGACATTCGACAACTGGCTCATTAATGGACCATTCCATTACACGTAAGACAGTTATCTCATCAATGAACCAGTCCATTAGACACGTGACAACTAATTCATAAGTGGACCATTTCATTAGTCTACTATCTCATCTATAACTATCTCATAAAAAACCATACATTATACATAAGACAACTAACTCAGTAATGAACCATTCCATTACATATAAGACAGTCATCTCACCAATGAACTATTCCATTAAATATGAGACGTTTATGTCATCAATGAACCATTCTATTTGACATAGGACAACTATCTAATCAATGGACCATTCTAAAGTTAGCACCAAATCTTAAGTTAAACGCTCACAAAACAATTACAACAACATCAAAAAAGTTTTAAATGTCCTATTCTTTGAAAATCTTGTAGGCCCGGTCTTGATCAATGCGAAAAACAATCCTGTCGATTTAATTCAGATTTCTCCATTTGAGATTTTTCACAATATTTTTTCTCCTATCTTAAATCACACTAGTTGTATGTCATTTGAATCAGGACTGCCAAATTCATCATACCAGTTTTCTTCCGATTTTACCAGGCCTGCCAAATTCATCACACTCATTCAGCCAGGAAATCAGTATGTACTTAGCGTGACGTGCGTGACAATCCTTATTAACTGAGGGGCCACAGCACAAGGACCTTTCTTTCTGTTAAATGATTTATTTCCGTAGGGACAGTAGAAGAAAGATGAGATTTTTTGACTGCAGTGCATGTAACTTCTGATGTGGCAGTCAAAGATTTGCTTGGCAGTTGTATAGTGACAGAAAAAAAAATGGATGGAAGCGTGTTAAATTTGTCTAAGGCCTTCTCTCGAGCTCGAAGACGTAAACATGGAGTTGGTTCTTGATCTCATCCGGCGAATAAAAAACCCAGATGAATTCAGTTGGCAAACAATACAAGGACTTATCTCTGACATGAAATATGGAGCAAATATAGCAATGCAAGAAGTTTCCATCATACTTTTGGTAAATATGTCTTCTGAAATCTGTAATATATCACACAGAGATCCAGATCTAATAATAAGCAATGTATACAAGTTCGTTTCCCAAACAAAGGCATACGATTATGTATTAAACTTATTTAAAATTAATAATAATAATAATAGCAAATTGCATTACATATTTGTCTTTTTATGAATCATTTTACAGCAAAAAGACTGTTTTATCAACAACATTTTGCTTAAATAAAACATTACGATTTCGTACTCATTTTACGACAGATTAACGAATCTGATTTAAAACTCTAACCATAAAATAGCCTAAAGCTTTCGTGATATATTGTACCACAATTTCTTATATTTCAGGTGACTCGCTGCCTTACTTCACTGCAATTTCTTACATTTCAGGTGTCTCACTGCCTTACTTCACTGCAATTTCTTACATTTCAGGTGTCTCGCTGTCTTACTCAATTACATTTTCTTACATTTCAGGTGTCTCACTGCCTTATTTCACTAAAATTTCTTACATTTCAGGTGTCTCACTGCCTTACCCCACTACAATCTCTTACATTTCTTTTGTCTCACTGCCTTACTCCACTACAGTTTGTCCCATTTCATGTGTCTCACTGCCTTACTTCACTAGAATTTCTTACATTTCAGGTGTCTCACTGCCTTACGTAACTATAGCTTAAATGCCCACTACTTTTGTTGATTCAAGCTGTGATGTTTGAAATACATCTAATTTATCATATATATTGTGGATATTATGTGTGTATGTTTGTTTGTGCATAAAGGATGCGATGGAAATATTCATTTTTACACAAATAGTGTGACTATTACAAACTTTGATAAATTGTTTGAAGAACCGAATTCTCATTAAAACCTTTCATTGATTTTGAAACAAAAGTTGTTATAATATTAATCCAAATCTGAATTTTGTATTAAGCTTTTATTAAATAAGAAGTGTTTATTTCCTGTGGATTTTAATTAATAAATTTATTTATTAATTAGTGAGTATAATACAGTATTAATCTGCACTTTATTACGATATCAAGTTACCGAAGTCACCGATCCATGTTTACATCAGGCAAGACCCAAATTTACACCAGGCACAGTCTATATTTAGATCAGGTACGGTCTATATTTAGATCAGGTAAGGTCTATATTTAGATCAGCATGGTCTATATTTAGATCAGGTACGGTCTATATTTAGATCAGCAAGGTATATATTTGTGACATTGAATTATTCTAGAAAGTTCCAAACCTGAATATTACAGACTCGATCGTGGACTGTACACTCATCAAATGTACCAACAGGTCTTTAATATCCTGTACGAAGTCTTGATCGCAGTAATCAAAAAATCGAACCATATGTTTTAGATGGCTAAAATCCTCAATGGATGGATTGATATACAAATGAATAATTGACATATGGTTGGAAGGTTGAAACGGCCTGATGAATCCGTAGAATATACTTGCATTTTTTTGTTTTCATTGCCTTTCCATTGGAAACTTTTACACTCCCTACAAAGGTTTACCCTTCAGCTCTTATCTAATCACTAATTTTTTTTCTGTCACAAAGATATCACCAATCCGTATATCTATTTACCCATCAATTGCCCTATTATCATTTATATTGCCTCAGTCACGTGGGAAACATCAATCCATGCATCTACTTATCCATCAGGTCCAATTATCGTTTCTACTGCCTGAGTCACATGGGTACAATCAATCCATATATCTACTTGACCAGCAATTGCCCTATTATCATTTATATTGCCTCATATACGTGGATATCACCAATCCATATATATATACGTGACCATCAATTGTCCAATTATCGTTTCTACTGCCTGAGTCACATGGGTACAATCAATCCATATATCTACATGGCCAGCAATTGATCTAAAATCGTTTATATTGCCTCATATACGTGGATATCACCAATCCATATATCTACTTGCCCATCAATTTCCTGTTATCATTTATGTTGACTCAGCCACACGGATATCACCAGTCCACATATTTACTTAAGCATCAGTTGTTTGTCCTAATATCATTTATATTGCCTCAATCAAGTGGATATCACCAATCCATATATCTACTCGCCCATCAATTTCCTGTTATCATTTATATTGCCTCAGTCGCATGTATACCACTAACCCATATATATATATATATGGGTTAGTGGTATACATGCGACTGAGGCAATAAAACTATATATATATATATAGAGAGGGTGATTATCTGACTGAGGTTGAGAAGAATTCACTATAGTTTGTATAAATATGTACTGAATAGAGTAATGAGTTGAACTGTCGTCCCTTCTATGCCATAGAAGTTAGATTCGTCCGTACTACACGATTCTCATGTGATGCAACATATTCTTTAATAGTATGCGTATACAAGACATAAACAACAATCAGAGCTGGATTATGGCTTCCCAAGGCCTTAAGCTCTGAAAATAGTATAGTGCCCCCACCTCCTACAATATGTGAAACTAAAACAAAATAGTAAAAGCTAAAATGGTGGGAAAACACTTCCAAACTAAAATACTCGTACATGCAGATCGAAATTGTCATATATAATTGATTCAATTTTATCATCAACAATTAATTTGAAATTTTTCTGGTGCCCTTGTTGGGCTGGTGCCTAAACACGTGCTTAGTGTGCTTAATGGGTAATCCGGCCCTGACAACAATACAAACATTCGGCATATATATGTTGCACAATACGTACAGTTCAATACACTAAACTTTGGATACAGTCTATTCACCATCACGAAAGGTGAAGTCCACAAATCAATGGGATGAGTCTGAAAAAGAATATTAGCATGTATTATATAATACTGATGTTAAAATAAGCTGACGAAGCCAGGTTTCCAGCGGAGGCATGACTTACACTGGCCCCAATGAGAACAGCGCTGTATTCTTCCAGAACGTGCAACAATGAACCGTAAAATAGCACCGAATCCTAAGGGATAAAGTTTCTCTCGATATTTTACTACCTGATCATTAAATCTGACTGTTTGTTTTTGTTGTTTTGCTTTTAGCACATCATTGGCTAAATAACGGAAATGGGAATTATGGGCCATTCATAAGACAGCTGATCTGGACGGGTTTCGGTGTGCATCTAACCCTCGGCCCTTAGGGATTATGAGTTCGATGCTTTACACACCGAACTCCGAATAACATGTCCTAAGGTTACATATCTTACTTGGACATTGGATCATTCGCCTGTCCTTTTATTGAGGTTTACCAGAAAATAGAAAATTGAGAAATGTTAATTGTCAACTTGAGGATGTATGTTTGTTTTAGAATAAGACAGTGTTGAACGGGAAGATTGAAGTAAAATAATCCATCTGGGAAAGGAATGCATGCTCACTTCCGGTTTTAAAGAGAAAGAATATGGTGAAATATATCAATGAAAATCCAGTTTCACCGGACACAGCTTTACCATTATTCTTAGCTGAAACTTTATCATAAGAAGTTTCCCAAATCAGTTTTAACAGGTTCAGTATTTCTCAGCTTAATGAAACAAATAAGCCCAAGCAATACGTGTTTCTTGTGGTAAGTGAAACATACAGAGGAAGGGGTTGGTGGGCGTCAAGAGAACGATAAACAGAAGGTCCATGAAAGTCTATTTTGATGAGATATTATGTTACTTTCTTAACATGTAAAAGGACTATAACGGTCCAAGTATACTAGACCACGCAGCTGGTCGGGACCATTTAGTCAAGTGGTATGCTACCATAGCTGCGAGACGGACTAACTTGGTTTCGAATCCAGACTGTGATATATACACATCGTGTCTTCTCCCGATTCATTACTAACCGACAATGTTAGTTCCAATTGATGGTTCCTTGTTCGAGTCCTCGCTGGCTCCAATGATTTTCATGAACAGTTTCAGAGGGAGAATGAACCTATAAGACGAACATAATCTTACCTATGTTCATTTGCCGAGTGACTGACATCCATTTGATAGTGTATTTATATGTATGCCATCTTTATACGACTTACTACAAAGAACGAATGAAGGTCAGTACATCTTGTCTTGTAACCATTACTTGTAGATTCCTAGCTAATTTCCTCTTTCAAGTATACAACTATTTTTAATCAGCTGGATTTACCTTTCATGAAAAAATATACCTTCATGGCATCTGTTTCACTAGTTATCAAAACGTTGTCGATGGGTCGCCCTGTTAAGGACTCCCTCCCGCTATCTATCTTTTCCAGTTTCGAATTTTCTCTGTTCAGCTGTTTTCATCCACGCCCCTCCGCTCTCATTCCCCCACTTTTTGTATGTTCCGTGGTTATTATCTTTTGAGGTTCATTAATTATTAAGCTGAGTAATAAATGTCGTAACTGAAAGATATCAACAAATCTTATATTTGCAATGTTGCTGTGATCTAATAACCATATGGTACCGGGGAGTGCCAGAATGGTGCACTCTTAACTATGTAGAACTGACATGGCTTCATTTCTGCCAAATTAGTTTTGTGTTGTTATCCTGACTTCGGTTAATATATTTATTTATCTCACCTACAGTGTAATCAATATAAACTCTGAACTGCAAAGGACTATATTGAAATGACATGCTTTTAAAAGTGAGTGTGATTAAAACAGCTATCAACAGTTAGGAGAGTCTACATGTAGTTTTGCTTGTTTGAAAAATGTCCATCGCATCATAACTGACAACATCAACTCGGAGATGAAGAAAATAAAAAACAATTGTCAATGCTCACAATATCAGATTTTCAAAGAAAAATTGTTGCGCTTATCGTGTACATAAAGTCTGCATCAAATGTCTGCCAGCAACAGGGTTACAAATAATACCAAATTTAGAGATCGCGAACTTTTCAAAGTAAATGTAAATTAAGGGTCAGGAAATTATTTCCAAGTAAATCTAATTATCTCCTGTTTGATCAGATAACTCAGTTGAAGATTATTACGAAGAGTGTCACCGATAACAAGAGGACGTTACATCTTCGGGATTGTCACTGCTCTTACGTGGACATTTATACGGACGTGTTCTCAGCTGTTATATTGGCCTTTAACAATGTTTTAATGACCTTGATCATGAACGTGTGATTATGACCTTGATCATGAACGGTGTGATTATGACCTTGATCATGAACGGTGTGATTATGACCTTGATCATGAACGGTGTGATTATGACCTTGATCATGAACGGTGTGATTATGACCTTGAGTATGAATGGTTTTATTATGACCTTGATCATGAACGGTGTGATTATGACCTTGATCATGAACGGTGTGATTATGACCTTGAGTATGAATGGTTTTATTATGACCTTGAACATGAACGGTGTGATTATGACCTTGAGTATGGTGTTGATGTCATGGATGCAGTGTATACTGAAGATTTAGTATTGTGTAAAATTGGATTCAATGATTGCTTTTATGCTATTTACATGATATGGCAATATTTTCCGAATATCTGATAAAGCTTTGTTATTAATCTCATTGAGATTTTTTCAGCTGTTTACTTCTTTTAAATTCATAAACTAGAATATATATTAATAGGTGTTCTGAATTATCCAGGTAAATGAACAAGAACTCGCAAAAAGTATTTTGATAAGACGTAATTGTTTGCTGAAGTTTGCATACCGTTACACGCTTATCAGAGCGCATCGATCAAGAGGGGCTTGAAACCATGTATGTTTTATTAACTTTAATGACAATTTGCCAGTGTATTGAATTATGATAACTCTTTTGAAATGAACATAACGTGGGATGGTGTAGTGTTACAAATAGCATTTCATATAATTGCGTTCTAACAGCGAGTACGTGATATCTACTTTAAATACGCCCCATGTACCGGACAAAAAGATGATACCCATCGCAGACCAGTTCCATTCAGATATGCTGTACACAGAACATTACTTATTATCTTTGGGTAACGATTTGCAAGAATAAGTTTTGCTTATGCGGCGCTTCCACAGCATTGTCAACAACTCGTTATCCCAAACAATTGAAATGAAGATCTTCCTGTGTATATTGAGATAGGTCATTTTAACGAAGCTTGAAAAAAATAACGACAGTGCGCATATCAGTCCATGTGCACATTCGGATAGGTGAAATTAATGAAAGGAATTGTGAATGTGGATTTTGATAAAGCACAATTCGATGTAAATATTCTGGATAGATCTATGCAGGCGGATTAATGTCCGAAATTAAGGTAGGTCTCAGTTCATTTTCTAAAACAATTTTTATGCAGATAATTATTTTTATCTCATGAAAGACCGCACATCTGGGAGGAGTGGGATTGAGTGGGGTCTAAACGTGTTTTGGTCTACATCCGTAAAAATAATAGGTGACTGCTACATAATTGCCTCCCCCACCACACAACTGAAAATTCTGCGCGAACCTCTGTTTTATCTTATCGATATTGGCCTGTGAACGTAGATTACCAATGATTGCAAACGTTCCAAGGTAAATCGTTGTCGTAGGAAAGAAAATAGGTGGGCAGTGTACTTAATTGGCTGGTGGAATTTTGTGTTGTTCACGTCTTGCATTTTCTCTTTGTTCATTTCAGTGACGTTCTTTCCCAAACAGAAAGGTGGTTTGATTGATAATGAGTATGAAATTTGCCATTTACCGAAGTCAAACTCGCATCACATTATGTTATCATTCTTTATCAAAGCTATAAAAAAAACTGTTTTATAAAAACACATACATGCATACATACACACACATACACACACATACATACATACATACATACATACATACATACATACATACACACACACATACATACATACATACGTACACACACACACACACACACACACACACACACACACACACACACACACACACATACATACATACATACATACATACATACATACATACATGCATACATACATACATATATGTATGACGTGATTAACAAGTTCAAGGTATCTAGGATTAAAGGGGCAGGGGCCAGTTTTTATGTACGAATTTAATGCCGCAATCAGCGACCTAGTTTAAAAAATCAAAAACAATTCAAATACTCAAGTGAGGTCAAAAAGGTCCATATTTTTAGATACTTATATTAAAACAAAGCATAAGAATATTATCCACTTGACCAAGGAAGTCAATGGCAGTTCATAGCAGAAGAAATTTATGCACCCAAACCAAAATTTCTACCTCCAATTTTCATGTCCGAATGTCATTTTTGACACCATCTGATGCTCACAATGCAAACACAAGCCCTTTTCTTAGATGAAAATTCAGCAAATGCAATGTGTACTAAACAGGCTGATGCAATTGAAAATAGTTGTCATCAAGCCGTTTTTGAGATATTCTACTTGCCCCAAACCCATGTGTTTACTGCTATGGGAGGCTAGCTCTTCTTCCTAGCCGACTATTGGTATTTCACTATCAACATGCTGCAGAGTAACTATGGAAGGTGTACATGCCTGACATCAATTTCAAGGACAAAACAAGCCCGAAACACCTAGTCCACAAATATATCCATATCTTTAAACAGTAATCAAAAATAGCTGAAAAGTCACATCATAACCTTAAGTTAAGAAATTTGTAAGGGGCCAATTTACGAAACTAAACTTCTATTACGATATGTAATGCTGAAGGATTAACTCAGTTGTAAGGAGGACAGCCATTTTACGTGGTTTGTTTTCGGGTGCGATGTAATGGGTTCGAAAGGAAAATAAATTCCTAATTAGCACCACTTCGCGAGACGTAAGTTAACAAAACTATGATATCGATTTTTCAGTGATTATATTCGTCACATAGTTACACGATTGTGTTTCATTAAGTAATTGATCAATATTTGCATATATCAACACTTGTAATCTTTTGTAATGTTTTTCGGAGCATGCGTACCTTTCCCTGCAGAAAGTTATTCAGTCTACATCGTCATGGGAGCGTTTTGTGGTTGCGTGTCAACGTAATACGCTCCAGTGACAGTGATTCAGGGAGTAGCAATTGATGCCCTTCTTACCGTTTACGATAAATAGTGACGGTCTCACTTGAGTCGATTCGAGTTTTTGACTGCAGCTAACAGAGTCGTTCATAGCAGCATCACATCTACTCTGATGGATTTATCCAGGGAAAAAAGACATGTACCCCACACACACACACACACACAAACACAAATTTTTTTTAAAAAATTGTATATAATGTTTTCTAATTTCATGGTGTTTGTTTTTGTAATCATATCATTATATGTTTTATATCTTACAGGTGTTGTCTAATGTTGTAAAGCGCTTAGTGCTTCTAAAGATTAGGCGCTATACAAAGCCCATATTATTATTATTATTATTATTATTATTATTATTATTATATATATATATATATATATATATATATATATATATATATATATATATATATATATATATATATATATATATATATATATATATATATATGCACAAACAAAAATAGTGTATATGATGATATTCATCTTCTTGGTTGGATAATTAAGTGCACGTGACATTGAATATTCTGTAACACTTCATCCCTCTTAAGGTGAGAAGATGTTAACTTTGCAGAACTTGATAAAAGTATGTTTGTATAACGGTGGGTGGGGTTATATTGGAAAGAAATATTCCAGCATTTGCGACAGTAGACGATTGTTGTTGTTGTTGTTGTAGGGTTTAACGCCATTTTTCATCACAAGATACAAGAGGCAATACATAGCGGCCAGTATTAACGGTGGAGGAAGAACCCGGGAAAACCCCGGAAAGAACTACCGACCCACGAGAAGCTACTGGCAAGCTTTCTCACATACCCACATCGGCTGAACCCGAGACTCGAACCCACGCAGACAGAGGTGAGATGGCAGTGATCCGTAATGCCTGATTTTCCGTCAGTCTGTCAAATGAAACTGAATTTATGAATGCGAATAAATTTGAACTGTATTTATGTTTGCATGTATGTACGTGTGTTTTCATATAAAGTTGAGATTTCTTATCATCATCATCATCATCATCTTTATTTCCTTCCATGGAAGATTACATGATATAAGAATAAATCATCTGAATACAATCAATAAATATAAAAAAAAAAAAAAAAAAAAAAAAAAAAAAAAAATATTCTATATTGGAATACAAATTCTTACACAATATCAATCAACAAAGTGTTCGTCAACTCATAAGTTGCAAGTTTCAGTACCTTATTTACAGAAGATAGCTGCACACTGCATGACAAAGTATGCTGCATACAGGACGAATAGCTTGGAGTTTTCTTTGTCGATTACTCCTGATGGTAACCTTTTACCTAAAAGATATTGTAGTTGCAGCTCATCTTCTGCATTAAATAACGTAATGTGCAGGCTCAGGGGAAATTTATCAGTAAGGAAATCCCAGAAAGAATTTCGAAAGTTCGACATATAAGGACAACTAACACAACAATGAAGTATCAAGTCTGTATAAACATTCCCACATCTAATACACATATCAAGCTGTGTTTGTGGAACAGCAGCCCATAGTTTAGCTACATATGTAAATACCTTAGTGTGTTGTATTTATGTTTGCATGTATGTACGTGTGTTTTCATATAAAGTTGAGATTTCTTATGAATTTACATATGTACGTTTGTATACATCTATTAATCTATCTTTGTGATAGTTTGTCTGCTTGTTTGTAATATGCAGCAACCATCTTTTTATAACTTTATTCGTTGCCGAGTTGTTTGCAACACAATACCGCTCTGGTGGCCTAGTGGTTAAAGCGTCCGCCTCGGATTAGGGAGGTCGCGGGGTTCGAACTCCAGCCGAGTTATATCAAAGACTTATAAAACTAGTACTAATAGCTGTCTCGCTTGGCGATCAGCATTAAGAGGTTAGTGTTAGGTCTGGTCGGCCTGGTGTCAGGATAATGTGACTAGGTGGGACAATAAACTACATGCCTGCGGCATGATGCCGCAATGCTAGACATCGCTACAAACTGACACAATTCAGACATCGTGGCGATATGACTGAAAAATTGTTAAAGCTACGTTAAAACCCAAAATCACACACACACGCACACACACACACACACGCGCGCGCGCGCGCGCACAAACACACACTTCTTTTACAGCATACATTGCAAAATTAGAAATTTTAAAGTACAAACTATGATTTGTAAAGCTGATTAGATTAAAAAAGGAAATTAGTTTCTCTTCGTTCAAGTTATTAATATTATTTGCAAATTACTTGAATTCAATCAAACTGAATTATGTTTTTTCTTTTCATCATAATCGGATGATGTTATTATTGGGAATTAACTCGGGAAAAAAATATGTGAATGCAGGAAGTTATTATTATCGATTCTTCACAGTGGCGATTGGGAAAAAATAAAAATAAAAGTGAAGAAAAATTATGAAGCAAATAATTGTTATCAATATAATAAATATATCTATATTACAAGAGACGAGACTCAGTTCCGAGCAATTATGGCTATAAATAAAGTGTAACCACATTTACGTTAATACGTATCATATTCAGTTTGATAAGTAGTCGTTTTCATATATGATTAATTGCCACATTCTCTTATGTACAACCTATACTTATTTGAGAAAATATGTCTAATGACGTTGCTGGAGATGGGAAACGTTTCATCATCGAAATGTAAAAGGGCTGTTAACAAATACGTCTAGATGCTATATATAATCACATTTAATAGCCAGAGGCGTGTTTTATTATTCGGTATAAAATTCGATATAAAATATAAGTGCAAATGACCGTGGCAAAACGGAATATATATTTCACCGTCATAAACGAAGACGAAGCATTATTGTGAATACAACATTGAAGTATTTGATCAGCAACTATTTTAATTTACTTTAAGCTTCGTTCTCGTTGCATAAGCGTTTGCTACAGCGATTTCCACTTTGTTAGCTGATGCAGAAAAGTACTCTAGCATCCAGTTTAGCATTCTAAAATAAGAGAGGCCATTACAACGTTTTAAGAAATTACCAGCATACAGTAATGCTAAGAAACATTTTTATTTGTTACATACATTATAGTCAACTTTTAAACTTTATTGAAAAGACAGAAAAAAATTCCAACACCATACAGCTAATCGACAAATATATATATATATATATATATATATATATATATATATATATATATATATATATATATATATATATATATATATATATATATATATATATATAATTCAGATGAAAACCACTCTCAGGAGGTTCGTGTTATTTTGAGGCTCTATTCTACTCCCCCTCTTGCTGTATCACTACACCGATATAAAGGTTAACACGGTGATGGCAAGGTTAGAAACTTTTAATATCAATCAATACATGTTTTACATGTACCTTTTACGATACTAATAAAGCTACACATTATGGGGAAATGGCATAACCGTCAACTTCCTTCATATATGTATCCCTTGTAATTCCTGTCTAACCTGCATAACCTCGATTGCCTCATACAGTTATGCCTTGTGATCTCTGTATAACTTGCATAACCTCGATTGCCTCATACAGTTATGCCTTGTGATCTCTGTATAACTTGCATAACCTCGATTGCCTCATACAGTTATGCCTTGTGATCTCTGTATAACTTGCACAACCTCGATTGCCTCATACAGTTATGCCTTGTGATCTCTGCATAACTTGCATAATCTCGATTGCCTCATACAGTTATGCCTTGTGATCTCTGTATAACTTGCACAACCTTGATTACCTCATACAGTTATGCCTTGTGATCTCTGTATAACTTGCATAACCTCGATTGCCTCATAGAGGTATGTCTTGTGATCTCTGTATAACTTGGACAACCTCGATTACCTCATACAGTTAAGCCTTGTGATCTCTGTATAACTTGCATAACTTCGATTGCCTCATACAGGTATGTCTTGTGATCTCTGTATAACTTGCATAACCTCGATTGCCTGATACAGTTATGCCTTGTGATCTCTGTATAACTTGCATAACCTCGATTGCCTCATACAGTTATGTTTTGTGATCTCTGTATAACTTGCAAAACCTCGATTGCCTTATACAGTTATGCCTTGTGATCTCTATAACTTGCATAACATTGATTGCCTGATACGGTTATGCCTTGTGATCTCAATCTAACCTGCATAACCTCAGCTGCTTCTGTATATGTGTCCCATGCGATTTCTCTCTAACCTTCCCGATCTCAACTACCTTCATCTGATTATACATTTTAATATATGTCTAAAGCATGACTTTAATTGCTTAAATATAAGACAGCCTTGTGAAATCTGAGTAACCTGCATGGCCTTTAATTATCTACGCCTCAGAGTTATCTAAGGGACATAATAGCTGTGGAAGCAGAGTTATCTAAGGGACATAATAGCTGTGGGATTAGAGTTATCTAAGGGACATGATAGGTTTACTTGGTGCTCTGCACTATTACTATATATTATAATAGCGATACGACTGAAAAAATAGTTAAAGATACGTTAAAAATTCATACCACACATGCACACATATATACAGACACATTTAGTTTTAAAAACATATAAATGAATAAAAGAACGTAAGCATTATTTGTGAACATGTACAGCTCTCTTGTAGGGTTGGGGTAAGGTGCATCAAAGGCAACACAATGCAGTCGTATGTACATTAGTTCTCGTTGTAAACATAATAAGTTTATAAATAAAAACGAAACTATTCAGTCATTAGCGTTTCCAAGGCTTTGATTTATCGTCAACACTAATGAAAATGTATTTTATCTGGAATGACATCAAAGAGATCTTAGAAAACCTTGTATTGCAGAAAGTATGGAAACTCGTGTAGATAACAATTTGCTTCATTTCTGACTTTCGAGCATCTGGATTAATTTAAAAGGAATATAAACGTTTTGTGAAACAATATTTTGTTTCTCTCTGCTTAGATTACATTAATCAGATGAAACGCGTTTGCTATATTGAAACATATGCTAAGTGTACACGCCCGTTAGAGATAAATGGATGTAAACACATTATTATTACTGATTGCAGTGATATGAATATCACCCAATTGAATGTTGTTAGGTTCAGACAGGTTTTAGAGATTGATCGGAAGATCTTTACGGCAGTAAATATAGTTTATAGCGACAATAATTGTCGCACACTAATGATGTTTTTGAGGTTGCTTGCGTTGAAAAACTGCCTATTATAATCGTCGCTTTATTGAAGGATTTACGGTATTAATTCAGCTCCTATGCAAAAGCTCTTATATTAAAATCCAATAACTTACAATTTCTGAATGTTTACGGTAAAACCTATATTTATCAGTATAGAAACATCCTTGATGACTGCTTTACTGTAGAGAAATCCACATGAGACGCGGCATTTTTTTAGACCTACATGTGTTTGAAATATGTGTTTTTAATTCCACAGATGCTAATTTCATCAGTGAGTTTTGATAAGTCAGGTCAGTAAAAAAAAAAAAAAACAACTCAAATTCTACCAATGAAACAAAATCTCTATATTTTTCTGTTACAACTAGGATAAGTTCTCAAAATGTCTTTTTCACTAATACCTGTCTTTCATCATCTACTAATCCTGGCCAGCAAAACCGATATGTACCTTATTTTATGTTCACCAATTTCTAGCTGGTTGCCATTCTTCCGTATCATTGGTACCGTGTGTCATGAAAAACCTCCTGTTGTTAGGTCGTATCTAGTATCTAATGCGTGTCAGTCGTTAAGCAATGCAATTTTCATGCATGTCGGTCGTTCGGAAATGCAATTTTCATGCATGTCAGTTTAGGAAAAGCAGTTTTCATGCATGTCAGTCAGTTGGAAAAGCAATTTTCAAGCATGTCAGTCGTTAAGAAATGCAATTTCATGCATGTCAGTCTTTACAAAATGTAATTTTCATGCAAGTCAGTCGAAAGGAAATGCAGTTGTCATGCATGTCAGTTGTAAAGGAATAAGTTAAATTCCATCAAAAAGAATATTGCATCATTTGCATTCGATTCACGAAATAACGACAGACAACTAATAGACAAATATCACCATATTCATAATAGGCAAATAACACCAGATGATAAATAGACAAAAATGTCACCTTATTGCAAATATGTAAATAGTACCAGGCGAGAAATAGACAAATATAATCATATTATAAATAGGCAAATATCATCAGATGGCCAACAATCAGATATTAATTGAGAGTTTATATCGCAGACTAAAACATCGTATATTTTATTTAAATAGCAGGAAGCCGACAGCTGTTATTAGGTTTGTGTGTGTGTGTGATTTAGATTTTTAACGTAGCTTTAACAATTTTTCAGTCATATCGCTACGATGTCTGCAGTGTGGCAGTTTAAAGTGATGTCTAGCACTCTGGGGCATCATGCCGCAGACATGTAGCATGATGTCCCACCCAGTCACATTATCCTGACACCAGGCCGACCAGTCCTAACACTAACCTCTTAATGCTGAGCGCCAAGCGAGGCAGCTGTTTGTACCATTTTTGTAAGTCTTTGGTATGACTCGGCCTGGGATCGAACCCACGACCTCCCGCATCCGAGACGGACGCTCTAACCACTGGGCCACCGGAGCGGTTGTTATTAGGTATGTGTTAAACGCAAGACGTTGACAACTGTTTTAAGTATATGTAATACGCAAGAAGTTGACAGTTGTTTTTTAATATACGTAATACGCATGGAGTTGACAACTGTTATTAAGCATACTTAATACGCAAGAAGTTGACAGTTGTTATTTAATATATGTAATACACATAATACACAAGAAGATGACAAAGGTTAATAAGCACATATTCGCACGAAACCGACAACTGTTAATAAGTATACGGAATAAGTTACAACTATAATTGTCTAATCCCGGTATCTAATAACAAACTAACGCTTTATTATGATTTACTGATTAGCCGTAAAAGCAATAATTTGAAAGACTTCATTCTTGATGGTTTCTCTTTGATAATTCTGATTTTCTTGTTCTCATATTTTCAAACTTTGGACATACACAAAGCTTATACATTATTAAAAATCTCTTCTGCAGAAATGAGTACTGTATAATTTCTGATCGCTTGAAAAAATCTAAGAACTAAAATCTAATTTTTAATCTTTATTTCCTTTCATTTTAATTCATTTCATTTTCCGCCCATTGTTGAAAACACTATGTACATCAAACATTACACATCAATCTGTAGAAAATAACCAAGTTTCAAATGCAATTCGTTTAGTTAGAATTAAAATAAATATGTATTGCTACCCAGTTGGATCCATAGGCATGGTGACCTAGAATCATTTCCCAGTCCAGTTTGATCCGTAGGCATGGTGACCTAGAATCATTTCCCAGTCCAGTTTGATCCGTAGGCATGGTGACCTAGAATCATTTCCCAGTCCAGTTTGATCCGTAGGCATGGTGACCTAGAATCATTTCCCAGTCCAGTTTGATCCGTAGGCATGGTGACCTAGAACCATTTCCCAATTAGAAATCGTTAAGATCTCCATTATGCAGTTCTTTGTATGCTTTATTAAATGAAGGAGGGTTTAAATTCCGATATAAAACGTTGCTTTTTTTACATTACAATATATAGGCAACAATGAAGATAGTAAATTTAAGATCACTTGGAGAATACATCAATCGACTCAATGTCATCAAGGAATTTGAAATAATACAATGCATCTAATGTATTCTCGAATTGAAACAAAGCGCTTGAGACTACATATGAATGCTTTAGAAACAATTTGTTGACTTAAGATGCGGCTGTTGGACACGCACTAATCCTTGGCCATTAATTGTGATCCTTGGCCATTGTGGTCCTCGACCACTGATTTTGATCCTTGGACATTGTGATTCTCGGCCATTGATTGTGATCCTTGGCCATTGTGATTCTCGGTCATTGTTTGTGATCCTTGGCCATTGTGATTCTCGGTCATTGATTGTGATACTTGGCCATTGTGGTCCTCAACCACTGATTTTGATCCTTGGCCATTGTGATTCTCAGCCATTGACTGTGATTCTTGGCCATTGTGATTCTCGGCTATTGATTGTGATCCTTGACCATTTTGATTCTCGGCCATTGATTGTGATCCTTGGCTATTGTGATTCTCGGTCATTGATTGTGATCCTTGGCCATTGTGATTCTCGGTAATTGATTGTGAACCTTGGCCATTGTGATTCTCGGCCATTGATTGTGATCCTCTGCCACTGGATGTGATCCTCAGCGATTGATTGGCTATCAGAAGCAATTCAATTTCTGATTTAATCAATGGAGATGGAACTGCTGATATATGTGTATGTAGCCACACACACACACACACACACACACACACACACACACACATATATATATATATATATATATATATATATATATATATATATATATATATATATATATATATATATATATATATATATATATATATATATATATATATATATATATATATATATATATATATATATCCCACAATGTAGCCGTCTATCTATTAGGAAGATTACTTGCACTGACAGCCTGTGTTTCACAGTATTCAGTTTTTCCATGATGTGAGAAATAATATAATGTAATAGAGGACAGACAAAACTACATACATCTTTGCTTGTCAGACTGTTGAAAGAACGAGTTTGATACGGCGTAGGGTTACATCGAGGCTGTCCGTGTTCATACGCCGTAGGGTTACATCGAGGCTGTCCGTGTTCATACGCCGTGGGGTTACGTCGAGGCTGTCCGTGTTCATACGCCGTGGGGTTACGTCGAGGCTGTCCGTGTTCATACGCCGTAGGGTTACGTCGAGGCTGTCCGTGTTCATACGCCGTAGGGTTACGTCGAGGCTGTCCGTGTTCATACGGCGTGGGGTTACGTCGAGGCTGTCCGTGTTCATACGCCGTAGGGTTACGTCGAGGCTGTCCGTGTTCATACGCCGTAGGGTTACGTCGAGGCTGTCCGTGTTCATACGCCGTATCCAGCGAGTTACATACCTCTTCTTGTACGCTTCTAAATATGTATAGCTTTACAGTGTGACTGAAATTCAGAATGAACTGTGACGTATACAACTTTGATTTATTGCTTTTATGATCATCGTCAAACGTGCGTCAGAGGAAACATCTAAATAGTTCTAGTCTGGGTATGCGACACGGAAATATGGATTAACATGAGATCAACAATGTACGATTAAATGGCTGTGTCATCAATACTAAAACTGCCACTTAAATGTCGACAGATCTGATCAAACCCAAGCAAATTAAATGTTCACAGATCTAATCATTGCTGTTCCAAGACGAAACCCAACCAAATTAAATGTCGACAGATCTGATGGATGCTGTTCCAAGATGAAACCCAACCAAATTAAATGTCGACAGATCTGATGAATGCTGTTCCAAGATGAAACCCAGCCAAACTAAATGTCGACAGATCTGATGAATGCTGTTCCAAGATGAAACCCAACCAAATTAAATGTCGACAGATCTGATGAATGCTGTTCCAAGATGAAACCCAGCCAAACTAAATGTCGACAGATCTGATGAATGCTGTTCCAAGATGAAACCCAACCAAACTAAATGTCGACAGATCTGATGAATGCTGTTCCAAGATGAAACCCAACCAAATTAAATGTCGACAGATCTGATGAATGCTGTTCCAAGATGATGAATGCTATTCCAAGATGAAACCCAGCCAAACTAAATGTCGACAGATCTGATGAATGCTGTTCCAAGATGAAACCCAGCCAAATTAAATGTCGACAGATCTGATGAATGCTGTTCCAAGATGAAACCCAGCCAAATTAAATGTCGACAGATCTGATGAATGCTGTTCCAAGATGAAACCCAGCCAAACTAAATGTCGACAGATCTGATGAATGCTGTTCCAAGATGAAACCCAGCCAAACTAAATGTCGACAGATCTGATGAATGCTGTTCCAAGATGAAACCCAACCAAATTAAATGTCGACAGATCTGATGAATGCTGTTCCAAGATGAAACCCAGCCAAACTAAATGTCGACAGATCTGATGAATGCTGTTCCAAGATGAAACCCAACCAAACTAAATGTCGACAGATCTGATGAATGCTGTTCCAAGATGAAACCCAACCAAATTAAATGTCGACAGATCTGATGAATGCTGTTCCAAGATGATGAATGCTATTCCAAGATGAAACCCAGCCAAACTAAATGTCGACAGATCTGATGAATGCTGTTCCAAGATGAAACCCAGCCAAATTAAATGTCGACAGATCTGATGAATGCTGTTCCAAGATGAAACCCAGCCAAATTAAATGTCGACAGATCTGATGAATGCTGTTCCAAGATGAAACCCAGCCAAACTAAATGTCGACAGATCTGATGAATGCTGTTCCAAGATGAAACCCAGCCAAACTAAATGTCGACAGATCTGATGAATGCTGTTCCAAGATGAAACCCAACCAAATTAAATGTCGACAGATCTGATGAATGCTGTTCCAAGATGAAACCCAGCCAAACTAAATGTCGACAGATCTGATGAATGCTGTTCCAAGATGAAACCCAACCAAACTAAATGTCGACAGATCTGATGAATGCTGTTCCAAGATGAAACCCAACCAAATTAAATGTCGACAGATCTGATGAATGCTGTTCCAAGATGAAACCCGTCCAAATGAGAAATGCTTACAAAGTAGCCAGCAGAAGTGCAGTTATATGCGCTCTCTTGAAATCAGAAATAACGTAAGTTCGTTGCATTGGTGTTTCTCCTGGATGTAGATAAAATCAGAGAAAAATCACACGAAAGCCAAATTTATCTTAGTTGTAATAGACATAGTACTAGAATGCATCATTCCGAATATCCTGCATGTCTATCTAGAATTTACTCTGTATCCGTGAATTGTACGGAAAATTCCGAATATCCTGCATGGCTATTTAGAATTTACTCGGTCTCCGTAAATTGTACGGTGAATTCTAATACTCTGCATGGCAATCTAGAATTTACTCGGTATCCGTAAATTGTACGGATAATTAAAAAAATAAGCTTGGGGGAAGAAAATTCAAAATAACCGGTTCTGTGCCTCATCTCTTTCTAGCGTATGCATTCAAAATAACTCGTTTTGTGCCTCATGTCTTGCTAGTGTATGCATTCAAGATAACTCGTTTTGTGCCTCATGTCTTGCTAGTGTATGCATTCAAAATAACTCGTTATGTGCCTCATGTCTTGCTACTGTATGCATTCAAAATAACTCGTTCTGTGCCTCTTGTCTTGCTAGCATATGCATTACTGAGAGCGAAGATATCTCGAAATTTTAGAAAGTTATACGAAAACCAAGACATCATTCTCATATACGGTATAATATTAACGATTCAGCCTTTGTATTCAATGGGGCACTTTCGGATTCAATGGAACTCTTTCGAATTCAGTGGAACTCTTTTGTAGTGCTCTTGCGATAAGGAACAATATATATGAACACACACTAAATGAATCAATTGTTGTAATTATATGATTTTCAGCAGTAATATAAACCTTAGGATTAATATAAATCTTCACAAAGTTGATTCTGAAATAATTCTTTCCATGTGTCCCAAACCAATATGTGTTGGATGAAGCAAGATCATGCATCCTAGGTCCTCTTCTTTGTTTTATTCTAAAGAAGCCATTTTATTCTTTCATGTTTTGATTATTTAATCTGAAATTGGCAAATATAGACAGTCATCAAATATAGACAATCATCGACAGTCATCAAATATAGACAGTCATCAAATATAGACAATCATCAAATATAGACAGTCATCAAATACAGTCATCAAATGAATCTTGATAATAAGAAACAAAATGTATTACACACCTATTTAATCTTAAATGGTTATTGTCTCTAGAGATCGATACAGATATTCAACTCTTATTTCCGGATCAAACACACATTAAAAATATTTACGTAATTTCTACGAGGTCTGCTCCTCGAGATATTTGTTAGCGTATCGAACTGAACTTTTATAAATCCATATTTGTTTTAAAATCTCATTCACATTGAATAACCAAAACTATTTAGACAGTTTTGAAAGTGGGACCAATCGTAAGTACAAGATGCTCTTTGTTTTTGTGTTTATTACGGAAAAGAATCGTTTGATCTGGCTTTATTTCCCCACGCCATATCAAACTTGCTCTTTCCATCGTCTCAGAACAAGACACCTATACAGTCTTGTGTACAATACCGCGCGTGCAATAACTATTGTAGGGTTTTCTGTTTGATAACAAGACTGACGTTCATAACTTCATTAATGCTATTAAAAATGTTCATTTCGTGTCTAGATTCTTTGTTTGTTTTTTTAAGAGGTTTCAAGCCATTTGAACTGTTCAGTGGAATTGTTTGCTACATGAATTATTGCACAGAACAAATATGACAATTGCAAACAGCCGTTGTTAAATACCATCGTTTTCATGTCAGAGTATCATTGATTGCGTTAAACATTGATTACCTTGCGTGCATATGTATAATTTTGCGCTGCACAGTCTCAGAAAACTGACGTTGACATCCTGTTTTGATAATTGTAAGAACACTGATAATTATGTACTCCGTATATGTTAAATATCTTAATTTTTACCACCACGTCCGTAAAAATGTAAATATTGAGAGTATATTCTTCTTAACGGATCAAGTCAGTGTTAATGTGAATTAAGGTTATAGAAATTGAAATTGCTGTTATTCACAAATTTACCTCCACCCCAATTTATACACTACACTAAAATGCATGTACTTAATAACATATATGTGATACATTACGTACGTTTCGGTCATTTTATTGAACTCGATCCTAATGTAGGGACATCTAACAGCTTTACTTCTCTTGCTTATTGTACCGGATATTTTGTGTTTCAAGGCAATATATGTTTTACAGCGCGAGTGATCATTGTCCCATCCCGTGTCAGGGTGCTTCGTGTTGTCATTCTCTTTATTTTCGCACATTATTCAAATGGTATGAAATCTGTGTCATATCCACAAATGTTTGTAAAGCTTTGTTTTGTTATTACCTGCAAAACCTGACGCATGAAAATGAACCTTTGGCAAATACGAACCGTCTCATGGTCATTGAATTGTCCTATGAGGTAGACGATTTCCAAAATGTCGACGTTTGTCCCATCAACCGGACTGCAAACTGTGGTTATTAGTCGATGGCATACAGCATGCGCTTTTGACTGGCAAGCCAGCAGTGACTGATGGTTTGTAGGACTTACATTTAGATGAGAAATAAGTCATGCTTGATTTTGTATGCAAGTGACATGCATACTAACTTCTGATGAATATAATACTAAATGATTTATTTTATTGGACAATTCCGTGTAGTGATCCTGTGGTGCATCTATCTAATCTGCCGACCATCTCAGTAAACGTGAGGCTCCATTAATGACGAAGTACCATTTGAAAAGAAAGGAGTTACATTAAATGTACATTTTGATTATTCAGTATCATTTAGTAAAGCATTTTATCTTTATTTTGCTCTATTGGAGATGGGATGAACGAATCCAAGTCCCATCCACTCACACACACTTTTCGACCCTATCCAGAGCAACCTATTTTAGTGCGTAAGAGCATGTTGTTGTATGGTTTAACGCCATTTTTCAGCACACGATACATGGCGTCCAGCATTAATGGTGGAGGAAGAACCCGGAAAAACCCTGCGTAAGAGCAACTGTTGAATAAAATAAAGCGGATTGCCTAAGAAAGACATTCAGAAATATGGCCACAGTATTACAAATAAGCAATTTATTTATAATAATAATGGCCAGGTGTGCAAGTATAGACTGGATCCAAATAAAGTCACAATAAGTGGAGCTTAGTTTTAAATCTGAGTTGTGTTATAAAATGTATAATGGTTAAACCCTTTGAGGATCTATTTTGTTTGGGTGAGAAAGCTCTGCTTTATTTATAGTGGACACCATACGTTTATGCTCGGCAGCAATAACAAAAAATGTAATTGTCAGTAATATATAGTATATATGTTATATTTTTATGTTTTCTTATATATGTTATTTATGGGGGGGGGGATTAAGCATGCAGTAATGGAGCTTGATTCAGTTTATTTCATACCTAAAAACATGATATGACATTTATCCATCACGAATATTTGTTTTCATTTCATCCTTATTGTCATTTAAATAGACTGAAATTCCGAACAAGCACGCAATCTTTTATATATATTTTTTTTACAAAAAAAGTACAAATGACAAATATATAGAAGAAAATATAATTTTTAGAAAAATTCACTAATGCTCCTATTTAAATTATATTTGAAAAGGCTTTTCTAAAACAAGCACCAAGAAACCAAACACTAGTTTAATGTCTTTGCTTACTGCAGCTGTGGCCATATTATTTCAAAGGATATAAACTGGAGAAAAAAAAAACAGTCCAACAGTTAGTAAACAGATATGTAATTGTAGCTACCGTTGTAATTTAATGTTTTGTACGAGTTTTCAAAGTTGTAATTTTTTTCTCTACAATCACAAAGCAGCAATACCAGAGCTTTGAAAGGAGATATTATTGTGAAGCGCATTCCTTCATTCACAGTATGTGATCATAGAATCCTCTTGCAGCAGGATGCTGCTGGTATATATATATATATATATATATATATATATATATATATATATATATATATATATATATATATATAATGTGTATTTGATTTAATTTATATCTTATTGAATTGTTTATAAGTTTTATTTTTTAATTTCATTATATGTCAAAATAAAGTAGCTTCGTTTAGAAGGAACTCGATACTTTTCCAGAAAAAAAGTTTGACTTTGACTGTTCATTTTGTAAACACTTAAAGCTGACCTAGTTCCCGACCTTATTTCAAACTTGGTAACAGTTTTAAAGTTTTTTTTGTGTGGGAATAATAAGGCTGAGATCGAGGCTGTGTTGAATACATGGCCTTTGGGTTTTAAATAGTTTTATCGAAGTAAACAACTTTTTTAAAATTAATTTTCGGAGTAAATTGTTTGGTTCTTATCACGGTCATACTGGGGCTACGTGATTATTTTATATGTAAGCATGATCACGTGATCCTCTATTTTGCAATTAGGCATTTCCGAAATCGCGCATAACTTTGTTTTCGTAGTGATGCTTAGAGAGAGAGAGAGAGAGAGAGAGAGAGAGAGAGATCTTCTCTCTGTCGGGCTTCTAAAGCATCACTACGAAAACAAAGTTATGCGCGCGCGCGCGAGAGAGAGAGAGAGAGAGAGAGAGAGAGAGAGAAAAAACAAAAATTAATCATAGTCAAACTTGATACCTGTTCCGTTAACTTGGGTTGTTTATTTTTTATTTTTTTGCATGTTGAGAGAGACAGAGACAGAGACAGAGAGAGAGAAAGAGACAGAGAGAAGAACAAAAATTAATTATAGCTTAACTTGATACCTGTTACCTTATCTTGGTTGTTTTGTTGCATGTTTCATTTCATGAATGGATGAATTGTAACAAAAAAGCCTTCGCATACGCCTCCATTCTTCTATGACTATACTCTTCCTACTATTTATCTATTAATTTACAGATGTTAGAGTCATAACTATCGTCACTGTTGCTGTTTATTTTTGATAGAATCTGACAACTAAAAATCATGTTGCAAATTAATGACGTTATCTTGATTATACACGCATCAAGAAGTCAGTAATGGAAAATGCTGAAAATAAATTATAACTCGAATAGTTTTGATGAAATTAAAAGCTGGAGATTTTGTTACATCAAATTCACCGATTATCAAATTATGTAAGCTTAGATGCACGGCATAATCAAGTGCTGAAACAAATGATTTATAAAACACATTCAAGTTATTACAGTTAATGATGGCTCGTTTTCCCGATTTTTCGGTGGATACCTACTCTTCTGTTATAGAGATGATCACGTCAGTCAACGAATTATGTGTTACGTCCTGACGACTAAACTGAAATCGACATACTGTTTTGCCTTGAACGCCATTTTGGGCCATTCTGCGCAGCAGAAATGTTTGAATGTTTACACATCGTAAAAAATCTTCTCTACATAGAGTAGATACACAATTTCAAAGATTATTTTGATGTACAATCTAATCAGGCAATCCTATTTAATGTTTTGATATTTTGTTTGTTTTGAGATCCTCTGACTCATTTGTTAGAGTAAAATCCTCAAATTTCTTTTTCTTTACACACAAAAAATCACATAGGCTAAAGACTTGTAGAAAATAAATATTGATTATGAACTGAAAAGATATATATATATATATATATATATATATATATATATATATATATATATATATATATATATATATATATATATATATATATATATATGAATGCTCAGATGTTCAGATTAACAGGAAAAGCTCAAATCTAATTCAATTCCACGGCATTATTATTTATTGATAAAGGTATGTTTCATTAGTGACTAAATAACATTTAAGCAAGCAATCAATGCGCCATTAGTTGTGTTTGTAGTAACTGCTTGAATGTGTTCTATAAATCATTTGTTTCCGCACTTGATTAAGCCGTGCATCTAAGCTTATATAATTTGATAAACGGTGAATTTGATGTAACAAAATCCCCAGCTTTTAATTTCCCAATACTAGACATGATCCAACCTCTGTATTGTCTATTGTTTGCGTGATCATTACAGGAAACTGATGCATACTCACTATCTGGAAAATAATTCAAGGGACGAAAATAAGTGTTCTCCAATCAGCTCTAATTCGAATACAGCATCTTAACGCAATCAACATACTTCTGTTTAATATTATCATCGATGCACTAAAACATGAGCCGTTTAGACATGTCTAGCACAAACGCTCCCACATATATGGGCTTTGAAAATTTATTTTATATTTTCTTTTAAGTGGACGGCAACAAGCCCATCATCAAATATATTTCATGACTCATATGCAGGTTTCTCTATAAGCCTGCTTAATTTGTCATTTTCACTGTCCCGGACAAGGTCGAAGCGAATTCGTTTTCGAAGATTCGTCAGCTTGAAGGGTTTTTTTTACGAATTCGTTCGCGGCGGCCGTGCGCAGATGACAGAATTGCACTGTGTAGTTTTCAGAAAATAATTGACATTGAAAAGTCATTAACTTATTAGGCGCCTTCCAATTTAATGATCTGGCAGAGAGGATATATATATATATATATATATATATATATATATATATATATATATATATATATATATATCGAGACAGACAGACATAATGATAAAAGTCTCCCCCCCCCCTTACGTAGGTAAATTTCTACATATTGTCTGACCAGATGTTGACTTTATGTTATCATTTTGACGTATCTAAACATTCTCTTACAGATATGATCATTATGTAGATTCGGTGCAGTTGGAATACTATTTATGTCATATGATTTGTCAGGTTCACCAGTTTGGTTGTGATGTCGTAGTGGCTAAGAAGTTTGACAGCTTTTGACAGCGTGGAGCAAGAGACACTCTGGAAATGTCTTTGCCACTACGGCATCCCAACCAAACCGGTGAACCTGATCAAGAACACTTACAACGGAATGTCATGCAGAGTCATTCATGCAGGACAGCACACATACAGCTCCTTTGTGCCGACCTGCGTGAGGCAAGGCTGCTTGCTGTCGCCATGTCTCTTCCTTCTTGCCATCGACTGGATGATGAAGGCGTCCACCAGTGGGCGGAGAAATGGGATCCAGTGGATATTGTGGAGTCAACTTGAGGACCTGGGCTTTGCCGATGACCTAACACTCTTGCCCCAGTCAGCAGCAAATACAGGACAAGGTCTCAACATCCACAAAGACAAGACCAAGATCATTTATGTCAGTAACAACCCAGTACACTGCGGGGAAGTCCCCTGGAAGAGGTGGAGTCCTTCACGTACCTGGGCACCATTATCAACCACCAGAGTAGCACAGACGCAACCGTCAATGCAAGGATCGGAAACGCGAAAGCATCTTTAACAGCTCAAGAACATCTGGAGCTCAAAAGAAATTTCCTTGACTACTACGATCAGACTGTTCAACTCCAACTTAAAGTCAGTCCTAATGAACGGAGCAGAGACCTAGAGAACCACCAAGTCGACCGTAATGAGAGTTCAGACCTTCATCAACAGATGCCTAAGAAGAATTCTCAAGATCCGCAAAAAAGACACCATCAGCAACACCAGCCTATGGCAGATAACCTCCCACCATCCGGTAGAAGACGAGATCAAGAAGAGAATGTGAGGTCGGATCGGACACACCCTACGTAAGCCGCCAACCAACATTACCAGACAGCCATTGAGGTGGAACACTCAAGGCATGCGAAGAAGGGGACGCCCAAAAAACATTTGTGGACATCACTAAGATGGGTCACACCTGGAATCATCTCTAGGGAATGGCACAGGAGAGAAGCCTTTTACGATCTTTAGTGGGCGGCCTATACGCCTACAATGGTGACGGGCAAAACTGAACTTAACTGATATGATTTGTACACTATTTGAGGGCCAGAAAATACAATGGCATTCTTTGAAACATCGTTAGCTGGATATTATTGCTTCTTGTTTATAACCATAGCCGTAACTACATCGTGGCACCAACGGTAACACTAACTATAACATATATATCCTGGATGGACGCCACAATTTAAAAGCAATGAAGTTGCTCTCATTGTTTTTCTTTCCTATTATTTCATTGAGACGTTATGTACTTTTAGCAAACTAAATTCACTACAGAAATGACAAACATAGTGACGTAAAATGCGTTTGTGGAACAAATGCTGCATAGATGGTGACACAAAAATATTATTCCGAGATAGCAATAGATCGAGAAAACAGTAATTTAAAAAAACTCGAGGCTTCGTGTGACTTTACTTTGGTCAGTCTCTATCTTCTAGTAACGATATTTTCTATAAGTACGTGGATAGAAAAGCAAAGTTCTTCTCTCAAATTCCTGCATACAATTGAACAATATAATTTATCATTGTTTGAAAACATTTAGTACGTGGACTGTTATTTGCTTGTTAAATGTTCGGAGAGCTTGCGCTGATTCCAATTTGCAATTTTGATTTCTTTTTATTTTAGTTTTTTTGCATTGTGTGCGCCTATTGCGGAAGCACATTTTTTACACGAATAGTATAAATAGTCCTCCTGCGTAAAACAAGTAAAAAATGATATTGGGTCCCAATATGTTTGCAATATGTAAATATTTTGTGTTAGAAGAACGTCAAATCTGTATAGCACTCCATATTGATTTATAAACATTGGGTCCTTAAATAATTTCCCAGTTAGAAATTGTCACGATCTCCACTGGCACTTAAATGTTTGTTTTTATCAAAGTAAATAGTGTTGGAATTGCTGTAGAACTTTATCTCCGCAATTCAGTAAACATGGTCCAGTGAAGTTAATAAATTTAAGATCTTTTAGAAGTACTTCAACTGGTATAAAAGGTAGAAAAATTCAGTTAGTAGAATGCAGAAACTATCTCATGGCATGTACACTCACGCGCTCTAAGTTTCTGCCCACGGAATTATTACCGATGTATGAGGCATTCCTAAAATTACCTTAGCACAATGTTAGGACATTAAGTACATCTGCTGGCCCCATCCTTATTATTATTGGCCGTTGATTGTGGCTCTCCGAGGTAATTAAACTGTGGGCTCTTTTTCGTAAGTGGAAGCATCACGATCATTGTTTACGTACAATGATCATTACGCAAATTAAGATGTTCTATTGTTTCTGAACTATTTGCATGTGAGTTACTATTGTAGGTGAGAATGCTAAATTATCAGGCATGGACTCCCGCACATTGGGACATGGGAGATTACACCTCTATACGTGTTTTCGCCTTAATCCGTACAAATTAAAGCTGACCACTACATGTCCCCCCACCGAAAATAATTATGTGTGTCCCCCTGTAATCAGGCATGCATCGTTTGCATAATTTATGCTGTACTGAGTTACCATTGTATGTGAGATCGCATTAAATCATCCGGCATGCATCGGCTGTTCCAAGCAATTTTCCATACCCCACAAAACTGGTTACAAACATAATACATATGCATGCGTGTAGCCATCTATCTATATCCATCGATGTAACCGTTTATTCAAACATACACATATTATATGGAAAGAGTGTGTATGTATGTATGTGTGTGTGTGTGTGTGTGTGTGTGAGAGAGAGAGAGAGAGAGAGAGAGAGAGAGGGAGGGAGTGTGTGTGTGTGTGTGTGTGATTTGGATTTTTAACGTAGCTTTAACAATATTTCAATCATATCGCTACGATGTCTGTAGTGTGACAGTTGATAATGATGTCTAGCACAGGGACATCATGCCACAGACATGTAGCAGGATGTCCCACCCAGTCACATTATCCTGACACCAGTCCGACCAGTCCTAACACTAACCTCTTAATGCTGAGCGCCAAACTGTTAGTACCATTTTTGTAAGTGTTTGGTATGACTCGACCGGGATGGAACCCACGACCTCCCGCATCAGAGGTGGACGCTCTAACCACTACGACGCCGGAGCGGTTGAGAGAGAGAGAGAGAGAGAGAGAGAGAGAGAGAGAGAGAGAGAGAGAGAGAGAGAGAAAGAGAGAGAGAAGAGAAATATCAATAATTTCATTTAAATATCTACTCTCGTTTGAATAACTTCGATAAAAATAACTCGATGTATCAAAGATCACAGTGGACTTTTTTGGGGGTGACATCGATTATTCTTTGTGCTGACAGCATGCGTTTCAAAATGTTTATATTTTCCATAATTCACAAAAATACTATAAATGTAATTTAGGACACGTACAAAACTTGATGCGTGTTTGCTTTCATGAGTCACAGAAACATCATTATCGTAATGCAAGACATACACAAAACTATATACGTATTGCTTTCATGATTCACAGAAACAACATTATAGTAATACAAATCATACATAAAACTATATACGTATTGCTTTCATGATTCACACAAACAACATTATCGTAATACAATACGTACACAAAACTATATACGTATTGCTTTCATGATTCACACAAACAACATTATCGTAATACAATACGTACACAAAACTATATACGTATTGCTTTCATGATTCACATAAACATAGAAAAGACATACAAAAAATTATATAAGTATTGCTTTCATGATTCACATAAACATACAAAAGACATACAAAAAATTATATAAGTATTGCTTTCATGATTCACATTAAACATACAAAAGACATACAAAAAATTATATACGTATTACTTTCATGATTCACATAAACATACAAAAGACATACAAAAAATTATATAAGTATTGCTTTCATGATTCACATAAACATACAAAAGACATACAAAAAATTATATACGTATTGCTTTCATGATTCACATTAAACATACAAAAGACATACAAAAAATTATATAAGTATTGCTTTCATGATTCACATTAAACATACAAAAGACATACAAAAAATTATATACGTATTGCTTTCATGATTCACATTAAACATACAAAAGACATACAAAAAATTATATACGTATTGCTTTCATGATTCACATTAAACATACAAAAGACATACAAAAAATTATATACGTATTGCTTTCATGATTCACATTAAACATACAAAAGACATACAAAAAATTATATACGTATTGCTTTCATGATTCACATTAAACATACAAAAGACATACAAAAAATTATATACGTATTGCTTTCATGATTCACATTAAACATACAAAAGACATACAAAAAATTATATACGTATTGCTTTCATGATTCACATTAAACATACAAAAGACATACAAAAAATTATATACGTATTGCTTTCATGATTCACATTAAACATACAAAAGACATACAAAAAATTATATACGTATTGCTTTCATGATTCACATAAACATACAAAAGACATACAAAAAATTATATACGTATTACTTTCATGATTCACATAAACATACAAAAGACATACAAAAAATTATATACGTATTGCTTTCATGATTCACATAAACATACAAAAGACATACAAAAAATTATATAAGTATTGCTTTCATGATTCACATAAACATACAAAAGACATACAAAAAATTATATACGTATTGCTTTCATGATTCACATAAACATACAAAAGACATACAAAAAATTATATACGTATTACTTTCATGATTCACATAAACATACAAAAGACATACAAAAAATTATATACGTATTGCTTTCATGATTCACATAAACATACAAAAGACATACAAAAAATTATATAAGTATTGCTTTCATGATTCACATAAACATACAAAAGACATACAAAAAATTATATACGTATTGCTTTCATGATTCACATAAACATACAAAAGACATACAAAAAATTATATACGTATTGCTTTCATGATTCACATAAACATACAAAAGACATACAAAAAACTTATATACGTATTGCTTTCATGATTCACATAAACATACAAAAGACATACAAAAACTATATACGTATTGCTTTCATGATTCACATAAACATACAAAAGACATACAAAAATTATATAAGTATTGCTTTCATGATTCAAGGCAACAACATTATGGAAATACTAAGAGGTAGAAACAACACTTGTTCAACAAATCTTTGCCATTGGTTGAACAGGAAAAGGAAATCTATTCATTTTGCAGTGCCAATGGTTTGGAGAGAGCCAGCATATCACATCAGCAATTGTTACTTCTGCATGTTGCCTCCAGCTGGGACAGGTGTATCAAAGAAGAAAAAGTGGAATATGAGGCAGCTCTGTTGGGCTCCAGACTACAACAGTGGAATCTCCTGGCAAATGATGTTTGGGTTTCCATGTTCTGTGACCGTCAAAAGGATCTCGTCCCATTCTTCTGGATGGGAGGTGATCTTCTAGCCTGTACCAACATCGATGGTGTGATGGTAATCCTCAACAACGTTCATGGTCCAGATGAATGGAGACTGTTCATTGATTTATCGAAGACGTGTCTTAAATCTGTTTTGCTGCATAATGGCAATGTTTTGCCATCAATTCTAGATGGTCATGTAGTCAATACGAAGAAAACCTATGAAAATATGAAAAACCCTTTGAGGTGCATAAACTATGATCAACGTCACTGGCAGCTTTGTGGCGATTTGAAGGTTCTTGCTCTCTTGCTTGTTCTGCAGACTGGATACACACAGTGTTGTTGTTTTCTTTGCGAATGGGATAGTCGTGCGAGAGATTCTCACTACATCAAGAGAGATTGGCCACTCCGACTGTCATTGAAGCCTGGGAGGAAAAGTGTTCAGCATCCATCCACCAGTAGTATAGTGGCGCGCATTAGCGTCAGTGAGAAAATACATTACAAACCCCCCTTGCCCCCTCCCTTGGGCACGTTTAGCGTCAAGACTTCCCAGATCATATACTATATCAATAAAACAGCGGTTGGCGGGGCAAGACTTGCGGAACATAGACATATATAACACATACAACACATATACATGTATTAATGAACGTCATTATGTCACACAAACAACTATACAACCGAATAAAAATAATTTTTAGGCAAGAAAGCAAATCTTTTCGAGGAAAATGAGTGGTCCTGAAAATGACCTTCGGTTTGTTTTATTAACATCATTCCGTTAACATAAAGGGCATTGTATAGGTCTTCTCGTCTTCAAACGTCTTCTGACTTATGGACCATAGATGAGGACTCTCTTCAGACAGCCTGGTCTCTCCACTTACATTCGTCTTTTCCAAACGCTCGTATCAGTGATCCGGATAAATGTCCATATTGATTTGACATTCATTGGTCAGTCTGTACGGAACAGAATTGACGATACGAGAGTAGATGTTTCAACGTTTGACCACATCTTGTGACAAGAACAGGTGAAGGAAATGCAGTGACCTGCGGTTATGTATAGTGGAAGAGATGATCGAAACAGTTTGAGGTTTTTTTTAACCAAACCCAACACGTGTTTCAAAATTCAATCACAGCGCGGAGTTTATCTTCCAATTTGAAGAAAGCTGCCTGTGGCGTCACATTTTCTATATAGATGCGCTAGCGTCTGTGTGCATTGAATAAATGCGACAGAGTTTTCAAACATGACGGAAACTAAGAAGACGATGAATTGTGGTGCACCATCTGTGGAGAGGAGAAGTGATGGCATAACAGTGGCTACCAAAGTCAACACAGTCCTCCTTCGAGAAGAGACTGATTTTAATTGGGATTTAGTTGATTTACTTTCTTCTTCGCAAGAATGGAAGACGAAGTGTACGACATCGAAAGCATTCCCGAACGAAGAATCCGTAAAGTTGGAAAACGCCTAGTCAAAGAAGTCAAAGTACGTTGGAAAGGATAGCCTCTCAGTTTTGATTCCTGTATCGACGCTTCGCGAGTTATCAATTTTAAAAAGAAGTGACCTTCATGCCCTTCCACACAGCGTTAACCGCGACCACCGCAGTGACCACTCCTTCACCGAGTTCTTCTCTGCAAGATCTACAAACGCAACCATTGTGGGTATGGTGTGGAGAACGTGTGCCAAATCTTTGTGGTGTATTGTGTAATCGGTGACGCCATTGCCAATTTGAGTTTGCAACAAGGAGAGAAACAATTGTGGACCATTTTATTGAGCACTTGCCTTGGTTACCTACTTTCCAATCCTTTCCTGAAATACTCCTCGAACGGGAACAACGAGAGTCTTGCGTCCATCGTCAGTCACCAATCCAACCACAACAATAATCCTCTTTTAGACACTCCTCTTTCTCTTCCTGGCGCTAGAATAAGCTACGCAGCGTATCATACATGACTCAAAAAATTTCATTTATCCTGAAATATTCAGGAGAATTTTAAAAATGTACTTCATCGGGAAGAAAATTGCAACAATCAGTAATATATTTTCAACATCTAATAATGTGCGCACAAATTATGTTATTCGATCGTTTTAAATGTATGTATCTCTTGTTTCATTGTCTAACTTCTTTATTTCTTCGCCATCATATATTTGACTGGATGGACATTTTTCCATAACTCTACACTGTTCCTACTGTGTTTGTCAATGTACTGCATGAAATAAATACATTCTAAAACGCCGACAACAATTTTATTTATCAAGTAAAATAAGTTTACACTTATATGAAAAAACTAATAACTATGAAAGCACCTTTCTTAAACGACAATATCATTATTCACCAGGTTCATTTTGAAAATTCCACCTGTCAGAAATAAAATAGATTTGGTCAAGCAAGATATGCTATTGAAATATTCCCACTGCTTTGCTTTATTTAATATAATGCATTTTATGTATTAGATCTAAATACCCTTATCAAATTGACAAATATAGATATTTGTCATATGCGTCACGATCTTGCAAGGCATACAGTTATTTTTCTTGGGGGTGGGGGTGTGTTTACTCTATATCCATTAATCTGGGGTTCGATGCACACGTTCAGTCCGTGTTCTGTATCACACCCAAACTGGAACTATTTCAGTGTTATTGCTAACCTTAGTTCGTCCGTACATATAGACGCAAAAAACTGAACTTTGTTAAAATCTATATTCGTTTCAATTTCAATCACGATGTAAAGCCAATACTCTTTAGAAAGTGCAAAAGTGGGGGAAGTGATATATGCAAAACCATATTTGCCTTTTGTTTCGTATGTGGACGAAATTCGTTTAATATGGCTTATCAATTCGCCACGGCCTGACAATCCGCATAGATATGGTTTGCACTGCTCATCAGTGAAAATTGCATCATAATTTCATAAGTTTAAAAACACGGATTTTTGTATGTGTTTCACGTCAGTTAAATATGTATAGTTTTACCGCTGTCCCCGCAAAAATCAATAATTAAATGTACGCTCTACCTCGTCAAAAGACGATTGAAATCCGATATGCGGAAATACACAATAGACCCTAAATAAACTGCAATCCTGATGCAGTGACTATGTTGTTCTATTAAACTCACTCCAACCTAGTGCTTAGAAGTATTATTAGTGCACTACTGATACAATAGTTTCAAGAAACCAACTGAATGTACACACACACAGATGCACACACACACACACACACACACACACACACACACACACACACACACACAGAGGGTCCATTCCCATATTGATTAAAGCAGTACCCTATTAAAGGGCCCTTTCCTATGATGATCAACAGCGTACCTTATTGTAGGGTCCCTTCCCATGACGATTAAAATCGTACCCTATTATAGGACCCTTTCCCACGATGATTAACACCGTACCTTATTGTAGGGTCCCTTCCCATGACGATTAAAATCGTACCCTATTATAGGGCCCTTTCCCACGATGATTAACACCGTACCTAATTGTAGGGTCCCTTCCCATGACGACTAAAATCGTATCCAGTTGTATGGCCCTTTCCCACGATTATTATGATATTACCCTATTTAGGGCCCTTTCCCATGATGACAAATAAAATCGTATCCTATGGTAGTGTCCATTCGCTAGACGACTTATAAAATCATACCCAATTGTAGGGTTCTTTCCCATGATGACTGATACAATCGTACCCAATTGTAGGGTTCTTTTCCATGATGACTAATACAATTGTACCCTATTGTAGGTTCCTTTTCCATGATTACTATTAAAATCGTATACTAATGTTGGGTCCTTTCCTATGATGACTAATAAATTGTTACCCTCTTGTAGGGTCCTTTCCCGTGATTATTAAGATTGTACCCTATTGAAGTGCCCTTTCCCATGATGCTTAATACATACCCCATTGTAAGGTCCTTTACCATGATTATTAAGAGAGTAACCTATTGTAGGTCCTTTCCCATGATGATTTGGAGAGTATATTATTGCAGGGTCCTTTCCCATGACGTTTAAGACAGTACCCTATTTTAGGTTCCTTTCCATTGATGATTTGGAAAGTATCTTATTGTAGGGCCCTTCCCAAGAGGATTCAAACAGTATCCTATTGTATGGTCCTTTACATTGATGATTTGGAGAGTATCTTACTGTAGGGCCCTTCCCAAGAGGATTCAAACAGTATCCTATTGTAGGGCCTTCCCAAGAGGATTAAAACAGTATCCTATTGTATGGTCCTTTCCCAAGAGGATTCAAACAGTATCCTATTGTATGGTCCTTTCCCAAGAGGATTCAAACAGTATCCTATTGTATGGTCCTTTACATTCATAATTTGGAGAGTATCGTATTGTAAGATCTTTCCCATGACGATTAAGTCAGTACCCTACGGTCGGGTCCATTCCCATGATGATTAATACAGTGCCCTATTGTAAGATCTTTCCCATGACGATTAAGTCAGTACCCTACGGTCGGGTCCATTCCCATGATGATTAAAACAGTGCCCTATTGTAAGGTCCTTTCCCATGATGATTAAAACAGTGCCCTATTGTAAGGTCCTTTCCCATGATGATTAAAACAGTGCCCTATTGTAAGGTCCTTTCCAAAGATGATATCAGCAATAGATACCCGTCCCCCTTATACTTTACACATCGTTCATATCGCGTAACATTTTGCTTCTAATTCTCACTGACTATTACCCCACAAGACAAAAAAGTCGAATACGTAAAAATGTGTGAATAATTCATTTTGATTTTGATAATTCGTAGGTTGCCAAACTTTCATCGTTCCATGCAGAAAAAAAATATAAAACATTACCTGATACTGTATTCTAAATTAAATATGTAAACCATATGCGAATCAGAGTGCGCCAAAATGATTTGGATGACACGAGCTGTTCTATGTACAGACATGTTCCGGGTATTATCTGCTTATTTTATCAGGCACTCTGGATTTGATTGTTTCCTTTTTCTTTTTTTTTTGGACACTTTTGACAATAATGGGCTTGTTCTACACTTGTACATGCAACATATTTACTTCTTTTTTATATTATAAAATAGAAGGCAAATTGAACATGCATTTATTTAAAAATATTTTCTTCTTTAATAGAAATGAGTGTGAGCCCTGGCACATTGAGCATTAAAATAGACAAGGCCAAGCATTTCAAGAAGAGACAACATTTTCATAAAACGGCCACAAACTATTTAAATTAAACAAATACTGGCATTAACGGTTCATAATGTCAAACCGATCCAGACATGCTTGTGCATAATAAACTCCTGTTATGTGCATTTTGTGTGATATTTTCGTCTGTTCGTCCAGTGTTCGTTATTGCAAATATAGACTAAGGGAGTCATCTCAGGATTCAAGGTATGGTTATAAATGCGTCACGTTTGGAGGAATCTTTACCCCATGTATTTATATTTAATTCCCAGGATACGTTCCACGATGTAATACATCTAACATACCAGACTTCCCTAAAACACATTCATCTTCAGAGTTTAGAAAATATGGTCTGCGGAACTCATTTTTAAGGAGCAACTTTAGGTGGATTGACTTGCAGTTTATCTATTAAAATTACGAAAGAATCGAATTTGTTTAGAAAATATGAGGATAAAACTGACAAACGTTTGAAACATAAAGGCAGATTTATCACACAGAAAGTAGCAGCTGTTTTTTATTATTGTGACGCAAATTTAGAATAATTACATCTCGTTACAATGTTGTGTGAACAATTTCGCACATATATGGAATCGCATGGTTACATGTTGAATTCTTAGACTGTTCAATTAGAAAATATAGAAAAGAGGTGAGAATATTGTTTAAAATTTTATTGTTAAAATATGCAATTGGATATTAAAAATCTAGTCCGCCTGTCTAAATAGACCAAATTTTCGATTTCTTAAAAAGACTATCTGATTAAATTATCACTATAAGTTCAATGCATGAGTAATTTCTTGTATTAAATGAAAACTGAAAAATACAGAGTTTGAATTTACTATAAATTAATGATCTTTCTATATATACTTGATTAGTATAATTACTCTTCATCTGAGAAATGTAACCTGAACTTTGCTTGGAAATAACGTTTCTATTCAGTCAGTAAAGTCTAAATGCAAATGGTCATTTACTGGTCCAAAACCTACGTTTCATTTGAGAAGTAAGAAAATAAACCACTTGCTTGTGATTGCATATTAAATTTATTCATATGTCCCAGGCAGAATTAATACAATTTCAAAGCTCAAGATTAGAGCCATATCTGCAATGCAGACAGGCCGATCACGCACCGCACATTATATATCTCGGACTAGCCCCGGTTACGTACACGATATATATATATATATATATATATATATATATATATATATATATATATATATATATATATATATATATATATATATATATATATATATATATATATATATATAAAACGACAAAATTCCTATAATATTTTCTTAATATACGTATTTTGTTTAAAGACTACGTGAGTAAAAAGAATATATGCAATAAATACAAAACCACATTAGTGTTTTGTTCCGAGTCAGGGTAAAGAACTCGTTGATACGGCGAATGTACACAGTCTGGACCTGACTACTTTCAAAATTCCTACGCCATATTGATCTCATTCTTTCCGCCCAAACGGACCAAAACACATATGTAATGTTGTCTCTGTATCTAGTAGCAAGAAGTAACCATAGCGTCTTTGGTACTTACACCGTAAGAACCATTATATAAATAGGTAATTATTTCCTGCCATGTCTGCTTCCGACCATTTTCGACAACAGAGAAGGAAAAAACTTCTTAACATTGTATTTAATGCATTTACAGTAAGAACAGAATTGCTGCATTTTATCATGTTCACGTGACATGAACAAACATTCTAATTGATATCGTCGAAATTATAATATATTTCGTCTAAAAATTGCAAAACAAAGAAACTAATTAAAACTGACGAAAGATCATTTACTGTTTTGAAGATAATAGAATTCAAATAAATTGCATTTGTAAATAGACAAAATGGATGTATTATACCGATTTTTCTCAGTATGTGTACTCGAATTCTTCGTTAGAGATTCCGCCTCTGGTGTAGTAGATCGTGGGTTCAAATCCCTACTGTATCATACCAAAGTCTTATAAAACTGGTACTAGTAGCTGATTTGCTTGGGGCACAGCATTAAGAGCTTAGTGTTAGGACTTGTCGTCCAGGTTTCAGGATAATGTGTGGGTGGGACATGATGCTACATATATGAGGCATGATGTCCCATTGTTAGACATCACTATAAACTGCCATACTGCAAAATCGTAGCTATATGACTGAAAAAATATTAAAACTACGTTTAAAATCCAAATATTCCTCTCTCTCTCTCTCTCTCTCTCTCTCTCACACACACACACACACACACACACACACACACATTTACATATGGATTTCCAACTTAGAAGTATGAAGTAACTAATTACAGAAGTGCTTACATTGAACAAAAGAGTATAGACAAAATTGTCGCTTGCACTCCATTTAATACTTCAAGATGGTCTTTGGATATTTTCAACCAGGAACAAGACACAAAAGGCCATTCATCACTGAGAGAGAAATATTCAAGGTGAAATACATTTGCTAATACTTTTCCTTGCACCAGTAGTTACAAATTTTGTCTCATGACAAAACAATTACAATGCCAGTTTCGGACATGAGACAATTTTCTCATTGCAAAACCATTGCTATCCTAGCAATGCCAGTTTTGGACATGAGACAATATTTTCATCACAAAACAATTCCAATTTTAATTAAAACTATTTCAGAAATGTATAACTCATTCCCTAAGAAATACAAATTGATATATTTGATCAACCTTTTGCATAGCTGTTCTCAAACGTCATTTACACAATATAATTTTTAATAAAAATACGCCAGTTACCTTATTTTTGGGGAATACCATGTTTTGACGAAGCCAGGAAGTCAGCATACACACAACATGACATGCATAACAAGTCCCAATAATCCAGGGACCACACTGCAATGACCGTCATCGGCATAATTGATTGGATTGCGTAGGGGTCTTAGCATGAAGATGAGGTTTCTTTTATTTAATCTTAGGAACTGCATTGATTTGTTCTTATAAAAAAAAACACAATGCCTTATCGGGTGGTGTTATGCATTTTATTGGCAGATCGAATTACTGTATGTAAATCAAGTAATGGACAGAATTCCCCGAAAAACTGCATCATTGAATCGGTATCAATTATGTGTCAATATAATTACTTGGCGAGACCAATAGCAGTCCCACTTTTAATATATTACACCCCACCCTCATGTTTTAATTTTAATAAAATTCTTTTGTTGACGCTATTTCCTTTACTGGCTCTTTTTTTAAAAAATGTCAATGTCAAGACAATTTAGGCATGATAAGGGCAAAGACTGAATTTTAATAGAAAACTGCAAAAGCATATTTTTTTATATAAAAAAAAAATGAAATTTGATGCAAGACTTACTGTAAGAAGCCAAAAGAGCACCTCAGCACAATGGCAGTTATATGGTGCTGGCAAATTTCGATCGATATTTTTAATAAAAAGAACTGCACTAAAACTGAAGGAAGATAAACAGTTCCTAAAATTTCCAATATCGATCACATGATAAACTATTTTAGTAAAAGTGTCAAAATTCTGTAAGGTGTAAGAAATGGAAGATCAAGGTAGAGTATGGACTAATCGAATTGGACATCTGTAATATCTTCGATTTAGCTTTCTGTGTTTGCAAGTCCTCTTTATCTGTTATGAAACCTAACAAAAATTTTTATTCAATATATATAGTCCTATTCGCTATATAGCAACATATCCAAAACTGATTACTGGATCCACTAGATAGCAACCTGCCAAAACTGATTACTGGATCCACTAGATAACAACCTACCAAAACTGAGAACTGGATCCACTAGATAACAACCTACCAAAACTGATTACTGGATCCACTAGATAACAACATACTAAAACTGATTACTGGATCCACTAGATAACAACCTGCCAAAACTGATTACTGGATCCACTAGATAACAACCTACCAAAACTGATTACTCCATCCACTAGATAACAACCTACCAAAACCGATTACTGGATCCACTAGATAACAACCTACCAAAACTGATTACTGGATCTACTAGATAACAACCTACCAAAACTGAGAACTGGATCTACTAGATAACAACCTACCAAAACTGATTACTGGATCCACTAGATAACAACCTACCAAAACTGATTACTGGATCTACTAGATAACAACCTACCAAAACTGAGAACTGGATCCACTAGATAACAACCTGCCAAAACTGATTACTGGATCCACTAGATAACAACCTACCAAAACTGAGAACTGGATATGTGAATTTTTTATGAATCCTTAACTGTCTTTACTCCTTCGTAACATGGTCATTCAAACAAGCTGGAACTCGTATCTTTTTCATTGGAACTTACTATGTTTCCAGCATCACATTGGCACCATTTCCATCTGGGCCAATGCTTGGCGCCCTAATAACATAACAGTCCTTTTCTACACAGTTATTTTTAATCTCCGTTTTTAATTAGGGATTTTTTTAGTATTATTTTTCAATTAAGCCATTTAGCCGATTTACTTCCAGATCTTTTCCACAAAAATGAATTTTCCATATCAGACTAGTTCTTGTTTTTTTGCACTGTATTTTACATTTTCTACTAGAATCATTTTTCGTTACATGTTAGACTTGACCGATTTAGTAAGTGATCATCCAATAACCTGACTCTTCTTTAGACTATGCCCATAACGCCATGTTTCCCTTCCGTTCATTCCTTGTATACCCTTTTATGTTGATATCATTTCATGCAGCTTTCTTCTTTTTCACCGCTCCAGTGGCCTAGTGGTTAGAGCATCCGCCTCGGAAGCGGTAGGTCGTGGGTTCTAACGCCAGCCGAATCATACAAAAGACTTACAAAAATGGTACTAACAGCTGCCTCGCTTGGCGCTCAGCATTAAAACGATAGTGTTAGGACTGGTCGGCCTTGTATCAGGATAATGTGACCGGGTGGGACATTATGCTACGTGTCTGCGGCATGTTGCCCCAGTGCTGGACATCACTATAAACTGCCACACTGCAGACATCGTAGCGATATGACTGAAAAATTGTTAAAAGCTATGTTAAAAATCCTAATCACGCAAACACTCTTTCGTCATCTACATAGTTCATATGCAAAGTTGATTTATGCATACATCCTCCGATGTTTTTATTTTCACGTTGGTCAGTTGGTCATCAACAAAGAAATAGAGAGAACTTATACCCCAATAAAAGGAGTTTTAAGTACCAAGCATGCTTCATGTATTTGTTATCAAATATTTTCCTCTTCATTTCGTTATTGTATCTCCAGTAATAAAGAAGCGTTTAAACAAAAGCGTAGTTTTGGGAGAATTCCATTTTATTTTATCACACCCCTTTTTGTCACAACTCAAAGAATTACATCATGCATGTAATCTAGACGCATGTGTTACCGTTTGAGTTAAAAATGATTTCAGGATTTCACATGACATGCCTTTAAAGTTGTATTGTTTAGGGTGATTATCATCCAGATAAACAACATACCTATTTATTTATCAGTGTAATCCATATAAAGAGTGTAAGAAAAGAGAAACTAGTGTCATTTGTGAATAATTTGTCAAGTTTGCATAAACGCCAACAATCCAACATCGACGCAGTCCCTTCCCGTACTCATTTAGGAGTAATAAGGACATCCTAATCTAGATAACGTGGCCTTTAAATGTCAGCCATGTTTGATGATGGTAATCATAATGTAATAAAATTTATTTAACAGTGCAACCCATTAAGCCATGTAATCAAAGAGAAACTTGGGTCATTTGTCAGTTCGTCAATAACACCGTTAACAATACGTAAGCGTCATCACCCCAACACTGACTCCGTATCTTGAGTGGTATTTTGGAAGATCCTAATAACCTAGCTAGAGTTTTTACCTTCAGAAGCCATGATCATATGTTTTCTTGTTTTTACAAAAGTAACATCCAACTACTTAGTTATAAGCTAACCGCTCACATTCAACGTATGCGACTTAAAATGTATAATTTCCATTAAACGTTAACCTCGTGACTTATTCATTGACAACACGCAAACACTCCTTCGTACTGATTCTTTCAAATCTTGTGCTATGAATTTCGTGCACGCAGTTAAACAAACAGTATTGGCTCTGCCTTTTACAAGATCCAGTTGATGCAATCAGTAAATCATTATGCACATTAATGTGACAGGAACACGAAGTCTCACAAACCGACCGACTTTACTACAAGAACCGCTCTTTATGCAATTGGTTCCTATCCGTGGGGATTGCAGTTGTTAGAAGAATTTTCTATCATTTTATCCAACGGACGTCAGCTCGTGCAGTTAAAGGATCAAAACAATAATTGTTTATTGTCAAGTTTTGGGTGTTAAATTTGGTGGGAGTGTCACACGCCGTGAGGTAATGCATACAAGTAGAGTCTTTCACGTAGGACTCCATCGGAGTTCCAAGAGCATGAAAATGTACAAATCAGCGTCAGGTGGAATTGAGCTACATTCACACGATTTTATTAAAAATTATAACAAAGCAAATATTTTGGACATGCGCATTCGTATATTAATGGCTATGATGAAATAAGCATCCATTATATCTTTTGTGATATATTTCCCTTTCCGGGATTGCACTGAAACTCGAACAAATGTTACCATGGTTACCGGCAACACTGAACATAGCAACTGTTGTTACGAAAAATACTTCGGTAAAATGTCTGGCGGAAGATGCATAACATCCTAAAACTTGTTGAGTTCTACAGCACAGTAAGGAGCAAAACAGTGCTCACAGCAGCGCCTTAACACACAAAAGACACAATGTGATCTACTTAATAATACAAAAATTGCCCAACCCAGTATATGGGGGAGAACATAGAACTAAGCAGGAGGATGGACCTAAGTAGATCCGACTGGCAAACCAATATATTTCTTAAACCGTCTGGTGCAGACAAACTTTGTTCCCCCGACTACCAATTAAATAACATTATCTTGACAAGAATAGCGCATTATCGAAATTGGAACCTTGAAACAAGAAGAGCAGAGGATTTTTTATTGGATTCGCTGCCTCGGTAGTCTTTGACCTTGGGGCTTGAATCAAGATGAATATAAATACCTTCCGTCTTCTGATTGCTTTTACTTTCCGTGATTTTTGTGCAAGCCTTGGTTTTTATATGTTTGGAATTTACCTTGAATTGGCACCATATATCCCTAAGTATGCTCATGCATACACACATACATACACACATACATACATGCAAGCATACATACATACATACATACATACATACATACATACATACAGACAGACAGACATACATACATACATACATACATACATACATACCAAAGACTTACAGTTTACGTAGCGATATGACTGAAAAATTATTAAAGCTACGTTAAAAATCAAAATCACATCACATCACATCACTAACATGAATACATACATACATATATACATACATACACACACATACATACATACATAATAAGACATATATACATACATACATATATATATATATATATATATATATATATATATATATATATATATATATATATATATATATATATATATATATATATATATATATATATATATATATATATATATATATATATATATATATATATATATATATATATATATATATATATCATCCTTTGGAATAGAGTTTTCATTCTCTCTTTGGATTATTAACTTTATACATTAACTGTATGCATCATCCGGGATAAACTTTAGGGTGAATATTCATTGGCAATGTTGCCACATTTTGTTACATTTTCTTTGTACGAGTCAGTAAAATATATCAAATGTAGAAATGTTAGTCGTAAAAGAATATTCTTGCAAGATTGAAATAATTCATTTGCCACATGTAAATAGTTCAAAGCATACACTTTTCTGACTTTTTAAGGATATAGGATTATATTTTTGGATTTTGGTTTCAAAACGCTAAAGTCTATAATTAGATAATAATAATAATAATAATAATAATAATAATAATAATAATAATAATGAGGACTTTGTATAGCTCCTAATCTTTAGAAGCTCTAAGCGCGTTACAACATTAGACAAAACCTATACGATAAAAAACATATATAATGATATGATTACAAACACAAACACCATGAAATTAGAAAATATGGAAACATTATTATGTCTTTAAGTTTGTTCTTGCAGTCAAAATAAGTGAGTTTTGAGAGCACTCGTGAATGGGATCACTGTGTCTTTGTGTCTAAATTCATTGGACAATTTATTCCACGTTGCTGGACCCTGGTATGCAAAAGAACGCTGTCCATATGACTTTGTTTTCATAGTGGGAATAAAGAGTATACGATTGTCAGAAGAGGAGCGTAAGTATTTTGCTGGTATGTACACATGGGTGAGGTCGGATAGGTATGTTGGACTAGAGTCCGTCAATGAAACATAGCACAGAGAACAAATTTTGTGTTTGATTCTGGATCGAATGGATAGCCAGTGTAGGGTACAGAGCAGCGGGGAGGTGTGCTCTGATCGTGGTACTCTAAGAATGATCCGAGCAGCTGTGTTTTGAACTTTTTGATGTTTTTGGAGTAGCAATTGAGATGAACCGGACAGAACTGAGTTAGAATAGTCCAGACTTGAAAGTACTAATGAACACACAAGTGTTTTAGTGGCATCAACTGAAAGACATTTGCGAATGGAGCTGATGCGTCTCAGCTCAAGATATGCAGCCTTGCCTATGTTCATGACATGTTTGTGCAATGCGAGAGTACTGTCCAGAGTAACACCTAGATTTCGTACTGATTGTGTGAATTTAATATTGGTGTTGCTGATATTTATTGTTTGAGGTAAAGGATGTGAATGAGAAAGTCTTTGTGTTGTAATCAGAATGGCCTCAGTTTTATCATCATTCATCTGCAGCTTGTTACATGTCATCCATGATTTCACATCAGTAATGCACCTCTCTACACCTTGGATGGTAGCTCAACTTGAGTTGGGTGGCTAGATTTGTATATTTGGGTGTCATCAGCGTACAATTGGTGAGCCATTGGATCACGATATATGACACTTGAGAGCGGCTGAGTGTACATAATGAATAGAACAGGTCTAAGAACAGACGCCTGTTATTTGTTAATGTTTTTGTATTTGTGATTGTTATATTTTGTGTCCTCCGCCTTAAAGGAATCCGTATTTCTTGAAGTTGTTTGGGCAGTTCCCATTGTTTTGAGCTAATAAAATATCTTGGCCAGAGGAAGCAACTACTTGCATTAACAAAATATGCTCTAAGCATAAAGGCCAAAGAAGAAAAAAAAATTGACTCCTATGTTTCAATGACAGAGGAAATTTAAAAGCAAACACCAAGAAATTAAAAAGAAGAAATAATTGAAAAATAATCAGTCTTAAAACGGGTAAACTACATGCCTATTTATTCATTGTTTACTATCAAACAACATTATCGTATAACAAGAATCACAGACAGAAAAATAGACAGACAGACAGACACACACACACACACACACACACACACACATATATATATATATATATATATATATATATATATATATATATATATATATATAGAGAGAGAGAGAGAGAGAGAGAGAGAGAGAGAGAGAGAGAGAGAGTGAGAGAGAGAGAGAGAGCGCTAACATACCAGTCAGACGGGAAATAATGGATATATAAGCATGCCTTATAATACACTGTGATTTACAATGCTTTGCTCTACTAAAGTTCTATCAAGTAGTTCCATTTATGAAGCAATAATCATGGACGGTGTAGTCATTCCTGTCTGGACAACCATATGTTTCCACATTATGGTTAGGGTTATCGTTTATTTAATCCCTAATAGGATAATTGACACGGGATACATTATCTTATTTGCGCTACTTGTGTTGCTACCGGTCAATACGCTATAGATTTGAGTTAAGCATAAAACCGGACACTTGCTGCATTTGTAAAATGGTGAAAAAATTACAATAATGAATGTGAAGGTCGTAGCTGAAACTCCGTAGTCACCAAAACTAATTAAATTTTTTACTCCTGACTCCTCGAAGACGAATATTTGCATATCGGGAATGTACTGTTGATGCAAATGAATATTTAGTGAATGTGACACTTTTGCGCTTAAGTCCAACAACATACATACATACATACATACATACATACATACATACATACATACAAAAAATACATAGATACACAAATGATCTCTGATATAATATGATATATTTGAACTATCACAAAATGATTAAACTATAAACAAATATGGATGACATGTGTATCTATAGGCTTGATATGATCAGTGCATAAATTGTGCGTGTGATTGGTTCTTCAACAAGTATGATTGCTGTATGATTGATTTTCACACTTATAGGAGGCCCCGAGTGGCCGAGTGGTCTAAAGCGCTATGTGTTACGGATTACTGCCATCTCACCTCTGTCTGCGCCGGTTCAAGTCTGTGATTCAGCCAATGTGGGTATGTGAGAAAGCTTTCCAGTAGCTTCTCGTGGATCGGTGGGTCTTTCCAGGGTTTTCCCAGGTTCTTCCTCCACCATGTATAGCCTATCGTGTACTGAAAAAATGGCGTTAAACCCAACAACAACAACAATCACAATTGTTGTCACTTATAGTGACATCGAATTAGATTGATTAAAAATTGAACGTACGATATTTATCTCGTCATGTGAAGGCGGCTATCACGAGATGTTTCCAAATCCACAGCTCCCTTCCAACGGTGAAGGACCGGCTTTCATGATCTGCTCCTCCAAGTCTGCCAAAGTATCTATCGAGAGCCTTTCCATCCGGCAGACCCGTGAGTCCAGAACCTTTGGTCCCTCATACTGAGTGGACCTATTCCGTACTTCGGACCAAACTCACGATGGACCTCAATATCTAGGTTACAAAAAATCCCTGAGTTAGACGAGTCCACATGTGCTGCTAATAATACAATTACTGAGCCTTGTAATGCTTGAGACATGGCGAAGAGACAATGCTTGAGACATGGCGAAGAGACAATGCTTGAGACATGGCGAAGTACGAGTGCAGTGATGCACATTACGCATATTCGCACATGAATTTACTTCGTTATGAATTAAAATGTTTCATAAGAGCGACTGTCGGAGTTTATTATTATTATTATTATCTCCACTTTCCTACAAGAATATGTTTCCGGCAATGGATAACTTGAAATAGACTATAGTCTGTTTGATAAGATGGTGCTATTATGACATAGGTCTGACTCTCTGCAAAATATATACCAAATTCCGAAACATACAAAATTATACAACAATTTATCAAACAGAAAGAATAGCAAGCAAAAAAAAAATTTTTCATTTTCATAAACCACTACGGCTGAAAATTGCTTCGAGAAAGTGGACAGCTTCCCGACAGAACTCATATAGGTTGTGACGATACAAAGAAGTTTGGGCTATAAATTACCTGGTTTTTGTCAGGTCCACAGCCAGAGAACTAAAGATAATCGGGTATCTCGCCGCTGATACCTGGTACGTGCAGTATTACGTACACTGAATATTTTGAAATATCTATCTGAAACTTTACATCTCTGTTAACGCTGTACACGGCAACGAAACCAACCCATGTAAATTTTAGTTCATATATTAGAAAAATGTATTGCGCACACGATTTTGTGAGAAACAAAAATGCAGAGTGATTTGTTATCACTGGAAATATTCTCATCAACAAAGATAGATTTTAATTAGACGATGCTGATGCATCAGTCATTTTGGCCTAATGATGGTAAATGTGTCTGATGCTTCAGTTATTGGGCCCAAGGAAGTAATTGTGTCTGATGTGCCAGTCATTTGGTCAAAGGAAGATAACTACGTAACGATAGTTTGTGCAAGGTCCGTTATGTTTAAATAGCATGTTCAGGTCGCGTCCATTATTTTGAAATTTTCATCGAAATTTGGACAAAATCCAGCTCCTAAAACAACGTTTTCTCGCGAATTTAATTTCTCCATATCGCTATCACATAAATAAATGTACGCAAGGCTATTCCTTTCCAGATTTTGTTTCTCTTGATTTATGCGGCATTTCAATTAAACAATCATTACTAATCAGCACGTGCGACTTTATTTCTAACTGAAAAAATTTACTTATCTATATAAAAATTCCCGCCACACCTCCCAGAGAAAATAACAACAAACTAACATTGTTATGTATCTTTGATTTAAGTATATCTGATTTAATTGTTTGTAAGATTTAATATCTTCTTTTTTTTAAATGCATTGTGTCAAAATAATGAAGTTCTGTTTGCTAGGAACTTATCCTTTTTCCAGAATATAGTTTGACTATGTTCATTTTTATAAACACCAACTATTGACCTAGATCCTGATCTAGATTCAAAATTAATAGCAGCCACGTAAATAATAAGTTCTATTTATATTTTAAAACGATTCGTTGTTGTCTAGGTCATGATGGGACTACGTGATTTAGATGTAAATACCTTTTTAAATTTTATTTCATAGAGTAAAATGATTTGTTTTCGTCAGGGTCCTGTTAGGTGTACGTGATATAAACCCCCTTTTCGATTTCGCAATTGGGGATTTTCGAAACTGCGTTTTAGAATACGATATTAACCTTTGTTTTGGAGAGATATTCTCAGTTTGGGTCTTTTTACACTTGATGTCAAGTTATTCTGTTGTAGCCAGTTTTCGAGTTATATTTTAAATCTTCAAATTATTTGGATTTAAAAGAAATAAATCTTTTTTTCCTGGAAATATACGTGTGCTCATACGAAATTCTTGAACGAAGACAGCTCTTTATATAGATTTATTTGGATTTCTAAAACGGGAGTGATATTACTTGTTTCTACAACAAACTGCTGAATTCAGCACACTACAGGTTACAGTATACGTTATCGTCTTCCATCTTGGATTCTTCGTCGGGACTAGAACTTGAAATCGTTATAACATTTTATTATTAGGACTTCTAACATTTTATTCGTAGATTATTCTTGGATTATTTTTGGATTTATTTCTTAAAGCCGTAAGTTCATTTTTACATAATTTTTCCAGGGAAACAAATTATTATATTTTTCAATGATTGTTGTTTTCACTCTTTCTTGTGTTACTGTTTATTCGAGCCTAAACACGTAACTATATATCTATCTATCTATCTTTCTCTCTCTCTCTCTCTCTCTCTCTCTCTCTCTCTCTCTCTCTCTCTCTCTCTCTCTCTCTCTCTCTCTCTCTCTCTATATATATATATATATATATATATATATATATATATATATATATATATATATATATATATATATATATATATATATATTTATATGTATATTCTCTAATTTAGGATTTTCAGCCTTGTTGTCTTTTATGTTGTACGTCATGATTCTTTTTCGTATTGCGCAGATAAAAAAATATATGCAAAACCAAGATCGCATTCTACAATCTTTCCAGACACGTACAACTTCATGGAGTGAGGGTTTATCTTGTTGTTTACATATTTGATTCAGTATTTGTCAATGAAGTTTTCAGTTCTCTTTGTTTGAGTATGTATTGATAAGGTCACAAAAAGATCAAGTGATGATTGGACACTCCCTGGAGATATTTCATCTTTTGGAGAAGAAATCCTTCGTGGCATAATCTTAATACGATACTCGTGTATATTTCAGCTTCTTCTGTTCTATCAAGAAGCAGACGACACTGACGTTCAGAAGCTGACCTACTGGTAGCGAGTGAAAGGACTCAGGCAAACAGGGCATTTGAAGGAATCAGTGCTATATAAATGATGTGAACGAAAAGCCAGTGATAAAATAATTGATCTGGAAACTGTTTCTGCGAATGGCATCGTAATACGACTACGACTTAACAAGAAAATGTTATTCCAGTAAATTTTGCTCTTTGGAAACTGATTGATATCTGTTCAAACATTTAATGGAAAACCTACCAGAAATCATATTGTAAGGTAAGTGTGTGTCATTAGAAATGTTTTAACTTCCAATTAGGTAAGATTTATTAACGATAAACTTTTAAAAAAAATTCAGACACATATGTGTGCTCGTTCCAAATGAATATATGGGCTTTGTTTCTCTATAGTCATGGCATTTAAAGATCTTTCGTCACATGTAAATACTTTACCTCTACAAATCGTTGAAACAAAACTATTCCTTATCATATTTCACCTATAAATGAAGCAGTATATGTACAAGGTACATACATGGAAACAATAAAATCTGTATTCTGTCAACCTTCATGAAATATTGTACAATGTTCTTGATGAAAGGGACGTTTCTCAACGTTTTGTTGCTTTCGTCTAAGTTCTATTGCACACATATACTGACTTACTGTTGTGGGCGACAGGATTGAAGGCGAAGTTCTATAATACATATTTGTACATTTTACCAATAAGCGGTCTTCCACTGTTTTAAAAATCACAGAAAGAAATTACGGAACTGTGTACTAACATGGAGGGAAATAACTTTACATATTCGTTACGTAGACTATTAACTTACTTGTTCCTAGAAATAAAATATATTTTTTTTCTTCATATTTCCCTTTGTAAAATGTACAATTTAAACATTTTCAAGGAGACACACTTAAATGTGTACACTCAATTCATCTCTTATTTTTGAATTTCTACATGGGCAAACTCATTCCCCTGGCCACTGAACCAGAGTGATCAGTCATGCGGATAAACATTATAAAAGTGTAACGTATTCAAGGTTCAGTTGTAAAAAGATCCTCTAGTCAATCGATTAGTAAAGCACTCAGTCACAACTGCCGGCCATGACTGTCTTGTGTGACATGACGGATTGATGTACAAAATATGATACTATTTATACGTTAAAGTACAAAACTTTCAATACACGAATATGCAATATATTTCAAGTCACTCTAATCTGATTGACAACCAACATTGATTTTGCCATATAAAATTTGAGCTATCTTTTCTTATATTCCTGTATGATCAATCAGACAATATTCCCCTGTGCATATCATTTTTGCTGTAAAACAAAACCACCGTTAGTTGATACCATCCCATTATTCTCGTGATGGCTTATCGTGAACGATCAAGACTCCTATTTGTCGACCCGGAAGACTAATGATTTGGCGTCTTGTTGAGGTCTTCTTCTCTTCGGGTAGGAGCATGGGGTGGGGTGGGTGTAATAAGGAATATTCTGCAAATCGTGCTATCGGCAAAATAGCAGTTTTAATTTGTCTCTTTGATAGTCAGGAAAACAACTTGATGCAGGCTGCAAACCCACCTCGTACTTATTTTACAATTAAAAGAAATTAAATAATCGTTATGTCGATGTTTCTTTTCACATTCTGATTTAGTTGCACGTAATAAACTGCAAAAACTTATGTAATTATTCTTCAGTATGATGTTTCTTCTTTATTGACGATTTCGGACTTTTTAATTCATTGGATGTGGCTGAAATGGCACTCCTTTGCTTATCATCCCTTTTTTTTCCTCATTCATATATCTGTCCTGAAGCCTTCTTAATGTAAAACATTTTAAAAATGAATTTGATCTCGGAGGATCAGAATGCACACTCGTAGCAGAGATATACGTTCATACTTAAGCGGTTTTGATTAGTATGGCTATAGGCTACTAGAAAGGCTCTTAAATATGGGTCGGATTATCAATAATCAGATATCAAACTTAATTTTGAAATGTCAACCACCGCTTGTGTTTTCGCAGTTTGGACGGTATGAGGAAGAAGTTTTCTGTCAAACGTTGGTGTATAATTTACACATATTATGACGCGTTAGAATTGTTTAGCACTTCTTATTTAAACCGTAAGAGTTGCAATGCAAATTATGGAACCAGTCATCTAATTAATACAGTCCAGTTAGCACAGTTAAGTTAGTTTTCAAGATAAGTCAATTGGCATAAAGGTTTCGATGCAAGAAGGAAGACTTCACAAATAAACTGAGACTATATAATACTGGAGGGAACAAAGAATTCACATAGAAATGAATCTCTTTGTCACACTGCAAACAAAAGAAACATCACCACCGTTTGAGAGATAATTTGCTAAGTACTAACCTGGCTGCCATTTTAAGGTCTCCCATTTTCCATCGTAAGAGTTTTGCATATGTCTATCAAATAAGCGAAAATAACAAAATAACCATTTCAAATACTTAATATTTATGTAAAATGTACGGATTTTCTATATCCTTTGTTTTAGCAAAGGCGTTATTTTATAAAAACAAACATTTGTATCGTCAATTCACTTCAGCACTTCACCAAGACAAAAGAGTCAATATTTCTTGTACTTGTTTACATGCCATTGTATGTTAAATTGTAAAATCCCAAAAGTTGCAAACTTTAGTGGCTCCAATGTCATTTAAATGACTGCTAATATGACAATCTCGGGCCGTACTTATTCAAATTTACACCAAAGTATCACTAGAAATTAGTTCTAGAGGGTTGAGAATTACTGAACTGTTTACATGATACGTACTAACCATAGGATTGTGGCCAATTAGCCTGATGCATCAGATGGTATTCTGTGCAAGGAGAAAAAGATCCGGTGAGGTATGCTTCAAAGAAACATTTCGATTCTACCTACGATAATAATGCTGAAATGTGTTGTATATGTAAATTGTCTTGCACATATAAAATCATCAGCTCTCCTACTTCAATTAATCAAAATCATCGTGCTCAAAGGCAAAATACCCCACCACTTTAATGAAAACATACCACCCCAACCCCAATGTTTGGAAAAATAAATGCGCAAAGATTTATTTTAAAGACTTCTTTCACAAAAATGAATGGATCTCATCCACGTGAACGAGAAAAGAAAGTCTCCTAACTACTAAGCCCCATTACCGTGATGTTCTACATGTGAATGTTGCATGCACACGTGCTTTCATGTTTAAACGTTCACAAAATATATTTACAAAACGATGATCATGTGCACATAATTTTCACCATTACAAAGAGATGCTAACTTTATTTCCATAATCGTAGTATAAATTACCTGATTGTCTCATGCTGCCAAGTGCCACTGGGAATGATTCATTTTTATGTCAGCGAAACTAATTGCTTTGATGTTTGCATTTTGTTATTCCTGTTTTCCTCATAATGTGACATTGCTATGCTTTCTAAAATGCTGTTTAAAATGGAATATTACACATGGCACTACCTAACGTTTGCTCTATTATTGCTGCTTTATGAAAGCTTTTTGAATGTTCGGTAATTTTTTCTTCTTCTAGGATTTAATTTTCAGCTATACTTGAGCGTTCTTTTTTAATTGGGGAATTACTATGTTGACTTTCTACCGATACCAAATAAAATAATAGCTGCTGTGCTCGTCCTGTTAGTTGACTAATAATAATGGAATTAATTAGTGACCTATAAGCGATTTTACTTTGATATGCTTAATAAGGTATTATTAACTGCAGATCACAGAAAGGGATACATATATTGTTGTTACGTAATGTAATATTCTAAGATATATTAACATATGACGTAATATACAAATATATATTGACATATGACGTAATATGCAAATATATATTGGCATAGCACACTACAAGGATATAGGGACCTCACGTGACTTTCAGGAAGCAAATTACAGAGTTGTCATCGGTTAGATCTCAACATCAAGCAAGTTCTTTACAGTTAGTAGCGATCTCTCTCTCTCTCTCTCTCTCGATCCTTCCATCCATCGATCCATCGAAAATAGAAGAAAACGAGAAGAAGAAAATAAACCCGGTCCATTTCCATTCAGAGAGAAATGAAAGCTTTTTTTACTTAATGACTGGAAACATGAACTAGCCTCTCATTATACAAATCTCCACATAGAAAGGGTTCGTGAGAAAGGGATATTGTACTTATATATGCTACTGTAACTTGCTCTTATACACTTGGCATCATGTTTGAACTCCATCTGCTGATCGAATGGAAATGCTGCAAACAAACATATCCATTTTCTGAAAGTGCCATTAATCGACGAAAATATTCGTTTCTCACAAAGTTTCCTTCATTTCTAAAATATGCCCCTTTACCATGTTATTAAACAAAGGTTAGTCCGTTTATTTAAATGCACAATATTATCATTTATATATGGTAATTAATTATATGTGGGGACTAATGTTCACGGCACATTTAAACTTGTTACAATCGGTAAATAAATCAATACCATGTAAACAGAGAGACGGAGAGATGATCGAAGTTCCTTAACCCTTCATTAGACTTGTATAGCGATCTCCAAGGTAAAAAGGAATTGAAGTGATTATCAGGATCTAAACACATTGTCATTATCGATTTGACTCCAATCTCAGGAGACCTCTTTACATGTAATAATGTCTCTAAACGCGAAGACCAAAAACTGACTTTTTCGTCTCTCTGTCTGCCTCTCTGTGTTTACCACACTCAAATATTTAATGTTATTTCCAAGAGGAAAGTGACAGTAATCATGATAATACAGATCTGTAAATTCTTGCACAAAAGATTGTACACGGAATGTCATGTGATGAAATAACGATTTGTGTCCTGATATTCTTTAAGACAAGGCCACATCGAGGCCAACTCCATATCATTTGCCAGAAATGTAATGACAGCATTAGGCTTAAAATTTCCACGAGGATACGAAGCTGCATTCGTGGTATTATGTTAGACTTTAAATCAGTTATTACTAGTTACGCATTTTGTTTGAAAATGGTCCAGTCCATAATTTAAACTTTCTCGACTGAGGACAAGAGTTCATAGCCTGTTCATTGTTTACTGTATCATACAATGTCGATACATCAATTTCACTTTGATTATTGGTGGTTGCTAAACCTGCACGATGATGATAGAAGTGGGCAAGACATCCAAGATATATTTGTTCATATCTTCTTAAAATCACTGTAATAACTAACCGAGCCTTTGAAAGTTTTGTGCTGGTATCAGTCACGTAATGTCGATTATAAACGAATATAATCATTATTGTACGGATGCATGGAAAAACGCTCATGTATTTAAGGTTCATAGGATAGGATCGAACTCATATGCAACCAAATATATACCTATTTTTTGCACTATGCTGTCTTGAAAAAAAAATATATGAAAAGCGCCTTTTTTTAAAGCAAATCTTTAATTTCTTGACAGTTATTAATAATAAAAGTTTCCAACAATCTGGTTTGAATTAAAGAGACTGACTATTATTTTGGCTAGCTGATATTTACAAAACCTTTTGCGCTGCAATAGACTATAGCAAGGAAATAAGAGTTGACTGACAGGGTAGACCATACATTATTACGTCATAAACAAAAACAGACTGACATATCTGAATTGTTGCAATGATTTATAGTAATTTTGAAAGATCTTTCGAAAATAGATACTAATGGAAAGTCATTCCAGTGACGACAGCAAGCTTTATAATAGACGTGTCGTTGTTTCTGGAGCGTACGTATTCTTGGGTGGATATAGAATTATCGTTTAGGGTTGGGGGGCGCATAAAAAAGTAGGCGAGGGGTCTTTACCACGGAACTACTGAAAGGAGACCAGAATAAAACCACTCGGCAGTATCGTCGGGAGGGGACGGGAAATTGCCCTTTTTTTCGGGGGTGGGGGCAGTAGCAGTGGAATATTAGAAGTTTCAGATCTGTCCATAACCAATGCTGATTTTCAGGCTTGAACATTCCCTCCACCCGGAACTTACACAAGCGCTCGCATCGGTGGTTGTAGCCGAAGTGAGTCCATATGGAAGCCTGCATTCGGCTTGTGAGCTTCAGTACTGAGCACGCAGACAGATCGTTATGCACTGACAATACATAGATGGTTCACTGTTAGAAAATTGAAGCATGCCATTATGTATTGCTATTACAATCTACACAGATATTACGAGTATTATGAAAGAAGTTTCGTTTGCGGCTGGTGCGAACTTTAAATTACCACACCCATGATGTGTTTGTAACGCCACAAAAGATTAAATCGCTCTTTATCTTGAATGTGTCGTAACTATTTGTCAAAGATGCCCGAAAGATGCCATATAATTTTTCAAATACGTGATCCGGAGAACTTGATAAATTGACCCAGTTAGGGATTGAGACTGAGCGAGCAGGACCAACACGTCTTGAAGAAGATAATAAAACATCAGTAAAGTCAGTGTATGATACTGTGCAAGGAACATGTAAGCTACTTATATTAAAGGTGTTACCGGTAGGAGTGAGTTCACACGTTGACGGCCTTGAAAATAGTCAAATGCTCAGCGAAGTCAGTGAACCATTTAGCAAACACAGCGAAGACATTGAACGAGACAAAGAGAGTGGGGACAGCTAATATCTTTGCGATCATCATCAGTTATAAATCAGGGAGATGTCTTCTGTGTGATATAGAGGGAAAAAACAGTTTCCAAGACAAACGGAAAAATAGTTGCTAACGGCCGATAATCCACGATATTTTCTTGTACTCTTTTGTCAGCAAAAACCTTGGGGAAGATATATTTAAACGATCCATATTTAATAGGGAAAATTATAACAATATTCTTGAACACCAGTGGGCTCAGAATAAAATGACCTACATGCGTGTGTTACGTGTTGGCTAGGATGGTCGACCATTTCTTAAATGTGCCATTTGCTTTTTGAAAAAAATCGTTTATTGGAAGCAATGTTTTTTCCCCCCATATATACCGACTGTGAATCAACCTAAGCAATTCGCACGAGAGCATGAAATACAGACACCAATACAAACACCAATACAGACACCAATACAAATACCAATACAGACACCAATACAGACACCAATACAAATACCAATACAGACACCAATACAGACACCAATACAAATACCAATACAGACACCAATACAAATACCAATACAAACACCAATACAAATACCAATACAGACACCAATACAGACACCAAACAGCATTAGAATGGCATATACACTTGCAGATTTATGATTAGCCACAGCTGGCTGTAAGACAACGATCAACCCTTCTGGTTGCAACGACAATTGGAAATCAACTTAAACATTCCGCGCGAAAATCTGGAATAAAGATACCGAGATGTACACTAAAGGAAGGTATGCTTGCGCTATTATGACTTCCACCAGATGGAGTTCGTCCGACTGTGTGGCAGCTTTGTGCAACATCGGCAGAGTTAAGTGTCAACATATCTCCACGAGCCAATCCGGCTGAAATTGCATGTGTGGTCAATAGGAAACACGTCGCTGCATCGACGTACAATTGCTTACAAGGATACTGGGGTTTTTTTTGCCGGCAATCACCCCGAGTGTATACAAGCCAGGCAGAAACGCTGTGAAGCTTCTCTCGAATATATTCGTGAATCATATCAACTGTTCAGCACGTGGGTGAAATGTTACTGCCGTCCAGATTCAAAATGAACAATGTTCTCAGTGTGAAATGTATCATGCCTGGTTATTTAACTAAAGGAGGATCTACACCATCGATAACCTACAGCCATATTTTCATAGCAGTTCCTGTGTAACCTTAAACTATAGATACACTGAGACCATCAACGATGAAAATCAATAAAGGTTATGCAAAGATCTTCAATAAATTTGAAAAATACTCATGAGGAGGTTCAGGATATATGCTTTCCAGATGCTTGTAAGTTAAACATTTTATTTCTCCACAGAAGCCTTTCCTTGGGTCAGTTTATATTCCAACACCAGCGTGTATTCGGGGGCCCCGAGTGGCCGATTGGTCTAACGCGCTCTCCGTTACGGATCACTGCCATCTCACCTCTGTCTGCGTGGGTTCGAGTCTCAGATTCGGCCAATGTGGGTATGTGAGAAAGCTTGCCAGTAGCTTCTCGTGGGTCGGTGGTTCTTTCCTGGGGTTTTGCCGGGTTCTTCCTCCACCATTAATACAAGCCGCCATGTATAGCATATCGTGTGCTGAAAAAATGGCGTTAAACCCTACTACAACAACAAGAACAACAACAAAAACCAGCGTGTATTCCAAGATGAAGGATCTTTCCCGAATGTTGTACCTACACAGCAAAAGTAAGGGGAAACATGTTCCATGTCGGCGTTGCTTACATGTATTTAACACACAACAGTAGCTTGAAGACGATGACTTTTGACTGAGCTGGAATCAGCGAAACGCAGTAGCTTACGATCAAGGTATAACCTAGTAAGGTTGTTTTGAAACCCAACAGAAGATGGATGTTCCATATACTATTTATGCAGACTTTGACTGCTTGAACGTTCCCGTCAGAACCGAATATTCCGATGACAAGGAACCACCGCGGTTCCGTCAAATACTACACAAGTTTTTGAAGATGTCCCGTGTGTGTTTTCTACACTTCTTTTTATATATGTTGTGGAGTAGCTGAGCAGCCAACCTTTATCGTGGCAAGGACTCATGTATCATGTTTATTATATGGCTCGAGATTAAAGGGAAACCGATGAGACAACGGCTTTTCAGCAGACATGATCATAACCAGCGATAACATTCGTGAGTTTTTTGCAATGCATTTGAGCTAAAAATTCATTAAAAGAGCTCGCCATACGTGGCAGCGAAAAGCTCGTATTACAGAGAATATGCATTTGTCTCATTACAGAGAATATGCAATCATCTCTCATTATAGAGAACAGGCATTGATCTTTCTTTATAGAATACAAGCATGTCTCATATTAGAAAACAAGCATTTATCTCTCATTATATAGCATATGCATTTGTATTTCATTATAGATTTTAAATTGTGCAAAGTTAATATAATTTTTCTTTCATTCTCATGGCAGAAAAATAAAGTGTGTAGTTAGGCATTTATGAATAGCATAATCCGTCACTCATTGTGTTGAGTGAAATCGGGAAAACGGGTCTTCGACGACAATTATATATCACGGAATTTATTTTCATTTTAGAAATACACTTATAATTAATTGGAAGTTAGTTGCATACAGCTTTGCTTATCGTATGATATTGAGTCACAGGTAAACATTGTTGTTCCGGTCTTCGATAAATTTCAAATCAGAACTGTACAATTCCACGTAAATAAAGGAACAACAGAGCACAACTAGCATATTTTAAATTAAAGTAAAAATGGAATTGTCATGATTTTCATGTATTTAAACCCAGTCTTAATATTAACCTTTCCAATATCATGACATTTCTATCAACTGAACGGTGAAGTGTCGATTGAAACGGATCTCTCTCTGTGTCTCTGTCTCTCTTTCTCGCCCTCTCTCTCTCTCTCAGGCAAATATATTTCAGTACTGTGGACACGCAAGTGCGCTTACGGATAAAATTGTTTGAATGGATGACGTGCATAAAGTATTGACAAGATTTACGCGTGACAAGAAAAACACGATTTATAATTGACAATCAACCGAAAAAATAGAGTTTCTGAGTTATTTAAACTAATTCTGTTCCTGTTTGAAGCTACTTAATCCTTTTAAAACAGTCACTTTTTGCTTTATGACCCCTTTTGAGCAATTTCAGCAATTATTTCTGTCCGCAATGTGGTAGCGAACTTCATTTACAAGGAAATATTTACATCAATCAAAGATGATCTCTGATCTTTTCAAATTACCCGATCCTTTCATAATTCTGTAAATTCATATAGTTTTTAATTACAGCAAAATGTGTGTCAAAAAAATGATTTAGTATCAGTTAAAATGGAATATTTCTGCCAGCCAGACCTGTGAAATTACAATTAACATTTGTATTATTCAGGCATAGAGAACGGATTTATGACTCCCGAACCTCCATAGACTTATAGAATCCTTTTTGAGAACGTTAGGTCGAATCGAAAAAGACTTAATGCATGAATCTTTTTGAAGAATAAAAAATCGTTTTCCGTGCTTTGTTCTGATATTTTAATGAATTATAGAATTTTTTCAAAGACAAAACAAGGTTGTTTCGTTTTATTAAAGATCTATTTGCACCAGCTATGTCACTCTGATCTGTGAACCGGATTATACTTCAATGACACTGCCAGCATTGGATAAGCTGGTCTTTCTAAGAGTATACTAGAAACAAGTCCGTTAATGTAATATGCAAAAAAGCTGAGTTGTTTAGCTTGCTGTATAATTTTGTTTATGCCATTTCTGCATAGAAAGATAAAAACAAGATTGACAGTCTCCTGCAATAACAGCTGGTTATTTTGTCCCTCTTTCAATTGTTGCTGACCAACTAGAGCCTTCACAATTGTTAAGGATGAATTCATACCGGCAGTTTTGTTTGGATACTTTGTTGTGTGATTAGTAGCCACTAATAATCACATGCCCATCGAATGAACTTTACGTTGAACTAGCCCCTAATATTAACATCCCCATCGAATGAACTTACATTGAATTAGCCACTAATATTCACATGCCCATCGAATGAACTTTACGTTGAACTAGCCCCTAATATTCACATGCCCATCGAATGAACTCATACTGAATTAGCCCCTAATATTAACATCCCCATCGAATGAACTCATATTGAATTAGCCACTAATATTCACATGCCCATCGAATGAACTTTACGTTGAACTAGAATGATAACAACATGTTTTTAATGACAACCATCATAACGTAAATAAAACCAATCTTATAAATATATCAGAGTTGTCGATAATACTGTGCCACATCACAAAATAATTGTTTTAGACCATGTTGTCACAAAACACGGCTGATCATCAATGTGTCTTATGATTTGTGTGTACTATACAAATCTACAATTCTACCATACGTTTTCACTACAATGGCTACATCATACGCCTTATTAAGCTTGTTGAATAAAGAGGTACACGCATATAGTATATCTTAACAAGATTGATTAATACGAGTTCAAGCAAGCAAATATAATCGAGATATAAACATTATTTGCTTGAGCAATCATTTAGGCAGCATGCTGTATTAAGGACACTTGAGTACAGCGTATACGTTATGCCTTAAATATGACCTTTGTGGACGATCACAGAGAAAATGGACGTTATCAGTAACTTAAACTTAATCATTAGGTTTCATGTCCAACTAAGTACTAACTATCCATTCTCTAATATATAACCTCTCTTATGCAACCACCTCCCTTATGCAGACACGTTCTTTCTCATTTGGGTCTTGAAGTTTGAGGTTGCTATGCATATCGGTGTACAGTTGTTTACTTTGACCTTTTTGCAAGCATGATGTATTAGTACTTATAACATTTTTGCTTTCATTAGAATACTGAAATGTTCAAAGTAAAGTATATTTTAAAGCAGTTGGTTACCGTATTTTAATTAGCTTAAATGATTATGCATGATCACAATAGGTTTCGTACCATCGTATTCAACTCGTGTGTATTTCAACGCCATTCTGCTAAATACTAGTTAATTTAAACCAGAAGGCAGAAGCTCTAAGTAATACACAACTTGACCGTTAATCTTATTTTAAAAACTCACAGATCTTTCAGAGAAAAGCACATCTTCAGACACAATTCAACGATTCGTGTAGCAGCGTAAAATCAAAAATGCCCGAAGGTCGGGCAATATACGACTGGAAGACGAAATCCTAACAATTTGTGCCCCTTCATTTAACATTTCCCGAAGGAAAACGGTTTAAGCTGGAAAATAACGTTGTGAATTACAGCCTTCCCTCGAATAGTTTGCCGGAAATATAGACAGAGTAGTAAATATCCTTAAGAATTAATTTATTTTCAGTTCAGATTCAAGGTAAGTTTCTTCGAGTGACAATTATGCGGGACGGTCGAGTGCGATCGGGAAGATATCGAATTCCGTCATCGCAGCTATTTGGCTAAATCAGTCAAAGCTTTAATGACTGCATTTTATCCGATTTGTTGTACTTGATAACGGTAATTTGCAAAGGTATCTAGGAATTGGCCTGTAATTGTACTTCAGAGAATTGTAAATCCTTACTTTTCTCATATTTATATCATTTATGAAAGTCATTTGAATACATTTGTACAATCTATTCGATCTCAGATTATATTATATGATTAATCTAAGCGAATCTTTAAATTGAACGGTGTCAATTCTAACTGCATGACGTCAATATATGTTCGGCTTTCACATTTTTCACACATGCTAGTTATTTATATCCGTCGTATTATATGAATCACATTAGCTGCATGTTTCTAATTTAAGTTGATTTCATAGCGGAAATCACTTTTGAACTATTCGCATCCTTTCGTACGTATCAGTGATACGATATTTTTGCTCAAAAATGACATAAGTGCTGGTGTATAGGTATGTCGGAGGTAATATCATAAAACAAAACAATGGAAGGATGATAGGTAAAGAGAAAGAAGGCGGGAAACAGGATTTTATTACAACAAATCTATTTACATATGTAGACTGTAGATCAAATTAATGTAGATATATAGATTGTAGATGAAATCTATGTAGACCAATATTGGCATACATGGGTAGTGTTACAGCGGGTATCATTATCACCCTGGTTTTATAATATCCAGTACATCGGGTTCTTCCTCCACTAGTGAAAGGAATTTGGGTACCACTTTTGATACTGCCTTTACGTATACGATTTCAGTTATTTAATCTAATGATTTAATTATTGAATACGAAGGAAACACTATCATAATGTGCTAAAATTATGTATAACCCGATGAATATTGGTATCCAGTAATGATCCGTTTTCACGCAATATTTGTTTTCTGACAGATCTTGCCATAAATATTTTTTCCGCTGATATCACACATACACGCACGCATATATATATATATATATATATATATATATATATATATATATATATATATATATATATATATACACACACACACATATATGACTGATAACAAAGATTCTTGTTACATTATTTTCTAAAATGTATCATTTTGCGTTTATACTTGATGATTTATTTTATTTATTCGCTTCTTATCACCAATCTGAGATTTTGTTTTATTTTTTTGGGAAGCAAAAGTTATCAAGATCGTTTTTTAAGATACTTTTGATGCACTTTTTATATAATTTTTCTTTAGACTTTTCTCCAAATTTACAATTGAATAGGTTGGTAAGCTATCAAGAAATAAAAAGTAAAATGATTTATTTGAATAATGAAGTCAGCGTCAACGTTCATTAGTCAAATATCAGTGCTGAATATGTACTAAGTCTTACTTTTCAAACATTTTATATACCTCGAGTTTATTAACGATTATTTACATTTTACCGAATAATGAGCTGCCGCTATGAGAGGAAGATGCTTTTTAAATTAGTTTTGGCATTTCTTTGTTTGCTTAAGTTTTTCTTCCATAACACCTGTTTTCTTTCCTCTTTTTCTACATAAATCACTGTCTTACTCCCTTCTCTCTACTTTTTGTGAGGCCATACTGTGATGAAAACCGAAGTATATCGACAATCATTTTAGGGAGGATATCGGCCATTAATATATCAACGTATTGATAGGTAATTGCCACGTAAATGCAAAACCTATTAAAATGTCAACACCAAAAAATCCATGATAAACATGGTAAATGTTTTATAATTTTAATAATGGACAGTATAGTTGAAATGGCACCTGCGATCTGTCAGCGACTTCGAATGTCCACGAAGAGAAAAGCTGTCTTTAATTTCATTCAAGGGGCGATGCGATCTGTCAGTGTTTGGGGGTGCCCATTAAGAGAAAGGCTATCTTTATTTTCATTCAAGAGGCGCATGCGTGCTCTAAGAGCTCGGAAATGCCCAGTAAGAGAAAGGTTACCTTTAATTTCATTTAAGTTAAAAAGAAAATTCGTGTATTGTATGTTTACTAGATACTCACTTTACAACAAAGTAAGATAAACGTTTTGAGACACTCACACGAGTCAACTTAGAGAGGGGTAATCATGATGTTTAATAAAAACTTTAAATTTTAGTTTTATGGAGAAAGAAACGAAATGCGTTGTAATTTACTGGGATTCACTTGAATTTTAAATGAAATAAATTATGACTTAATTACTTGTGTGACCTTAATCCATTTAATCGTAAACAAAATATTTTGACAGTGGACATAAATGAAAAGTTGAGTAACCCAGTGAATATTTTTTATGTGCTGACTTCAATTAAATGTTGGATTTGACCTTGGATTTGGAATTGTATGCCAGTGTTAATAACCCACAGCTAGAGAAAAGTTGAAAGGAAACCATTCGATCATATTATGGTTGACTAATATAGAATCCTTGACCGATATCTAAGAAGATACACTTGGCACAGGATAAATCCAATAACGAAAGTTTGATTTGATTCGTGTCTTATTTCTGGATGTCTAAAAAACGTAGTAAATGACATAGAAATTACATTAAGTTACACGTCGGATCACTCGATTATTGCCCCGGACTACAGCTTAATAACTTTACACACGGAAAAGGCGCCTGTAATTTAATAAAAGTCTTTGAAGGGATCTCAATTATGTCACAAACGTGAAAGATACGATTAATGCAGTAGAACGACAATATGTATTACCTGTTTATGATCTTGAGGAGTAGTAAATGGGGTCACCCTAGCCTCAATGGGAATTAGCATTACAGAGACCCCTGGGTCACTCTAGCCTCAATGGAAATTTAACATGGAGAAAAATTGTGGGTCACTCTAGGCTCAAGGGGAATTTAACATGGGAAAAAAGTCTTGGGTCACTCTAGCCTCAAGGGGAATTGAACATGGGATTTTTTTTTTTTTTTTTAAATTTTTTTTTGAAAAAGGGGTAGGCAATTGAAAGGCTATCTCTTTTCGAGAAATATGGCTGGCCCTGAAAAGGGCCTTTGGGTTTATGTTAATATTAATATTAACATAGATGGCATCTGTCACATCTTCTTCTTCTTCTTCTTAAACTCCTTCTAACTGCCGGTCCATACACAAGTACCCTCTTGAGACATCCTTGTCTTTCTATGTAAACTCTCCTCATCCATTGACTAGTATCTGTCCTATCAACAACAGTCCAAATGGACCTGACATACATGAGCATGTCCGTCCTAAACATCATGGAAGACACAAGGGTGGATGACTCAACTGTGGTCCACATCTTGAAGCGACGAAAATAGGTGAATCAATGCAGTGAACTGCGCTTATTTATAGGTACAGGAAGGATTGAAACGGATTGAATTCATTCACCAATCCGAACACGCGTTACAAAATTCAGTCAGCTCGCATCCAATCCGAAGAGAGCAGTCTGTGACGTCACGTGGTCTATATAGATTCGTTAGCGCTTGTGTGCAGTCAATCTATGCGACAGTGATTCAACATGACGGAAACTCAGAAAACGATCCATTGGGGTGCACCAGCAGGGGAGACTGCCCAAGGGAACCCGGACTTACTTTCAGAAGAGGTACATTGGGATTTTGTGGATTTTCTTACCTCGCAAGAATTTGTTCCGGAACCTTCGTTACCTTCTTCATTACCGCAAGTGGAGAATTTTAGACAGAGACAGAAAGAAGAACTGGAGAAATTTATGCAACGACAAAAGGAAGCGGAACAAGCTTTTCTCCTACAGCAACAGCAACAGCAACAAGAAGAGGTAAGAAAAAAACAACAAGAAGAAGAAGTAGCAGCAAAGAAACAAGAGGGTGAAAATCAACGGCTACGGTACTGTTGGACATTTTAGCGGAGTTAAGAAGTCTGAAACAAATGTATCAGACTTCTTTATCACGACCGAAGAGAATACGACCTTCCCGAGCTAAACACGCCAACCCTGTGACTAAGCCTATCGTACCACCCTTAGTGATCTCAACCCAATCATCAGAAGTAGGCCTCGGCCGTGGCAAAGGCTTAAGGCAGTTAAAGTTGATTGGTTAAACTCACCCCTACACCAAAATAAAAAGGCCCTTTTCAGGGCCACCCACATTTCTCGAAATGAGATAGCCTTTCAATTTGCCAATAACTCAAAAATCAACAAAAAAAACAAACCATTTTACCCTTATAGTACATGTCTGTGTATGAGTGCGTGAGTGTAGCTTCTTATTTTAGAATCAAAACTCAAAGACACTTACCTTATATCAATCATGTATTCTTTTATCCATTTTTTACAATCCAATTCACAATTCACCACAGAACACTTTAATTAAAAGTTCATTGACTTCTTCTTTCTCCTTGTTTAGTCTCTCTGTTTTTTGAATTTCTTCACCGTTTTTTCCTCATTTTCTTCCCTTCTTCTTTTCTTCTCCTGTTTCTTTGCTTCTTTTAAATAGAATTGTCTTCTTTCTTCCTCTTCTTCCTCTGAAGAATCCCTCTCTTCTTCCGAAGAATCCCTCTCTTCTTCTGAAGAATCCTTCTTTTCTTCTGACTCCTCTTGTTTCTTTTTGGGGCAATCTGGAGACCAATGTCCTTTTTCTTTACAATAATAACAGGTATCTTGACTTTTGTCTTTTTTAGCCCCTGTTTTTTTTTCTTTTTTGACGGTCTGGACACTCTGAAGACCAATGCCCTTTCTTCTGACAGATATAGCAAGTATCTTGACTTTTATCTCGAAAGGAAGGAGAGTAGTCCGTCGGCTGGTCTGAAGAGAATTTTCTAATGACCCCTCGCAAAGCTCTGACGAAAAGTTCCATCTGGGTAGTCTCTTCCATCGTTGTGCTCGGCTTGAGAGTGAAATGAATAGTGAAAGAACAAGACACACACCCTTTTATATACGCTGGTCTGCCATGACTATAAATTAGTCTATGGTGTTTACACTTGAGTCATTTGACGTTTTGCACTCAAGATGAAACGATCCATTTCATTCGAGAATAAAAAAGAAGAAGAATGTAAGAGGCAGAAACGTGATCTATCGCCTCGTACCAGAGCTGAAATCTTGGCACAAATTCATGCCAGTGATTTTGAAGAGGACATGAGTGAACCAGAATTTGAAACCTCTAAACCAAGTTCGTCACCCTTTGTCAACCCTGAAAAATACTATTCCATTCGAGAGACGGAAAAGCGCTCCTCTAGAAAATTTAGAACCACGGCTTACACCTACACGGTGAAGTTTAAAGATTTCAAGTCCGACGTACCATTGGAGAAAGCAGAAGGGTTCATCACTGGGGTGTGGGATTCTTTGCTCACCGCACTCAAGCGACAATGTCAACCCAAAGAAGACGATCGCTTGACACTATCCATAGATCACGAGGGTTTGAAATCCCCTGTTTGGATCGAGTTTAGCAGACCCGCAGAACTAACCCCTTCCAAAGTCATGGACAAGATTCAACACGTACAACAATCTAATGACCAGTTTGACATCACCGATGGTAAAGCCACACTGAAAATGGCTCACGTCTCTCTTCCTCAAGGGACTGGACGCAAAAAGATGTTATTGGTGGACGACCTTCGCAACACCAAAACAAGTCTCGTCCGAATTAACAACCCTCATGACCAGATGTGTTTAGCCCGAGCCATCGTGGTGGGACGAACCTATGCCAACAAGAACGACACGACAGAATGGAAAAGAACCTGGAAAACTATTCGACAATCGGACCGAGCCAAACAACGAAACGAAGCAGAACTCCTGTTGCAGCAAGCTGGTCTGTCCAAAAACACACCCTGTGGCATTCCTGAGATGCAGAAATTGCAAGATGCCCTAGCTCCACGCTACACCTTGAAAGTGCACCCTCAAGAAATGCGTGGGTCTCTGTTGTTTCGAGGCCAAGATTTTAAGGACGGAAAATACATTCACCTTTATCATCACGATGACCATTTCGATACCATTACCAGTATCACCGGATTCCTGGGATATGTTTATTATTGTGAGAAATGTGACTATGGTTACAACAATCGAGAGCAACACAAGCATTGTGGATGGAAATGCCCAGGATGTTTAGCCTCTCCACCCTGTCTGAGCGAAGAACCAGTGCCTTGTTCAACTTGTTTGCGCACGTTTGTCAGTCCTACCTGTTACCAACAGCATTTGAAAACACAAGGTTCACAGAAGAAATGTGCTTGTCAACTGCTGAGAATGTGCCCTACCTGTGGACAAGGCATACGTACCAATAGTACCAAGGCACACGTATGTCGAGGAAAGAAAAAATGTCACATTTGTCACCACATCGTGGACTTGGAACACCAATGCTACTTGCAAAAATACCAACCCCCACCAGAGAAAGAGGACGGTCACAAGAAGAAAGGCAATTTCATCTTTTTCGATTTCGAATGCATGCAAGAGACCGGCATTCACATTCCTAATTTCTGCGTGGCTCATCGAGCGTGCGAGAAGTGCATTCAAGAACCTATCTTCAGTCATTGCCCTCACTGCAGCAAGATTCCCGGAGGGCGTGAAAAAATCTTTCGGGGACCGAACACGTTAGCCGATTTTGCCCAATGGGTCTTAGACCCCATCGACAAGACGTGGAGCCAAGAGGACATCGAACGTTACGGAGATTGTCATCGTCATGCCACGGTGATGGCTCACAATTTCTCCGGATACGATGGACAGTTTTTTTTTAGATACTATACGGAACAAGGCACCGAGCGTCCTAAAGTGACTTTGAACGGAGCCAAAATCATTTTCATGCAAGTGGGACAAGTACAGTTTAAAGATTCGATGAGCTACTTGGCCATGCCTTTGAGCCGAATGCCTAAAACGTTTGGAATGACAGAAATGGCTAAAGGGTACTTTCCTCACTTTTTCAATACAGAAGCCAATCAACACGCCGTTCTACCCCATTTGCCTGAGGCTCACTATTACGACCCCGACAACATGCGTACCGAACAACGAGAAGCTTTCTACGCTTGGTACCAGGCTCACGCCTCGGACCCTTTCGACTTTCAGGAAGAAATGCTAAAGTATTGTCGTTCCGACGTGGACATTTTACGACGTTGCTGTGGAAAATTTCGAGAACTGTTCATGGAACACGGAGGGATCGATCCTTTGAAAGAAGCTTGCACCATTGCCAAAGCGTGTTCCTTAGTGTATCGACAACGATTCATGCCTGAAAAGACCGTGGCTGTCATCAGTCCTCAAACGACCCACTATGTCAAGCGTCAATACTCGGTCAAAGCCCTACGTTGGTTACATTACTTGTGCGACAAGGAAGACAAGTGGATTCAGCATGCCCGCAACGGAGGAGGCGAAAAGACCATCGGAACGTATTCGGTCGATGGCTGGGACTTAGAAAACCCCAAGATCGTGTACGAGTTTAACGGTTGCTTATTTCACGGATGTCCCGTCTGCTACCCTGACCGTGACACTAAAAATCAGTTTTTACAACGAACCATGGAAGACTTGTACCAGGACACTTGTCAGCGGCGCCTAAAGTTAGAACAGCAAGGATACCAAGTGGTGGAAATGTGGGAACACGAATACGATCACCGTATGAAAACCGATCCCGAGTTTAAACGCCTCGTGGAAAGTTGCCAGTTCATGGACCCCCTGAACCCGAGGGATAGTTTGTACGGAGGAAGGACCAATGCCACCTGTTTGCTGTACCAAGCCGACGAAGAGAAAGGAGAAGAAATCAAATACTTGGACGTGTGTTCGCTGTATCCCTACGTGTGCAAATATTGTCGCTTTCCTGTAGGGCACCCGCAATTGCTGACGGAATACATCGACCTGAAAAACATTCGACAATACGAAGGCTTGATCAAGTGCAAAGTTTTGCCTCCCACGAACCTATACCATCCCGTCTTACCTCACCATTGTCAAGGCAAACTGATGTTTCCCTTGTGCCGTACTTGTGCCGAAACGTGCAACCAAGATCAGCCTTGTCATCACAGCCAGGAAGAACGGGCCTTGACGGGAACCTGGGTCAGCGTAGAATTGTTCAAAGCTCTGGACATGGGATACCAACTGTTAGAAGTGTACGAAATTTGCCACTTTCCCAAGACACAACAGTACCACAAGGGTGACCCTACTCAGAAAGGCATTTTCGCTGACTACGTGGATGCCTTTTTGAAACTTAAGCAAGAAGCCAGCGGCTATCCTTCCTGGTGTCACACTCCCGAAGACCAAATAAAATTCAAAGAGAAATACTATGCACAAGAAGGCATCTCTTTAGACCACATCGAGAAAAACGAAGGCAGGCGATCGTTTGCCAAAGTGATGTTAAATTGCTTGTGGGGTAAAATGGCACAACGACCGTGTTTACCCAAGACGGAATATTTGACAGAACCTTCCCGCTACTTCCAGATGATTCACGACAAAACCAAATACATGAAACACGTGGACGTCGTTCGAGAGGATTTGATCTTGGTCAATTACGAAGAAGATCTGGACTTTGTACAAGACGACCCTTTTGGAAATGTCATCATTGCGGCTTACGTGACAGCCCATGCTCGCTTAAAATTGTACGAAGCTTTAGAACTGTTAGGGGAACGCGTCCTGTACTTTGACACGGACAGTTGCATTTACATCCATCACCCGATTCAACATCACCCTGACATCGAAGGAGACCGTTTAGGAGCCTGGACAGACGAGCATCCCGACGACAAGATTTTAAGTTTCGTCAGTGGCGGCCCCAAAAATTACGGCTACGAATACCGGGACAAACAAGGAGAAGTGCACACGACGTGCAAAGTGAAAGGACTGACTCTGAATCATCGTACCAGTCGAGTGGTCAACTTTGGGGTATTGAAAGAAGCCTTGCAATCGGGAGAGGATGGAAACTTTAAAGTGACCACCTATCAACCGAACAAGATTGTACGTTTACCCACTCACCACATCGTCAGTCGACCCTTGGAAAAAGTCTATCAAATTGTATACCAGAAGCGAGTGCGACTTCCCAATCACTTTACGTTGCCGTACGGTCACGTCGGTATTGGTCTGTATATAAAAAGCAACCCTAGGCAAGATCGATAGTTCATTGTTCATTGAAGTAACTTACCATGTCGTTGACGAAGAAGAAACCAGATTGGTTTGGCTTGGACCCAAGAGGTGGCCCAGTATGCACGAGAGTTATTCAAGGAAAAAAGTTACTTTTCAACCCGTGTTAGTGACGGTGCCAGAAGAACCCGTCACCCAGGACGGGACTGTCGTGGACAGGCCTGAAAGACCCTTTCGGGAGGACACTTGTGTGACCTTACCCCCTACTATAGAACTGGTTAGAACTTTACCCAAAACATGTTGTACAGACACTTGTGTTTATTCCACGTTCATGGTTATCATGTGCCTTTTATTCTTGTACTTTAGCCTTTGGCTTTTATGTATTTTTGTCTTTCGTATTCATGTTTGAAAAAAAACATTCAATAAACGTGTTCTGAAAAAGTATATAAACTCTTGTCTTGTTTGTTTTTCGTGTCACAAGTGACATTTCTCACACAATGGCTACCTCTGCTGTCTCTGCTCCCTCCTCCTCTACTGTCAAAGTCATCGACGAACACTTAGATCGTGCCAGTTGGGAGGCTTTGTATCTTCGCCATCCCTTTAACATGCTCATTGCTGGACCTAGCGGTTCAGGCAAAACCGAATTCGTCAAACGTTTGATCGAACATAAACATCATTTGATCGATCGGCCACCTCAACGGATCGTGTGATGTTACAAAGAGTGGCAATCGGCGTACAGCCTCTTGCGAGAAAGTCAAGGCGATTCCATCGTGTTTGTGGAAAGCATTCCTAAAGAAGACGACGGCATCGTCTCTGACTCCCGTCTAACCCATTTGGTCATTTTCGACGACATGTTAGGAGAAGACGAAGAAGAAATTAAACTGTGGTTCACGCGCAAAGGGCATCACCGTAATGCCAGTGTCGTTTACATCACCCAAAATTTGTTTCAACAAAGTAAAGCCCATCGCACCATCAGTCTCAATGCGCATTACGTTGTCTTGTTTAAAAGCCCTGGAGATAAATCGCAAGTGCAAGTCTTAGCCAAACAGTTAGGAACGCCTTGGCTGACTCAGGCGTACGACGATGCCACTCAAACGCCACACGCCTATTTACTCGTCGATTTGAAACCTACGACTCCTGAGGATTTGCGATTTCGTACCCACTTGTTTCACCACTGGTGCCAAGACGGAGGGCCTGTCCTGTACACGTCTCCGTCCTCGACTTCATTTCACTCCCCATAAAAAAATCTATAAAAACCTCAGACCCTTTTTCGTGTGTCTCACACAGCGTCAACATGACGTCCCTTCAGTCGCATCTTCCCGTCAAATTGATTCGTGCCTTGTATGGCATCAGTCGAGAAAAAAATCCACAAACACGAGCTCGTGTCTTAGAAGCTAGTCTCAAAGAAGTCTTACGATGGTTCACGGTGACGGCACGTCAATTACTCCAAGGAATCATTCAGATTCCTCATCAAACCAAACGCTTTTTCGATCGAAACAAAGTCGCTTTGGTCCAACTGGCCGATCCCCGCATCGACACTCAAACCAAAAAACAAATCATTTTGAAACCTGGAGGGAGCGGTACTCTAGGAGGGGTCATCATTCGCTCACTTTTAAGATGGGATCCTAATGCCCCCAAAGTTATCCCCAAGACAAAAGTCCAACGAAGCCCCAAAAAGATAAAGACCAGGTCCCCAAGGAGAACTTCTCCAGTGGCAGGATCCTCCTCTGACCAGACACCACCACCCCGGAAAAAGAAAAGAAGCCCCCAGAAAAAGAAACAGAGAAAAAGTCCCCAGAAAAAGAAAAGTCCACAGAAAACTAGTCACAAGAGAGGCACTTCGGCCAGGACGCAACCTTACACTCGCAAACCACGACCTGCCACGGCGGTGACTGCGTCTTCGGCAGCCTCACGTTTGTCCACTTCTCCGTTAATGACACCCAGAACTGAAGAGTACTTGGAGACGTTGATCACACCAAGAACTTCTCCGTTGATGACCCCCAAAAGAACTTCCCCAGTGGCAGGACCTTCCAATTTAGTGGCAGTGGCTGCTGCTCACAAAGTACCTTCTCCCAAAATCAAAGTTCAAGAAAGATCGGGCATGTTACAAAGTTTACTGGATTTGTCCAAGCAAGAACTGGCTCGATTTAGTCCGTTACGTACCCCTGCACGACGTGTCATGCCTGTCCTCAAACTAATATGACGTAAAGACAATCAGTGGCGACGCGTTCCAGTATAAAAAAGGCCTGTGACCAAGTCGGGTATCAGTGATTTTTGGTGCTCCTGAAGACTCAAAGATGTCACCCTCCAGAAAACCCCAAGGAAAGAAAAGGAAAGGACTGCCACCACGTTTAGCCAAACATGGGGACATGTTATCTGTCCTGTCCAAAGCTTCTCCACCCCTACGAAAAAAACTCATTCAAACAGCCTCCAAAGAGGTCATCGATACCGTGTGCGAATGTTGTTTGAGCGTTTTGAAAGGCACGATCCCTTTGTCCAAACACCAGAAACAATGCTTAGGCAAACATCGTCACGTTCTTCGCCAAATAGTTCAAAAGAAAATTCCCATTCGTCAAAAAAAGAAGATGTTAGTGCAACGTGGAGGTATTTTACCTCTCTTGTTAGGCCCCATACTGAAAGTAGTCTTGGGAACCATGTTGGGAGGACTGGTGGGAGCAAGATAAAAAGGCCTCGGAAGTTCCAAGATCTCAGAATCGACCCCTGACAACCCCATGGAAGGACGAAAACTAGCTTTAGTGCCTTACAAACGATGGATGGAATACCATCGGTGGCAAGAACAACACACCCCGCATTTACCTCCCAACCCCAATTTGAGCGAGATGTCCCAGTTACAACACGAATTGCAGTCCTTGATGGATCGCCAAGATTTGTCCGAAACAGAAAAATCGCAAAAGTACGGTCAACTCTTGCAACGACTGCAACTCTTTCACCAGAAAGCTTTAGACGAAACAGCTCTACCCACTCTGAAAGATTTTAAGACCTTGATGAAAAGTCCAGCACCATCACCAGTACCAGTACCAGTACCAGTGACCAAGACAGAAAAAGGAAAAGAAGAAGAAGGGTTTCAAACTCCACCAGAAAAAGTACGCAAGTTAACAACACCACCTACCTCCAGAATTGGATGGGTTAAAAAGATGATGGCCACACTTTCTTCATCACAAGAGAAAAAGAAAGTGAAGACAGAAGTGAAGACAGAAGTGAAACAAGAACCGATATCCCCCGCTCAGACATCCTCCTCCTCTTCAACACCTATTGCCGGTCGCACATGCAAAGCATTGCAATCCAAGAAAATACCCCAAGAGAAAAAGAGTAGCATCCTCCAAGAGTGGGTGCCTTATTAACACACCAACCAACACAAAAAATGGAAAAAGTCTTAGCCAGCATTTACTACGATCCCTCCCATCCTGCAGGTTACGCAGGAGTTCAAAAATTGTATCGTGCTGCCAAAACGCGACTGAAAAGTCTCCGTTTACCTCAAGTGCAACGATGGTTACAAGAACAAGCTACCTACACTTTACACAAATCCATTCGACGCAAGTTTGCCAGAAGTCGCACCCGAGTGGAAGGCATCGATCATCAATGGCAAGCCGATTTAGCCGATGTCTCTCATTTGGCCAGCTACAATCGTGGCTACAAATATTTGAATGTGTCATCGACGTCTTTTCCAAATTTGCCTGGGTCGTGCCCTTGACTTCCAAATCGAGCAGCGAGTTAGTGCGAGCCCTGCAACGAGGGTTGAAACAAAGCGGTCGTCACCCTCTTCGATGGCAAACGGACAAAGGCACCGAATTTCTGAACCAAGCTTTCCAAAAAGAATTAAAGAAACGTGACATTCATTTTTTTTTACCACCGAGAATCCCGAAACCAAAGCCAGCATCGTGGAACGTTTTCAACGCACTTTGAAAGAACGCATGTGGAAATATTTTACGCATCACCACACTCTGAAGTACATCGACATCTTACCGCACCTGGTGCAAGCGTACAACCAATCTTACCATCGAAGCATCGGACGTGCCCCGCAAGACGTGACTCCCGAGAACGAAGTGTTGGTGTTTGATCGCCTGTTTGGTACGTCCCCGACGAGGGCTGTCCCCAAGAAAAGTGGAATGTTGGCCGTGGGAGATTGGGTGCGCATTGGCAAAACCAAACGCACTTTCGACAAAGGTTACTTACCTAACTGGACGACCGAATTGTTTCGCGTCACTGGACGAGTGCATGGCCGTCATCCTGCCGTCTATAAATTGGAAGACATGAACGGAGAAGTGCTCAAAGGAACGTTTTATTTGCCCGAGTTACAACGTGTCACCAAAAAAGAAGACGACGTGTACGACATCGAAAGCATTCTCGAACGCAGAACCCGTAAAGTGGGCAAACGACGTGTCAAAGAAGTCAAAGTACGTTGGAAAGGATATCCACCCAGTTTTGATTCTTGGATCGACGCTTCGCAAGTCATCGACTATAAAAAGAAGTGACCATCATGCCTTTTCACACAGACGCAGCTACGTCGACCACTCCTCCTTCCCCTAGTTCTTCTGTGCAAGATTTACAAAAACAACCCTTGTGGGTGTGGTGTGGAGAACGTGTGCCTAAAACGCAAATCGTCTTTTTCTGCCAAATCTTCGTGGTGTATTGTGTCATCGGGGCAGCCATCGCCAATTTGAGTTTGCAACAAGGAGACAAACAATTGTGGACCATTTTATTGAGCAGTTGCATCGGTTACCTGCTTCCTAATCCCTCCCTGAAATTCACCTCGAACGGGAACCTTGTGTCCAGTGCCAGTGCCAGTCACCACTTCAACCACAACCAGAACCCCATTTTAGACGGAGACACGCCTCTGACGTCCACTAACCCCTCGGACAGCCACAGAACTCTGGAATTATGAGTCACCAAAACCAATTTTACTTAACTTTACCCAGTGACAGTTCCATGGAGGTGTTTCCCAAGAACACGTTGTGCTGTTACACGGTCAAATTACCTCAAGCCATCCCCTTTGATCACGAAGCCCATTGGGAAGTGGCTTTAGTAGAAATGATTCACCCGACCCAAGTCCTCAATGTCCTTCCCAATCAAAATTTTTTTGATGTGGAAGTTCATGACGAGCAAATGCAACAGTGGATGGATAGCAATGTCAAATATGACAAGAAAACCCGTACACAAAAGTACACCACCTATCACTTGTTCATTCCCCCAGGCTATTATTTTAGTGGTCAACATTTGGTCAGCACCATAGCCTCCAGGTTTAATGTCGTGTTTCTGAAAGCTTTGGAGCATGTCAACAAAAGTGTCACCATGGAGTACCACAAAGCAGCTCGTCGCTTCTTGATGAAATTTGAACGAAGTAAAATCATGTCCATTTTATTTTGTCCTGAATTGTTTGACATGTTGGGCGGAGACATGGACATGAGAAAGGCCATGCTCAAGAAAAACGAATTACCCATCGTTTACGACAACGAGTCTTTTAGCAAGTTATTTCGTTCCCCGGTAGAACTGAACCAAGGACTGAATTTGATGTTCGTGTATTCCGATGTGGTGGAGTACAACGTGGTGGGACACACCTCCGTACCGTTACTGCGTGTCATTCCTTTCAAAGTGGATTCTGCCACGAACACTGACGAGGAAGGTGGAAACACTTACCACGTCCACCGCGAATTTGTCCATCCTCACTATTTGCCTGTCAGTAAGTCGTATTTGGACACGGTCAACATTGCTATAAAAGGAGATCTGGGACAAAATATTCCATTCACCAAAGGAAAAGTCACGGTGAAACTCCATTTTCGAAAACGGTTCTCTCACGACTCGTAAGTAAGTCATGTATCCAGTGTACCGAGGGGTTGCTCGACAGCGAGGACACGGCTTAGGAGACATGTTAAAATCGGCCTTTCGTTCGGTGGCCCCAATGTTGAAACCGATGGTGACACGCGGATTGCACGCCCTGAAAGATGCGGCACTGACGCAAGGCAAAGAATTTCTCCAAAATGTCATCATCGACAAACAAAACCCTAAAGAAGCCTTCATGAGGGCAGGCAAAAATGTCTTGCTGCAAACGGGCAAAGACATTTTAGGCCAACGAGAGACACCTATAAATGCCCTGCACGCTACCGAGTCAGGCATTCAGCAAGGACAAGGCAGAAAGAGACGACGAAGAAAACACCCTTTCACCAGACTTCAAGCGAGAAAGGCCAAGAAAAGAAGAACCGTTCGAGACTTAGACGTTTTCGATTATTGAGAAAAGAGACAAAAAAAATGATGCACCGAGAATCTTGCTCTTGTTCCAAGACGGAACTGGACCTGTTTGCCATGCCCCCCCACGATGATGACGATGCAAGAATCCCAATGGGTGGAATTTCACCCCGTCTCCTCACTGACCGATTCCACTCCCATCGAGTTTGAAATCAAAGGACAGCCCGAAGATTACATCGATCTGAATAGCAGTTACTTGTACCTGAAAGTCAAAATTCTAGATAAGACTGGAGGTGCTATAGACGATGAAGCAGTAGCTCCCGTCAACAATTTCATGCATTCCTTGTTCAGTGGAGTGGACTTGTACTTGAATAACAAACTGGTCAGTAGCAGCATGGATACTTACCCTTATCGTGCCTACCTGGAAAATCTCTTGACGTGCGGAATAGATGCCAAGAACACTCATCTCAATGCCTGTGTCGTATGGGAAGCTGACGAACCTACCAAGTTTGAAATATTGGAAACTGATGAAAAGAAAGACAACAATGATGGATTTCTAGAACGAAGAAAGAGAATCACGGGAGCCGACACAAGTTTAGAACTGATGGATCGTTTGCATTTGGACATGTGGTTGCAAGAAAAGTATTTGCTGAACGGGGTGGATGTCCGCCTGAGACTGAATCGTAGCAGTACCGCTTTCCATTTATTGGCTGATAGTGACGGTTACAAAACCAAAATCCAAGAAGCCAGACTCTACGTACGCCGTGTGGAAGTGTTACCTAAAGTGGGAAACGACATCAGTCAGACGTTGAGCAGAACGACTGCCAAGTATCCCATACGACGCGTGGAAGTGAAAACCTTCACCATTCCCAAGGGACAGCGATCCATGATCGAAGATCATCTGTTCCAAGGACAGTTACCCAAACGTTTGATCGTTGGTATCGTCGAGAATACAGCCTTCAACGGAGCTGCCGAAAAAAATCCTTTCTACTTTCAACACTTTGGCGTGTCCAAAATCGAAGTCAGTCGCGATGGCAAGACCTTGTGTACCCGACCTTTCGAACCTGACTTTACCAAGAAGAATTACTTGAGATCGTACTTGTCCCTGTACGAAGCCACCGGACAGTTAGGAACCAATACCAGTCACGGTATTACGTATTATGCAGGAGGCTACGCTTTGTGGGCTTTCGATTTCACTCCAGACCAAGGCAGCGACGAGGGACATTTCCACCCTATAAAATCTGGCCAGATTCGTGTGGAAATTCAGTTTAAAGACCGAGACCCTGATGAAACGGTGAATTTCATCCTGTATGCAGAATTCGATAATACCATAGAAATCAACAGTTTGAGAGAAGTCATCCTAGATTACTAGAAACCATGGAAGACTGTTATCCCTCTTTACCTAGTGGAGAAACTTTTAGTGTTGGATTATTGTTAAAAAATGTTAGAGTTGTTGTTGTTTAGTGTTAAGTGATTTTTGAATAAAAAATGTTGTGTTTTGAAAAAATTGTTTGATGTTATATTGTTGGATTATTGCTAAAAATGTTAGAGTTGTTGTTTAGTGTTAAGTGATTTTTGAATAAAAAATGTTGTGTTTTGAAAAAAATGCCTTTGTCTTTTGTTTAGCTATAAGAATGTTGGATTGATGCTCTTTCATTTCTTACTATCCCTCTCATGACACTCACTAAACGTTGCGACTCAAAAACCGTGTGGGGGATGTTTTCCTTCACGTCCGCGCTTTGACTTTAAGAACCGGGTTGTTTCCAGTCTAACCATCCATTGTCGACTCATCCTCCTACGAAGATGTGCTCCAAACCAGCTAAGCTCAACGAAGCCTACGTGAATTTGCATAGGGTCAGACACAGTCTGATACCAAAGCCAGAAGAAATAGAGAATGTGAGAATGCTAAAAATCACTGAAGACCTGATAGAAGAGCTCTTCAGAGAAGAAGTGAACAGGGAGAAAGAAGAATGGACAGAGAAGTACAGACTTCAGAGACAGCAGCAACAGCAGCAACAACAGCAACAGCAGCAACCTGAAGCTGACAGAGGCTTTGTCGATTGTCGTATCGACACCAAAGAGTTCTTCTTCTCTTTCCGAAGAAGCAGACCTATCGCCAGAAAGTCTATCCTCAGAGGACATCGCATTCTTAGAAACTAAAAAAGAATGCCATAGCAAACAAAAAAAACCCAGCCCTTTTCAGGGCTACCCCAATACTCTAGAAAAGAAATAACGATCGATTTGCCAATGTGTGTAGGTAGAGTAGTGTGAAAATAAACACTAACTCTTTTTTTAAAAAATGTGAGGGTATGTGTTTGTGTGTTTGTGTTTGTAAGTGGTTAAGTAGGTTGGTATGGATAGTAGATTAAAATGATGTCTTTTTTTTTTTTTTGGTGTTTGAGGTGTAGATTAGGAGTTAGATTGGATTGCTTTGCGTATGTGGATAGTCTATTGAAGTGATTTATAAAAAAAAATTTAAAATAGTGATGGGTAGCATAAAAAAGTGAGTGTTTCTTTTAGGTCCGCGCGTTGTTGTTTTTTTGGTCATGATCTAGGTAAGATCAATTTTATGTTTTAGGGGGATGTTTTCCATCACGTCCGCGCTTTCACTATAAATTGAAACTCGCTGGGCAGTCTAGCTACCCTTGTTGATTGATCAACACAAGAATGAATAGCAGAATAAGCAAACTTCTTGAACTCCAGATACATCTGGAATATGTCAGGCGCCTGTTAAATGAACTGGCCGCGGAGGCTATAGTGGAAGAGGAAAGAATGAAGAACGAAGAGGAGGAGAGAAGACAGAGGGAAGAGGAGGAAAAGAAACTAGAAGAGAGGATGTCGTACAATATTCCCGAGACAGAGGATTGGGGTGTTGAAGCGAATCATCCTCCCTCTGCGCTCCCCAGAAGAAAGGTGAAAGGAGACTGGGGAAGAAGATGCGTGTGTGGCGCCAGGCCAGGAAGGTGCAACCATTAGATAGGTGCATCTGGAGTTCAAAAAAACAGCCCTTTTAAGGGCTACCCAATACTCTAGAAAAGAAATAACTATTAATTTGCCAATGTGTGTAGGTAGAGTAGTGTGAATATAAACACTAACTCTTTATTGATAGTGAGAGTGTATGTGTTTGTGTGTTAGTGAGAGTGTATGTGTTTGTGTGTTTTTTGTTTGTAAATGTTCAAGGAAGTTTGTGTGAATAATAGATTATGGGTTTCTTAGCGTATGTGTTTGTGTGTTTGTGTTTGTAAGAGCTCACGTTCGATTGTGTGGATAGTAGATTATGTATTTGTTTATTGTTTCTTAGCGTATGTGGAGAGTATAGTTTGGGTTTTATTATATGAAATAAGAAAGTAGGGGATGTTTTCCTTCACGTCCGCGCGTTGTTCGGTCATGATCTAGGTAAGATCAATTTTGTTTTAGGGGGATGTTTTCCTTCACGTCCGCACTTTCAGTGTAAGAACCCACAACGTTCGTCGTTGGAACCATTCTACGGAATAAAGGAAAGAAAATGGTAGCTGTAACAGAATTGTTTAACCAGTTAAAGGACATTTGGTATTGGATGGTGGATGGAGCTTATGCAGTGGAAAGGATTGAACGTGAGTGGAAGTACGAAGTAACCAGGGATTTTGTAAGAAGGCAAGTGACAAACCTAAAATCAGCCATGGATCTGGTGGCAGAGATGATAGAAGAAGAAGTAAAAAGACTAAGAGGCTTTATAGATCCAGAGTATGTAAAGATTGGCCACTTGAAAGAAGCCATGGATAATGTGCTAGAAGTAAGGTGTTTTTTGGAAGAAGTAATGGAATGGACAGAGTGGTCCTTTGTCAAAAAAGGCCTGGACCAGATTAAGAAATCGGAAGAACTTATGAGAAAAGTGATGGAGGAAGAGGTCATGAAGATCAAAGACAAGTGGAGTAAAGAAAGAAAGGAGAAAGAAAACTTAAAGAAAAAAGACGCATTTGAAAAACTCAACAGCAATTGGATAAAGATACAAGAGAAGTTCAGGGCTATGGGGCACCCAGACTGGTTACCAGAAAAAGAAAAGAGGAAGAACAAAGGAATTTTGGGAAAGATTAGGGGGTGGATGAGGAAATGGAGGAAATAAAAGAAGAAGCAGAAGAAACCCAAAGGCCCTTTTCAGGGCCAGCCATATTTCTCGAAAAGAGAATGACTTTTCAATTGCCTACCCCTTTTTTAAATTTAAATTTAAATTTAAATTTAAAAAAAATTTAAAAAAAAAAATAAAATCCCATGTTCAATTCCCCTTGAGGCTAGAGTGACCCAAGACTTTTTTCCCATGTTCAATTCCCCTTGAGGCTAGAGTGACCCAAGACTTTTTCCCATGTTAAATTCCCCTTGAGCCTAGAGTGACCCACAATTTTTCTCCATGTTAAATTTCCATTGAGGCTAGAGTGACCCAGGGGTCTCTGTAATGCTAATTCCCATTGAGGCTAGGGTGACCCCATTTACTACTTTGAGGTGAATACTATAAATGTGGTCGATATCCGGGAAATTGTATACTTCTAAAAGTTTTACAGATGACAAGTAGGGGCGCAACTATAGCATTTGTTAGACATAAGACATGGAGAAAACGGAAACTAATCAAGTATAAAAACGACAAGATAAAAAGATTTTCTTAAAAAATTGTAGAACAATAATTGAGTTTCAAAATTCAAGAAAGGATAAACTATAGGGTATTAAAGAAGGTGAGAAATCATCAAAATAGTTACGCACCATAGAAAATGAAAACTTTATAAATTAAACATTTAGAAGGTTAGAGACCTCAGAAGGATATATTATATTTGGTCAAAAACGAATTCTTAATGAAATCAGCGGGATCTGGTGGATTTACTGTGGATTTATTTTATCATTATCTGGAATGAAATAAAATACTTTATCTTGACATCAATTAATCTCCAAAATAGTATGGACCCACTGTAAAATTTGCTTTTTCATTATGTATAACCCCAAAAGGGTAACACATGTGTTGAATACAGTAATATTCAAACCACGAATAGGAGTCATTAACGTGAGATACATATGTGATAGCGTGAACTTAATGTATACTTTAATGCACTGTTCAGAAAAATAATATTACTGGTCAACAATTTCCTGATGACTTTGCAAAAGTATATGATATAAAAACCTATAAAGTATTCTAAATCTGGTAATTCTATTCAAAAATGGAATAAGATATTTATAATAAATATATCTTCAGCAATTATACGGAATGATCTGATGTCAGATTTCTTTGCCGTAAGATGGGACTGTAGGAAAGGAGACTCTGTATCACTATACCTGTTATTACTTTGTGCAGAGATATTATTAATTTTTATAAGAGGTTATCTAGATATTAAATGATTAAAAGTAGATAATAAAGAATAAAATAGTTTGCAAATGATACCACCATGGACCTTGACAGTTCTCAAATATTTTATTATCCCGCTCTCAATTTATTGGATTCTTGTTTGTCTTTAAGATCAGTCATCTGGTTTATTCACGACAAAACCAAAGTAATATGGATAGGAAGTAAAAACTTTAGCAACACTGTAAACTATCACGCACATTGGATATCAATTTAGGGGGAATCCCGATTTAGAGGGAATTCCGATTTCGGGGGAATCCCGATTTAGGGGGAATCCCGATTTAGTCATTCTGGTGTAGAATTTTCGCTTAATTAAGAGGAAATGATAGTTATCAGTATTCAAACATACATACCTAAACTTCACACACTGCTTACCCAGTGTTCAAAAAGAAAATTGAATCCTATTGGATGAGTCGGTAGCCATCTCCAAACTTAACCACTTGTTCTCGTCTCTCCTTAAACCACCTGATAATACTTTACAAAATTCTTTCAATTTATTTGGCAGAATAAAGAGGGGAATATGTCGGTGGGCTATATATGGTAAGTTAACAAATTCATTCAGGCACTGAAGCGTATGATGTTGTTGGTGTTGGGTTTAACGCCATTTTTCAGCACACGATAGGCTATGCATGGCGGCCAGTATTAATGGTGGAGGAAGAACCCGGGAAAACCCGGGAAGAACCACCGACCCACGAGAAGCTGCTGGCACGCTTTTCCACATACCCACATTGGCCGAATCCTAGACTCGAACCCACGCAGACAGCGTTGAGATGGCAGTGATCCGTAACAGAGAGCGCTTTAGACAGCTCGGCCACTCGGGGCCCCGAAGGTATGATAATAGTTTAAGTAAAGAAATTGTTGGGTTGATATCTTTAGGAAACTGTTTGAGCAAATTAACGATATGGCCGTTGTTGAGGCGGGTTATGTGAAAAACTAAGAAATGACTTCACAAATAATTGCTGAAAAGATGTATTCAGTTCTTGGATTAATTTTTACACCCCCCCCCAACCCCCCAACCCCCAAACACAATCTGTTTCCTCTGAAGAATTTTTAAATCTGCCTATCAGAAACAATGAGAATATTGAAGTTGCAAATAAAGCTTTGTTTAAAAAAATTTGCCCTAATAAAGGTAAGCTACCTTTAGTATATTTAAAAACTTCATGACAAAACTTAATATTTACTTTTTTGAGGGGTCTTTGTAACATCATAACATATTTATTAGATCCAGAATAACCCAATTCGTTCTTGGCCTGATACGTCACCGTGCATACGGATACTGTGCAAACCCTACATGACAGTACCGTGTATACCGTGCATACCAATAATGTGCATACCGTGCATACCAATACCATGCATACCCTACATACCCATAATGTGCATACCCTGTTTACCGATACCGTGCATACCGTGTATACCGATACCGTGCATACCGATACCGTGCATACCGTGTATACCGTGCATACCGATACCGTGCATACCGTGTATACCGTGCATACCTATACCGTGTATACCGATACCGTGCATACCGTGCATACCAATACCGTGCATATGCTGCATACGTATACCGTGCATACCCTACATACCAATACTGTGCATATCCTGCATAACAGTATCGTGCATGCCCTGTATACCGATACCGTGAATACGCTGCATACTTATACCGTGGATACCGTGCATACCAATAATTTGCATACCCTGTATACCGATACCGTGCATACCGATACCGTGCATACCCTGTTTACCGATACAGTGCATACCGTGCATACCAATACCGTGCATACCGTGTATACCCTACATACCAATACTGTGCATACCCTGCATAACAGTACTGTGCATACCCTGTATACCGGTACAGTGAATACGCTGCATACTTATACCGTGCATACCCTACATACCAATACTGTGCATACCCTGCATAACAGTACAGTGCATACCCTGCATAACAGTACCGTGCATACCGTGTATACAGAAAACGTGCATACGCTGCATAATGTCCGATAATAGGATATTATTAAAGTACTTAAACGCGCGCAACGAGATGCATTAAGTTCGTACTAATAATATTCCTATACCTACATCAAGTATGATGTGGGAAATTCTTTTAATTCTAACTCAGAATAAAGAAAACTCATTTGCATAATTATGCTCAAAAACATTCGAAACTCTAAAATGTCATGGTACCTATGTAGACAACTCCTCATACTATTACATGTAAAAGGCTATTTAAACAAGATGGGTGTAGTCAAAGCACCCTATGCAGTTTCTTTAAAAAAGGAGAAAAAAATCAACATTTGTTTTGGCACGATAATCATACTAATGAGTTCTGGTCAACCCTTTCTGCGTAAGTAATGCAAATAATAATAATAATAATAATAATAATAATAATAATTAAAATAATAATAACGAATTGGGAATTAAATTCACACGTCAACAAGCCATTAGTTGCGACATGTCAACAAACTCGGAAGTCCTAAAATGCATTATTTGTATTACTAAATATACATATATACTTAAAGTGAAACATCAAACAATTGGAACCTATAAGACCTGATTGAAATTTTACAAAGTTTATTATCTTTATGAAGTCTATGTCGCAGAGAAAAACATTTTAGTTTCAAAATTCTACGAGAAATGGGGTGAATTGAGTGGAATCTTTCCTAACAATAGAAATAATTATACTCATTGGAGCCCAACAGGAATTGAAACAAAATAAGTTATTAGAAAGGCTTTCATCGCTGCTAATTTTAGTCACGTTACACAGGTTCCACAGAAATAACAAATCTATGCATGGCTTGGCTTGGCTTCTGTACTCATCACTCCTTTCTTTATATATTTGAATTTGTTTGGGTTTTTTAAATTGGTGTTCTTGTTTGGTGTTAGTTTTAAACCTCAGACAATAGTTCAAGTACATTAAATGAATAACAAAAATTTCTAAATCTTTATCTAGTTTTTTTTTATTAACGCGACGTACTCGAATTCTGCAATTGCCAGTTGTCATTATTCTTGGAAGAGGATTAGTGCAGCTTTGAAAGAAGAAATAGTCGTTCAACCCGATAATCTTCAGTACACTCAGTCTTTTCTTAGTATATGTGACATTCTCAAAAACCAGTCTTTGAGAGACTCGATCAATGACCGAATCTTCAGCCCACAGATCACACCAAAGACTAGAAACAGAAATACGTGTGACATACATCCCTTAAATATGAATTCAGTTTGATAATGTAATTGTCGCTCCCTAGTGTAAAGTGTCATACATTTACTCCCCATTGTGAGGTGTCATACTTTTATTCGAAAGTGTGATGTGTCATACCTTTACTCCCCAGTGTGAGGTGTCATACCTTTACTCCCCAGTGTGAGGTGTCATACTTTTATTCCAAAGTGTGAGGTGTCATACATTTACTCCCCCGTATGAGGTTTCATACTTTTATTCCAAAGTATGAGGTGTCATACATTTACTCACCAGTGTGAGGTGTCATACTTTTATTCTAAAGCGTCAGGTGTCATACCTTTACTCCCCAGTGTGAGGTGTCATACTTTTATTCCCCAGTGTGAGGTGTCATACTTTTATTCCAAAGTGTCAGGTGTCATACCTTTACTCCCCATTGTGACGTGTCATACTTTTATTCCAAAATGTCAGGTGTCACATCTTTACTCCCCAGTGTGAGGTGTCATACTTTTACTCCCCATTGTGAGGTGTCATACTTTTATTCCAAAGTGTCATGTGTTATACCTTTACTCCCCACTGTGAGGTGTCATACTTTTACTCCCCAGGGTGAGGTGTAATACTTTTATTCCAAAGTGTCAGGTGTCTCACCTTTACTCCCCAGTGAGGTGTCATACTTTTATTTCAAAGTGTCAGTTGTCATACATGTTCTTCCAAGTGTAAGATGTCGTACTTTTACTCTCTTGTGTAAAGTGTCATACATTTTACATCATCAGGATATGCATCCACCCATTAAATGTAAGATGTATTCATATCCTGGTTGTCAGTTCGATGCAAGGAGCAACTCTCATTTTGGTGTATGCAGTGCACGACCCTAATTTACAAGCTACCTAACAGTGTATGACAGGTATAAAACAAAATTGCTATCAGAGAGATAAATATAGATATATTTAAGGATCCATATGAAGTTCTCTCTTCCACTTATTTACATAACGCTAAAAGCTGTGTCTACGTTTATTTGGATGATATTGTTATTATTTTAATATCAATTCCTGTAACATCAAAGTTTCACGACCATTTCAGTATTTTCACAGCTTAAGCAATTACAAAGAATACAATACAAAATTTAGCGAAAGTTTCATTTCTGTTTTCACTTCCACATTATTCTGTTTGTCGAACCAATATGACTGCGCGCACGGTATTGTTGTTAAATGACATCATTTTTATTCATAGTACGAGGGTGACTAACTTTGACTAATAACTTTATCTGCGACTGAATCCCTTTATTCTCACAGGAAACCTTTTTACAACAGTGTAATATCTGCAGAGACCATATTCCAGCCGTTGTAATACACTGACTGTGTCTCTCCAAGCAACGGATTATTGGGTATTTACTAGATTAAATGTGTGTTTTTCTGTAAAGAAGACAGATTTGCGGTCGGTCGTGATTTCATTTTCCACCTCCATGGTGGGTACACTCACTTCACGACGGAAGAAGATATCCCCAGCCTGTCCTCTTCCTCCTCCACCCAGCAAAAACATAAAAGAAAAAAAGGACGAAAATAAAAACACTGTTTCTAACGACAGCATCAGAAAAAAATCCATTTTATCCAGTCCAAGTATTACTTCACTGTAAGAAGCGAATACACTAAATCTTCAATTATAAAGTACCAAAAGACGGCCCCGTTTCATTACACACGATGGGCACGTGAAAAACGCGACTGTATTTTGCATCTTATCGCAGTCTACCTTTGTCTTTCATAGAATTGCGATCGTGAGTCTGTACGTTTTTTTTTTTTTAAAAAATACTTTTAATCACCTGCCATCGACCAAACTGATTAATAACTGCACGAATTTAATAAAGAAAGAACGAGATGCTTGACAGTGAACATGACGTCTATTTGAAGGTCAACAGAAGTATACTTTATAAGAACAGTACACTACCTTTTCCATTATAACAGTTATAGAGCCTTTAAATCACGCACAGTACAAATTTTCATTTACTTTTTTGTCAGACATTTTGCAGCGAATTCAAACTGCATTAGAAAAGTTTCAGTCAGTCAAGCTGATCCATGATGTCTTTAAATTATCCGACGTTTGTATATCCATAAAATAAGTGGGATTTGTTTCGAATTTGAGCGACAGAGATTGTATCATAAATATGAATTAGTCCCGCTTAAAGTGAAACATACTTGGCTCTCAGACCTTTCTCATTTATTACTCCCGTGACAAATAAGATTTCTATAGAAAATTAAATGTTTCTGGCTAAGCAACATATAATTGATAAAATCTTATTTATCGAAACGACTAAAACCTTAACCTTGTTTACAGCAACAGATCGTTGTGCGTTGATTGTTTCTGATATATTTAATTCATTGTAGACGGTTGCAAAGGAAATACCCCGACTTTAATACATTTATCTGATTGAATTCATTCTGGAAGCTATCAGGCTTTGTTTGGGAAGTGAATTTGGTATCAAAGTTTGCCCCCTCGTCGTTTCTGTTGTATCAGAGGAGGGGAAGACTGGAGCAGATAGGTGTATTTAGAGGAGGGGAAGACTGGAACAAAGCCATTGTATTTAGAGAAGGGGAAGACTGGAACATATAGGTGTATTTACAAGAGGGGAAGACTGGAACAGATAGGTGTATTTAGAGGAGGGGAAGACTGGAACAGATAGGTGTATTTAGAGGAGGGGAAGACTGGAACAAGTCCGTTGTATTTAGAGGAGGGGAAGACTGGAACAGATAGGTGTATTTAGAGGCGGGGAAGACTGGAACAGATAGGTGTATTTAGAGGAGGGGAAGACTGGAACAGATATGTGTATTTAGAGGAGGGGAAAACTGGAACAGATAGGTGTATTTAGAGGAGGGAAAGACTGGAACAGATAGGTGTATTTAGAGGAGGGGAAGACTGGAACAGATAGGTGTATTTAGAGGCGGGGAAGACTGGAACAAGTCCATTGTATTTAGAGGAGGGGAAGACTGGAACAGATAGGTGTATTTAGAGGAGGGGAAGACTGGAACAGATAGGTGTATTTAGAGGCGGGGAAGACTGGAACAAGTCCATTGTATTTAGAGGAGGGGAAGACTGGAACAGATAGGTGTATTTAGAGGCGGGGAAGACTGGAACAGATAGGTGTATTTAGAGGAGGGGAAGACTGGAACAGATATGTGTATTTAGAGGAGGGGAAGACTGGAACAGATATGTGTATTTAGAGGAGGGGAAGACTGGAACATTCAGATGGCGCTAACTTAGCTAAAACTCTGAATCAAAATTAGAAGAAGAAAAGAGAAAAAACAAGCACAGTAGTATAAGAGAAAATATCACAAAATTATTATCAGCAATTTTTTGCAGCAAGTTGTATCACAAACGTGACATAAAACGCCTAAATGGCGTGTCGTGTCCGTACAATTAGTGCAAAGGTGGATCAGTGCTCGCATTTTGATTCAATTTTATCAAATTATGGCTTCTTTAGACATTCATATTCTAATGTTTCCATGGTTTGAAAGAAAGACGATCGTTCTTGTAGAACCATGTCCTTCCTATCGGAAAAAGAGCTCTTTGGCTTCTATTCGAAGAAAATATAAATCACCTGTAGGTTCTCATTAGCATAATGGAAGGATGGATTCCTTTGAGGGGACGCAGTAAATAGTCTGTCTTCCTTACGTGCATTTAGCCCTTAATATTTGCATTTTCTTTTTCTTTTTCCTTTCTGGGGTGCAAAAATAAACAGCTTTACTTCTATATAATATAGAGATATCTAAATAATATGTATTTTTCTGACTGAAATCTAGATTACATTTCAGAAGGGCAAATTAAAATAGAATACAATGATGGATTTTATGACCACAATTCTGGGAAGCAAGAGATTGTGACTTGATCCAGAATAGACCATTTTACCACTGTTTTATACAATAAGCGAGCATATGTATATATCGATTAGTTTCATGTCAAAGCAAAGTCGATTAGATATACATTTTTATTAGAATCAGAATTAAATTAGCGCTTCCAAAAGTACAGTCTGTCATATCTAGCTATCACACGGCAGGCGTTGTTCCGGATTTGACACACATAACGTGCTTCATTAGCGACTTGACCATTAGAGCATCCCTGAACACCATACGCATCACAAATACTTCTGAGATTCCATGATACAAATATAAAAGTAATCGGTCAACTATTTGTTTTTTTTAAATACGAGTCAGTAGTTATTGCGTATGTACATTTTTTTATCGACAATTTACCTCTGTGTCACTTATCGTTGTCGATTCAAGCTCCACCAGATCCGTTATATTAATAGCAATTGTTACCTCCAGCCTTTTAACAGTTAGACTCCAAGTAATTATGCTAGTTTGTCTTTTGTTAAAGGGACAATCAGTTCAAATATTCATTCGAAAACAAGAACATAATATAAAGACAAAAATAAACCAGGTGGTGGACTATCGTTACAGTTACACCGTTTTCGCGTTTCCCACTCCACTGCATCAAATTGAAAATCTTAGTATGAACCCCTAATAACATTTGTCTGGCAAGAGAGAAAATCATGTAAGAACAATATTCGTCGAGATCATGTTTTAATAGCAGGAATTTATTTCGCTGCTATTCAATTGCTTCAATTTTCCTGTCTTTGGTACCCAGTCCAAGGTGAATTCCGTCCTTGAGTAATGATTGAAGGCCTCGAAATAGAACAAGCATTGTCCCAGTCTGATATTTGTTGTTTCTTTCATTTGACATGTTTCGTTTCCTTGAACGTTACTTGCTATTTAAAGTATATTTTGCCATATTTTCCTTCAAAAGATATCCATGTCTGAGCTGCATTTGATCTTTTCTGCGCAGTCCTCGCGCGTTTTAAATTTGCCTGTGTCCTCCTTTATTTTTAGCAATTTTGTTTCCCTTGTTTATTTTGAGGAGTTGTGCGCACCTGTTAACTAAAGAGTGTTTCTATAATTTTGTCCCATCCTTAATATCTATGTTATGATATAAATGACCTCTGCAAGATTGTTCCGTTTGTCTATTATTCTAGTTGTCCTTCATTTATGTGCCTTTCGACAAGATGCGATATGGGTTGTGGCTGAATGCCAGCGCCCCTATAATAGAGGGAGGAATGGAAACCGCGTTCTCCCCATCTTTCATATAAATCATATGATCCCAGGTGAGATCAGTGACATTTCTAAGTTCAAGGCAGTCACCAGCACCCATGAGAGAGTCCATTTTTCTAAGAAAGGGAATCCGCTAAAGTTGTCAACTTTTTTATGGAGAACTACGCCTACGTTATTGGATCTGGCTTGTCAGAGGAGTCTGGTTTACTGAATAAAACCTCCTCCAGGAGGTCTTCGTGTTCTAAATAGTTACTGACCAGTAATCAGCGACCTGTTACTGAATCTAAACACCAGGGTGGTGAATGAGGGTCACTGGACATACACAACCGCTTACTAAATACCACCATGTCTGACAGAATGTCACTAAACAATCAAATTTGGATATAATGCACAATTTAGGTTAACCATAAAATCTAAGTAGTTAGTCTATACGTGCACTAAATTCAGATATTTTCCATTTAAAATGATTTATAGCGACAATAGTCTGCTAAAAACCCAGTTGCCCCCTTTGTGCTCATTTTCCAACGTCCTGTTCTCAAATTATATGATTTGTCGCTCTGTTTCTGATTTTCCTTTTCTCATTATCATGGACTGTGCTCGTCTCAGTCTCGTGGAAAGACGAGAATAACGCTTTACTTTAATTGATGAGGTTATCAATTGTTTTGCTTCCACTTATGTGCAGTGGCATGCATTTCTTATCCATGCATATAATTATCCCTTTTCTCCCCGTATTCTTCGAAAGCAGGGGTAATTTAGGGCTTTTGAGTTTTCCAGAGTTGGAATCATGTTTCAACATTTTCTTAGCTTCTAGCAACCCATACATTTTATGTCGGCAATTTCTATCTTTCTTCTTTCTGCCTCAGACTTCCGTTGTTTCTCTGATGAAAGATTTTCTCATCTTCCTTCCTTTTCCCACCATATAATTTCCATTTCTGCTTACTTTTCAAATTTTGTATGGGCCTTCCTTGCATGCTTTCCTTATTTATCTATCTTGGCTAAAATTATTTTCTTTCATTTCTACATTCATCTCGGTTTCATATTTTTCCTTTTATCACCTTCCTCCCGACTGAACCCTAACAAAGTATTAAAGATATGGTTAGCGTAGACATTGGTGTTGACGATGTTAGCAAATACATTCACAGCAGATTTTGGGTCGACTGTAGACTACAAGCTGTTCAACAAGATGGTGTCGAACCTTGAGACTGGCGAGGTACGCGTGGGTTTGGAAGGTATTTAAAAGACTATGCCGACCATCCAAACAAGCATCTACGCCAGACGTTGTTGTCTATCGTTGATGGCATACCTATACGTCAGCCTCCATTGCATCCAACTTGAAGTAAGAACAGCCAACACTGATGGATCTTCCAGATTAAGAGGCTTGTTTGTCGTACAGCCTCCACAAAAAGAGATGGGGGATCTCTCCAATGAGCTGGACCTCTGCATGTTGCTGGCAGACAGTTCAACAATGCGAATACATACCTTGGTACGCCCACACATGGATACAGAAAGTTGAAGATGTGCGGAAAGTCCCATTCTGTCAAAATGTAAGAACTCCATAGAGTACAATAAGTTCTAGTGGCTTTCGCGGAAACTCGATCCGAACTCGTAACAGCCATCAGAGGTTCTACCAAACTCTAGGCACACGGCTCGAACTCTGCGCACCATCTAACCAGATTATCGTGGCACCGAGCCACTTCGATGGCTGTTAGTACCTTCCGACCTTGTTGCGAGAAAGAACTAAAACGAACTTGTTGACTAATACAAGAAGGCTGTAGTCGATAAATTGGCACACGCTACCTGCAAGCTGGCAGACCTAATTTCTGAGTAAGTAAGAATAATATATACACTTGTGTTTCGCGACACTATTTATGAAGACTGTACATTGAAGGAGCGTGGGATTGCACTAGCGTTGTGTTGCGTCAAAGGGATTGGAATCACTCTGGAGAAGTGGAAATGCGAGAAAACTTTGTGGTAGAGGTAACGACCTCAGCCTACCTGGTCGGAATTGGTGCAGGCTGACACCTGTCGCTGTGAGTTGCGTCTGCACGTATCTTCTACAACAACCAATTTCGCTAAATTGTATGGGATCCAGTGGAAATACTGGACACTCAAACTTCGAACGAAACTGCTATCGTACAAGCTTTGTTTAACGCCAAACAAAAGGCTTCAAAATACTATGCAGACTGCTGACAGGCTTTATAGCACCAACAGTGGAGACAATTCCAGTCCAGGTAAGCAAAATGTGCAGGTAAGCTGTAATCAGTAATCGATAATAATATACCTGCATGAGCTTTGCAGATACCATTTCCCGAGGGGGCGTAAGCACAATTCGTTAATTGCAATCAGTGACAGACGAAAGTTTCATTTATACGACCATTTTCTGCCGCGGGAAGTGGAAAACAATTTGGAAAGGTCGAGGAACTTCCAACTCCACTAATATGTCCTCTAGGTGACCTTCATACAACACCAGTTAATAGAAAGACAGAATGACAAACACGCCGTCATTTTTGTTGCAATATGCAAAGAAATGGAAAGGAATCCTATCCGGTACCAAAAGAATTTAAAGAAAAATGTGCAACAGTTTGCTCCACCAACACAATCTCCTTCATTATCTAAATGTACGTAAACAGTTTTGCACAACAGTCTTAGGGAGGGTTTGTCAGTACGTATATCCTTCGTACACAAAACCAGAATTTTGTCATCGGCAAGAGAGTCAAAATACACAGGTAGGTCTTTCCGCAAGGATAGTAGTGTTGCTGTAAAATTTTGTTCAATATAACACTTTCAAGTGCATATCGCCTGGCTACTGCAGGAGTGTGAGGAGGCACACAATAATAGCTAGTTCTAGATATACCAGTTCGATAGACACTCATTCTATATTTATTTATTTATTTATTTATTTATCTATTTATTTATTTATTTATATGCTCATTTTTCCCCGTTAAATTTACATTGTCAGAAGGGGCCCCGAGTGGCCGAGTGGTCTAAAGCGCTCTTCGTTATAGATCACTGCCATCTCACCTCTGTCTGCGTGGGTTCGAGTCTTGGATTCGACCAATGGGGGTATGTGAGAAAGGTTGCCAGTAGCTTCTCGAGGGTCGATGGTTCTTCCCGGGGTTTTCCCGGGTTCTTCCTCCACCATTAATACTGGCCGCCATACATAGCCTATCGTGTGCTGAAAAATGGCGTTAAACCCCACAACAACAACAACAACATTATCAGAATCGTTCAATATTACCCGATACTGAACTCGCGCGACAATACACATATAGCATTCACGTGCATAAAGGTACTACTTTCTATTGTAAACAAACATTGGACGCAGACGCCAGGACTTTTGATTTTGTACACAAATCAAGTGCACTCGCGTAAAAGGCTCTTTAAGTTGTGGTTGTTTAAATTTGTTTCTGAATGAACTAAAACAGATGTTTCGTGGACTGCCACATACCAGCTGCTTTGGCACATTCCGCGTTGATACAATGTTATGAATTTAGGCTAGCTACATTATATAAAAGACGGAATATAATGTCCTTACAAATAACATACAAGTGACAAATCATATACTCTCTTCTTTAGCTGGTGATAAAAATGGCAAAATAAAATATACTTACAGTTTTACATCCTGAATTTCCTCAAAATGTATTTTCTTAATTCTGCAAATCCGAATTACATGAGCCATGTCATGTCATAGGTTTTCAATAAGGATTACACATATCGAAACTGTGCTGTAATTTCGATGATAAGTGCAATTGCATTCTCCTTACTGCACTCAAAATGAAATAAACATTAAACTCCATAGCGTCTTTTTGATAATTGCAATTGAAAGACTTCATATTTTCCCCACATTATTATTTCAAACATTCAATGCCAGAAACAGAAACACATCTGCAGATGCCAACACGCTTCTCCCTAGCTTCACTCTCATGTATTTCATGTGGAATCGTCACATACAAAATTCATTCAATAATCACGAAATTTCCTAGAATCGAGAAAAATACCAAACTTGATTCATTCCAGATCAAATGGAAAAATGGAAAAGTTTTTGCAATGCACATTCATTCACAATATGACTCCATATATCAATTTTAACTAGACAGGCCATTTTGTTTCGAACGTTATGTCGAGCGCGCGACTAAGTTCAAATTTATCTGGGCGGAGTTATGTGCGCAGTAATAATGTTGATTTGTGTAATGATAAATATGCGCTTGTGCATTTAGTTTGGAATGCGGCATACATTCATTTACGTTGTTTATTGTAGTGTATTTTGTTTATATAATTAAGCATTAGTTAGAATTAAAAAAAATGAGCATATAATAAAAAGGTTACTGTCTTTGTATGGGAAAATATGAACTCGTTTTGGCGGAAGGATATACTTCACTCCCAAGGTCGTGCAGTATTCCATCCCAAAATTCGTTCATATTTTCCCATACAAATGCAGTAACCTATAAATATTGAACATAATCAAAATAAAAGTTCGAGCATACACTATTTAAAAACAAACTGCAATAGTCGAAACGACTTAGTTCCTGCTTCAAAAGCACACTAGCCAAATCAGAAGAATATATACCAATTAAGAGGACAGAGCGCAAGCAGAACGCATTGCAAATCAGCTCGTCTCTTGCGGATATTATGTCCTCGCTGTGCAGGTTGCCAAAGACGTATATATCGTCTGCAAACATCAGAAGGCCAGAAAGCGGATGGAAATGCGTACGCCCACCATGACCAGCAAGGTAGTCCACTCTGAAAGTACTGGAAACTAGGTTCCCATTGTAGGTTTTCTCGTGTAGTAAGTGTACTGCATCCGTCTTGTCGGTTTGAATGATCTTTATGCGAAATAATGTGTTTTTATGGAGTCCGTGTTTGTGGAATGTGCATGCATTTGCTAGTATGGCTGGAGAAAACTTGGTATTGTTACCCACATCATTGTCTTGCTTCTTGCAATACAAAATTTCTAATTGGATTTTTCTAGTACCTACATAGTGCAAGCATGAGCCGCAAAATAGTATGGCTTTGGTTGCGTCGCAAATATAGCCTAGTCGGGTAAAATTGAAGACCTATACCGCTTGCCATTGACACTGGATACACTACCTTACTTCTAGAATGGTTGTCGAAAATTACAGTTACCTTGAAAACATTAGACTATATTAACACTACCCACTAGGACAAGATTTGTTACACGAGCCAAGTATCTTACGACGACATGTTTGTTTTATATAGTACTTTCGGAAAAAAATGAACTGGTGGTCTATGGACGACAGGAACCGTTCGTGTGTACTTTAATCTTTGTCTAAACGACCGTATGAGTCTTGATCGCGGCTTCCATCGAGAACCTTATCTTAAAGAAGGGTTCCTACTTTCTCTCTCTCTCTCTCTTTCTCTCTCTCTCGCGCGCGTGCGCGTCAGTGAGGAGAATGAGCCATTATCATCCCTTATCAGTGGTGTTGAGTGGCCTATTATTTCCTGAGATTGCTTATTCTGACTATGGAAACAGCTTATTATCTGTCATTGAAACAGATGATTATCTGTCATTGAAACAGATGTGTTCTTTCCTTGAAAATCGTAAAGCAATCCTCCTACTGAAAACAGATCGAATGTTCACCGTCAGGGATCCATCAACCTCCGTCTGGGCTGGAAAGGTTAGCCATGTAATAATGCCTGGCTATGTTGTGCTGGAGCTGAAGGATTAAAGGCTGCCTTCCATTATGTAATTTTAATTAATCAATATTCATTGCGTATTATTACCTAATACATTCCTATTTACCCGTTTTGATGTTCATTCATTATTGGGATTATTTTCCGAATGACGTAAATGACTGTGTTATCAGATCAGTAAAATTCTTCTGTTTGTTCCAGGCCTACAATTACTAACTGGAGGAGAGAATCCGCCTTGGTCTGGGAACTAATGAAAAAAGAAAGAAACGCAGTAACAACATGTAAGCATTACATAGTTATAGAAGTACCCCGAAAACGCATATTTTATTTGAGAAAACTAATGGTGAACATGTTCAATATAATAATATATGTGTGATCTTTAATCACATGTTTGACACGTTTCACGTATGTCAATGCGGTGGCCAATCTTGTGAAACATATTCGGGTCAAATCCAAGTTTCGTAAACAATTTTCAAAAAACGACCCCACAATTGAAACAAAAATACTTCATGTTTTAGTTATTTAGTGTCGTGTGTGAAGTACGTGTATTCCTTTTGTAAGAATGTGAATCATCATAGGAACGCGTTTTTTTTTTTCTGTCTGAACTTTATGCACTTTCTGAAGTCCACTAAATATTTCTTCGTTTATTAAGTACGTTGCATGTTTCCTGGCCTCCTCTGATAAACATCTTGCCCGAGTGTTATCACCCCACTCATAGTTTCTCTGCCTATTATATCAATAATGTCGCTGCTTTAGTAAATTTTAGGTTTCAGTATCAGTACTTCCTGTATTTGCTAATAGGCTTTCTAATGCCAGTCACATAATCCGCTGTAGTAAAAGCGAAATCATCCCACTTTCGGTATACCTTTAGATTGCAACTTATATAACAATTAACATATACATAGCAAATTCATCTACAATAAGGTACTGGCCATTTTAAGTTTTAGGGGATGGGGGGTATGTGACTTTCTTTTGAACTGAAATAACGTTTTTTTTTCTTCTTTTATTTTAAGATAATATTTTTTCCAGATAATACCATTGATATAATATAGTGTTTTATTTGTGCTTACAATCAGAACAATATATATTTTTTCCAGCTATTTACAGACGGAACTTAAACAAGGAAAATATCACGGCCCTGCCCTGAACGCTGAACTGGTCCCTGATATAATTAATGTTTACCTAGGTATGTATAGCGGTACTTTCAGAAATATGCGTGAGAGGCAAGCGTGGGATCCCATACTCAGTTAAAATCTAAATTTGTATTATGTTTCTATGATATGGCTTATTCTTCTGCAACTTTTATCTACGATCGTACTCTTGTTTTTTCCAGAGTTAAAGCAATCTAAGTCCTTGAACTATGGTTGACTCTTTATTTCTAAAGCAGCATTTGCATTGATTCGTGGTTCAGAAAACAGAAAAAGCGATAAAACAAACAAAGATGTTGTTTCCTATAAACATTTGCATAATTATTTACTGTCCATGATTTCTCCTGATATTCAGCTAGCTAGTTCTAGTTGTTTTAAATAATATTTCAATTGACCTTTATAATTCAAATGCATATTTATTACATCCCCATTTAATCGTTATATTTCATCTGGTGTTCAATATTGAAGTTCGTTCCATATTTCTGTATTGCATACCAAGACTAGAACTATTTACTGATTTCACTAATGTCTGCGAGTCGATATTCTTCGATGCACTGAATCAAATTTGAATAAATTCCAATTTTTCTTGAACTCCATACACAGTTTATAGCAAAAGATTTTTGGAAATTTAAAAACAAATGACGTATGGTATACACGCAAAACCGCATTGGCGTGTCACGTAATTCACAGTCTTAAGAAAAGGCGACATTTGATCTGACGTTTGAATGTATCAGAGCCTGAACGCTTCGAGATATTCATACGCCATATCAAATTAATTCATTATGCCGACTGCAAACCAAGCACATATGTAATTTTTGTGTGGAGACTGCTATTAGCTTTACCCAATATAGATATGTTGGGTATTAAACATTGTGCCAAATGAAGTCTAGGAAAAACAGTGGTCGGATATAATCAATTTAAGAAAAATTCTTACGATGATATGTTTGAAACGTCTATAGCATATGCCTTATTATTTTAATCAAAATGGGACTCACTTTGTCACAGCTTGTAATCACGAAGCACATTAAAATCATTATAATACGTGAGCTCAAAGCCTATCATTAGGTTAGCTGGCCTCCAAATGCAGCAAGATTATGAATGATGCAATTAGTTTTAGCCTAATAAGCTGTTTAACTGATGCAGACTTCTCTAGGGTCTATTATCAAACAACGACATGTTAGAGACTACTTCCTGGCTTATCAAAACACGACATGTTCGAAAATAGGTCATGACCTATCAAAACACGACATGTTCTAAAATACTGCACAGCCTATCAAAACACGACATGTTCGAAAATACTGCACAGCCTATCAAAAAACATGTTCGAAAATACTGCACAGCGTATCAAAACACATGTTCGAAAATACGTCCTGGCTTATCAAATAACGACATGTTAGAGACTACTTCCTGGCTTATCAAACAACGACATGTTAGAGACTACTTCCTGGCTTAACAAATAACGACATGTTAGAGACTACTTCCTGGTCTAATAGAAAATCCAGGATACATTTATAGAAGTTATCCGTGGAAAGGTTGCTGTTTTTTTAAACAAAAATTAAATTTGGTCTTTAGTTATGGAATATAACTGCAAAATAATGAAATTCCCGAGCCTGACTTAACGCTGGTGACGTACATAATTGTACGTAGTTAATTAACTTCGAAGGGGTGACGTATGTTTCTAAGCTACTCATCCAGAAATTCCTTTTAACTGATTTTTTTTGTCTGTTTGTTTTGTTGTTTTTTTTTTTTTTTTTTCTAAATATTTCCGTTTATGTCTCTTTCACCTGTATGTCTGATGATCCAGGACATATCTGATATCAATAGCCATAGTTAGGTCGATAATAGTTTTGGTTTCAGTTTTCCTCCAAGTAATTCTACTTGTTTGCCTTTTCAGAAACAGGCAGGCAATTAAATAATTGTTCAACAGATAATAATTTGGAAACAAGAATAGAATATAAAGATTATAATATACCTATTGTTATGTTGGAGCTTCTTTTTTAGGACACATTTTCTCGCCAGAGATAAAGACATTTACTTAAGTGTTATCAATTGTTTGTGCTTGAAGTATTTTCAATATACCTGAGGAAAAAAAAGAAATAAGATTCTAAGATAATGAGTCTAAATGAGGGAGGGAAGGGGTATGGGTCTACAATTTAGAGTTGTTTTTGCAATATGATTTTATTGTTAAAAGACACAATACAATGCATTTATAAGTAATTAAAAACCTATTCCACTCTATTTTTTGCTTTATAGATTTATATAGGTAGATTTATATTATTTATATTTATAATTATATTATTTATTATTATTTTCGGTGCATCTTGACAGGCACGTTTGCACTCTCAGACGCAAAATGAAACTATTAACTTTACATATTCCTACTGGCAAAGTAATAAAATGTTATATTTTAATGTTTTACAGACGAGGGAAAATTTAATATCAGTATAATAATCAATATTTCTTAATATAGACTAGTTCATCCTATCTTCATCAGTATTATGATTAAAAACATATTGTTCAGTCAACTTTAATTTGTAAAAGACCTAGTTTTCCAGTCCGATAATTCAATACCGCGGATAAAATAAGAGAACTGAGCACTACTAGTAATGTTCAATATGCCATCAATTTTGTTGTCGTGGGGAATGCTAAATTCTTCATGCGATTCCGCTATTGCTCTTGTCCTGGCAAGAAAGATTTTTTAGATAGAAGAAATAGAAAAGAGTAAAAAGAGATTAAAAATTCATCAACCATTTAATTATCTTATATTCTAGAAAGGAGTAAATATACAGCAAAAATATAGCACGTATCTAATGTAGCTATTCCATAGCATGTATCTAATGTAGCTATTCAATAGCACGTATCTAATGTAGCTATTCAATAGCACGTATCTAATGTAGCTATTCAATAGCACGTATCTAATGTAGCTATTCCATAGCACGTATCTAATGTAGCTATTCAGTAGCACGTATCTAATGTAGCTATTCCATAGCACGTATCTAATGTACCTATTGCATAACACGTATCTAATGTACCTATTCTATAGCACGTATCTAATGTACATATTCCATAGCACGTATCTAATGTACATATTCCACAGCACGTATCTAATGTACCTATTCCATAGCACGTATCTAATGTACCTATTCCAAATCGTTCGCTACTTGAAAATGTTCACTCAAACCCGACGCGTATTGCGTTCCTTGTCCGTTGATCAATGTTCGAGATGCATCACACCTGAAATACTGCATGGTTAATAAGGAACTATTCTCTCATTGTTTTATTAAAACACTACCATCTTGACATTCTCTGGCTGATGAATCCATTTCGATTACATCGTCTTGTCATAAAAGATGTCTGCAAAGTTACGAAGAAATAATATTTGATTTCCCCCATGAAATGCAATTGTTGCACCTAAAGTTATATTCTTCCGTCACAAAATAATATTACCAGCAACATGTCTGCTTTGTCTCTAAATGTTCCTTTGATACTAGTGAAAATCTGTTAAGGAACATATCATTCGAGACTGCAGTCAATTGGCTTCTAGTCCCATAAAGTCCTTAAACACAAATAGGCGGCATGTTCATGCGTGTCTACCACACTAGGAGCAAATCCAACTGAAAAAAACCAGTCTGAATACAACGCGATGGCAAGAACACTAAAACATTACCTGATGCTCTTTTATATTTTAGTTTACTGCTCTTGAAATTATTGTATATTTAGTTAATTGGGTTAAATTTGTATCATTGTATTTTTTATTTTTTATTTTTTTTGTTTCCTTTTTCAATAGTGTCTGTCGACAACACAGTTATCTATCGATATATCTATCTGTCTATTTGTCTATCTATCTATCTATCTGTCTATTTGTCTATCTATCTGTCTATTTGTCTGTCTGTTTGTCTGTCTGTCTATCTATCTATCTCTCTATCTATCTGTCTATATGTCTGTCTATCTATCTATCTATCTATCTATCTATAGGTCTGTCTGTCTGTCTATCTATCTATCTATCTATCTCTCTATCTATCTATCTATCTATCTATCTATCTATCTATCTATCTATCTATCTATCTATCTATCTATCTATCTATCTATCTATCTAATTATTGATATGCAGGTAGCAAATACCCAATATATTTTACTTACTTTCGTTAACTTGCATGTGAATAATCTGTACGACAGTCGGTCAGGGGGGGAGAGTGCCTCCACACTTAAGTCTATGCAAAAATTACAAGTAAAAAAAAAAAAACAATTACCACTCTTTACGACAGTTAGTCAAGGGGGAGAGTGCCTCCACACCTAAGTACATAAAAAAATTACCAAGCACAAAGACGATGGTCATTCTATAGAAAAGTCTGTAAAGGGTGTTACTTGTTTAGGCTGTCATAAACAGTAACAAGAAAAACGTGAAGACAACAATCTTTGTAAAATTTAACAAATAATGTATTTCCCTAGAAAAACAAGGTAAATTTGAGAAAAAGAAGTTACGGTTTACGAATCAAATCCAAAAATAATCCAAGCATTAAAAATTAGAAGTCCCAGAAATAAAAACTCCTAAATGAGTCTGAGTTGGAATCCTGAAAAAAAATCCAATATGGAAGACGTGGACGAATGCTGTGGTCAGTGTTATCCTGATGCATCAACAGTTTCTTGTTCAACCACATAAAATAATATTTCAGTTTTAAATTCCAAATAAAAATTCAATAAATGTCTTTGTCCGAGAATTCTGTTTGAGCACATAAATATATCCAGTAAAAAGAATTAATAATTCCATAATATAAAATTTCGACTCAACCTGGTCACAGACAGAACACCTTACGTGTAAGTGTTTAAAAGCCAAACTGAAATTATTTCTCTAATCATCACTATTAAATCTGGTCACTGCGCAATTCCGGTAAAAGCAGAATTTCGAAATAAGAACGTAAAGCTATTTACATGTCTAAAGTCACGTAGTCCCAGTACAGCCTCGATTTCACTCTAAATCCGACACTAAGAAAGAATTTTTTAAAATATTGTTTACTTCCAATCATGAAATAATGCCAGGAACTAGGTCAGCTTTAGTTACAAAGATCAAATATTAGGTTGTCGAAAAACCGATCTGAATGTCTTTAAAATTTCAGTTCCAGTAAATAAAATTACAGTACAATTGCATGTTATGGAATAAAATAATATTTAAAAAAGTTAAAACTAACAAACAAACAACTAAATCAAATCAAATCAAATTAAATCAGATATACATACAAGGGGGGGGAAGTGTATCCGCGCACAAGTCCATACAAATTATTGCCAGTCGCAAAGACGACTGCCACTCTATACGACAATTTGTAAAAAGGGAGAGTGCATCCACACCAAAGTCCATACCAAATATTGACAGTCAAAAAGACGATGTCACTAAGCCGACGATCCTCTGTATTGTTCATGTTTTCTTGACAGAATCACTTTTCCTTCCAACAATATATTTTCCTTAACCCTTCTTTGTTTTATACTAGCTAATGTCTTTTTTACCCTAAAGTCTTAAAAGAAAACCCCATCAAATACCATTGATTTTTCATTCAAAATATTCCCATGCCAGCGCTAAATTAGTAAGACAAAAGGTCATGAAAGGTACATAAGGATTTAATTTGCATTCATTATATAATGTAATTATCAGCTTTAAAAGGTCCTTATGTGTAATGTACTGTTGTCACATCCACCTGGCCTGCAACTTCGTTTTGGAGATACCTGTCTTACCTGTAAGCGTTAATGGACAAAGGAATGGGCTCGGTACCATGTTATCCAGCTACTAGGATTATTGATCCTCAGATTATGTTTTATATAACTTGTAAAGAATAGTAGGCTCTCTAGCTGTATAAATCCACCTTTGTATTTAACACACACAGATGAGGCACACACCATGAGCCTTGCTTTCGACCAAAATGTTAATACAATAACCAGGGTTATTTTCGATAATCGGCGATTGTACAAATCTTTATTACTGTTGAACAGCGATTAGAACTATTTTTTATTTAAAAATGTACTCATATTCCACTAAAAGGGGACGATGAAAACGTTTCTACCTGCTACTTTGTGCGTGATAACTGAATTTTGTTTAGCAATCAGTGCTTGTTTCTTACATAGCTTGCCACTGAACTTACCGTTACGTTGTCGCGATAAGAGAAAGGTAAAGCCAATTAGATTTTACTGAAGACTTGCTATAGAAGTCTTTCTGTATTGAACTGATTCAATGTAATAAACATATTTCCCCGATATCCCTTTATCCTTCATTTGTATTGCCGTCTCCCGCAGGTAGCTCATTTTCAATTTTACCCTTAGTTGGAATCGATTAATCTGTCGCTAGTGATCCATTTTTCTTGACTGCAGTATCATCACTGTTAAAGGCTACATTCCAGGGAAAGCACTTCAGGTAAGTATATGTGTGTGGTCCGCAAAATAAAATTTAGAGACCAATTGATTATGGCAGTCTATGGATTCTGTTACATCCGATATAACGATGATTTCGATTTTTCTTCAGAAAGGTAGGTAGAGGTAATGTATATTGTTATGTATATTTAATCTGTATTGTGTTATTGACCTTTGTCTGAAACTGAGGGTAGGAGTTGGATGATACGTGAATAATTTCATTATCTATTAACAATTGTTTTTTTTATATACTTGGGTTTACATTGTAGATACGGTATTGATTCTAACCTGAGAAGATTCTAAAAACGAATTTGGTTTATACATTGACGAAAATTTCCATTAAAATGACATTATTTGCAGAACATGGTTATTGCGACACTGTGGGAATCTATATAAGTTTGTTTACATCGAATTTTTATTACTATCTTATTATCTGTAGGGGAATCAGTCTCTTAACTGTGTTCATTGATAGTTTGAGAGTATTTATTTATTTATTTAAATTATTCATTGGAGTTACAAAGTGCTCTTTTGTACTTTTGGACTAAATCACTATTTTATGAACGTTGTAAATTCATTTAAAGACATTCTAGATTATGTAACTGTGATACACCAAGACTATTGGCACATCGCCAAATTCCAGGCTTTTGAGACATCAGAACATTCAAAATTGAAATTCATTCGGAACACCAGTGGAATTGATTCGAACACTTTTTACTTTCAGACATGTGAACGAACATTAAGGACTATTTGGGATTTATTTCTCAAGACTCTGAGTTCCTTTTAAGTCTTCGCTTTGTATTCTATGGAAATAGATTCTCTTTTTTATTATATGCTTTTGTGTGACATACAAAGACTTATTGGTGAAATAATTTTCTTATTTCTTTCTCATGCCTCTATTTTTATATGTGAAACATATGTTTTCACATGGGAAAATATAAGATTTCCCATCATGCCATGCGACGCTTGATCGTGTGTACCCATACCAGTTGTAACTGCAACAACAAAAACGAGTACTTTGTGAGCTAAACAAGATAAACTGTTACTGTCTTAGATTTCAGACATATAAATTAATCATTGAGAGAAAAAATTTGTCCAGACGCCATTCGCGGCGTTCCGAAGTTATTTCTATTTACTTCCTTGACAACGACAAAAATCGATTAGATGCATTTCTAAATATTCTTTTCGGTTAGGGTCTAACAGTGTTCAAAATAACGCAAATTTATTTTACTGCGACAGATGAGGAACAACCACACCTTACGCATCCTAGATTTATACCCATTTATTTCTTGCACACGGAATGAGACTATTGCGGCCCTTCCGCCATACTTGATTTTTATACGATTATTCCAGCAAAATTAACCTCCATTGAAATGTGTGTGTCTGTGTGTGTGTGTTGGGGGGGGGGATAAACAAAAAAAAAACAACTCGATTTATGTCAATATTATATTTTTATTACACTGAAAGGAAAATCGTGCTCTTTGTATTATACTAACAAACTAGCAATTACGTTAATTTCCTTACACAGTGAGTATCACGTCTAATATCGTTGCTACGTCTTCAGTTGTTGCAAGGCTTTATCGTACCTATTTGTGGTTAGACTGTTGATGTTATGTACAACTTTGACACCCATCCATAAAAGCGTTTATAATGTACGTCTATTCGTCCGATCAGAGAGGCGGTTACATTGTTACATAACAGTTGTACGGGGTCGGTCAAGTTGTCCGTTTAAAGGATAAACTGCCAGGTAACCTAAAAAATTCATGCTCAGTCTAAACATTTCAACCCAAATCGACCTTGGAAATAATTCGACGGAGTTATGCTACGTAAAATGGGAGATATCATTGAAGAAAACCGTATAATCAGTCACTTTCTGAAGTACAGTAGGCAAAAAAGATCCATGTAAAATGCATTATGATACCTGGATGGAATGATTTGCACAAGTTCAGTGAAAGAGCGTTCTCCAGTAGATATATATTTATAGAAAGAGACTTGGGACTATTTCCGCCAAGAATAAGTAACTTCATCAATAAGTCGCCATAAACAAAGCTATGATAGTGTGTGACGTACACCTAACGTCACTTGCTAAATATAATCAGAGAATCTTACATTAATACTCACTTCAAATGAAATTTATGAAACGATTCGATTATTGAGAGCATAGATATAAGTATTTGTTTTTTAATTACATGACTAAAAGTACTCATTTATTTGCTTTTCTTAGTGAAATGAATTTAAAATACGGTTTTATACCTCTGTCGTTACGTCTTTCATTTTGCATTACGTTGTGACGTTATTTGTTACATTATGAATGTTGTTTGTTTTACATGTTGCATTTATGAAAATTATGAAATGGGTACATTTTCTTAAATAACACAGAAATCATGTATGTGATAAATAGAGGGATTCGAATTGGTAACGATTTATTAATTATTGAGCTTGTTCAGCGAATTTCATAAATTTGATATTAAATCATTACCCATGTGAGATTCTGTTTATGACATTGTTTTCCAGGGGAAAGATCTTCGAGAGATAGAAGAAAATATGACTGAATTTATTCTGGATCTGATTCTGAACATGCCAATTTTTGCGCGTAACAAAATTAGTCTCAGACAGTATTTGATTTAATAATGGGCAGTGTTATATTCAATACCATTGAAAAATAGATTATTTCATCAAATAAAAATCAAGAAGCAGCCGCCTTTCTAAATCAGTAGAATATTTGACACAGACAACATCATTTTTCAACACTGGATCTCCGATGGAAATTTCTATGTGATGTCATTTGCTCGCGGTAGGTCAGACGAGCCATATACATCGCTTCGATTACAAGGTTTCCATTGTTTCCACTTAAAGCCTTCTGGCAAGTTTCATGATACTCTTGTTCCAGGGCAATTTTAGAAATCGAGACGATTATCAGAATTCGCTCCAAAATAAGTTTCCCTCTTGTGAATTTCCAGCTACACTCACGAAGTTTTTGAAACTGCCGTTCTTTGTTTTTGGCATTAAATAATCCCTTTAGGAAGACGTACACTTTTGTCAAACCCGTTGATTTAGTTGGGTCCCGACCTGATCAAATAGCACATTTATGCGAGCAAGTACGTTGTTATTGTTTTTGTTATACTACTACTACTACTACAACTAATTCTTATTATTATTATTATTATTATTATTATTATTATTATTATTATCATTATTATTATTATTATTGTTATTATTATTATTATTATTATTATTATTATTATTATTATTATTATTATTATTATTGTTGTTGTTGTTGTTGTTGTTGTTGTTCTAAGCACATAAGCGCTACCTCGATGCCAGCGCAGCCGTTTAGGTCGACATCCTTTGCAAAAGCAGAACACATGTTCCTTCTTTCCGGGGAAAAAAATTAACATGTTTGCTCTCTATGAATTGAATTATCGCGAAACACAAGTCAGTCTTATACTTCGTGTTTAGTTTGTTCGTATTATGCAAGTGCAATAAAATATCATCTTTCTGGTTATTGTATGCAGAAAGCATTAATTACGGCGAACAAAAATGTTTTTTGTTATTTTAACTTTGCAGCATTATTAATGAGATAATGTAGCCCTATGTTACTCGATGCTCTTTGAAGGTTTATTCAACAGAGACATCTCTTGCGACTCAACCCGAGCGTGGTTCCTTCTTTTCTTTCCACCATTTAATTACAAACGCACATACACACACACCAAAAATAAAACCTTTTGCTAAACATGAAATATTAATTGCTCTTTGCGGAAATGACAGTATCAGCTTCACGTAACATGTAGAAAAATGATTCCTAATTTTACGAGAGTCCATATAGCCAATTCCCAAGGAAGGCTGATAGTTATACAAGTTCTGTTGGATAGAATTGAATATTGAAATCGTGCTGAATTTGAATTCACCTTTGAAATATGTTATTAATATGCTACATTTGAGAGAGAGAGAGAGAGAGAGAGAGAGAGAGGCTGACTTGTGGCGGCATTCCCTTCGTAAAATATATGAATGACACAGAAATTCTTAAGGAGGCTGTCATATCAGTATTTGACGGAGAAAACTGTAAATTAGTGAGGAGGTGTGAAACTAATATCGTAATACTGAATATAAAGACGGAGCGAATTATATCAAATGTCTGTGACGTTCACCCAATAGCATCACAGTGTATATACACTGTTTAGGTGAATATCATAACAGTATACATCCGTATCCATCTAGAATATTTAATGAGTTCAACAACATGAAAGGACGAGACAAATGAGGTTTCAAGGATAGTTTTAGTCTATTTTAGACAGTTTTGGTTTTGACAATTATTCAAAACTAACGTCTTGACCAGCATCTACAAAACGTATTGTCTGTGTAACAACGGTCTTGACCAGTATCTACAAAACATATTGTCTGTGTAACAACAGTCTTGACCAGTATCTTTCCATAGCAGGGGTGGGCAAGATACTACATGTGACCAGGTTTTGTCCGATAATATAAATAATATGATGCGGCTTAAGGAATCACTTATCCGACCCATGCCCTGGAGACAGTTGTCCGTGTATGTTCTAGAGGACATACTGACAAATAAGCTAGAGCAGCATGTCTATGGCATATTGTCGTTTTAACAACAGCAATAAGGTCTAGACCAGAATCTAGATGGCATATTGTCGTTTTAACATCAGCAATAAGGTCTTGACCAGAATCTAGATGGTATATTTTCGTTTTAACAACAGCGATAAGGTCTAGACCAGAATCTAGATGGCATATTGTCATGGTAACAACAGCAATAATGTCTAGACCAGAATCTAGATGGCATATTGTCGTTTTAACAACAGCAATAATGTCTAGACCAGAATCTAGATGGCATATTGTCGTTTTAACATCAGCAATAAGGTCTTGACCAGAATCTAGATGGTATATTTTCGTTTTAACATCAGCAATAAGGTCTTGACCAGAATCTAGATGGCATATTGTCATGGTAACAACAGCAATAATGTCTAGACCAGAATCTAGATGGCATATTGTCGTTTTTACAACAGCAATGAGTTCTAGACCTGAATCAAGATGACATATTGTAGTTTTAACAACAGCAATACGATCTAGACCCTACTTGCAACTGTTATCGTGATTATCATTTTCGTCTTTATATAGCTTTTACCATGAACCTTTTGGTGTTACTATGCTGTTCATACAAGCAGTTGTTGGTGTTAATATGCTGTTCATACAAGCAGTTGTTGGTGTTACTATGCTGTTCATACAAGCAGTTGTTGGTGTTACTATGCTGTTCATACAAGCAGTTGTTGGTGTTACTATGCTGTTCATACAAGCAGTTGTTGGTGTTACTATGCTGTTCATACAAGCAGTTGTTGGTGTTACTATGATGTCCATACAAGCAGTTGTTGGTGTTACTATGCTGTTCATACAAGCAGTTGTTGGTGTTACTATGCTGTTCATACAAGCAGTTGTTGTTTCGAAACTTTGATTTAAAGGAAATAAGCAAGTTGTTGAACTATTTATCCTTTCATTCCTTTTGCTTTTCTTTCTTGTGGTTTTCGTTTTCTTTTACTTTTGCATATTCCTTCAATTTTTACATCAGCTCTATGTAATTCTAA